>CM024804.1:22695215-24130215 GCA_014281875.1 Nibea albiflora | reverse complement strand
AGCCACAACTGTTACAAACACACACACACACACACACACACACACACACACACACACACACCCTCGAATGTTGTGTCGAGTGTGCCTCTGGTACTGTGTGCGTCAGAATGTGTGTGTGTTTATGGAAACATAGAGTGTTGCTGATGTTCCCACCCTGATAGCCAGGTGTCCTACTGACACAAGCCTCCCAAACACAGCAGATTCAAATGGCAGCCGCCCCGAATCATCATCAGAAACACGCTCAGAGATGACGGCGGGGGAATTTGCAAAAAAAAGATGACGTCATCTGGCCTTTCCTGTTCGCCCATCCATCTCTCCCCTCACGTCTTCCCCACACAGATGCCGTAAATAACCACGCACACACACGAGTGAGCGTCCACAGAGAGCTGACATAGCAGAGATGAATGTGAGGGAGAAGCAAAGTGTGAAAAGCAGATGGAGAAAAAGAGAGCTGATAAGAGAGCTGGCAAGCCGGTGATGTCAGCCCATAAAAACACAAGAGAGCGAGAGAAGATGTGGAAAGTGTCTGAGGTCATTTTCTCATAACTCACTTCACGCAGCATCACTTCACAGACGCAGTGGCCTGAAACTCTATCCTCAGCTGTCCGTCTTCAGGTCGTTGTCTGCACACAGAAGCAGTCCTCGGTCTACAGAGGATTCACAGTCCTGCAGCTCAGTTCAGATGATCTCAACCACACCCACCTGTCCGTACACTCACCGCAGCGTCACCTACAATAAATCAGCAATCAGCCAAGCTTTCATTTGCTTTTCTCGAAAGTTTAATGCGACACAGATTGGATGAAAACGTTCTGACAGGTTGTTTTTGTGCCCACAGAAAATGTTCACACTTCCCTGTCAAGGCTTTTTCATTTGTTTTCCTACAGTACACACTCCAGCCAGCGAACCCAGTGCCTATCTGTTTTATCACGGCACTAAAAGCAGCTGGTTATGGTCGAGGGGGGAAAATCCTGGTTTTGGTTGGATATTGAAAAAAAAAAGCCAACGATGATTGAAGCATGACTTTTTAAACATTCAACCAAAACCACAATCTTCCCCAAACTGTAACCTTTGCTAGTCTGAAACGATGAACATGTGGGACGCAGCACTCGAAGGTCTCCAGTGTCAAAGACTTGCGGTTTGTACGCCCAACTATCCACCCGGACCTCCTCCCTGTGACTTCGGTGTGATTTAAGGACGTGACGCTTTGTTGATCACAAACATTGGCAGTTAAAATCATATTTTCTAGATGATGGATGAAGTTGATCCATTTATACTGTGCTGATTAAAAAATCTGTCACTTATTAGATTCTGCCTCGTCATAATTTAATCTCAAGAAAATAAAACAAGTGTCATAGCTCATAAAAATGAACAGGAAGTCTTGACTGCCTGGAAGGAAGAAAAAACAAACGAGGAGTAGATGAAGAGAACAGGAAGAGATATCACACACACACACACACACACACACACACACACACACTGTTTCTCTTGTCTGCTAAGCACCATCTAAATGTAATGCTAGAGTTAGCACTGCAGGTAGGAAGCCCGAGATAAATGGACCACATCTCCTTCTGCTCTGTGTGTGTGTGTGTGTGTGTGTGTGTGTGTGTGTGTGTGTGTGTGTGTGTGTGTGTGTGTGTGTGTGTGTGTGTGTGTGTGTGTGTGTGTGTGTGTGTGTGTGTGTGTGTGTGTGTGTGTGTGTGTCCTCTTTTAATCTCTTATATTTACTATATGAGACACTTCGTCAGGAGAACATCAGGACTAACTTTTGCCTTTGGGCGAAATAAGATTTTTTATTTTTATTTTGATTTAATCTTTATTTAATCGGCAGTCCCGATGAGATTAAGACGTCTTCTAAGACAAAAAGAAACACAGAAACAACACAATAAACAAGGAATTCATAAAAAGAGTTACAGTAATCACAACAGACATGAGACAAATCATTTCAAATCTCTAGTAGAGATGGTCTGGAAGCTTTATGAATTAAAAACAGGAGATGGATATTTCCAACCCCAACCAACCTTTTCATCCAGAGAACAACGAGTACGAAATGTGTCTCCCGTGATGAAGCGTGATGCGCTGTGATACAGAGTTTGAGCACAGTCAAGGACAGACACGATGCTGAACATGAATCTTGAGAGATTGTCTGCTGTCAAGCCAGATTCCTCGGGATTTGTATGGCTCAGTCAGAGCTACATGGGCGCTGATTAAAGTCTTAATGGTATGACAGTCAGAGTTAGTGATGGAGGTGAGGAGTAGAGTGTGCCGGGTCTTTGAGGAGCGATTAAAAAAAGCATTAGTATAAATTGTTATGTGGCAAAAGTCAGGCAGAATGTTTATCTGATAAGATGACGGGAGTTTAGTTTAGTCCTGTGTGCTCAGTAAAAGTCTGACCTTTGACACTTTATTGTTCTGAATACAGGAAATCAACCATGTTAACACAATACTTCACACATTACAGAGGGTGTGTGTGTGTGTGTGTGAGAGAGAGGGGGGGTGCAGAGTGGAGAGTCTGTTATAGTTTAGCAGATTTATGGCATGAGGGATACAAAAAGTTCAATGTTAGATAAATAAGTTATATGTCTCTCTCTCTCTCTCTCTCTCTCTCTCTCTCTCTCTCTCTCTCTATGACACACTGCTGTCTTTGTTCCCATTGTACCAGAGCAAATATACACTATGTACACACACACACACACACTCTTTCTCTTTCTTTAAATAATTCTCCGTCTTATTGTGATATTTAACCAACACACTCGTACAGTTTGCACGCACCAACATCCGTTCACACAAGCCCTTAACAAACAATGCTAAACCACCAGCTCATAAATAATCAGCACTGCCAAACGCTGCGAGTGTGTGACTGAGTGTGTGTTTCTACTACATCAACATGGTATGTAGTTGTGTCCTGGCTGGCAACCAACGGGTACGTCCTATCAGGATTAGCCTGGAATGTACACACTTCCTCTCCCGTCTGTCTCTCTCGCTCCTTCAGGCTGCCTCTTCCTTCTCTGTTTCTCTCTTTAGTCAGATAGATTTTGGGTGAGCGACACACTCCTCGTAACTGATTCAGACATACAGTCACACATTTTGCACCTCAGTCTGACAGAGCAAGGATTTGTTGTCTGTTTGTGGTAAATCTCACACGTCTGTGGCAGTTCCAGGGTCTGTTTGGACTGTATTTTTAGTTAAAGTTAATGTCTTTCTGCCTCTTTTCTGCCTCCCTGTCGCTCCTCTCCTGATTTTTTGACACCTGACTCAGTGAATTCTGAGTTTATTTCAGCCAAACCAGAGTTAGTGATTCTTGGGACAGTGAGATGTCGAACCAAAGTTTTATTTCAGTGACACAAGTGTCTTTTTGTCTGGTGGCTCTGAGTATTATGTTTTAACTGCTGTTTCTGGTTAAACAATAACCTTTTCCACCGTGTCATTAGTACAGTCTGCGTATCAGTGGCCTGTACACTGACAGTGTGCAGTCTTCCTGAAGGATTACACACACACACACACACACACACACCACACACACAGCCCATTTTATTGCCACAACACTCTCGCTCGGTACCGGACTGATTTCAAAAACAAAAACCTGAATATTGATAATAACATAGAAGTTACACTTTCATGTTGAAAATAATTTTGGCTTCTGTGTTTTTGCACCAGCTTCAGTGCGGAAAATGCTCCAGTGTCAAATTTTCTGCCAGTTTTCTTGAAGGAATAGTTTGATATTTTGGGAAATACAGAAGTTTCCTAGCCAAGAGTGAGAGACTAAAAAAAAAAAAAGATCTATACCACTTTGTTAACTGCGCATTATGTTTGGAGCTAGAACCAACAGGCAGAAGTAGGAAACAGTGTTCATACATACGTCTGAGCTCACAGGCTAACGTGTATCATGTTTGTTTAATTCACACACAAACAGAAATGTAAAAACTACAAGTTGTGGTTTTTTGGAGGCTCCTTGCAGGATCTGTATCTTGATGAATAACAGTTCGTCCGTCTGCACGGTATTTTTGTGCAGCATCTCTTTCTGCTGTTTGCCTGCGAGCTCACGGTGATGACAAAGACTCCAGGAAGTATCTGCATCCGGCATGAAATAGTTTCAGCATGTAAGTCCCTCTAAAAGCAGAACTTGTTGATTTTTACATATGCGTTTGTTTATGGGTTGAACAGTCTGTATGATCTGGCTCCGTGCTGGACGCGCACACATGCTGGCAGAGACTGAGCTGATCCCTCAAAATGTAAAAACTGCTTCTTAAACACATTCGTCTGTTTGCTCCACATTTATTTCACACATACAGCGCACCAATGTACGCTGCCCACATCGAGCCAGTGTGATGTTTTTACATTAATCAGCCGAACTATAACCAGACTGTGTTTACTTTGAATTTCTTGAGGGGTTAAATAAATATTAGGAGCCTGGAACCATTTACACACACTGGTTTGGTGTTTTAGAGGAAACTCTTCTCTTCCTCTGACTGGGGATGTGGCCACAGGGAACATAACCTTTTCCCCCCTCAGAGTGATGTAGTGTATGTATGGTGTGTGTGTGTGTGTGTGTGTGTACGTTTGAGAAAGAGCTCCATAAAGGCTGCTGGGATGATTTCCTCTCCTCTGTAAGCACACTCTCTCTCTCCCATGACCATCTCCTCTACCTGGAGACCTCTCCGTCTTCCTACCTGTCTGTGTTTGTGTATATCCGCCTGTCTGTCTTCAGTTCACTACCTGCCCGGCTGATCAGAGCAGCTCATGATCTACAAGAAACTGATCCAACCCTGCCAGCCATCGTCACAGTCTTAATATCGTTTCAAGTCAAATCGGCTTCCAAAGCGCTGTGCAGTGGTTTGGTGTCCAGTAAGTGTTACTCAAACTAAACTTCATCATCTGTTTTCATCTGAATCCCCAATAAAGCTCTCGGTAACTCTACGGGAGCTCATTCACTAATCTATGCCGTTATTTTTTCACCTCCTGCCTCCTACAAATCCAAGGCCAGTTGGGCTTTTGCCATAAGGGCAGCGTCTCTCTGACCTACACTGTGTTTCTGTAATCACATCTCATGTAGATAAAGTTCTTATAAAGTTACAGCCTTTATAGCTTAGTTGAACAGCCACCAAACATTTGGACGTCAGACGAGGTCGGGAGGTCAGTGAAAGGCAGCGTGCCGACGCTCTCGGAGAAGACGGCTGACGAGGCTCATTATGAACCTGCTGACGTGCAAATTCTAAAAAGCCGTCTGGGACAAACCAGCCGGCCGTCTCATCGTCTACTGAGCACCTGGACTTTAAGTTATTTGGGGGTCTGGTTGACCCTCTTTCTTTCTCCCCCTTCTTCTTTTCTTCTCAGACCCCTTTATAGGCTCATTCATAGAGTCATCCCTCTCTTAAATGGCACCTTTCCTATTATCCTCAGAACAAAGGCCTATTTAAGTAGCTCACACACACACTCACACACACCAGGGTCAGAGATAAATGGTGTCATTAAACAGGGGTAGTGAGGACTTCCTGGCCTCTCATAGCCCTCATGAGCCCTGAGAGTGTGTGTTCATATATTTCACCACATCGCACACACTATATTTAAGCATTCAGATATTTTACCCTATCTCTCTCTCACATACACCCACACACACACACACACACACACACACAACACACTGGTGGCAATCCATCACATCCATGAAAGGACCATTTAGAGTCAGTGGTGAGAGACAGACGGGCTGGGAGAGAGAGAGAGACGGGCAGGGTGGGAGTGTTTGGTGAGACGACCCCAGAGGCAGAAAACTTGTATGATACACTTTAAAGAAGTTTTTAATTAATCAGAGGGCGCAGCGCGACGTATGTTTCGTCCTAATCAGTCCCCTAATTATGCCTCTGTGCTGTGTTGATGTGACGGTTATGTATTAGCATGTAGCGTAAACCCCTGTGGCTGTATTGTCCACGTTTGGACAGTTGATTTGACGCTTTGGAGGCAGATTTACAGTCAGTCCGTCAGAGTGAACACGTCACTCCTCCTTTCAGACATTACAGCTTTGGCATAAATATTCACACTCCATCCTGGAAGTTCAGGGTGAGATCTTAACAACGTTTAAATGTGTTTCTGTACCTGGACCACACTTCAGAGCCCAGAGCACACATGTTTGGATATGATACAGTAAATTACCCCCAGTTTCTTAACTTCCCATGGAAAGTTTCCAGAAACTTACCACCCCTTTGCAACCCTAAGCGGCAGTAGTTGCATCTGGAGCCTGCAGGTAAACGACAGTTGGCCTTTACTAGCTTACCTGTTCACTAACAGCAGTGACACTGACAGAGCTGTTAGCTGTCACGAACAATGGGAGAGAAACCCGTGAAACCCAGCGCGAGCTGCGAGGCGTCCATCGAAGACAATGACTTTCATTCTTCTGCTGCTGTCCATGCTGAGTGTGACCGCCACCTCCCCTGACGGCGCCGCGAACGGTGCTCAGCGTTTCACTACCGACTGTAATTACCGACTGACTGACTGTAATTATAACAAACATATTTTGGTGCATGTGACGGTGTGTCAGTCAATTTCGTGACCTTGAGAAGCCTGTTAAAACACTTAGACTTGAACCAACACGAGACGTGACAGGAATTTTATAATTTCAGCACATTAACTGAGCTAAACACAAATCCACTGAAAGTCATTTAATTGGTATGAATATGAGGCAAAAGTGCAAGTTATTTTTAACACCCTTTTTTTAGTCGCCGGTCACAAGGGCTTGATTTTTTTCAAAGGGGGATTTTTCAGGAAAGAAATGTGACTTATTAGAGTTATTTCAAATGTTTCATTGCATGTGTAAACTTTATTTCCACTACAGATTTTGCTTCCACGTCTGAATCTGTGTTCGCTTCCTGAAGCAGATCAATATGTTCAGCATGTTTGGGTTTGATTTTATCTGCCATATTAGCAGCTAACATATTATTTCCTCTGCGGTACGTCATAATAAATCATATTATACTTAAAAGAGACACAGATCTCGTTATTTTCTGTTGGTGGAAGCAGATTTCAGATTTTAAAAATACCACTTGCGGATTGTTTTTTATGATCAGCAGCTCAATCACATTTCACGGCCCTCAGCTTTCTATTAGCAGAGAGCAGAGCTTTGGTTTAGAGCAGTTATCAGTGGCTGCTTGTTGCAGGAAATCCAACAACATTCGTTGGTGTTAGAGGACGTGAAGACCTGATAAAAGTTAACCTTCATGATATTTTAGTCTTGCAGTCTCCGTAGCAGGCAGCTGATTATCAAACCGCTGTGCGCGCTAACCACGGAGGAGGGATCAGCTTCAAAGCCGCCTCAGTCCTCACAA
Organism: Nibea albiflora; assembly: GCA_014281875.1. Taxonomy (NCBI): domain Eukaryota; kingdom Metazoa; phylum Chordata; class Actinopteri; family Sciaenidae; genus Nibea; species Nibea albiflora. The sequence continues at coordinate 24,122,902 of CM024804.1, read as the reverse complement.
CTTATCCATCTCCGTCTGTGAGTGTGACGGCAGTATAAATACATGGCTCACATGCGTGTGTCCATGCGTGCCTACATATGTTAATGCATACATGTATGATATTTCATCTAGATTCATGTATTCCACACCGTGCACATGCACGGTCATTTTCAGCTCCTTATTTATGTTAAGCACACACACACACATGCAGCGGGGGTGGTGATGGTTTAACGTCTGCTGATCACTGGAGTCAGGATTTAAGAGGCCATCTGCATATTGTATAAAAATCAGGCAGCGCTCCTGCATTCCTATTTTTAATTGAATTTAATCTGATCTATTGGAGAAGTCGGCCTCCTGATGTTTTTCCAGATGCAGTTGGACGTTCAGTCTTCAGCATCAGTTCACACAAAAGTCACCATTTCACACTGAGGCGATGCACGTTTGTAGCAGTCAGTCTCGTAGCGTTGTGAAACGCAGCATACAAATTCATTTTCTCATATTCTTCCCGTAAAACTGAGCCCAAACTAAACACAGAGTGGGAGTGGCAGCACGTTTTGACAAATAAATGTAATCGTTGAGTTTATTTTTCTGACTCACTACGTTTGAAGTCCAAATGTGTGTCCAGTCCTCGATTATTTATATTCCTTTAGTCCATAAGTGTCCATAAATCAAAACAAAATCGTTTTTCTCTCTCCCTCTAGATGTGCTGTCTCTCAGACTTAAATCTAATGTGTGAATCAGAATTGATTTGTTATTCGATCTCGTCTATTTTTCATACAGTATCTTCGCAGAGCTTTGTGCCAAAGGAATTAAAGGCCTGGCAGGTTGAGGAAGGTTGAAGCATTTTATGATGTATTATAGACTTTTCATAACATTCCTGAGAAACAAACAGCCAAACACACACACAGATTACAGCCTGTGTGATCACACAGTCAAAGACTCCCAGTGTGCTTTTGTTAATTGGAGGACAGAGAGGCTGCCTTTGTGTATCAGTACCACACACACACACACACACACACACACACACACATATCATGCAAGCAAACATAGTGACAGTCTGATTCTTTGTGCCTCGTGGGTTGAAGCTGGATCAGTGTCATCACCTGAAGTGGATGAAATGAGAGAATATCTTTACATGTTGTGTACAAAGACGTCTCAGCGTACTGCTGACATGAAACAAACATCTCACAGATGTTAATTAGCACTCGTCTTTCTTCGTGAAGCGGAGCCACGCTTTGGACCCTCTCCACCATGACTCTCTCCAACTATCAGAAAAACATGTCGGCATGTTGATGAACACAATTTATGAGCTCGGAGGCGACTGTTTTTACGAGGGGTTGGACAATTTGGAACCAGAAACAGTTTTGCAGTTTCACGTATCAGTTATTTTTGATCACTCAGCAAACTCTTGACATGATCAGATTTTTGGTATTTTTGACTTATTCTGTCATGAAATTTTGTCCATTTTCATTAGTTTTGTACCAAGAAATTCTAAAAAAGATGTTTGTGTTTCGACTGAATGAAACGTTGAAGCGTTTTGCAGAGAAATCTGTTCATATTTAACAAAGTCGTGTGTGAGAAAACAGTTTGACTTCTGTTGAGACCATAAAATAATTATTCTGTCGTCACTGGAAAAACAAAAACTGACACACAATCACATGCATGACCTCCATGAAAATAACATTTTCTCACCTCACACAGTCGCACTGTATTTGCTGTAACTCACACAAACAGCAGGACACACACACTCACACACACACACACTAAGCCGGTGGCAGGCTGCTGAATTGATAGAGAGAGAACAAACAGAGAGTTGTTTGCTTTAGAAAAGTGTCACAACCTTCATTCATCTTCACACACACACACACACACACACACTTAATTTCACTGTTCAGACACTGCTTGTTTTCTTTGAGTTCTCACACACACAAACATTCACTCACATGCCCCATAATTCTTATGTTGCACACACACACACACACACAAAGACAGCAGTATTCCCCTTCACACATTCACACAAAACCATAAGTCACCATCTCCTCACACACGTGTGGACACGACTGCTGTCGACACGCACACACACATACGCCGCAGCGCTGAGTTGAGAGGAGTGTGTGTGATAAGTTGGATTATGAGAGTGTGTTATCTGCTGTGTCAGCGCCGTCTTTAACACCTCCTTCCTCCTCTTTGTCTCCTCACAGTAAAAATATCCCTGGATGAACTCTGAAGTTCCTTTGTGGCTCTAAATGTTCCTTATCTGTAAAACACTCAGTGATAACTACTATATACTAACTATTTAACCAGTTCTTGATTAGATGTTGTGTTTTTGTGCATGGGAGGAATGCAGACACACCTGACATGCACACATTATTTAGCACAAGCGCTCAACTCATTTAGGAAACCAGGCAGTGATGTAGTTAATATTTAAAGTTTTAGGCAACAAAAGTACCTGGTTATGTTCAGGAAAAGATCCTGGTTTTGGTAATGTTGACCTTTGATTTAACGTGAGACCTGACAGAAATACCTGAAATATGTCGTAAGTGAAGCATTCAAACAAAGCTTAAAGTCTGAATTATTTCAAATCCAGTCTTACCTAACCACCAAACATCTGTGCCTGTACAAATACGAGCGCCAGTGTGTGTTAGCAAATCATTAAACATCAATCTTCAGTTAACGTTGGGTGTGAAAGCAGCCCAGATCGAGCTGACAGTCCAGTGTTTGTTGAGATTTTTTTTTTCCCACAATTCAACACGCTTCCTGTTTCCTGTTTAGCTCCTAACCTTATCGCAAACTGTAAATTTAGGACTGTGTGTGACTGAGTGTATTTTGGTTAGTTCCTCACTTGATTAGATTAGCCAAGGTAAGATAAATGAGTCAAACAATGGGGCCGTCTGTGTGATCTGTAGTCGGCTCCTTCTTTACATCCACGCGTCGCTCTGTGTCTCGGAGTGTATTTTTGGCTGTGTATACATGTGAAGTGTTGTGAAATGATTCTCCACTCTCTTATGATGATGATGATGATGAGTATCTTCAGCCGTAAAGAGGACAGGCTGACTGCCAGACACCCTCTACAATTAGACTACAGCGACCACAACAGCCACACACTTACAGCCTATACACCCGGGATACGTGCTATACTTAGTGTACGCAGCGAGATAGAGGATCACAGTATATTTACTACAAACATGGAAGCGTGTATTCTTTCAGATCTAAATCTGACACTGTGTTGCAATATGTTCTGACATTCTCTACCCTTATTGACTCCCACTGAAGATGAAAATCTTTAAAAGCAACCTAAAATATTGTTTTTTGGTCACTCAAACAAGAAGAAATGCAGCATCTGGAGTATTTGTGGCAGCAGGACAGTGTGTGTATTCAGCAAAAGTTTGATCACAGTGGCTAATCAGTTTGGCTGAATACAGAGAAGATTCTCTCACCGCCGTCCGACAGTAAATTTATGAACTTGAATTCGATACACAAGAATTGCAGTTTCACTTTGTAAACGCTGCACGGCTACGAGAGAGTGTGAATTTTCCGGGTGTGTGTGTTTGCACTCGGATTTAAAGACGCATACTTTGGAGCTCGTGCATTTCTCTGCAGGTGTATGCATGCGCGATACGACCGTGTGTCTCCGTTAAGGTTGGTCTGTGTAGTGTGTACACACTGCGTGAGTGTGTGTGTGTGTGTGTGTGTGTATGGAATGCAGACTGCCACCAGAGCTTAGATTTACTGGCGGAAGCACACTGCCAAGAACAGGAGTGGTCAGATTAATCATTGTGTGTGTGTGTGTGTGTGTGTGTGTGTGTGTGTGTGTGTGTGTGTGTGTGTGTGTGTGTGTGTGTGTGTGTGTGTGTGTGTGTGTGTGTGTGTGTGTGTACACAGTTCTAGCCATTGTGGAGGCTCCAGTTAAACATAAGCTAACAGTGTGAAATGACTTGTTTTGGATATTTTATAGATTCGGAGATTAAAAAGTAAATTTGGCTTTTCACTGTTGAAGGGAATATTTATTCTACCTGCTTGTTTGGTCAAGTTAGTTAGTGTGTGTGTGTGTGTGTGTGTGTGTGTGTGTGTGTGTGTGTGTGTGTGTGTGTGTGTGTGTGTGTGTGTGTGTGTGTGTGTGTGTGTGTGTGTGCGCACATGGGTGTGGTGAATTGGCTTGAACGTGTATGTAAACCAAAAATAAGCACATTCTGTAGTGTGTGTGTGTGTGTGTGTGTGTGATGAGCAGTATATTTTGCTGGATCACTTAAACACACACAACACACACACACACACACACACACACACACTCTGATTCCACCCACAGTCACACACCTGTGGTAACAGGAAATATGCTGGCCGTGCCAGAGATGTGGAGATCGTACACTCCGTGTTTGACATTCTGTCTTACTCTCTGTCTCACTCTCTGTCTCACTCCTGCTTCTCGTTTTCTCTGGTTTGAGTTAAATCTTCTGTAAAAAGTGTGAGGGCGATGAAAAGTAAAGAGGTGACCTGTTGTCGACGTATCTTTCTAAAACTTACTGCTGTATTTATTTTATTTATGCAAAGTTCTTCTGAATTTCTGCAACGTTAGCAAATTAAAATATGAATCAGCACTTTGTTTATCTGTGTCTGTGACTGTGCAAGGTTACGTGACATTATTTCATAATTAATGAAGCTCCAGTTGCTCTGATACTCTGAACTTAAGGTGGAATTTTGTGTTTATTTGCTGTCATATTCTTTTTTTGGGTTGTTTATGTCTTCTCATATCTCTGTTGTTGATGCATGTTTCTGTTAACTTTATATGTTTACACGTTTCTTTATGCCACACACTGTACTGTCCATACAGAGTTCTATTGAGCCTTCTTGTCCACCAGTACGCCGAGCTTTCACACCTTAACATGCATATTGCATATTGTTTATGTGCAAAATAAAAGTGTGCTTTAAGAATGGTTGGATTGAAACGTACTTAATGCCTCACTGTGTGGACTGAAGTCACGGTTCAGCCTGGATTCTGTCGGCGTCTGACCAGACTGAACTTGTTTGTCTGCCCTGAAAACACACAGTAAAAAACATCTATTCTTAACTCCTCTCGACCTCACATGATAACACCAGGGAGCATGTCTGTGATCTTTGACCTTCCTCTCTCTAATGTCGGTAATTTTGGTGCAGGAACTGAAGCTGCGAGATATAATATACTTTTTCTTTTTTCTTTTTTTGGTCCCTGCTTGTGTTTACACTCTGGCTCGGGCTCACAGCGGCGGCCGTGTTGTCGGCTGTGATTAAAGGACTGCAGCAACAATTTACGTACAACTGAGAGTTTACTGGTGTGGGTGAAAGAGAAGGAGAGAGAGAGAGAGAGAGAGAGAGAGCGAGGAGGGGAGGAGAGGAGGAGAGGAGGAGGGGAGGAGGAGAGAGGGGAGAGAGGAGAGGAGAGGAGGAGGGGAGGAGAGAGGAAAAAAGAAAGGAGAGGAGGAGAGAACTGAAAACGAAGCGTGAAAGCAGAGAGGGGAGTTAAGTTACTGTTTGATTATACAGTAGAGGATGTTTACTACCTTTGTGCATGCGCGCATGTGTGTGTGTAAATGTGTATGTGGCCTTCCAACACTCTGTCTCCATGGTGATGCACTGTATACACACAATTTGACAGGAAGCAGGAAACAGTAATCTGGAGTTGTTGAACACTTATTTGTCAGATTTAAAGTTCGACCTTTTGACCTTTGATATTGTTTATTTTCCTTTTTGAAGACGGGAAGTCAGAAATTGATTTTCCCCTCCAGTCGTGTGTGTGTGTGCATGTGTGTGTGTGTGTTTAAGGTAGCATGTCATTAAAATAACTGAGTAATTTTAAAATTATATTGAGCATCACTTGACGGCTGTTTGTGGAATTAATTTGGTGTGTTTGTGAAAGAGCTCCATGTGTTTCCAGGCACAACTTTTCCGGCAGTTAATTCAGTGGAATAAAGTGTGTTTGCAGTGAATTTGGTGTGTTTGTCTACGTGTGTGTGTGTGTGTGTGTGTGTGTGTGTGTGTGTGTGTGTGTGTGGTTAACCGATGATAGGTAAATCTGTTAGACATAAACCTGGCAACCTTAATACCACACACAAACACACAGTGTGAGGGATCAGTGGGCACTTTGCACGTACATCATGTGGTTACACCGTCAGTTTGTCATCTGCAGGGAGCATTTATTAGAATATTTAGACATGAAAACATCGGAGGAAAATATTAAATTGAAATGCAATAGAATAGTCAAACAGATTTCTATGATATGAGTCACAGTTAGAGACACGGCTGAAGTCTTCAGGCTCTCATTTTAGTTTTCTTTTCCTCTTTCAAGCACAACACCTGCACGGAAAAGACTAAACATTGGATACATGATAATCTCATAATATTTTTCTAATAATTTTCAAGGCGTTTCCAGGAAAGATCTTACTGTGTTTAGGAATTAATAATCGAGACAGTGTTCAATCAATAGACTTTTTGGCCTGGAGAGTCTTTGAGTGTTTCTGGTGTTAGCGCTCAGCAGGTCAGCTGAAAGTGCAGAGTCGAGCATGAAAGTGAATAAATGTCGATTATACAGTTTAAAATAATAAATACTTACTTGGGCTGAATGAGGTGCTTTTATGGAAATTCCTGTTTCCAATAACAATTCCCAAATTAGTTATTTAGGAAACTGTTGAGGGAATCATGGACCATGAGATGAGTTCCATTAAGTATATTGTTATTATTATTATTCAGTGATTTGTAGTTCAGCTGTCTGAGCGATATGAGCCCAAAGTGACATCTTAATTTTTATTTTTTTGTTCAACCAACAAAACTCAACTGAACTGTGAAACAAAGGAGCCGAGCTGAGAAGCTGAAAGCAGCAAATTACTAAAAGGAGGAATCCATTATCAAAACTGTGGTCATGGTTTGATGTATGCGTGTGTCAGTGTAGGCAGAAATAAATCAAAGGTTTCAAACATCCACGTTGGTGGAGGAGAATGGGGGATGTATGGACCCCCCCCCCCCTCTCAAGTATAAAGTCTCTTTTGTTTTTACTGAGGGGGGGTCAGAAATAGTTTCCTCTCATGCTGCTCGCTTTTTTCTTTTCCGTCGGAGATGTGGTGAGGTGAAATGTATCTTTGGCAGAGCTGGTGAAGAGGAAGAGGAGGAGGAGGAGGAATGATGGCTGACCACAGTACAGCTAACACACACACACACACACACACACACAGACAGAGTCAGGGCTGTTACAGGTCCTCGAAGGAAACTGAACAGGTGTCATCAGAAAGAGAAAGACGATGAAGGGAGATGGGAGGAAGGAAAGAGGAAGACAAATGATAGGAAGAGATGGTAGGAAAGAGGAGGTAAGGACTGTAGGAAAGGAGGGAAGTGAGAGGCTTAAAGAATGAAACATAGATAGTATGGTTTATCAGCAGATTTTGTCCGTGTTGGCTTAAAAATTGTTGTTGAAATTTCATTCCTGATCTTGAACGCGGCAGCGGCAGCGTCTCCATCTGCTGATGAAGGTCATGTGTTGTGATGGAAAGCTCCGGGACAGCTACTAAATTGGGATTATTTTGTCAGCTGCTGTTTCCGAGGTCAGGAATTCAAAAAGAGTTCATTTTTGTTGGTCGGTCAGGACAGAGCAGACTCGGGTCCTTGAATGTGTGCAGCAGGATGTTGCAGATGTTCTCCAAACCTGCCCAGCAGCAGCCGGCTCACCTTCTAAAGCCAAAGTGTGAAAACACGACCACACAAGTTTCAGCTGCTGGCTGCCTGTTTGACTAAAACCTGTTTACAATCTCACAGTTTACCTGCTTTAACTAGGTGTGTGTGTGGTGTGTGTGGGTGTGTGTGTGTGTGGTGTACAACTGCCTTTTTACCTGTGTGTGTGTGTATTGTGTGTAAGAGAGTCTCGGTAGTGTTTAATTTGTAGATACTTCAGCGGTTGTGTGTACATGTTGTAATGCAGCCATGTATATACACTGTGGTGTCCCTCAGCTCCTCAGGGGTCTTGCAGCTTGGTTTGGAGGTTGGGTAGAGGGGTGTGTGTGTGTGTGTCTGTGTGTGTCTGTGTGTGTGCAGGGTTTCCCCCAGCAGGGTGCTCCGTCTGTGGCTTGCCAGCCTGGGTTGGGTGTTGCCCCCTTCCTCTCTCCGCTCCGCCTGAGTGACAAGGAAAACACGCAGCGCCCTGAAATATGAAAAGGTCCTAAAATATGGTCAAATATTTTTATAATTGGCTTCATGGACGGCCGAGGTCACGGCCCCGCTGGTTCTGCTCTTTTCATTTACATCTGACACGTTGGGAGTTTCACCGACGCCGTCATCCAGCAGAGAGTTAGAGTGAGGGCAGTGGCGGGATGAGCCGTAAATTCAACACTTCTGAGGTCCAGTTTAACAAGTAGAAGAGCTTAACGGTAAATACTGCCTCAGTCTGACGGCTCCGGACGGACTGATACAAAGAAAGTCTCACAGAGCAGCAAATCAGCCGCGTCTCTGCTAGACGAGAGGTATGAGAGGTTACGTGTGTTTGACAGTGTGATATCAACTGTCAGACGATATTTAAATGTTTCTGCCATCAGAGAAAGTACCGTACCGTCTGCAGTGAGGTATAAGTCTGCTTGTATCTGGACATTTGAGGCCATGCAGGAAGGATTTCTGCATGAATATGATGAAGTACGTTGATTTGCAGGTGTTTAATTTAGCGGATTAGAGAGATAAAAAGAGACCTGGTGTTTAATGAAGAACACAACTGTCTGTTCATTTAATAGTCGTCACATATGGCGGATATCACATGATAGTAATATCTAACAAAGCAGCTGATGTGCTCTTGATTTATTGACTGTTTGAGCACTAATACACAGAGCGTGTAAGACAGAGGCCACCCGCTTCATTCAGTAATTATATAATCATGTTTAAGTTGTCTGCCGTTCAGCGTTAATGTTTAGCTTTATATAAGGAGTCCAAAGGCTAAAAGAGACAGCAGACAATGAACAAGTCCAGCCGCTCTTTTGTGTCCCTGCATGAATCATTCATTCAGCTGAGCTCCGCTTTGCTCAGGGGCACGTCAGCAGAAAGACTGACTGTTAACAGACACATCAACTATTTAAAAACTCCAACCTGTGAGCTCCTGGTTACTGAGCGGACCATTTCTCCGACCGCATCATATTTTTTCTGGGCTGCGAGAGAGCTCATGTTTCATCCTCCCTCCTCTGTGTTCGCAGTGTGAACACGTGTGTGTGTGTCTGTGTGTGTGTGTGTGTGTGTCAGAGTGATGCTGGCAGACCGTTTGTGGCTCGACCAGACTGAAAATCCAGCCGTCTTCACACACACAGGTTATATTTTTAACAAAAGCATACTGGGCATATTTGCAGGGTGTGTGATGCAGAGGGATTTCTGTAAAACCAGGCAAAATAATCTTTGTCGGGCTACTTTGTGTGTGTGTGTGTGTGTGTGTGTGTGTGTGTGTGTGTGTGTGTCTGTGTGTCTGTGTTGTGTGTGCGCGCCCAGTGTTGTAAATGTCCTCTCTGATGTGGCTGGCTGTATTTAGGCAGAGTGCAGAGAGCACTGAGGAAGTTGATGGAGGCGTGTACTTGTGTATTTGTGTATGTTTGTGTGTGTGCATGTGTGTGTGTGTGTGTGTGTGTGTGTGTGTGTGTGTGTGTGTGTGTGTGTGTGTGTGTGTGTGTGTGTGAGCCAGAGAGATTTTATGTCACCACCAGACCTGGAACACTTCACGTCCTTTTGTATCAGGCCAAAACGTTGGTTCTTCTCGGACCGGCCACTGTATATTTTTCTGTACATTATGGATGTGTGTGTGTGTGTGTGTGTGTGTGTGTGTGTGTGTGTGTGTGTGTGTGTGTGTCTTGGTTAGTAGCAGGGCGTAGCTGAGCAGAGAGAAAATATCTTGGCCAACCGCGGGAATTAACCCACCCACTATACCACACCCAGAGAGAGAGAGCGAGCGAGCAGTGGTCTCAGTCAACCTCTCTCTCTCTCTCTCTCTCTCTCTCTCTCTCTCTCATTATATTTTTGTGTCTCTCGTTTCTTGTCTCTCTTTTTATTGTCTCACTTTAAATGTGTGAATTACCGTCTCTCTCTCTCTCTCTGTCTGTCTGTCTCTCTCTCTTTCTCTGTCTGTCTTACTTCATTCATACTTCATGCATCCAGAGTTTTTCTCCTCTTCTTCTTGTCTTCTCTAGTTTTGGCTTCACGTACCAGATTTAGCTTTGAATCCAGTTTCAGATGAATAAAAATAATCATATTTGTTAATGTCCAAAGTTATCTATGAAAAAGTTCTGCTGACTGTTGCTTTTGCTGGTGGACATGACAAAGGTTATTGTGAGTAAAGGGACAGCGCTCCATGTTCATGGTGCTGCAGCTGTTTTCACGCTGTAACAGAAGGATGACAAGTTTAACCTCCACACATGAGGCCTATCATTGCAGGCCTGAAGTTATAGACCTGACAGGTGAAAGGTGAAAGGTGTTGTTGGAGGAGGCTTCAGATGCTGAAGCAGCCGCCCGCTCTGCTCCGCACAATTGGCTTATTACGTCTATTCACGATTACCGATCATAAAGTGAAACAGAAAGGAAACAATCTAACTATGTGGCAGAGTTCCCCGTCGTAGAAGCACATAAATAAAGGAAGAATGACCGAATCCGAGCAGGTGAACAGAGTCTGTGTGCGAAATGCTTCTGATGCTCCCGGCACGTGACGGACGGGCCACAACAGCAACGTTACAGAATCAAGGCGAGTGGAGGAGTGTGAGTCTGCAGCCTCGCTGATCAGTTACAGTTTTATGCATATATATATATATATATATATATATATATATATATATATATATATATATATCGCTGAGGGCGTCCATGTGCAGACGGCGGCTCTGAGTGAATCTGAATCTTCACGTTTAGTTATTTCTAAACCTTCATTCAGGTTTCCTGCTGTAGAAGCAGATTCAGTGCTGCATTCATATCCAGTAAACGCTGGCCTGCCCCTCCCTCGCCTCTCTGTCCGTATGGGAAACGTTTCCAGGGTTGGCGAGGACATTCCCCATCATCACTGCGAGATGCAGACTGCAATAATAACCAGTGTGTGTTTGTGTTTGTGTGTACGTGCTCAAGTGCCCATTTGCACATAAATATCTGTTTTTCCCACAAAGATGGTTTTTGTAAGTGTGTGTGTGTGTGTGTGTGTGTGTGTGTGTGTGCGTGTACTGCTTCATGGGTGGTGTAGCATAAGGCTCAATCATAGCTGAGTTGTCAGTGGTCTGCAAACACACACACACACACACACACACACACAGCAATGGACAGGCCTGTAGTGCTTCAACAGCACATTCCACACCAAGAATAGTATTAAATACTGCCTGTCCAGCCACTGACAAACTCTCTTACAAAAACACATGTATACACACACACACACACATACACACACTGCACAGCTAATCTGCATCAATAGATTTTATTTTGTAAAGTATTCGGATGATTTATTGTCCCAGTGATTTATTTTCTTGGACCTTCTCCTTCATCCGGCCGCAGCTTCATCTTAACGGTCGGACAGTAAATTCGTTAGCACGTTAGCTTAGCTCAGTCGCTAACAGGACAAAGCTTACTGAAATGACGTGCGGTGCAGGGTGTTCACAGTTACTTTAAATCTCCTCTGATGTGCAGCATTCAGTCGACACTGCTGTCCAACAGCATGTGGAACGGAGGTACTCAAAACGCATAATGCTGTAGTTGTCTCACCGGTCCATGGATCACTATTTATGACTTTTATGTGGCTTATGTCGATTTCATAATGATCCTGAATCCTTGAAGTTAAACAGCAGAAGTACGACTGACGAAGTTTCAGGAAATTTAAAGGCTCAATGAAAAGATGAGGCCTCATTAACATTTCTAAAACAACTCGACATGGCTGAAATTAAAACATCTTAACTCACCATCAACTGGATGATATACTTTGATGTCCTGCAGCATCACAGCTCGTGAGCTCTCAGAAGATTTCCACTTACAAAGTCGCAAATGCTGCAAGAGGGGGCCGCTCATATGTGAACGCTGTAAACACGACGCCACTTGAAAGCAGCGCGTCTCAGTATCTGGTTTAAAGTTTAATAAAGCTGCGCTGTGCTGCACGAGTGAGTCCACTGACTGCAGTCATTCCACAGGAACATGAAGATTCACAGTGGGAACCTGAATCAGCTGATTGGCACAATAAACCCAGATCCATTCATGTGAAAGGTCACTGCGTCACCTGTGTGTGTGTGTGTGTGTGTGAGGAAAGTGTCTATTTTAGTGTGTCAGTCCTGTGTCTTCATACTGTTTGATTTTATAATATTTCTTCTAAAAAAATAAACGTTTTCTGTCTGATGTCTGCTCTGTTTGAGTGTGTGTGTGTGTGTTCCTCTCCCTGTCACACACACTGTCATTTCCCACGCTGTCGACCACACAGCTTTGTTTTTAGACTTCACATAATACTGTTGTGTCCTGTCCGACCGCCTCGTCTGGACCACATGAACACACACACACACACACATATGATTTCAGTAGGCATACACACTCACAAATACACACTCAAAGACACACACTATACCACAGATCCAATCAGTCAGTCCTTGGCAGATTCTCTCTCTTTCTCTCACACAACACACACACACACACACACACACACACTCTGCAGTGGATTCTGTACATCAGCAGCTTTCAGCTGCCGTCTCCTGCATGTTCGGGATGCGGGCGTTCTGTGCGGCCGCCTCTATTTTGACTACGGCTGCCTGCAGATGAATGCAGAGCCGCGATCCGCCGCTCACACGTGAATCCAGGCGGAACGCGTGGGGCTTTGAACGCGGCGCAGATAGCGTCGCCGTCCTTATCTAATCAACACGCTGACTTTTGTTGCTGCGGTTTTTGTTTTTGTTCGACGAGGAACACAAAAGTGTTTCCCTCTAAACTCCAGTGAAAGATCTTCGATATGCAGAAAGAAGAGAGAGTTGTAGGATCATTTTTTAAACATCTCAGGGGAACAATGTACTTTTACAGAAACTCAGATCCAATAAAAGTCTGCGCTGACCTCCGTCGTTACGTTAATCAGAAATCGTACGTGAACGTGATTTTAGGTTTGTTGAGGATCGCAGCAACACAACATATTAATGTTCCAGAAAGTCACGTCGCCTCCGCGCTTTTTCCAACCTTGCGTCCGCACTGGGGAGTCGCCCAGTACGACCACAGAACTTCTACCGGACTTCCCTGCAGCAGCTTTGTGTTCGCGGAGCGTTACTCATTCACTTTTCCCGTCCGCAATTCAGCAGGGGATTTGAACTGGCAACCGCAAACCCAAACCTGAGTGACATATATACACAAAATGTGATTCCATGACAAAGAAATAATCATAGGGTAGAAGTGAAGATTCCACAATGGACTAATAAACCGTCTCTCGTGTTCTAAAATGAATATGGAAACAAACTGAGGCAGACGTGCAGCCGCATACCTCTGTCGCACAGAACCAACTAACAAACCACACAAGGGCAATCATGTCATTAGGCCCGGCAGCCTCTGCATGATGGGGTGATTTGCCAATTCTTCTCTTCCTTTCCGCGTGTTCCTGAAAATGAAACACCTCCTCTGTAATTTGGGAGAACAATATTATAATAGATTTATTCCCTTATGGCTCGTTCACTGAAGTCAACGATGTGCAACGTCAGCAACTACGTTACCCATGTTTTCCTGTCAAGCTGATCCCATCCAGACGCGGCCGTAGGAGATTCACGTGGGATTAAACTTAGACTGCGGTTATCCTGATGAAAACCACCAAACGTTTCCAGGTAGCTTCAGTCCCACGTGAAAACGTCACTTCATTCCCGGGCCGCTCTGAGCGACGTGGAACACCGGCCTCTGCTCTGTTTAGTCTACAGACTTCCACTTTGTTAGTTTGTTGAAGTAGCAGACTGACAAGATGTGACCTGACCTCTCTGGATTTCCATACAGGAGGGAAGCTGACATCTTGTCTTACAACGTCAATGTTTATCGACCCTTTGCTACCGCTCCCCCGAGGACTCGGCTCTCACATACTCTTTTATTTCCTGCCGAGAGTAAAAAAAAGAAAGCCGAGGCGGGGACGGTAGCTTAGCTGGGAGCTGGAAAACGGCCCTGACACACAAGTGCAGGGAAAGTTTTCACAAATCAGCTCGGCCTGTTTTTATAGGCGTGTTACGCTACGCGGATCCAACATGAGAACGTCCTGCGTCGTTGAGCGCTCACATACACCACAACTTCCTTTTCATCAACAACTTAGTGAGAACTGCCGCTCCAAGAAACTCAAGCTCCGACTACAAAAGCACTGACATCTGTGAAATCAAAGCGCACATCAAAAGATTCACCAATAACAATGAAGGCCATTCACCCACCACACAGAGAGAGAGAGAGAGAGAGAGAGAGAGAGAGCCCCAGTGGCTCGTCTATAATCGACATCTGAGGGACAGATAAAGTTCAGGGACAATAGAAAGCGCTCCAACAACAGTGGCTAAAAATATTCAGCAAATTAAAAGAAGATGTGAAGTGGACTTAGCAGGAGCTGTCCGTTCAGCACCACAGAACTACAACACGAGACCCAAACAGCAAATACTCATTTATTTCTCTGAAATATATTTGAGTGGAGCGTCTGACGATGGAACATATCTTGTTGTCCTAAGAGACAAACCCTATACTCTCTCTCTCTGACTTTGTTTGTACGTCTTTCTGTGTCTCGCAGTTTCCTTCCTTTGATAAATTAATTACTGTGATTATTTTGCAGTGTCGCTCTCACACACATAAAGTAGTTTGTAAACATTTTACAAGTTAAACTTAAATTTATCAGACAACCGGAGAGTCCTGATGAAATCAGCGTCATGAAAATAAGTATTTTTTATTTTTTTAACAACTCAACAAACAGAACAAACTTAAACTACACAAAGAATGAGATGAGGTGTGTTTGTCAGCAATGTTAATAACGAGGTGTGTGTATCCATGAGTGTAACGTGCAGTGATGAATGAAAGAAACAAAGCCGCGCAGCAGAGAGGAGAGAGCCAGCGACACGTCAGAGAGGCGCGATCCTGTGTAGATGAAATCAAGCGATTCAAACTGATGACGATGAAGCGTCCTGCTGCACTGAAACACAACCCAGGTCACCCAGGTGAGCGGCACATGCTCATAGTCGAGTTCACCTCATGAGTTACATTGTTTTTAATATTCCAATAAAATCAATCAAAGCACAGGCAGAGTATATGTGCATGTATGAGACTTTTACACACACACACACACACACACACACACACACACACACACACACACAGTCTCCTGGTATGTTGCCTCAGCTGCTGAGGAGTGATGACTTGTGTGCATGTGTGTGTGTGTCAAGTGGTGACCAGACAGTTAGCGTCCAGTCTGGATTAGACTGTCGCTACAGGATTAACCCACTCACATAATAATGAAGCACACACACACACACACGAGAGGCAGTTTAATACGCAGACACACACACACACACACTTTTCTTTTACTGCTTAGATACAGACACTCCCTCAGCCAGCGTTTCTTTCATGTCTGACTGTATTTACAGTTCTGAGGTTACGTGGCAGTTTTTTGCCCCCTGGTCGGGTGTGTTAAAGACGGGTCGGCAGACGAGAGCCTGTAGGCGGAAAAACACAATTCACTTAATGAGCCTCGTCGCTCAGCTGCCTGTTAAAGTGTGTGTTAAAGTGTGAACGCTGCCATCGCTGCACACCTCAAATTTAACTTTCACTTTCTGTGAGTGAGGCGGATTCCAATCAAAGGAAACTGTTGTGTTATATCAAATTCATTCATTTCCTCTTCTTTGTCTTTGTTTTTATCTGACCACACGTCAGATGTGTCTAAACTTCTTCATAAAATTTAAATTTTCCAGCCTTCTTCAGTGAGTTACATACTGCAGGACGTTTATGGCACCCGTCTGCCTGCCACCCTCTCGACCCGAGTCCCTGTAGACGATGAGCCGTCTGATTAGAGCTCCTCTCTGGAGTCTGTGAACACACACACACACACACACACACTTTTAGCAGTCTCCACGTACATGCAAAGACAGATACATAAACACACTTTCAGAGGCTGACACAGTCTACACACACACACACTCACACACGGGGAGATACCAGGCTGTAGTCTTCAGTCTCTAAACCTCTCCGTTCTCATGGAGATAAGAAGTGCGTCTCATTGTTGGCAGACAACGGTCCCGTTATCATCTTATCACAGAGCCAGTCCAATCTGGAGGAGGCGGGGCTGCAGAGTGTGTGTGTGTGTGTGTGTGTGTGTGTGTGTGTGTGTGTGTGTGTGTGTGTTTGACAGGGGTAGGGGGTGTTGGTGGGGGTACTTTGGTTAAGTGGGGGTCCTTTGTCATGCAACAGGTGCTGTTGTCACTCAATCTGTCTGGATGCTAAAGACTTGTGAGAGCTGCAGAGTGTTTGCATCAGTGTGTGGAAGAACAAAACACAGCTGACTGTTCAAACGTGAGTTAATCCTCCTTCTCACTCCTGATGAACTGACTTACAATGTGACGACCCATCTGAGGTCGCACTTTGTAAAGACAACATGCGGCTCATTAACACTCTGACCGGCCTGCCTTTGGAAGACTGGGAGTACGTTTACGACGTCAGGCAGCATAGAAGAGTCATTTCATCACAACTCGCAGAATGAATCACTATTTTATGATCTCATAGCTGTTAATAAATATACATATAATGATGATGATGTTTCCAGAAGCTCCAGAGGAGCTACAGAACAGATAAATGACATAAATCATCTCACAAACATACGTATGAGCATTATTCAAAATGTTTACTGACGCATAAAGTTTGCACTAACGTGGAAAGAGAGCGTGAACGTGGCACGACACATTTAAAGACTTCTGCACCATTAAAATCGTCCAAATCGTTTCAGATTTATTTATTCTCTTTGTAAAATGTGAGATAAACTCCACCTTAGTGTAGATGGAGAAACAAACTGACGTGTTTTTAATAAAAAAATAAAACAGAAGAACTCGTATTTCTGTCTTCTGCATGTCATCAGTTGTCTCTTTTTTTCTTTTCTCATTCAGACAAAAAGGAGGTGTCCAAGGAGACGTCAGAAGCCTCCGTGAAAGAAGAAGAGGGAGGTGCAGAGGAGCCCGTCAAGGTGGTGAAAAAGGAGAAGAAGGAGCCATCCAAGGAGAAGAAGGAACCCAAGAAGGATTCAAGCAAAGACCCCAAAGAGGAAGCGAAGAAGGAGTCCAAGAAGGAGTCGTCCTCCTCCTCGTCCTCCTCCAAGGAGAAGAAGGAGTCATCAAAGGAGAAGAAGGAGAAGGACAAAGACAAGGAGGCCAGCAAGGAGTCAGGCGACAAGAAAGTGGCCAGGAAGTCGTCCGTAAAAGTGAAAGAGAAGAAGAAGGAGTCGGAGAGCGGAGACGCCTGACAGGAGCGGTGCAATAAGCTCACATGACGCACACGTAAACAGAACACAAGATGTAAACATCATGCACACACACACAGCACATGTATGTATATACAGAGTCCATGCACACATATACAACTCCACATACACACTCACATATGCAGTCTAAATATATATTTACATGTAAATATACTCATCCAAGGCCATATATCTCAGTAGCAAAGCAATGTCCTCTCAGACGCATATTTACATCATCTAGTAATAGTTGATGTTCACACACACACACACACACACACGCACTGTGTTTCCGGTCTGCTGCTGCTGCTGCTGAACTTCACCACATTCACTAGTTTTGGTGCCGACGGAGAGCGAGGAGGAAAGGCGAAATCCTCCTCCTCCCCTCAGACATTTCGCTGACTCTCTCCTTCCTCCTCCTTCCTTGTCTTCTTCGTCTAGCCTCAGCAGCAGTTGAACCCACAGCCCTGCGCCTCCCTTATCCCAGTCAGGCCCCAAACCACCCCCCGCCCACGCACGCTTCTGGATGTGACGTCGGACCCGCCCATCTCGCCCCCTCGCGTGGCACCGGGCCTCGCCAGAGCCTCCCCCGCCTCGCCACTAAGAATAAATCTCCTGCCGTGTCCAGCAGCCCCGCTGCTTCCGGGTAAATCAAGGCCACATCCTACAGCCACCACCGCTGCCACCACCGCCGCCACCGCCACTACCCCCTCTGACCTCTTCCAGTCAGTCTTGTTTTTTAAGTCTGGGACAGTCAAGGACACGCGGCTGCTGATGGACACATACTTGGTACTGCGGGGTCGAACCTGAGACTGTTTTTGCAGGGTGGAAACCAACAGGGCGTTTTCTGGAAAAAGCAGGGTGGCAATCAGCCGCGGAGACGAGGCAGGTTCAACACCCGAGGTTTTTTCTGCTCATCTCCAAGCGGAGGCTGGATGTCACATCATCTGTGACATCAGCAGCATATTTAACCAGATCAGCACGATACAGTTTGATATGACACAATAAGACGACCGTCACTAGTGCTAGAGGAAGAATAGGTGTTATAATAATAATAATAAACTGCACAGGGTGCACGTATAAAAGATCAGTTCAAAATACAACAAATAAACTTATTTTCATACTTTCAGTGGCAGAGCTGCGCAGGTCTGCAGGTTTGTTTGATCTGTGCACAGTCTGAGGTATCAACAACGCATCAGGTTTACTGGCCAAAATCCAAATTTCACCACTTAAAGTCTCCCAAATATATTTAATATATATTAAAGCGTTCACATCACAGAAATGTTGCTTTTAAAAGTTCATCAGCGTCACATCTTTGAAGAAACACGAGCCACGTTTCCATGAACGTGTTTTGAAGTCTCGCTTTAAAAAAGTGTGAAACAGTAAAACTTCATTCTGACACAGTGAGCGACTCCGTAATACATCCGTGATGGCTCCACACAGATCTGCTGCTCCTCGCTCACATCGATACCTGAAACAAACACAAATGTCTGATTCCCGTTTTGTTTTTCACAAGTGGAGCTCTTTGAATCACGTCATCTCGTTCTGCTGCCTTCTGCTGATTTTCTAAAAACTCGACGAGTTCACGGATACCAAAAAAATCTGAGCCGGTCAAAACAAACCTACCTGCATCAGTTAGATCCCAGCAGAGGGAAGCGTGGGCCGTACAAACAATGGTCTGATGAATATTGATAAATAATTGTTGAATTGAGTTTTCATTTGTTGATGAAGGTGACAGGTTTGCGGTGCAGTTTGACATTTGTGTTATCGTCTCCTTAAAAACGTGACAGGTAAATAATAATCAGCAGGTTTGAATTGAAACAGCTGGACGTGGGAAACACGCGGAGCCTTCTGATGAAGTCACCACATCAAGACGAGCTCTGGTCACAAACAGACGTGCTTGTTCGACAGCTTTACAGGTTGGATCCTGTTGATGTTGGATTACAAGCTCAAAAACATGTTTTTCTTTTTCATTGTAGAAATGTAAGGCTTTGGACAAACACACACACACACACACACACACACATAATTTCAGAGCTTTGAGCTGTCTTTCTGCCAGACGTGAAGCTTAGAGACTTCAGCCATAGATGCTGTGCCAGCCTAACAAACGACAATCCCAGCAGCTCTGCACAGCCTGCACCGTGTCTGTGTGTTCAGCTTCAGGCCTTCGGTCCACTGGGAAGCGTTTGGTCACACCTTCTCCAGGTAAATCCAGATTTAGGCTTTTCTGTACTTTTTTAGGGTTTTTAATTGGAACTTTTAAAAGATAAAGACAGATTAGCTTGAAAAGCAGCAGCTCATCCTCGCCTTGGGAAGGTAGTTAGAAAAGTATGCGATGTTACAGTTCCCATTGGACACAAAGCACCAACAACTGCTGTTACTGTTTGAGAACACCTTGAATGTTTGTCATCTAGAGTAGGTTTTGTGTTAGCTGTTCAGGTGAGTCTGATTTTATAGCCACAGTTCGTCCCAAGAGGAGAAACTTACTGTCGTCATAAACGTACGGCCGGAGGAAAATCCCCAAACAAGGAGTGTGAGAATGACATAAACCTTATTTATGAAACATTTAGTAATAAAAGTAATCTACTGTAACTAACCAGTGTCTTCAAATCAGTGCTTCATTACCATTTTGTTTCTTGTATCACTTGTTTGGAGAAATACTGTTTCCTCGTACGTTTGCTCTGCTTGTCTGGATCCATTTTCCTCTGAGTTATTCTTTGATCGAACAGCGACAGCACAAATAACCTGCCAGATTTTTACTTCATCCACACTGAAAGTTTCACGATATCTTGAACTGTAATTTTCCCCTCAGAGTTCGGCCGAGTCGTCTTCCCTCTGCACCGACGCTGAAGCTGTAAGTAGATCGTACTATCGAACCTGTAAAGGGAATTCGGACCATCAGTCTGAATCATTTAAATTTAGGAACAACAGGAAGTTCTTCATGTCAGCAGAAGCTGAAGGTTTATGTACCTACGCAACTAACATCTGAACTGCTTTTCTCATGAGTTGATGTGAAATAGGACAGACAGTCTAGTTTTGTTGCATATTTCCCTCTGAAGTCTGAATTTTCCGACTTTCCACCGTCTCTCGAACGCAGCACGATACACTCCGGACAGAGTGCAGAAATGAACCTCGCACTTGTCAAGTTGATGAACAGGACTCAGTGTGACGGCGTTTGAAGTGAACTCTTTTTGTTTTCTCTTTTCTTGTGTTTGGGGCTCCGGAGCCGAGGTCAGCTGCAGATTGGGTAACCGTGCTAAAGTCGGACCGCCGCTGTTTAATTTGGCAGCGGCAGCTCGGTGTGTGTGAACACGGAGGAGCGCCGCAGATACAGTTACACTCTGCTAAAAACACTCCTCTCTTTCTCAATCACTCAAATATTTTCATCTCGCACTCTCGGCTCGTATCTGTTTTTATCCCCGTCCGTTACATCACACTTCAGTTTCTCTTCATCTTTATGATCACAAGTTTTAAATCTTTCTGGCTCTTTCTCTCTTTTAGTTTGTTTTTTTCTCTCTCGACACTCTAATTCAGTCAAATCTCCTCATTCCTTCTTTAATCACTCTCTCAGCCTCTCTCTCATCCAATCCCTCCGTCTGATCCATGATCCACCTCTCTGTTTGTTTTCTCCTCACAAGAACTCGTCTGCTTCTTTCGTCTGCACGTATTGGACGTATTTCCAGTCACGACAGTGAAAGTCAGAGCGCCACAAACTGTTGGCGATGTTGGAATTTGGTTTTGAATATTTGTTTCGAATAACAAACATCTCTGATTGGTCGAACACAAACGCTGTGTGTGTTACGCAACCGCCATTTCTGCACGCCACAGCTTTCCCCACCGAAAACACGTTGCTGCGTGGAGATATTAAACTAAGACGTAGCTGCAGAGTATCTGTTAGCACATTAATGAGCATTAATCACATGCATCCATCCCACAGGGGGGCGTAGATTCACTGCAGGGGGGCGAATGTTGAGTTAAAGGGCGTGAATGTGAATTATGTGAAGACAAACACAAATGAACGAACTCTGAGATCCTTCTAAGCTTAAACAACGATGCTATGAAGAACTACAGGCCAGCTGATTGGACGAACCATCTGTCAATCATCGTCTACCACAGGAGAAGCTTCTCACTGTGTCACACCTAAACCACGCCTGCAGCTGCCAGTACGTCCTCACAGGACGCTGATTGGTCCAAAACCATCGCGGTGTCATAACTTGGAGCCCGGCGAGATGGATTCACGTGTGATCCAGCTGCCTCGCAGGGTCAGCATTCTCCATCCAGACCCTTGAGCCGGATTGGAAGGATCCAGGAGAGGACGTCAAGGAACTTCCCGGTGTTGCCAAACAGACCAGAGCTTCATGACTTCCTCTCTGCTACGGACACTTGGAAAGAGGACAGACGGCTCAAACACACCATTCACACAGAAGAGAGAGGCGGAGGAGGAGGAGGAGGTCCAAAACATCTGGTCCCAGGATGGCTGAAGGTCCAGCGCAGAGGAAAGTGAAAACAGAGAGAGGACGAGGAGGGGCTGAATCCAAACCTGTTAAACTCTTCATTTCACTTTTAAGAGACGATGTCTGATTGTTTGTTTTCTTTGTGTCAGATTTTCTTCTCGGTCTCGGAGATTACGCGATGAAATAAAGGTTACGTAATGTGCTTGTAAAAGACAAAGAGATGGAAGCCAAGCGTCTCTAATAGGAAATGTGTTAGACTGCTTAAGGATGCTTCAGGAAGGCCGTCCACCAGTGGACGTTCGAGCTGCAGCAGAGACGCAGACATCCGGAGGACATCCAGGCTCATTTGTCCTCCATCTTTTCTTCTCTTCCAAAGCTTCACTTGTGTCCTCCTTTGCTCTCCGGTTTGTTTTTTAAACACTTTTCCAGATTTAGTTTTTTCCTCTTCAGTAACTTCTTCCCTCGTTCGCCCGGCCCAGTAAAACCAGCTGTGATGTGAGGAACCACCGAACACGGCTGCACACACCCAACTGTTAAAAACATCAAACGACAATGCTCGAACAATCAAAGTGTAACCGGGCCGCAGAAGTTTGGACAGAGTGTAATAAAAGCGCAGTTTGGATGTAGACGCTGCGGAGCAGCCGGCTCAGTGCGGGTTTTATTTCGGAGCTTATTTCTGTCTCTCGGGGCTTCAAGGCGTAAACAAACTGGATTAGATAATTGCCGCATCATTTTACTCTCGCTGCAGATTTGAAGCGTCAGCATCGTTTCACCTCCGCCACGGGGGAACTTAAGTGGCTCGGATTTCTTTTTTTTTGTGTGTGAACAATACTGATCCCGTGTTTTGATCCCAGGGGAAAATTACCAGAAATTATAGTTTGTTTCCTTGGCAACGCAACTACATCGTGTTTTTGTTTCCCAAAGTGACGTTTCAGTGTTTTCTCTCTGCTGGACGGACAGACAGGGAATGTTTCCTCAGCTGGTGCACTCATATTCATACCTAGTTATTATTATTTGGTCATTTTTAATCATTTAGACTTCAGATAGATTTATTTAAAATAAATATTTTCACAGAATTTACCATGAAAGATTGTTGGAGATTCAAAAATGGCAAAATGCCTTTGTTCGCCCGCTCTCCCACGATGTCAACTATCAAATATTCATTCAAATAAACACAGATTTATAGTTAAGTTATTAACAACAAATCATCATAAATCAGCAACAATATTGGATTAAAAACGTTGGGTTGTGTTTCCAGAACATGCTGAAGGTGCGTGGTTGGTGTTACGTGCTGCTACCTGTGCTGTCGGTGTAGGTGACCTGAATTAAACCATCATTACTTCCCCCTTATCTTTGTTCCGACATGGCCCCTCCGTTCCGTGTCCGTATGTTTCATACAGGCTGACGAGGACCGGTCGCAGCAGCATTTCAAGATGAAGATTTTGAGTGACACGTGGAGAGATAAATGTCCCAGACGACAGTGAAGAGTTTGATGTAAATCATCTTTTCTCGCTGACCTTTAAAAACAGCCACGTTGAACATGTCTGCCGTGTTTCTGGCTGAAGGAGGATGACGTCTGCTGCTCACGTTCTGCTCCAGAGCAGCAGGTAACAGCTGAAAACTGAACTCCGCTGCAATCACTGAGGGGAAAAAAAAACCTTTACAACCGTCATTTCACTGCTTTTCTCCTCCAGTTTACAAAGTCAATTATGTGCTGAGTGAGTTTCATGACCTGTGGATCATTGAAACCTGGAAGAGAAGCATTCCTCGGACTTCATGCAGTTACGTGGCTCCTGTCCGACAGCAGCGATACACGCCAAGAGATTAACTCGTAGCTCGACTTCCCCCGTGAGAAGCTTGTAAAACCAGGAAGTTATGGAGCGTGATAGATCCCAGACCTCCCACACAAGATCTGCTGTTCTCTAACAATACCACTCCTCCCCCCCGAGACACACGGAAAACACTTCTTTACATCCTGAAATATACGCAGCAGCATCACGCCCTTCACTCTTTACTCGTGTGTTTCCAGGGCTTTTGTTTGTTGTGCATAAATAGTTCATAAAAAAGCTCCATAAAGCTCTGAAATATCTGCAGTTTATGTACTCAGGGATGTAAAATGCAAACAATTACACGTCACAATTAGTGCTTTTATTGTGTCGTTCCACCCTTTTGTGTTGCTGGTCCCGCCTGACTCAGGACAGGAAGCTCTGCAGCGATTCTTCTCTTCATACTTCAGTATGTAAGAAATCTCCGTTGGTTGGTTGGTAGCTGAAATATCTCAGCTACTTAGTGGACAGATTGACATTTTGTACGTGTTCATGTCCCGAGCGTGTGAATTCTAAGTTAGTTAGTAACATCTACACCTGCTCGTCGCGGACGTTTAGTGTTTCTCGATTCATCGTATTTAAGAATTTTGTTTTTTAATTGATCATTTTGAGCCTGTGAAGAGTTCTTAGACACAGACGGATAGTTTTGTCTTCGGTCGTCCGTAACAGTAAAACACATTTCTTGCACACGTTCACGTAAGTCTCTGATTTCAACCATCTTTCCCGGCTTGAACTCAAACCAGAGGACACACGTTCCTATGGCAGCGTCCTACATGAGATGCCACCAAATTCAGCCTGCAAGAAACGTCTCGATTAGAAGATGAAATGTTGATAAAGCTGTGCTACCCTCAGAACAATCGGGGCCAGGAACTATTCAGCCTGTTTCCTCCAGTTCAGTCAGATTCCTGCATTTCTAGAAAAGTTCTTGCAGTGGAAATGAGCTGTTAATGTTTGCGTGTCCTGACTCAGACAGCTGGGTCTAACCTTTCCCCCCGTCTCCTCCCCCTCATAGCCCCTCAGAGCCAGACCTGCCGGCTGCAGGGGGCTTTAACCTCGGGGGCCGCCGGGGTCCCCGCCTCCCGTCTGCAGCCAGACTGAAGGTAGAAGAACGCTGAGACGATCCGAGCAACTCCGAGGACGTCGTTTCACTCCAGGTCAGTCCTGCGGCAGCTCCATCCGTCACGATGACGAAGAGCCTCCACCTGCTCCGCTTCCCTGACGAACATCTTCCGTTAAAAGCAGCCATTTGTTTTCTGCTCCGAGCTCCTTGACGCTGTGCTTTGTTGAAATCGTCTATGAGGACATTCGTCAGTCGAGGACTGTTTGATTGAACTGTCTGGGACTGTTTCAGTGAGTCCACATAAAGAATTCAGATTTCCTGCTTACAGTGGTCACAGAAAAATTGCTAAATCAGTAAAATTCTGGCGTCAAACTTTTAAACTTTGGGGCCGAAATGAAGTTAGATTCTTTAGAGCCATTCTGCTCCATCTTGGTTTGGCATTCCTCCTCCGTCACCTCTTCACCCGCTCGGTTGATGTAACTTAACTGACCTCCGTCTCGTTCCTTTTCTGCTTTTCAAAAACAGAGTTGATGTGATCCGTCTTTTTTTACCACAGTGGAAAAATACAGTTTTTTTCTTCTGACTGAGGCGTCGTCTGTGTGGATGTTACATCCATAATGTGTTTGACTTTAACAACATTAAAGAATCTTTACCTGCAGCAGACGTAACAGGCTCCAGGTGCGTCAGAGAGGAGCTCAGCATCAGGAGTCTGTGCACAGTTCTTCATTCATTCATTTAATCAGCACATCGAACATCGTTTCAGTCTCTGCAGACATCTTTGTTACTTCCTTCCTTCCTTCCTTCCTTCCTTCCTTCCTTGGGACGTTTACTGTCAGTTTATTGTGATTTATTCCGTTCAGATTATGAATTTAATTCAGAAAAGGACAAACGAGTCCGCTAAAGTTTAATTTATTCACCCAAAATTAAACACGTCAAACTTTAGTTTACACACTTATAATATCGTCATTTCTGTCTCAACACGTCCAAAATAGAATCAATCTGTCAGAAATTGTGCAGACTCATTCATCTGCAGCTATTTTTTAATTATTATTTTATTGGAGCGTCACAGGTTCGATTCCCAGAAGCACTCACGTCGACTCCTGTTGGCTTCAATCACATTTATTCAGTCAACAGGCTCCAAAACTGTTACAATAACTGAAAAATCAAAAATGTTTTGTTCTTCCAACTTAATTAATGAACCCGTTAGAGTGATCTAATTATTATGAGTTCAATTAGTGACTGAACACACTCCCTGTCATCTCCTCTGAAGTGTGTGTGTGTGTGTGTGTGTGTGTGTGTGTGTGTCAGGGCTGGACGATGTGTGAGGAGGTCATTAAAGGACTCTGTGAGTGTGTGTGTGAGTGTGTGTGTGAGTGTGTGTCTGCGGTCAGACCAGGTCACCCCCCTCCCTCCCTCTGTTGCCATCTAGTGGTTAATATGTGTGTATAATAAGTGTAACCTCACACACACACACACACACACACACACTCAGACGCTCTTCACCCTTTAAATGAAACACATTTTCATAAAGGTTTCACACACACACACTTCACCCACACACACTCTTTGATGCTCTCGCTCTCTTTGAAACACACACTTGCTTTTCAAAAACACACTCCTGAACTTTCTCTCTGCGACTCTAACACACACTCTCTGACGCGTTTCCCTTTTGACTCTCTTCCTCGCTGTCTTTTTGACACACACACACACACACACACACACCTGGCTGTGCCTGGTTGGTGTGTGTTTCCAACGTGCAGCAGCACAGATCAGCGCTCAGTTAAAAGCTGCTGGGTGGGTCCTAATTATTTCTTTGAAGACTCGCTTTTCCTCCCCGTCTGAGCTTCTGACGAGCTTCACTTTAAAGAGGCTAGACACACACACACACCACACCACACACACACACAGACACCGTCATGCAACCCGCCTCATCTGTCACATAAGACTTTAATGTCGACTCCAGACTGCAGATTTATGGGAACATAATGCTGAAATGTCGAGCAGTTTATGTGGCGGAGGAGCGTGTTGAGTTTGACAAGAAGAGGATTTTCCTGTTTGCACGAAATCGCCGCACGTTTTAAAGCTGCAGCAATAATTTGAAACCTCAAATGAGACGCTTTTGTTTTGGGTTGTTTTGCATTTAAAACCTTCTAATTGGAGGAATTTGGGGAGTTGTTTCTTTTCAAATAAAGACAGTCGGACGCTTCTTGGCTGACTTCGCGTCCAGCGAGGGTTCGATCCCCTCGAGGTTCTCACAGAGCCCACTTTGGGAACCTTTGACCCCTTTCAAGAGCTCCCAACGGGGTCCTCGACTGCACTTTGACAACCACAAGGATTGATTTAGTATTGACTGAAAGTAGTGCATGAGTATTCAGTTTAAGAAAACTTTATTGGCCCAGAATCTGTGGACGAAGCAATACTTCGAAGATGCGATCTGCAGCCTCCGCTCCTCCAGATTGTTGCTGCAGAGATTTGCTCCCATTCAGAGCAGCGGTGAGCTCCAGCACGGATGGATCGGGTCTGGCTCCTTCCACTCCATCCCAGGGGTGTTGGACGGGGTTAAGGTCAAGGCTCCGCGCAGACCAAATTGGGAAAAAACAACAGTTTCTTAACGGAGCTGCTTTGTGCAGTCGGGGGGCATTGTGATGTTGAAACAGGAAAGAGACACAAACACAAACTGCTGGCACAAAGTTTGATGGACACTATTGTTCAAAATGTCACGGTAAAATGTAGAATTAAAGTTTTTTCTTCCGACCAAAAGTACACAAAAGTTTGAGGACAGCGGTGTCCACATACTTTTTTGGCTTGGCTCGTTTCTAAATCAAGTGAGAAATACTCGGAATCCGAAAAAGAAATAAAAGTCTCTCCGTCTGTTGGAAGATCTAAAAATATAGAGAGAACGTGTGTCTCTCTTTCTCCTGCAGGAGCAGCCTCAGCGAGGAGGAGACTTCTTCAGTTTCTGATTCCTGCAAATCTTCATTAGGAGAGATGTGACCTCGAACACTTCCATCTACAACATAAAGAATGAAGCACATGTAGCTGCCCTGGTTTGTTGGTAATGAAACTGGATCCCAAAGCAGGAGGTTGGTCTCCCTCTCTCCCATTCACACCACACACACCACACACACACAGCTTTACAGCACACAGAGGTTCAGTAGCAGACAGAGGCTGATAGGAGCAGAGACACTGTGATTATTAAAAACTTAAAATAACAAAAGGAGGTCTGGAGGGTTTGGGAAAAGGTCTGGAGGAGGAGGAGGAGGAGGACAAAGTCTGCAGGAGATCTTGGAGCAGAGGACCAGAGAGGCTCTGCAGGATTTATAAAAGGAGGTTTTTGGAAAGGTCTGGAGGCAGCAGGAGGAGGTCCCGGGCTTCACAGAGGAGGCAGGACTTTCTGGCTCTGTGGTGCGCTCCGACACCAGAGGTCCGCTTTAATACCAGAGAAGGAGGAGGAGAGGCCGGTCAGCAGTGCTAGAGAGAGAGAGAGAGAGAATTAGAGAGAAGGAGAGAGAGCTTGCAGTCCACTCCTCCGTCCCGGACAGTCGGCATCGAGCATCCATGTGCCAAACGGACTTTTGGATTGAGAGCGCAGATTGAAGCGAGTCCACTCCTGGAAAAACTTCACTGACTGATCTGCAGGGAGTCCGAGCCGAGCAGAGACTCTCCAGCTGTTATAAATCAGCTGAGTTTGTTTGTCTGAGCTCAGATCAGCTCGGACACTTTTTGCTTTGGACTGCCGGAGCGGAGCGAAGTCTTTTTTTCTCCTTCTCTCAGATCTGCGCTGCTCCTCTCTGGATCCTCACACACACACACACACACATGCAGGATTTGGAGACTGATTTGATCTTTAGATGTTTTCGTGTTTTCATCCTCGGACTTGTGTTTCCCGCACATGACACGAGCAGCTCCGCCGCTGTCTCCTGCCTGCCGGCGCGTCTTTGTCGGCGTTTAATCTCCGCGCGTCTGGCTGATTGTCGCCAAACTGACAAGCTGAGGAGGTTTTTTTTTTCTGCCTCCTGGCCTGGAATAAAGAAGTCCTGCGCTGAACGTGGATCTGTTTCCCCCTTTGGATTGATTTCATTTCTTTATTCCTCCGTACTCTTGTTTTCTTGGAGCGAACCCGAGGATGTTGCTCCGCTGCTCGAACCCTCCCTGTTGGTCCACCTGTAGGTTTTTCTTCTGCTTTTTGTTGCTGCTCCAAACGCCCCGGTCCTCCTCACCGCTAATTACAGGTAAGATTAAAGGGATCATATGGCTTCATAATGACACATCACAACACCCACCGCCGTGCGTAAAATCTACCCAAACCCCCGGTTATTTAGTCTGCCGCATCTCCGCGCTCCTTCAGCCTGTTTGTCTGGTGAGCAGCGGTCAACTAAAGGGCCCGTGAACCCGAGAATGTGACCTCCAGCTCGGTGCAAGCAAGAAAAAGGCGCAGAAACATTTTTATTTGAACTTTTCTTCTACACTTCGCATCGCCGCGTGCTCCTACTTTGTGTTTTTATCATAAATATATTCTGCGAAGAAAAATCAGTTTTGTTAAATCTTGACTGTGGCTCTTCAGGCGACACTTTAACCCGGGTTATCCTGCCTTTACCTCCCTGCATGGAGTCAGAGTGGAAACAGGCTGCGCTGGAGAGAAATGCCACCAAAAATCCAGCCGGGACGCTTGTTATTTGCAGCAGACCTTGTTATTTGCAGAGGTAGTTTTCTGCCCCGCATAAATCATCGATATCAAAGTCATTTCTATCAAACTTAAGGAAATGATCCGAGCATTTAGATCTTTAGGATGAAAGATCTGCGTAAAATTAGAAGTCCTCTTTAGTCAAATTGTTGTTTGCGCCACTGGAGGTTATAATTAAACCACTTTTTTCGTTAAAAGCAGGCTGTAAAAGTGTAAATCACTTTCTGATTTAACAGCCTGTCCTCTCTCTGTGTCCTCCCTCCTGAGCGCGACCTCTCCCGCTGCCTCGCTCCCTCTCCGTGTGTCTCTCTCCCGGTGTAAAAACGCGCTCCCTCCCCGGCTCGCTCCTCTCTTTTGACAGCCGCATTGCATCATAGGATATCGTCTGTTTGCCCCGCAGCGCCGTTGAGAAATGAGAATAATAGAAACGGAGTGAGTGAAAGGTGGATGTGGACGTGGTGGTGCGCGCTGCGTGAGCTGTCTCCTCTGGCGCTGACATCAGATTAAACACATTTCATTATAGCTATTTATTGAGTTTAGGGTCATTTTGGGGGGTTTCCATGACGACAGAAGCTCAATGTTCTGATCATTTTAGTAAGAAGGAGAAGAAAACCTCATCAACAGAAATAATTCTCAGGGTTTCCCCCCCTCGGCTGTCATTTCTGCCCCTGAAGCAAACACATGGATGTGAATCTCTGTGGTCCCAACACGTGTATCTGTCTGACATGAAACAGTGTAGGAAACCTCTGAGAACCGACCGACCTCCCTGTCTATCAGCTGAGGAGGCAGCACCATCATGATCCCAGCAGATCAGATTCCTCCACCTGGCATCCCAAATATGCAGCGTATCATCCTGTCTATTGTCTGCTCCACCACAGACCCGGAGGGTTCTGGCTGGTTTGAGGTCTTGCGCTGGTTGAATGTGTCACTGCAGCAGGTGGAGCAGCGGGTACAGAGGTCATCCTGTAACCGCAGCATTAATGGCTTAAATCTGGTGCAGGTCCACTTGTTGCTTGTCATCCCCGTCACCTCCTGTGTCACTCTGCGAGGACTCTACTGAATCTAAACTGTCTGTGATACTTTGCACACTCAGATCAGGAGAGCTGGACGTGGACGGAGGGAAAATAAAAGCTCCTCAGAGCTAAAGAACCGTGTTTATTCTGTGACGCAGCGTGCTGCTGTACAGCACAAATCTGAGGTTGTATTTTACTTCAGATTAAGATTTTAGACATAAAACACAATGAGCTTCAAAATATGATGCACTGTTACCAATTCAACTACCCAACAGTGTAGAGTGGCTTAGAAAGACAATAAAATTCTGCATGCACGTCAAAGATCGATGATAATAATTAAATAATGCTGCAGAATATTAAATAAAAAGTTTTAGTTGTGCTGCAGCTTTTAAGTAAAAGATCCAAGTTCTTCCGTGTCTCTGGAAATGTTCAGCTCGTGCACATTCGAAGCTAATTAGAGACTTTGAGATGGCAGCTGTAAGGAAGGGGCCAAACAACACATTTGACATGAGACTGGAAGGGGTTAATATCTGAAGCTCTGGGTTCTATATGTGACGTCTGATGAACTCGCTATCGGTTCAGTAAGAGAGGTGTTAGGCTTAGATCAGGCTGGGTCTAAAATGGAAGTGGCTGTCAGAGTCAGAGAGAGAGCAGCAACCTCTAAACTCCACAGAGGTCACAGTCTGGACTCCCCTGCTGTCCTCGAGCTCCGGCCGCTCAGCTCGGCTTCGTCCGACTGTTTTCTGTCTCATTTCATCCTCGTTTCACTTCATCATCATCAGTGCAGCAGGTTTGGAGACGAATATAAACGCTGTCATTACTGTGTCTGTAAATGGATATCAGTTAAAAACAGAAGCCGACAAACAAAAGTGGAAGGTATTTTCTCCGTCTGAGGACGACCCCCGACCCCCCACCCTCCACCCTCCACCACCCTCCCCACCCCCACCACCACTTACAGCCCTGCCAATTTAATTACACTCAAAGGCTGTAAATTTTACAGTGGTGGTGGAGTCGGCAGGGTTAGTCTGCTCTGCCAGAATCCACAGGCTGAACTCAGAGACGAGACGGCACTCGCTGCTCTAAGGATCTATTGTTGTCCAGTTTAGTTAAATTTAGTCCATTACGGCCCCGATATAAACTTTGTTTAGATCTTTAACTCGGTGTCGTGTGACCCTCTGCTTAAAAAAAACACTACACTTCTCAATCTGTCTGTTCTCACATCTGCAAAAGTTCAAAACAACAGGAGCAGCTTTTTGACTTCCAGCTGTCCACCATTGATTTTACAGCTTGTCACTAGCAGATTTAGGTAGCTAGATAATTCATTTCTGAATATAACTAACTCTGGTTATATTCAGGTATCGTCCAATGGGGGACTGTACAGTGCAGTGGCATTCGTTTTGACATCCACCCTGATTCAGACTCTTTAAAAGCTGAACGTGTTGGCGTAACGCCGACGCGTCCACCGTGTTTGTCAGTTCCTAAATCATCAACGTAAAGCGGCAACAAGTCAAACGGTGAGTCAGCAGGTCAGGAGTCAAAGGTCACCTTGATAAGAGACTGACCAAATAATTCTTAGAAAGGTCTCAGCCCTTCGTTTTATGTCGACAGTGTTTGCTTACAAGTATAATTGCGAAATCTCTGGAGTGTCTTTACACAGATAAACTGAAGCAGATTTTTGCGTAGTTCCAACGTATTCGTGACACACGAAGGCGATGCTTCATGCTCAAACACTGACAGACGTTCTCCTCCTCGGAGAGATAGGATCCGCTGTAGGATGCATGACTAGAAACAGGAAGTAGTTTGACTCAAACAGAGCGGTCAAGGGTGGGAATTCACCCTCACCTCCGACGACCCCGGTTCAGCTCCCAGTCCGTGACAATAAGTTCCTACGAGGAAGGAAGTTGTCATTTCAGAGAGTCAAAACAAACATGACACATGAACAAACAGCCGAGCGTCGGCGCGGATTGCGGTTCTTGCTGCCGCCGGTCGTGAGATGTTGACATCTGTCTGCTTCTACTCATAAACCTTTTTGTTTGGGGTCGTTTCCTGTAGTTGGTTCAGATTACATTTGCTCTCGTAACAAACTGACTGACTCACGTTTTTTAAGACCTCACTGCTTTTTACCTGGACAGACGAACCGGACTCAAAACACACCGGCTTTAAACGCACCATAAACTATATGGCCTGGGTTAGTATTCAGTAGTTAGGTCATCGTGTTGGTGGGGACATATTATGACCCTCAAAAGTTGTAATGGTGATGTGTTGAGCCGGCAGAATTCATTCCAAGTCGTGACTTTGTGCATTTGATGATAAGTCTGGTTTAGCTCTGCTTTGGTCTCCACCATCTCGCAACTAGCTAGTTGCTAACAGTAGCCGTGTTTCCATCTAAACATATCACAGATTTTAACTAAATTTCAAGTAATTCACGTAGTTGGTGCCAATTCCTCAGTCGGAAAACCTCAGGTACTCATGATTCACCTGCTTTCAGTTCATGGTTTATTTAAGACAAGCCCGTCTGACATCAGATGGTCCCGACAGATAATTATGTAGGTCACGATTGTTGGTCCAGACCCATTTTTCAGTCTCAGTCCCGCCCTCGGCCTTCATCTCACCTTTGTCACCTTCTTGCCGTCCTTCGCAGGTACCGAGGCCAGCTGCGAGAACGAAGGAGAAGTCCTCCACATCCCCAACATCACCTGACAACCCCTGCATCACCTGCGTGTGTCTGGTGAGAACGACTTATTTCACTTTTTCCAACAGGTTTGCACAGTGGCATTTATGTAGCTGGATGACTCGCCCTGTTTGTTCTTGGCAGCTTTGACGCGTAACGTGCTGCTTCAGGTTTTCCAAATGACCTCTTCAAGTCCTGATAGCGATATTTGTCGAGCTGATTATTGAGCTTTGTGCGGCGTTTCTTATCGGGCGGTTGTGAAAGATTTGCAACTCCGCGGCGGGACTTTGAAATGCGAGTTCTGGCGGGATGTTAGGTGGAAACGTAAAGTGTGGATTGTTTGATTTGATGGTGAATTTTGTGAAACCTTTCCAGTAAAACTGACATTGAGGTGAAGAAGTACTCGCAGTCATGGAGTGAGGATGCAGTTTTTTTTAAGCGTGCAAATGATTTGTGAGTGCAGGAAATGACTTTATAATGCAACTCTTAACGGTTTTCTGAGGATTTACTACAAAGTTGCAGTGAAACATGAAGTGGGGATTGTTTATTTTAACAGACATGCCTGTCGTCACGCTGTCTTGGCTCGGCCCCGGCTCTTAAAACCGGGCCTACAAAACGTTAGGGGACGACTTTTCCCTGGAACATGTGCTCTTTGACCCCTGACCCACACACCACCCCTCTGCCACCACATTACTGCTGCAGAGGTCTTTGTTTTAGGGGGATGAGAATGGAGCAACAACAGAGCTTTTCTGTGTCACTGCCTCGACGCCGGCTGTAAGAGAAGTTTTTTTGGCTTTTAAAAGGCGTCACGTGACCGCAGTTTGCCCTCCAGGAAGCACACGGGTGTTGTGTGTGTGTGTGTGTGTGTGTGTGTGTGTGTCCGCACAAGTCCAAGTCCACGTGTGTTTGTTACATACTCCACAATACGCCTTACTCCACCATGTCCAGGGATAATGCGTGTTTCTGACCAGCTCTGTCTAAAGGTAACAAAATCCACCCCACCTGGCAGCACCTCTAAAGCTCACCAATTAACACGTTATATTCAGTTTGTTTAATCCGTGAAAACCGCGTCATGTATCGCGGTGACTTCCCGGCGTTTTGTTGTCGCTAAGAGGTTGCCAGACAACCAGGGGAGACTCCACAAGGCCGCTATTTGCCTCCGTGTCGGCTATTATTTTCTGATAATGGGACTCTATGTCACCTTTACACAGTTTATACTTAGACTCACACTGATTCATGGCAAATGCAAATACAGCTTTCATCTCCTTATTTCCGATCCCGTTGGCTTCCGATTGGTCGTCGTGAGGCGGTCTGACTGAGCCGTCCTCTGTGTTATCAGGCAGACATCAGCCAAAGCCCTGCTGAATGCTATCAGTCATCAGCAGGCAATGGCCGGCCTTTCATCTCTACTTTAACCCCCCCCCCTGCACTCACACACACACACACATCACCTACACCCTGCATACACACACACACACTCATAAATGTACATACATGCAGGGCTCGATCTTTATTGAATTTGGCCTTTGTTTATCTCCTAAAAACTTTTTAAACCTCAGATGTATGTCGTTTTTTTTTGCCTTCTAGCACGAACTCGTATCAGTCAGATATCAGTTTCACTTTCATCGGTCGCCAAGTCAAAGAAAAAATACTACACATGACAAATTATTAGAGATTTCTATTCTTTGCGTGACACAAATCCAGATCTAGAAACAGTTCATGTTTGTTTGACTCACATGCCGTGCGTTTAAACTTAACGCAGGTTTTACCAGTGCAGTCGATGACTTTAGCCTTGTAGTTAAACTACAGGTGAAAATCTGACTAAATGTGATGAAAGTTGAACTTTTAACGTGTTTTATGCCTGAGAATCATCTCAAAGTTATTATTACTTTACCTCTGTGGATGATTTGCAGCGTGAGCAGGTATTTCCTTCAGCTCCCGTCAGCTGTCCTCGCCATCAGATGATTCTGTTTACTCTTGTTTCCTCGCACAGCAAGAGGAAACTTTCTGATGCATCCAGGTTAAAATCAGGTTAAATGAGGCCTTCAGCAAAAAGCATTTTTTCACTTACTACGCTTCCTTCACCCCCTCAAAGGACGGCGACTCATGTCGCCATGCTGTCTTTAGGGGGTTGGGGGGCTATCAGGGCTCCAGTGTCACTCATACATGGAGGGGTGGTGGTGGTGGTGGTGGGTGATGGGGGGGGGTCCAGAGTACCTGCTAATGGCTCTGTGGGTAGGGACACACACACACACACACACACACACAGAAGAGCCATTGTGTGAGTCCGGGTGAGGCCGAGCGCTGTAATGGGGCCAGTAGTGGATGTGGCTGACAGACTGACTGACAGGCCGGTCGCCATGACGATCCATTATCTCGAAGGGAGTCGGTCCATCTCCGTCACGCTCTTCATCATCCTCGTCTATCTGTCTGTTCATCTCCGTGTCTTTTTCCACTCTCTCATCGGCTCTTCCTCCCATCGCTCATTCGCCGTCAGATTGGCTCCTTCAGTTTTTTTTCTCCGTCACACAAAGAAAACTGTAAATTCTTCATATCGTCTCCCTCCCGGCATCACGTGGGAATAAAAACTGGAGTTTCAGTGTGAATCCAGGTGACTAATCAACTGTTATAGGACACTGCACCAGCTGAGGGAGAGTGAGGGCAGTAAATCTACAGGAATGATGTTCATATTGGACGACAACAACACTTCACATGATTTACTTTACTCGCAGTGCCAATGCTCAAAGCAGGAAGTCTTAAATGTGGTGAGGTGGAGAGTCAGGGTGGTGGAGTTTGCCTCCCATAACAGTCCTGCAATTAATGTTTTGCTTTTTCTCACAAAGAAATCTCCGACCGCGATCTTTCTTTAACATCCACCAAGTGTTTCAGTTGCCTAACCCTGACCGGAGTTCATTTGCCATAACCGCGATCTGTCGCAAAAACCGGAGTTGTAGAAAGACAAAGTGAAAATGTTGTCATTGAATCACGTCCACAGGAATGTTTTTGTCTGGTTTAAGGGGTTGTACGAGTCAGTCTGTTTTTTCTGCATTACCGCACAACAAAAACAAAAACTTTGACCAAAATAAATGATCCAGCTCAGGACAGGACGAGATGCCTGACATTCGTGTCCTAAATATGGATTTGTAGACGGGATGAGGCAGGAAAGTAAAATTACACCTGTTATGTTGGTGAAAGAGAAGAGAACTTTGTGTAAAATGAGTGGAAATGTGTTTGTTCTCAAATATTTTAACTTTGGAATCACAGTTTTGATTTTTGGCTCAGTTTTTTCTCTTGTCCCCTCTTCGGCGTCGGAAATGAGCCAGCTGACGCTGACGTACGAATCTGTGATTAAGTTAAGTTGTTGTTTGAAAGGAGACAAACGTCACACTGACAGCTCAAACACTTGATGTGCTGCTCTCCTCCTGCAGGGATTTAATATTAGTTTAATGTCAAAACGGGCCTCCGGTCGAGGAGGTCAGAGGTCAGAGGTCACAGGCAGCCCGTTAATCGATCAAATAAACATTCCAGACACACAGAGTGACACATGGAAGTTGTGGGCAAGGAGTTTTACACTCGGTGGCTGTGATCGATCTGAGAGGAAGGTCAAAGGTCGTTTCCTGTCAGTGTCTCAACTCAAACAGTAGCGGATCAATACAGGAGGGGCGGGGTTTACCTGATAACCACCTGACAACCACCTGACAACCACCTGACAACCGAACCAACTCCAGCTCTGTCAGTCAGTATAATATGAATATGAATAAATATACTTTGCTGTAGATTCTTCTTTTTGTCTCACTACAAACTGAGAGGTAGGAAACGAGGAAGGAAGATGAAGCGAGGAGAGGAAAGGAGTGTCTGAGTGGTCAGGGAAGGAGATAACATGCAGGACCGGGTCAGTCGAGTAAATAGCTAGTGACAAGACTGCAGCCTGGTGACAATAAAACGCCAGACCTCAGAAATATAACGAACTAACTTAATTATTGTACCAGAAGAGTCTTCATGAGTTAATCAGTTCATTTGACGTCATCTTGGGTGGATTTCACATTTTGGAGACATAACTTTGATACAAACTTTATTTACAGCTTCTTCCACCCTCAGACCTTCAGCAGTGCGGTGCCGTTCGTCTGTATGAAAAGTGACCATAATGCAGTTTGCTGTTCATTTCCAGTCGACCCAAACTTATGCTGTGCATAAGCCTAGCAGACACGTATGCAGCGTATGTAACACGATGCACAAGGCAGACAGAATATTTGACTTTAATTGAACGGTGCAGCCAAAAAATGCATCTTGTGTCTCCCTCAGTGTAAACATGGTGTAGCTTTAATGAGGAGCTGGAACAAGGACACAAACTGGATTCTGAGGGGGCCACAATGTGCGACTTGTCTTCTGCTCCGACCAGCTGGGGGCGACGTTATTACTTTGCTTTAGTGCTCTCCTCTGGCCGAATAGACGGCTCATTGAAACAGCTTTTTTTCGTGGAAACCAGTTCCCAGCGGCGTCTTTCTCTTCCCCGTCTCGTCCCTAAGCTACTGTGGCTCCTGCTCTCAGGCGGGGGGTCGCGACCTGTTTGTTTTGGAGGAAGGGTGAAAGGTGAGAGGCCACAGTGGCAGAGCGGGACATCCAAGGGCTTAAGTGGACCTTTAAGTAGAGGGCTCCTCTCCTGCGATGACAGACCATGACTGAGCTCTCTATCCTTCACTGTGACAGAGAGAAAGGATGAGGAGAGGAGAGGAGAGGAGAGGAGAGGAGAGGAGAGGAGAGGAGAGGAGAGGAGAGGAGAGGAGAGGAGAGGAGACTGAAGCTTTCAATGGTAAAAAAAACAGATGAGAGAAA
The DNA here is from genome assembly GCA_014281875.1 of Nibea albiflora. Classification (NCBI taxonomy): domain Eukaryota; kingdom Metazoa; phylum Chordata; class Actinopteri; family Sciaenidae; genus Nibea; species Nibea albiflora. The sequence continues at coordinate 24,084,966 of CM024804.1, read as the reverse complement.
TAAGTTGAAGGGTGTTCTAAAGAGTAATGTGATGCTTGTTATGGAAAAAAGGAAGAAATCAAGAGAAGAGAGAAAGTGATGGATGATGGGAGAAAGAGTGATGATGAGGAGGAGAGAAGAAGAAAAATGAAGAAGGAAAAATAGTCTGTCTGTCGCCTCCTAGTGGCCAAACAGCCCAGCTGTCACTGACAGTTTTATCATCTGCACTTTACTGGATTTCTATTTGATATTTCTAAAATATTCTCACCAAACAGAAACTTTATTTTCTCTGGTTGAACGTCGAAAACAAAAAACACAGCAGACAGCTGAAGCTCTTGACTTCACGAGTCAATAATTGGATGACTGTAGCGCACTGTCGTTAACCTTCAGCTGATCCACTTAGAAATGATTGAGTTGAACTGATTACGTTTGAAATGTTGTGGATACAACCTGATTACGTTTTAACACTATTTCTGTCTCACACTGAAACTTTGTGTCTCCGTGACGTTCGGAGATTCAACAGCTCAGCTTCTGACGTCACTGCAAGGATTTCATGACTGATGTATCTGTTGGCCTGAAGTCTGAGCTGACGTCCTCACACGTCTGCTTTTGTCAGGAAATATTCACATTGGAGAAGCTGGTCTCTTCTTCAAAACGCTAAATCGATTATCAAAATTGTTGTTGAGTATTTTAATGGATCTTCTGAAATCATTCACGTGTGCTTCGTCATTATTTTCGTGAACACCTCGTAGGTCATATTTGAACTTGAAGTGCTGACCACATTTTCCCCGTCAGATTATTCCAGCCAATAAAACTTCAAATAAAAAGCAGGAATCTTGTAACTCCATACTGCAGCATGTATACACACACTTTCTCTTTCTCTGACACACACACTTACGAGCGTACCAACACTTTATCCCACTTTGTGTGTGTGTGTGTGTGTGTGTGTGTTGGGAGGGGGGGTCATCACCCTCGGCAACAGACAGCCGTCCAGTCGGCTGGCCTTGGTGCCGCAGTGGTATGTCGAGTGTTTATAAGGCGTGGTGACCCGTTGTGACCTTTGACCCCGTGACAAGAAGGGCGAGAGTGGGGTGGGGGTCACATGTACCAACACAACGGATAACAGGAGCGAGAGAGAGAGAGAGAGAGAGAGAGAGAGAGAGAGAGAGAGAGAGAGAGAGAGAGAGGGAAGGACGTGACCTTGGACCAAAGGATCATTCCAGTGTTTTAGTCCATTTAATACAAATCATGTGTGCTGAGCTCCACAAGTCTTTCTACAGTAGCCCAGAACGGACAAAGTGATACTGATGGTGCTGTGCTCAGATTAGATCCGAGATCAGTTTGAATAAATGACCTAGGCCATCACATAGACTCGGTCTGATGCGACCTCTCTCTTTATTGCCACATTAAAGGTTTCCTGAACGTTGCCTCCGGCTTGCGTTCACGTGGAAAGTTTCCGGCAGATTTCTGGATGAAGCTGAATCTGAATTTGTCCGTTTATCTAATTTCTTTTCCCTCCTGCTTATTTCACTTTCTCTATCCCCTCTTTCCATCTCTGTCCCTCTCCTCCCTCCTCCCTCCTCCTCCTCCGCCCTCCTCCTCCTCTGTCATGACTTCATCTGTCCTCAGTGTGGTTGGGGTTTAGTTGGAGCGCTGCTGCTATATTAAACCACCCCCGATTTATTTTCACCCTCCTTTGATCCGTCCTCGTTAGAGCCGCCTGCCACAGTGCCACAGGGCCATGAGACCCGCCAGCCTCAACTTTATAAACCCTCGCAGTGTGTAAAATGAAAACACACACGCAGTGTGGATGAAATCAGCAGTAAAATCTGGGTGTGAAAGTCGAAGTCAGATTAAACGAGCGCAGATTCTGTCCAGTCCCGCGGTGCAGTCAGCGGCGATGACGGACGGCGACCTGAGACGTTTGTGAAAGGCGGCAGGAGGATTGTTGAGTCGGTGTGAAAACTCACAGCTAAACTGTGAAGACTGAGTCACTTTTTAACTCGAGCTGCTCACTTCAAAGCTGCGAGGAAGTCTGACAGCCGAGCACAGAGGTGGCGGATCAGGTGAAAACGGTTCCAGGTTTGGTGTTTTCATTGGCCACGCGCTCGCAGCTCCGCTCAAATGATGACAATATCAACAAAGATTGGATGAACTGGCATTAAGTTTTGCAGTTTTCACTGTCTCGCTGTGGCTGAATTAGAATCGTTACGCTGATTGTCTGACTTTGGTTTATGACTAAACACCTGGAAGAATACTCATATTTGTGGTTGCCAGGCCAACGTCAATCAAACCTGATCAAACCACAACCTGCAGATTATCAGAGTTTTCAACACTTAAAGATGCCTTTTTTTTTCCAACCGTAGCTGCTTATTTAGTCAGTGAAAATGTACGTCAGAGAGTTTTCAGGAGCTCCGTGTGTCTTTAACTTCCTCCTCCTCCAACATTTGGCTTTAATTTGACTTCCACCAGGAAAAATAACAGACTAAAGGGATCAAGTAAAGTCAAACTAAATGAAAATAGAGTGAAAGAGTGCGTTGTAATAATGGCATACCATCTCTCTCTCTCTCTCTCCCTCTCTCTCTGCTGCAGGACGGGAAGGCAGACTGTAAACAGGAGAAATGTCCGCTGGTCTCTGAGGACTGCGCTCTGGTGGTGAAACAGACCGGAGCCTGCTGCGAGAGGTGTAAAGGTACGGACAGACGAACGGACAGAGCCACAAAGTTTTACAGCCCTCTGTTCCTGAGTTCCTTTGTTTTTTTCCGACCATGATATTGTGATAATAATCATAATGAACCTGGATGGCTTATTATAGGACTACAGTACCTGCAGCTGCACGGCTCTAATAGCAAACTGTAATAACACACCAGTATAAAAACATGGATGCTAACCAGAGCCTCTCCACACACACACACACACACACACACACACACCCTTCAGGAACCACTTTATATACAGTACTGAAACAGCCAGGCCTAAATATGACCTGTGGGAGCAAAGATATATTATTTACCTCACATATAGGCATTCACACACACACACACACACTCATACAGCTGCAGTGTGTGGAGACAGTGCGGCTGGTGAAGGGGGTTCACCGTTGGGTTTACGGGCCCCAGAAATACAGCTGTTTTTATGAGCCAGAAACTCCTCAATATGCCTTCATCTCTTAGATCCTCATCCTCTCCTCACAGGCTCTGCTTACTGACACACATGCAGGTTATGTGCGTATACTTCTGAGAATCAGCACGACTAACCTCAACGTTAGCATGAAAGCAGAAAGGTGCCCGACGAGCACGAATCAGTGTCCTGATCCTGATCTTCACCCTGAAGTTCAAGCCTAACCGCACAACTCACCTCTACACCTACACCATCAAAAACGAGTCGACATGTTTGCAGCAGACGTAGCAGTGGCTAATATTACTGACTAGTCCAACAGCAGTCAGCCCAGCTCGGCGTCTTTCAGCCTTTTATTTCACCAACCACTAAAAGTCAGTCCCGACGACTTCTTGCTCGCTCTCTCTTTCAGCTAGCATCCTCTTCAGTCTCTTCACCTCTGCCATACTCTGCCTTTGTTGAGCCCGGTTGTGTTGCCCGTCTGAGCTCACAGTACAGGCAGAACGGCTAACTAACTAGCTAGCAGAGAGTCGAGGCGGAGGACATCAGAGGGAAAAACCGAGAAAACATTCTGTCCATAAAATATGATCCAGTTTCACCAAAATCAGTAAAAATAGTCGGCGGTTGGTGACGTAAAGAGTTCGTTAAAGGGAGCACAAACTCGCACGGTGCAGTGCATCGTTTGTTCCCGCTCTTTCTGAGTTCATGACACGATGTGGTACTTTAGAAACACACACACACACACACACACACACAGCCGTACCTCCCAGTTGTCAGCAGGGGTGCGGCCCTTTTGTTTGCGGTCCGGCGTTTTACGACGCAGCACTTCGTTAAGAGCGATGGAACGAGCTCGACCCGGACATGGAAAGCCCCTCGTCGCCACGGAAACCCGTGTTAGTTTTCTATTGCGCGGTGGACTTGTGGCCGCCGTGACCAAATTTAGGACCCCTGTGTGCGTCTCTCTGCTTTGGAAAACACCCCAAATCCTGCATGTCACATCACCGTCTTCTCACTTTTATGAAATCATGCACGATTGAAGAGCGTCACAGCCAGACTGGATCAGTTTATTGGGAACAATTTACTTTATGAACCAGTTTATGTTACGGGAAAGTTAGACTCATTAGAACGTCCAAAAATGAAACATTATGTGTCAATATTCTTTAAAATACTTCACAGTGGACAGAAGATGTGCTGTCATATCAATCTGCCTTAGTGAGGACTGAGTGTATGAACAGGATGTGAGTCTCCGAGGGAGCTCTCACCATCTAATCTGATCTTTTCTTCTCTAAAATGCTGCATGTCCTCCTCTGCGGTGATACACGGGGTTTGTTTTACAGCGAGGAAAGCAGATCAATGGCTGTGATCGGGTTTCATTGTATGGAAAGTTAAACATTGATCTGAGACCACTTACTGTAAATGGGGTGAAATGAATAGGCTATTCATTTAGTGCTGAGTGGACGGGTCAGCGGGGTGTGGAGTTACTGAGCAGCTTGTTACATCCACTCACTTCAGGTAGAAAAACCATTCAGGTCTGAAAATCCTGGAGTAATCCTTGAAAAGCTTCACACCTTAAATTTTAATTACTAGGTCTCTCGGCGATGTGAAACAGATTTGAAAGACTCAGACTTCCTCCGAAAGACGTAAAGAAAACAGCTCTGATTTCCAGTTTACAGCTGCTGTTAGTACTTTTGTAATACTGTCATGTACTTCCAGAAAAACTGACGCTACACTAATCAATATTTCTGTATTAGCAATGGCTCGAATAACAGAGTTCCCCTCAGCGCTACAGAGAGTTTTAGAACCTTTCAGCTCGTAGTTTTTATGCCACATTCACTGTTTTCTTACGCGCTCACGCGGCGCTTAGCTGTGCGGCTAATGAATATTATGAAAATATTGTACTTGTGTTCATCAGGTGGGCAGAAACTCGACTCTAAATGAAGTGCTGATGCTGCGTCGCCAGATAAAATATCAGTTCTGTGTTAGATGGTGTCAAAATGAAGAAAACTGAATGTGTTGTGTGATAACAGACTCTCTTCTTTCTCCTCTCTCAGGTTGCATGTTGGATGGACGATCTTATAACAGCTCGGTGTCGTGGACCAGCTCGACCAAACCCTGCGTAACGAGACGCTGTCAGGTGTGTGTGCGTGTGTGTGTGTGTGTGTGTGAGGAAGTAAAAAAGAAAGAGACGAGAGGTGTGAACGTTAACGATCAAACTGAACAAATTGTTTTGTCTGCTGGTTGTCACAGGAAGGTGTCATCACCGAGGCGGAGGTCCAGTGTGTCGTCCACTGCAAGAACCCCAAAATCCACCCCAAGAAGTGCTGCCCCACCTGCCCCAGTGAGTGCACACACCTGGTCTGAGGCCTCCAGGTTGTCTCAGGTGAACTACAGCTCTTTAAAACGATGCGTGTCTCTTCCTGCAGGTTGTATCTTCGAGGGTCGCCTGTACAAGGAGAAGGAGGAGTTCAGTCCAGAAGGCAAACCCTGCATCAAGTGCACCTGCACTGTGAGTACACACACACACACACACACACACACACACACACTGCTGTTGTTTCACGCTGAGTGTTTGTGAGCCGGGCCTCTTGCCTCTAAATAAGTTAGTTTTGGAGTCTCATGGGAGTCACAAACATTTGCTTGGAACAACATCCTCCACCTTTCCTCCTCTTCCTCCACCCGCCCCTCTCCTCCCCCATTAGACAAACAAACCCTACAGGTACGCCCATAAACACATGACAGCATTAATGTGCTTGCACCTTGTTGGATCTGTAGGCTTGTTAACACGTACACACACACACACACACACACACACACAGAGGTGGAATAGTTCACCTTACTGGTACAAAAATATTGTGAATACATATTTATGTGCAGAAATGTGTTATTTGTTATTCCTTGCGCTGTTTGTCTGAGCACACAAATAAAAAATGTTTATTTAAAGAAGGAACACGACGAGGCTGTATTTTATTTTTAGTCTGTGCACGTTAAACCTGCCAAACTTAAAAGTTTCCTTTATATTATCCAGGTCTTCTCATTGAATTAACGTTGAAATATAATAACCAACCAACACTTATCGGACTTTATCGTGATGTGTATCTGAATTCACGGGATGCAAGAAGAAAGAAGAAGAAGGAGGAAAAGTCTCTGCATGAACGACCATCTCACGTTAGTCAAACAGTGTTTCGCTGTCGTTTCAGGGAGGGCGGACTCTCTGCATGAGGGAGGCGTGTCCTGTGCTTTCCTGTCCCGCCCACCTCAGCCACACCCCGCCCGGACAGTGCTGTCCCAGATGTCTCGGTAAAGAACTCGCCTTTATTTCGTGTTCAGCATTGTTGGTCACACGTGAAGAGTCAATAAACATTTCTTTTCTTTACTGACCTCCTTCAGGTCAGAGGAAGGTGTTCGACCTGTCTTTAGGAAGCTGTCTGTTCCACAGCGAAGTTTACGAGAACGGCACTTGCTTCCTACACGACAACTGCACCACCTGCACATGCAAGGTAACAGCCTGGACGTCAGACTCCTCCATCTTCTCCATCGTCACTGCACTAAAGACTAAAAAAGACTTTTTATCTGTCGTATCTGAATCTGAAGTTTATTCCACCACTTTGTCCCCAGGATTCCACGGTGGTGTGCAAGAGGCAGTGCTCCCGGCCGGGGACTTGCCACGGTGACCACTGCTGCGAGGAGTGTCTGTCCTACGTGAAGGTGGAGGAGGTGAAGTACTGCAGAGTCCGGAACAAGATCTACAGGGTGAGCAGAGAGAAGAGAGGGACCAATGTATGGATGGACAGGCAGAAGGATGATGGATGAATGGTTGATAGATGGATGATGGTTGGATAAATGAAGGATGGATGGACAGACAGTTAGATGGATGATCATGATCGTGGATGGTTGAATCCATATCTGGTTGTCTTCTGATCCTGGATCTGTCTTGTGCTCTGCAGGAAGGAGACATGTGGTCGTCAGTTAACTGCACTCTCTGCGCCTGTGTGAAAGGAAACATCGAGTGTCGACCCAAACAGTGTGTACCAATCACCAGCTGCCCCTCGGTGAGTGACAGGCCCACTGGCCAATCACCAGCTTGCATACGGCTCAACCTGAAACGTGTTACCGGCTCTGTCTCCGTCACTCCTCTTCATCTGTTCTTCTCTCTCTCTGTCTGATCTGTCTTTACAGCCCATGACTAACTGCATCATTTGCACTTCACATGCGTGACGCCTCAAAACTGTGATGCTACTCTGATTTACAGGCGGAGCGGCCATAAGTGTTTCACTCAAATTCAACCCTCTCACCTAAAAAAACAAGAGTATCAATGAACCCAAACGTGAACTCTGAAAGGTTTAAACGCAGCTAATTTACAGTTTATGCAGGGAATATATATTATAGATGTTTTTAGAACATCTATTAACACAGATTAACGTCTCAAGGTTTCTCCTCTACAACACTAAGAAGCCCTTTTAGCGCATTAGTGATTTTCCGCGCAGCTGAAGCGTGGCGTTAGCTGTCAAACGCTGTGGGAACTGCTGGCGGGAGGAAGGTTTGTGTTGCGTTCACCTGTCGCAGAGGTGGCTCGGGGGTCATCTGTCGGCCGGTGGGTGATGGAGTGGATTCCTCGCATACCGCCGGCCGCTGGCGGTCACGCAGTCAAAGCCGGCGTCGGCGTCGGTTCCAAGTTCACACGCTTCCAGCGGTTACAACAAGCCCTCACCTGTTGTTTGTGGTCAGGACGGGCGACTGCAGGGTGATGTAGGTGGTCTGCAGTGTCTCCGGTGTCACTGTCTGCTGTTGTTTAGTATCTTCAGATTTTTTTGTTCCTCTTGATACGTGTGCTAATATTTCTTGTGAAAACGTCATGACCTTCTAGTACAGCGGCTGAGCCCGGTTACATTGTCCAGCTCAGGTTCTGGCACGACACAAGCAGCACCTCCCACTCATCACATAGTGCAAGGACACCATATTCACCCATTACAAGTCAGTGCAGCATCGACGTGATAGAGGAAAGCTGGAATGTCGTGCAGCATGAGAACTGGTCGCACTCCGCGTCCATCCACCACCTGGACCTCCCGTACACACATCATACATCAATCATATGATTAAAAATTGTCCCGTATGAGAAAAGGTTTCCTCTGCATCGACGTGTAATCACAAACACCTGTCCCGCGTTATCGTGAAGTCACCGCAGCCCACCTCGACACTCCACAACACACACACACTCTCCCATGCCGTCATCCTGCGGTCAGTGGCAGGTCGGCAGCGTGAGCGTCCCTTTGGAGACAGAGTGTCTCTGAACAGCTTTTTGTCTGTGTGACGTTTGAGTGGCAGCAAAGAAGAGGTTCCCTATATTTAGGCCCCTGAAAACCAATCTCTGTCACTGTGTGAGTGTGTGTGTGTGTGTGTGTGTGTGTGTCCTCGGTTTGTCAAAAGGCAGCCCTCTTCAAAGAGAGAAACTGCCCTTTGTGCAGAGGTTAGGACTCTGGAGTGTGTATTGAGTGTACGGAGAACGTCTCTATGTGATGACAGACGAGTGGTGTGTGTGTGTGTGTGTGTGTGTGTGTGTGTGTGTGTGTGTGTGTGTGTGTGTGTGTGTGTGTGTGTGTGTGTGTGAATGAAGGGCTTCCCTGAGGCAACAAAAACTAAGTGTGTGAAAGAGTCCTCTGATCTGCACCTCTGATGGAAGTTGAAACATACTGTACACACACACACACACACACACACACATGCAGAGTTTCCTGTTACACAGACAGAGTTCAGCGGTTGAAGTCGGAGTATCTGTGTCTTTGTGGTCGTCCTGGTTTGACTGTGAACTTGTCAAACTTTTTCCTCCGTTTCTATCTTTTCATTTAATTTCTATTCCGTCTGTTTGAATGACAGCACGAAACCAGAATCGTTAATTCTGCCAACAAAATGTGGAAATATGGAACCCGTCTGTTGGCTGAAAGATCGAGCTGATCTTTGGCGGACGTCAGCCAGATCTTTTGAGCTCCTAACTGTCATTTCGAATTGTTTATTTGCTCTCGGAAAAGTGCGTTTGGTTTCGCGTCACGTGCTATCTTTGAGACTAAACTCTGCATGTTCAGATGTTCTGCCATCCTGTATGACTCCCTCAGAGAGGGCTTCTAACGCCGCGTGTCTCCGCCTCTGTCTCTTGCAGAATAAGATCCTGAACAGGACCGGCTGCTGTCCGGTTTGCACTGAAAGTGAGTAAGTCCCCCTCGACCCTCCAGCTTCTTCTTGTCCAGAGAATTCACACGTAAATGATCAAAGACTCGAAGGGCGCGTCAAGCTATTTCTTATTTGTGTTGAGTGATATTTAGCAAAGTGAAATCTATGAATCATCCCTCTTCAGGGTAATGAAAACAAATCTCCGTCCAGCCTCTGTCGCTTCATCTGAGCGTTTCCCATGAACTTTGTCCAGACTGCGGTTTGCCCTCGGGTCATTTTACTTTGGTTTCTGGCTGTGACCTGCAGCAAAAGTCAACAAAGTGGCAGTAAATGTCCCATTTAAGGACTACAAAGACTTCATAAAGCGTCTTCATAATGTAGAGTTTAGCTCATCTGGTAGAGCAGACGTCTTACCACACCGCAGATCCACTTCTGAGTGAGTCAGATTAGTGCCTTCTATTTCACCATTTATCATTAATTATCCTCTCTGCTGCTGCTGGCTGTCAGGCATCAACTTGTATCCTTTTTAAACTCTTGAATTTTGGGTTTTTCCTCTTTGATATCACCGTGCTGGCATTCAAAGCATCGAAGTTCAAAAAGCAGCTTTTTTTAACCCGTCTTTGTCCGTCCTTCCTCTGCAGAGCCGGGTGTGTGCACAGTCTTTGGCGACCCTCACTACAACACCTTCGACGGCAGGACCTTTAACTTTCAGGGAACCTGTCAGTACGTTCTCACTCGTGATTGTGGCGGCGCCCCCGCTGGAGGACCGGGAAACAACATCAACATCAACAGCCCAGATTCCAGCTTCATGGTAGGAGAGAAGTTTAACTTTCTTTAAAGAAAAACTCAGCTGCTCCAGCAGCTCCAGTGTACGTACAAGGCTAGTCTCGTCTAAAAGTCGAAGAATTTAAAGGAGCTTGACGTGTATTTTCCATTTCTCTGCTAGGTGTTAGTGAAGAACGACGCTCGGCGCACTCGTTCCTTTTCCTGGACTCAGTCCGTGGAGATCAGACTGGGAGGTCTGATCCTCAGTCTCCACCAGCACCTGACAGTCCGGAGGAACGGCACCCGCATCGCGCTGCCCTACCACGGCCCCGGGGTGCACATCGACCTGGACGGATACCTGCTCAAACTCACCACCATTGCAGGTCAGCATGCACGCATCGTAATGTCTGACCTTTAAACACACACTTACCTCTGTATTGTCTAAATGAATCACAATCAAACATTCCTCCTCCTGCAGGTCTGGAGATCACATGGGATGGCGACAGTTTCGTGGAGGTCGTGGCCGCGCCCCACCTGCGTGGACGCCTCTGCGGCCTTTGCGGCAACTACAACGGGCACAAGCGCGACGACACGATGGGAGGCGACGGCCTGTTCAAGTTCGACGTGGACGAGTTCGCCGAGTCGTGGCAGGTCGAGGGAAACGAGGTTTGCTCCCAGCAGCCTCCGCCTCGCCGGCCCACGTCCTTCCTGTGTCCCGGCAGCGTCAAAGTAAAATTCCGCGCTCATCGGGAGTGCCAGAAGATAAAGTCGTGGGAGTTTCAGAAGTGCCACCGTGTGGTTGACTTCGCCCCGTTCTACAGGTTAGAGGACTGAAAACTGTTTGGTGCAGCACTTAGACTACTTTTGTTCTGTCCTTTGAAGCAGATTCATTTAATGATTGCCTTGCTTACACTAATCTTACCTCTAAACCAAAGCCTGTGCCCAAAAATATCATCTTATGCAACTGAGGAAGAACCAAAACGGTGGCGCCCTGCAGGTGTACTGCTACGATGACACAGATACAAAGTCTGATGAAGTCCGTAATATCTTCCTGCTCTCTGTAGGTCGTGTGTGACGGACATGTGTGAGTGTCCGGTCCATAAAAACTGCTACTGTGAGTCCTTCATCGCCTACAGCCGAGCCTGTGAGAGGGAGGGAGTGCCCGTCCTCTGGAAGGCCGACACCGCCTGTATGGGTGAGTGACGGCGCTCAGGATCTAACTGTTAAAGATGTTCTGTCACACACGTAGGTGCACAGTCATTTACCTTCTCTTCTCTGCCTGCAGCCACCCAGTGTAAACATGGCGCCGTTTACGACACATGCGGACCAGGCTGCACCAAAACCTGCGACAACTGGAACGAGATCGGACCGTGCCATAAGCCCTGCGTGGCCGGCTGCCACTGCCCCGCTAACCTGGTCTTGTTCCAAGGACGCTGCATCAAACCCATAGCCTGCCCCGGACGGTGACCCTTGTGAGCCACGTGGGGGGGAGGGGAAGGGGGAAGGGGAAGGGGAGGGCTCGGTTAGGCACGGTCATTCATAGCATCACAATCAGGGTGGGCCAAAGAAGCCGAGACGAGTTCGGGAGGACACAGAAGTCGATAGATCAGATGCGACGAGGTACTCAGGGTCCAAATGTACGCAAGGAAGCGGTGCAGTGACTTAGAGGGTGACGGACTGAAGGGAAACTCGGTGGACGGGAGGCTGATCCTTGCCACCTCGTTCAGCTTCCTCGTCCTTCCTCGTTATATCATGTACTGACGCGATACCAGTCATCACCACCGGAGGTGCTAATTTCAATCTTGTAGAGGAAGAATTGAACTCCCCCTCCTATATAAAAAACAAAAAACCTCAGGGTCCCATTTTTTCGAGATTTCACCGTCTCCACCGTCTGAGGAACGTTTGTCCACGCTGCCACGGACCCTCAGGAAACCATTTGGGCTCAGTGGACTCTGGTATTGAGCCAACATGGCGCCCAAATTTCTCTCACAAACACTCTAAAGTGGGAAACTGAGCATCCGCGTTTGGAATAAGGAGATTGGAAGCAGAGAAACTCTCTGATGCGTCATATCAAAGTGTCCTCTTGATCTCTATTCCATCATTTCATACTGTAAGCTAGCCAGATTTATATGAAAGACAGACAGCTTTTATATTATTATTGTTCTAATTATTATTATTATTATTTGTTGTTGATGTTAATTTATATATCGGTCAAATGACATGTCGTAGCAAGAGCCAGAATCATGAATATAATTGCGTTATAAATGATTTAAAGGGAAACAAAAGCTATTTATGTATTTGTTGTGTACTTTTGTGTTACTGTTTGAAGAGAAATGCCCAAATGTGACTCAGTTGTTGCACCATCGCAGGGAAAAAGTACTGTATTGTGTTCTGCTCAGTGTACAGGTTGTTGTGGTTCGTATCAAACTGAAGGTGTTCATCGAAAGCATATGTTTCACTTGACGATAATTATTTAAGACCAGCAATATAATCTTTTATCGAAGTTCAATCCTGGCTGCTGTTTTTACTTTCTTCATTAGGAGGAACTCGAGACGTCCGGAGGTGGAAAGCTGGAGGCAGTTCTTGCACCTTTGACCAAAACGTGCAGCTTTAATTTGATTATGAAAAATCCTGTTTATGTAGCGTAGCGTGAAATACTGTTTTTACCCTGTCAGGCACCTGAAATGATCCAAGAACGGGAAAATCACTCTTCGATTGAACACGTGAGCTCCAAAATCTGTCTTTGCATTACGTGGTAAAACCCAAAAAGTTTCAAGGACCGGTTAAATTTAAACAATATAAAGCTGGAACATTATTTTCAGGTCAATTATACGACTCACCTTGAATGAGATACTGTTGCTGTGCAACTGCTGTGAAAGAGAGTGACAGAGATGAGTCCGTTCTTTAACCTGCTCAATATTGTCTTCACTTGGAGGAGCAAAGACAAGCAGACCAAGCTAACACTTATTGTGGTCCTCGTGTGACATCCATACTGACTTGTGGTTACTTGTGTAGCTTCTCTGTAACCGTGCTCAGACCAAATCGAGCGCTGTGGTGGTACGCACCGCAGCGGATGCCGAAAAAAGACCAGCGGTCTGTGTATTTGTTTGAGAGAGACGCAGAGACTGAGTGAGGAGAGGGAGCATCGCTGGTGAGAAATAAAACGTTATTGGATGATTGTTTCATGGCGGTTACGTTCAGATTTGGTCTGAACGTGGTCTAAATGCACAACTGTCAAGACATCAAATCATCCATTTTAAATACATCTGCACCCTTTTAATACACTTCAAATTTGTACAAACATATTTCACATGAACGTAGCAACAAAAACATGAGAACTAATGCACCAAATACAACAAAGTCCATTCAGAGTGTTACAGACTTCAGAGGAAACACCAGAGTGGAGCGTCCACCCGCCTCAGTGGCTGCTTCATTCAACAACACATCCACCAGCTGAGAACTGAGGAGTGACGGGCTAATGAGGGATGCACGATATGTATCAGGACAGATAGGATATTGGTTGATAAAGGACAATTTAGATTATTATTCTGATAATAAAACTGAAGCTGATAAATTATCAGTCAGGAATAATTGAACAGGTTTTATGTTTTATGAAAGCCGAATATGTTTGTGAAGTTGTTTGATGGAAAATAAACGAACATTTGAAGAGTCTGTTCTTTGTTTTTGTCAACAGCTATAAAATATTGAATCATCCTGTTCTCACTACATCTTAATCTTTCTTACGCTCGGATAGGTTCGAAACTTTCTTTTTAAAATCTTGAGATGTAAAATTATGAGAGCAAAATCCATATCGTGCATCCCTAAAACTCGCCCATACTTGCAGATACTATAAACTTTGTGTCAGAACGCAGGATATTTAAAACTGTTGTGGTTTTGAGGAGTACTGTGTGGTAGGTCAGTAACTGTTTACATGTTCTGTGAGCTCGTGAAGCAAAGACGAGACGAAGCTCGTCTAAAGAAGCGTTTGAGAAACACGCTGCGATAGAAAACACCAACATCAACAGCAGCAGCAGCAGCTACACGTATGACAGCGGAACATTTCAGCAGAATGACGTTTCCCAAAGTGAATCTGACGTGAGCTTGAAGAGTTTCATTTCAAAATGCCACGAAAATAAATTAAAATGTCGATGAAATTCGAAATTTTTAACATTTTATACTTTAAGTTAATTTTTGCCAGAATTTGTTTATAGGAGCGTCCAATTAAAATTTAAACTGCCAACAACGTTTTTTATGTTTCAAACACACGCAGGTGTTTTCACGCAGGTTGCAGTTGGGTTGGAGTAACGTTTTAAAACGAACGGCCCGTCACTAAAAACTGAAATCAAGTCTTGGCATTTTGTAATGAAACTCTTCGGTTGTGTTTTTGCTGTTGTGTTGCATTAATAACGATACACCGCACAATATATTCAGTCCTGCAGACGGAGGGAACGATCACCAACTTCACTACAACACGGTGTCAGATAAAAACAAAATGAATACATGTACGCAGAGACGTGTGTGTGTGTGTGTGTGTGTGTGTGTGTGTGTATGGGATGAGGGGCAGTTCCAACTCTTTGGCATTTTCAGAAAAATGACACATTCACCTTCATTTCCAGACTGAAGCGCTGTAAGGCATGGAATGCTCCTATAATACATGTATTATATGAAAATATGGGATCAAAAGTAAGATACTCTCTGTGTGAAAACACTGACACACAACTGACGCAACGAACCTGAAACGAACAGCGGAAAAGAAAGAATAGGAAGATAAATCTGTCTGACGGATTTTGTTCCCCTTTTCTGGACATAGTCTTCCACAGTTTGGCTCCAGGTTGGCTCCAGAAAAGATCTGTGAAATTTTCAAATACAGACCCAACTTTGATTAATTAATGACTGAATTATGTTACTGTCACTGGTTATACTGCGAGTCAGTGCAAAGATGATAAAGGAAGGAAGCAATGGAGGCGACACACACAGTGACAGATTACAAGCTGACTTCCTCTGTTTGTTGGCTTCTTTCTGTAGGAGACGCCAAATCAGAGCGAAGAGAAGAATCAATACTACATTCAACTGTTGCAAACATGTTAACCGTAACAACAGCTGATCAGGTCTGTTTCTGTGAGTTTGTTTTTGAGTCTTTGCTGTCACCTAGTGGTGGAAAAATCACCAAACGCAGCTTTAAACATCTGCAACGTCAAACTCTAACCTGTACATAATATGCTATGTAACACTAGATTTCAGAAATCCAATCTAATCACTAATCATCTCTAAACAACTATCTTGAACTCATAAAGCCAAAACCCTGAAGTCAAGTCATTAGAAAACAGCAACCTGAACGTTAATTTAGCTTAATTCCTGTGTAGACAACAAATCCCATGAAGAGACTGAAAGCCGCCATGCGTGTCCTTGTTGTAGGAAAATAAACAACCACATACAAACAAACTGGAGCGGAGGAGAGGAAAAGTTTAGCACTCATTAGACGTCTGACGTTACTGAACGTCCTCATCCTTCAATGTGGATCATCAAGCTTGACATTAATCAGTTATTAGTTATCCTGATGAATGAAAGTGAGATTCATTTCTAAAGTATTCAGCAAACTGTTTAAAACTAGATACTAAAGGTGAGATCAGGGAGGCACCGCAGATTGTTCTGAGCTCCGCACTGATCTCAGCACACTAGACGACACAACTGACGTTTCCGTCTTTGATTAGTTGCTCACGCGGCGGCTGCACAGAGAATCTGCGCAATACTAAAACACAGAGAGGCTTCCCACGACCTTCTCTGATGAACCGCGAGACGAGACAATGAGATCTCTTCCTCGTCTTCCCAGAAAGACAAAACCCAACAAAAACAAATGATACAAGTAGATAAAACTAGCTGCTCTAAGTACAGAAAATATGTATGTGCACTCTAATATATAATCTTCCAAACCTCTCAAGTAAAAGTTTCTTTTTCCTAAAGTTTTGCTATACAAAACAAAATATACATCTAATAAAAAATACACTCTTAAATTCCGGGCTGGCCAGCTTTAAGGATATACTAAAATAAAGATACAGTCAAACCGAGATATACAGCTGGGGTCCGCTATCACAGCAAAGGAACAAGTGAACCAGGCAGAAAGGTGGAGGAGGAGGAGGTGGAGGAGGAGGAGTGTGACAGCAGAGAGTTCAGTCGTCGTCACTGTCGCTGCCCGATTCGCTGAGCTGCAGGTCGTTTCCTGTGGAGACCAACAGGACAGACGATGTTTACTGGAGATAATTAGACAGACACTGATTCAGAGAACAGTCACAGTCCACCTCCAGCCTGAAGACATGCAGGAGGGGCCGGCCGTGTGCCGGTGCTCAGGTGAAACTCACGTAGTGTGTTCATGAGCTGGTTGTTGCCCTGCTGCCGGTCGGCTCCTCCGTTGGCCATGGGGTGGCGGTTTGGGGAGGTCTGGCTGAGCGGTCGGGGAGCGTCGTGTTCGGCGTCACTGCTGCTGCTGTCGTCGCCGCTTCCCGAGGCGCTGGCTGAGTCGGAGGAGCTGCTGCTGCCGCTGCTGCTCATCTGCTCTATCACCTCCACCTCGGCTCGCAGCTCTGCCAACAGCAGCGAATTAAGACATTTCATCTTTTGTTCTGCGCTCTGTGTGTTATGATTAAGTTTGCATCGAGGCTTTGCTCATGGCTGCACCTCCTAACCTCTCTTGATGTCGTCGAGCTGAGGCTCTGGGGAGGGATTATCCTTTGAAGGAGATGGGGAGGTCTTGGCCCCGGCCCCGGGTTTAGTGGGAGCCCGGAACTGAGAGCTGGGCTGGTTGGACCGAACTGACTGCTGCTCGATCCGGGCCTGGATCTTACTGCTGCCCTCCGCCCTGAAACACACACACACAAAGCCGAGGTACCGATTGTGAGTCCTCTCTTATCTTCACATGTTCTTGACCTGAATCTTAACTGCAAGATAATATTCTAGCAGTTAAGATTCAGGTCAACTGTTTTGGAAATATATGTTGAACCTGCTGTAGTAATAATCAATGACCAAAAGATGGAGCCACCGTTTCTCAACTTCTCAACGTCAGATGTTTAAAAGTCTATCTAATATGAATTTATCTGAACATCACACCTCGCTTCTTTTCTTTTGCAGCTCTCACCTGGTTTTCTTGACCTGGATGCTGCTGCTCAGCTTCTCCAGTACGAACTCCCCGGTGTCATGGTTGATGATGAGCACACAGTCCTTCTGGTACGGACGCTTGTTCCCTTTGAACACTGTCATGGGAGGCGTTGAGCCCTGGAGGGACAACAGTCTGAATCAACTCTATGTGTTGACTTTAACTTTTAGTCACTGATTCCTTTTGCAGTATCAGAGGAACTGACTAGCAGAAACAACAGCAGAGGTTCTTACCGGGATGTGAGGTAACGTTATAGTAACTTCATCTCCTTTCCCAACTTGCAGCTCTCCCTCACAGCTTGTGTCAATAGACGCTGGTTTGAAGTCATCTGAAAAGGACGGACAGGTAGATGTTAATCGCAATCGTGGCTTTGTGACGAACGCTGCCGTCACACGTCACCTACCGGCAAAACTGCAAAGTACATATTCATAACACGATATGCAGACTTTAAATACTTTGCACTAACTCAATCAACCTGAATCAATCAACACAGCACCACTAACTACCTGCACACACCTGTTTTCACCTGTTAAGCCACACCTGATAAACACGGAGGTTTGCGTGCACATTCAGCCAACAGGTGTGTGACAGCATGCATACCTGTCTGCAGGTAACTGAGAAACTACAAACAAACTCCAATCGGACGAATTAGCACTCAGCTCTTGGAATTTAATAACCAATAATAATTATGCAACTTTTTAATCAATTATAAATACACACACAGGTGTGTAAACAGGTTAATAAGGTGAAATATAGGTTGAATAAAGTCAATATGAAATAAAGTGTGACACATGTGGGGGTCTCTGCTCTGTTCAGGGGCTCCTCGGGCTGAAACAGGTTGAAGAGAGAAGCTGAATAAAACACATGTTGACAGAAAACCCTCCGCAGTGTGCTGTAACAGCGAGAGAAATGATATTTACATATGCAAATTCCTTCATTTAGGTGTGTCAGAGACCATGTGAGCTAACTGATGCCGCACAACAACAACAACAACACTCACATCTGATGGTGTGAAAGGAAGACTTGGGCCTCTTCTCGAAGCTTTCTCCGAGCTTCAGGACGTGCTCCTCTTTGTCCAGCAGCGGATTCGTGCTCCCGTTCATGTCTCGGTGCGTAAATATTAAATTCACATTCACGTAAAACAGCCCGCGGAGCTCAAATTCATCTGTGAACCACAGGAAGGTTAAAAAAACAACAAGTCAACTATGACACAAAGTTAGCTTCTTGTGGCTAACCGTTAGCATAACATCCCTTACGTCACTCGGTCACTCCTCTTCCGGTTTTGGTCCGTCCATCTAAATATCACCGAATAAACGTTACGTTGGCAGCTAACTCTCATTTTTTCCCAGTGAAATATAAACAAATAAATCATATAATGAAGTATGATAATATATACTGTTATTATTCAGCAGATAACGAGCCAAAGAAAGAAATGTCGTTAAATCATAATGCTGCACGGACTAGTGATGAGAAGTTCGGTTCTTTTTAGTGAGCCGGATCCTTTGACTCAGTTCACCAAGAAGAGTCGGCTCTTTCGGGCTCCCAAAACGACTCTTTCTTTTATCTCTTGTACCTTTATATTTATATTTACATTTAGTCATTTAGCAGCCGCTTTTATGCGAAGTGACTTACACAAAAGGGAACAATTAAGGTATAATGCGATAAGAAGCGTTAGTGAATTAACCAGACGAATCATCACCTTTAATAATTCAGCCAAATTTTGACTTGTGATTTATATGTGTACACATCAATTAAATTATTCAATACATTCTTTGTACTGAAATATTCAAAAGTAAAAATTACATTTTCTAATGCCAGTAAAATTCTGTATCCAATTGTTTTCATTGCATTTACAGACCCATGTAACTCTGAATCTGAAACAACCCAATCAATGCACAACACGCTTATAATATATTTTATATTTACTTTATTCACCTTTTATTTCACCCTTATTAACCTGTTTATATTCTGTGTTATTATCGTGTGTTTTATGATTGATAAAACATTCATACATAATGGAATATTTAATAAAAACAGTTTCTTTGAACCGGCTCGTTCACGAACAACACATCACTAGCACGGACGAATTTAAATGACGGACAACATGGCCGATAAACGTGGAGACATGTAGCCAGCTGCGCGTTTTTTTTAGTTGTTTTTAGTTATTTATTAATAAACAGTGAAATATGTGAACTCTGAAGCTGCTGGAAGTTTTGGTGGAAAGTTTCCTTCCCCGTAAATTACCGGTTAATAACGTCACCGAGGTTCTCTAACAGCGTCATGGCTCTGTCCAGAGAGGAAAGTTTCTCTGCTGACTTTAACTCCACACCTGCAAAGAAGAAGAAGAAGAAGAAGAAGTTGGGTCAAAAGACGAGACTTCTCCGTGCGTACCCGGGCAGACTAAAGCCTCCACCGGCAGAGTTTTAGCCCGGGAGGAGCTGGACAGACTCGGGGCCGAGCGAGCTCTGGTGTCCGACTTCAAGCAGCTGAAGCTGGAGAGAGAAGCTCAGAAAAACTGGGACCTGTTCTACAAAAGAAACACCACGAACTTCTTCAAGGACAGACACTGGACCACCAGAGAGTTTGAAGAGCTCAAAGCGTGCAGAGAGGTGAGACCTAGTTATCAGCTGGTATGTCACTAAGTCATGGACACTAACATTTGTCATCGTTCACTGACTCCTCTTCTTCTTCCTCCTGTCTGGTTTGCAGTTTGAGTCCCAGCGGCTGGTGCTGCTGGAGGCCGGCTGCGGGGTTGGAAACTGCATCTTCCCTCTGCTGGAGGACGACCTCAACATCTTCGTTTACGCCTGTGACTTCTCACCACGAGCTGTTGAATTTGTCAAAGTAAGATAAACGTTCAGATTTATATCGTATATGAAGGTGTAGATATTCGGCCGTGCAGGATATTTTTCAATAACAACAATAGAAATAAAATCTATTTTCCGTTTGCAGCAAAACCCTCTGTACTGCCCCGAGCGCTGCTGTGCCTTCCAGTGTGATCTAACTAAAGATGATCTGAGGGAGCGCGTGCCGGAGAGCAGCGTGGACGTCATCACCCTCATCTTCGTCCTGTCGGCCATCCACCCTGACAAGATGAAGCTGGCTCTGCAGAACATCAGCAGGGTGAGAGCAGAGACAGACACGACAGACTCGCTTCCTTAAAAGTTATGAAAGAAGATTCATTTGATTATTCCTCGTTAACTTTTGGAGTTTACTTGTTGGCATGCGTGCCTGATATGAACATAAACTAGTGTGCATACAAATCGTGATGAAATTCTTTTTTTATGTGGCTGCTAGAGGCAACGTCTCACAGCATGCAGGTAACCCAAATACAAGCTGGTTCAGACGGGTGTGATATATAATGTTCCGTGCATGTGGCTTTAAGGTCCTGAAGCCCGGCGGCATCGTCCTGTTCAGAGATTACGGCCTGTATGACCACGCCATGCTCCGATTTAAAGCTGGCAGCAAGCTGGGGGAGAATTTCTACGTCCGACAAGACGGCACCAGGTCCTACTTCTTCTCTAAAGGTCAGTGAACGACTTCAGGAAGGTCATTTCTATGTTTGCGTCATAGAGAAATAGATAGTTGGTAGATAGTCAGGGTGAAACTTTATGTATGTGGATGGATACATACTTTAGTTAGATATCTAGATGGTAAAAATTCATGTGTGTCTTTTAACTTTACTGTTACTTACTGTTCCATGAATCCACTGATTCTTCCTGGAAAGCAGGAATGAAAGCAAAAGGACCGTTCTTGATTTCACTATTTAACAGTTCAGCCGTGAATTCTTCGTCTGTTTTTTACAATAGCTGCAACATTTGGAGGATGTGGTGACAAACGAGTCAGTGTCCCCGTCTGCTCTTTTCGTCTCTCTTCAGAGTTTCTGGCCGAGCTGTTTGAAGAGACGGGCCTTCAGTCTGTCGCTAACGACTACGTCCTGAGAGAGACTGTCAACAAGAAGGAGGGGCTTTGTGTTCCCAGAGTGTTCCTGCAGAGCAAATTCACCAAGCCCAGCCAATCACAGAGCTCCTGATGTCACCTGGACTGTGACTCGCACCTCATAGAGCTCCAGAAGTGCCGAAAAGCTGAAGACTGAAATGTCCTGATGATCTCTGACGGCAAAAGAATGATTTTATTCTTTGAGGTGGTAACTGAACGTCAGAGAAGAGGATTTGAGGGTGGATTAATAATTCCTCCTTCCACTAATCAGCTGCTGTCCGTGCTCCGTCACCAGCTGACAGACAGTTCGTGTACGTGTGAAACTTTATGAACATAAACCACAAAAATTCCAACAGGATTGTTCAGCAGAGCCGTCAGCTGGACAGATGTTGACTCTCACTGAACTTCAGATCCGTTTAAACATCATTTCATAGCCTTTGTGTGCTTTGATCAGTTTCCTGTGAGCTCTCAAACGTCTTTCTCCTGTGAACACAGCAGTGTTCTCATTGTCTCCAGGATCATTTTCCTGATATCAGAAAGTTTTATTAAGTTTTTAAGTTTATATAAAATTGTCTGTCTACATTAAAATGCATTGTGTCATTGCACACTTTGTCACGTCCGGTCTGTGGTCCAGATTTCAAATGGTTTTGCCCACAGAGGCAGATAATAATCACACACAGATAAACTCATTGGACTCTGACGTGGCTTTCTTTATGAAGGTGATGCAGGTCTTCTTCACCAAATGAAGAAATTACAGAGGTGTGTCATTTCCTCAATTGTTTTCATAGATACATAGTTATTTTGCTATTGTTGTAATGAGAAGTGTTGTAATAGTCTACTTTATAGAAACAGATTAAACAAACCCCAAACAGTGACCACATGAATACATGACGTGTGCTAACTGATTGTGCAGTAGTAAAAAACCACCCAGGACGAGACAGAAAAATTAGATCATACGCTGGTTTATTATTAATTCTAGTATTACACACGCGTATGAGTAAACTATGATGAAGCGTCTTATATTCAGAAGAGACGACAATGACGTCCTCTGGTTTGGCGTTTCATGTCAGCGGTTAGCGGTTAATTCGGGAAGCTTTATACACATAGATGATCATAATAATGGTGATGGATTGTTTACTGTCCATAACACTCAGAAATATAAATGTGTATCTCTAATATAGAACATAAAAAGGGTTCATGACACGACGGGATTAAATGAGACCACTGTGGTGGGTCGGTTAACACCCTGTGCCGAGCACCTTGCAAGATGCTCTCTGCATGGCTTCCTGTTCAGCAGTGAGTGTTGCTTGCTGTTGGCCACTGGTGCAAGTCTTAGAGCAACAAATAAAAAGGTGTGAAAATACCACCCAGAGAGTGTGTGTGGTGCGGTGTACCATACACACACTGCCATCATGATTCATCTTTATATTTCTGAATGTAAGTCAAGAAGTAAACAATCCCGTCTGAACTGGTCAGTCGGTGTGTTTGCTCCACAGGAATACGTGATGTGTGGTATTCCTGTTTAATCTGACTGTGTGCATCAGTTCAAACACGCTTTCGAAACAACGCGCTGGAACAGATGCAGCTTCCTGTCCTGTGGTTTGGCCTGTGCAGCCTCCGCTAGAAAAAACAATTGTGTTGACACGTGATCAGACCTGCGTGTTTATTCTTCATGGGTTCAACAGAGAAATGCAGCAACAGTCACACTGATTATTATTATTATTATTATTATTATTATTATTATTTTGTCTTTGCAACAGTCAATGCTAAGTATTAAAATAGAAATGAACACAGGAACTCATTCGAGTACAGTAAGACTTTATTTATGCTCTGTGGTGATTGTCTGTCTACAGTATTCTCTTGCTGCTCTATATACAGATGCGGCTTTGCTCTCTTCAAACGGGGGCATTCAGCCCTCAGAAGGAAATAGCATGAAGGACTGCTCGCACTGCAACCTTCTCACTAAATTTAGGTGTTGACAGTTGCAGTGGCTTTTCACACCACAACGCATTCAGCTTCAGGTTTCATGATTTTTCAGCCTTCGCTTCAGAAATGTGTGCACGGCTTTGCAACAACGACACAGACAACACAGTCCAGTGTTATGTAAATTATACATTTGAACAAATTTATATCGTATAATAATATATATTATAGATATTAATGACATCAAATATCCAAATAGGAATAGATAATGTAGTATATAACATAATTAATGATGAAGTAATTGCAGTTGGCTGTCAGGAGGACAAAGTCATATTGTATATTTGCTGAGCAAAGACAACTAAAGCACTTACAACAAATGATAAAACAAATATGGAATAAACCGTCTCTTTGTTCCATTCTCTTCCATGAGATTTATGTCGAGATGTTTGGTGATGGACTCAGCTTGTTGGAACATTTGCAAACGGGGCCAGCTCAGTCAGATCATCAATCTGCAAGACAACATAACAGAGCAGAAGAAGACGTCAGTGAACATCGAATATAAAATGTCTTGGAAAAGTATAAAAGTGGGGATCATCCTCTGGGCACCATGAATGTGTTCTATTGAATTATGGCCCTGCTTTTGTAGAGCCTTCATGTGCTAATGTAATGTTCCTCACCTTTGACATTGATGATGATTAAATGTCCCATTCCCGTGTCTCCCCGGTCACACTCAGCCCTGCACTGAAACTCCCCGGAGTCCTCTGGTGTCAGGTCGAGAATCTCTGTCACGACCTGCCTGCGTCTCATTTGCTCATCAGAGATCGTCTCATTTACTGTGGTGTGGTACTTTCTGGGGTAACTCAGCTCAACTTCTTTTTGAAACCATGCAACATGCAGCAGACTGCAATTCTTGAAGTTGTAACGTGCTTCACATGATAGTTGGACCGATGATCCTCTGGCAGGATTGAGGGTTTTCTTATGGTAAAAGACCATTACGGCATTCTCCTCTAGAGCACAAAGGAAACAAGGAAGAACAAAAGGAGTCGTTAGACAGCTGATTTTGAGTTGTTCAATTAGCTTTGGTTAGAATAAAAACAGCAGGAAACAACTTGTCTTACTTACTCCAAATGTAACAAAATGTACCTACAAGCACCTCTAAATATTACTAAATAACACATTATATCTATTGTGTTTATTACTTACAATTACCAGATTAAAGCATCAAGCTTATGTGCCCAAACAGAACAATCAATAATAATTAGAGACCTGTGTTCCTTTACAAAGCAGTGTTTTCCTACAGGAATCAGGTTTCCCGTACGAACCAAAGCTCCAAGGACAAAAAACACGGCACCGCTTTGAAACAACTCCTCTTGCAAGAATGTTACATAACCTGAGCACCACTCCCTTTTTCCTCTCTGTTGATTATTTGCATGATATTTTACTTTCACATTTACTGGGAAGTGAAATGGCGCTGCAGCTAGGCGAGGAGAAACTCTGCTGTTCCGTCTGTCGGGATCTACTGAATGATCCGGTGACTATTCCCTGTGGCCACAGCTACTGCTTGAGCTGTATTGAACGCCGATGGGATGAAGAAGATCCAAAGGAAATCTACAGCTGCCCTCACTGCAAGCAAACCTTCACACCGAGGCCCGCGGTGGTGAAAAGTGCCGTGATTGCTGATTTAGTGGAAGCACTGAAGATGAAGACGAGACTTCAAGCTGCTCCTGCTGATCACTACTGTGCTGCACCTGGAGATATTTCCTGTGATTTCTGCACTGGGAGGAAGCTGGTGGCCCTCAAGTCCTGTCTGATGTGTCGGGTTTCTTATTGTGAGCACCACCTTCAGCCTCACTATGAATCCCCTGCCTTTGAAAAACACAAGCTGGTTGACCCTTCCACAGATCTGCAGGAGAAATTCTGCCCCCGTCACAATGAGGTGATGAAGATGTTTTGCCGCAGTGACCAGCAGGCCATATGTATTTTGTGCTCCATGGACGAACATAAAGACCACGACACGGTGTCTGCTGCAGCAGAAACGAACGAGAAGCGGAAGGAGCTTGAGATGAGTCGGCAAAAAATCCAGCAAAGGATCCAGGACAGAAAGAAAGACGTGAAGGTTCTTCAGCAGGAGATAGAGGCGATCAATCGCTCTGCTGATGAAGCAGTGAAGGGCAGCGAGAAGATTTTAACTGAGCTTGTCAGTTTCATAGAGAAAAGAAGCTCTGATGTGAAGGAACAGATCCGATCGCAGCAGAAAACTGAAGTTAGTTGGGCCAGAGAGCTCGAGGAGAAGCTGGAGAAGGAGATTGCCGAACTTAAGAGGAAGGACACTGAGCTTGAACAGCTCTCACACACCGACGACCACACTGAATTCCTACTCAAGTATCTTTTGCTGTCGGATCTCGGTGAATCTACAGACTCACCCAGCTTAAATATCAAACCTCTTAAACACTTTGCAGATGTGACAGCAGCTGTGTCAGAAGCCTGTGATAAACTACAGGACGCTCTCAATGACGACTGGCCGAAGATCTTACTAAGAGTGACCGAAGTCGACGTTTTACTGGCACAACCAGAGCCCGAGACCAGAGATGAATTCTTACGATATTCTCGTCGCATCACGCTGGATCCTAACACAGCTAACGCGTGGCTGTCATTATCCGAAGGGAACAGAAAGGCAACAGTGATGAGGGAAAAGCAATTACGTTGTAGTCACCCAGATAGATTCACTGACTGGCTTCAGGTGCTCAGCAGAGAGAGCCTGACTGGACGTTGTTACTGGGAGGTGGAGAGAAGCGGTGGAGGAGTTTCAGTCGCGGTTGCATACGAGGATATTAGCAGAACAGGCATTGAAAGCGGATTTGGAAACAGTGACATGTCTTGGGCGTTGGGATGTTTCGACTTTACTTATTATTTCAGACATAACAATGTCAAAACTTTCCTCTCAGGCCCTCAGTCCTCCAGAGTTGGAGTGTACCTGGATCACAAGGCGGGAACTCTGTCCTTCTACAGCGTCTCTGAAAGCATGACTCTCCTCCACAGAGTCCAGACCACGTTCACTCAGCCGCTCTACGCTGGATTTTTGGTGTACTGGGTCGGAGACGCTGCTGAGTTGTGTGAGCTATAGCTGAGTTCAGTTTCTACAGCAGCAAATGGACAGACTTCACATGTTGCATTTCTACATTTTTGCTCCAATATTTCATGCTATTTTTTTAAAAATCAGTCAAAAAGCACAGCAGATTACTGTAAACGTGTCACTTAAATGAATGTGGATGCTTAGATGGAAAGAGGAGCAATATAAGCTGCTGCACTGAGGCTTTTAGACACGTCCATTAATATGCTTCTGTTTCATGTGTACACCTGTAGTTCTACTCTAGTACAGCGAATATCTCACATGGATCATCTGTTGAAAACATACACGTTCACCCACTGCATGTCCTGTACCATCTGCGCACGCACATATTCAGTTCAAACACACCAAACGCCATCTTTTACAAAATGTAAAGGCTCTCTTTGTACGGAAACTTTGATCACCAAACACATTGAGAAATTTTCTGTCATTCCAAAAATGTATAAGTCACAGAATAATGATATTTAATAGGCTTTTTATATACTGTAATTAAAGCTTGCTTCCCCTTCAAACCAGAGAAACCAGAAAATATCTGTGTATCTTGTCAGTTGGTTAACTAATAATAATATCTCATGACATTGTCTCCCGGCAGTGAGTATCTAGAAACCTGTTACTCACCTTTGTCCTGTGCGGTCGACGCACAGAAAGTCACCAACAACAGCAGCGTAGATAAAATAAGCCGAGTCATCCTCCAAGAAATGGAAGGTTTAAGGTGAAAGATGAGCACGAGGGCCACGGCACAAGATCAAAATGGCAGAGTGAAGGTGAAAGTATCACCACACTGCTCATATCACATCCACTGATCTGCAGTGTGTGAGCGTGTCTGCTGTTGTATGGAGGGAGGAGGATGCACATCTCTGTGTGCTCAGTGTTTCCATTCTGTCTGACCACTAAAACGCTTTCCTGTGATCTATAATAGATAGCAGAGTTCAGGGCTGTGCAGAGACCTGCACAATGCCGCTGTAAAGGAAGGATGAGTGAAAAAACTCACAAATTCACAGTTTTTGAATGAAATATTGTTTTTCAGTCTCTTTGCTGGACATACAGGTTTAAAGCTCACCAAGAAGAGTCGGCTCTTCATTTTTCCACTTATACCTTAAATAATTCAACCAAATTTAGAGCTGAGTTTACTTATGATTTGTACATGTACACATATGTCATGTATATATTCAATACATCGTTTGTACTGAAGTATTCAAAAGTAAAAATGACATTTTCTAATATCAGTTGTTTTCATTGCGTTGAGGGCACGTCTACACGACGGTGGGTAGATCTAAATACTTATTATTTTGTTTTATTCATAACTTTATTTATTGCCAGTCGGCAAAGAAGAACGATTACCACCAGCATGAACGATTACTCTTTTCTGGGGAGCTGAGTCATGTTTTTCCTCTAAACTTCAGTCAACCTGATGACATTGACATGCTTCCCGTTTGTCTGAAGGTTATTCTGAGAAGAACAGCTCCCACACTCGGTGTTAATCATCACGAATAACCAAGAACTTCATTTATAGAGCACAAAACAAAGTTACAAAGGTACAAGGTCAAAACATGAGATTTCAAACACAGGCCAACATCGATCATCTTAAAACACATGCTGGAAATCAAAAGAGTGAGGGTAGTATTAATCTTTAAGCTTTTGAGAAGATCTCAAGATGTCTATAAATCTGTTATAGGTACGACACAACAACAAAACAAAAACACAAAAGAAATATAGATCAACTTATAACAACAAAATACTTTACTAACATTATTTTTTAATGTGTAACAGAAAATATGTCAAATGTATCAATTTCCCTGAAATTAATAAAAAATGTTTAAACCATAATATTTTAACCAACTTGATACTGAAAAAATAAAATATGATAAAATTAAATAAATATAAATAAATAATAAATTCATTGATCAGCAACATTAACAAGACAAAAATGAATAAAACAGTTTGTCTTTATTAAATGAGGCAGTCAGGATTGTTGGGCACTGGCTGGGTTCAGACACAGCAGACACACCGCTCTGTCCTCGTCTCGTGGTCAGGTGAAGCTGGCTGCACACGCTTCGTCATACTTCCTCGTCTCAGCTCTCGGGTGACTTTCGTTTATCTCACTCTCTCTCACCTTTTCATCCCTGTTAAATTTGTTTCCATCGCGTCTGAGGAGTTTGTTCACCATCTCCTGCAGACCGCACACCATAAAACACCTAAAACTACCTGCGCACTCTGACTATCAGAGCGCAAATGCCCCCTACTGAAGCGGATGAGCACTTACACTTATTCGGCAAAAGAAAGCCGTGGTCCCCGGGGTCAGGGGGGCGGGCCCCACTATTAGAGAAGGATTGCGAAATTCATGACCACAGATGGGAACTAATAAGCATATATAAGCACACCCATACCACAGCAGAAAGGCAGACTAGAGAGGCAGTGTGTTTTACAGGACTGTGCATCGCTGTCTCTTAATTGACAATTCATCAGGACCTCCTGTCAGACAGAATGGACATTGAAGAATACGTCAATGAACCAGGCACTGAAAGGAACAAGAAGAATTCACACTCAGGTAAGAACTTTTTACTTTTTACTTCTGAATGGTTGAATATGACAAAATCAAATCACTAAAACTGGAGCGTTGTGATGTTGTGGAAGATCCTCAGCTCACAAATCAGCCTTCACAGTCACATATTACAAATATCTACGTGTGTTTTGTCCTACAGGACCGTCGAAAATCATCTTGGTGGTTGGGATAGGCTTCGGTCTGCTGTGCATCATGCAGGTGGTTCTTAATGTTACTCTTCGGCTCCATGGAGGTGAGTGTCCTTCCTGCGCTTTCCACAATCCAGATCCTCTGCACAGCCAACGAAAACCAGTCAAAAAAAAGCTTTGAGTACAGGAAATGTAGTTGGCATTTTCCCCTCAGTGACTTGAATCGTTTGAGCACCGCAGGAAACAAATGAAGCAACAAATCCCCTCGTACGTCTGTTTTTCCCTGCTGTGAAAGCTTTCGAAGCGTAGCTTTAACGGCATCCTATCTTTGTATTTTTGGACTCCCTCAGAGTAAAAGTTTTAGTTCTGTCTTTTTCTTTCCTTCCCAGACGGGTTTTGTAACAAATCTGACCTCATGGACTCTGCGAAGGTTTCCCTGGTAAGTGCTGACATCAGCGCCCCTTTTTTCTAGAAAAGGACCAACTGGTAAAGTTTAATGGAGTCATGTTGGAATAACCTCAACCTGAGCAGATATAATGAGATGCTAAACAACCAGCGCAGCAAACTACAATAAGAATAATGAATTTATTCATTTCATTTGTTTGTTTTTGCTGTTATTCTATTATGAAATGAAACCAGCTGGAAGAACGCATAAAGGAACTTCAGGCTGACAATGATAGACTCTCAGGTGAGTTGTTGTTTTTAGCTTTTTCACAGACACCATTTGTCAGTTTTTCTTCCACGTACTTTGTCCCGCTCTTCCCCGTCGTGTCATTTCATGTCCCGTCTCGTCTTCTCTTCCTTCTTGTGCAGGAGCAGGAAAGAACCAAACCTGTCCCCAGAACTGGAAGCAGTACATGTCCAGCTGTTACCAGCTGTCCGCCAAGCAAGACCGCTGGTGGTATGCCAAAGACGACTGTGCGGAGAAGGGAGCTACTTTGGCGATTATAGACAATGAAAGGGAAGAGGTATAAATACATTTCTACATCTTACTTTTCAAGGATGAACACAGACTTATCCTGATGACTTTTTAGTAAAGCATATCATAATCAAATCTCAACAGAAGGCTGTCCATTCTTTTGGAGTGTCGACCGTGTGGATCGGCTTGAAAGCTGAAAAAACCAAGGACTCATGGAAATGGAAGTGGGTGGACGGACGTCAACTGAACTATGAGTAAGGCTTTTTAATATTCCTTAAGAATGAAATGATGATCATGATGTTTCAAAAACCATAATGAAGGTGAAGTGCAAGAAAAGATCCACGTGTAGGTCCTTCACCACATGTGCCATCTATGACATTACACATTTGACTCATTGCTAATATAAAATTATTTTATTAGAGCAACTTTAAAGCTATAAAACTGAAGTTTTGAATTTGCCGTGGACGATAATGCCAGTTGAACACAAACTTTAAGTTTGATGCAGATCGATGATACTGATGCTGTGATCTTTGCAGAAAAACGATTCAGGAGCCTCGGTATGAACACGGAAATCTTAATACCTGTGTCTATTCTCGCCAATCCCAGTCTGGATCCGTGAGCTGGCACCATGACGTCTGCTCAAGCAGACTCCACTGGGTGTGTCAGAAGAGCCTAAACTGATGTAGCACCTCCATTTTTTTACATTTTGTTGGCTTTAATGTGTTTTTACCAGAATAATCCTTAAACCAGAAACTCGAGTGTTTTAACTCTGCGTACTAAAGAAATGTCAGTAGAAAGAGTCTCTAAACATCTTTAAAAATAAACTCCTTTAAATTGTCTGCTGGTGTATTGGAGTGCCTGTCATGCCCACATCAATATTAAATTGCAACGAGTGCAGGACGATAAAACATAAGAAAACTAAACTTCTACTACAAAATAATAAAACAGTGAAATAATAAACAAATAACAGTAAAATCTTACACATTGAGCCCAGGAATCGCTCAGGAGACGGGAGCTACTACATCTTATATTAGGGACAGATATTAGAGACACCCTGGTCAAGTCACCAATTCATCACAATTAACCTACTGAGTGCAAGTCTTTGGCCTGTGGGGGCGAGCTGGAGAGATCCCGTGCAGTATTTGGAAAATCATGCGGCGTGTTCTTGGAACACAGTTTCTCTCTGAATGTGGTGACCTGGCTGACCAGAGTAGATAACAGGAAATGACCTTATGTTTCTTAAAATAATGGCTGCAGCAGCAAAAAGGCAACTGCCCATTAATGGCTGCACATCGATCCAACTGCAGCGGATAATTTGTTAGGAATCATTAAGGAGACTGAAACTGAAGAAAGCTTCATACATTGTAAAATGGTCAAAATGGAGAAGATGTCGAGGGTGGTGTGTCCTACGTTATCCTGCACAGCAACACAAGAAGAAGCGTGCTGAAGTTAAACTATATATTATAATACTAATACTATATATTCAAGTGCAACTTTGTAGAAAGCAGAAGTAAAAAACGCTGAACCTGAAAATACTTTTAATGCAGGATGTGACATCAAACAGGAAGTCAAATAGTGTGACTGTGTAGGATGAAGTGGAATTGAGTCTGTGTGTGTGTGTGTGTGTGTGTGTGTGTGGATGCTGTTTTTAGAAGATCTATTTAACGTCATCTTTTATTTACTTTTCCTTAACAACAATAACAAATACAGACAACAGCTCTTTCCCTTTCAGTTCAGTCAATCAATAAATCAGTTTATTGATCACACATAATCATACAGGTACAATCATAGTTCAAATGTATTCAGAGAATGTAACAAGAACAGAAAAAGATAATAAAAAGTATCATATCTCATTGTATTAATAAACCTTAATTAAACCTTAATGAGTGTGTAGTATGCTTCATTTGATACAGGACTCAAACTTTTTACATGTTTTACTTCTAATAGTTAGTTACATGCATACACTGCGCTTCAAGTTTAAGTTCTTAGCTCTGAGTAACTAAAAGAAATATGTCCAGTCATTTTTACAGCTGATCATATTCTGAAGCGGTGCAGATAAACCGCACAACTTTCAGGCTTTTGCAACATTTAGCCGGTGTATTCTTGAACGGAGGAAGCAGGAAGGCACTGCTCCTCTGTAAGAACTATTTTCTTTTCATGCATGATGTCATTGTCTGTGAGTTACAGCCAGCATCATCTGCTGCTGCTGCTGCTGCTGGTTTGTAGCGATGCCTTGACTGATGATTCATGCAGAAAGGGCCCATTTATGGTGAATCTGCAGCATGTTAAATGTGTTTATAAGTCAGAGACACAGCTTGGTGGAGCTTGGTAAGTTGTCGAAAGTGTTAAGTTAGTTATTAGTGTTCTTGAAGGAATCCTTTGTCTGCACTAATTAACAGAGCATAACAGGAAGAAAAAAAATCTTGAGTGCATTTGAGCCGAAATCAAAACAAAAGCTGAAAGCAGCTAAAGTTGGCTGAAACAACATTTAATGTAACATCACAAGTGTGAACAAACAAGAGTCTACAGGTGTGCTAGCAGCTCTGTGAGGCTAACATGATCAACTAACCAACACCAATGTTTATCACCGTCTATTTCTTTCCAATCCCTCAGAACCCGGACCACATGTTCATGCACTATTCATGTTTTCATCCGGTTGCGGGACAATTACTTTCACATTTTCATTATTGGGTAGATTATGGACAGATTCTGTCAATGTTGGCCAATGACTCATATTTATGTATCTACATTATTACTACGTGAAGGCACCACAACACTGAAATACGCCTACTCCTCTGCCACTAATGTAGGTGCGCTATCTATCTAATTTGACTTCCTGGAGCCTCTTCTATTTTAAGTGAGAAGCTGTTATTGAGTCACCGTCTAGTATCCTTTTGAGGACCTGTAACGCCTCTGCGTCGCCTGCAACAGTTTGTAGTCATTATTGCATGGGGGGTTCTGGAAGTTTCTACATTATGTTTTATTTTTCAACTTCCTTGCAGAATCTCAGAACAGTAAACTTAAATACAAAATGTAGAAAGTTGTCAAATATTGTAAATCATTCAGGCATGTACGTAAATTTACCTTTAACTTGTCCAGGCACAGAAGTCACATGTACTTTTAGGGCAACATGTAAATGATTCAATTTATGAATTTTAGTTATATGTAATATACAGATGATGCCAATGATTGTTCAGATAAGCTACTAGGTGTCATCTTTTTCTTAGAGCAGACCAGAATTGTTTTGTACTTGTTTTGTATGAACATCCTCTTTTTAAAAGATTTGTGGTCAGTGACGACTGCCACAAGTGTTGCATTGCATCATAGTCACTTGGCATAAATAGTTTAAGATGAACTTATACATCCCCACACAAACAGCAGAGAGGCAGCAGGTGACGGACACAGTTTTTATAGACTGTAGCTATAAGAAGAATGGAGGTAGAACCGTACATGAATGTATCCGCTGATGAACGGAACAACAGAGAGGAACCAAAACAATATTGTCATTCAGGTGAGAACATCCTCAACAAGTATTTTTGTTGATTTTTTGTTTTGAAAAAAAAAAAAGAAAGCTGGTGTTGGTAACAAAATTATGATTTTTCTACTTTCAGGAAGGTCAAAAATCTTCGGGTTGGTTGGAATCAGCTTTCTCCTGCTGTGTATTACACAGTCCATTCTCAGTGCTACACTTTGGCTACAAACAGGTGAGTATGAGCCCCAACATTGAACATTACACCACATACACAGACACACCAGCTAAAGAATAATAATATGCTAATAAACCCAAGACAGGCTAGAGAAAATGTAAATATACTGTAAAGTTGACACAGAGTAAAGACATCCACCAGAAACTGTTGCATAGCATTGTAATAGATAGCACAGCCAATAGTGGTCAGCTTGCAGATGGCTGCTTGAGTTGGTCTGCCACCAGTCTTTATGCTGAGCTAAGCTAATCACCTCCTGGCTCTAATTCAGTAGTCTACTAACAACAGATGTGAAAGCGGTACTGATTCATCTGACTCTAAAACAAACAGAACTGTTCTTGTGTAAAACACCCAAAACCACAAACTTCTGTTTCCCTTCCATCTAGATGAATGTTTGAACAAGACCGACAACAGCTCAACTAACAGTTTCATCAGAGACCTGATTTTAGAAAGAGATGAACTGCTTCAAGAAAGAAATCAGCTGCTTCAAGAGAGAGACAAACTCAGTCAAGAGAAAGATCGACTCCTCCAAGAGAGAGACAAACTGAGTCAAGAGAAAGATGGACTCCTCCAAGAGAGAGACAAACTGAGTCAAGAGAAAGATGGACTCCTCCAAGAGAGAGACAAACTGAGTCAAGAGAAAGATCGACTCCTCCAAGAGAGAGACAAACTGAGTCAAGAGAAAGATCGACTCCTCCAAGAGAGAGACAAACTGAGTCAAGAGAAAGATCGACTCCTCCAAGAGAGAGACAAACTGAGTCAAGAGAAAGATCGACTCCTCCAAGAGAGAGACAAACTGAGTCAAGAGAAAGATCGACTCCTCCAAGAGAGAGACAAACTGAGTCAAGAGAAAGATCGACTCCTCCAAGAGAAAAAGAAACTTGGTCAAGAGAAATATCGACTCCTCCAAGAGAGAGACAAACTGAGTCAAGAGAAAGATCGACTCCTCCAAGACAGAGAGAAACTGAGTCAAGAGAAAGATCGACTCCTCCAAGAGAAAGACAAACTGAGTCAAGAGAAAGATCGACTCCTCCAAGAGAGAGACAAACTGAGTCAAGAGAAAGATCGACTCCTCCAAGAGAGAGACAATCTGAGTCAAGAGAAATATCGACTCCTCCAAGAGAGAGACAAACTGAGTCAAGAGAAAGATCGACTCCTCCAAGAGAGAGACAAACTGAGTCAAGAGAAAGATCGACTCCTCCAAGAGAGAGACAAACTGAGTCAAGAGAAAGATCGACTCCTCCAAGAGAGAGACAAACTGAGTCAAGAGAAATATCGACTGACCCAGAAAATGAAAATGCTAGAGAACAGTAACAAACAGCTGACCACAGACAACAATGTGCTAAATGAGAAGATCAGGAAACTAGCCAAGCGAATACAGGAACTTGAGACAAAAGAAACTGGTGAGAGAATTTATAATAACCTTTATTTATTCACAAATTGCTTGTCATGCAGACTTCTTGATAGTTGATAGTGTCAATGACTTAATATGAAACGCTGGGCACCATTCATGTTTTTTGTGTTCATTCCTGGTTAGATCTAATACTTAACAAGCCATTTTAGAATGTTTCATGGACAAACAACATTGAACCTTGAACGCCAATTTCCTGTGTGTCTGATGGATTGGCGTCCAGACATTAATGGTTCCTAGCTGATAACTGATCCTGCATCAAATTTTTCAGAGAAGCCATGATCATTTGCAGATGTCATAAATTTCATGCTTTGTAAAATAACATTTTCTTTTCCCCGCTCAATTTTAAAGGAAGACCAAAAAACTGTCCCCCGGGATGGCAGGCGTTCATGTCCTCCTGTTACCAGCTGTCCTCTACGACAAACACCTGGAGGTATGCCAACAGGGACTGCAAGTCGAAAGGAGCTCATTTGGTGACTGTCACGAATGGAATGGAAAAGGTATTTGAAACTTTTGTTTAACCTATTAACCAAATTTCATATTTGACTGCAGCCAGATCACTTGGTTGACCTAACTAACAGCAGTTGATAAAGTTACTGCGCTTCTTTCCCAACAGACATTTGTCCATGTGTTTGGATATAAAGTCAAAATGTGGGTGGGCGCACAGACAACAAGGTAAAGCTTTAATATGGTTTCATATCGATGTCTAGGCCTGGGTATGGATTATGGCCAGCCCAACCCAGAACTGTCTGACACTGTTCCATCCTCACCAAATTCACCACAGCAGTGCTTTCTGTTGTTTTTTAGATTTCAGGGTTGTGGTTGTCAATCTGTCGACCCGTCACACACTTCCTTGGTCCAGGGTGACTGTTGGGAGCGTAAGTATTGGATGTGTGAGAAGAACTGTTACACCGGCTCTAATCTTCACTAACACTCAAATAACAAACACATCTGCAGTTAGTCTCTCTCGCCTCTGTCGCACAAATAGACAAATCTATACTTTTAATTGTTACAGTTGTCTCATCCTGAGTCCCGACAGTTTTTGTTCTGTGCTTCAGTAACAGTCGAGCAAACCTTGATCAGCTTTCACCTTTCCTGTACTTAGACATACTTATATACTATTTACACGCTTAAAGTTAGCAAAACATTATTCAGCTACTTTACTAATGTGACTTTTAATTTTTAACAATCTTCAAAATATGGTTGTCACAAGGACTTTCCAGACTTAAGACTGGAATCATTGATTTTATATTCTAATGACTTGTTTATTTTTAATGCACCTGTATAATTTCATGATTAGGCCTACTGTGTGCTTTGTGCTATGTTATTTTTATGACTATTTGCTTGATTTGTTGTAACGCTGCTTAAAAGAAGTTGTAACTAATAACTGTATCAACACACTTTGGCAGGTATCAGCTGAAATGTTTGCTTACTTTTCTGCATTATTAAAGAATAAATACACAGAAAATATGAACGTCAGAAGACTTTTTTGTGTTGAAAACCACATAGTTCATAATACCGATTAATCTCCAAATGAGACCCTTCAGTTTTAGAGGACTTTGTCCAAATAAATGGCTTGTACCGATCCCTGGTTACCACTAGAGGATGGTATTCTAATATTTTTTGGCATATAAAGAACTCAGCAATAGAGTCATGTTTTGTTTCTGAACCCTTCATGTTAATTAAAAGTATTTTTATGATAATGAAAACAGAAATTTAACTCCAAACATCAAACATTCAGTTTACTGCATACATTTATTCTCAAGTGTTTCCTGTTCAACTTGTGTTTTAATACAGCAATAAAGTTAGCCTTGACCTTGAAATATATTGACACTGTTGGGTGTAAACCTTGAAGATGTGCACAGCTTTACTGCCTCATTTCTCTAAGGAGACTAAAGGATCTATCTACTGCACAACAAAATGTTCTCTGCACAGTATTACTGACAGTCTCTGGTCGCTACATTATGTGATAAAGTGAATCCTGTACGTTATCGGAGCTCATTGTATCCCGTCATTTGCAGATATGATATGGATAAGAGCAAGTTCTCACAGATTAATCTTAGAGGGAATGAAGACGGATGAGTACTGAGCAGCCAAAGTAGTTTCAAGTCAAAGTTGATGTTGATTATGTCGTTATTCTCTGTTACTAAACTATAAACCATCTTAACCTTCTAAAAAGTTCTTCATGAAGAAAGTCAACAGTTAGGTCTGATTATTCCAAGCAATACAAGATGTTACACTGATGTTACATCCATATCCTTCCGTGGTCAGGTACAGATGGTATATACGTGCTGTTCCTCCATGAATCATTTTGGAATGTCCACACCAGCGTACAGAGCAATAACACAGGATGCTCTCAATAAAATATTTGTAATATTCTGTAAGTAAGTTTCTCTGGATATGTTAAGCTAAGTATTACATAAATGTACTGAGTATTGTTGCATCCTGAGCCTCTGTTTGTGAACTGTCCCTGAAAAGAAGAGAACGTCCCTGTTCCTCATCCTGTCGTGAGGAAGCAGAGAGGAAGTCGAAGGGAGAGGTCAGCTGTACGACCTTGCATCAAGGTCTCCCTCATGTACCTCTGCCTCCGTGCTGTCATGCTGTTGTGTAACATCCTGAGCAGTTCATCTCCCAACGGTACCGAATGTTGCTTTCTGTTAGCCATGACCACAATTTTCGAAACGACACCTGCAGAACCTGCAAAAGACCCCATACCTCGTTCTCTTGAAGACGCCCCTCGAGTTCTTTGTGGCCCCAAATTTGATGTCCTGATGTTCTCCAGATGTTCTGCAGGATTTTCCAACACTGAATCAAGTCACACACACACACAGACACCAATATTTTTCTGGCGCTTCTTTAAGTGCATCATCTTGATGCTCTTCATCACTGGAGAATTGGCGCCACCTAATGCTTTACTCGTGAACTAACTAACCGATAGTCACGTGATGGTAGTGGATGGAAACTCTTTGGAATTACTCATGATTAATTCATGAAACATTTGGGTGGAAACTCCGCTACTGTGTCATTAGACTGATGAGGAATCATCATCTGGCTGGTTGTTGTTGAGAAGCAGTGACTGTTTGACTGACGGGATTTTATTTAATTTGAATATGATAGTCCTCACTGTCCTCCAGTAATAAGAGATTAATTAATAACTGAAAGAGGAACTGTCTGTTTGGAAGTTTTCTGTGCAACACCAGATCGTTGGGGTCAAACTACTACTATCAAATTTGGCACCTTTCCCTCTCAACTATCCAGGCATTTAGCTGACACTCTTATCCAGAGTCCACTCACAACGAGGGCCTCAGGAGAGTAAGCTTAAATGAATTTACACAAATGCAATCTGCGTCTCTCCTGCTGTGAATACAGCCGGTGTCTGACGGCTACGTGTAACACACAACACATTGTCAGCGGTCCACGTCGAGTTACGTTCGCAGTTTGGCCGTTTAGGTGACGCTCTTATCCAGAGTTACTCACAATGAGGGCAGGAGCAGCAGGAGTATGGCTCCTTACTTAGATCACTAACATTATGAGGCAGACATCAGTGTGATGAGATAAATCAAATGAGGAGACGGTGGATACGGTGCCGGGTACAAAAGGGCAACGTTCACAGTGGAAGCATGTCCTTTATCAGGACAACAGCTCCATGTTTTCAGTGGATATCAGGAATCTGCTGACGACGTTCTGTCCTGGCAAGTCCACATGAGGGCTGGAATATTTCAAATATTTGGAAAAATACATCTATGTGTCGTATTCTGTGATATAAATGAGTTGTTAAGTACATCCAGTAGTCTTTTTTTTTATTTAAGTGTTCATATTTATCACTTTACAGTCCATATGTAACATTAGTTAATCAGTTAGACCTAATGATCTACACGCAGGCTGAAATCATTCCAGACTTCGTTAGGTATTTTTTTATTGTTGATTGTTAAAGTTTGAGCTTGTGAAGTGAAGTTGTGTCGCTCAGTATTCTCCCTGCAAGGCTCTCTTACATGGACTCGAATCTGGACTATTATTGTTCTATCAATTGCTTTAATTCATATATTTAAAAATCAACATTCATGCGAGTATTCATGGTTGTCCCGGTAACCAAATATATTTTCCATATATCTATGTCAATTTACTATGTGAGGACAAATCCTCTGTGTGGAGTAGCAATATATCACGATGACAGTAAACTAATACACACACACACACAGAGTCAGTAAGCCTGCACTGTGACCGAGGATTAGGATCGGGGAGAGGACACTGCAGTCTGTTTCTTCCTCTTTTTAAAGGATTTGACATATCCTGTTATTCAGACAAATCACCAGCAGCCGAAGGAGACGCAGAACATGCTGACGTGACTCTGGACATCCTTCAGGCTTCACAGGGCACCGGTGGTCTTTTTTAGGCGTGCTGGGTTGCAGCCCTGCAGGGAGTGGTGAGAGCAGATATGACATTGTCCATGCACATTTATCCTTCTTTGCAGGAAAGTGGTAGAAAACTGAGCCGGAAGTTTGCTGGAAGGTTACAGAGAAGGTTACTTCTAGTTTCTTCTTTGTCTCAGCACATGGTCTATTCTTCAGTGCCTAAGTATCTAGATGGTTTCGGTCTGAGTTGCTCCTTGAGGTAAGAAGCAGTAATCTCACCTCCTCAGTGCTTTCAGTACTTTCTCCTCCAGTGGGCAGGAGGAATGAAAACAAAAGATGTAATGGATGATGCTTCTACATATCTGAAATATTTTGAGAGCGATATGAATGTTTTGAGTTCTTTTGGACAGCAGATGATAAGATTGATCCAGACTGGCTGTTAAAAGTACAGTCATACAGATTGAGTTTCAATTTTATGTGCCAGATTTTGTGATCATGTGTCCTTCTAAATAAATCCAGAGATTTCACTATGAACTGCTTCTCAATCACAACAACAACATTTGATGACAAAAAAAAGCTAAATATTGTTTACAGCATAAAAACAGGAAGGGAGTTTACATGCTTATCAACTGCTCGGGGAAAAAAGAGTTCATCGGGTGCAAATTTTTACATCTGTCATCTTTTGAGGTCAACAGACAAGTTTTTGTTTAAAGACAAATTATTCTGGGAAACTGTGTTAATACCATTAACTCAGCTAAAATTTGCGGCCAAACACTAGTCTGAGAACAATAGAGGCTAGTTTGACCATAGGGAATAAAGTATAGAGGTGGTTTTAAGTTATCTGTCCATCAGGAACCAAGTCAAATCTCCATAAAATATGATCCAGTTTAACCAAAATCAGTAAATATGAATACACTCCTCAGGCTGAATCAACATTTTTAATAGTTTAATAGGACTAGATGCTGGCATGTAGCGCTTCACATAGATGATAAAAAAAAACTTGGCTAGCAGGGCTAAAAATCAGAATCAAAAGTCATGTTTGGTTACAGCTGAAGAAAAAATAAGTCGTCAATTAACATTTATTAAGCAAATATGTTGGATAATATATAGTTTTTAGATTTTGGATAAGATATAGTATACAGTGTGCTTCCCCGCTGAGAGGCACTGTTAACCTCTCATACCGCCGCGCTGAAGGGGGCGTTCCCGGTCTGCAGCGGAGCTCCGGTCATTTCAACTCCGGGCTCAGTCAGTGAGGAGGGAGCGCTGAGAGAGGAGGCACGCTGCTGCTGCTGCTGCTGCTGCTGCTGCTGCTGGAGGAGGATACAAGCCAGGATGTTCCTCTTCGACGAAGCCTCCGTTTAAAGCACGTACGCTAAACCTGCGGGGGACGTAAGCGCGGCTCGTGCCCGTAACTGACGTGCGGTGACCGGCGGACACAGATGAGTGCGTGGCCTCGCTGAGTCCGGTAGTAAAACGTCTGTCTTTGTTCGGCTGTGACATCTTCACCTGCACTATGGACCACGTAGAGAAGGAGCACAGGTCGGACGACGAGACGGAGTATGAAGACGAGGAGGTGGACCCCAGAATCCAGGTAACTCACCTGTTCGTCGGTTCATTGTCTGAGTCTGCACGCCGCTGTAACGTTAGCTAACCTGGAACAAAGTCCTAGCACGGTGCTGCAGCCTCCTGTGCACTCTCTGAGAGATATGCATGGTTAATATCTTCAATATAACAAACACCTGTCCGGTATATCTGACATAATCAGCGCAGGTGTGACAGTCTGTGAAGACACTGGCTCACCTCATGCAAATATGCGAGGAAGATGATCCAGACCACGGTGGCACATTATGAGCTCAGAGCTCCAATCCTGTGGAAGAAAGTCTGAAATATTATTTATGTTTTATTTAACATTAAAGTTGAACATGTGTGTTTATGCACAGCTTTTCAAAATAAAGGTACAGCCTGTCATCAAATTAGAAGAAGACACAAACTGATGTTAAAAGAGCAGACACAAACTAATTATCCTTAATTAAGATGAGTCACAGATTACTAATCTGTGATGATGACTATTTGTTAACGGATTAAAATGATGAATGTATTATCACTCTCTTAAGATTTAAAGAATGCTGATATGTTGCTGCTATTGTTAGTAAAAGGTTTCCTCATACAGAGCCTGTCAAAGCAGTTCTCACCTGCAGTGATTGCATTAATTGATATTTTCAGTTAATCACTTAAAATAAAGGAACATCTTCCTGCGTCCCCTCGTCAGAGTGTGAATTTATCAACCTGCTCATGATGAGTTCTTTGAAATATTTTTAGAACCTGAGAAGTTACCAAGAAAAGAAAACAAAGAAATCCAGAGCGAGGTCTTAAATGAAGATGGCTTGGCTCCTTCACACCTTCCCATAGCTTTAAGTGTTGATCCGATTTGATCTGTTATTGCTGTATGTTTAACTCACAGTTTCTGAGTATCATGTCATGTGTTAATTATGATTTGTTCCAGATGTTGCTCATTCCTCCTCCTGCTGTACCTCCAGATATTCTGTCACATTCCTCTCTCTTCCCTCTCTCCGCGGTGCTTAATCTCCCCGTCTCTCCCTCTTTTCCAGGGGGAGCTGGAGAAACTCAACCAATCCACGGATGACATCAACAGATGTGAGACGGAGCTGGAGGTCAGTCTATAGACACACACACACACACACACACACACACACACACGAGGAGGATGTGTATTTAATGCAGGTTATCTGTGTGCTCGAGCAGCTGCATCAGTTTTTACCCATTTGACTGATGGAGCTTGTAATCACGCGCACGTAAGCACTGTGAGGAGATCAGACCTCACATCGTCCGTTCACCTCGGGTGTTGACTGACAGGCTGTGAGATCGTTGTTGCGGAGGCTTCACTGTGTGCAGATGCAGCAGTTTTGGCCTGAATTACAGCCGGACCTTTGCTTCTTCTTCAGGACAAAGCTTTTCACATTTTGGTCTGTCAGCGACTTTAAACAAGCAAGAATTTAGCCTGTGTGTAGTTTTGTGAGCTCTGTACTGTGTTCTGATGCAATAAACTCATTTGGGTCTTTACGGGGATTTTACTGACAGCCGTTTGCAGAGTCTTGTAAATGACTTGTGCATCGAGAAATGGACTCTTATGGAGGCTAAACCCGAGCTGGTAAATCGGGCAACTGGTAGCTAAGAACTGAGTCACCTCGCCTCCTCCTCCACTCTGCTGAGAGCTGTAGTGACATGCAGGAAAATGGTGGTGGGTAAAGCTAAAGTGCAGTTTGATGATGGGGAGGTTTGTGAAGCACAAATTTAAGTTGCATAACTGAAACCCAGTAAAGTCTGATGGCTTACATTTATGTAGGTCAGCAACATGCATCTTTATAGAGGTGAAAGTCCAAAGTCCTTGTCATGCTCCTCCACAGTTTGATGACTGCACATGGTGGCAATGAGGCAGCTGAGAGGTTGAAGTGAACAGATGTTCAGACAGATCAGACAGAGACCTTCAACTTTTGTCAGGAAACAGAAACGTGATCATGGTTTGGCGTTGAGAGCAAAAAGTTGCGGCTTAATCAATGTTGACCACCTGAGAAATGAGATGAGCAGCAACTAATGATTATTTTCATCTATTAATGCGTAAATGCTGATAGAGCGTGGACCCCCTGTACCAAGGCTGAAGTCCTGACCACAGGGGCTCGGTTCGGCCGCCGCGCCCCAAGTTAACCCCACTTTCATCTCCCTGCAGATACCTGTCCACGTGCCTGATGTATTCCACTCTCGGTCGATTGTTAAACCTTGGCTGATTTATGTTTCTGCCCTTTCTTCATAACTTCACGGACTACAAATTCAAATCAAGTTGTTTTTATGTCTGACAAAGACGTCCACTGTTCAGGATTATAACCGTCTACTGTCAGAGGACCGTCTACTGTCGGCGGAGAGGGGGGGGACACGGCGGTCACGGCATAGTCGAAAATCAAAACAGCAGCCGCTGGATGTTTTCTTGGACTTGTTGAGATGATTGAGTGAGCAGAGAAATGTAAATAACATGAGGTAGACCTGAAATGCCCTTGAACACATTCTCAGTTCTGAAGTTAAAGATTCCAGAATCATCCAAATCAATCATCATTGGTCATTGATGCAAAATAACCAACAATATTTTCAAAGGTTCACAAATTTTTACGATATTTAGGATAATTTGACATATCATTTCTGCTCCTGCCTCATGACCTCCTGATATACTGATGACATGATATTGCTTTCTTAGTGTTCTGTCATAGTTCACTGAAAGGTTTGGAGTTTTTGAGCTTTTTGGGCTTTTGCCAGACACAATAAGCAGCTTGAACACTAAACCTTGAGCTCTGGGACCCCTTGATGGGCATTTTATTAGTTATTATTCCATTAATTAATCCAGATGAGCAGTTAGCTTCCTCTGCCTTTGGAGTGTTTTGCTCGGGCACTCTGAAGGAGGACAGATGCTTGTAAGCACACAGCCTTGAACCGTGATATTCCTGTGAGAGTCCGGTGTTTACTTATTATCTGCCACACAACACAGAGTGTGTACTTCCTTTGCTGATTCCCTGCCAGGATTCATCTTTTTGCACATTTCCCCATTTTGACAGATCTCCCCGTAGATTTCTTGATGTCAGTGTGTGATCATCACATGAGAGGAACGGGGAGAGTGACTGGACTCGTAATGAGTTGGGTGTCATAGTAACCTCTGGAGTGATGTGAAGAAGCATAATCATAACAGTGATGCACAGCTTATTTCATTTAGCAGACGTTCGAGACATTAAAGCCTCGAGGCAACTAACGTGTTGACAAGGTGAAGTGCGTCACAGTGTG
The DNA here is from genome assembly GCA_014281875.1 of Nibea albiflora. Taxonomy (NCBI): domain Eukaryota; kingdom Metazoa; phylum Chordata; class Actinopteri; family Sciaenidae; genus Nibea; species Nibea albiflora. Next base: position 24,040,888 of record CM024804.1, on the reverse strand, counting down.
AGCGTCCGAGGCGAGTGGGAGGACGGAGACTCTGCACTGCAGTCTGCATCGACATCAGTCCATGGTGAGATGCAGAGAGGGGAAGAGCACAAGGATATGCATTCATGGCTCTGCTTTATGAATATTTATAAGCTTTGTTTCTCATTTTGTCACCTTTCATGTGTTTACATTTGACAAACTGAGTGGAAACTGCGGGCCAAGGTTAAATAAGGTCACGATTCCTTCCTTCCCTAAAGCTGAAAGCCTCTGCGTCATTGTTTTGGACTACAGAACCAAAATAACTGTACTGAGTTTCCTCTTTCTGGCGTTTGAGTGCTGAAACAGTTAGTTGATTGATCGACTCCTCAAACATAAAGTTAATCAATAATTCTGGCCATTGGTAAATAATTTGAATGAACTGGTTCTAGCTGCTCAAATGATGATTGGAAATAAATGCTTTGCTCTATTTGTTTGGACACTGTATAGGCTGAAAACCTTGCTATGTCGAAAATGGTTCATTGGTAATCTCAAAGGAATCGATAAAGAATTAATAATGGCTTTGGTATCAGTAAAACTTCATCACTGTCCATCCAAATGTTGTGGTGGACTGACTAACCAATGTTGGAATCCCTCGAGCCACTAGCATGACTACAGTTAATATCAAAAAGTGACATTGTATCAGTGTAGTGAAGGAACAAATTTCCTGGTCGATACCGTATTACTGCCTCAGTTATCATTTGGTTTAGAAATGGAGGTCATGCTCAGGGATATGACGGTTGAGAGAAGATGAATGGATGTCACTGGGATGTTTCGAAGAAGCGATGGAGATAAAAAGACTGGATGAAGGATTTCAGGAGATCAGTTTGACAGAACAGCCGGAGGGTAAAAGTCAAATTGGAGAGTGAAGGCGAGGGCTGACTGATGTCCATGAGCCGATCAAAGCCCGGATCAAAAACTCCAGACATCAGTGAAAGCAAACTGGTTTCAGCTGCCTGTGTAGATCTAACACCTCCGACTGCTGCAGCCCCTTAGAGACTCCGACCTGCTGGGGAATCTAGCAACAATGGCGGCTTTTTAAAGTCAGCGTTCCTCCAACACATTTTGTTCATATATTGAACTGTCGAGCAAAACTAACAAGCTGAAAAGACACTTAGATAGGACACAGTTACTGCTACTGTTTTTGTTTTACTCATGACTAGAGGTGAAAATGCCTTTCTTTGTAAGTAAGGCAGAGGAACAAGTCCAGTCAAAGCTCTGCCGATGTAGCTGATGGTGAAATCGTTCTGTGTTTTCTTGTTTGAGCGTCTCTTGAGTTGGAGCCTGTTGTTACTTCGATGAAACACTAATAAGATTTTGAGTTTTGGCAGAGCTCTGCAGTCGGATTAAATAAGGTTGAGTTTTCTTTTGGGACTCTGACATCAAGTGTCACAAGGTTCTTTTTTTCCTTTTTTTTTAGTCCGTCTTTAAAGTTCAACAAATTAACTGCGTGACATTGTGTTTGAGCAGCAGGAGAAGAAGAATTCAGCCTTTGATCCAAATCCAAAGTGGATTACCAAACGTCTAACAATGCAAACGTTCACCCCCCATTTAGTTAGTGTTGCTTTCATATCCAGCGTTGCGCATGTGCAGCTTACAGCAGTAAAGATGACAGATGATGAACCACTTTGAAATCTGTGGTCAGTTTTGAAACAACTGGTCCTCGACCTCAGGCAGAAGTAAAGATGAGCTGTCTTGGTTGATTGCTACATACATGATGAAATGCTAACTCAATTCTGTGTCATGATGAAGAAAAGACTTGATGCTATAGCTGACAGGTTGATCTAACACAAAGTCTTGAGATGTTTACATTGTTAGTTAGTTGAATCATTCTTTTATACTTTCTTCTTGTATTTTTTTGTTTTGGTTGGGCTAAAAAAGGCTCAATCTTACAAGAGCCAATATGTTATGATTGCTAGGCCATTTGTACAAACTGACAGGACCATATTTGATGTTGATAAACTACAATTTCCAGGTCAGCAGACCCAGTAACCCAGATATTTTATTTACAAGGGAAAGAGCATGTAATATTCACTGTATCTCCAAATACCTTTCTTTTCACAGTCTGTTATAATGAGATCCCCAGTTGCCGGCCTCAGAGCGTTTCTTTGTCCTGAGTTTCAAAGTTCACCAAAAGGTTGTTTTTAACAGCAGGAGAACAGCTGTTTCTCAGCCACATCTAATTTCCATAGAATTTATAATGAACGTGGAGCAATAAACAAACATCTTGTGCTCTGGGTGAATGTAAAATACTGCAGCACAGAAGTCTAGATTATTCTCCAAACCAACCATTGGGAAACGTGGCTTTTAGAAAAACATGTGAGACTACATGATCTTCTACAAGAGACATTGAAAACATAATAATCAAGGGGGCTTGAAGTTATTGTTGGATATTCTAACAACATTAGAAAGATCAGAGAGATTCTTAGAAATCGGGGGAGTTTGTCACAGCACATTTTAGGTCAAAGGAACTTTGTCCTGGATGGAAGCAGTTAAATGTATTTACGATGGAAACAAACGCCCATAAACTCTTGTGCAAGGCAACACTAGCCTGAGGCCTCTTTCACCAAATTTGCAACATGCGCGCTGCAATTTGCAACATCACACATTTCAAGCGTCAAAACAAACTCCATACTTGTGACACATGCATGTGATAACACACTGAACTAAAACTGTGTTGATCTCAAACGTGCTTGTTGGCATTTTACTGGTACTGTTTAGTTTTGTAGGAAAATGAGGTACCATTGTGATTTTGGTTGTGTTAGACAGATCTATCACAATAACATTTAACATACAGATTTCTAAGGGCATGGAGGGAAAAGGGTTCATGTCAGTGCCACACAAAGCAGATGAATGACTTTTACCTCCTTGCTGCCTCTTGATTCCGGTAACATCAGCTGCTGCTGGCTGATAAACGTTATCAGCTCGTCCTTTATCCTCCACTGTAATGATCCCTGTCACAATTATTGGGCTTTCTGAAGAAACTTCACACACTCAGTCGCTATGGCATTTTGTGATAACTCAGCTATATAGCAATATAGCTGACCAATGCAAAGGCTAAAGGCAAATAGACAATGAAGTCATGCAGGTTGGATCAAATTCAAGAGTCCTAGACAGTAGCTAGTAGGCAGAGGGGTTTTCTACGGGTGGTCTACATGTGGTTGTTAACAGTGTTAGAACAGGTCCAGCAGACGTATTTGAAGCACCAAACATATCTGCGAACTGGGCATTGATTCAGAGTACTGGAGCCAGACGAGTGAAACACCATCAGTGCTTAAATTTTGTGCTTTCTGGTGTCTGGATCTATGAAAACATTGAGAAAGATTGTTTTATTTGTCTGAACCATGGTGGAAGATTTGACCTTGTTGAAGCTTGTTTCCTGGACAGTGGTTTGACGGCTGGAGAGGAATTTGACCTTCTGTTCGGTGACATGTCAGTGGCATGTCAACAAGTATCTATTGAAAGCTATGACCCAAGAGTTTGAGATGTCTGGAACTCCTCACTGATGCCCCACCGCGACTACAGGGTGCCTGAGAATCCTCATAGACTCCATAAACCCATCAAACCTTGTTTTATGGGGACATTTCCACCTTGCCAGTTTTAATGGTTTTAACAAATACAAATACAAACTTTCGTGGTACGACAAACCGACCGATTGACAATCCCAGTTGTTGCAGCGATCATGTTTCCAGTTGTAGTCCTGCTCTTTGTCTTTTTCAGCCTTCTAGATAAAGAAAGACAGTTTGGGGACAAGTGTGTTCAGCTGAACTGAAGGGTATGTTTCAGGACAGCAAGGTGGGCCTCGTCTTTTAACAGAAGGACCTTGGATCGTGCCCAGTGCCGCCAAAACATCTTTTCCCCTGATGTCACTTGTATAACTGACCCTGGCCAATGAAGGGGAGATTAAAAGAGAGACTTTCCCTGCAGAGATCTGTGAAATTTCTAATTTTCTCTTCCTCTTTCTTCTCTTGTTCTTGTTCTTAGAAACTTCCCTGCCCTTTATGCCAATTAGACAACCATGATGAAATTTCAGCTCTGAATGCTTCGCCAGCCTGAGAAATTCCCCTCGATGAGTCCCAGCGAACAATCAAATCTCTAAGATGGAACTAGCAGTTTTCTTTGTGCCAGTTGACAAAATTACATCAGACATGAATTTTTCACAGGCGTCACTAAACAGATTGGCTTGGGTCTGTTTTTCAGTGTTTATAGGGACACACTTGTTCTCAGAAAAACTGTGTCAGCTTTATCTTTGCCCAGATTAGATTGAGTTAAATGGCTGGGAACTAATGTTTCTTATCTATTATTTAGACCTACTTTTTTGTGGTTTTATCTTGGGTCTCTGGGGAAGTTTAAGTTTTTACCAGCAGTGACACACAGCAGAGGCAGCAATCGAGCAAGTTTTACTTCCTTACTATCTTTGTATAAATGAGGGTCATGGGGAAGAAGCTACAACGCCCTGTCAAGAGATGTAGCTAGTGTTCATAGAAGTGAACTAGAAGGTGCAATAAAACAAGATACAATTTTCATTTTTAATGAGTGTAGTAGAGGCAACATCTGATTGTTGTAACCTGACCGATTACAACATGGCACACACACTTCATAGTTTTTAAGCTGGTTGATCTGCATGATCAGAGATTGTTCAGTCGAGTCCTCAAACATTCAACAAGTTACAGTATGTTGGTATCATTTCTTTTTTGCACAATGCTCTGTAGTTTTGTTGACTTGAATCTTCTCTTTCTCTCTCTCTCTCTGTCAGGATGCGAGGCAGAAGTTCCGCTCTGTTCTGGTTGAGGCCACAGTGAAGTTGGATGAACTGGTGAAGAAGATCGGCAAGGCTGTGGAGGAGTCCAAACCTTATTGGGAGGCCCGCAGGTTGGCCAGACAGGTCAGTCAGTGGCACAGAGATTGTGGGAGGTGGAGACATTCAGAATTGTTGTTAAAAGTCTTTCGGGGGCAACACCAAGTCAAGTTGATTCCTGGGTCCTTGGGTCAGCACTGGTTTTGCTTTCAAGTAATATCAAGTCTCAAGGAAGTCGAGCTTTCCTTTTTTGGGACTCTGACTTGAGTCTGGAAACCTTCACTTAGAAACTTGATGGTTGTGGCGAAGATCGGAGCAAGCTAGCTGTTAGAGCAAGTCATCGTTGAGTTTCTGATGATTTGATAATCAACACGAGCAAGAGCTGAGTTGCGTTGTTGAATTACCGCAACGATTGGTGTTTTGCATGATTCAGCCTTCGGTAAATGACATCTCAAAATTCTCTTCCTGTTTGTTAACACTTGCTCGGCTTTGGGAAGCTGCATTTTGAGGGTAATTTTCATGCATGAACTCGAATCAGTTTCAAAGACGGTGATCAGTAAAATGCAGAAATTGAACGCAACTTAAAATTTGAGACCGGGAACTACAAACTCATTTCAAACCATGATCTCAGTTCCCTTTTCAGCCTAGCGTCAGCACAATGTGTGTGTTTGTTGTAAATAAAGGGGGAAGCAGCCACCTGCACAACTCGATAAGAGCCCACACAGCTGTAAGAACTCAGACAGGAAGCGCAGGGATAGACTGAGAGACTAAAAGGCTTCATTATGTGGGTTTTTTTGCCTCCCCATCTTCTGATACAGCTCGCATAGGAAGGTGATGGTCGGGGTTTTCACGAGGAGATCGACTATTGCTATGAATATGTTGGGTAATTTTCCACAGTATGCTGAAAGACAGGCAGTGATGAAGGCGTTTCTGTAAAGTGACACTGCAGTTGGACTTCTCCTTTTTCTGCTGTATGTCCTGTTTTAAGAACCAAGTTCTTGTGAGGCCGCTGCTTCTATTATTCTGATTAAGGATCACATGGAAATGATCACATAGAGACGGATGATATTTGTGGCCAAAAATACAAAACCAGTAAGATTCCGACTCGTAAAGATTGAAGTATGGTTTTGTTTTTGACCTTTACCCATGACACAAAGCTAAAATATATCAGTAGATGATCTTATCAAAAACATTTGTAGCTTTGTCTTCATCATCTGAGGTTCCCATGGAGGTTTGAATTGCCAACCTTGTCAGAAATGGGCATATCCTTGCATATAAATCTTGCTCTGTTATTGAAAATGGCACTTTTATGAGCTCCTGGCACGAGGCCTGCTGGCGCTGAGTGTGTCGTGAAGCTGTGGGCAGTTAGACGAGGTTGTACACTTATCTTGGTGTCTGACTCATTTGGCTGGCAAGCTAGCAGGTGAGTACAGATTTGTTGTCATTGTAAAGTAAAGAAAGCTGCCTGGTGTAAAGTCAACAAGCAGCCTTATCTTTGTTAGCTACTTTTCCATGTATCCTGTGGAACCCAAAATACTTCCAAACACTGCTTCTAGGAATCTTTGGCTTTGTGATTGTCCACTCAGGACGACTTCAAACAAAGACATAGAAACAAGTGACAGTTGTAGAGAGGGATAGATTTAGCATGTCCAGTTGTTGGTAGTTTTGGAGAGGAGGTGTCTATGAAAAGCTGGGTCTTCAGAGGTTTTTGAAGGTAGAGAGGGACGCCCCCTGTAGGAACTGGTAGGACGTTCCACCAATGGGGAACAACAGATGTGAAAAGTCTGGATTGCCCTGAGCGGTATGTGTGGCATTGGAGGAGTGCAGCACTCCTAACATGAACCTCATCTGAAAGGCATGTCAGACCTTTTGTCCAAGTATTGCTGTCCACACATCGACTGCAAATAAAGACAAAATGAGATATATGATTAACTAAGAATTGTCCTCTGTCGTTGTGGTGTATCTCCTTTGCCGTGGTCTTCGAGGAACTGAGATGAGGATGTAAAGCATGTGATCATTTCAGTTCCTTCTAAATGGCAGCTCACCTGCTGGCCTTCTAATTTTTTTCCTCAACATTTACATTTATTTTTTGGAAGTGGCTGGAACAACTTTTACTTCAACACTAAGTCCTAGAATGAAGATTCTGTGAAAAGTTGGCTGTGGTGCACTGACAGAAATGCCCTGTGTCTTTTTAGAAAAGTCATGTATGGTTGGGAAGTGCAGGAATAAAAGATGGAAAAAGAAAAAGGGGAAGCAGGCGAGGGGTTGTAGCTCTGCAGTGAATTTGAGAGGGAGTGGAATTACAAATGCAGAAGATCAGGCTTGAGGCAGGGTTCGTGCTTTCCTCCAGGGAGGCAAAACCTTAAAAGGAAACCATTTGGATGTGCTCTGTTTGGACACAGTTTGGATTGGGCTGTTAGTTATACTGCACCAATCCTTACAGATTAATTTAGCTTGACATCAAGTTTCGGAGAAGATTATAGCTCGTCTCTGCATGCAGATGACCCACTTTCACTATCTTCGCTTAGTTAGTTGGAGAGACAGTCCTGTAAGGAAAGGCACCTAACATGCTGAAGTTGATCTCGACTACTTGGGTCCAATCTACCCGATTTCCCCAACTGTAATTGTTCTTGATCAGTTGGTTTTGTTGCCAGTTGCTGGTAAATGTGGGTTCAGGCTCAGGCTTACATAGAACCCACAAGGTTTATTTATTCATAGCTTGTCCTCAGGATGTCTGGCTTCAGTCTCTAGGACTGGCTTCAGTCTCTAGGACTGGCTTCAGTCTCTAGGACTGGCTTCAGTCTCTATGACTGTTTTCTCTGGATCACAGATCAAGAGTCTATTAAGCGGAGTCATTATCTGTTATTATTCTGACAGCTGCTGGCTTAGTTGATGATTAATTGAAATTTCCTTGGCAAAGAAAGTATCAGATACTCTGTATGAATAACCACAGCAGTATTATACCCCTTTTCATAATGACCGTTGACACATTCTGCTCATCTTTGTACGCTAACTATACTGTATTTTTGTTTGAAGCATATTGTTCAAGGGCACTTTGCTGATTTAGCTCCCTCTTCCAGCTTTTCTCAGCAGGTCAGACGTTTGAAATCATGGCCAACATCGCCACAGCTGAATCCAGTGGCCTACATAAACATTTTTCATCTGCCGTATTTATCTGCGCTTTCTCCCCAAGTCCCTCCAAGGGCAGATTTAGCGTTTGTTATGCTTTATATCAACAGAGAAGGATAAACGTCAGTTACGGTGAGCCAGCCTTGTTCTGCTCGTCTCCTTGTCCTTCCCTCATACGGAGTTCTTCTTTCCCCCCTTTCTGATGACTACAGCCTGCACTGCAGCTTTTATCAGATCTCTGCAGACATTCACTGCTTCACCACCACCCAGGCATTTTAATGCTTTAAGGTTTTTCTTACAGTAAGTCTGGAAAGTAATGTTCTGGATAATATTTATATGACTCGTAAAATAAAATCGTTAACTTTATTCGTTTGGAAAATTGTGGCAAATCTCCTCACCAGAAGTCCAAGGTCCTCTTACTCCTCCAGTCAGTCCCAGCTGTACTTTAGTGCTCAAACCTCACTGTTGTCTCCTGTCAACTTATGAAGATTCATGGCTTTGGATTGGCATACAATCTTTTTTCTGTGCTCTGTTCAGATGGCTATTAATATTAGCTATGTCTAAATTAAGTCTCATGGTTATGAGCAGGTGGATGTATAAGTTTAAAATTAAAATGCAGGTCGCCCTGTATTTGTCGAAGGCACTTTATGCTGCCACGATGGTGGATTGTTGCCAATTTTCTATGTAATACTGAATGTGTTGGGCCTGATTTAGAGGACGGAGCAGGATTTCTCGGAGCAGATGGATTGTGGGCTCTCCGTCTCGCTCGGCATGAACAAATCACCCTCAGATTCCTCGCAGGGATTCAGTGTCTGTCCATCTCGTCTAATCTGTCTCTAAATGAGCCGCTGCCCCCTGAAGGCGTTTAGACCTTTTTAACAGGCCGGTGCAGTCCTGCAGCTCCCTGCAGCAGCGCTGTAGACACTTCTAAGGATCAAATGTGAATATGTATCTGTGATACAGATTGTTTTTCATGAACAGATGGTGAACAAGGCTTTTGGAACTGAACTAGAAAAAGCTGAAGTCGAGTAAAAACCGTTGCTTGTTGGAGGCGGTGAATGTTTTTTTCTTCTTCTTGCTGAGGGTGTCTAATGTTTCTAATAAAGCTGTTCTCAGCTTTTCAGAGTCTTGTAAATGGCTCCTGACACGAATCAGGCAGAACTTGCTTTAATGATCTGCCAGCTAAATATATCTCAAATTAAAGGCACACTGGGCCGCTGTGTTCGTGCAGTTCACGACACAGCCGCGTCTAATGTTTGGCCTTTTTTTTCCATCAGTACGCAGCTTGACTTCAGTTTGACTTGATTATATAATTGGGCTTTTAATTTTATCTCGCTCAGTTGTTGACTAGTGAACGTGTTTAGGAGGGAAGGCAACTCAGCCCTTTTACTGATTCCTCCTTGCTCTATTTTATTTATTCCTTTCCTTGATTCCTTCCGTCCACCCTTCGTACATTTGATTCCCTTCCTTCCTTCCTTCCTTCCTTCCCTCCTCTTCTACATTTCTTACTTCCCTTCTCGCCTTGTGCACAATATTTACCTTTACTCATTGTTATGTTTGCCTCCTAAGAAGAAAATCCTTCTCTTTCTCCGCCTGCTCCCTCCATCGTTCTCCCACGCACTCTGATAAGAAACACATTATTTGTGGGTGCAGATAAGCAGGCGACAGCGCCCAGGGAGCGGTGGCAGCCGGTGGTGACGAATACTTTGGTTTGACCTTGACTCCAGATAAAGTACAACATAAAGTATAAATACAGAAGAAAGGGGCTTCCTATAGCGCCTTGAATGTGAGTTTGAAAACAAAAGGAGCTTTTTTTTATTATTAAATTGCTCGCTATAAAAATACTTTCAATGAATTAATGAAAAAAAGGTGCTAGTCTTAATTTCCACCATCGTCATAGTGGTGCAGTTATAGATAATAGTTAATGGCTCTGCATGAAGGAACAAGTGGATGAAAAACCGAGAACTCCAACATCTGCCTACATGAGTCTCATGTTTTAGCCTGCAAAGTCAAAGTCTGTGTCCTGCTCATTGTTCGGTTATAAATTCCAAGCGCACCCCGGAGCGTCTCTCCTGCCGGGCTGCTGACATGGCTGTCTGTCAGAGTGGTGGTGGCAGGCGGTGGTAGCACAGCCTGGCTTGCGGCAGCTGCTGCCCAGCCTCACGCTGTCCACCATCAGCCTCTCCTCCCGTCTCGATCCACCTTCTCTGCTTTCACCACCATTAGTGTTGTGATCACTTTGAGACTCGCTTTGTAAAGTTTACAGCCTGCCACTGCTGTCGCTCCTTTATTACTTTAGTGCTGTGACGCAGCAAAAAAGCAAAGGTGACAAAATGTGTGGCAAGAGGATTTGGGAGGCAGCCTCACTGTCCGGTCACATATTCTCAATGAAGTGGTCAAGCTTCGAGGCTCAGCACTGTCAAGACGTCCTGCAGTCAGTTAACGGCAGGAGTTTGCATGTCGGAGCTCACCTGAGGTTCACTACATGAAAACCTCTCTGAGAGAATTCAGTGATGTGTGTCAGCGCTGCTGGAATAAATTGATTTCAGTCATAACTGCATTTGTGACTCAACGCTTCAGGTTGCATGAATCAAACATGAGTCCTTCCTGTCGGGGCAGAGTGTTTCCGACAGTTACCTGAAAGAGCTTTAAGCTTTTGATCGCCCTGGTGAAGGTTTGTCAGCTGGTCCAAGAAGAAAGATGCACTTACCGATGACCTGAACGCTTGTCGAGGAAGTGGGTCAGGGTGACGAAGCAATAAAGTTTGTGGAGCGTTTGCTTGAGTGCGCATCGTTTTTAAAGATGCACGTTTTTTTAAGTGCTGACTCTGGCTGCCATATCTGAAGGGTTTTTTTTTTTTGTAATGTAATAAAATATGCATGAGGCTCATTTTTTATTCCATTTCACCTCCTGAGACTCGAGGCTGGAGATGAAGCCCGGATATGTGAGCGTTTGTTTTTGTGTCTTTTTATTCGGATGTAGTCCCTTTTTCTAAATTGTAGATTTCTTCTGTGAGTCTGTCAGACGACTGAGCCGAGCAGGAGTGAATACTCTGGTTTTGTAACGGAGCATTAAAGTCTGAAAGTGGGTGACTCAGCGCCTCCTCATCAATGTGACGACCACAGAGGCTGATTTAAAGCCGCTCAGCCTGCAGCACTACGCTGTTTAATGAACTTATTGCTTCAAAACAAACGGCTTGTTTATGATTTTTTTAAAACCCTGTGTTGACGTCATGCTCCAAAAAATCTGCTCTTCTGGACTGACATTGAACTCGACCACCTCCTGCTCATGATCCTCACGTTAGATGTGAGGATGTCATCTGTGACGGTGGCCTGAGTTTGAGCAGATGTCAAAGGGATCAGCAAGGCGAGGGGGGGGCGATGAACACGGCGCCTTTTCAGGCTTTGATGCGCTTTTTGGAGGATTTGACGCTGCTGACAGAGAAAGCTGCGAGCAGGGAGAGGAAAAAGAAAGCGGTGAGAAAAGGAGAGGGAGGAACAGCAACAAAGACACGCTTCACTGGTCATGATGATTGTTTTGGCTCCGTGTCAGGAGCGAACGCCAGAACCTGTGCAGTCTCTCATTAGACAGATGGGACACCAAGAGGGACTACGGTTGAGTGGAGGGGTGAGTTGAAGGGTGGGGTTGGTGAGAAGATGATGAGGTTAAGGTGTCCCTGACAACCTCTGTGGTCTCATTTAGCCCCGGGTAAAAGCTTCAGATCACAAGTCAGATATTTACTGAAGTATTTTACACACAAAACACAAACTGCTTGTGTTAACCGCAGACCTTGTTTTAGGAATCTAACCAAAACCCATTTTAAAAAAATCCCCGGGTTACAGGCGAGGGAAGCCGTGCTGCAGAAGTGCTAACTCATTTCCAGGTTTTTCTTGCAGCACTCTATCGGAGGGAGAAAAAGCTCCCTGAGCCAGCGAGCGAGCTTGCTAAATGTCAGTCCTCAAACTCATTAGCTCAGTCTCTGATGGGACAATAAGTTCACACAGTTTATTCAACAGATTTTAGATATTTTTACCATCGACTCTCGTCTCTGTCTGCAGACCAGTCCTCTTTTGTGGTCACTTCTTATTAGCAGGAGATGTGATTTTATCATGTAGGATTTGGGAATTGACTCATTAATCAGGCAACATTTACATATCCTCGCCCGTCAATCAAGCTTTGTTTCTCTGGCTTAAAGTCACGTCTCCTTCGAGGTCGTCGTTTCTCTTCTCTCTCCCTCTCTCTCTCTGTTTCTCTCCCTCCCTCCCCCACCGGAGTGACATGTTTTTGGCAGGCAGTGCACGTCACATCAGACATTAGCCGCGGAGAACGGTGCTGGGGATGGATGGAGTGAAAGATGGAGGGATTTGGAGAGTCATGCGACGGAGGCAGAGGAAGCAGCTGCAAGGTCAAAGCCATCTGGTTGTGCCCGGACCACCTGGGATGCTGCTGGGTTTGTTTGCTGCGATGCCACTGGCCAGTCAGTTGTGGCATAAATGGCTCAGGCAGGCATGTGATTGGTTGTGACTGTTTTGTGGTTGGGTGGACGTTTCCTCAGTCAGTAAGAACACAAAGTGTAATAATGCATGCAGGCTTTTCATCCACCCTGACACTGATACACTGAGTCACTGAACCACGTCCTCCATGTGTTGTGTTGCAACACGAATTTCATCGTCTGCGTTTGCGTCTCTTCTTCATTCACATCTACCAGGATCAAAACAGGGAGGAAGTGCTAAAGCAGTGAAGTCCATCTCTTGCTTGTTTTGACTGGCTGCCTCGGTCAAGCATGAGATTGACCTGCAGCTCAACTTGCACTGAAAAGTTGAAAACATTTTATCACAGGAAAACCGGCCTAAGACTAAAATGAGTCATGGCTTTCCCTTTTAAACTTGCAGCGCTGGCAGTTCTGCTTCTAAGCCTGCTTGTATCTGGGTTAATTTCCTTCCATGAAGCGAGCATCAGCGTTCCGAGGCCTCTGCCCTGCTGTTGAAGTCATCTGCGGCCCGTTCAGCCCTGAAGCTCCCTCGCGTATCTAGGCCAGTTTGTTCACCTCTCTCCTGGCTTTGCTGAAGGGTTCGACGGGCATCCCGGCACAGACAGGACGCCGCGTTTACAGCGCTCTGATGGGCTTTAACCACCGCTAGCAGTCGACGTTATTGTCCCAGATCGTGCTTCCTCTTTAGAGGAAATTAATTGCCGGATTTGATCGAGATAAAAATAATTGAATTTCCTTGAAACTGGTGAAATCAGGTCACTTTGAATAGAGATACTGTCTCCTCCTGCTTCTCTTCTGTTAATCGCTGCAGACAAACAGATTTAGGTCTTTCTTGAGTCCCTGGACTGACTGGACTAATGGTCGCCTCTTGGATAACTCTGTCTTGATACCTCCGAGCACTCCAGTTACAGCTTATCATGAGTGTAACGCTGGGTCATCAAGCCATTCCTCCCTGGATGAGTGAAGGAGAAACGTCTGCATGGCAGCGAGGAAATATGCGAAACGCGAACAGACTCTGAAGTCTGTGTTTTTATCGTCACAAGGACGACGTGAAGGTCTTTTATGATCTAAAGGTTCATTTCACCACGCTGTCTTTGTTCGACAGCTCTGACTAATGATGAGACTTCTACCTGTCCCCTCTGTCTGTCCTCCCATCGCTCTTCCTTGATGTCTTCCTCTCTCTGCCGGTTTCAAAGGCTCATTATATATATACTTCAGTTTTTACAGCCTCTGTTCATGTAGTCATGTAAAGTACTTTACATTTACTTGTCATCATATGAAATTTGAACATTTCCTTGTAGAAATAGAATCATTTGTGTGCTAAGTGTTTCTCCTCCTACACCAGTAATAATTGTAGTATTGTCTTATTGGGCACAGGTGTTGTTTACTATATTTCAGTTTCATCAGCTACTTGCACTTTTTTAAACACCACAGTGACCCATGACGGAGGCGTGTGGACGTAGTTACACACAGCTAAAATCCAGGCAGTCGTAGGTTTATTTATTCTTTTCTTTCTTCTGCTCAGATGTAAAAAACATGTTTTCTCTGAGTAATTAATGCGCCCGCAGAGCCAAGCACAGAGAGCGAATCGCAGCTCGGTTTCTGCACGTCTGCATTAGTTACACATCGGCTTCCCTCTGGAGGTTTCGTCTCTGTGAAAATTTCATAGGCCGCATGCGGAGTGATTAAAATATGAAGTCGCAGAGCAAATGAGTGGGAGCGACAGAGCTGAGTGAAGAAGATGCTGAGAGCGGGGACGGAGAGCCGTGTAGAGGGAAAGATGAAGCAAGACGAAGCAAACAAAAGGGCAGAAACAAGACAGAGAGATTAAGCAGGATATGAAAAGTGACAGATGGGGAGGGCAGAGGAAGAAAGGGAAGACGGAGATGGATGATGAGGGGAGAGAGATTGTGATGGAGGGCGGAGATGAGGATGGATGGAAGGAGACGGGCAGATAAAGATAGAAAGGGTGGGGAAGAATGAGTTGAAGAGACAGGGTGAGACATAAGAACATCAATGAGAAATTAAAGAGACGATTCGGGGGACGGCGAAGAAGAGATGACATTCACAGCACACACATTCACACTCTGCTTAAAGCAGAACTGACTTGTTGTGGTATTGACACCTCTCTTGACTAAACTCGGACCAAAGATAAGCAGCAGCTGTGAACTGTGAAGCCACACAGAGACTACAAGAACATCGCTCTGTTCACATACAGTCTGTGTGCAGTTGCTCCAGCGTCCACTTGAGGCTGGCTCCAGAAGTCCCCATGTTGTCCCCATGTTGACAGCGTGGACACTTGTTGGTGGTCGATCTGTGTTCCAGCTAAACCCAGCTGGTTTGGTGTGGAACGACCAAACTGACCTCAGCCACATCCAACACCTTCAACCCGATTACCCAGCATCGATGTTTGACCTCACTGAAGCTCCATGACACTAAAACCAGATCAGCTGAGTCTGTTTATAGAAGATTAATAATCACCTGATCAGCTGTATCACACACGGTTATGTTGTTCTTCTTTTTACTTCCTTTCACTTGCCTCCTTTTTTCTCCTCTCTTCCTTTTTGGAGCGTCGGCTTTGAACGGCGGCTGACTGCGCTTCAGAACTCCTAAGGAGCACTCTACCAACCTGAGCTGTTGGTTCTCACAGGTAGCGATCAAGTCTTTGTGGTTTTCACTCTCTCATTTGGACAGATACGTCAAAAGTGACCAACATCTCACGGGGATCGAACCCATGACTTCAGAACTTCTAAGGAGCACTCTAACAACTTGAGCTGTTGGTTCTCACAGGTAGCGATCATGTCTTTGTGGTTTTCACTCTGTCTTTTGTCTGTCGCCACTAGGAGGCGCTGTGAAAATCACCAAATGTTTTTTTTGTTCCAGCCCTGTTGTTGGGCTTCATTCCCGCAGCGATCTCGAAGCTTCACCTTGAGTTAAACTGGCACGTCTAATCAGTTAGCGAAGCTTTTTAAACAACTTCATTGTTACAAACCTTTTAGCTGCGCGACACGACCGTCACATGCGGCTGATCGGCATGTTGTTTAAGAACGTGAACACGCCATGTGGCGAGTCTCGTTGCCCGGCAACTCTTTGAAAGAGGACAAGGAGATGTTTGTGGACGCATGTCGGCTGCAGCGGCATCTTCATGTTTTAGACCCCAGGAGACGTTACTGTAGGTAACACGTGGCTCTCCGTAGCGATTCAGTCAGCATGTGCATTCAGGCAGCAGCGTGAAACACAAAGACGAACACATGACGGCAACAAGGCAGGGGTTGTTTTGCTTCTTGCTGTGCTGGCACACTGATGAGCACGGATAATGAAATTACAGCGAGCATGAGGTGATGTCAGAGCGTCTGCAGACTGGAGACGGAGAGCTGGTGGAAGGCTGATGCTGGATCTGTGGATAGAAACTGCCTATTTTACAAATATCCAGGACGTGTTGCATTGAAAATCAATATCAGTACACGTGCATGTTGATTAAAGAAAAGTGTGCCACTAGAATCAGGCTAAGAAATCCAAAAATACTTTGGAAGTGGCATCATTATGTTTTGCTGTAGTTCACATATGTATTCTCACTCTCAGCAAAGTTTGTCCCGTAGCTGTGTGAGTAGAATCGACTTGTGATTTTAATATTCAGTGAACTGACTGAAGCTGATTCACGTTAGTGTTGGTCTGTCAGCGGTTTCTCAGTCGAGCTGTTTGCCTCGAAACATCTGAAAAACTTTTCAGAGGAAAAGAGAGAGATGAGTTTACTGCAACACATCAGTGATGATTCATCACATTCATATTGGACATTATATATGCACACACACACACACACACACACACACACACACACACACACACACTGCTTTCTCTCTCTCACACACACACACACCCTCTCTCTCTCATTCAATCACAGAAAAACACAATTCAGGGTTTGTCAGCGCTCTCAGCTGCAGCTTACACATCAAAAGACGAAAGGATTGGCTTAATGCTGCTGACATCATCCTAACACACACACACTCACACACACACACACACACACACACCTTGTTTGTCAAACACTGGTTTTGTCACATTCTGTCGTGAAGGTGAGGCCTTTTGTAGGACCGAAAGCTCGTAATTGCAGCATCACACGCAGCAGTTCACGGGATTCATCGCAGCATCTTTAGCACGTCCCGCCTTCAGCCGGGCAGAAACTTAAATCGGGTGCAACCAACTGAATACCGCTCGCCTCACCCTCCCCTTCACCCTGGAGCCTGTGTTTGGTTTGGTTCCTCACTCTGTAGATATAAAAGTCTCATTCTAAGGTAATAAAAACACAATCATTCTTAATTTCATGAAACCATAGTTACGCATATTAAATTCCATCTCAGCCAGTGAATCCTCCTAAATGTTACAAACTGGAGTGAACACTTGAACACAGCAGCAGAAATTCAGCAGAAATTGTGAAACTGCGCCTGGTGGAGCTTCCCACCATCACACTGATAAGTCTACAAATGAATATCAGAGCAAGAATGTTTCTGTGATGAGATAAATCTGTGAATTCAAATATTTCACACTCTGCGGCAGAGGTCTGACGTTAAACGAGTGATCATTTGGGTCGATAAGGCGGCGTTTTTTCCTGACGTCGAGTTATGAGGCATCTCGGCAAAAAAACACCTTGTATTTCCTCTTAAACGTATCATGAAATTACTATTGTATTTTTATTTTGGTCCTCTGTAACTTTACCAGTGTAGTAACTTGATTTTTACACACACACACACACACACACACACACACACACACACACACACACACACACACACACAGCGTGTCGAACCTCTCTTATCCGTGCATTCACACATAACATGTTCATTCGCACTGTGGACAGAACAACAGTCTTATCTTGTGATGACGTCAACAAAGTCTGACCGCAGCAACAAAGAGCTCTGCTGTTCAAAGTTTCTATTTTCTACACGTATTATTATTATTATTATTATTATTATTATTATTATTATTATAGATGTATATATCTGTATATAAGCTGTATGTAAGCGAACACTTACAGAAATGTGTTTTCTCTGTGCTGTTGTAGAGTTCAGTCTGAATAGAGAAGAGGCTTGTGGGAGTAAATTTGCAGCCGATTTCACAACTAAACAATGTGTATTTAATATATCTGACTCATTTTCTTCTGCTTCAGAAGAAAATGATTTCTCCAGAGCTCCACAGATAAAGACGAAGTCAAGCTTCACATGAGGAGGAGACTGTTTGTTTGACCCTCGACTGCCTCTTGTTGATCACGTGTGTGAATAAAACCCACAGAATGGCTGCAGAGAGTAATTACTGTAGCTGGTCCACAGGCAGTGTGTTTGGATTCTTCTCCTCAGGCATCAACAAGTACTGCAGCAAAGATATACAGACTGTGTGTGTGTGTCTTTCAGGCTCAGCTGGAGGCCCAGAAAGCCACGCAGGACTTCCAGAGAGCCACTGAGGTCCTGCGGGCGGCCAAGGAGACCATCTCCCTGGCCGAGCAGAGGCTGCTGGAGGAGGACAACCGGCAGTTTGACTCGGCCTGGCAGGAGATGCTGAACCACGCCACCCAGCGGGTCAGGAAAACTCTATTTTGACATATTCTATTTAACTTGTACGCATGGCTAATGTGGCTGACGGTGAGTTGTGATTGGCTGTCGCAGGTGATGGAGGCGGAGCACACCAAGACGAGAAGCGAACTGGTGCACAAGGAGACGGCGGCCAAATATACGGCCGCGATCGGCCGCATGAAGCAGCTGGAGAAAAAACTCAAACGCACCATCAACAAGTCCAAGTAAGAACCTCAGTCTGCTGTCAGTGTGCGAGCAAAGCCTGACTGCTTGTTAATATTCTGAGTTTAATGCCTTGAACTGAGCTGTAACGCAGTCTGGCAGCCAAAGTGGTGCTCAGCAGTAAAAGCCGGCTGCTCTGGAAGGTTTTTAGGGCCACATCATTGGAGATGTTGAGAGTAAATTTCAAATATTTTGCAGAATTACGAGCAAACACTACACTTTAGTTACCCACTAGTCTGATTTTTGTCTCCATTGAAATGATTCATATTTACTCAGAGCATCATGTTATACTGCAGTCAGTCAGCAGTATTTTCGACTAGCTCCACTTTCCATGAATGAATTAGACATGAAACGTTTTAATCTTTGCTGAACCGACATGCCATCACAGCGAGGTGCCGAGCTGCAGAG
Source organism: Nibea albiflora (assembly GCA_014281875.1). Lineage (NCBI taxonomy): Eukaryota > Metazoa > Chordata > Actinopteri > Sciaenidae > Nibea > Nibea albiflora. The sequence continues at coordinate 24,022,260 of CM024804.1, read as the reverse complement.
CCTCCAGAAGAATGACTGCTACGTTGAGCTGCAGTAAAGTTTCCGTCCCTCGAGATCGAGAACAATCGATCTGCCGCAACAGAATTCAGCCTCTGTCTGATGAAGTGAAAGTGTGTAATGTTAGAAAATGTGGTCTCTGCTTTCTGCTCTGTCGAACCCAGATGTGGTCTGAAGTCTTTTTCCTGAATGTTGCACCTGAGCAGTCAGGTTGCTCTTCTCTTTTCTGCTGAAAGTCTCTGTGAAGCCGTGAAACTCAGCCTCAACCACACATCAAACAGTCAAACGTTGAAGAGGGAAGTCCGGTTAAATCTGGTGTGTCATGAGGTGAAGCCCATCACAAGTTTAAGGAAATGATGTGGCTGCCATCAGAATTAGTCACGTTAGCCAGGTGACATCCTTCAAATGAAAAATGAACAAAAAATCTCTGAGGTCATTTCCTCATTTGAAAGATTTCAGTCCCGAGTTTCTCAGAGAGCACGTCAGTCCTGTACAACCAGTGACAAACAGTCCATCCTTCCATGGTGACTGTCGCTTAACAAATGAGTGATGTGAAACATGCCGCTCACGTTACAGTCTGCCAGATGGTTTTATCTCAGAAGATTAGATTAGATTATTTCTCTCTATTATCTTTAATATCCCAGAGGGGCAATTTGATTTGCAAACCCCAATCATCACAACCAAATACAACATGTCAGTGGATTTCAGTGTAATAGAGCTGAAGTGAGCTATAAAACTCCTACAGTTTAAGAATCCAACAGCTCACCTGTCATAAATACAATCCCACAAACACTCAAACCTTTAATCTCTCTAAATCACCGGGCCGACAGACGGAAGCTGCCTGAGCTCTGTGTTGTTTAATGAAGGTACAGACTCAAGACGACACCTCAGTGCCTTTCTGACATCTTTTTCATTAACGGACTGTCGAGACCTTCAAAGTTCATTCCCTCGTTGATTAAGAATACGTTTGGAGCTCAGGGGTTTGATTCTGAACTGAACCTCCAGCTCAGAAGTTATATAAGACCCTCCCTCAATCCCCCGATGTCTATACTTTATCGCTCCGAGCCTGTGGAAGGCCGTGTCAGCCTTCTGCCGCTCGCTAACGCTCTCCAGAGGCAGGACTGCAGTCAGTGTGAAGATGATTTGTTGGCACTGATACACGGACAGTCTGGAAAGCAGTTAAAGTAACTTTTATTATCTCTGCACTCAGGAACAGCTTGATATCTCAAACTATCAGTCTTCAGCGGCATTAAAATGGTTAGAAAAGTCTGACATCCGTCACTGGGTGAAGGTTTAAACTGAAGCACTGACAGGAAATTAAACAAATTTCAGAGAGGAAGTAATCCGTTTTATAGAGGAAATACAGAAGAGCAGAGTATTTATATGTGACTCCCACAATACGTTTCACTTCTGCAGATCGTAGTTAGCAGATTCGTAGTTTACGTGCAAAACATCCTGATGAAAAAACATAAAGTAACATGCTGCTGTTGGTTCGGCGTCGCCTCAGCAGGACGTTAATCCGCTCTGCATCGTTCACTCGGCCAACGTCACAACAACCCCGTTATCTCCTCTTCCTCCAGGTTGCCATGGTGATGATGTTGGTACTTGCTCTTTTTTTTTTTTTTTTCTGGGTTACTCTGTATTTTTTTCTCTCCTCTCTGATCTAATCTCTTCCCTCTCTCTTCCTCCTCCTCAGGCCGTACTTTGAGATGAAGGCCAAGTACTATCTGCAGCTGGAGGTAGGTGACGTCGACCCCGCGACCCCCTCTGAGGCTGTTTATGTAGCCGTGCTAGAGCTCGAAAAATAAGTAGTAATTTGTAATGTAATTAACATATAATGTTTAAAATGATGGTTAAATGAATTGAATCCAGAAAGTATAATACAAATATGATTAAACAGATTGCTGTCTGCTGTCCATGACCTTCATCATCTCCCTCCTCTCTCTCTCTCCCTCCTCTCTCTCCTGTCCAGAACCTGAAGAAGAACGTGGACGAGCGGCAGGCCAAACTGTCTCAGGCCAAAGGCGAGTACAAGACGGCCCTCAGGAACTTGGAGATGATCTCTGACGAGATCCACGAGCGGCGACGAAACTCCGCCATGGGCCCCCGCGGGCGAGGCGTCGGCGCAGAGGGCGATAGCGTCTCCGGAGACGACATCTCCAACTTCAAGATGGAGTCAGACGGAATATCCAGTGAGTACAGAACGGCTCTTTCCTTCTGTCGTCTCAGAGTCTCGACTGAGACAAAAGGTAAATGTTAAACCCTCCCATCGCTGCTCTGTTGTCGACCTCCACTGACGGCTGCTGACTGTCTAAATGTCAGGGTTAGCTGGATGAGGTTTAGTCGGCGTTCTGTTAGAGCGGCACAGACGGAACATGTCTGATACAGCCAACCTGTTTTTAAACTTAAACTGAGATTTGAAAGAGCTCTCTGTCTTTGGCTGCTGATCCACCTGGAAGCACTTCCAGGAAAGTGGAGACAGCGCCGCTTACGTCAGGATACTTTGTTGAGAAAACACTGACAGACATTGAGATTTTGTCTGATGGCAGAAATAACTGGAGGACTACAGATGGTCAATGACGCGCTTACTTGAAATAAATCGCTTCAAACTCAATTTAACGAGTCCCAAGAATGTGTCAGAGACGTCCCTGAGAAAGACCTCGCTCCTGGGAGGAAGCAGCATTAATGGTTCCTTCACAGATGTGTTAGTTCTCCATCATGCTACGGGCACTAACACGCTCTCATACCTTCATAGATGCTGCTTTTGGAGCTCTGATGTTGTAATAACTTGAATGGTTCTTTTCCTTTTGAGCCCGGAGGACACGTTGTCAATGATTTCCAAAAATAGTTTGAAATGTTGGAGACATCAGACAACAAATCGGCTTTCAGACAGACCAAAAAAAAAAAAAAGACAGAGAGAGACGAACGCATCACAATGGCAGAAAGAAACCGCTAAAGGAAAATAAAATGGAAATACCGCGCGCCCTCTGCATCACATTGGCCTTGACTTTGCAACAAATAGGCTGGCGTTACCGTGGTTACCACAGAGCAGCGGAGGCGTCCGTTCCAATAAGCAGACTCTGTGATTACAAGTTAACCTGTAAAAAGAAGAAAGCCGCGTCTGATGGCCGCGGTGCGTTCGTGTGCTTTGATTTATGTCGGCGCAAATGAAACGCCTCCGCTGGGAGTGATGTGACGGTCCTCTGTTCTTTTTATATCCTGTTTGCTCACTCTCACACCTTCTTTCTCTCCTGTGCTTTATTCCTTCATCCCTCCTCTCTTCCTTGTCTCCTTTGTCCTCTGTTCCCTCATCCCTTTTTCTCATCTGTTCTTTCCGTCCATGTCTTCCTTTGTCCTTTTCCCTCCCTCTCTTTCTTCTTTACTTTCTCACTGTCTCTTAACATCCTCCTTTCCTCTCCGTTTCCTCTTCTGCAGTGACGTCGGTGTGTTTCGACGACGAGGCCTGCGGTGGCAGCAGCATCATGTCTGAGGAGGACTCGGAGACGCGCTCCACCTGCAGCCTGGGGTCATCTCCCAGCAGCCCTCAGGAGCTCCTGTCGCCCTGCCCTTTTGCCAGCTCCTCCTCCTCCTGCACATCCTCCTCCGCCTCTCCATCGCCCACTCCTTCCTCCACCTCCTCCTCCCCCCTGTCTCCTCTGTCCAGGCCTTGCAGCCTGGACCTTCCCAGCACCGTGTCGCTGTCCGACTTCGGCCTCATCTCACCGGTGCTCGGGCCTCGAAGCGAGTGCAGTGGAGCGTCGTCACCAGAATGCGACCTGGAGAGAGGTGGGTGACTTCTGTGTGTTTGTTTTTTGTTGTAATTTATATGAAATCCTCAAAGCTGTTTTCGTACTTTCCAACTAACAAACTGACTAAGGGAAACAGGAAATATTCTTATTTGAGAAGCTGAAATCAGAGAACTTGAACATTTTGACGATGTGTTTTTTGTTGAAGCGTGAAGATTTGTGGCTGTAAACTATTTGAAGACATCAGTTCTTCTTCAAAATAAATAATTTATTTCACTATTATTCAAATATTTTATAGAATAAACAATTTGTTTAATTATCTGCAGCTTAATCTATAATGAATGTGACGGTAAGGTGACCTGGAGATGTAATAATAACCACAAACTAAAGCAAAGATATATTTAGGTTTATTAATGTGCTCCGGTGTAGCGGTGTTTGTGTGCAGCTTGTGCTGTTACACAGGAGGAAGCCAAACAAAAAGAAACAGGGAAGTGAGATGGACGATGTCTGAGAATCTATTCTGGGTGAGACGTGCAATATCGCGCTACCTGCTCCACTCACACCTGCTTCGCCACAGGAGGGTATTAGTCAAAGTGACAGCTAGCCGAGTGTTTCACCTGCAAGCGCAACACATCTGCAACAGTTTGCCACACTGCTGTCGGCCTTAATGAAGCCGTGTGTGTGTGTCTGTCTGTCTGTCTGTGTGTGTCTCTCTGTCTCTGTCTCTCTGTCGCTCTCTGTGTCTCTCTCTCTTTCATAGTATAGTATGGCAAAAAAGTCATAGTATAGTATGGCAAAAAAAGTTATAGTATGGCAAAAAAAAACCCCTCATAGTATGTAAAAAAAAAGTCATAGTATAGTATGGCAAAAAAAAGTCATAGTATAGTATGGCAAAAAAAAAACCCTCATAGTATGTAAAAAAAAAAAAAAAGTCATAGTATAGTATGGCAAAAAAAGTCAGTGTATTATGCCCAAAGAAAGTCATAGTATAGTATGGCAAAAAAAAAAAAAACCTCATAGTATGTAAAAAAAAAAAAAGTCATAATATAGTATGGCAAAAAAGTCATAGTATAGTATGGCAAAAAAAGTTATAGTATGGCAAAAAAAAAACCCCTCATAGTATGTAAAAAAAAAAAAGTCATAGTATAGTATGGCAAAAAAAGTCATAGTATAGTATGGCAAAAAAAAACCCTCATAGTAATGTAAAAAAAAAAAAAAAAAAAACAGTCATAATATAGTATGGCAAAAAAGTCATAGTATAGTATGGCAAAAAAGTTATAGTATGGCAAAAAAAAAAAAACCCTCATAGTATGTAAAAAAAAAAAGTCATAGTATAGTATGGCAAAAAAAGTCATAGTATAGTATGGCAAAAAAAGTCAGTGTATTATGCCCAAATAAAGTCATAGTATAGTATGGCAAAAAAAAAACCCTCATAGTATGTAAAAAAAAAAAAGGAAAAAAAGTCATAATATAGTATGGCAAAAAAAGTCATAGTATAGTATGGCAAAAAAAAAACCCTCATAGTATGTAAAAAAAAAAAAAAAAAAGTCATAATATAGTATGGCAAAAAAGTCATAGTATAGTATGGCAAAAAAAAACCCCTCATAGTATGTAAAAAAAAAAAAAAAAGTCATAGTATAGTATGGCAAAAAAGTCAGTGTATTATGCCCAAATAAAGTCATAGTATAGTATGGCAAAAAAAAAAACCCTCATAGTATGTAAAAAAAAAAAAAAGTCATAATATAGTATGGCAAAAAAGTCATAGTATAGTATGGCAAAAAAAAACCCTCATAGTATGTAAAAAAAAAAAAAAAAAAAGTCATAATATAGTATGGCAAAAAAGTCATAGTATAGTATGGCAAAAAAAAAAAACCCCTCATAGTATGTAAAAAAAAAAAAAAAAGTCATAGTATAGTATGGCAAAAAAAGTCAGTGTATTATGCCCAAATAAAGTCATAGTATAGTATGGCAAAAAAAAAAACCTCATAGTATGTAAAAAAAAAAAAAGTCATAATATAGTATGGCAAAAAAGTCATAGTATAGTATGGCAAAAAAAACCCCTCATAGTATGTAAAAAAAAAAAAAAAAAAAAAAGTCATAATATAGTATGGCAAAAAAGTCATAGTATAGTATGGCAAAAAAAGTCAGTGTATTATGCCCAAAGAAAGTCATAGTATAGTATGGCAAAAAAAAAAAACCCCTCATAGCATGTAAAAAAAAAAAAGTCATAATATAGTATGGCACAAAAGTCATAGTATAGTATGGCAAAAAAAGTCAGTGTATTATGCCCAAAGAAAGTCATAGTATAGTATGGCAAAAAAAGTCAGTGTATTATGCCCAAATAAAGTCATAGTATAGTATGGCAAAAAAAAAAACCCTCATAGTATGTAAAAAAAAGAAAAAGTCATAATATAGTATGGCAAAAAAAGTCATAGTATAGTATGGCAAAAAAAAAACCCTCATAGTATGTAAAAAAAAAAAAAAAAGTCATAATATAGTATGGCAAAAAAGTCATAGTATAGTATGGCAAAAAAAAAACCCCTCATAGTATGTAAAAAAAAAAAAAAAAAAGTCATAATATAGTATGGCAAAAAAGTCATAGTATAGTATGGCAAAAAAAGTCAGTGTATTATGCCCAAAGAAAGTCATAGTATAGTATGGCAAAAAAAAAAACCCTCATAGCATGTAAAAAAAAAAAAAAGTCATAATATAGTATGGCAAAAAAGTCATAGTATAGTATGGCAAAAAAAGTCAGTGTATTATGCCCAAAGAAAGTCATAGTATAGTATGGCAAAAAAAGTCAGTGTATTATGCCCAAATAAAGTCATAGTATAGTATGGCAAAAAAAAAACCCTCATAGTATGTAAAAAAAAAAAAAAAAAAAGTCATAATATAGTATGGCAAAAAAGTCATAGTATAGTATGGCAAAAAAAAAAACCCTCATAGTATGTAAAAAAAAAAAAAAAAAAGTCATAGTATAGTATGGCAAAAAAAGTCAGTGTATTATGCCCAAATAAAGTCATAGTATAGTATGGCAAAAAAAAAAACCCTCATAGTATGTAAAAAAAAAAAAAGTCATAATATAGTATGGCAAAAAAGTCATAGTATAGTATGGCAAAAAAAACCCCTCATAGTATGTAAAAAAAAAAAAAAAAAAAAAAAGTCATAATATAGTATGGCAAAAAAGTCATAGTATAGTATGGCAAAAAAAGTCATAGTATAGTATGGCAAAAAAAAACCCCTCATAGTATGTAAAAAAAAAAAAGTCATAATATAGTATGGCAAAAAAAAAAAACCCCTCATAGTATGTAAAAAAAAAAAAAAAAAAAAAAGAAGTCATAATATAGTATGGCAAAAAAAGTCATAGTATAGTATGGCAAAAAAAAAACCCTCATAGTATGTAAAAAAAAAAAAAAAAAAGTCATAATATAGTATGGCAAAAAAGTCATAGTATAGTATGGCAAAAAAAGTTATAGTATGGCAAAAAAAAAAACCCTCATAGTATGTAAAAAAAAAAAGTCATAGTATAGTATGGCAAAAAAAAACCCTCATAGTATGTAAAAAAAAAAAAAAAAAAAGTCATAATATAGTATGGCAAAAAAAAACCCTCATAGTATGTAAAAAAAAAAAAAAAAAAAAGTCATAATATAGTATGGCAAAAAAAGTCATAGTATAGTATGGCAAAAAAAAACCCTCATAGTATGTAAAAAAAAAAAAAAGTCATAATATAGTATGGCAAAAAAGTCATAGTATAGTATGGCAAAAAAAGTTATAGTATGGCAAAAAAAAAACCCTCATAGTATGTAAAAAAAAAAAAAAAAAAAAAAAAAGTCATGATATAGTATGGCAAAAAAAAAACCCCTCATAGTATGTTAAAAAAAAAAGTCATAATATAGTATGGCAAAAAAAGTTATAGTATGGCAAAAAAAAACCCTCATAGTATGTAAAAAAAAAAAAAAAAAAAAAAAAAAAAAAGTCATGATATAGTATGGCAAAAAAAAAACCCCTCATAGTATGTTAAAAAAAAAAGTCATAATATAGTATGGCAAAAAAAAAGTCAGTGTATTATGCCAAAAAAAAGTCAGTATAGTATGGCAAAAAAAGTCAGTGTATTATGCCCAAATAAAGTCATAGTATAGTATGGCAAAAAAAGTCAGTGTATCATGCCAAAAAAAAAGTCATAGTATAGTATGGCAAAAAAAAAAACCCTCATAGTATGTAAAAAAAAAAAAGTCATAGTATAGTATGGCAAAAAAGTCATAGTATAGTATGGCAAAAAAAACCCTCATAGTATAGTATGGCAAAAAAAGTCAGTGTATTATGCCAAAAAAAAAGTCAGTATAGTATGGCAAAAAAAAAAAACCCTCATAGTATGTAAAAAAAAAAAAAAGTCATATAGTATGGCAAAAAAGTCATAGTATAGTATGGCAAAAAAAAAAAACCCTCATAGTATGTAAAAAAAAAAAAAAGTCATATAGTATGGCAAAAAAGTCAGTGTATTGTATGGCAAAAAAAAAAGTCATAATATAGTATGGCAAAAAAAAGTAAGTGTATTATGCCAAAAAAAAGTCATAGTTTAGTATGGCAAAAAAAGTCAGTGTATTATGCCCAAAAAAAGTCATAGTATAGTATGGTTAAAAAAAAAAAAGTCATAGTATATACTATCATGGATATCATTGATAAAGGATATCACTGATATCATGGATATCAAGGATATCACTGACATAACGGATATCACTGACATAACTGATATCAAGTCATAGTATAGTATGGCAAAAAAAGTCATATTATAGTATGGCCAAAAAAAGTCATAGTATAGTATGTCTCTCTGTCTCTGTCTCTCTCTCTCTGTGTGTCCTCTCACACTCACCATTCACTTACCCTCTTCCTGTGCCGCAGGTGACCGGGCAGAAGGTGCAGAGGGGGAACTGGACAACGCTCCAACCACCAACAACAATAGTAACAGCAGCAGCTCCGCTTCCAGCATGAAGAAGAGCTTCAGCCTGGAGGCGCGCTTCAGCTTTCTGAACCTGCGGCGCCCGCGAGCCGACAACACCAAAAACACGAACAACTGTTCCCAGAAGGCCGAGGCCGGGCAGACTGTGGTCTTGGTCAAAGGAGTCTGAAAAAAAAAAAAAAGAGAACTTGTTGGAAGGATTTTGACTCATTCTGACCGAAACTGAGCTGTTCATAAGCTACAACTGCACTCCACTCCTCCAGTCAACAGGAGACTTTGAATGTCACAGTCGGTGTATATTAAAGTGTGCTGTACATCACGGCAGCATCGTTACTCCCATTTCTCTTATGAAGGACGTTGCACATAAAGAGCACTGTTGTGTTGGTTTAAGGGTGATGGCAGAAAAAAGATGAAATTATTCATGTTACCTTGTGTTTGTTATTTTTCAACTAAAAGCAAAAGTACATGAGCTGCCTGCATATAACCTTTGACTTGGGGAAGGTCGTCTTAAAATGACTTTTGTCTCATGAATAAATAAATGTTCAATAAATAACAGGTCTCTCAGTCTTCTGCTGTACACTCCTGTGTTTTGATGTTGGACCCTACAAAAAAGCTCTTTATTTTCCACATAAGCTACGTAAGGTTTATTTCTGCTTAATTTAAGCTTCAACCTTTCACACCTGTTTTTTTTGCCACCATGATTGCTTTAAATGTCTGTCTTTCTGGTGCACATACAGAAATGTTACTGATATTTAAACATAATAAAATCACATCACACGGCAGATTTTAAATAGCTGCATGTGACTTCAATTTAAAGAGTGTTTCACTGCCCTCCGTGGTGTAAATTAAGGACTGTAGAACGTTAGAAGAAATAACACTTAAAAATGAGAGTATTAAAATACACTGAATTTGCAAGAACTGAGGTGTAAAACTGAATGACTGAGGATTTAATTTCCCTCTCTGCTCTCCATTTTATGAGTTCAGACATTAAAACTGTGTTCAGCCTCAACTCATCGTGATGCGTCCCTCAGGGCTCTGCACTGGAGTCTCTATGCTTTCCTACAAACTGCACTCCACCTAAAAACCATCGGCCGTTTTTGAAAGACAAAGCAATACGAGGACTCGACTCTGGAACTTCATCTTCAGATGGACGCTTACAGTAAAAAAATCTTTATGGATATTAAAGAAGAATACAACATTTTTGTGAATGTGGAGAGAAAAACAGAACTGATGGGAAGTGTTGAAGATTTTTACAGGCTAACAGAAAGATTTATAACGCCAAGTTTGGGGTTAAATGTTTGATTCAATTTGACCTTTTAAAAACGGAACCATTGTTTTTCTTGCCTGTTCAGGTGCCATATTATGGAAGCATCAGCAGTGGATTAATCCACATTTGGTACTCTAGAGAGTATTTGTGGCAGCACAGCGATGTACGTGGGACTGAGTCATAATTGCCAAAAACAAAAAATATCATTCGATGCATCCTATAATAGAACCTTTTTACTCCATTTGTTCACCTTCCCTTTACAACACCTCTGGATCTGGTTTTATTCTGATTTTGGTGTGAAACAGACAAATTCGATAATTTGAGAGCACAATTTTGTATTTTGCGGCCACAGATTTCGCATTTGTGGGAACAAATGAAGTAGGAATGACGAGATTGAGGGAACATTTCAAGGTGGTAAACAAGTCTTCAGCCTTTTGGCTCTTGCTTTCTTTCTTCAGTCTGTGTATTATATGTGAACAAAATGTGATATCTGTATATTTCAGTATATCTGTGTCACTTTTTGATGTGGAATTAAGGATATAAACCTCTGACCAGCCTCCCTCTCTCAGCTCTGTGTTCAGTCCTCTGCATCGTCTCTCAGCAGCTTTTGTGCCTGTTTGTTTTTTTTTCAGATTTAAATAAACACGTTCACTTCACTGTCGCCCCGGTTCATTTGAAGTTCGGCTTGAATTCGAAAGATGTCGCACATGCTCATAAATTAGCTTTATGTTCACAGGCTGAGGTCATAATTGTAATCTGATTAGTTTAGGGAGCTTCACTATAGTATAGTACAGTATAGTAAAAATAGTAAAAAAAAAAGTCATAGTATAGTATGGCAAAAAAGTATATTATGCCAAAAAAAAAAGTCATACTGTAGTATAGTATGGCAAGAAAAGTCATAGTATAGTATAGTAAAAAAAAAAAAAATCATAGTATAGTATGCCCAAAAAGTCATAGTATAGTATGGTAAAAAAAAAAGTCATAGTTTAGTATGGTAAAAAAGTCATAATTTAGTATGGCAAAAAAGTCACTGTATAGTATGGCAACAAGTCATAGTTTAGTATGGTAAAAAATCATAGTATAGTATGGCAAAAAAAAAGTCATAGTATAGTATGGCAAAAAAAAGCCATAGTATAGTATGGCAAAAAAAAGTCATAGTATAGTATGCCAAAAAAAGTCATAGTATAGTAAAAAAAAAAAAAAATCATAGTATAGTATGCCCAAAAAGTCATAGTATAGTATGGTAAAAAAGTCATAATTTAGTATGGTAAAAAAAAAGTGTGTAAAAAAAAAAAAAAAAAAGTCATAGTATAGTATGCCAAAAAAAGTCAGTGTATTATGCCAAAAAAAAAGTCATAGTATAGTATGGCAAAAAAAGTCATAGTATGGCAAAAAAAGTCATAGTATAGTATGGCAAAAAAAGTCATAGTATAGTATAGTAAAAAAAATCATAGTATAGTATGGCAAAAAAAGTCATAGTATAGTATGGCAAAAAAAAGTCATAGTATAGTATGGCAAAAAAAAGTCATAGTATAGTATGGCAAAAAAAAAGTCAGTATAGTATGGCAAAAAAAGTCAGTTTAGTATGGCAAAAAAGTCATATTTTAATTTAAAAAATTCATAGTATAGTATGGTAAAAAAAAAAACCTCATAGTATGTAAAAAAAGTCAGTATATTGTGCCAAAAAAAAGTCATAGTATAGTATGGCAAAAAAAGTCATAATATAGTATGGCAAAAAAAAGTCATAGTATAGTATGGCAAAAAAAAGTCATAGTTTAATTAAAAAAAGTCATAGTATAGTATGGTAAAAAAAGTCATAGTTTAGTATGGTAAAAAAAACCTCATAGTATGTAAAAAAGTCATAGTTTAGTATGGCAAAAAAAAGTCATAGTTTAATAAAAAAAGTCATAGTATAGTATGGCAAAAAAAAGTCATAGTATAGTATGGCAAAAAAAAAGTCATAGTATAGTATGGTAAAAAAAAAAACCTCATAGTATGTAAAAAAAGTCAGTATATTGTGCCAAAAAAAAGTCATAGTATAGTATGGCAAAAAAAGTCATAATATAGTATGGCAAAAAAAAGTCATAGTATAGTATGGCAAAAAAAAGTCATAGTTTAATTAAAAAAAGTCATAGTATAGTATGGTAAAAAAAGTCATAGTTTAGTATGGTAAAAAAAACCTCATAGTATGTAAAAAAGTCATAGTTTAGTATGGCAAAAAAAAGTCATAGTTTAATAAAAAAAAGTCATAGTATAGTATGGCAAAAAAAGTCATAGTATAGTATGGCAAAAAAAAAGTCATAGTATAGTATGGCAAAAAAAAGTCATAGTATAGTATGGCAAAAAAAAGTCAGTTTAGTATGGCAAAAAAAGTCATAGTTTAATAAAAAAAATTCATAGTATAGTATGGTAAAAAAAAGTCATAGTTTAGTATGGTAAAAAATCATAGTATAGTATGGCAAAAAAAAAGTCATAGTATAGTATGGCAAAAAAAAGCCATAGTATAGTATGGCAAAAAAAAGTCATAGTATAGTATGCCAAAAAAAGTCATAGTATAGTAAAAAAAAAAAAATCATAGTATAGTATGCCCAAAAAGTCATAGTATAGTATGGTAAAAAAGTCATAATTTAGTATGGTAAAAAAAGTGTGTAAAAAAAAAAAAAAAAGTCATAGTATAGTATGCCAAAAAAAGTCAGTGTATTATGCCAAAAAAAAAGTCATAGTATAGTATGGCAAAAAAAGTCATAGTATGCCAAAAAAGTCATAGTATAGTATAGTAAAAAAAAGTCATAGTATAGTATGGCAAAAAAAAGTCATAGTATAGCATGGCAAAAAAAAAGTCAGTATAGTATGGCAAAAAAAGTCAGTTTAGTATGGCAAAAAAGTCATATTTTAATTTAAAAAATTCATAGTATAGTATGGTAAAAAAAAAAACCTCATAGTATGTAAAAAAAGTCAGTATATTGTGCCAAAAAAAAGTCATAGTATAGTATGGCAAAAAAAGTCATAGTATAGTATGGCAAAAAAAGTCATAATATAGTATGGCAAAAAAAAGTCATAGTATAGTATGGCAAAAAAAAGTCATAGTTTAATTTAAAAAAGTCATAGTATAGTATGGTAAAAAAAAGTCATAGTTTAGTATCGTAAAAAAAACCTCATAGTATGTAAAAAAGTCATAGTTTAGTATGGCAAAAAAAAGTCATAGTTTAATAAAAAAAAGTCATAGTATAGTATGGCAAAAAAAAGTCATAGTATAGTATGGCAAAAAAAAAGTCATAGTATAGTATGGCAAAAAAAAGTCATAGTATAGTATGGCAAAAAAAGTCAGTTTAGTATGGCAAAAAAAGTCATAGTTTAATAAAAAAAATTCATAGTATAGTATGGTAAAAAAAAGTCATAGTTTAGTATGGTAAAAAAAAAGTCATAGTATAGTATGGCAAAAAAAGTCATAGTATAGTATGGCAAAAAAGTCATAGTTTAGTAAGGCAAAAAAAGTCATAGTTTAATAAAAAAAAATTCATAGTATAGTATGGTAAAAAAAAGTCATAGTTTAGTATGGCAAAAAAGTCATAGTATAGTATGGCAAAAAAAAAGTCATAGTATAGCAAAAAAAGTCATAGTATAGTATGGCAAAAAAAGTCATAGTTTAGTATGGCAAAAAAAGTCATAGTTTAATAAAAAAAAGTCATAGTATAGTATGGCAAAAAAAAGTCATAGTATAGCAAAAAAAGTCATAGTATAGTATGGCAAAAAAAAGTCATAGTATAGTATGGCAAAAAAAAAGTCATAGTATAGTATGGCAAAAAAAAGTCATAGTATAGTATGGTAAAAAAAAGTCAGTTTAGTATGGTAAAAAAAAACCTCATAGTATGTAAAAAAGTCATAGTATAGTATGGCAAAAAAAGTCATAGTATAGTATGGCAAAAAAAAAGTCATAGTATAGTATGGCAAAAAAAAGTCATAGTATAGTATGCCAAAAAAAGTCAGTGTATTATGCCAAAAAAAAGTCATAGTATAGTATGGCAAAAAAAGTCATAGTATAGTATGGCAAAAAAAGTCATAGTATAGTATGGCAAAAAAAGTCATATTATAGTATGGCCAAAAAAAGTCATAGTATAGTATGGCAAAAAAAGTCATAGTATAGTATGGCAAAAAAGTCTGTATTATGCCAAAAAAAGTATAGTATGGCAAAAAAAGTCATAGTATAGTATGGCAAAAAAAAGTCATAGTATAGTATGGCAAAAAAGTCTGTATTATGCCAAAAAAAAGTATAGTATGGCAAAAAAAAGTCATAGTATATTATGTCAAAAAAGTCATATTATAGTATGGCCAAAAAAAGTCATAGTATGGCAAAAAAATCAAAGTATAGTATGGCAAAAAAAAGTCATTATAGTATGGCCAAAAAAAGTCATAGTATAGTAGAGTAAAAAAAAAATCATAGTATAGTATGCCCAAAAAGTCAGTTTAGTATGGTAAAAAAGTCATAATTTAGTATGGCAAAAAAGTCACTGTATAGTATGGCAACAAGTCATAGTTTAGTATGGTAAAAAAAAAACTCTGTGTAAAAAAAAAAAAAAAAAAGTCATAGTATAGTATGTCTCTCTCTCTCTCCGTCTCTCTCTCTCTCTCTCTCTCTGTCTCTCTCTCTCTCTCTGTCTCTCTCTCTCAGCTCTGTGTGCAGTGGATGTTCAGTCCTCTGCATCGTCTCTCAGCAGCTTTTGTGCCTGTTTTTTTTTTTTTCAGATTTAAATAAACAGATGTTCACTTCACTTCATCCGGTTCATTTGAAGTTTGGCTTGAATTGGAAAGATGTCGCACATGCTCATAAATTAGCTTTATGTTCACAGGCTGAGGTCATAATTGTAATCTGATTAGTTTAGGGAGCTTCACTGTGACAGAAGGGAAACTCAGTCCAATAAACACAGATTAAAAGCGCAGTGTTTTGCTCAGTGATTTGGAGCATTTAAAAGCGTTATGAGGCAATCTGACTTCAATCGACAATCTGTCGAAAACTGCATTAACATCAACGAGCATCTGGCACATCTTTAGAGAGGCTTTAACTGTCTAAACACTCGTCACATTTTACCAATAAAGAAGAGAGCGCCGACACAAAGAGACCTTCTCAGTAACGTGACATGATCATGACACAGAGTAAATCTATAAATAGAAACGTTAACAGCATTTCTTTAGTCTGAGGAGTTGTGATTCTAATGTTCAGTCAGTATCAGAATCCTGAGAAATCAGTTTGGTAAATTTAAATTTACAATTACAGATTCTTAGATTTTTCTTTGATAGACAATTCAGATTTTAGATCTTAATATAGTTTTTTTAACCTTTGACAGCGTATCTGAATTTAATATGCACCAATTTTCTTTTTATCGGTTGTAAACTGTGAAAGAAGACATTTGTCTTACCTTTCCGTTTGTAGCTTTAGTCTTCGATCAGAGTTCACGCCAGCCACCATCTTGTGTGCTATCTGAAGGTTTGAGGGTTAGAGCATTCATACTAGTGAATAAACAGGATAAACAGGAAACAGGGAAAAAGAAAAATCTCCAACTTACCACACTAGAATAGATTTCATGGCAGCAAAATCAGCAGAAGCTGCAGAAACCACGGCTGCATTAGTTCCATCAGATTTTCTAACTTCACACCACCTGCTGTCACAAACTGATGACAGTTTTCTGATTAAACATTACAAGATGCCAACTACAGCAAGTTAATATTAGCTTTCGTTAGCCAGGTACCATGTTGATATGCTTAACTGAAAAAAACATGCTCAGAGACAGGATGTATGCTGCTCTATCAAAATAAAAGCCCCTCCACTCCCAAAGAAATAAATCAAAGAACGCAGACAGAAGCAGATATCATTTTTTTGTATTCAAAGTCTGAACACATCAGTCTACCCCAACATTTAGTGCAAGTTCTGCAAACATTACATCAACATTCATACAACAGGTTGCTGCAAGATTGTCCTGCTGCATATTTCAATGACTCGGCTTCTTGGCAATTGAAAAGACATGAATATGGTAACAAAAAGACAGATTCATAACAATGAATTATCATCATCAACAAATATTTGACAGAAGTGCTTGGCAATGGATATTTAAAGCTATATTCAACTCTGAAAACCTTTTAGCACACCAGCATTATTACTTCATCGACAGTCAACAACCAATCAACACTGGTTTTACTATGAATTATTGTTAACAGTTATTATGGGTGAAAATTAAAAGCATGCTCCCCAGAAGCGTTACTATGAACCAGTTTAACACAGCTGGACTAAAGAAGAAAATAAATGAATTACACGGGTCGCAGCGGAGCGAAAACACATTGATTAAACTGAACAATCAAATGACAAGAAAAATTAATTTAAAAACATTCAGCTTCAGACGTGATGATTTGCTTTGTTTTATATCGCTGCACAGTAAACTTGAATATCTTTTTGGTTTTGCCTTGTCGGTCGGACGTGGAGACACTTTATAAACTAAACAAGGAAATGATGAAATTAAAATAATCACTGGTTGCAGACATTTACTAGAGCAGCTCAAAGCTGTGCGTCGTGCTCAGAGACTTGTGTGACGACATGCGCAGCAGCCTCAACAGCAACACAATCCTCTGTAGTTCACTGCAGTCAGATTCACTATTAACTCAGCATGCAAACATCTGCAACTAAAGGCATCGCAAAAGTTTCAAAAGTCTCAGTGGCTTAAAGAAAGTTTGACAAAAATACAAAGTCTGAACTGAACTGTGGTCAGAAAGAAGGTCAGAAAAAAATCCTAAACGTCGACTTTGAGTTAATACTATTCATCAGACTTTGAACTTTCAACCTCTAAACTAAGATTTTATTAGGACCAGTCTAATCTCTGCAACTGAAAAGAAAAGCAACCTTTACTAGCAGCAAGTTGCAAGTCAATTCAAAGGCAAAGCCATCTTTGTTTCTTGTTTTTAAGTGTCTGAAAGTCTTTCGGTGCTTGTCTGCACGTGCAAGGGCTGACTGCATCCACATGATGCAACATGACCTCTGCATTAACTTTCTGGATGTGCTCACCCTGCAACATCCAGACAGACATTCAGCAAATCCACCGTGACTGCAACAGATGTTGTTGCCAAAGCTTTGCTAATGTTGTAGAGATGAACAACACAGAAGCGCATCGTCCAACAGACTTTCCACAGTGAAAACTGCGATGAAGAAACAAAGCGACTTATTCACGTCCAAATCAACAAAACGAGGGGAAAAGTGCTGTATGTCAACAAAAAGGTTAACAGGATGTGTACTTGGCAAAACATTTACATTTCAACCTGTAGAAGGTCGATAGTCACAATCAAACATTTACACACACACATTCAGTGCGTGATACCTGTCAGTGAACTCAGGCTAACGCAGACAACATGAAGAGACATCATTCAAATGCTGCCATGACTGGATTCCCTGTGGTGCTGCTCTGCTGCACTGCTCCTGAGAATAAAACGAACCCTCGTGCTCGTTTAAGGAAACTCTGTCCTTTCCACCTGTGAGACAAACTGAATGACCAGAAGTCACAGAGTCTGATGGGGAAAACCAATAACCCGCGTATCATGGCCGCCAGCATGAATAAGCATGAACTTCTTATTCCAGCTGTTCTGCAGTAGAGAGCATCTCAAGCCTGAGCTGGTTTCTTCTTCTCTTTTCTTGTTGAGCCTGAACTTGACATTTAATTCCTTTCTGCTGACTCGTTTATTATCTTATTGTGTTGTTTTTTGCTTTGTGTGGAGAGGCAATAATGTGACCTAAAGACATAACCCTACCCTCTTTTGCCTGGCACAGTCATGTATGAATTTAGTGGACGTTTTATTGAGACGTCATCGTGAACCTTTCCTACACCTGCCTGAATGGATGTGTCACTTGCTGGGCTGTCACTGGCCTGGTTTTCTAACAGAAGAACAAGGTGGTTATTCCAGAAACATTGTCCAGTTTCACTGATGTTGTGTGGTGATCAGGTCTGGCTTGTTCCTGTTCGTTCTCAGGGTGTGTTTGGATGTGCATGTGCGTCTTTGTATACGGGATCTCAGGGGCAAAAACTAAAATTGGAAGCTCGCTATTGTCCAAGACATCAAACCACGAAAGACTCCCACTAAAGTGTGCGGACAGGTGTGTTCCCAGCCGGCCTCTTAGCTCTCTCTCAAGCTGCTAAAACGTTTCCATTTCTGGACTCTTGAGTTGCGCATCGCAGCAAAACAGAACCTGAAAAGAATTTGCTGCGTTGACGCCTCGGTGCTGCAGCTCATGGCTGGTGTTCATTTCAACCTTGTTAACTTCTTCGCTCTCACAAGATCCAACGATATCGATGCTAATTATTATTCACGTGGCAGCTGCAGCTGTGAGCTGAGCTCTACAGACACTGTATCTATTGTATTATGGCAAAAGGAGGTACAGCTGCTCTCACTCTCATTTCTTTGCTTATATTTTGGTGAAAGTGCATTTTATTGACTGTTGATGGGTTTCATTCCGTATTGAAGTTCCTTTTGATGATTCTTCAGTAATAATTTATTCCTTCGCCATAACTGTCTGATATCTGACGGATATCGTCGAGTCAATGTTGAAGTTCGAGTCCACAATCTGTCCATCTAGAGTACCTCAGCGAAGGTTGCAGCGAGGGTTGTCGAGGTCACATTTCGGACTCTTTGTGTTGTATTGAGGCCTCATCACATCCAAAGTTTCAGTTTCAGGGATAAGTACCTCTCTCCCAACCCCCCCGTCCTCTCTCCAGCTCCATCTTCATTGGAGCTGGGAGACCTTGAGGGGCGCAGTGCTAGCAAAGTCCAAGAAGAAGGGTCCTTCCTGTTTGGGCAAGAAGGTGGTGGGGATGACGTTGTAGATGCCTGCTGGGACGTAGTCCACCTCCATGTAGCAGAAACCACATCTGGAAAGAGAGAGAGACTTTCAGGGGTCACGGAAATCAAACAATGACACTAAGCTGCAGAGAACGTGACTCATTTCTAACTCTGAATACTTTCAATAAATCTAAAATTATACAGTGGAGAACATTCAAATAAAGACTCGTTGTCGACCCGGAAATGGAACTTTTTTGGCTTCATGTGCCACCGCAGCAGCTTCTATCAGAGTGAAACCTTCATACATCCATGAGTCTGACTGCCGCCCTTTGAATATGTCTATTCTTGTGCCCTCTACTTCGGGTTTTCTGACAGGAGAATTGGCGCCACCTGCTGCTAAATTTGTGGAACTAAGTTGAAAACAAGTCCATTCCCATTGTTTTTGGGTGGTGCTTGGCAGGCCGCTCAGAATCTTTCTTAATTTAAAGGCAAAATGTTGAGGCGAGAAATCGTCAGCGCAGTTACAGAATCCTGATTCATATTGGATCAGATTGATCTGTGCTTCCACTGAACAGACCTGCGGGCTGGATGTAACAGCCAATTAGAGCAGAGAAACACGAAGACAACTTGGCCAAATAAAATAAACAATTCTGACTGGACTGGTAGAACTCGTCTCGATGCGTCTACCACAGCAAATGAAACTCAGAGCTCAGGAGTTTCGGCTGGTTCACAGGTTAATGCAATACACTAAACACTGATCTGAGACAGTCTGGGGTGGACTTAGCATTTAGTCTTGTGACACCGAGGTCCATCAGTCATATAAATACTTTTATACTTTAAATCAACTGTAAAACGCATGCATCATTAACCTAGCGACACACTGACATGTAATTCTATCTGTCACAGCAGATTAATACTGACCTAAATATCTGGAAAATGACTTTATGACAGCATAACTTTGTCTTTGTTTCATAATAATGTTATTTAAAGTGTTGGGTTATATAAATGCCCTCGTTTAGCTCCCACGACAGGCGCTGTAACATTACCGTGTCTGTAATGTGAGAAATTAATGACACGTTATTGCATTGTAATGATTGTAAATGACCCGAGTGTGAAGTTCAGTTTGTCTCACTGCTCCAGCAGACCCCGCCGTGGGTCCGATGAGGACGGTTGACTTGTATAAACCGCATGTAACAAGCCTACAGGTCTTCAGATCCACAGTCAGTGTTCATGTCGGTACCTGTAATCTCCGCTACTCCTTTTCTGGAAGGCAGACGCGCCCGGATCCCCCACCATCGACACCGTCAGCATCTCGAAGCCAACGCTGTACTGCCTGCAGACACACGCAGACAGAAAGCCAGAGAATCACTACCAGCTCCAACACAGGCTGGTCACACAGTTTCATTGTTCTTCAGTAAAAAGCTTTGTAACAGTCTAAAATGACAACAACCCTGCAGACTCGCCTCCCAAATGATGCAGCAGACCTGTGGAGCGACGGCAAGTGTACTAGCTGCCTGCTATTTGGCATACTCGGTGCTAGCAGGCCGCTTGTGAAAATGCCATCACGGATAAGAAGAGAAGACGTGCAGATGAAGATGTGACATCGAGGCACTGAGGTCTGACCCTTGTACGGTAACATCCGTCTCTGAGTCTGTCAAGTACAGTAATTAAATCTATCTATCACAATCGTTCACACATTCCCGACCTCTTCACTGTCTGCACATCCTGGTGAGTTCACTGTCCAGTCACGCTCGTCATTGATTGAAGTGAGTGATTCGAGTTACGCAACATCATGTAAGAGTGTAAAATGCAAAGTACAGCCGAGTGTTTGTCAAGTCACGGCACAGTTCGGAGGGAAATTAAACACGCTGCAATACACTGACTCATCCTGCTGTGTGTGTGTGAGAGAGTGGCGAGAGACAGACCGAGAGAACAATCCGGAACATCATTAAGTGTTAATGTCACAGTGTGGAAAAGTCACTGAGTCATCCTGTTAATGAGCCATTTAACAGGTCAGGTTTATTTAAATCAGCGTCTGCACCCTTTCCGTGACTGCTCTGATGTTTACATCCATTTAATATTAAAAAGAAGATGCTGCAATATCACCATTCAGTGTTTGTTAAGGCTGATAGCAGCATTTAAGATCTGTTTGTGTCTCTTGGGTCTCCCTTCCCTCGAGCTTGGCGTGGCAGAGCCAGATGTCGTTCATTGGAGGAGGTAACACATGTAACACTGTATTAAGGCGTCCAAGAAAGTGTGTGCAGAACCGGAGACTACTCTCTAGTCAACATTAGCGATGTGAATTTGACGTGGGCTGCTACAGGTAGCCAGTGGAGCTCGAAGAGCAGTGTGGTACCATGTGACCTTTTGGGTTGATTGAAAACCAGACACGCCGCCGCGTTCTGGATCATCCGAAGAGGTTTCACCGTGCAGGCTGAGAGCTCAGGAGGCCGCTTGTATTAGAGGTTGGGCAACAAGTTTCTGAAGTCAGATGGGGCGCAATACAGTGAAGGGGGGAATGTGAACTTCCTGTATTTCTATAGAAATGTAGCAAATAATAAATGTAGTATAACTGCATTATTAATTCCACCCATGTAGAGCCTGAGAGAGAAAAATCTGTCCCTCGTATCATCAGCCTGACCTGGATCCTCTGAGCTCGACCAGCAGCGGTCCCGACCGCTCCAGGTTAATCTGGTAGATCGGGTTGAGTTTGTAGGAATCCTTGTAGTTCCCACAACCTCCAGCGCTGACCCCTTTCCACTGACCGTTGATCTGACAGAAGCAGAGACACACAACAGAAACGCAATGACTAAAAACACACAGCGTTTGTTCATTTACTCGTACGCAACACATGCGTGTGGCTGACTTACCCGTTTGGTATGAGTGAAAGGGTTCGGGATCTTGGAGAAGGTGAATTTGCATCCGGAGTACACCTGCGGAAAGAAACAAAATCTGGTGTTTTAACCTGAACGTGAGCTGATGTAACAGATAAACAAATAAACAGAAGCTAAATATTGAGTATAACTCAAAGCTGGTGAATTAAAGAACAGAAGAGAGCGAGAAACAAAGAGACAACCTCATTCTGCTTCTTCGTTTTCGAGAACAATTTTGTACGACAGAGAAGTGTATCATGTTTCCAAACGGCAGATATCACACTTTTAATTTATTCATGATTATCTGCACACAAAATGAAGCTTTCATATCAGCACGGCTGAAAGAGACATCGCGTTTCCTGCTTTGATCTCTGGTGAAAACTCTGTGAACAAGAGAGAGTTCAATCAGTGATTCTCAAGACGATTTTCAAAGAGAAACGCTGATCTGAGCTGAGAGTGAGCGAGAGAGAGTGCTGCACACACACACACACACACACACACACACACACACAGTACATCACCACACACATAAAACATACAGCAGACACGTGTACAGGCTGCGTGTTTTTTTTTTTTTAATGAGTGATCTCAGTATAAACAGCTCGCTGCACGAGTCCATGAATTATAAATGATAAAAAATATATTTGGGTCACACACACACACACACACACACTCTGACAAAAAATCATGTGCCGTGCTGTGGAGGGACTGAAGGACCGAACGTAGAGGACGTTAGGTGGATGTGCAAGAACACGGGCTTTTTCTAACCCCCAAAGGTCCAGGTGAACCAGATCAGCTGACCCTCCTTTGTCAGCCTTTAAGACAACAGGAAGGGCGTCACAAACGTCGCACTTCCCTGCAACACGTGAAACAAAAGACACACACAGTTGACACAGAAGTCTCTCTCACCCGCAGTGTGTAGTTGATGGTGTTCTGTTTCTCGTACTGAGAGACCACCAGCGTGAAGGTGTGTGTCCCCGCGCTGGTCAGCCTCATCTTGGTCAGGTAATGCGGGCTGTTGATGCGGATGCCGTCGATGTAAGGAGGGGGGTCCGCTGTGGAGGGAGTTTATTTACAGTCAATGACCAGCAGACAGCTGGCAGTTAAGTCTGCAGGAGGCAGTGTTGCCTCCTTTCATTGATCAAACCTTACCGGGGTAGTAAACCTTCTTCCCGTCCGTCTTGTAAACTACGAGGGTGATGAACTCCCTGTTTTGTGCAAAATCGTCCTGAACAAACGAACAGATAACAGTCGTTCGACAAAAGTGAAGCCTCACGATATCACATCACGATATCACATCACGATATCACATCACGATATCACATCACGATATCACATCACGACATTACTGGGATTGAGATGTCTCCCTTCACCTTGTCTGTGATGTGTCTGGTGAGCAGCACCCACACAGCAGCTCCCCCTGTTGGACACTGCACCTCCAGCTTGTACTGGGGGTTGTTGGCCAGGCTGTAGACGTCCTTCACTGGGCCCTGCTTCCCATCCCAGCTACTGCAGACAGCACACAAACCAGAGCACACACTTCAGACTGACAGCAGAAGTGTTTCAGTCTTCAGTTGAAGGGAATTTTAATTCCACCTCAGTCGCCGTGTTTACATCCAAATGCATCACAGATTTTAGCTGAATTTTGAGTTCAGTCAAAGAAAATTTGAGTAAATGCCTGTTCACGTCCCGTCGTTAGTATTAGTGTGGTAAGCAGCAGGTGGCGCCTATGAGGCCACATCAAACTTTTCACACACACACACACACATACACACACACACACCTGTGAATACAGGAGGACTCTCTGAAGAGGGCGGGGTTCCAGCTCAGGTAGATGACATCATAGTACTGACAAAGGTCCTCCCACGCGATCCAGAAAACACCTGGAGAGCAACAAGCGGGAAAATGTGTGTCACGATACAAGCAACGGCAACCAAATACGACACATGATGAAGCAACTTAAGTCATATATATATATTAAATATATATTAAAGGTTGATTTCACCACTGGAACGATGGACTGGAAAGGACTCAGACTAAGACGAGTGGGATTTGATCTCTGCAGAGAAAACAGGCTGTTGATTCTCTTTTGTTTTGAGATAAAATGAAGGTCATACCGTTGTCAAACTTCTGCGCTGTCTTGGGGTCAAAGTTGAGGTATTTGAGGAGTTCGGGTGTCCAGTTCTTCTCGTCACGCTCGCTGTAGCGCCCTTTCCACCGCAGGTGACTCCACGGATTCTTCAGCTGCAGGAAACGCATTCCCTACAAGAGCAACAGACGCGGCGTCGGTCACAACACATGCAGCAACTATAAAACAGGAAGTTCATCTACTGGCTCTTTCATGCTGTTATTGCAGTGTTACAGGTGTGTGTATACAGGTGACTTCAGCTCCAACCAATGATCAGTTGGGATTAAAAGTATCATCAAGCTTGTGTGTTCCATATTTCCAAGCTCTTATGTTGACGTGCTAATGCGCTAACCTTGTAATCCCGGATGTCAAGAACAGCGTAGGCGTGTGTTGGCACTAGACCCCATCGCTCCCCTTCTTCCTCTGTCATCACCCCTGTTGCCGTGGTGATGAGGACGTCACCCCTGTGAAACCTGGCAACCGAGAGAAAGAGAAAGAGAAAGAGAAAGAGAGAAGCAGACACAAAGGGAGAATAAAAGAGGCAAGAAAAAGACACAGTCAGAGGATGTGAGGAAAAATAAAAGTTGGTTTTAAACGTAGAAATAACTCTTTCTGCTCACCTCTGGAAGAGCATGCGGAAAGTGTCGTCTTTGCTGAATGACTGATTGTCTGAGTGCATCGCGATGCGTTCGGGGATCCAGCCAGTGAGCGCGTGCAGGTCGATGTTCTGTAATTAAGAACAAACCTTTAAAAAATCGGACTAATTTCTCCACAAACCCACTCTGGTGTGTATTCAATATGATGTCTGCTGCTTTGTGCAATTTCCAAACATTTAAAGACTTGGAAGTGATCAGATGTTAAACTTCCAGGCTCTAATTTAGCATGAATCGATATATAAGTAAGTCTTTGAATAAAAGCCTGCTCTGATTTTTACTTTGATCAACAGGTCCTCTAGTGTTGGACTTCAGTTTAAAAACAGCTTCCTCTCCTTGTTTCTCCACCTTCACTCACCGAGTTGGATCCAGGGAAGTCGTAGCCTCCCATCACCTTCATGTAGGCCTTCTCTATCAGGGACACCCAGAGCTCGTTCCGGTTGCTGGAGTAAGAGCACAGCAGCTCTCCGTTACGATCCACCGGCAGGTAGTCGTCTATAATCACCTGCAGCGGACAGAGACGGGTTTGAGGCACGTTGAACAGATTAGCTTGAGCGACGATAAAAAGATAACGCCTTTAACTTTACAGCTAGAATTCTCGCTGTTTGATTAATCTTCTCTATTTTTTACTGGCAAATTTATCACCTTCACCTCTCTGAAAAACTACTCTGGCAGGTCATTTTTCTCCATTACTCTCTCCATTCACAGGCCGGTGACCTCTGTCTCTAAAATATCTGTGCAGAATGTGCATTTATATTCTGTTATATGTCATGTGTCCTACGCTGTGGCTGGTCATTTGTCTTGTACCTTCCTGGGAACTCCGTTGATGTGAAGCTTGACCATGTACTTCCCACAGGGGTTATACTCGGGTTCCCCTCGTCTGTTCTGAGGGTAGATGACACTGTGACACACAAGAACACGGGCACACACACGCACACACACACATACACACTCAGTTAACGTCAAGTCTCATGATTGAATCTTATCTCTTTAACATGCATACGCTGAACGCATGTTTGCCTTTAGTTTAAAGGTTAGAAGCTACAAAGCACAGTGTTCTTGATGACAACGTCAGACAACATTTGGCTTTTATTGAATATTAGCACAAAATGCTGCCACTTCAAGTATCTGTCTTTAGCTGACACACAACGTACCTGGTAATGAGTTTCTTGTTGTAACGCCTCTCGTAGGCTGCACTGATGGCTAGCGACGCCACAAACGAACAGTCAGACACCACCGTCTGGATGTAAGGAAGAGCGTCACATCAATTTAACACTTCTTAATGTTTACACCAGAGATGAAGCTGCTGTGTGTCTTTAAGAAACCATAAGTACCAAATAACCTCACCAAAAATACAAGAAGATCTTTATAGATGAAGGCTAGAAAACAGTCCGGCTGTTAATCTGACCTGTTTGATGCTGAAGCTGGACACGGACATGATCATGGTGGGGTTATTGCAGATCTCGTCTGGTCGTACCCAGCGAGAGAAGATGGCTTTCTGTTTGGGTGACAGTGCCAGTTTCCCCATTTTGTCCCTGGTGAGAAGAAAAGCAGCAAACGAAACAAAATGCAGAGTTGTGTGTTTTTGTTTGACGTTAAAAAACGGCGTCATTCACTCGTCTGTCTCATGAAACAGATGCACTGCCAAACATTTCGGTGAAATCCAAAATGTACAGCAGATCTTTAACTGGTTTTTCAAACAGAATGATAAATCTGCTTTCATAGTGCTGCTAAGTGTGCTAAAAAAAAAAAAGCAAACTTACGAGAACGGGACAGGGAAAGGCAAATCGCTCCCTCAGATCCACACTCATGAAGGGCACAAAGGCGATGCTATTGATTGTAGACGTACTCCTGAAATTATTTTTTAGATTTATTGGATTATTATATCAGCTTTGAATTATTCCAGGACTTTTCCCTGACTGGAATCTCGTATTAAAAAAAGGTCTCACCTGAGCACCTCGATCTCCTCAGACGTGTAGCGCTGACCTTGAGGTTCGCTGGACTGGACCGCTCGGACCGGCTGGGGTTGTGGACGGTCATGGAGGGAGAAGTCTTGCCCGAGGGGGAAAAACTGGCGGACCGGTCCTCCAGAACTTCCTGCACTGCTGGGCTTGGTTCCAGAAGTACCTGTCCTGTCCTGAGTCTGAGCGGCAGCTGATTTGGACTGGGAATCTTTAAGACCCTCCGCCCTGACAGAATATAATGATAGAACAAATAAATATTCACAAAATACTAAACCTGAACAATAATAGCAGCCATACAGGCACATCTATGCTTCATCAAATCAAAGATTTTTCTCAGTTTGTGAGGCCAGATTATAAAGTAATGAACATTTACATTATACAGTAATGAACATGTACCTGTCTAAAGCCTGACGTGCTAGCTGCTTCAGCTTGGTCTGGAGCGCCTGGTCTGATGTCTCATTGGACTTGCAAACACAGAGAGAGAGAGAAGCAAGCGGGAATGATGTTAGGGAAGACCGAGCGAAAAGTTAGACATCGTCTCCGAGAGAGTGATGAGGGACCTACAGTGCCGATGCACAGCTCCACAGCCTGAGTGTACAGTTCAATGGCTTCATCGTCGTTTCCCTTCTCGTCTTCTTCAAAGGCCTGAGTGACCAGGAAGTGAGCGCGCTCCAGGTCCACCTGCTGCCGCGACTTCAGCGGATCGATCTTCTGTGCCTGGGCTGGGTGAGGAGACAGAAGTGAAACTTTGTGAGACGGCAAACGAGGGATGCTCAGCTCTGACATCAACATGCAACGTATATAAACAGGCAACTTCTAAATTTTGTGGCGCTTTGTTGCTCCTTTTCCAGGAGGAGGAGGCTTCTGGTCCATGGCCTGTTGGACTGCGATCCAGTTTAAGATGAATGCTCTGATGCTGCTCAGTCTTCCTATCTGCCTGACCTAAAATGCAACAGTCTGCCATCAAGGCTGAAGCCCAGTCTATTCATGTTCTCTCCTTGGAAAATCTCTGGTGGAAAAAAAAGTTATACAACTGAATGTAATCTTAGAATATTATTGAAGTAGAACTTGCAGGTTCATTAGGTCCACCAAGAAAAACGGACAACGCTTAGCAATAAATCTGACCTTCCTCAAACTGTTTAAGCAAGATGATGATGATCCAACTGTCTGGTTATTTTAGAGGCTGCACTTTTCTGTGCCGTTGAACTGGATTATGTTATAGTGAGAGGTTGTTTCTGATATGTCATCTCTTGTTAGAGAAAAAGTTTGCCTTGAATCTCACAGAAAACGGCAGGGAAACGCAGAACTAAACGTCATCCACTGGCTGCCCGACAAAACAGGACACACCCGCAGTCTGTGCGCACACACCCATAATGTCAGGAGGGCCATGGAAAAAAGCAGTCAGACAACTAAACAGAAAGTATGTCCTCGGGGCTCGTTCAGGAACAGTCCTGAACAATTTTTTACTCATTACTCCTCACAGGCACTGAGGTGAAGAGTGAATAGTGAGATTTAACAGTTTAACAAGTACAGTAAAGACATGCCTAACAAAGATTCAAGGCTCTGCTTAAGACAGCATTTCACCAGTTTCATGTTGACTCTTGTTTTCTACCTTCTTGTACTGTGAACACAATGCCGTTTGTCTGTCTTTCAACAGTTTAGTTGTGCAAATAGGACTCAATATGCACTGTCAACATAGTAATAGTGCATGTCTGACAACAGACAAAGGGCTCATCTCTCTAGAAATGCATTTTCAGCACTCTGAGATGAACTGGAATCAGAATGCATCTGCACATGGGAGCAGTGAACAACAAACCAACACACATGGAAGACTAAAGTTAGCAGGAAAGTCTGTAAAAACCAGGCGGATGAGTGTGATGGTTTGATTTCCAAGTGCCAACACTGAACTCCGGGTTTCTTTAGTCACACATCCCCTGAGTCTCTCTTCAGGTGAGCTTACCAGCATTGTGCAGGGCTTGAACCCGATCCAAGTACTCATTGACTTTGTCCTGGATTCCCTCCAGTTTGGACCCAGCCATACCAGCATATATCAGGGCCTGGGCTGCCTCCTATAACAAAACATATATCCCAGAATACGTAGTTAAAAAAAGAGACAGATACTAAGAGATACTTTTATTTATTATTTTATTTATTATTAGTGAAATTCTTTTCACTTTAACATTTTAACACACACACACACACACACACACACATGTTTATGTTCACATGGTTCACATGCAAATGTGGAGAGAAATGGTGGAGTGATGGGGAACCACAGCACCAGAATGCTCAGCCCTGCCATGGCCAAGTCCATGACTGGGGTAACAAGAACATGCACTTATGTCCAAGACCATTCAGTGGTGGACCCCAGAGAGAAGACCTCTGAGCTGAACTCTACAAACATCTTTTGCTTTCATGGAGGCTGGTTTGGGTCCCTCACTCTTAAGAACAAAAGCAAGCAGTTGGGGTTCATGTGGCGCTATTGCGGACAGCAGGAAATGGGAAGGCCACCTGCCTAATGAACACCTGTGTAATGACTAATTAGACTCACCTGTGGTTGAATGCTTGTTCCATTACACATTGCTCAGAGACCTACAGTGGGGTGTACTCATTATTGCACCACACTAATTTGACTAAAAAAGAACAATATGTCATCTGAGTTATATTATTAACCTTTGTTTTAAGTCAAAAGTTGCTGTATTAAACGTAACCTGTGCACATTTTGGAAATATTGTTTGTTTTCAATGACATATTGTATAAAATGTTACTTTACTCATTTGTGCTGGGCACTGTAATATGTCTCCTTAAAGTGGCATCCGCTGCTAGCCCCAAATTAACAACTGTTTTACTATGAATTAAGTATCACTGCACTTATTAGGCTAATTAACACATTTCTCCACACACACACTTTGATGTAATTAGATGTACATTTAGGTCCAGAGCTGCATCGTGTAAGTGAAGTGAATGTTTACCTCCAGGTAAGGTGAGCTAAGTGCTAACGCTCCACACCTGTCCTGACGTGGCTTACCTTGTAGTAAAACACAGCCTCGTTGTGTTTGCCATTCTGGTCGTAGGTGACGGCTGTTTTGGCAAATTTAACAGCGTCGAGCTCGAGCGCCGCGCAGTCCATGCCGAACTCCGACCCAGGCAGCAGCTAACAGGCGAGCTAACTGCTAAGCTACCCGCGAATCCCCAAATTAACACAATGTCCGTCTTTCAGTTGAAACGCAGTTCGTTTCATCGACTCGGACAGAGCATAGTACATATATTCCCGACGGGCGTCCTTACTTCCGTGAAGTAAACCAGCCAGTTAAAGTTTTGCTTCGCCTCCTGACAGATGACTACAACCGATTACCAAAACAACCATGTTGTTTCCGGTAAGACACAATTCGCGCAGGCGCGTTAGAGCGCGCAGGGCGTACGTTGCGTTCACGTACAGTAAGAAACAATAACAGTCACTCACCGTTATTTTTTGGTCAATCTCGAAATTCAGTGTCTTGTGAGCGCATGGCTGTATGTATTTCTATAAAAAGGGTGACATATTACAACTCAGACCAAAATAATCTGACAATTCAGAGCAAATTAGTGCTAATATTACTATTCTACTACTACTATCTTTCCATCTAACGCGATACTAACTGATATTTCAACAAGCAATAAGTATGAAAAAGACGAAAATAACATGTTGCAGCATTTTTATTCAATCTAATAAAAAACTAAAACAGTCATTTGCTTCTAGACAGATAAGTTGAAAACATCTACTGTCACCTCCACATTTTATTAATAAAGCAGCGGTGTGATCATTCAGCTGAAAACAAGTCAAGCTGTTGGCCAATCAGCAGAACACACAGTTTAAAATGTTCCATGGCAACAAGAAATAAGAACCTTTGAGCACTTTTGTTGTTCCCTTTCATCAGTCTGCAAATATACAAAGTGGAAGAACTGCATGTCTAACAAAGCAGAAGAAAAGCACATCCAGATTTATTCATAATTAACAGTTTAGTTCCCCTTTAGGCCAGTCACTGTGTTTCTACATGATGCTGTCATCAACAGTACATATAGAATCCAATATCTAATTGTACAAATACATTCAATCTTCTGATCTTCAAGTTTCTAATTTTCTGTCCCATTTTTGAACATTTTCCAGAAATGATTTAGAAAATAATTAACTTTGATAATTAATATTTAATAGTTTTTCTATAAAAATAAATTCCTATTAAAATGTTTTAAATTCAAGCAGAAGTCTTTATAGTTTGGTAATTATAATCCAGCTGGTTTTATTTGACATGTGATTAATATTTACAGAGTCTCCTGTAACCTTCTCAGGTCAGAGTTAAAGCCTTCTGTTGGCAGATCCATGGCTTTCTCGCAGTACAGTTCACTGAGCTCCACACACTGT
The DNA here is from genome assembly GCA_014281875.1 of Nibea albiflora. Lineage (NCBI taxonomy): Eukaryota > Metazoa > Chordata > Actinopteri > Sciaenidae > Nibea > Nibea albiflora. The sequence goes on along the minus strand of CM024804.1, from coordinate 23,991,465 downwards.
TCTTCAGAAAACCTGCACATTGACCATCAGCAGCTGGTTGTTGTATCCAGGAGCTGAAGGAAAAACATGATGTTTAGATCAAGGCTGATAGATTTTATAATTCTAAATGTTTAGTAATGTGTCTCTCACTTATTAGTCAGTTCACTTCCATCGAGCCACTTCCATTTCCCATTTTCAGCTCTCAGGCCGATCCAGAATTCCTTGTTTTGTGCGCTGTCCAGAAGCGTTTCATCAACAGATGTCTGACAACAGAGAGACAGTTATCAGACTGCAGCCTGCAGACTCACACTATGTTCTATGAATTTCCACAGTTCTTTCATTACCTTCTCCTCTTCATTAGCTATAACAGCCAAATTCGAACTGATTTCTTTGCAGCGTTCTTGAGCACTATCCCAGGTTCTCAGGTTAACAAGCTCACCATCATTAACAGCATAGCAGTTGGGTGGTTTGGGTGTCCATGTATCCAGACAAGGATTACACTTTCTTTCACCTCCTGAATCAAGAGATCAACCAAAAAACAGGATTACTACAGTGATATTATTGATATTGATTATTTTTGGAGCTAATTAATGGGTTCTGAACATACTTGTTATGGGGCAGTAGAGATTAACGCTCAGCTGAGCTTGAATGATGTTCCGCTGGTTCCCTTGTGTCTTCAACTCTCGTATTCTTGCTGTTAAGTTCTTCTTCTCTTCTTTCAGCTGCTGGTTTTGTGTCTCCAGCTCTGTGTTATGTAACATCAGCTTGGCGTTGTTTTCAACAATGACAGAGGTAACTGCAGAGACAGACAGAGGAAAATGTTGGGCCTTTTTCTTTTTGTCAAACATGCAAACATGAACATTAAAACTGAGTTTTTCTTCATACAGACGAACAAGAGATAACTCACTGAAGCTCTTCTAAATCATGTTAAGAAGAGAAAAAACTTTGACTTGAAGTGACATCCACATAGCAAATACTCACAGTAGATACGCAGTGACATGATTAATATCAGTACCGCCCAACACACTGCTATTGGCAGAATAGACTGAGTGAAGGACGGAGACTTCTGATCTGAGAGGAAAATGAGAATTCAGTTGAAGCACCTCAACAACTTGATGTAACACAGTCAGACACACTTTGAATATATTTGAAATATAGAAGTGTTTGCTGAACTTTCATTTTATTTGCCATCATTAATGTTACATTTGAAATGTATTGTGTTCATAATGCACCTGAGGTGGATGCTGTCTTATCCACAGTGGATACCGATGTATTAACATAGTCAGCTTCTTCTATGATTTCTCCTGAAAGATACACAAACATTTATAAGACTGCACTGAATGTCCTTTTGCAGATTCATTCCCAACATGTTGAACTCAGCGGAGAGAGCCATCAAACCAAACATGGATTTTATGATCAATTCAAACATTATCAAAGCCATCACAGGCGTCAGAAACATCAAAATTATTGTAACTGCAAGTCAAGAAAAAATAATAATTCTCTAACAATCTGTGTCTGTTTTTTCTGTGAGTTCTGGAAAAGCAAAGTATTCCAACAATCTTATATGAGGGCTGCAGGGAAAATGGACAAAGTTAAAGTGTCCACTTTTGTACATTTTTACACAGACGTATGTTTTTGTTTTCTACTTCTGCTTCACAGTTGTGACAGATTTGTTGGTTGCCTCAAATCTGTTAATCCACACTGCGTGTCTGCAATATTTTCTCAAGTTGCTGCACTTCCCCTTCACTTAAAACATTTCATCTGTGACTTTACATCATGTTCAATTCTCTTCCTGTTGACATTAAAGACCCATCACACAAAGAAAAATCTTAACTTCAAGATTAGTTTTTTTTCTAATGGACAGTTGCTCTCATTCTCTCCACTTTTCTGCTGAGAAAGTCGACGTCTTCTTCAATTTTCTCTGAGACAAAAATACATTAAACATAAATATTCCCAATGTGACGAGCTGAGCGGAAAAATCATAATAAAAAATGTCAAAAATGATTTTAAAGCCTTTGGTGCTCAGGTGTTATCAGTCATCAGATGTGTCACATGTTGCAAACAAACAGAAAAACAAACCAGTGAAAGATATTAAAGACAGTTTGACACACGTCGACACACAAACATGAGAATAGTTTAAATACCAGCTGCCTCCTGTGGTTTTCTGTCCATCCTGAACAAAATCCTGCTGCAGTCCTAAACGAGGGTTTTAAGAAAGGTGTCACGATGAACAGCCGTACCACTGTTAGAAGCACGTCTGCTCCACGGACTCACTATTTATTGTACTTCTGCTTTAGGGTGGAGGCAGGTGGAAAAATCTGATGCTGTAGATGTAATGAGTGTGACCATTTATGGATGTAGAGAAGTTGTGGCACACACAGACGGTTCAGGATTGAGGTTGCATCACACATAACACATCTTGGACTGACAGCTGAGGAATGACATTTTCAAGAAGAAGAAGAAGAAGAAGAAGAAGAAGAAGAAGAAGAAGAAGAAGAAGAAGAAGAAGAAGAAGAAGAAGAAGAAGAAGAAGAAGAAGAAGAAGAGGAAGAAGAAGCTATATATGAGATATATAAGTTATATGAACTGAGCTTAGCATCAGTCTATATTAATCCTGGTCATTCAGATGAGGATGGCACCACGACAGCAGGTGCACATTAAATAATCAGAGAGTAGAGTTGTACTGCATGAATTCACTGATTTGAATAAATCATTATGATAACAAGCATTTGTCATGAAGGCAAATTGATATTTTTAATGATCAATATGTCAGAAAAAGACATTTTTATTCAATATAACAGACCAAAACAGTAATTAGCTTCAAGACAAACAACATGTAGCTGTCACCTCTACATATTACATGTCATCTCTAACAAAGCAGAAGAAAAGCACATCCAGATTTATTCATAATTCACAGTTTAGTGCCCCTTTAGGCCAGTCACTGTGTTTCTAAATGATGCTGTACTAATAATTAATATTTAACTATTGTTTGTATATAAAATAAATGTTATAGTTTGATATTTATAATCCAGCTGGTTTTATTTGACATGTGATTAATATTTACAGAGTCTCCTGTAACCTTCTCAGGTCAGAGTTAAAGCCTTCTGTTGGCAGATCCATTGTCTTCTCTCATTACAGTTCACTGAGCTCCACACACTGTTCTTCTTAAAAGCTGCACATTGACCATCAACAGCTGGTTGTTGTATCCAGGAGCTGAAGGAAAAACATGATGTTTAGATCAAGGCTGATAGATTTTATAATTCTAAATGTTTAGTAATGTGTCTCTCACTTATTAGTCAGTTCACTTCCATCGAGCCACTTCCATTTCTCATTTTCAGCTCTCAGGCCGATCCAGAATTCATTGTTTTCTATGCCGGACCAAAGCGTTTCACCAACAGATGTCTGACAACAGAGAGACAGTTATCAGACTGCAGCCTGCAGACTCACACTATGTTCAGACTTAAAGAAAATCATTTTCATTCTATATTGGTCATATCAATTTGAATTTCCACAGTTCTCTCATTACCTTCTCCTCTTCATTAGCTATAACAGCCAAATCTGAATTCTTTCCTTTGCAATCTTCTTGAGCACTATCCCAGGTTTTCTGATCAGCAGATGCAGCGTTATTAACAGCATAGCAGTTGGGTGGTTTGGGTGACCTCCATCCCTCCAGACAAGGCTTACACTTTCTTTCACCGTCTGAATCAAGAGATCAACCAAAAAACAGGATTACTACAGTGATATTATTGATATTGATTATTTTTGGAGCTAATTAATGGGTTCTGAACATACTTGTTATGGGGCAGTAGAGATTAACGCTCAGCTGAGCTCGACTGATGTTCTGCTCATTCCATTGTGTCTTCATGTCTTGTATTCTTGCTGTTAAGTTCTTCTTCTCTCCTGTCAGCTGCTGGTTTTGTTTCTCCAGCTGCTGGTTTTGTGTCTCCAGCTGCTGGTTTTGTGTCTCCAGCTGCTGGTTTTGTGTCTCCAGCTGCTGGTTTTGTGTCTCCAGCTGCTGGTTTTGTGTCTCCAGATGCTGGTTTTGTGTCTCCAGCTGCTGGTTTTGTGTCTCCAGATGTGTGATTTGTGACATCAGGCTTGTGACATTGCTGTCAGTTTGTTCTGTGAAGTTCTTCAGTTGCTCCATTTGTGTTTTCAGCTGCTGGACTTCTGCAGTCAGCTTGGCGTTGTTTTCAGCAATGACAGAGGTAACTGCAGTGACAGACAGAGGGAAATGTTGGGCCTTGAGACTTTGTTTCAAAGTTTCTTTTTGTCAAACATGCAAACATGAACATTAAAACTGAGTTTTTCTTCATACAGGAGAATAAGAGATAACTCCCTGAAGCTCTTCTAAATCATGTTAAGAAGAGAAAGAACTTTGACAAATACAAATAATGTAGCAAATACTCACAGTAGATACGCAGTGACATGATTAATATCAGTACCGCCCAACACACTGCTATTGGCAGAATAGACTGAGTGAAGGACGGAGACTTCTGATCTGAGAGGAAAATGAGAATTCAGTTGAAGCACCTCAACAACTTGATGTAACACAGTCAGACACACTTTGAATATATTTGAAATATAGAAGTGTTTGCTGAACTTTCATTTTATTTGCCATCATTAATGTTACATTTGAAATGTATTGTGTTCATAATGCACCTGAGGTGGATGCTGTCTTATCCACAGTGGATACCGATGTATTAACATAGTCAGCTTCTTCTAGGATTTCTCCTGAAAGATACACAAACATTTATAAGACTACACTGAATGTCCTTTGCAGATTCATTCCCAACATGTTGAGCACAGCGGAGAGAGCCATCAAACCAAACATAATCAACTCAAACACTGTCACAGTAACTGCTGGCAGTGTACGCAAAGCAACAGAAGCGTCACATATTTTGAAACTGACAATAAGAACCTTGCAGGCTGAGCTGGAAGTAAAGAAACTTTTTCAGTAAGACTGTTTTTCTGTTCATTCTTGAACAAGCAGGCTTCTCCAGCAGTCTCACAGTGATGGCTGTGGGGAAATGTTCAGTGTACCCATTATTATTATTTTTTTACTACTTCCACTTCAAAGTTGTAGCATAGTCATTCATTGACAAGCTAATTATGCTAAATAGGAAGTTTTTGCCTCAAAGCTGTTAACCAGCACTGTGTGTCGCCAACATGTTATAAAGTTGTTACACTTCCTCCTTCAATTACAACATTTCAACCGTGACTTTATATCACGTTCAAATCTCTTCCTGTGACTCTGCAATCAGACTTCATAAGTTGTAATAATCTGCCTCTGTCAGATTCATCATCACAGAACGGGACGAGATCTACCTGTCACCTTTTGCACTCTGTACCCCAACAAGTACTGGAACATTTGCTTCATACGTGATATGTGTTAATATAAAGCATATTTATACAATATTCTTATCTTCTAGCATATTCTGTTTACATATCTATATTCATGGTGTATTATTATATATCATTATATCTATCTATCTTAAAGACCCATCACACAAAGAAAAATCTTAACTTCAGTATTAGTTTTTTTTTCTAATGGACAGTTGCTCTCATTCTCTCCACTTTGCTGCTGAGAAAGTCGACGTCTTCTTCAATTTTCTCTGAGACAAAAATACATTAAACATAAATATTCCCAATGTGACGAGCTGAGCGGAAAAATCATAATAAAAAATGTCAGAAATGATTTTAAAGCCTTTGGTGCTCAGGTGTTATCAGTCATCAGATGTGTCAGACAAACAGAAAAACAAACCAGTGAAAGATATTAAAGACAGTTTGACACACGTCGACACACAGACATGAGAATAGTTTAAATACCAGCTGCCTCCTGTGGTTTTCTGTCCATCCTGAACAAAATCCTGCTGCAGTCCTAAACGAGGGTTTTAAGAAAGGTGTCACGATGAACAGCCTGTACCACTGTTAGAAGCACGTCTGCTCCACGGACTCACTATTTATTGTACTTCTGCTTTAGGGTGGAGGCAGGTGGAAAAATATTTGATACTGTAGATCAGGGATGTCCAAAGTACGGCCCCCGGCCCCAATCAGGGCCCGCCCTCAGATTTCATGCGGCCTGAGCTTTTACAATATATTATTTATTGCCTGCTGGGATTGTCAGATACTGTATGACTGGAAGATTTGCATAACTGCTGGTGTCATACAACCTGAGATCTGACACAAAATATGACTTTCTGAATGATTTTCTTAACGACAAGAGACATAGAGAAGTTGTGACACACACAGACGAGACAGAGAGGACAGAGTCTTCAGGATTGAGGTTAGATCACACATAACACATCTTGGACTGACAGCTGAGGAATCAAATTAACAGGAAGAAGCTATATATGAGATATATAAGTTATATGAACTGAGCTTAGCATCAGTCTATATTAATCCTGGTCATTCAGATGAGGATGGCACCACGACAGCAGGTGCACATTAAATAATCAGAGAGTAGAGTTGTACTGCATGAATTCACTGATTTGAATAAATCATTATGATAACAAACATTTGTCATGAAGGCAAATTGATATTTTTAATGATCAATATGTCAGAAAAAGACATTTTTATTCAATATAACAGACCAAAACAGTAATTAGCTTCAAGACAAACAGCATGTAGCTGTCACCTCTACATATTACATGTCATCTCTAACAAAGCAGAAGAAAAGCACATCCAGATTTATTCATAATTCACAGTTTAGTGCCCCTTTAGGCCAGTCACTGTGTTTCTAAAAGATACTGTACTAATAATTAATATTTAACTATTGTTTGTATATAAAATAAATGTTATAGTTTGATATTTATAATCCAGCTGGTTTTATTTGACATGTAATTAATATTTACAGAGTCTCCTGTAACCTTCTCAGGTCAGAGTTAAAGCCTTCTGTTGGCAGATCCATTGTTTTCTCTCATTACAGTTCACTGAGCTCCACTTTCTGTTCCTCTTAAAAGCTGCACATTGACCATCAACAGCTGGTTGTTGTATCCAGGAGCTGAAGGAAAAACATGATGTTTAGATCAAGGCTGATAGATTTTATAATTCTAAATGTTTAGTAATGTGTCTCTTACTTATCAGTCAGTTCACTTCCATCGAGCCACTTCCATTTCTCATTTTCAGCTCTCAGGCCGATCCAGAGTTCACCGTTGTACCAAAGCGTTTCATCAACAGATGTCTGACAACAGAGAGACAGTTATCAGACTGCAGCCTGCAGACTCACACTATGTTCAGACTTAAAGAAAATCATTTTCATTCTTTATTGGTCATATCAATTTGAATTTCCACAGTTCTCTCATTACCTTCTCCTCTTCATTAGCTATAACAGCCAAATCAGATTTTTTTCCTTTGCAATCTTCTTGAGCACTATCCCAGGTTTTCCGATTATAATATCCAGCGTTATTAACAGCATAGCAGTTGGGTGGTTTGGGTGTCCATCCCTTCAGACAAGGCTTACACTTTCTTTCACCTCCTGAATCAAGAGATCAACCAAAAAACAGGATTACTACAGTGATATTATTGATATTGATTATTTTTGGAGCTAATTAATGGGTTCTGAACATACTTGTTATGGGGCAGTAGAGATTAACGCTCAGCTGAGCTTGACTGATGTTCTGCTTCCATAATTTCTCCATGTCTTCTATTCTTGCCGTTAAGTTCTTCTTCTCTTCTTTCAGCTGCTGGTTTTGTGACGTCAGGTTTGTGATTTGTGACGTCAGGTTTGTGATTTGTGACGTCAGGTTTGTGACGTTGCTCTCTAAGACAGCATAGGTTTGTGTCAGGTTGTTGAACTGGTCAGTCAGATTGTTGTGCTCCCTCATCAAGTTTTGATTGTCTGAGCTGAGTTTGTGGTTGAGCTTTGTCAGGTTGTTTTTGTCAGCCAGCAGAGACGTTTGGTTTTCTTTTAACTCGCTGAGCTCATTCTTGTAACTTAATGTAACTGCAAAACGAAAATGAACTTCTTGAGGGAAACAGAAAACAGAAACAATGCATTCTCTTTTGTCACGTTGCACTTGTGGAAGGTAATTCCTGTTAAATGTTTCGTATACTTACGAGTGACGCCGAGTGCGATGAGACCCGACAGCAGAAGGATGCAGAGAATCCCCAAACAACAAGCCCACTGCCTGTCATGGCGCCCGCTGTTTACTTCTTTGTGGGTCTGAATTCCTGCTGAGCCAGAACAACAAATAGAAACATCAAGGCTTTAGAGTTCTGTGCTAACCAAATCTTTCTGTGCCTCAGTCTGATTGTCTTCCCTCCCTTCTCCCTCTGTCCTGTTCCAGTTTGTTGTACATTCCACGTTACCTTGCTCAGTAAATCCGAGTACTACCTCTGTGTCCCAAGCCTGATAGAGTTGTACACAAAATGAGGACTGTACATGTGGCCCCCCTGTACTTTACATTGTGCAGAGATCCTGCTTTAAGAAGACTTGAATTAATGTGAACCTATCCTTTGAAAAGACATGTGTTTATAATAGTAACAGCTGTATTTTAGAGTTAGTAACGTTGCCTGCGGTTGAAGCAGTCAACCACCTGTAAAAGACCAATGAAGAAACACGAAAGCAGTTCCTTAATTTGGGTCAAAAAACCAGACAAAAAAACATTTGATCATACACTTCCTGTAATAAGTGCGAACACTCGATCCTGAAATATGACACAGCATGTAATACCGGCTGAACGTGGTGTACATATTTGTTTGTTCTCCACAAACTCACCATTTGAGTCACCGGTTTGCTCGGCTGGTTTGTCTCGTGTCTTCACTTCATCATACACGATTTCGTCCTCCTTTTTAACTGAAAGGTTGAAGGACATCATGGTGAATGTACTCATGTAGCACACTGATTCCCCAAATTTGGGGTTCATTGTCTTGCTCAAGGACACTTTGACATTCAGACTGAAGGAGACGGGGATCGAACTGCCGATCATCTGATTAGTGCACGACCCGCTCTACCTCCTGAGTAACTATTACACAGAATTATTCTTGCCTGACGATGATTGACAGCCACTCCCTGCACTCACAGGGCATTAAACGTCTTGGCTAATTGGTCAAATTGTGTCACTTGGCATGAGTGATGACACGACAACGGAAACTTTTCTTGGGAAACACTTTGAAAGTAACAGTTTCATTGCACATCCTGCTAATTAGAGAGAGTTATCAGGTTATTCCAACATTAATTCATCACGTTACATTTTTAAAGAAACAATCTGCAGTTCAGAAATGGTGACTGCAGTTAAGCATCATTGAATCTGTCCAGTTCAGTGGAGTATAGCTGGTTAACACTGGCACAAATGTCACTATTTTTTTGACATTTCATTCCATACGCACCGGAAAGAAACTCAACACGGTGTTTATACTGTTGTTTTTACTGTTCGTATCTTCTATTTATTGTATATACTTTGTTTAAATTTAAAATTTTATTCATTTTATATTCTTTATATTTGATTTCGGGCTGCTGAGGGACCAGGGGAAACTAATTTAATTACATCCCATGTTTAACATGTGCTGGAATGATAATAAAACTTCTTGAATCTTTCCTGCACTATGTGGGTTCAAACCCTGCAAACAACTACAAGTGTGAAAACTCACACGTGCAGTCTCCAAAACATTTCTTCGGTGTCATGCTGCTAACATGTACATGACGAGTCATATTTTAACCCTGGTTGCACAGACTTTTCTAAAATGTAGATTCTGAATCACAGACTTACCTTCGGGTGGGGGATGATTCCTGGTCTTGAACACGACTGAAGCATAGTTAATCTCCTCCTTCTCCTCCGTCTCTGCCATTACTACAGCCGCTCTGAGTTTAGTGTGACTTGTAGGCAGAGAAGTGTCTCTGCAAATGAACTACAGAACATCCTCATACAGGAGAAATGGTTGTTTCCTCTGCTGATGTGAGTGTCACTGACAGCTTAAATGAACAAGTTCTGCTTTTGGTCAGGAATGTATTTTGCATATGTCTGACTGCGTCTGAACCTCAGCACAATACAGCGAATGTTCCGGTTTTAGGATGCAATAGGATAGGATGCAATGTTACAAACAGTACACTCATAGGAAGCATGCATGGCTGATGATTAATTTGTTATATTTACTCAGCGTATACAGCTCATGCTGTCTCGACAGTAACCAAATCAATCAGCACCCAGACTGACAGACTCTAACGTGTATTGATGCTTTGAGAGTGGTCAGTATGACTCTGCCAATCAGACCATAACAATACAATACTATAAAATAAACACTGACCCTGGACAAGGCCTTTAAGTGTCATTCCTCCTTTAAACAATGAAGGTGAGGGTGATGTGAGGAGATTGCAATGCAGCGATCACACCACTAGATGCAACTAAATTCTACACACTGGACCTTTAACACGGTTTAACCGGTCACGAGCCGCTGTAGGTTGGGCATGGATGACAAGGGTGAAAATAATTATGATAATCCTGCTAACATTCACTTCACTATTCACTTCTCCTTGCATCCTCCATTAGTTGTTCCCCTCTCATAGTTAATCATTTATAGGAAGACGCACCTTCCCATCCTGAAGGCCAAAATATGTAAAGATAAATCTAAATAAAAGTACTACACCCAGTTTGCATTCTGGTTGCAGATCAGGCGTTGTTGCCGTCCATCCAGGAGGCGCCACAAGAGTACCTTTCACTTTTCTTAAACTAAAACTCGTTGGTACTATTATTTCTTCCTATGAAAAAGGAAGTGCACGTCAATTTGACTGAACACGAACAAACTCTCTGGTGCTCAGGGGAAGAAAAGGACAAGAGGAGGAAAAACATGACATAGACAGAGGTACAGTGAAGATGATGTCATGTATTTGGCTGTTGGCTTGTTTTATAATGTGATGGAGCCTAACAGCTGTTATGGAAAGTAATAATGTAGGTAACTCATTTGTAAAGATTCGATCTGTTCAGCAGGAGTTCACATCTGTCTGCATTGTTAGTGACATGTGCTTATCTAACGTCTGTAGTGAGAACCCAAATGCAGCACACTGGACGAAGGGAATACAGGAAAGTCACTTTTATTACACTTGGCAGTTTGATGAGCAATAGCACCGTTCAAAGCAACAGCAGAGGAAATAGCCGCTCTGGGCACAGGGAAAGTCCGGGGGCTTAGCCACCAGTAGTAATATTCATCTGAAAGCACATATTACATGTGCCTCGGTTGAACAGGGAGGCGGACCCTTCCTGGTCGTACTCCTAGAGGATGCGGAGGGCCTAGCCGGTTGATCTGGGTGGCATCGATGGAACTCCCTGATGAGAGAAGCATCCAAAACATGCCGTGCAGGCACCCAGGACCTTTCCTAAGGACCATACCCCTCCCAATCCACCAGATACTGGGGACCCCTTCCCCGGCGACGGGAGAGCAGTCCGTAGAAGAGTGCTGGAGAGTCTAGCGTGAGCATGTAGAACAATCTGGCAGAGAGTGAGTGAGCAGGGAGGGCTTAAATACTAGCTTGATTGGTGATGGGAAGCAGGTGAGTCAAGCAGGTGTGGGGAGTAGGTGTGATGAGCAGGTGAGTGGAGAGGGAATGGAAAAGTACTGAGAGGCAGGTGAAAGGGGAGCAGACGGTGACAGTCATTTTCCAGCCCTTCATATATCAGAGCTGTTTGTTGTGTTACACTTCATGTTGGCTAATAGTGTCTTTACATCCGTGCTAATACTTCATAACTTAGCATTCCCATGTGTTAATTCAAGAGTTTGTGTTATGTGGGTAGTTTTATTGTGTGTGTGTGTGTGTGTGTGTGTGTGTGTGTGTGTGTGTGTGTGTGTGTGGTGTGTGTGTGTGTTGGGCACCAGGTTGGGTAGGTCTGGGACTGTTTTTACCTCAGAGCTGTTAACCCACAGTGTCCGCAACACTTTCTTACAGTTGCTGCACTTCCTCCTTCACTTACAACATTTCATCTGTGACTTTACATCACGTTCAAATCTCGTCCTGTTGGCATTAAAGACCCGTCAGACAAAGAAAAATCTTAACTTCAATATTAGTTTTTTTGCTCTCACTCTCTCCACTCCCATCGTGTTGAGCTGAGCGGAAAGATCCTAATAAAAAATCAGAAATTATTTTAAAGCCTTTGTTTCTCAAAACAAACCAGTGACTGATACATATTGTAGACAGATTTGTCATTGATCAGATGTTGTGTTGTGTTTTCTGTCCGCTGTGCTGCAACACTGCTTCACATATCAGGAAGGTCAACGTGACTCTCTCTTATCGCACTGATATTTCACAGCTTTTTCTTCTCGACCAAACCAAAAAGATAAAACAAAGAAAAACATGAAGTCCCTCTTTGTTATACACACAGTTATGTTTCCCTAATAACTGAGGCTCACTGCCCGAGCTGTTGACCGTGTGTGGAACTGATCTGTGAGCTTCAGACGGAGGAAACACAGCAAGGACACACAGAGGACAGACCTGCCTCTGTCTCATTCTGTTCAAACACGTTACAACATCCTGAGTAAAGTTGCTCATTCTCGCTTGATGAAGGCAAACTGACATTTTTATTCAATATAACAGACCAAAACAGTAATTAGCTTCATATTACATGTCATTCATCTGCATCTACATGTCTACATATTATTATTACATCAGGATACACATGGTTATGAAAACAGCTGATCGTTCTGTTGAGAACAGGTGATGCATCGCCACCTGTTGGCCAATCAGCAGAACACACAGTTTAAAATGTTCCATGGCAACAAGAAATAAGAACCTTTGAGCACTTTTGTTGTTCCCTTTCATCAGTCTGCAAATATACAAAGTGGAAGAACTGCATGTCTAACAAAGCAGAAGAAAAGCACATCCAGATTTATTCATAATTAACAGTTTAGTGCCCCTTTAGGCCAGTCACTGTGTTTCTACATGATGCTGTCATCAACAGTCAGACTCACAGTACATATAGAATCCAACATCTAATTGTACAAATACATTCAATCTGAGTTTCTGATTTTTACAGCAACAAACATTTTTGAACTTTTTCCAGAAATGATTTAGAAAATAATTAACTTTGATAATTAATATTTAATAGTTTTTCTATAAAAATAAATTCCTATTAAAATGTTTTAAATTCAAGCAGAAGTCTTTATAGTTTGATATTTATAATCCAGCTGGTTTTATTTGACATGTAATTAATATTTAGTCTCCTGTAACCTTCTCAGGTCAGAGTTAAAGCCTTCTGTTGGCAGATCCATTGTCTTCTCTCATTACAGTTCACTGAGCTCCACACACTGTTCCTCTTAAAAGCTGCACATTGACCATCAGCAGCTGGTTGTTGTATCCAGGAGCTGAAGGAAAAACATGATGTTTAGATCAAGGCTGATAGATTTTATAATTCTAAATGTTTAGTAATGTGTCTCTCACTTATCAGTCAGTTCACTTCCATTGAGCCACTTCCATTTCTCATTTTCAGCTCTCAGGCCGATCCAGAGTTCACCGTCGTACCAAACCTCTTCATCAACAGATGTCTGACAACAGAGAGACAGTTATCAGACTGCAGCCTGCAGACTCACACTATGTTCAGACTTAAAGAAAATCATTTTCATTCTATATTGGTCATATCAATTTGAATTTCCACAGTTCTCTCATTACCTTCTCCTCTTCATTAGCTATAACAGCCAAATCTGAATTCTTTTCTTTGCAATCTTCTTGAGCACTATCCCAGGTTCTCTGATGATCAGGCTGAGGGTTATTAACAGCATAGCAGTTGGGTGGTTTGGGTGACCTCCATCCCTTCAGACAAGGCTTACACTTTCTTTCACCGTCTGAATCAAGAGATCAACCAAAAAACAGGATTACTACAGTGATATTATTGATATTGATTATTTTTGGAGCTAATTAATGGGTTCTGAACATACTTGTTATGGGGCAGTAGAGATTAACGCTCCACAGAGCTCGACTGTTGTTCTGCTCATTCCATTGTGTCTCCATGTCTTGTATTCTTGATGTTAAGTTCTTCTTCTCTCCTGTCAGCTGCTGGTTTTGTGTCTCCAGCTGCTGGTTTTGTGTCTCCAGCTGCTGCTTTTGTGTCTCCAGCTGCTGCTTTTGTGTCTCCACTTCCTGTTTTTGTGTCCCCAGGTGCTGGTTTTGAGTCTCCAGTTTCTGGTTTTGGGACGTCAGGTTTGTGACGTTGCTTTCTAAGACAGCATAGGTTTGTGTCAGGGTCTTGAACTGGTCTGTCAGATTGTTGTGCTCCCTCGTCAAGTTTTGATTGTCTGAGCTGAGTTTGTGGTTGAGCTTTGTCAGGTTGTTTTTGTCAGCCAGCAGAGACGTTTGGTTTTCTTTTAACTCGCTGAGCTCATTCTTGTAACTTAATGTAACTGCAAAATGAAAATGAACTTCTTGAGGGAAACAGAAAACAGAAACAATGCATTCTCTTTTGTCACGTTTGTAGGTTATAGACTCTCAATGTGTTCCTTTAATTGATAAGATCAACCAATCTAATGAAAAGTCTACAACTAACAATGTGTTTGCCAGTCTCTCAATGTCTTAGCAAATATTTCACACTGCCTCAAACAGCTGGGCACTGTTTGAAGTAATTATTACTCCAACAGGAATGAATACTGCGTTTGTTGCCACAGATTTAATGTGTTAGCCAGCCTTTATGGCACTAGGACAGTGTGTATGCATGTTTATGGTTATGAAGGAACATGTGCGACAGTGTGTTGACAGACAACATCGAAACTCTACAGCACAGAGGAAGAAGACACATTTTATCACACAGACAGTGTGTTGATGCTGATGATGACCGGTCATCAACATCATGTCTAATCAACGTCTTGCATACATTTCTATGTTGATTATTCTGCAAACTTTCTTCTTCGTCTTCTGACTGTGACAAACAATTTATCAGTCAATGAATGAAATGTTTCGTATACTTACGAGTGACGCCGAGTGCGATGAGACTGGACAGCAGAAGGATGCAGAGAATCCCCAAACAACAAGCCCACTGCCTGTCACGGCACCCACTGTTTGCTTTCTTGTGGGGCTGAATTCCTGCTGAGCCAGAACAACAAATAGAAACATCAAGAGAGTAGTGTGGTCAGTGCAACATTCGTAGTATCCGTAGTAGTAGTAGTACTTGATCTGACTAACTGTCACAGCCTGGCTCTTTAGGCCATGACAAGAACCGGAGTTGCACCGTTTTTACAAGGTTTGCATTTGTTTATTTAACATGAAACAACAAAAAACAGAACAATGGTTCAGATACAATCTGTCAATACTATCAGTGGTGTATGATGTGCATGAGTGTAAAATGTAGTGAATGTATGTTGTCGAGTGCATCCAACTAAAAAGGAAAAGAAAAGGGTTAACCGGCGACGGCTGCCATACCGCTCCACGGACGTCAGCTGGGGAGAGAGAGAGGGAATGAATGAGTGGTCGGCTTATATAATCTCAGGGCACCGGGCCCAGGTGCCCCAATTACCAAGCCCAGCTCACAGACAAAATCCCACCGGAAGGCCACTGCCTTGACAGCAGAGGAGTTGTACACAAAATGAGGACTGTACATGTTGCCTTCTTTACTTTACATTGTGAGTGCATCATCATCCAGATCCTGCTTTAAGAAGACTTGAATTAATGTGAACCTATCCTTTGAAAAGACATGTGTTGTAGAAGTGTAGAAGTGCTGGTGATAGTAACAGCAGTATAGAGTTAGCAGAGTTAGCAGCTGTAACGTTGGCTGCGGTTGAAGCAGTCAACCAACTGTGAAAGACCAATGAAGAAACACGAAAGCAGTTCCTTAATTTGGGTAAAAAACCAGACAAAAAACATTTGATCATACACTTCCTGTAATAAGTGTGAACGCTCGATCCTGAAGTATGACACAGCATGTAATACCGGCTGAACGTGGTGTACATATTTGTTTGTTCTCCACAAACTCACCATTTGTGTCACCGGTTTGCTCGGCTGGTTTGTCTCGTGTCTTCACTTCATCATACACGATTTCGTCCTCCTTTTTAACTGAAAGGTTGAAGGACATCATGGTGAATGTACTCATGTAGCACACTGATTCTCAAGGACACTTTGACATTCAGACTGAAGGAGACGGGGATCGAACTGCCGATCATCTGATTAGTGCACGACCCGCTGAGTAGCTCTTACACAGCCACACACATCATCTCCTGATTAATGACTGCACACTGTTCAAATGGCTCCAAATGAACTAAACTTGACAGCCACTCATCTATCTCTCTTGTGTGTGACGAGAAGGACAACAGCTTACATCCAACGTGGTTAAAAATACATGCATGGCAGTAGATTTGCACAAATTATATATAACTTCAACCCTTCATCAACTTCATCACTTTTTAAAGAAACAATCTGCAGTTCAGAAATGGTGACTGCAGTTAAGCGTCATTGAAATTGTCCATTTCAGTGGAGTATAGTTGTTTAGAGTCGGTCAAATCTTTCCTGCACTATGTGGGTTCAAACCCTGCAAACAACTACAAGTGTGAAAACTCACACGTGCAGTCTCCAAAACATTTCTTCGGTGTCATGCTGCTAACATGTACATGAGTCATGTTTTAACCCTGGTTGCACAGACTTTTCTAAAATGTAGATTCTGAATCACAGACTTACCTTCGGGTGGGGGATGATTCCTGGTCTTGAACACGACTGAAGCATAGTTAATCTCCTCCTTCTCCTCCGTCTCTGCCATTACTACAGCCGCTCTGAGTTTAGTGTGACTTGTAGGCAGAGAAGTGTCTCTGCAAATGAACTACAGAACATCCTCATACAGGAGAAATGGTTGTTTCCTCTGCTGATATGAGTGTCACTGACAGCTTGAATCAACAACTTCTGCTTTTGGTCAAGAATGTAATTTGCATATGTCTGACTGTGTCTGAACTTCAGCACAATACAGCGAATGTTCCGTTTTATGAAAAGATAAGATGTAATATTACAGTACACTCATAGGAAGCATGCTTGGCTGATGTTTAACTTTTGATATTTACTCAGCGTATACAGCTCATGCTGTCTCGACAGTAACCAAATCAATCAGCACCCACACTGACAGACTGACACAGCTTCTCCTGTGTGGCAATCTGCAACGTATACTTACTTAATTTGTCTAAGTTCATGTTAGCGAGCACTTTGCCAACACAATCCCCTCACCTCTCACCTGACAGGTGTGGCATGCTGATTGTCCAGATGAGTTTTAAACAGTAGACTTTATTGGAAAGTTTTTACGGGATTCTAACGTGTATTAGAGCTTTGAGGGAGGTCAGTATGACCACAGACCATAACAATACAATACTCTAACATAAATACTGACCCTAGGCCTTTAAGTGTCATTCCTCCTTTACACAAGGAAGGTGAGGGTGATGTGAGGAGATTGCCATGCAGCGATCACACCAGTAGATGCAACTAAATTCTACACACTGGACCTTTAACCGGTCACGAGCCGCTGTAAGTTGGGCATGGATGACTTGTTACTTCAAATTAAAATGGATTTTTTAACATAGTATTGTTCAGTTTGCAGATATTCATTACACAGTGACGTCATGACAGAGGTGGCTTTCAAAGGGGAAGTAAATTATGCAAAATCGGTTTCCTGAGCTTCAAAATATTTTGTTACAGTTTAGTTTCTGTAAGATGAAAGAGAAGAAATTCATCAAAATGAGTGCGAACGACCTTGAAAGTGTTTGATTAGACGAACACTAGAGCAGATACTACATTACACAGCTGGAGAGGATGAGATCTATTCACTGCTAAAGTACATGTATGTATGTGGAAAGCTTCTATGCATCCTGTAAGCTCATATTTGTTTACTTTCAGTATCTTACAGTTCAGTATGGACCTGTGCATCCAGAGAGAGCATAATGGAACTTTGATGGTTCTGCCTGTTATATAAAAAAGAAATATATATTTAAAGGAGTGCATACGTACTAACAGTAGAACTTCCTGTCAGTCTTTGTGTTTCTTCTTTTACTACTACTTCGGTGAGGCCAGGTTGTTCTGGAGCTGGCCTTCCTTAAAGCCACGTTAGCTGGTGAAATATGAGTTGGCATTATTAGATTTTGTGACTTCAAATCAGTTTGGTCACAACCAGGCTTAGGACTAGTACACAGATCTGTTCATCTCCATCTCTGAGCAACAGCAAGTGATGCAACACTGCACCTTCCAGTTCATTTAGAGTCAGATGCAGTTGGCAGTGTCACCCAGTAAGACTGGGTAATGGTAGATGGTGTTGCAGTGCTGATAAGAGCCCACTAGATGGAGATGGGGAGGTCAAGCTGTAACCTTCCCAAGCTTCAGTGTGCACCCTCACTTCAAATGTGTCAGCCAAAGATAAAACATGTCACACATTCACTCTGCAGACACAGTACGTTGCACCCAGTCTGCCGAGGTGTGTTGATAAGAAGTTTTAGTGAGAGTTCACGCTTTGCATCATTTGGTTTAATCGTGAACTCACACTTCAAACATGCCGCGGTGCACAGGTCAGGTCAAATCAAATCTATCTAGAAGGAAGTTCTTCAGCGTTAATCATCTTGTTTAATTAGTTGATTACTTTTCTCAGTGGTTCCAACTTCGAGCTCAAACAAATGACCAGCATTTCTCAGGTTCCTGCACTGACCTCCAGTATGTCATTACCAAAACGTTCTTTCTATTAATCAGATTCAATCTCGAATTTCAATATTTTGACCTGTGTTTTGCTTTTTTAAAATCACTCATATTTCAGATTTTAGAGGTTATTTTACAGGCGTTTTGTCTTTACGGGAGTAGCATGAAAAGATCTTCCCGTGTCTTAAAGGTCTTCATCTTAAACCTTTTGGCCACTAGGACTTATTTGACTTGCAGAATATTGTTACTCAAACTGTGTGGATGTCTTTTACCGTGGCTTGTTTCCACTTCTTTAGTCCAGCAGAGGTTTTTCCAGTGGTGAAAGAGTTAACTTTGGAAATTACATCACTGCCTCCCTCTGCCCTCCGTCTCATTTCATCTCTCCCTCTCCCTCTCCATCCTTCCTCATCTCCTCTCCCCTCCCGCTCTTGCATTCAGTCTCCTCCCTCTCCATCCCTCCTCCCCTCCTTGTCTGTGTGCCCGGCCCCTTCATTAACTTTAGTATGAAAGGGAAGCCTCTGGGAGTCACACTGCCAGACCCTCGCAGGAGCCTCACTCAGACAAAAAAAGGAAAACCCACACACACTGACTCAAGTCCGGACAGAGAGATTCAGTTGGCTGCCAAATCATAATCAGCGTGAGGGCTCACTTTGCCAGATCTCTCTATTTCATAACACGGACATGGAGCTCCACAGTCTACATAAAACCTTTCACCACAGCCATGTGGGTGAGGAGAAGCAGCAGATGTTGAACCTGAATCGACGCCTTGGGACCTACTTGAACCGGGTCAAACTCCTGGAGGAGGAAAACGCACTGCTTGCAAAAGAGATTCAAGCTCTGAGACACAGCAATCATGGAGCCTCTGCACGAAGGAAGGGCCTGGAGGAAGAGCTGCGCCAGGCGAGAATGGAGGTGGACACAGCCTGGAAGGACAGGGTCTACACAGAGGTGGAGGTTAGCAGGCTGGCTGAGGAGCTCCAAGCCCTGGACCTGCAGAGACAGAAGGAGGCTCAGGCCCATGTTGAGGCCAAGATGAAGGTGGAGCAAAGCAGGAAGGAGCTGGAAGAGGAACGGAGGGCACAGATCTGGCTGAGGGAGAAGGTCAGTCAGCTGGAGCATGAGATGAGGCACCTGATTCAAACTCATCAGGAGGATGTGGCCCACTTGGAGGCCACTTTGACCCACTCGAGAGCCACAATGCCACCCACACTGGCTCAAAGGGGCAACCAGACACCAAACCTCCTGCAGCTGGGGCAGGAATATGCCCAGAGGGCCAACAGGGCATGGCAGGAGACAGCTGAGGCCTACCAGGGGCAATTAGCTCAGCTAGAGGAGTCACTTAACCAGACCAGGAGCCATTTGATCCAAGTGGGTCGGGAGAAGAGCGAGAGTCAACAGAAATTGCAAGCCTTGGAGAAGGAGATCGCCTCGGCCCAGGATGTGAGGCTGCATCTGGAGAAGACTGCAGCCCAACGGGGACAGAAATACAGTGAGGAGCTCCAGCAACTACAGGTGAGAGCAGAACACCCATACCTGCTTTGAGGCTACAGATCCTATTCATTACACCTACATCATCATGCCGTCAGTCAGTGAATATATACCACACATTTGGATGATCTGCTTACTAGATGAGTCAGTGTTCTTCTTTCTTCCTCCTCTCGAAGCTGTAAATAACAGTTGTTCAAAGTTCGCACATAAAGTTCAACCGCTGGTCTTTTTTGACAACTTTACAGGAAGTGAATAGTCTGAAACTATGAAGTGACGAACCATAAAGAGTGTGCAAAGTTGATACTCAGCATATGCAAAGCCTTTACTAATGTGCTAGATGAACGGGGGCTTTCCCCCCCTCAGTGTTCTCATTTAATATTCTGATGGAATGAAAACATTTGGGTCTCAAAGGAACACAGGGTGGGGGGCTACATATTTATAGGTTGGCTCTGTTGGGATTAGTTCTGGGTCACAGTGAAGTCAGAGAGGTGAAGCACTCAAATTTAGCACTTTTTAGGACAATGCTGCGTTCTCTCAGTGTGGTCCAAGACGACTAGCAACAAGGCCACATGGACTGTAATGCAAGTGTTGTAAAATAAACCTAATTTGTGAACAACACAGAATGCAGAAGCACGGAGAACGCTCGTTTTCACACAGTATGATCAGCTGTGAGAATGCATTCAAACACTCCCCTTTCCTGCTTTACTTCCTGTTTTGGTAGGAGCACTTGGAGGGCCTTGAGGCGGAAAAAGAGGAGCTGGGCCAGCAGATTGATCACCTCGTTCTGGAGAACCGAGGCCTTCTGCAGGCCAAGATGTCCCTGGGCCTGGAGGTGGCAACGTACAGGTAACGCTGCACTCAGTACCGTACAGTACAGTGTCAGCACTCAAGGAGCTGCAGCCTAGGCCGAGTCGCACTGGGTGCTCTATATCTTACCCAATATCTCACTTTTTAAATGTGTCTCCAGTGATTTCGTCACAGATACATCAAATCTAGCTGAAGAGGAACATAAATAGTACCCAGAACAACTTATACAAAAGAGGAATCTGTCATAGATTACATTTATTCTCTGCATTCTCTCAGTCTTTTGTGCAGCTCAAACGATGTGCAGTGTCCAGAGTCTTAATTTTTTTAATGCATACACACCAACATTAAGACATGAACATAATTTCACATGCCCCTCAATAACAGAACACAGAATAATATGATATTGGTGTCAGATGGATGATGACATTATATTACAATACAGCAAACCACTTCACGTGACCGATCCAGAGAAGTATCAGATGGGACAAAATATTGAATTTACTGTACCTGAACTTACTGGTGAACGTACTGTACCATAACATGTACTATAGGTTTTCACATACTGCATCTGTTTCTTTTTAAATCAAAGGAGAGCAGAGTCTCATAGTTGGGAATATAAAGTACACCCCCCCCTCCCAAGACATCCCCTGGGAAATATAAAGGGTTGATTGATTTATTCAAATATTGACTGTTCACTGAAATATCAGATTTATATCCTGTTCTAACATTTCTATCAAAAATATTGTGATTAATTGGAGGAAAATGTACTCTAACATGTTTTTGATCATATACATTTATTGATATTCATAGAGGTCAACGTTTGTGTTGACTTTCATGACAAGGCAGCTTTTCTGTCCACGATTTGAATCTAGGGAGATAATCTTTAGTTGCAGCCCTGTTGGTAACAAAAAACTAAATATTTGAACGAGGCTAGCAGTTTTCTAGTGTAAGGCTAAGCACATGATATCCTCTGATTTGCTACGTTCTTTTGAAGGTATGTTAGAATCAGCTACTTTTTAATTTAAAACACCAGTTGTATGAAGCGTCCACGCCTCACTCACTTAGTTTGACCCATTCTAAGTATTAACAATGTAGATGAACACCCGTCCATCGCTGAGAGAGACGTTCACGGTCTGTGAAGCCGTCTGGACTAAAGGTCATCTCATTGAAACAGCAGCATCTCGGACAGAGCAACTTATCCATTATGGAGCTCTATAGTGGTGTCTCCTTTCTCCTTCTCCCCCCTCCCCACAATATTGACCCTCACCCATCAGTTAGAAGCTGCCGATTTATGAGCTATGGGAGTCTAGAGTAACAGCAGAGGCTGGGATGGGGGGGCTGGAGGACAAATGTCAATGTCATTCACCACACATGGAAGCTGATATTCTCATCAAACATAAACGCACACACAAAATGACACGAAACTGTTAGACATGCAGCTAATTATAAGAATGCGGTCCACATGTGTGATTGGAGACAGAGGTATTAGTGCTGCTTGGACTGCTGTGTGTGAGGAATTGATGGCAGAGGTTTGTGCGCTGCAGATGGCTCCTCAATGGCGGGGCCCTTCCTTCATTACCATAACAACAGATCTTGGTCTGTTCCTGCTGCTCAAGAGCAACAAAAGTCGCCCTCCTCCTCCTCCTCCTCCCGTCCACCGCTGTGTGTGCTGCATCATGTTGGAATTCAACCATCTATGGCTCATACATATTCTAAACATCACAATATTCACATGCCGTAACAGAATGTACGATGTTTCCTTTGTTGTCTGTCTTTGTAGAGCTTTGCTGGACGGCGAAAGCTTCAAGAGAGATGTGTCCTTTTCACATCAACCAAGAAACATTTCCATCACAGGTAAATAAAATAATATTAATACATCTGCAACGTGTCAGTGACTTTGCTGCTGCATTGCTGCATTGAACAATATTTATCTTCACTCTCCTTGCTGCATTAATACTACCTCTTTGTAAGGGTATAATTTCACTGAGTCTAACTAAAAGCCCCTCAGAGCGGGGGGACATGTTTCATACGATTTGAAATTGCATTAGTCTAACCGGGCAGGGTGTGGGGGCGGCTTGGCTAAGGGGGCTGAGGTAGGCACTTTGGGTCCTGTAAGGCAAGCCACCTAAGACAGTCCCCAAAGGTTATTGAGCCATATGGCTTTGCTTTCCGGTAACTTAGCCAGCAGTGAAAGGAAATGACGATCAATATCTCCCATTAGTGTCCAACCTCCATTGAGAACATACGTTTTGATAATGCTCTGGGGAGGCCGATTGGTCAAGATAACTCGGGATGATCTGAAATACTAGTCAAAGCTGTGATATCAGATATTCTCAGCATATTTAGGGCGCAACTGTTATACTGAAACTGGTTGGTTTCATTTAAAACATCAGTGCTTGTTGTTATTATTACAGTAGCTTAGCTCATTGTGTATTCATGAGCTCTGCTCTTGTCCTCCACAGATGCAGTTTTCAGTCCCCAAGGGGCTAAAAAGAATTACCAGACCCAGCTGTCTGCTTACCACAAGACCACTTCCCTCTCATCTGTCCGCACTAAAACAGGAACACGGCCAGCAGCAATAACTTCAACACCATTGTGGAGTAGAAAAGCAGTGACCCCCAATGAAACTCCAAAAACCTCCGTGAAACCTGCATATGAAGACACAAAGTCTTCGACATGTGAAGCCCCTTATCCAAAAATTCTGCAGGACGGAGCTGTTGAAAGTTTCAGACCACAGGAGGTTCAAGAGAAGGTCACCTATGCTGAGCCTCTGTCACCTCCTAATGAGCAGGAAACAATGTCAGACGACAAAGAGGTTGATTTGGATTTGAGCAATGACTGTGTCGAACCTAACAAGGAAAGACCAGTTCTTGAGTCAGTTGTGAGTTACCAGGTTGAGTCTGGCCTCAGCACCGAGTCACACTTTAATGAAGAAGTGAATCAGCACCAGCTGTCCACATCTAACCTTACACCATACCATGTCAGAATGACAGAGGAGCCCTGTGGTTTCTCCGATGAGTCTGATAAGGATGCATCTTTTGAAATACCCGCTGAGAAAGAAGATATGCAAGGGCCACATCCTCCAATCGATGCATGGGTCGAGAAAGAGGGTAAAGGCCAAGAGGTAGACCATGTGCAAGAGGAAGCCTCAGATTCTGAAACCGAAGCAGTGCGTGAACCAAATTTTGAATCCAGGACAAGCAGTCCGATGTCTGAATATGAGCCCGAAGAAAGTGCGTTTAACAAAGTGACAGATCTCAGCAGAGATGACAACATCTTAAAAGAGGACGGAGTTGAGATAAAGCAAGAAGTAAGCTGTTCTATAGTAGCAACAAATGAGAAGGATGTTGAGGATAAGTTGTACCCTGATGGAGAAGAGATGGATACATGGGATAGCGTGATAGAAAGGAAGGTTGACCTGAAGACAGACAATGGCATAAAAAAGGACGAAGAAGAACGGCAGCGCGCTGAGCCAGAGGAAGACATATCAACAAGAGAGCATGTAAAGCAGGATTCTGCTACAGGCGACGATGTAGCCTCTCCAATGATGGACACACAAGTAGATGCTGTGTTAGCCGAAGAGCATGCACCACTTCCTGAGAATGGAGAAGACGACGAAGAGGAGGATTCTCAAAATGTCTCTGTGTCGTGGAGGACTGAGCTGGAGAGCGACAGCTACTGCTCAGGATAACACTCTAGCTGACACTCGCCCCCTGATTCGATACAAGAGCGACGAGACTGACGCCAATACTCAGGCGTCACACATGGATGAGAGCGAGTCCAGCGAAGGTGATCCGGAAAAGAAGACCGGAGAGACAGGAACTTGGAATGTGGAGCGAAGGCAAGTCAAAGAGATTTGGAACTATGGAAGATCTGTGTGAAGAGGTGGAAGGAGAAGCATTGGATGAGGAATATGATCTAGGATATACTCATATTGAGGACAGGGATATTGACCATGGTATGACTGTAAGTGGGCCTGAATCAGAAAATGCAGAGGAAATGACCTGGAAAGTCAGCGAGGGACATTCAGATGAAGAAACCGAAGAACGTACCGATCCCGTGAGACCCACAAATGTGGACTACGATGAGGAGTTAGAGATAGACAGACTTGTGGAACAGGAATTAGAGAACTTAGCCACAGACAGCTACAGTGCTCACTTTGCAAAGCAGCAGAGTCAAGAGAGGTTACATCTGCAGGGAAAGTCTGTCGGGGAAATGACAGAGCAAGAAGAAACAAACACATCTCCCCTGTGTAGGAACCTTGTATCTTCAACTGACGTGACAGATCAACTTTCCGAGAATATGTATTTCAGTGATTCATCAGTGCCTCAAACTTTGACTGACGAGGGAATCCAGCATCGAGAGGTCCAAGAGAAAAGACAGGAAGAGGATGAACACAATGTGTCCATGGTGACACATGCTGATGTGACAGAAGATCACTCCAGCTTTAGTGACCTCACCAGCAAGCCTGATATGGAAGAAATAAACAACTCAGAGCAACCAAACTCTGTGTTAGAGGTAACAGCAGACCAGGAAAACCTGCACGACGTTGCTGTCCCCACTGAGGTGAAAGAGGTTGCACCTGTGGAACCATCCAGTGCATCTCAAGAACATCTCATTGAGGATCCTGCAGACTGTCAGGAAGGTCCAGAAACAGCTGAATGGGAAGTCCTGAAGAACCCAAGTGAGGACTTAGAAATCAGAGATCAGAATGAAGATCATGAAGAATGTGATAATGTGCCAGCTGAAAGTTATCTCCATGACGATGAAGGCTCTGATGAGGGCGTTATGCCATGTAAAGACGAGCCCCTCGAAATCTCCCCTGACAGTGCCCCTGATGAAAACGATATATTTGCAGTCAAAGACTCAACAGAACGAGTGGACACAAATGGCACACAAGACAAGAACCTCCATGGTTTCTTCAACTCTGGTGTAAAGAATGATTTCTGGGTGTCCTCTCTGGAGACCGGTGCCACCTATCAACCGGATGATAACAAAGCAGCTGAGCAAACCAATCAGAATGTAGGGTTTGATGACAACTTGGTTTGGGGGGATCTGCAAAACCCGAATATGGTTAACTGGAACTCCAAGGTGGATATTGACTCAACTAAAGCCCTGGCAGTTAAGAAGGAGCAGGAGATGCATTCGGAGGTGAAGCAGGTGCTGTGTCGAAATGCTGTGGAGGGGGAGTTGGTCCATTCTGAGGAATCTGAAGTTGAGGGTGAATCCTGGTCATCAGGAGAGGAACCAGTATAAAAAAGTAGTGACGAGTTTGAGTTAGACCAGTTTTAGATTTAATCAGTGTTAGTCAGAGGAAAGTTGATGTAATGCGTATACTATGAAAACCAAAGTCGTGCCTTGGTGCGCACCTCAGTGACGCTAACCACCAATGTGCCAATTCTATCTAAGATACTGAAGATACTGTCTTATTTCCTTAAACTGACATTTGACTAACCGCTTTTTGTTCTCTTCTAATTGTCGAATATCTTGAGTCTTTCGGTGTGCATGTGTTGTGGAGGAAGGTTAGACATTTCTGCATGAGGGAACGGCATGAAGACAGAACAAAGAATGTAATTTGAAAGTCAAAGCATTTTATTGATCGCTGCCTAATCTGATTTTACTGACTGATGGAAATCAATGACACCAGAAGGGTAGAATTCCTCGTAGAGATGCTATTTCATGTTGTATCAAACAAACAGCTAGGGTTTCTGCTGGTGAACTCTCTTTTCAGTGGACTTTATACATGTAGAATGAATGGCTGTTTGTTAAAGGTTTATGTTGAGTGACACACTGACCTTTTTGTATTTGGTTGGCCTCTATCAACCAAAGTATTTTATTTCACGCATAAAGTTCTTGCTGCGGTACATTTATAGTCTGAAATAAACTTCTTGACACACTCTCATTCTTTGTTGAATATGTATCCTGGTGATTTGCATAGTGCAGCTCGCACATCCACATTACTAGTGTAGCTGTAAATATTTCATTTTTGAACTTTATTTGTATTTATAGGCAACTCAGTGAGGACCAAAAGATTTAATGGCATATTATTGCTTTAGGACAAAGATCTGACTTTATTTCATAGGTTTGTCAGTTCCTAAAAAGTGTCATTGAAAGAACAACAACAGTTTCATACAATTTATTTGGGAAAAATCATGTAATTAATACACGTTACCCCATAATAGGCACCAAATCACATTGTTCATTCAAGGGAACTTCCTAAAAAATATTAAAAAACCTATAAAGGCAAAAAGTTACCAGGAGGAGCCTTTTGTTGGAAACAACATCATAACATATAAAAGTCTGTTTTTTAAAGGAAAGAACTGGTTAGTGATGATTTATTAGCCGGGCCTCTAAAACCAGTTGCATCCTTAAGACAAGGTCAAGAAACCAGCTGCTTGCAGCCTTCCAGCAACATCCATCTCTGTTTCCTTTGGGGTTTTCATTGAGGAAGGCTGTGTGTGGATCTATGTTTGTGTGTTGCTGGACTTGGCAACATCCCAGTCTGACTGACCTCAAAGCAGGCAAGCTAACAAAGCAGCACCGGGGCCCTCCACAAGCTAACAGCCATCCCATGAGACGGCCAAGGAAAAAGTACGAAAAAGGGAACAATGTGTGACCTCGCCTCCTCTCCCAACCACCCTCCAACCCCTCCACCCGTCCACCTCCCCCCCTTGTCATTCATTAGTCAGTTTACGGAACAATGATGGCTATTTTTTAGCGGGTGTTCGCCTCCTCGCTGCCCAAATCTGCCCAATGAGGAAGGAAGCCGCAGACGGTGGTATTCACTGTGAGAATGCAGTGCAGAGTGAGTGCTGGAATGGTATTACGGCAGCTGTCTGGCATGCTCCTATTCTCTGCCTATCAAAAGAGCTGTCCTCCCTAAGACAGCCAATGCACTGAACTGAACTGAACTGTATAGTTCCCTCGAGGGGAGAGCAGCAGCAAGTAAGATAAAAACAGAAGAATTAGTTTAATAGCATAATTTCCAAAAGCAACGTTAAGTGTTCCTCAACAACTGTAGTACAAAAACTTTTAATGTTTTAGTTAAGAGCTAATGAAATGCTTTAACTAATAAGGCTACATTTAGAGTAACAGAAACCCCATGAGAATCCAGGGGACCTGCTATTCCTGAAAATTAGTTTGGCACAGTGCTTAAATTTTAAACATTTGGCACAAAATCACCAGCCACTAAATCAGGGGTGGGATGTATATTTTAATGGCTGCATCAATCATTTTATTCCTTGGCAACTTTCTTGTAAAATCATGTTACTGGCGGTCAAACCAGTCGTCAACATGTTTACCGCGTGCCGTGTTTTCAGTGACAAGCTCCCTGGATACCACAAAACTTGGCATAGCTGCCAGCAAAGTATTGTTGCGTTTGAAGTGACTTACCGGCGCAGTTAAACATCTTCTTGGTAAGTTATAACCAGAAATATCTGAACATGAGCAGCAGATCAGACTCAAGACACATCTTCACAGTTTGCTGTTATAATTTTGCCGTAATCTCACTGAAATGTTCACTCAAGGCACCCTGGGTATCAACATGCTCAATCGCTGACCAATGACCAATGAGCTCTGGATTAACATGGGGGAGGTGTGTTTGTACGAGTCCATTAGGAGAGACGTAAACCTCTTTCAGCTCTTTGTGGTAGTGTGTGCACATGTGTGCTCTGATAGCCATCTGCCATCCGTCATTCCGTCTCCATTGATTTAGTCTTGATGTCAATGGAGATGGATGGAGAATGATGAAGGAGCTGCAGAGCTGGACTGAAGAAGTGTCTCCACCGGGTTCTCCCGCTTTAGATCCCCATTAATCTCTATAAACAGATATCTGCATATGAATGCAAAATTTGGACACAAGCATTCAGGGTTCTGTTTGTAGTCTGAGGAGTATTGACCGATCATATTTGAGTGGCTTTGGTTGAATGTATTTAAACAGGAGATCAAAAGAGGCAGAGCGCATTAGCTGAAATGCAGTCTTGATCTATCTTC
The DNA here is from genome assembly GCA_014281875.1 of Nibea albiflora. Classification (NCBI taxonomy): domain Eukaryota; kingdom Metazoa; phylum Chordata; class Actinopteri; family Sciaenidae; genus Nibea; species Nibea albiflora. The sequence goes on along the minus strand of CM024804.1, from coordinate 23,962,634 downwards.
CATTCAGCTTGATATAATAATACATTTTATTTTAAAAGCACTTTTCTAGATACTCAAAGACACTTTACATTAAAAAAAAACATCAAATCAGCAAAAACAACAAGAAATAGTACATTAAAAACACGTTAGACTGAGCTAAACATTAAAAGCAATTTGTTAGATATGAAAATATCTGAATTCATATGCAGATATCTGTTCATAGAGAATGGCTGAAATACACCACTCTCCTCTCTGGTGCATCAAGTTGCTAATTGGACTGCAGGGCTGAGACAGTCTGATCCAAATATCTGTTTTCCAAATATCTCCCGGCTACACCTAGAAGCCCTGAAACATTGACTGTTGGCCCCAGAGGCTACATAGCTGTTAGACAAGAGAGAGTGGATCCCCAATCTGCGTGATGGCACATAATCTAACCGAGAGACAGCACACAAACTAAGGACCAGAAATCTAAGTTTGGTCTATCTATCTTGGGCATACTTCCAAATGAATCTGCCTTGATGTTGTTCATGGAGTTGTGTAGTGTCCAAAGTGAAAGGGGTTCATCCTCTGAGAGCAAGAATGTCCTGGATATAGAATATGTTTTACAGCAATCTGCTGATTGGACGTTGATATTTCTTGAGTACAAATGGATATTCTTTTCTTTCGTAAAGTTTTACAAGAAAGGTCACCATCAACATTACAACGTATCCTCTGGGGAGCATGAACATCAGCAGAAGTCTGGCTTAATGGTGATAAAGTGTCACTAATCAGTATGAAGACAGTGATTTCCTTACACCTTCACAAATTTATCATCACTAGGGATTGTCAACCTCTTTACTAATCAGGTAACTGAAGCTAATCCCTGTACTGCAGGAGGGATGTTAATGTCTGTAGCTTTTTCACCTCTCTAGTACCACTTCTTTATAAATATTGCATCAGACCATGGACCTGTAACCACACCCAACAGTAATACTGTACTGATACACCCAGCAGCACACTTGACTGCACTGTGAGGAGTTAAACCACTGGAAAACAGAGTTAAGTTACTCTCTAAGTGATGTTTTGTCAAAAGTAAGATATTTTGCTTGAGTAACTTTAGTTCCTCTTTTTTCACAGCCGCTCATTCAGAGAGTGTATGAAGATAAAGTTAAAAACTATTTCCTCTTTTTACACATCGTGCTCAAATCGACCCGTCTGCTCCGCCTAAACGCTGCGATGCCGAAGGCATCTGACAATATTACAAATCCTGCCTATCAAGTCATCAGTCAGCAGCCTGTATCGAAATAGAGCGGAGATTGCAGCGGGACGTGCAATCTGTTGCTGACAGCTGCAGGTTGGTTCAGTGATCCAGGATAAGTGACTGACTCGTGAATAGAAAATAAATCCTCCATGAGAACAATATTAGCAAAGGTTGTGACCTGGATGTTTGAGCTCGCAGTCATCTGTTGTAATAGCAGAAAGTTGCTGTCTCACTCTAAAATAATCAATATCATGTTTCAATGAGCTTCATTGAAAAACTCAAACCTTGTTAAGCAACTTAATTTGCCAATGCAGCCACACAGTTTCATTACAGTTGTATGATGCTGGTGCTTGTTGCTGCACAGCATTGCTGTACCAGCATGTGGGTTGATCCGAGGGTGAGAAAGGGGAAGAGAAGATGGACGCTGATCTGTAGCTGTCAGACGTTGGTTTGAGGTTTGTGTGCCTATCAATATACGTAACTGTTGGACTACTCGGCTAGACATGACCATATTTGTTTGTCTGGGTACGATTGCACAAACACATGCTGTATGAACTATATACTCAGCAGCCACTGAGCAGAAACTTCTGTGCCTGTGAACTGAAACTAGAGCAGAAGTACCAAAAAACACTGCAGCTCCTCAGACAGGCACTCAGCTAGTCGAGGCTTCAAATGTCCAGCAGTTTTAGTCTCTATGGTTAATTCTCCTCCTCACACTTATTCCCATTCCAGTTACATTAAGGTTTAACACTAACATAAGAGTGTTTGACAAGTAGGAGCCACGACAGGTGGCTTGTTTGAGACATCAGGCTTCATCCAGATCTGCCTCACTGAGCACCCACATCCCGTGGGTGACGTCAGAGACTATATCCATGTTTGATACTGTGTATGGTAGCCACGCCCCTGAAACATACCCTGCTTTATTGTAAATTTTACTATAAGTGACCATCATTTACTAAATGCTAATTATGTTTTACAGAGAGAGACTTGAGACTTGGATTCGGGTCCAGAAACCGTTTACAGGTCCAGCACGCTGCTGGGTTAAAAAGGGGAGAGTGATTAGCTAACTGGATTCAGGTGTGCCGATCACTCTCACCTGGCGCTGCTCTCCTGAGCCCGCTCCACACCTCTCTCCTGCAGCTGGTGCACCACGCCCCCTCCACATTAATTAATAAGACTCTATATTATCAGACCAGCAAATGAAGCTGCGCGACCCGCCGACTATCCACAAAGGAACATTTTCATTTGAAAACTCTCTGCTGAGGTCATTCAAACACAAATCACATTTCATGAGATCAAATAACAAGAGACGACAACAAATGCAGGAACAGCGAGTGCAAGCAGCAGCAAGCATAACCCAACGTTACATAACCGCATGGACAATGAAGCAGAACAGCAAGAAACAGAAGCAATAAAGTAAATCAATAAAGACAGGAAAAGATAAAAGCAGTACCTGTGTGTGTGCGTGTGTGTGTGTGTGTGTGGTCACAGAGCTGAAGGGTAAATCAGATAATGATTATTTTAGATTTCATTATTTCGATACAGTATTAGAAATATGGAGCATTAACAATAAACCAATGCTTCACAAAGCAGTGACGGCTCGCGTGAAGCCTTTGTAACCTCTGATAATGAAGCACACGATGCTGAAATGAAGTCCAGTTTAAGTTCAAGGAAGGCGTGTGGTGTGAGCACTTCCACCTCCACCGGTCAGTGTCGTGACATTAAACTGGACAAGCAGAAGTCAAACCCTAAAACAGGAATTCAAAGAGCCTTTCTGCTCAGAAGGTTCGAGGCTTATTTCAACAAATCTGCCTTCCATACTATTATAAGAACTAATAATGAAATAACTCTTAGTGATATCAACGTGACAAATTGTGTTTTGCATGTGGGGCAGACAGAAGTGAGCGTTTATTTCCTCTGTTGGTGGCTCTCTGCATGCGTGTCTGCCAGCAGATGCCCACAGAATAATCTAATCAATGTCTGGAAATGAAGTTAGCCGTGCGTTGGCTGACAGGCCACACCCATGAACACACAAAGAACACAGAGGAAGGCAAAGAGGAAGGAGATGACTCACTTCTCTTTGTGTCTTACAGCGACCCACAAACCGGCTCGGCTGTGTACAAACAAACAAGAAAATATTCAAGTCCAGAAAGTTACGTGCAGGATGTGTTCGCATCCACCCTGCAGCCAGCTTTTTAAAGATTTAACACCCTCACACTGAAAACATGACACTGCGAGTCACTGCGAAGGCAGCTTAACCACTGAAGTGTAAGAAAGATAAGATCACTGAGAAAAATGGCTGCCTTCATGTCTGACGGGAAACGTGGTGACTGCAGGAACAGGCGATGCCCGGATCGTCCAGCTGGATGTCTGACTGAGCCGTCTGAGAGTGTGTGTGTGGTTATTATTAGCCTCCTGTTGAGCCATGAGTGTGTGTGTCTGTGTGAGACGTGAGGCCAACGGCTGCTGTGGACAAACCAGATGACCGCCACAGCTGATGGCCCGAGTTCGGCTCGGTCAGTGCTGGGTGGGTCAGCGTGAACAGTTGTCATCCGACAAGCTTAACCAGCAATGTGGAAATGTAAAGCTAGCGGTGCTGACTGGAAACAGAGACCACGAAAGACTTGTAACGTCTGCTGCTTCTACACTGAGTTATCATGAAGTACACCATGTTCTCCATCCGCACTGCACATGCTGCTCAGGTTCTCTAAAGTTTTGTTGCTAAACTCTTCATGTCGCATAAATTAAAATCCTTAAAACTGCATTTTTAGGTTTATTTTGGCCACTTAGGGCAGCGCAAGAAGCTGTAGATGCATCAGTGAGTCGACACCTTACAGGGTCGATCCTGCCATCATATACATGAACTCTCCTTGTAGCTCCGCTTCGGTCTCCATCAACTCCTGAGAAAAATGTCTGACTTTTCAGCTGCCAGATGTTCCACTTCCTTCACCATGATCAGGATAAGAACCAGGATAACTCTGATTTATTCCAGGTTATTAAACTCACATCGACATGATTTAATATCTGTTATTTTACAGGTACAAAAGTTACACAGTGTTGCTTAAATGCGCTGACATAAATATAATTTCTCCTGGTTTATTTTCTGGAGCTCATTAAAGTCGACATACGTTGATCACAAAACATTTTAGAGAATAATTATTCTTTGATTCAGAGTTCTGACACTTCAGTTCAATAATCGCTGTGATTTATCTAAAGGAAACATCGTCGTATTGAAGTCGCGTCATAATATCTTTAAAATGTGTTTTTTTTTTAACGTCCTCATGTCTTGTATGTTATGTTGCAGCTGACTGTACAGAGTCTCTTGATGATTTTGCCTTTGAACTCACTCTTTCTTCATTTCCGCAGCATCGCTTCGACTCCACGGTGAGTCAAATCATTTGATTTAACACCACCAAGAATCACAGATTTGTCCTGGTTTGACTTCACAGTACGAACCCAATACACACCCTTTGACCTTTGACCTCATCTGTGCAGAGAACAGGGAGGAGGAGGAACAGCTCACTTGTCTTCCGGAGATCAATTAAGTATCAGGATTCATTGATCTGCACTTAAAGTGGCTCAATGACGAGCTGATTGACACACGTGCATGTTCTGAATCATGAAGTCTGTCGTTAATCTCCTTATTAGAGCTGAACGTTGTGGTTATTCTGCAGAGGATGACTGTTTGTTTAAGAGGTCGCTGCAGACTGCAGATCAGGTCGTTAAGTGGTCACCGTTAAAAATCCAACTATTGATTTTTCTTTTGAAAAATCTCAAATTAAAGTCCTGACTTCTCGCCTCAAACATACATGTAGCTTTTAGAACCTAATTTATGTGTTTAGACGTTAAAACATGCAAGTTTGAAAGCTGCTGAACAGCAGCACACAAAGAAATCAGTACAAAGTTATAGTTTAGAAATATATCAAACACATAGATGAGCTCTCCTGTCTTTCTTTCAGTCAAGAATTTATTGTGATTTCATTTAATCTTTTCATTTTCTTGAACATTTCGGGCTTCCTGCCTCGGCTTCCTCTGCGTCTCTGCAGCTTGTGTCCTGCAGTAACAGGAGCACCAGAAACCAACCAAACACGAGAGCGCCATCCAGTGGTGACAACGCGGCACTGCTGCCACATCTAAAAGACACACGCACATTAAAAAAAGAAAGAAAGAAGGACACAAACTTTTCTGTAGGTCAACTTGTCTATTTAATATATAAAATACGGTAAAACATACGCAAAAAGGGGGGAGGGTAAAGAGGGGACCAATGGATACTTTGGTACAATAACAAACACTTTTTTTTGTAAAAGCAGTATAGAATTTGTAATAACATATCAGTGCATACTTTATTTATGAAAATATACACAAATTGTATATCATTCTCCAAAAACAACAAAAAAATTATCTTTACAACAAAAAAGCAGACTAGCCGAACACAATATATTAGCTATAATTTATTTTAAACTTTTTTCTTCAATTTCATTTTTTTTTTCTTAAATGTATTTCTGTGTGATGCATATTTGTGTGTCGATATTACATTTTATTTCCTATAACATGATTCACTCTTCGCTTTGTCTTTTTTAAAAACGCCCATGCATTGACATCATCGTGTCTGGTCAGAAATAAGTTAGACGTGTCACGCTGACCTCTCCCTTCCTCCCTCCCCCCTCCATGTTACAGCATGTGTGGACTGAGAGGTTTGTACATTGGACTCAAAAAGTTGCAGCATCGAAGCAGTTATGTTTTTTTTTTTGTTGTTTTTTTCCTCGACTCGTTCGGCGCCTCCGTCCGCAGCCACACGTGTACTAATATCACTACGCTTGTGTTTTGTTTTTGTTTCATGTCATAAAAATCGTGCAACATTAGTAACACCCTTTTTTTTGTTTGTTTTTTTGAAGAAAAAAAAGAAAGAAAACAAATCCCAAAAAAAGAGAAAACAAAAAATATATTTATAGAATATTTTTATATAATAAAATAAAATCAAAATTCCAAAAGAAAACAAGATGCCTAACCTACACACAAAAAAAAAGAAACGCAGATTTTCTATATCATCATGACAGCTACCGTCAGCGAAAGCGGCGCTAATGATGATAATAATAATAATATCAATTCTCAGAACAATTAAAAACAGACTGTCACCAGCACAAATTAACACTGGAAAGTGAGTGAGACTTCTAAACATCATTATACAGAAGCAAGTATCGCTTTTTTTGGGGGGGTGTGTGTGTGTGTGTGTGTGTGTGGGGGGGGGGGGTGCAGGTCCTTAAAACTATTTCTCAGCTCGATTGTCTTCCTGTTGTCTTTTTGTGTGATTACAGCGACCCCTAGTGTTGCTTTAAAGACGGTGCGGACGCCGACCGTCCCCCAAAAAAGGATGCCATTTTCTTTTTTTCTTTTTAAAAACATTTTTTTAGACAAACGCGTGTCGGCTCGCGGCCTTTCACGTTTTTTATTTGTTCAAAGCTCGGGGTACAACAGTCTTAACAGTCAAAGTGTTTACACTCGGAGGGATTAATGTTCGCTCTGCCACGCGCTCAGAAAAGCAATATTGACACTTGAGACTTGTCACAGAGTGGATGAGTGTGTGTGTGTGTGTGTGTGTGTGTGTCAGACAGAGAGAAGAATTACAAAAAAAAGAGAGATGATGGAAGTGAGGAGAGGATGATGGGAGTAGTGTGTGATGGGGACGGGTTCTGATTAGACTTTGCAGCGCTGATACTCGCTGTCTGGACAGAGTAGTGTGTGATGAAATGTGTGTGTGTGTGTGTGACAGAGTGAGACGGGGTGAGATGGAGGTGAAGAGGGCCTGCCCATGAGAAGGATGTGGTAAAAACCCAAAGTCGACAAGTCTGTTGGATTTGGGAGGTAGTCATTAAAAGATCAAGACTCGTTCTGAAACCTCCGGCTTAACGACAAACGATACCCAGAACTGCCTCCAAAGCTTTTAACGAGCAAATGGACGGAGGCTGAGAGTGCTTTTAGGGAGAGAAACAAATAAATAAATACATGAATTTGCACTCCTGACCACTATGTTTCTAAAAAATCTACCCACTAAACACGACATCACCCTTTGCCACTTTGTTAGAGTAGAAAAATGACATCCTTCAGATTTCTTTTTACCTTCATCGTCTTTTTAACCGCTCGGTATTTTATTTATAAAACTACAGCCAGCCAGTGACAGGCGGAGGAGAGATCCGTTACACACACACACATGGCTTTTTAACGAGAGAGGAGAAAGGTGGACAGACAGACATCCTTGGCTCGATTTAATTGTACGCATCTGTAGAGTTTGACTGATATGTTTGGGGCAGAAGATGCTGCCGTTATTATTGTACGTCGATATGCCAAAAAATGTTACTTAATAATAACAAGCGGTGATTATAAAAGCAGACAACTTTTTTGGGGGGGGGAACTCAACTCTAAATAAAGTTTGTTTAGTGAACGTAATAAAACTGATTTTAAATAGAACTGAAAAACAAACAATTCCCTTTTAATGACGATTTAAATTAATTGCCTTTTTGAAGGCTTTCAAACTGTACATTTCTTTTCATATTGCCTCATAATTATAATTATAATTAAATTAAATGAATCCATTCAATCGATTTCAAACGGGCAGCCGGTGAGGCAGGAAAGCTCTGATTGGTTGACATTCAGTAATAAATTATTTAAATTAAATTACAAGAATAATTTGTAGGATTAAATCAACAAACCAGCCAGGTATATCAGTCTAACCCTAGCGTGTGTGTGCGTGTGTGTTCATGGGGCAGGTGTGTTAAGGTGTCAGGGGTGTGTGTGTGTGGTAAAGTGCGCTCCATCGGTGACAGAGTCCTAACCATTGCTCAGTCCGAGTCGCCACGGCTACGTCTTCCCTTTCTGCCTCTGCAGCGCCCTCTCTTGGCTTGTCGACATATTACACTTTATATACACGCATAAATAATAATAATAATAATAATAAAAAAAGAAGAGAGCGATCCACTGAGAATCAACATGTTTGCTTTTTTTTTCTTTCTCCGTTTGGTGAAGGGACATCCTGCCGAATATATAGTTCATATATACAATCCCTGTCGTCTATTGTAGTCTCCTGCCCCAGATGAAGAGCTGCCCTCGCCCTCCGCCTGAAGCTCTTTAAATATATACTTGTATACGATCTATTTTTTTAACCTTCAAAACACCTTATCCCTGTCACACAAAAGCCACAAAGGTTACAGATTGCTTATATACATGGTACCTCACAAACCTCCGCTTTGAACATCAGCTATCTGTTCAAAACAGGAGTCGCTTTCACAAAAATAATTTCAGCTGTGTGCACTGCAGGTGTGTGTTCAAGGATGAAATCCAGAACTGAACATTTGCCCAAATCACTTTGTCTAAAAAACGACCAGTTGAGGTAACAAACCCGTATACACACACACAACACACGCACACCACACACACACACACACACACCAAACACACACACACGCGCCTTTCTCAGCATCTGTAGTTGACAAGATGTCGGGCGAAACTAGGAGTATCTGCGTCATGTGTCGTTGAGCTGTTGCAGCTCGTCCCTGATTCAAAGAAAAGCAGTCTTTTTACCTCGGCAACGAATCGTGTTCCTCGTTTGACAGCTAGTCTTCACGGTTCAGATTAAATAAAGACCCCCGGGAGGGGTCGTCAGTCTTGTATGGGGGGGGGGTCCAAAGCGTCGGCCCTGTTGATGTGGGCCGCCGGCTCGGCTTAAGGGACGGGAAAAGGGGATTTGTTTTTGTTTTTAGTGTCTTCATATTCAAAAACTGAGACGGATCCAAACTCTAAAGATCAACAGTCAAGACAAGGACAAAACTCCACGCTTTAAAAAGAGCAAACCGGCCCCGGGGCTCTCAGGAAAACAAACAAGAATCTAGAGCGGTAGCGATACAACCGCGGTCGGGCCGATGTGTACAAAGATGTGTGGACTCGAGTAAGGACGCGAGGGTGGAGAACACCACCAGCCGCTAAGCCAACGCAGGGCATGCTGGGAACAAACATGTCGGCCTGCTCTGCCGGCGGATGACAACATACTGGGTGACAGTAAAAGTCCAGGCGGCCAAATTTAGGGGCCACTGTGGCCGGATTAAAAACTTACTCATTCACTTCTATTCAAATACAGCTGAATAAAGTCAACCATTGACAAATGTAATCCCTGGTTTGGTGGCTCAACCCCCCGTCGGGGGTTTCGTGTACGTGTGATTAGAGTTCAAATGTGTATGCACATTGCCATACGAGTGTGCGTCAGTGTCCGTACGTGCGACACGAGAGTGTGTTAGCATGCTTTTGTTGTGTCTGTGTGTGAGGTCAGCTTTCCTGTGCAGACAGTAGGTTACTGGGTTGATGGCGGGTATATATACTGTATATGTGTGTGTGGTGTGTGTGTGTGTGTGTGCGGGGAAGGAGACTGGGGGCATCAGGGCTGGTGGGGGCATGTACACAAGCCACAAGTACGCATCTCCATCTCCATCCTCCATCTGTCCGTCCGTCCGTCCCTCTCTCCGATCATCTCTTCATGTGACCCAGGTATCCAGTCTCATTCTCTTGACGTTGGTCCCGTCCTGCTCCTGGGGTTCGGCCGAAGAGGGCCGCAGGAGGACCATGGTGGGCTGCTGGGCCCCGGCGCTCGCCTGGTGGTGGAAGTCCGGGCCCCCGCCTCGTCCCTGGGCGCCGTCGTCCCGGTCGCTGCCCTCGTACGAGCTGCCGTTGCTGCTGAGGCTGTCGACCGGCGAGCGGCCTTGACCTCCCGCGTCCAGGCGCAGGGTGCCGGGGTAGGCCACTGTCACGAGACCTTGTCCCTGGATTTGACCGTGGCCTCCTCCTCCGCCTCCCCCGCCGCCGCAGGTGGAGCTGGGAGTGCTGCGGTCGCGGTTTGGTGAGACGGGTTCGGACTTGATGTTGACGTTGGGGTTTGTGTTGACTGTCAACGCGCCGCCCTGAGATAGGTGACCCACCGGCCTGGAGAGATGGAAAGAAGAGAAGAGGATGGAAGGAGAACAAAAGGAGAGAACAGGAACATGATTACAGAACGACCTGTGCTATCTTCAAACATTACAGAGCAGACCTTCATCAGACAGACTGCAGGGATGAAACAAAGAGTTCAGCTGATATTCGAGGAATGGTCGCAGCACCATGTGCAGATAAACATGAACTGGGCTTTTACAAGGAGAAGCTGCGGGCGATGCTATAAAACCAAGCAAATGTAGGCTTGGGTGGGCTGCAGCACATGAAGAACAAGGACACACGAGACACAGAGGACTACATTTGAGACCACAGAGAAAGAAAAGCACAGTCCATAATAAGCCATGCAGGCCGAACATCTTTGCGTTTCGGAATTCAGTCCGCTGAAGGTTCACATTGCACGACGAGAAGCAAACCGGAGCTCGTAAAATAAGTCCCACGGGCTGGTGTAGCATTCGTCCTGAGAGTAACGTCTCTTTCCTCTGATACTAATCCCAGAACAGATGTAGAAGCAGCTGAATATGAGCATCATTCCTGTTCTGTTTGGCTTTCACAGCATGACAATCTGCTGTCAGCATCTGTCTGCTCGCTTCCACCTACGATAACCTTTCTGCGTTTGTGGGTTCGGCGGCGCGGCTCTACTGGAAGGGGATGAAAACTCGAGGTTCTAAGGCAATATCTGGTGGCACCTGATTTTTAATCAGTGCCTACTGCGAGGCTGCGATCACACACACATGCTGATGCTTAGAACCAAGAAACACCCAATTCTGCAGCTCTTACAGGAGCAATTAAGGAGCGAGAGGATGACTGAGAATTGACAACTGTTGGCCGCTGCTCTTCACGTTCTGTCTGTCTGACTGTTGCACAACACCTCATCACGAGAACCGTCAGATCGTTCCAGGAGGTTTTAATCGAGCGTGTGCAACTATTGGCAGTGTTCAGACATGACGTGACCACAGACAGCGGTAAGACGTCCGTGTGCTTTAAGGACGCTGACAGAAAACATCTCATCCTGCGTCTCCGTCTCCGTCTCTGCCTCCGTCATTGCAAACTCTTGCTATAATCTATCAGAAATGTGTGTTTCATAGCCCAAAGCGGTGCATAGCTGGATGACATTGCATTAAGTTGTGGCTAGGTCCAACTTTTTTTTTGCTGGAGGACTGTAATTCTGACTGACTTTTTTTTTTTTTGCTGGGCCATTAGTGCGTCAACACAGTGCTGTTGTTGCTGTTTGACATGGATTTATTCAGCCACCACCAGCGTCTAGACTTTCTAGACTTTCTAGACTCTCTAGTCATCTGACCTGTAAGGGGCCTATTTTTAAGGGAAGTGCTTCACTTAACAGAGTCAAACCGCCAAAGTCTGCTGCTAGCCCACTAAAGATTGTTAAAAAGACTTCTGATCGCCGACACACTCACACTCAGCGAGCTTTTCATTAAGCTGCCGTGCACGTGTCTTAAGATGCTCGGGACAAAGTGCCCAAAAAGCGTACATCCATGTCAGCGGCTGGGCTTCTACCTGAGACCTGAGACGACTCTCTGATCAGCCCCTCCACCCTCACACTCAGCCTTCACCACCTCCCTCCTCCTCCTCCTCCTCCTCCTCCTCCTCCTGCTGGCTGGAGGCTGAGTCGAACCTGTCACCGAGGCTGACACCGGCTGTTGACGCTGCACTGTGGCTCGCTTCTTTGACGGCGTCGACAGGATTTTTTTTTTTTTTTCTTTTTCCGGATGGCGTTCGTTTTCTCCTCCCTCTCCCAGCCTGACACGGTCGATCTGAATTTGAAGCTCCCAATTACTGCGTTTTGCCCCTCGGGTGTGTTCTAATATGTCATATCATGAGCCATCTGCAGCACTGTATCTCTAATATTCCCTCAATTACTGGCAGACTGAGAGGGGAATTTAAGATAGCACTCCTTCAGGCGATCCGGGTCTGCGGCACTCAAATGTGCTCGCTGTCTTGCTCCATCTCTGACACACTTTAACTCATGCACTCTTGCTGTCTTACATACAAATGCTGCTTCCCCTCCCGTACACTCTCTCACACACACACAGTCACACACACACACACACACACACAAATCCCTCGGCGGCGGCGAGGCTCACTCCGTCTCTCGCCGTGCCCACTTCATCAAACCCGCGCGTCGTGGCTCAGGCCCCGGCGCAGGTAGATGGATGGCGGTGCCACGGGGGTGCCGTTGCTATGGCGAGTGAAAACGGCAGAGTCAGCGGGCCGGTGACAGTGATGAAGGCGAGAGCGGCAGGCTACCCCCCGAGCGGTAACAACACAGCGAGGCACAGCCAGAAGCAGACACTTGGTTACAGTGCGGTGTGATGAGATGCAGCCGTGTTTCCCAAAATGAACTGAGCTACAGGACGTCTCTCCTTAAATTCAATTAGACAGATTTACTCGAGTAGTCGCTTCCAAAACTGTGTGTTGTACATAATTAACAGTTTGTTGCTCAGTTTGACGAGACTCTGATCTAATTCAATGACAATTTATTTGTGAACTTTATTTAAAGTGGCACTCCGTCAGTGATAGAGAGTGCTAGTCACCCTGCGGAGGTCTGAGAGAATAAAGTTGAAAAATGTTGACCAGACAGGAAGGATCTAATGAAAAGATGCCATGGTTGCATCATGGGAAATGTAGGATCCAGTGTTTGGGGATCTTGACCCATACTTGGCAGCAGAAGTGGAGATATCCCAAATTTCACATTTATTAAAGATTAGACTCGATCTCGCTCAGTATTTTGGCCAAATACAGAAATAAAAGAACTGTAACTTATTTTAACTTTGCGGTGTGTGTGTGTGTGTAGGCGTCACTGAACACCCACTGTTCCACACAGAGACTGCTAATGCTACGAAAACGTGCACGTCATTGTGGTAATTTTCTCAAATGTCTTTCAATTAATTCTTAATTATCATTTCAGTTGCATTCTGCAGCTAATTTGCTCCTTTGTCTGACAGGAAATCATTCAGGTTTCATTTTTTTTTTCCAATCTCTTCACTTCAGCAGCAAACTTTGCAGTCAAACTTTCTGGAACTGTGCTGAGGTTCCTTTCGTGCAGCAGATATTTTGGGAAAAGCAGCGTGCCGTATAGCTGTGTGGCTGAAATGTAGAGAGTACAGTACCAGCAGAGGCCGTCCTCCCTGCCAAAGAGCAAGTTGGACTGAGAGGCCAAGCTGTGGAAGGGAGGTGGAAAAAAACAAAAAAACAAAAGAGAGACAGGCAAGTTTAAAAAAGCTTCAACAGCAGGGAAACAGTGGGACGGAGGCCAGTCATGGTCAATCCAGACATGGTTACTACAAGAAAGAAAGAAAAAAAAGTCTCAACAGCTGCTTCAGTCACACTGAGATGTTGTTAGAGGCAGAGCTGTACGGCAGGAAGTGTTAAAGCCTGCGCTGACACAAATTTGACAGTCATCCACACGCGATGCATTTTTAACAGTCAGATCCAATAAAGTTGAAGTCACCGGCTTTTCCTAAACTGGGAATCCTCGGCGCTGCAGCGCCGTCACAGGAATATGTGAGGACATCACACACTTTGTTTGTTTCAATCCCATTTTACTGGTGAGAAAATGCTAAATATGCAGCGATCACTGTAACAGATGTTGTTGATTTGATTTCTTGTTTTGAGGCTCGACGGATCGTCAAAAATCAGCTCAGTAACAGATTCTTGATGCCCGTGCTCTTAACAGCTGCATGCAGAGGTGGAACGGAGCGACCCGCGGCCGTCTGTAAACAGGCTGTATGTTTGGTGCTAAATACAACAGGAGTATTATCTCCCAGGTAGCAGGATGCTTAATGAAACTGCTGCTGCTGCCACTGCCGTGGCTTCTAATCTGTAAGTCTGGGGGGAGAAACACTTGATTCTTCTGGGGAGGTTTTAGCCAACAGCCTCTGATAGCGTGTGTGCTGACAAACAGCGTGTCCTGTAAGCAATTTAGCAAAGTGTGCGAGAGAGAGAGAGAAAGAGAGAGAGAGAGAGAGAGAGAGAGAGAGAGAGAGAGAGAGAGAGAGAGAGAGAGAGAGAGAGAGAGAGAGAGAGAGAGAGAGAGAGAGAGAGAGAGAGAGAGAGAGAGAGAGAGAGAGAGAGAGAGAGAGAGAGAGAGACGAAGTGTGTTTCTGTTTGAGAGGAGCACTCGGAAGAAACTTCAGCCACCAATAAAACATTTTATCCACCGTTAGATGAATTTGAAGCTTCGTACACGGACGGAGCGAATGGACAAATCAACGCTAATGCACCGGCAGATAACTTCCCTCAAAGTCGCTCTGTTTATTTCCTGTTCAAGTGTCCCAAATGGAGTCGACTCGAGCGAGGAGACAAACAACAAATGGCATCTGGAGAGCGAGTCCCTACAAACAGGCAAACCAGCTGAAAGCGAGGCTCCGCGGGGGAGGAGGTGGTTTAAGGGGCAGCCGTGGCATTAACATTTAGATTGGGGAGCTGAGGAGGAAGATGAGAGTCAACAGGTGTACGGCGAATTAAACCGGGTGTGACAAAAGAGCAGGAAATAAGCGGGAAGACGGAAGTAGTGGGAAGAGGAATGATTAAAACGGGGGGATGGGAGAGGGTACGATGACAGAATTCATTTCCTTGCAGAGCCTGTGGCGAGGAAAAATGTGGATGACAGCGAAGGCGAGGCTCACAGCCAAGCCGTCATTCAATGTTTGATTGGAAGAGCTTGTTTGCTCGCTGTGAGGCCGCGCTGTGATGAAATCAAAAAACAAACCGGAGCAGTCTGGGCTGCAGAAGTGCCCACGTCTGCCCATGCTGTCCTAGGACGGCACGATTTTCCGTTCTGCCGAGAGAACAGTTTGGTGTGCTGGGAAGGCTTCCCACATTTCTGTGGCGCTCGCTTGTTTTCAGTGACAGCGAATCTGTCATTCTGATCCCACACACAACACCGTAAACCTGCCTGGTGTTCATCGCAGTGTCAAACCTGAGAGTGGATGCAATTAAAATACTGCTTATTCAGTGAAATCATGACTATTATTCCCAATGTTTTAAGGAATGTCTCGGCTATTTTAAAGCACAATTGACACTCTGGACCGGGCTGCAAATCACATCGTTTTTTTCATCATTGATTCATTTGCAGATTATTTTCTCGACGCGTTTTCCGTCAATAGAATGTCAGCAAAAAGTGAAAAATGCTGATGACATGCTCCCAGAGTCCACAGTGAGGTCTTCAGCTGTCCATGTTTTGTCCAGACAACAGTCCAAAACCACAAAGATGTTCAATGTCCTCTGACAGGAGACAAAGAAAACACATCTGAGAACTGATTTTTGCTAATTGCCTAACCGCAGACTAATATTTGATGATTTTTCTGGCTGGAAGACGGCGTTAAAGGCAGCGTGAAGAGATCACCAGAGTTCTTTCAACCCAATCTAAAGGTGTGTTAGCACCTGAACACTTGACAGCTTTTAATGTGCGCTCCCTCTACATCACTCAGATCCTGGTACCGGCCTTTAGCTGTTCCCTGCATGGAAATAAAGAACTACGAGAAGGAGGCGGCACATAATGTCTCAGTCTAATCCATTTTATTTTAATAATCGCTCCAATTTAATACCAAAGTTCATGGCAATCCATCCAATAGTTGCTGAGATATTTTACTCTACACGTATCAGCCTCATGGTGGTGCTGGAGGAAAAGTCTGAGGATCCTGCAGTGCATCCTCTGGGGATCATGAATTTTGATCTTATAGTTCCAGGAGTGTCAAACATTATTGTCTTTTTTTGGACTGTTGGTTGGACAAAATGAGACATGTGAACACACGTGAAGTTCTGCATCTAGATGCACAGACAGAGTCGATAAAAAAGCCTCTCCGTGGTCCTCGGTAGAGAGAAACAGTGCTTGGATTGTTTCAGCCGACGCTCTTTGAGAAAGTGAGAGCTGGCTGCTTTTTTTCTCTGTTTTCTGAACGACTTCATACAATCTGGACGGCCATTTGTTAACATTTACAAGGCGATGTGAAGAGTTCTGCTGCGTGCGAGCTGGTGAGTGTTAACTAACGTACTGCTACCCCCCCCACCCCCCCCCCCCCCCCCCCACCAACCACCACCACCGAAGTCACAGCTGTTGTATACAATAACAAACAACCTTTTATCATATTTTCATGGACAAATTGCAGCTTGTCAGATAGAGAAACAAAGAACTCACTCCTGACAGCTGGCATTATTTTTACTGTCGTCTTGTTATTTTTAATTTTCGTCTTTGTGAATTAAGAGACGTACGGGCTCTTAAATTAACTTAAACCAGAGTGTTATGAACTGATTATCAAACTCCAAACTCAATATGTGTCTAAATAAGTGGCTTTGACAGCTAAGCTACATCTAAATTATTCTTTTTAGTCATGCTACTGTAGGCATTTGAGGCCTACACGCATCTGAGGAATTGAAATTTATGTCTGACTGTCAGCTGACAGCGACAGCTAAATGGCGGAAGAGTAAAATTTTAATGCAGTAAGCACGTCGGCGGCGCGCAGCTGTGCACCGGGGACGGTGTCTGGGACTCAAAAGCAGCATCCAGAGACTCCTTTCATTCGAGAAGCCAGCGAGACACCGCTGCTGTCACGCCGCAGCGTCTTCCTCTTTTGTTCGTGACACTTCCAAAGAGCTTCAGATCTAAGCTGTAGGTGGGATGAGAACTCCTCTAACCACACTAGTAAAGTGATAATCTAGAGGAAGAAGGTGCCTGAAAGAGCAACGAGGTAGAGACACAGCAAAACAACAGGAATCACATTCAACATACAAAACATGGTTTGATTTGTTGTGTAATTGCATCTATTCTGTCTTCTTTTGGGTTGTTAATTCGGCTCATAACTGAACCTGACAGCAGTGTAATAACTTCACAGATATATATACATAAAAAAAAGGCATGGCAGAGCTGCCTAGCACTAGATGCCATCATGTCATTCACCTCAGGTTAGCAGCAAAATTGGAGATGCAGTTAACCATCTCCGCATTCTGTTTCTCTGCACCCCACATGCTGTGGAGAAAAAGGGGGGAAGAAGAGAGGGGGGGAACAAAACAAGAGGCAGTTACAAAGCCGCTCCCTCCCTGTGCTAGGCTAGCCTAGCACTGCTCACACACAAAGAGACGCTTCACAAACGTGCCTGACGGAGCTCCGTCCACCTCGGTGACAAGGACGTCACTTTATCACAAAAACATATTTCACTGCTGACGTATCAGCAATTATAGAAAAGACATGAGAGGTCTAAAAGAACATCGAAACATTTCATCATTTCATAAAGCTGCATTGTTAAGAAGCAGTAAAGGAACAGTGGACTCAACATGAAGCTGACAAACCATCTCATATGTATCACAGTTGTTTTTTTTAAGTAACTTCAGGGTTTACGTCCATCTTCAGGAAATGTTTCCTGCATTATGAGCTGAAAGGACGTTAACTCAAAGATAATCTAGGATGACTGCAGAGCGCTCACGTTCCTGCAGCGCCACAGCCGTGTTTCCACTTCTAGACAAGGCAGAGAAGTTTCCCAGCTGAACAACTGCTGTTGGTTTCTGGATGTACTCGGAGTCTAAATCGAATATTTGTTGATGCCAAATTGGTTCGTCTGAAGTTTATTGGATAGTTAACGCTGTGCAACAGAGCACCGCACCCTCGAGTCTGGACTTCACTTGTGGACATGAGTTTGTACTCTGCAGTGAGGAAAGGCCTGCAGTCCTGAGGCGACAGCTAACCGGCTAAAATGACTGAAAACATCTGTGGGGTGGGAAAAAAACAAGACAAGGGACTCCTTCTGTAGATCACGAGGTGGGTTAGGGATCGTTTAGCTTTAAGGTAACAGAAGAAGTCAGGTCTTACGGTTTCCAGCGCTGTGTGTGTGTCTGTGAGCTAGCAGCCTAACCTCGCTACCAGGAGCTAAATGAGAGTGGGACTCCAGTGGGAGAGCGAGCGGGGGAGGAAGGGGTGTAATCTAGGTCAGCACAAAGATGAATCAGACGACAGCTGGGGTGATGCTACAGCTTCATATAGGAGGAGGTGCTTCGTGTGCCGTATGTGTACCTGGATCAGCTGACGTGCGCGACACTAAGCCTATTGGTCGGATGTTTAAGGTCAAAGGTCAAAGGTGAGTCGACCTCATTTAGGAGTCGGTTGAATGAAAAAAGACGGACACTTACACCAAGTTACTGAGCGACGCCAAGCTCAGCTGCTGTGGCTGTTGCTGTTGTTGCTGCTGCTGCTGCTGCTGTTGTTGCTGGGAGACTGCTGGTTGCTGTTGCCAGGCAGCCATGTTGCCAGGCACCAGCCCCGGTGGTGTGAACGTCTGGAGCGCTGTGAGATCTGCACTCGTCAGCTGGTACTCTGAGATTAAGAGGATGGAGGAGGGACACGGCAGAGAGGGGAGGAAGAAAGAGAAAGGAGGTGGAGGAGGGGGGGGGATTGTTTTACATCATACAACTTTCTGGCTGCATCAATATTAATCAGGGCTAATCCATATTAATGCAGACCTTTGAAGTGGAATCATTCCAGAAGCTCTCACACAATGAACAAAGTGAATATTCATGGAGGTTTGTGGCATCATGCTGTGCGGTTTTCACGTTCTCCGACGTGACGCTCGAGATTTTTCATGACATAATCCAAAATATATCTTTCACGTGGCGCCATGTTTCATCTCTCTCAACGTAAAACAGGACAAAACATCTCACCGCGAGAGGTGGGGGGGCGCCGCGGGTTCTTACCGGTGTTGTAGGCCGTCTGCATGCCGGAGAAGGGCGCTAGGAGACTGGGTGTTGCCACGGAGACCACTGGTGTGGTGAGCGACTGCGCCACCTGGGAACCACCTAGCCGCTGAGCATTCTGGGAAGACAGAAAGACGGATGGAGGAAGTTGAACATTTAGGAGGCTGGAAGCGGAAGGAGGTGATTGGCTGCTACAGCGCAGGTAGTTCTAAGGGCTCTCCACCTAATAAAGAGTAGTCTGATTACTTGTAATGTAACTAAAGTAACACAGCTGTACAGTTATCTGCATCTCCTCTGCGTGCAGTGGAGTTGATCCATGATAAAACTTCTGTCTGGCACTGATATGACGATATATTAAGGACTTCTGGCTTACATATAACAGCCTGAACAGCCTGTAATCATGTAAATACTCTGGCAAAAGATGCTGAAACATCCATCTCAAGAATTACAACTAAACCCTGTCTTTCTTGGATCTTTTGGACCCAGTGTTGTGGCTCCGTGTCGTGAGAAAATCTGGTCCGGTTCCACAACAAATCGTGTCTTTTTCTCCTTATATGGCCTGAGCGTAGCAGTTCACGGCACATGACTTCATCCATTTTCAACAGGCGAACGATGATAATGGTTAGCATGTGCTGCTCCACTGTACAGCAGGGTGGATGCAGAGACCTTGTGAACACTTTAATTACACTGTTACTACTGAAATATCTGACTAGAAACGCAGCTTGTTCTACCTCGAGTTGAAATCAGAAACAAAAACGTTGTCCTGTGATTTAACTGTAGCCTGCAGTACGTTTTCCTGAAGTTTTATTGGCAGACTAAATAAAGAAAAATATTCTCTTAATAACTAAAGTGTGACCTAATAAAGCGTTACATCACTTGACTTTGCTGTGCAGGCCGGTGGAGGATGTTTTATTCATCGTGCCACAGACAGAAAATCCAAGCACCTCACTTCTCTCCGAGGCGTTTAACTTTTTTTTCGGTGACAGTTTAACATCTGCGTGCAAGATGAGAAGTGTCTTGCATCTCGAGGTGGCGTTGGCGCGGCAACGCTGTCGCCAGGGCCGGGGCGCTCGTGTTATGTAGCGTCACGGTGGAAAGGTGTTATGAGAGGCATCGCTGCCGTGCTGGAGAATCATGCTGACAGGAACGCATGCATCGACAAGGCTGACGGAGGAGAGACGATGAGTGTGCGTGAGTGAGGATGTGTTTGTATTGGAAACGTGTGCACAGAGGTATTTTAGGAATGAATACACAATATGAATTGTGTGTGTTTCCTCTGAGGCACGTATAGAGGCATGAACACGTCAGCATGCATGTGTGTGTGAGTGTGGAGCGGACTGGTGGAGGAGGAGGGGGGGGGGTCAGCGTGACGGACTCAAACATCGTCCGCCTGCGTTCCAGGTTGGAGACTTTGTGATCTGCCTTCGCTCTGATCCTCGGAGCATCGACACTCTGATGAAATCAAACATGCACATGCTGAGCAGCTTCCACGCAGAGCGGAGAGTCAGCTGGTTGCTCCGGTTTCCCTTCGCGTTCGCTCTATAGACTGTTTGTACAGCGCAAATGTCACTTTAAGCTCGACTGTGCCAACAAATTTAGCACAATATAAACACCCGTGCTCGCTTTTGTCGCTTTGCCTTTTTTAATTAGAATTTCTGGGATGTTTTATGTCACAAAATGAAACTTTTTTATGCATGTTTTGCTCCTAAAGTGCTGCACATCTTTCAGAAACTTGGCGATTAAATCTTTTACTGCTGTACTGGCTCTTCCCACGAATGTATAAAATGCATTTATAGTACTAAGACATGTTTTTAATGCTTTAGGAAAGTCAAGTCTTAAAATTTTTTGCTCTAAATTTTGGGAAATTTGCTTTCTTGGCAAGACCTAGATGAGAAAATCGATATCACTCACACGTCCGTACCACAAGTATGAAGCGTAGCCAAGAAATAGTTTGGCACGGAAACCCTGTAAAACTCTTGTTTTTTCACAAATTAAACAAACGAGACGCGCGTTAATTAGCGAGCTTTAGAGGTGTTTTTAGGTGGATTTTGTTTCCCGCAGAAAGAGCCAGGTTAGCCGCTCCGCCCTTGTTTCAAATATTTATGCTAAGCTAGGTTAGCTGGCTGACATGAGAGCGGGATCGTCTAACTCTCTGGAAGGAAGCAGCTAAGTGGACGTCCTAAAATTACTATTCCTTTAGCAAATTGCAAGAGAAGATGTGAGTCTACCTTTAAAAGGTGGATTTAAGTGAGCCGACAGAGCTGGTTTTCTCATCTAACTCTCCGAGTGGAAAGACTGACAAAGACCAAAGTTTTGGTGAGTTTTTCTTTGTTTCTGTCCACTAAAATAACTGTTTTGAATGTTTTGTCTACAGAGTCTGGTGTTGAGCCATTTCTGGTCTGGCAAAAAGCTGTTTCTGATTAAACAAAAGGTCGCTCTCCGTAGGGATCCTTTCCATAACGCTGTCAGACACGTAGAAAAACAATCAGACTCTTTGAATTAAAGGCTTATTTCCACCAAACCGGTGTTTTGGAATTGTTTGAAAGACTAACAAACATAATTTGGGTTGTTTCTGTCTAGTTTGAAGTCTTACATGTAAGTAAAATCACTTGTTTTGCGAGTCTGGTTGGACGTAACACCCAACTGTTTGGTCTGCCTGTCTCATTTGTAGACTCAAGTCTGCATCTTCGACTGGACCTCAGTGCGCTCCACAGTCCAGACCTTCCAGGAACCGGTGCAACCAGCTGATTCGTCCACCGCGTGTCCGTCGCTCGGATACTCTGAGTTCACCGCGTGCTCTGACGCTCTAAGCGTTTCCTTCTTTCTACTCTCGTCACAGCACCGGTGCCACGGAGTCAAACCCACGGCGGGGATGCGTTTGCTGACGGTGTCACACTCATGCTCGGTGAGATCACACAAGAGTTCGACACCACATCCACGAGGCTAAAAGTCTTGGAAGTCTATTCACCTCACTCACCAACTCCAGCTCTTCCTCTGTCTGCACGGCGGGCGGAGGAGGAGGAGGGGGTAGAAAACAGAGGACGTTATGTTTCTACAGCAACTAACTGCAGTAAAATATGAACATTTCAACTTAAGTCTAAAGTTTAGTCTAGAAGTATGGCCACAGTTATTTGCACACGTCTGTCACTGAAACCAGGGCCTCTTGTCTTCAAGCAGTGAACTCCTCAGCCAAAACTGATCGATGGCTGACTGAAGGACAGCGATTGGATCCAGATGTTCAGTTGCACAACCGAAGAAAAGGTTTTTTTAAAGACTCTCTACAACATCTAGACGTGAAGTGTGGAAGCCTGCCTGGGATTTGTCAGTGGATATATGTGACCCTTTAATGGCCAAGTTCACTTCATGTAGACAGAGAACTTCACATCCTTCTGCAGAAACCTCAACTGCTGATGACTGAACGGATCTAAACTTCAGTGATGTTGCAGAGAGATTTAGAGTCACTGGAGAAAATACTTCAGCTAACAGAACATTAACATTTTAAAAAGTGCTTATTGGACGTGCAGCTACAACTACAGATGCAAGTTTGATCATTAATAGTTTCAAACAAAATACACAGATTATTTACAGGATATTTTAATCAATTTCCAGGTGTTTCCATGACTAGAAAACTAGTCTCCAAATCTCCAGGTTTTCCAGGACGTGTGGGAATCCTGATTTTTGGATTCTTACACTAAATTCCAACTGAATCTCGCCCAACTTTGCTAATTTCAACCTGATGTGATTCACAGCTGTTCATAATTTGGAGTGCTTTCTGGAGATCATAATTAAAGTCCATAGTGACCTGTTGTGGACTCCTTTTGTGGGTTTGAATACAAACGATTGAGCTTCAGGTCCAAGAAGATCTGACTAACTGCTGAATAGTTGAAGTTTTCATCTGATTTTTGTTACATTTTAAATCTAAGGCATTCGAATCTCCTCACATGAGGCGGTTCTTGCATGAGGCCGACAGACAAGGTCAAAATCATCAGCAGGAGCAGATGGATTGATTTTTTTTTAAAACCACGATCGGCTGAAGCTAGAATAAAAAAAGCTTCATTCCTTCTAATGCTCCATTTCCAGCCATTATGTACCCAAATCGTTTGCCAGAAACGACCCAACTGTGGCTGATTCGGAGTTAAGGTGCTGTTCACATTCAGTTCTGACTACATGTTTCGAGTTTGGACCCGTAATTTGTCCCCCGTGCGGCTGCTGTCGTCGTGTTCTCCTCACCAGCTGCATCAGGCTCTTGCCGCTCTGCGAGGTGATGACCCTCAGGTCCGGCTTGCGGCTGTTGACCATCTGAGGGCTGGGCGGAGGCGGGGACTTAGCCGGGACTACTTTCCCCAGGCTGTTGCCGTTGGATACGGAGAGAAGGCCCGGGGAGGCCCTGGCACTGATGTAGCCATTAGCTGGAAAGAGACACAGACAGAGAGAGAGAGAGAGATTCAGTGAAGGAGGGATGGAGGAGGTTGTTGGTCTGCTTTTAGTATTTGTATCTACCTGTGAACTCTGTCTGTGCTTGTCTGCCTGGGTGTGTGTATTCAGCTCTTGTGTGTGTGTGTGTGTGTGTTCTCATTAGCGAGTTGGATCGCTCCGTCGCACCACATGCTCTTCATCGCTCTGCAGCTCAAACACTGTTTTTTTGGCGGCGTTCTGATTTCTCTCCAGCTCCTCCACATCAAACCGCCTCTCTCTCTCTCTCTCCAGAACTATTTTATTATTTCCTCTCTCTCTCTTTATCTCGACGTCTTTTCCTCTTTTGTTTTTGCCGCTCGGTGAAAAACACACACACACACACACACACCACACACACACAACCGTCCCTGGACTCTTTCCATCTTACACTGCAAAAAAATCTCTTATTAAATCCAGTTTTTACTATTTTTGAACCCAATTTCTCAAAACAAGTGAAACATTCACGTAATGCGGTGATATTATTTCAACATGCTTCCGATATACATCACAATTAAGTGGGCATTTTCCCACAATAAGTACGTTTTATTATAAGATGTGAGATTTTTTTTTTCTGATGAAACTTGAGAGAAAGAAAAGCAGAGCTGGAGTTTCGGGCCTTCTCGCTTCGTCCCGCTCTGTTTTAAAAACACATTTCTAAGAATTTATTCATCGAATAAGAAAATAACTGTTTGATTTGTTTAAACTTTTAACAAGCGTTACTCAAACAGGAGGAAGCAGTGATTTGTCGGGGACTATTTTCAGCGGAGGATTAATCCACATTTGTTGCTTTAGTGAGTATCTGCGCCAGCTGGACGGTCTATGTGGGATTTAGGTTTTGGAACGGCAGAGGAAGAAGATATATCGCACTTTTACACACACAGGCGCGCGGTACTTGTTTCAGGATGAAGTTGTTGTTGGTTTTGGTCTCTCGATGAGATTTGTCGACGATAAAACGACTTATTGTTTAATAACGGAGTTTTTAAAAAAGACGTTTCTTTGCAGCACTTTTTGATTGTTGGCTTGTTTCTCACGGGTGCATTCCAGGAACATTACGCAACGTTACGTGTGTCGAACGCGCCCTCTTTTGAAAAACATTCCAAACTCCTACACTGCAATGCAACGCTGACTCTGTAAGGAAAACACTATACCTGACACACGCTGCGCTCCAGCTGCACATCCGCACCTCTGTGTGTGTGTTTGTACTTTGAACGTCGCTCCGCTTTAAGGAATATTTTGTCACCTCTGTCGTGTCATATTTCTGAGTATTTCCTGATTTTTCAATCAAAAATCATAAAAAGCGGCGATGGAGGGGGTCCGGGTGTCATGACAACAAGACTCCAGCAGACAGCAGCCTGTTCGTGCTGCTGAGGTCAATAGAAGATCTCGACTCAAATAGTCAGTCACTCACAGAGTGTATTAACAGGGGGACAGCAGGGACTTTCCCACACACACACTGTATTCCCCTCGGACAGGGAGAGTCAGGGTGTGTGTGTGTGTGTGTGTGTGTGTGTGTGTGTGTGCGTGTGATAGCAGATAGCAGTTCGCCATGACGCCGCCTCCAGACGACAGCGGCATGTGACTCTGCTTCATCTCAGTCACACACACTCCAGGGAGAGAAACACACACACACACACACACACACACACAAACCATGAACTAAACCTGACAACAACAACAAATGAACACTGACTCTCTAACAGCTCAATGGGAGGGAAGAAAGGCGGCAAGGAGAGAAAACACAGTGACAGTGAAGAGAGGGGCTGTGGAGGCGGTGGGGGAGGAAGGGGTGAGGGGAGAGGGAGGAGGAGGGGAGGGAGGGGAGGTTTGAGTGATGGAGGGCAAACAAGGGAAGACAGAGATGAAGAAAGAAAGTTGGGGGAGCTGCATTGAGCAAAGTTAATTTGAAGCTACTGGTTAGTTAAACAAAGAAGAGGAGATAAAGAAGGAGTTAGGAAACAAGGGAGGAGGTGGATAAGGAGGGAAGGGAAGGTAAGTAAGGAAAAAAAGGGGAGAAGTGCAGAAAAAAAAGTAAGAATACAGAAGGAAGGAGAAGGTAGGGAAGGTCAAAATGTGGGAAGGGATGAAGAGATGAAGTGAGGACAAGGCAGACAATGTGGTAAAGAGAAGGTGTTAAGGAAAGAGGAGGAGGAGACAAGCTGAGAAAGAAGGTGGCAGAGAGAAAAGGGAATAAGGAAAAGGCAGATGAGGAGAGAGGAGGTAGGAAATGAGTTGTGGAAAGAGAGCGGTGGCTGAAAGGCAGGAAAGGAAACAGCAAAGAGGTGTAGGAAACGAAGAGGCGTGAAGAGTGGAAAGAAGAAAGGAGACATAGATAGGAAGGAAGGAAAGGGACAGAAATGAGGTAGAAGGAAAAAGTAGGAGGTAGGGAATGACTTAAAGAAGGAAGAAAGGATGCAGGGATCGAGGGAGCGTGAGAAGAGGTAGAGAAAGAGGAGAAGGACATAGAGGGAGAGAGCAAGGAGGTAGGAGGCTAGGATGGAAACAAGGAAGGAGATAGGAATTGAGAGAGTATGTACGGAATGGAATAATTGATTTATTTCCCAGCAGGCAGCTGACCAGTGAGATCACCTGTGTCCCGCTGCTGCACATGGGACTCTCCTTGCATCAGGTGTTTCTGGGAAATCTGGCAGCCCTTCATATATGTGTGTGTGTGAGAGAGTGTGTGTGGGTGTGTGTGTGTTGCGTAATGTGCGCCGAGCACATGTGCGTCACTGACTGATGGTAATCTGCTGCTGGTTGTTCATGTCTGTGGGTAAAGGAACAGGGTGGCAGCTTTGTGGTGACCCCGACTTATGAGTTACACACACACTCATAGCGGGGGAGTGAGTGTATCACTGAAATATGTGTGGTCCTGCAGGTGTCGAGCCAAACAGCACATCGACTGGCATCCCTGTGTGTCTACACCATACTGTACTCACACTGGTTTGACTGGAATTCATCGACAGGCAGATTTTTTGCTGCATTTTTGGGTGTTTGTGTTCCCTAAAGTCATTTTTACAAGACCCCAGATGCATTCCTGTTTGGAAGGAAGTGTGCAGATTGAAGGAGCCCAACGATAAATTGTGGAAAAACATACTGTAACACAAAAATGCGGCGATACGCAGAAGTGAAGGCGACGCGTGAAACTTGCATGAAAGTGCTGACAGGGACGGATCCGTCTTAAAGGGTCAGCACGAAAACACATTTTCCAACGTTGGATTCGGTTTTTATCTGCTGCCTCCATCCAAATACGGTCGAGAGGTAAATTGAATCAGCGTGTGAAAAACAAGGACGGATCTGTCCTGTGACAGCGTCCTGATCGCACTGAATCATCGCTGTCAACAATTTCCTTTGTAAACTCTTGCCACAGAAGAAAAAGTCCCTATGAGGAATCGTTGCCTGTGAGTGTCAGTGGATGATCAGGAGTAAGTGGGACATTTATTTAAATGTTACTTACTGAACTCAGACAAGATTGGGTGAACTGACCCTTTAAAAACACGTCTCTCAACTCGGCTCCAAAAATTCAGGATGTTTGAAGGAGATTACTCCAAACTCGGATTTTAAAGACGACAGCTAGTCGTTTTTTTGTCTTTACTTCATTTTTACTGTACGTAGAAGAATATCTGCTTCATTTGTTTCATTTAAGAGGTCGTGATATTTATATTTTACACTCAAACCTCAAAGAAAAGCATCAAACTACTGAAAATAAGAAAGTAAAACTCACGAGTGAATGTCAGTTTGTTTTAATTCTAATTTTGCTTGAAAATATTATAAGTGTATTAAATTGAAGACGTGTGTGTTATTTTGTTGTTGTGACTGTATGATAACAGTGTGTGTGTGTGTGTGTGTGTGTGTGATGTTTACACTGAGTCTGTTGAAGCTTCCATGAACACACTCCTCTTCTGAGAGTGTGAGTGAGTCACAGAAACATGTTGATGTGTCTCTGGCTTTATTTATGTATGTTGACTGTTTGTATGAACTTTTTTGTGTCCTTTGCCATGTGCATGAAGTGTGTGTGTGTGTGTGTGCGCATGTGTGTGTGTGTGTGTGTGATGTCTCCTATTACACTAGGCCGGGCGTGGGAATGTGTGGAATGCCGGGTGATGTCAATGGTGACATTCCCGGAGCCCTGAGTCTCTGGACAACAGCTGAGAACGACAGATCCAAGAGAGGAGGAGGAGGAGGAGGAGGAGGAGGAGGAGGAGGAGGAGGAGGACAGGGAGAGAAAAGAGAGGGGAGAATGGAAGAGGGAAGAAGAGTTGAGAGGAGGGCAGCAGAAAAAAGGAAAAGATGATGGGTGAAAAAGGTTGCTGTGAGAAAGGATGGAGAGGAGAGGAAGGCATGAAAGGTGACGGAGAAGAGGGTAAAAGCAGAAAAGGGGTGAGAGAAAGGAGACGGGAAAGGAAGAAAGAGGAATGACATTGACAGAGGGGACGGAAGAAGAAGAAAGGAGTGGGGACGGTAACGGGAGAGGAAAAGATTGGGAGAAAATGAGAAGCGGGGAGGCAGAGATACGAGATAAAAGTGAGGAGAGAGTGGCGGAAGATGGAGGGGCAGGCAGGCAGGCGGCCGGCGGATCCGGTCACCTGAGCCGCATTTTGGGATGAAGAGGTTTCAGGTTTCGACACACGGAGGAGTCGTGACTTTGTTACTGCGAGCTGATCCTGACGGTAACACTCAACCACAAGCAGACGTCCGTCATGAAGAACAGCTGCAGCCAAAGATTCTCGATGCACCGAATTCTCCCTTAAACGAACTGAATCGTCCTTCACTGGGAGAGAAGTGCTCGATTTCTAAATGACATGAGTAATTAGCACTGATCTACGAGCCTCCTGCTAAACATCATCAGCTGCTGGAAGCCAATCACATTTATGTCATTCCTTGATTCTCTACAGATGTTCATGACTGAGAATTAACCCTGGTGGGATCGTTTGGAGTGCAAAACTTCACAGTAAACTACAAGAATAAATACACCCAAATATCTAATATCAGTTGAATGGCAGCAGCCAGTGCCCAGCAGGTTTGGGCTGGTTTGCGATGTCCCAGTAAGAGAAGCAAACACTGCAGGCGTCACTGCCGGTCATGCAGGAGCTGCCGGTGGAAAACGTCTTTGTCAGAGAGGGAGATGCACAGTGTGTGTCAGAGAGATGCACCGTTTCCTGCTCATTCAAAGAAGTAAATGTGAAGCCATTGTGCTCGGTGCGTTCGCAGCACATTTCAGTGCTCGGGAAATATAATGTTCAATGTCACTATCAGACTCATCGTGGCGAAAAAATACAACAGCTTGCAAGGACGACTGAGAACAGAAGATTAATGAATAGTTGGCAGGTTCGAGGAAACGGCAGTGAGAGATCAGCGATGTAGACGTTCACGCTGACGGCGTGCGCCCTGACAAGCGACCCCAACATCAGCCGACAAGAAAACTCTTTCAGCACAAAGTTAAGCCAATTGTTGCTGATGAGCGCACGGACATTACAGGTGTTGCTCCTCGAGTTGGTTCCTGGTTTCAGGAGCAACTTTAACGGTGAAAATGAAGCTTCAGCTTCGGTTTTTCCACCCCGACCAACAAATCAAATTGAGCTGTACATGGCCATTGAACTAAATTGAGGTTGACACCCCTGGGTTAGGGTTAGAGTAAGAATATCAGGGTAAGCCAATCAGAGTCAGAGTCGGGCAGGTTATGACTTTGCCATCCTCGGGGGAAAAAACAGGACAGTGCTGCGAGGTAGCCGGGTCCCATTTCGGTGCTAATAAATTACGTGATATTGGATCGGTGCATAGACTCGCATGCTTGATGATACCCGATTCATTAAGAGGCATTTCCAGTGCTGGTATTGGGTCAGAACAACCATACGTTTCCCAATCACAGGACAAAACAAACGGCTATTTCTATAATAGATGCTGTGTTCAAGGAGTAATTTAAATTGATCATGTGACATTAAGATATTTTCATAACCTACACGTCCTCTTTTTGACAAATCGTCACACAAAGCTGTTGTTTTCAACAACACTCGCATCGATCGAGGCTAACTTTTAAGAGCACGGCTTCATAAAACATACGCTTTCATTAATAGCCTCGAAACACTAATATCAATATTGAAACTTGGCTTTATTCCTGCGATACAGTGCAGGAAAGTTAATATAAATGTATTGATTCCTTTTGGCCAACCTTACCCTGAGACAATACGTTTATCAAGTGAGTATAGAAAGAAAGAAAAAAAAAAAACACCTTCCCACCATATCTATTACGACAGGCTGGCTGGCAGTATCTGTCCCGGCTAATGGGATTTAAGGGGAGAGCTCTGGCCAGTGTCAAAGTCACCTCTGAGGAGAGTCCTGTGCCAAGACAAGGGACAGTTGGATGAAGAGGGGGGAGGTGTGGTGGGGTGGGGCGGTAGATAATTCCAGAGAGAAGACGAGGGGGAACAGCTGAGGGAGACAGGATGAAAGGGGGAGGGAGGGAGGGAGGGAGGGAGGTGGCGTAGATGGAGAGATCAGGAGGGGGAGGGAGGGAGGAGCCGTGGGTGAAGACAGGAAAGAGTGAAGTTAAGGGGCGTCGAGCAGACCTGCTGTCAGGATCCCGGCTTTTTTAGATTTTGGTCCCATCGTTACAGTAAAACTCTGACATTACCGGCTTTAATATTTGGCTCCTGGCATTATGTCGACCTGAATTAGTTTCCAGTTCAAGATGTGACTGAAAAGTTTCCAAGCTCGCCTGGTTCCAGACGTCTGAATCACCACCCACATCTCTGATTTGCTCAATGATTCAAATAAGTCTGGTGTTGTAATCGCAGACGGCGGTTTCCCCTGGTTAGAGAAATGAGCGTCCAGTCACAGATTTGTGGGCCGGATAAAGAACGTCCATGAAACACGCTTACAGAGACGGACACGACTCTTTGATCGTCGCGAGAAAGTCTCCGAATTCTTACTAGAAGTAATAATGAGACTTTTCTAGTTTCGCTTCCTCTTCAGCAGGCGGGAGGCCACAAACTTCTGTGCACCGATCATTACTTAACAAGATCAGACTGTGGTGGCAGTTGTTTGATTTGTCAATGAAATCAGATCAGACCAAACTCACACAGCCTTGATTAAACAGAGCTGCTGAGTTTAAGGACCCAGAATTACATCAGCAAGACCACAAGTAGTCTCATTAGCTACTACAAAACTACTAAAATCTTTAACTTTTACTGTTTTTGGTCTCTTTTTGACAAATTAAATGTGAGTGGAGAGAGATCATCGGCAATGCTGGTTTCTTTTGAGGTCTCCTTGTTGACACATAGCTTCAGCTAAAACTCTCCGTATGGTTTCAAACCAAGAGAACAAACTGAAAAAATATGTTTGTTGTGTTTTTTTTTACAGCTCGAACTTGCAGAACTAACTCGATTAGATTATTGAACTATAACAAAATGTAGGAATGGACTCGTTCTTTCGCGGTCATGTTGGATGTCGTCGTGTTGCTGCCTCAAAAGTGAAGTCAACGTTGAAATTCCAGACAAAAAGATTAATCGATTACAAACGCTTCAATCAGAACTTGAACTGGATTTTCAGTGAGTTGGCAAAACACGTGACAGGAATGAAATGTTGAGCTCACTGTTAGGTATTTGTAGCAGCTGGCACACCAGAACAGGTCAGTAATGTTTTTTTAAAAGAAATTCAAATTTGTTCTGGTTTCCGTGTGACATTTGGACAAACAACCCAGCAACAGAAATCCAGCTGAAGCGCTTCGCAACACGTAGTTTTTCAGTTTCTGTTCCTCTTTTCAAACTCCGTCCTCCCCGTTTCCCTCTTACAACCTGAAACCCATTCTGTTCTTTGGACTGTTTACAAGCAGCTTGTACTGTGACCTTCAGCTGTCGCCAGCCAACAGGTGTTTTCGTGCCTGTGTGCATGTGTGTGACCATGTTTGAGCTTTGCACACGTGACTGCCTGTTTCCACACACTCTGCGTCGCTCTGCCTGTTAGTCAGACTCAAAAATCATTTTTTAAAAGCGCAGAAAGGAGAACGAAGGATGACTACTTACGGACTGGACTCGGGCACGCTCCGTTTGAATTTCCTAGATCTCCTCCTAACAGAGCACCTAGGACACAAAACCAAAGGACGACCATTAAGTTTAACACTCTTAAAGATTATTTCATATCAAACAGTTAATCTGAACAGCACTAATCTAAAATAGTGCAAATCCCCATTTTGAAAAATATCATTAAATCAAGTATGTCATTAAAAAAGTGCTTCTGCAGTCGACACTCACTTCACTCGATGAAGGACCATAATTGGTTTCAATTCTGCATTACCAGTTAATTTCTGAGTGGCCGTTTCGCCAGTTCTCGATGGTACTTATGTCATATTTAGAGAAAAAAAAAATCAGACTCATTTTAAATTGCGAGCAGAGGATGACATTTACCCAACGTTATTTAAAAATTGTTATTTTGAAGCTTTAATTCAACCAAAGACATGAAGAATTATGGAAATGACCATTTTGTATCCATATATATTGTTTTATAATGGAGGAGGAAGTTGTGTAAGATAAAATGTTGCAAATCAAACCTGCAAAAATGAGCCAATGATCCTGAGCATGAATGAAACGCCGAGCAGCCGATGTGCTTTCAGTGATCTTTAATTTACCTTTTCATCTCTTTTGTGTAACATAAAATATCCAACTTTCCTGATTTAGAAGAAGAATGAGATTAAAAATAAAGTAAACATGCTTCTTCTGATCTTCTGATCATTGCTTCGTCCGTTCTGTGCTGCTATACAAACACGGCTTGGTTCAACCAAGCGGCAACCTCCGTGACTGTGCGGTGAAGCCAATGCGTAAGTGCCGAAAAACTGCAGTTCCTTGAACGGCCACTTGAGGCTGGCTACAGAACAAGTTCATCTCCATAAAGCTCCCATGTTAAAAAGTCCAACTTCACAGCATAAATAATGTTTACAGCCCGGTTTCTTTATACTTCTTTATACTGTCAATAGGTTCAACATGACAGACTCTGTGGAAGGATGTAAATTAGCTCATGAGCTAAAGCTGCTACAATGACACTGACGTTTTTCAAAGCTGCACTGATCAATATTTTCATATTAACAGTGGATTACATGACTATGTGTAATGTGACAGCCACAGTGATTTATCACCCAGCTCTGCAGTTCCTCTCAGTTGTACGGAGCGCTTTAGCATCTTCCAGTTCATATTTTTTATTTAATGGTCGGCGGCGTTACTGTTTTGGTTCGGTCAGTGTCATATTTACAGCTTGTTCCACAAAAATAAATAAAAATGTCAACATATATTACTACGCTCTGTCCCTACAGCAAACACATTTCAAGTACAATATATATCTTTATATGTTTTTCTTCCAAACAGCAGACTGACACTTATTTTCCCTGTTGTGAGACACGTTCAGTTGTTTTGGCTCGAACGCTCTTTAGAAACCTGATATCATTAAGAGTGACTGAAAAATATCTGGCTGGATTGACGCACGGAAAAACACCAATAGGCAAACACGGTGAACCCAATACATGGCTGCTAATGTGGGATGCATAGCAGGGTACAGCAGGGCATTTGCATGGCTGAGGTTATGAGAAGGAGGGAGGCGAGCAGAGCACGTGGGGGGGGGGCACGTCCATTACTGCTATGTGAAACCTTCTTGCCTCTGAGAACGGCATGTTATGAAAGATGCTGTAATGCATTTGTTGCGCGTTACATCACCTAATTCTGACTTACAATGAGATTACGCTGGTCGGAACAAAGCTTGATAAGTAACCTTGTCTGAGACTCAAAAATGGGGCACAAATCCTTTTAGTCAGAGGGTGAAGGATTGGTTTGCCACACAGAGGCAGCACGCACACAGAAGTGTACCAGCCGCAGTCAAGGAAATGATGGATTCCTGTCATTATAAAGGCGGTGCGCACTTATTTGAGCAAACAGGAGTTACTCACACTGACAGGTAACCGAGCGAGGAGGCTGGACATCAATACGCCGACACTGGCTGACTTTCTTTTTGCTCGTACAGTCTATAAAACTCTACATAAAGTCTACATAGAGGGCAGAAAAATTGCACCAATTACACCTTATGGGGAAAAAAAAAAGGTCTTTAAGCACATCACCATGACAACCATGTCTATAAAAGGTGGTTCGAATCATTGCGGCAGTTTGACACGTATGGAAGATGCCAAAAGATTGGTCTCACAGGAAGAGGAACGGCGGCCACGGGGATGTGACTCACGTATGGATAACACGGGAGGGCTGACAGATGCTGCTAACCAGCATTAAACACATTATGAGCCACATTTATAGCAGCTGTCAGCGCTCCTGTAGTTACAGTAAAGCACTTTTTCAAGTGTTTACTCAGGCAGAGCACGGCAGAGGTGATATCAACACATTAGAAGAGCATTTGAACGGGTAACCTAGACCTTATTAAGCTGTTTACATTATTTTGTCTGCCAGTTTAAATTTTGGCAGCTATTTTTAGGTTACTCTGTCACATCTCGGTTATTTTATCCTTCATAGTTTCAGTTCAGGGGTGTAAATTACCCAGTGGGCCATAACTGAACACTGGGACGACATCACGGGCCGGGGTTGGGGGGCCTGTGTGCGTGTCAGTAGTCTCCCACCTGCTTTGAATGTCCCTGTTCTCAAAGTTAACTTTTCCACTGTCGAGGCGAGATGCAACCAAATGCTGCACGCCGGTCCTTTAACTTTTGGTGAAAACGTTTAAATGTTGTAAATGTTTGCATTTTTTTGAACAGTCACAACCACAAACCACTAATATTCAGTGCCGTCAACGACGATTTGTCACAGATTTTAATATCAAAGATCTATTTTTAGCTCGTCAATGTCTCGTCTTTGTCATGGAAACAACACTGTCGTCTCCCTCTGAGCATAATCCTTGTTTACTGCTGATACTGACCAGCAAAAGTTCAAGACAGGAAATCAACAAAAAGAGAAGATAAATTCAGATTAAAGGAGCCACATTTGTTTTTTTTTAAATAATTTAATACTCACACACTCGTGAGTGCATTAAAAGCAATACTTGTTGTTGTAGCACTTCCTCCTGTCAATACTGGCCTCCAAAAAAAATCTCTTTTAAGGCAATTTCAAAGTAAGTGACAAACTCTTTGTAGCCAGTGTGGACGTGGAGGAACAATTAGTGTCACCAACAGTGCTTTCAATATACGAACAGGCATGTGAGGACTGTTTTAAGACAGGCTTCGGGGAAAAAATGCTTTAAATCATGAATCTAAATGGAAATCTGAGTGTCTGCCTTTCTTTTTTTTTTGGAAGTTGTCTCCGTTTTGCCGTTTCTGCACTGCAACAGAACACCTGTCAGTCAAAGCGTGTGGGCGGCAATCTGAAGTCTTTTTCCTTCAATCTTCTTTTGTAGAAGTTTAAAGTTTTTTGTCTTTTTTTTTTTTCTTCTTCTTCAGTTTATTTCAGCTGCTGCACATCAGAGGATTATTCAAGCAGACAGCTACCACATCACTCTGGCATTTAAATGGATAAAGCTGGAATATACTGGCTGGATCAATCAGCAGCTGAGAGTATCTGGACGTTTATTTATTAGAAAATGCCACAAATTATCGATTCACGCCGCCGCGGACACACTGCAGAGCTGCACAGAAATCCGTTTTTTAACCAAAGCACTCCAGCTGTGTCTCTTACCTGCGCTCGCAGGTCGCTGTGGTAACCCTGGCGACACGGTGTTCCTCTGCAGAGCTGGTTGCTGTGGCGACAGGAGGCGTGGGTCTGTGAGGGTGGAGGTGACAAAGGAGGTCGTGGTGACCAGGGCGCCGCTGGGGTTGTTGCTGAACTGGAGGGCTGCTGCTGCCGCCGCGTTCTGATTGGATACTGGCACGGTGACTGGCATGGAGAAGGTGGGCTGTGGGACTGTAGACTGGTGGAGAGACAGGAAGAAGGCGGGGCTCAGATGTGTGCCTCACCGCACAAACATGGCATGTGCACAGTGATGGACAGGTGATCAGTTAGTGATCTGCAGCAGCGCAAACGAGCCCGCAGGTGGAAAACACACAGTCACACCGACACGAACCAATCACAGCAAGAGTCTTTCCAAAACAGACGAGACTTTAAATCATCATATAAGACGTAATCTGTCCAACTCTAACGCTCTAATGTCGTATCCTGGTGCTACAGCTGCAAAAATAAGGTTTAAATCTACAACTTGACATTAAAAAACTAATTTTCTTAAAATAAATGAAGTCATTTGTCTTTCAAACTATAAATAGTACTTTATAGAAATCTCATAAAAAAGACGCACGCAGCAGCAGGTTTCCCACTTATTTAAAAAGAAATAAACATGACTCAGCATGAGTCTTAAATTGACTGATTAAGACTTTTTATCAGTGGGAAATCCAAATATTCTAAAAATACATTTAAATGGATGTTTAACTTTCATTTTTAATGACTGAAGGATTCTCCAATTTGAAATCATTTAAATTACTTTTATTATCATTTATTTAATAATTTAATAATTACTCCGATCCTCGAGTTATTTTCTTCAAACAGGAGAAGACATCTGCAGTTGTGTGGTGAGATTATTTCAACCTGTATCCAACAGGAATCAACCTCGTTTCAGGAATTGTATAGAAATGTGAGTTGTGTCTGTTTCCTCCGGCTACAAAGAAGAAAGCAGGTCACTGCACAAGAATAAAAACACATTAGAAAACAGTTGAAACAAGTTGATTTGCATTGGAAATAGGTTGAGCTATTTCCTTCTGCGCTGACAGACGTTCACTTGTTTTAAGGACACGATGTCTCGATCAGAAGGTCTTTGTAGTGTAAATTGAGTTTTTAAGGAAACATTATTTTTATTATATTAAAAATCTATTTATTATATTAAATAAACTGGAAAAACACTGGGAACAGTTTGTGTTTTGGAAATTAACTCTTCAAACACACACACACACACACACACACGTACACACACACTCGGTTTTAGCATGCAAGGTGACTTGGTGGAGAGGCCAAAAAGCTGTGTCGCCTTTCACATCTCATGCCAGCTCAAAAACTCTTGTCGCAGCAGCGGGTTATTGCATCGTGTTATTGGTGACATTTCGTAGCGTGCATGTCACATTCCAGCTACATCGCACCACCACCCCCACTGACATGTGCTCATCACCCGGGAACATTAGGAAACCTACTGTGCCAAAGATGTCGCCGTTACGTGTTAAATACTTGTGCAGGCGTCTGCTAGATAAAAAAGTACCTCAACATCTTGAGCCCGCATGAAATTTCTAGACAGGAAACTACTTTTTATTCATTTATATATATTTTTTTATTAAACAGGCAACTTTGCCACCTGAGCTGACCTCTAAAAGTGGATGACCAGACAGCTGAGGGTCCTGGAAAAAAAATCAAGGGCAAGGACCTCGGGGTTGTCCAGCCATCCGACCCATTTCACCCTGTTCCAACTCAATCTGAAAGAAGGACTTCTATATATAGAATATGGGCCAGTGCTGCACTGTACTGTACTCAAACTGCCTGGGACCCAGTTTAACGGCAGAGGAGGACGAGGGCACCTTCCTGCCCTCGATCTCTGCCTCTTTTCTCTCTGCAATGTTTTGTAACTTTCGTTTTTTTTTTTTTTTTGGAGGAAGAGGGCAGGGGACAAATAAGTGATTAATATCCTTTCTTTGGCAACACTGACTTATTCTGAAAAATCTTACTAATCGTTTCGTAGGAAGTTTTACAGAAAGGAATTTGGGTTTAATCATAAAGGAGAAAAAGAAAAGCTAAATTTAAATCCACGTACGTGTTAATCTATTATTTATTTACTCTCCATATACTGTATGAATACTAACAGTTACTTCCAGAAATTTTAGCTCCCTACTCTATGTTTTATGCTGTTTTAGTGAAGGGAAAGTGAGGATAAACTAGCTAGAAAAGATAAGTCTGCCGGAGCAGCCGGCATCCAAAGAAACCCCTGACTCTTCCAACTTTCAGAGATTTAAAATTTCCCCCAAAGAGGAAGTTTGTAAAGGAGAGCGTGCAGACAGAGCTGCACGGTAAGTGGTGACCAGGGCGGGTGAAGATAGCAGCTAACAGCACTGCACCACTGCACACCGGCCAAGCAGAGGGTAAAAAGGTGGAGGGGGTGAATAAATGGAGGGATGGATGGATGGAGGGGGTGAAGGGTTAGTGCAAAGTGGACGGAGGTGTGTAAACACGGAGCGTATACAGCGCTACAGAAGATTTATCCTCGCGGGACGGGGGGAGGCAGAGAGGAGGGGACCCGGTTTGTCTGCAGCCGAGCGACGTTTCACTTTTTAAAGCTGGAATCCAGAGTGACTTCCAAACAGGACGGGACTCAGCGTCTTTGCTGAATGATAGATGATGAGGGAATCGAACGCGACCCTCCAACCTCAAACTGTTTTTGTACAAAGTCAAAGGATATTTTTATGACTGCAGATGTATCGGTTATTGGGAATTCAGAATGAATACACACACGTGCATCCAGGGCGATCGCTGAATCACACTCTCTGTCATCTTAATTATAATTTGTGACGTTTATAATGACGTCAAGAATTTACAAACGCAAACCAATGCCAGACTAAATTTAAATAAATAAGTAAAGTAAATCTGACTGTTTATAGGGATACAAACTAAAATTAAAAGTTAATTCAGTATTAGTAGAATTTGTAAAGTAAAAAATATAATTGAAATCGTTAAATTAACAAATAAAATTTAAATTTTGTGACTGATTTTAAATACATAGAACATATTTTGGAGTTTTGGTGGCTAGTTGAAAATTTCTTGACTGATTTAAGGAAGAAGGAATCTAATCAGTGTCTTCTTCTCAAACGTACATAAATATTGAACAATCATCAGTCAGGATAGATGCATATTTATATCATATTTATATCAGATAATTTGTCAAATGTTTCCTGCTGGCTAACACTTTCTTTGACTCTGTTCTTGACTTTAACTGCAGCCCGACCACCTCAATCCTCTTTACTCGTCTCTTTTCACTGCTGTCTGTAACATAACAGGACCTCCATGATGATGCCAGCTTCTGGTTGCTAGGAGATCAGTGACATAACTACAAAAAAAAAAAAAAAAAAAAAACCTCTTCACTTCTTTCTCGAAATATGAATTTTAAACGCCCCTTCTCTGCGCTGTGCTCCGCTGAGCATTAATCCGTATTTTTGGCAAATTACAAGTGAATTTACATCTGCCCACTCCTACTCCATTTAACACTGATGCTCCTAATAGCAGACAGGAGGGTTAATTGGGCCCTGCCCGTCATTCTGCAGAGAACCTGGCGGGTAAATAATTGACTGGGAGCGTTTTTTTTTTCCAGCAGGCTCGTGGTGAGGAAGCTCAAGGCCCCTTCTCCATGAAGAGAACAAAAAGACGGGAAGAGGAACCTAACCTATTTTCTCTCAGAGGAGCTCTCTTAACAAGGGTGTGTTTCCTGGATGCAAGGGTAAATCTGAATGAATTTAACTCATGGCCTAGTTTGCCTTTTTTCCCTTTCCTCTTGTCCTGGAAGCCTTTGAAAGTTTGAAACTTTAGTATTGTCACGTTGTGTTTTTGTTAGCAGCTGTGGATCTGAACGCAGAGGCGACATTGGAGAAGTGTTTGGGTGACCTTTAGATGTCACAGCAGTTGTCCAGTGACTTTACAGCTTTATTTATATTTGAATTAGGGATGTCAGTTTCGGGTAACTTTGCTTTCGACACGCTAACGCCGATTTATCGGTTAATTTTGAATAAAAATACGTCTAAGTAATAAGTCTCCACGTCTCCACTGGACTAGCTAGCTTCACGGTGAGGCTGGTCTGAGTGTGATAGTGCCACGATTATCTATCAAAGATCACTGTTACGTAAGAAGGGCGGATTTATTCACACTAACCAATCAGCAAAGTTGACTTTCAGCTCATCACAATGTTTTTCAGCGTGTTAGTCACGGTAGCTCTCGATGGCCTGATGATCTTTGACGCGAGGTACCGAACTCTTTGAATCCCTCGCCTTCTAACTTGTCACACTTTCTCTCTCCTGGCTACCTTTGGCCACGACGAACAAGCCTCACTGCGGTACGGCATAGTGCTAGTACTACTTCACTGCTATTCTCAGGCTGCTCGATAGCGAAGCTGACATGTAGAATTTTAATATTAGGAAGAAACTGTTCTATCTGCAGATGATTAAAAACAATGTTTATTTTTGATGCTTTCATGATGTGAAATCACAAAATGAGTGTAAGGGTCACTCAGCACTTAAACGCCTCTGAGGATCAGCTCCAGAAATGATGTCTACAGATAAAAAACATATTCTATACGGCTGCTTTATTCTAATCACAGGAAACAAACAGTACTAAGAGTCTGTTAAGACAAACTGTACTGAGAATGGTTTTATTTATATTTATATATGTTTTATCTGCACGTTTGTTTCAGTAAAATGTGTGATTTAAAAAAAAAAAAACTAAATGAGATGTGATTAACTGTGCAGCTCAAGCAGCGTTTCATGTTTCACATTCACACCGAGCCTCTACAGGAGACATTCAGAAAAAAATAAAATAAAATGTTCAGCTCCTTGCTCAAGGGCACCGCGGAGCTGGCTGTTAAAAGGAAGAAATCTATTTCTTATTCAATTTCCTAACACGGAATCTCAGAGCCAGAAAAAGGATCAAACCAGAGACCCTCCGGTTAAAAAAAGAAAAAACGCTGCCTTTTTTCTCGCCTACCACAGCAGTGCCAGCGTAACGGGAACAGATACGTTAGCTCAGGGCTCGTCTAGCCAAGTGTCCTGCCCCGTTCTCCCTCGCCACTCTCTCCCTACCTCAGGAGGTATTTTAGTACAAGTGGGATTAAGCTTGTATATCCCTGCCCCTAGCTGTCATGCTGGGGATTATGATGCTGAAGGAAGGGGGGAGTGGTGGGTGGTGATGTATGCCTCCGTTTTTGCTGGTCGCCCTGTGAAAGGTGTGCTGGGCAGGCGGGATGAGGGGACTGAGGGGTTGTGCGGGCGCGGGGGTGGGGACGCTACACGGCTGGCGGCGTTTGCCTAACATCCAATCGTTAAAAAACGCCAAGAGCCGCGGCTCTCCGGGGGCGGTGGATTGAATTCTGTTCTTCTGATGCAGAGTTTAGAGGCCTGCTCGGGAAATGTATGTGAGCTGTGGCCATTACTAATAACATGAATCAATGGCAGCACACGTTATGCTTTTGTGGTGGCTCTGTTTTGACCCTCATGGGTCTTATTTATGCAGCTTTGTTCAACATTTTGGTCGCGATCGATCGACCGGATCGTGAAGTTGCACACTGTAATGGGGACTCTGGTTTCTCTGCCATGTTTGTTGGACAATCTGTCGTCTAATAATCCATCAATACATATAGTTTGTTTACTTCAGAGGCAGATCAGCAGCTGGTAAAGGTTGTTTACAACCTGCATGGTCTGATTGCATCTCCAGATTACTTTAAGAAATGAAGGTTTTAAGCTAAAAGCTGTGAAAATAAGTAGACTGTTCCATACAGCCACAACATCACATGTATAATTTAAGCAATAACCTCTGTCTAACTCTCCTGCAGCGCCTCAACATGACTGTGTCCCATCCCGGGTGACCAATCAGAGAAGCAGGCAGACAGGAAGAGGGGCTGTAAATTGAGTGCTACTCATTAAAGTGACATTAA
This sequence comes from Nibea albiflora, assembly GCA_014281875.1. Lineage (NCBI taxonomy): Eukaryota > Metazoa > Chordata > Actinopteri > Sciaenidae > Nibea > Nibea albiflora. Next base: position 23,921,659 of record CM024804.1, on the reverse strand, counting down.
TGGCATTATTGAGCACGGAGGAAAAATGAATCACGGAGAAATTGGCACAGTGGTGGAGCGGTAAAAGGGCCTTGGCAGAGCGCCAGTCAGGAGGCAGAACCTGGATAATGTCAGGCGCACATCCAGTGGCGGGAGCAGGGCTACGCTGGGACCAAAGTGACCTCAGTAATACTGTAAATGACGGCCGGTTAGCGGCTGTACCCTGGCTCTCTCTCGCGCTCGCTGTTACCTGCATAATGTCAGGAATAAACCCCCCGGTGCATGCAGCGTGTCTGCAATTGCACGCTTGTTTCTTTTGTGTTGCTAAGTATTACACAATCGGTACTTTCAGCCAAGCAATCCGACTGCTCAAAGGCATGCTCCAAACGTGTTGATTGTTACCATAAAGCATGATTTCCCCCTGTGATATCAGTTGCTATGCCAACTTTTGTGAAAACTGGGGACCTAGTTAGCGCTCCTCTCCTTCTGTTGTTTATTCTTGTACATTACTGAACTTGCAGAGGCACCAGAAACAGTGTATTAAAGCTGTAATACTCCTGAGGATGCTCTTCACTGTGATGACTGTAACTTCAGATGAATAATCACAGTATAGCATGATGACCTATTTGGTGTTACACTGCTTTTTTATTTTATATTTAAGGATTTCTTACAAACACAAAGTTACATCTGCAGCGCTGCAGAAAAAAAATAAATCTTTTGGCTTCCCTTTTTTTATTAGATAAGATATGAAATCTGTCAAAACAGGTGGATTGCATGTGACATGTTTAAAATCGTCTTGTAATACGACAACTTGATTCATAAACATGGAGAAAAGTGACGCTTCATCCTTGAAGTTGAGTGTTTAAAATCGATTCATCATTTTAAGATCAAAACAAACGAGCAGATTAATTAAGAGCGATTGTTAGTCGTTTATTTTATTTTAAATTGGACCTCTCAGCCTCGCTGCTCTACCTTTCTTGCTCGGGCACACACCATTGTTGTGGGTAGTGATTTGGTGGATGTGGGGGGGTGCTGTTTGGTGAGAGGTGAAGTGAAGGAGGTAAGGGGGAGGTGGGGTGAAGGCGAGTGCTCTGTGAGTAGTCAGGCCGCCGTCAGCAGCAACACAGAGGGGGGGAAGTGGAGGAGGTTGAAGGTGGGTGGGGGGGCACGGTACTCACTGACAGCCTATAGTTCTGCATCATTTTATCAAACTCCTCGTCAATTTTTTTGTATTTCTCCTCAGTGCGGGGGGTGAGGGAGAAGGGCTCCTCGGGGTCTGGGCTCTCAGAGTCCCGGTGCTCTTTCTTGTTCAGAGCCTTCGTTCCCCAAACAAAAGAAGAAGGAGACGGCAGACAGAGAGAGAGAGAAAGAGAGGGTAGATAGAGAGAGGAAGAGAAGAAGAAAGGCTAGGTTAGATAAGGTGACAAAAAGTGTGACGGTACTCACGCCGTAGCGCTTGAAGAGGCTGTCCAGGTCCTCGGTCTTGCGGTACTTGTCTTCGTTTAGCGGGCTTTGGTCGATGGAGTCGTCCCCGTCGGGCTCGGGGCTGTTGCAGCCGTTAAAGCCTTTCTTTCGCAACGTCTGAAGCGGTCAGAGAGGGGTAGAGGAGGAGAAGGAGGAGGCACATTTACATTTCATTTGTCATGCACATTTTTTTGCGATAACACACTCTGTGAAGCCCCTTTTTTTCCCATTTTCACACAAACACAAATGACCGTCTCGATCGCAGCACATCTGTAAGAGGCAGCTGGAACGGTATCACCCTGGTAATAACTCACTTTTTTTCTAGCAGCATCTTCAAGAAGTGAGACAGAGAAACGGGCCTGCAGAAAACACAATCTCAACCTCTGATAATCCTTGATCGATTTGAGGTCAACGTTCGTGACATCTGCCGCCCACGTGAAAGCAAGTTATTACCACTGACTCTGCACTCGCTCACCCGGCAGGTGAAGAAACTACCGACTGAAGATCCCAAAGCTTTGAAATCAAAGGATGTGGCTTTAGCAAACAAGCGCCCCCACTACGGGGCCTGCTGGAGCTGCCAGTGGCACTTTTACAGGGCAAGAAGCTATGACTAAAACCTGAGCCGCATGTCAGGATGCACATCGAGGCATCGCACCTCTGCACACCGGCTAATCAACAGTGTTACTAATTGGTGTGAAGCTTTGCACTGAGGAAAGTGGTTGAGCAAAGCAAAAGGGTAAAGGGTGTGTGAGGAGGCAGGCGGCGGTGTTGGCGCCGTGGCTAACGGCAGTCAGGTTGTGTCAGTGTTAGCACACTTTGTAAAGGGCGAGAAGAGGAAGAGGGGGAGTCAGAGAGAGAGGGAGAGAGAGAGGGAGAGGCTCTTATTTTGAGAGGATTCTGCTAAACGAGATTTGCCGTTAAGTAGCTTTGCCTGGTGGGCCCTTGACCACACAGCCAAGCAGATAGATCCTCCCGGCAAAATGGATCTTATACTGGAGCTGCAGAGCCTCCTGTGGTCCAAATACAGGCTTTAAGTCCTGAGTGGCATAAGATGAAGAAGAAGAAGAAAATCCCTCGCCTTGAAATCTATCAGCAAAAGGAAACAGAATGTAGTACACTGCAAAAAAATAAATAAATCTCAATCTTATCAAATCATATTTCAGATAATGAGTCTGTAAAGTGAAGCCCAAATGCAAAAACAAAGAAAAACTGCAGTTCCTCCTCGGCCCGTCGATGATCGTCGCCAATCTTTAGGTGAGGCGGTCGAGACAGCACACCCAGCCAGAGCCACAAACTTTAATCTTCAGAAACGCTGTCCGTTCTTTATTACAAGTCATTTGTTCTTTGTATGATGGACAAACATTTTGCAAATCAATGTTAAGAGTCTGAAATCTTCTTTTTCTTTGGCAGCCGTCGGCTTCCATTCGTTTACTCTCAACTTACAGCTGCAATAATTGATTTTTTTCGTGGCACTTTGGGGCAGTGGAACCGGCTGCAAACACAACACTGACATATGATGAAGTAGCCTGTACATAATTCATAGTAAAAACTAACATTGTTCATAAAGGACTAATTTTTTTACAGTGTATCATTTCATAGATTATCCAAAGTACTCTGAGATCATATTCAATATTTCACACACCCTATATTTTCTTTAATTAATTATGCTGTGTCAAGTGTGACCGCAGTCTAGTGGTGGTTTGATTAAAACATAAGCACATGTTCCACGACTCCCACTGCGCACAATCACTGCTAAGTGAGGATGACTCAACAGCGTGCAATTCAGCCTCGGAAGTGGAGCCAGCGGTAACTCGTACCTACAAACCTGCCCCCCCCCCAGGAGGAGGCAGAGACGTTTCATTTGGGACGAATTAGTCTTAAATCCTCCAAACAGGTGAGGGCGAGAGGGTAACGATGCCACGTGGATGTCGGGGTAAAGACACTTTCAGTTTTAATAACAATGGCGCTCTTTGATAGGAATCTCATTAAAACTCAAAGCCATTATTATTATGGCGGTGTCAAAGCTGTGTTTTATCTACCCACAGAAACAGGTTATTAGACAGATTTGTTCCAACGTGGAAGACAGTCGCCTGATTCAGCTGTTCAGCCTCTCCAGAACAAGTCAGTCCTCTGATCTGCAGCTTAATGCAAATGTAATGCACGGGAGCCACCGGCACACGCTTTGTTGTCCACAGTTCATAGAAAACACACTCCACTGTGGCAGTTGGTGTGTGTGTGTGTGTCCTGACCTAAAAATCGAGGACAACAAAAGAACGACAGGAAAAATACAATTCATAGAAATAAAACGGCTTCAACATGACAATGACGGCGTGTGACAGAGGGCTGCGAGGAGGACGTGATCGAGGCGTGAACCTCCTGCCCCCGACTGTCAGGACACAAAGAAATAAAAGAGACAAACTAAACGGTGATGACACTGCAGCCATGTTGGTGCATTGTTCACATGTACTGACACACACATCTGTACTTGTGGGGACCATCTGTGACATAATTCTGGTCTTTTCTAACCATGAACCCAATCATAACCTAAAAGACGGTTCCTGTTTCTTACAAACTGGGTCTTGTTATCCTCATTTTGGTCATTATTTCTATCAGGATAACATGGCAACAACATCGTCATGGCAAGAAACACGAACAGGAAGATAATCAGGTTATAAACTAACCAACAACTTACTAAACACTTGTTTACTGAAGTAAAACCGGAAGCCGTCAGCCAGCAGGATGTCAACAGACTCAGGGAACGACTAGTGCTCCTGCTATGAAACCCGAAAGGAAGCAGGAGAACCTTTTTGGCAATAAAATAACCATGAATAAATCAAATATATATATATTGACAACATTGTCAATACTTGAATTACGGCTGCGACTACAGTTCGGTTTATGGGAAGGGAACGCTCATGCAAACAAACATACGGTGAGGGCAGAGCTTCTCAAACTCATTTCACTAAAATTTCAACTCAGATCCTTTTTTTAAATCTTTGGTTCCCCAAATCATCGTTAATGATTGATAAAAACTGTCGGGCGTGAACCTTCTTTAGGCTTCTGACTGGGAAAAAGTTTGATAATTTATATCAAATTGATGGACTCTGACCAGACATCAACTTTTAGACTTGCTACATGCCCATCCACCGAACTCCTTGCTCTTACTTTCCACCCACGTCCTTGCATTGGACAGAAACTGTGAGGAACCGTCCGATACGGACTAAACTCTTCTGGATACTCTTCTGATCCTCCTGCAGCCTTTCAGAGGATGTGAGTGAGTCAAAATGTCCTCACCAGCTACAATAATGTGCCTCGCTCTCGAGCTCTAGGATGAAATTTGGTCCTGCTGTAAACGCAGCACGCCTCCTTCTTCGTCTCCGTGTTCCTTCATATGCACACACACACTGATATTTTGGACATCACAAGCTTCTCTCTCTTTCTCGCATGTAAACACAACTGATATTTTGTGAACATTACAGCACAAACATGGGCATCTTTCCCTTTCTTTCTCTTTGTTTCTCTGCTTCCTCTCTCTCTCTCTCTCTCTCTCCTAATGAACATTTGTGTGTTACAGTACATTCACATGCTCTCTCTCTCTCACACACACACACACACACACCCTCCGTAGTTCACTGATCAGCTTGTCTCTCAGTCAGTCAGCCATCTGTTCACCTGTCCGCCGTCTCCCTCTCTCTCTCTCCCCCCCTCCCTTTCTTTTCTCCCTCTATTGTGTTGCCAGGGTAAGATTCACCCTGCAGAGCACCACGCCGGCCTCTGACTGGCTACGACTGCTGACAAGCCCCGCCCCACCACCTCCCTCCCTTTCCTTCCCCTTTGGCTCGCTCGCTCGCTCGCCCACCCGCCTGTCCGCCCGACCTCTGTTTCCAGCTCTCCGTGAAGCGCTGCCGCTGCTCTCTCTCTCTCTTTTTTGTCTCTTTCCCTCTCTCTCTCTCTCGCCTTCTCATCTCTCGGCCCACCACCTTTAACGCAGATCTCTCGCTCTCTCACAGAAAAGTGCAAAGTCTCACACTCGTCCTTCTGTGTTTTTTTTCGCCCTTAACATCTCTCTCCCTCTTTCTTGTAATGTCTCCATATGTGAGTCTCCCCGGTCGCTCATTTCCTCTCATCCTCCTCCTCCTCCTTCTCTCTCTCCTTCTCTTTCTCTCTCTCATCTTTTTCAGTCTCTTTCCCACCACTCACTCCCTCTCTCTGTCCTCTTTTGACCTGTTCCCAGAGCTTTCCCATCGTATTTTCTCTGCCTCTCTCTCTCTCTCTCTCTTGCTGTTCATCGCTGACTCTCTTTTCTTGGGCTGGTTATCAAAGCCTTACATAGCTCGGTTCGGTACCGACTGAAATCAGTCTGTTGCACCGAATATTTCAAGAGCTTCGTGGCAGGACGCTTGGCAGCACCTGGAAGTTACAGAACATCTTCCCCGATTTGATTTACCTAATTCTGTCATTACTCAATATTCAAATTTACTCCGAGCACATCTCTTGCATTCCATTTGCCCAGTCAAAGGCTTTGTTTGTGGACTTTCTTCATCTAAACTGAGGGTTTAAAGATAGAGTGCGTCTCCCTCTGAGGCAGACTTGATTTAATGAACGCTGGCATCAAATGCCTGCTCAGATTCATGATGATGTTTACTGCTTTTTCGATTAGATACTTCTTGATTTCAATCAAAAATTCTTGCCAATTTTGCATTATTTTATTGAGACAAAAAATAAAATTCAGTCTGTATTTATAGATTTAAATAAATCTTGTTTTGGTGCAGAAGCTCAGGTTTGCCACGTTGGTCATTTTTCTGATAAAGACCCAGCAGGCTTGAAATTTTGCCTTATTCAGTCAAATAATACTTTTAATTTTTAAGTTTTAATCCAACCTGCAGATACTCTTCATATTTTCCTACAGTGTGCAAGCTTGACTGAGAGTGTTTGCGTCTGTGTGTGTGTGTGTGTGTGTGTGTGTGTGTGTGTGTGTGTGTGGACCCAGAAGGACTGAGATAGCAGGCAGGAGTCTCTGCTGCCCAGCTCTGGTTGACACAAAGCACAATGTAATGTCACGTCCCATTGTAGCGAGTCGCATACAGCTAAGCAACACACATACACACACACGCACACACAGCCCCCTCCAGTCAGTCATATGGGACATCCTGTCCACAGCGCCGGCTGCTCAGATGTTGTATTATAGATCAGCAGTTGCTGTTTCTTGTCTCGCAAACCAACCGAGTTGTGAGACAGGAGGAAAGTGTCTCTATCGGGAAATGTTAAAAAACCAAGGAAAGTATCCTGCAATTCATTTCTACTGTCCATTTTTCAATAGATTACTCACACTTTTAGTAATAATAATAATAATAATAATAATAATAATAATAATGAGAATTATGAATTTAAGTCATCTTTGGTCTTTTACTGACTTGAGGCAGGTTAAAACAATCCAGCCAGTTAGAAACAGATTATTTCCATCTTTTTATAATAAACTAATCAGCGTGTCCGCTCGGTTTTATCACACCTGAACGGTTGTGTTCTGTCATCCCCCTTCTTTCAAATTCTGACAGTTCCTGTTTAGTAACCCATCACTACCCAAACAGCCATTACCCCTCCGGCTTTGACTGGAATTATTTATCCATGAGGTTAATGGACCTCTGCTCTCGCTGGGGCTCCCGGGACGCTTCGAGGATGACTTGCTTGGTTACAGAGGAAGCCAACCGTGTGGTACGTTCCCTCCTCGGCTGCAGACGGCCTGTCAGCCAAAACAGATAACGTCTTGGCCTTGATCGCCGCGCCGCGTTTGCCTTCGCTAATGGAGGCTGAGTAAAGGGGGTGGGAAGGGATGGAAACTGAAGACTCCTGTTTCAAGAATGCTACGTGTGTTTGTTTGATATTTATTTTAGGGGAGGATGTTGGGTGTCCATCATTTAGTATCTCTATGATATGAGCAAGTCTGGAAATGAGTCACTAATTCATCAGTCAAGGACTTCCAGTACTTAATATCTATTTAATGGAGTCTTGGCCCTTTTTTATTGTAGAGCTATTAATCATTCTGCAGGAAGGATCAAAATTTCATTTCTGAACAGAATACTGTGACAACACTGTGGAAGCATCTCGTGAGTACATTGACCTTGAAATGCTGCAAAAATGTTGCCGTAATAACGAGAAATTACTTCCAATTAACCCTTCAACTGACCGTGCACTCTGCAGTGAAGACGTTTGTCTTTGTAACTCGCCTAATAATCTGTGCTCATGCAGCTGAAGCAGAAATAAAGATTTAAGGACATTAAACCTCAAGTTCGAGTTAATAAACAGGTACAATCGTAGTGAAATGAAGCCAGTTTTCTATTGATGAGAAGGTTCAGGTTTATTTAGACGTGTTCTGCACATGTTGACCTGGGTCCAAGTTTCCCCAAAGTCCCCCAGCACAACTCAAAAATGTATGATTGGCAGCAAAGGTTGGGTCGGTTTCTGGATTAAACTGCTCTGATTTTGCGCAAACCACTTCCCAAACAAAATCCAACCTCGGACATGACTTGGTGTCCTCAAACGTAGCTACTGCCCAGGCTGGTTTATGTACTAACTACCAAGTTCTGTGATGAATAAACCTTCATTCCCTTCATTGCTGACTTCGACTGACCAGTCGTGCACGTATAAAGACGTGCAGGCCTTCCGGTGACCTCGTCTAGTCCAGATTAGGATATGACAGGTGTTGGAAGGAGGTCGTCAGAGTTTGGACAGCAAAGCAGGATTAGCATGTCCAGGTACAGACTGTGTGTGCGTTGTGGGGGTCAGGGGATAGATGGGCATACAGGTGGAAACATCCTTTGATTACCTGGTGGATGTGCAGTGCTGAGGCGATCAGGGCGGCTAACAGAATCAGTTACTTCGGGGAAGTGTTTTGCGATACGTGAGGCTCCCCTGGCCGCGACCCAGGAGGATCGGGGCGGTGCCCAAAGTCCTTAAGCCTCTGCAGCGAGGCTCGCCGGAGAGATCTACCTTCCTTGAGCCGCTTAAAGGAAAAAAAAAAAAGGGCATTCCCCTTCTCCGCCCAACTCGCTTTCTCTCCTCGTCTGTTTCATCGCCACTCTCTTAGCATTTCGTTCCGCTCGTGTTCCCTCTTCTGTCCCTCGCTCTCTCTTCCTTCCCTCGCCCTGATTGGGATCTGCAGTCAAGCGGATTAACACATTCTGGCAGGAGAGGCAGGCCGCCCACACCACACACACACACACACACACACATGCACGCACACTCTTTCAAGCAGCACGTGCATCTCAGAGAGACGCTGCGTGTGCATATGCATTGCCTCTCAGCTTTGCACTGGAGTGAAGGAATGTCTAACAGTGTGATCAGGTCCATACTTACACACACACACACACACACACTGATGTGAACTTAAGTGCTTTGCTGCATGCATTTACAGCACATGCCCGGTGACCACACAGAAGGCAAAACACACAAGTGTGTATACGTGTGCACGAGCCTGCGTGACTACATCCACACTCCATAATTTATAGTCAAAAGCACTTGCTTGGAGAGACTCATGGAGGCGAGGCAGAGCGGCAAATGGGCACATTTTGTGACCATCCAATTATACTCTCTTACTCTTCCTCTCTCTCTCTTCCTCAGTACGTCTCAGCTCCGTCCTCAACCAGCGACGTCACACCGCGTGCCAGTGCAGACTTAAATAATTACTATATAATTCATCCGTCCGGTCACATTGTGCGGTTCTCCTCTGAATTCCCCTCCTGAAAAGTCCCAACATGTATGCATGTCAAGTGTTACATGTGACCGGTCATGGCCTTTGGGTGTACAACACGCTTCCATGTGACCGAAACAAAAGACGGACAGTGCTGCTACATTAAAACAGATATGGTGATTAATGAATGGATTAACGAGCCTGGTGTCTGATAACAGCTTATCTGCTGAAACAGAACTAATTAATTCAGGATGACTTTTTTTGCTTGCGCCACTTTTTCTCAATGTGTGTAAGATTTGGGGACTTTATTACAGAATAAGGCAAACATCTCTTTCATGAAGGTTGCCATATTCAAACAGAGTTTCTACAGAACAGACAAACTAAATTTCACTCAGGGTGTTGTTTCTCCTTTACACTAAGAAGCTGAGGGTGATGTGAGGAGTTTGCAATGCAGCGATCAATCCACTACATGCGACTGAACTCAAGTCTCAGCACGTCAGTTTGATGAGTATAAAACCATCCAGGGAAGTGAAAGCATTACACCCTCCATACTAAACATTTGACTCAATAGATGTGGTCCAAGTCTTAGGCAAGTCTGAAGTCATTCGTTCTTGGAAAGTCGAGTCGAGGGAAGTCCAGAGTTACTCACCGTCACCCCTCCGCAGTCTTCATAAGAAGTTTTTAACCAGCCAAAAAGCTCATTACTTTCTCACTCTAGACTGGAAAAGCTGGATGTTCTGATCCAATTCATGGACCATCAGGTAGCATCGCGTGAAGTTTGACTAACAAGGTCACCATCCAGTCGTGCCATTTCCCATGTGCGATGGCAATACTATGTTTTAAAGGTCCAGTGTGTGGAGATTAGTGGCATCAAGTCGAGCAGCCGCTACATTGCAACCTCAGACAGTAAAGGCCTGACTCTGCTTTTGGTCGAGGTAAAAGTTCAACGTCTTGCTGAAGAATATAGAAAACCTCTAAATCAATAATAGTAATAATAATAATAATAATAATAATGGGGATCAAACAGCTGATATATTTTATTCCTTTGTGCCGCCGTCTGTTGCCCCAAATACTCACTAGGACGCTAAATGAGGATTAATCTACCACTTGAAATATTCCCACAACAAATGAGCTATTTCCTCCAGTCTGAGCAGCGTGTGTTAAAACTACAGAGGCCAGTTGTTTTAAGAAAATACAGGCTGGTATGGGAGGGAAGCTGCCATGTAGGACACACACACACACACACACACACACACACACACACACACAAAGACGGAGAAACACACAACCGAGAGGCTCACCAGGCCTGAATATTGTATGAGGCGCTCTCATGGGCCGCTGCAGAGCGTGCAAACAGAGAGAGAGAGGGGAGAGAGAGGTGAACACACACACACACACACACACCACACACACACACACACACACACACACACACACACACATATATACAAGAACACACATAAAGAGAGAGAGACACACTTGAAAACACAAACACATGTACGCACACAAACAGGACCAGTGGAGCTTGAGCTGATGTGGCCCGAAGCAGCCCAACGCCCTGCCACACACACACACACACACACAGGCAGACACACACACTTGCATACACTTAAGAGCCATCTGCAGCTGGAGATACAGCCTACAGAAAAGGCTTTACTGCTGACACTCTGAGACAGACAGAGAGAGAAGGATAAGAAAAGAAGGGAGAAATGGTCGTGACCGAGTGAATCGGGAGATTAGGAGGAAGGAGAGAGGAGCGAGAGAGAGAGGAAGTGACAGACAGAGAAGTGGAGGTGAAAAATATGGCACCAAACTCCCTCGCTCTTACCTTCTACCCACTCAAACCCAAAACTGCTTCACCTACACTTTTACTAAAGATTTCAGCCCTCATTGGACTTTATCCATTAGTGGATTAAATCTCATTGGATGCATTCTGCTTTGGCCCCACAACCTCAAATCCCTGTTCGACCGAACAGTCTCAGGAACTAAACTGGAAACTCAAAGTCGCTTTTGCACAGCTGAAGAACTGTAGGCCAATTAATTTCCCCCTTTATCAATGTTGAGACTACTGTAAACCTGTGCTTGCTTCATGTGCGAATAAAAGTTGGAGCAACTTTGCTTTGCTGATGATTTTATTTGACCAAAACTCACTCACGATACTTCCTGGGTCATTGGGAAGCTTTTCTGGGGGTGTCAGGATCTAAATTTAGACCGTCATTTCTCTGGGTGAAATTTACAGAGAGACAAAGCGAGACTTCTACGTTCTGTCTACGTTCTAGAGGCCTTCGACAAAAACCATTCCCCATAAGCTTTGAACCGCCGTGGGTCAGACATCATCTCAGCAAAAGAGGCCAGTCAATGGGCAAGTCGAGGGGGCTGCAGTCAGCTCGGACCTGACAATGAAGATGTTTTTATGTTTCTTTGGGCCTCTATGACAGTAAACAGGGTTGTGGACAGAACAAGACGTCATCTTGGGCTTTGGGAAACAGCGATCACCCTTCTGTGAGATTTTATGGATCAACCAACTAATTGATTAATCGAGAAAATGAATAACAGATTGCAGAAACAATCGTTAGATGCAGCTCTAAACAAGATACAATTAAATTACAATGAAGTAAGTAACTGTCGACTTGTAGACTCCTTCAATACAGAAAGTAAGCTCCTTGGACGTGCTTTAAGCCCTATGAAAGAAATGCTGAATGAAAGCTCCAGTGGAAGGGGGCTATTAGCCGTATTCGAGAGCTCCAGCGCACTAGCTAGTGATTGATTTAGATGTTTGTGGATAACTTCAGACATCTTGGAAAATAAAAAACGATGCCTTCAAGCAGCAGCTAGAGGTCGAAGGAGCGTTCATCCCAGGGGTTCATGAGATGAAAATCTTTGAAGCCTCTCTGCTTTTTCCAATAACAGATTTGATAAAACAGTCTGAAAACGGGGATATAAAACTTATTTGGTGTCATGGTTCACAGGTAGGTACGGCTGTGATCGTAAAGGTTTAATCACAAAGCTGGGACGGAACAAATGGCAGAAATTGATATTTATTTCTGTTGGAATATTCTCACTTTTTTACAATAACAATCCCAGTTTAGGGAGCCGCTGATAAAAGCAGTCCTCTGTGCTCGTTTTAGATTATTACCAACACGCATATTATTATGCAGATTCACCATGGTTACAGACGTGGAAATAATTCCAAAGTAATGTGGCCAATTCAAAAGAATTTCCCAATCTGAGATTTTCTGGTAACTTAAAGACTGTCATGACGAAACAGCTCAGGACTTCTTCGTGACTCACACCACAGCTCTTCTTATTGGTCTAAATCTGTTCACAAGCTGGCCGTCCTCGTTTTGGAAACTTCTGTGTGTGTTTTTGTTGGAATTTCGACTTCAACCAGAGCTTTCAACGTTGACAATAATTATTTCGCGGTGACTTCGTGTTGACAGTGTTTGTGGTTGACCGATCATGAACTCCTGCAGCCAAATGTGTAAAAAAAAAAAAAAAAAAACAAGCAAGGAAAATATTCAAAGCCAAGTGAGATCCAGCTTTAGGTCCACGCTCCATATGAAGCCTAAGTGCTATATTGCAGTGTACACGGCTCGCTGAATCATACCTAACCATCTCGTGTTCAATTCATGAGAGGGCCATTATGTATAAAAGGGTCAGCAAGGCATGTGAATGTGCTTCGTGTTCGCCTGACAAGCTCCGGCGAAGCTTTTTCCCACAGGGAGGGAAGACGTTAGGAAAAAAGAATATTCCTATTACAAAAACATAAAAACGGAACTAAACGATTGCCCTCGCACCTTCTCTCCTAACCTCATCAATGACCTCTCCTCTACTCGGCATGCAAATGAACAAACATTATTTTTCAGTAACTCGACAAGCCTCGTCTTGTATGTGGTGGCCATTTTGTGCCGAGGTGGTTTCCAATTGGACCCAGGCGTCGTCCTTTGGCTTGTCGCTGTAGTAGTTGTTGTTGTTGTTGTTGGAGAGGTCTCTGGGTAACAACGGGGCTGACGCCAGAGGGGCAAGAGGGGTGAGGACGAGGGAGGAGGGGGGTGCACCCAGCTGTCCCTACCTCTGCCCTCCCTGCAAGCTAGCAGGCAGTGAGCCAGAGTACAACCATAAACAACACTGAGATAGACTGAACTCAGAGATGGACTGCACTAAAATATCAGCACCAACATTTCCAATTATTATTAATAATAATGATAATAATGGAAAAATCAGATGAACATATGCCATGTAGCAATCTGACTTCAGCTCAGAGAGAGTGACACTGATTCTTTCATTGCACTATTGGCAAGAAAGTCTTGAAGGTGATTCATTTCTTGGAAAATACACTCACTGTGGTGCGTTTACGCAACAACTTTGAGCACATGAGGACAGAAAACCAGAAAACCAGAATCCGGCTGGATTTAAGGCTTCGGATCATCCCGGACCAAAGACATCAGGAAGTGGTTCATACTTTGTTGAACTGACTCGACTGGCCTTGATAGACTGGACTAGACTTAATTAAGTCTGAATGAGTCTGGAGAGGGCGAGATTCGATTAGTTTCGGTTCATTCTTAACGATCCCAGTGGGGAAAATAAACTCTGGTTTTAGTACCACGTACTGGTGGGACGCACCAACAAAGACCAGGATAAACAGTAACTAAGAACACAGCAAACTGATTTTTCACACGCATGAAGAAGACAATCTATGAATTATTGATTTTTTGAATCGACTTCACGGTCAAATCAATAACGCTGTGTTATATTCAGCCAATTCAAACCAGTATTTCCCGTCGTTTGACCCACCACACCGCCCCCCTTCCACGCTTTACCTCGATGATGTCGGCATTGGTCCGGCTCTCGTGCGGCTCGTTGTACTCGGTGTACTTGAGCAGGACCTTGTCCATGTCGGTGCTGGCGTACTGGAACAGCTTGTTGGAGTGGTTGAAGATGATGAGGGCGATCTCGCAGTCGCACAGGACGCTCAGCTCGTACGCCTTCTTCATCAGGCCGAACTTCCGCTTGGTGAACGTCACCTGGAGGAGGAGGGGGACGGAAAATCGGATGTTGGTGAATGTTTTATTTGTTTAAACCTTTTTTTTAAATGGAAAAAATGCGCCCACAAAGAAAACAACTTTTTCTGTTCTGACTGTGAAGGTTGACTTTGGGTTTAACTAAAGCTGCTCACACTCTACATGTGTACATGTGATATATCTCTACGCGCCTGTTGTCAAACGACCACCAAACCATAAAAATGTCACATACATAATAAAAACAATTTGATGAAGGGTCTCGAGAGGCAGCTATCCCAATCAGCTTTATGTACTCGGAGGAGGGTGGACAGTGGACACGAGTGTGTTGATACTACACTGGCTGGCTGCATAGGCCGATGTGATCACGCATGTAAAGACTGTCATAAATCTTGCAGACGTGAGCATCCAGAGTCTTTAAAACACACAACAACAGGCGGATTTAAAGGAATAGTTTCACTTTAGATTTGATGAGAAAGTTAATACCAATCTGTCTGTTGGTTAAATATGAAGATTAGTTAAGCCTGAAGATTAGTTAAACCTAGCTTAGCATAAAAACGAGAAACAGGAGGGAAACAGCTAGTTTGGCTCTGTGCACAGGCCAAACGGGATAAAAATGCTTCATATAAAAACCTCAGTCGGAATAAATGGGCTCAAATTATTAAAATTTCAACTGGTTGCAGAAGGACAGATTAAACCTTTTCATAAACTGAAAACTAACTCACACCATGTGAAACATTTAACCTGCTTACTTTGCCACCAAGCTGGACTAGATCTCTGCAGAGAGTTTGTTTCTGATACTCGATTACTCTATTATACTCTATCACTGGACACCAGGAAAATTATAAATAATAAATAACCATCGAACAAGCCTGCAAAAAAAAAAATGATGCCGGGACAGACAGAAAAATGGAACAAATTAAAAAGACGCCTCTTACATCTATATTATATTTTAGACGCTTGCATGATTTATTCATCACTATTATCTCGATTTTGGCAAGAAAGCGAAAAAGCATATTTCCTAAAATGTTGAACTACACCTTTAAGGCACAACTTAAGAGCAGAGAGCACTAAATCACAGTCGTGCATTAAAGCTGATAGTTTGCAGTCGGGGGTATTTGGGACAAAAACAGGATTGATTGCATGAAACTACTGTGTGCTTTAGGAAACAGACTCCTAGACAGAGTGTCTAAACATGCTCTCTTTCAAGTACTCAGTTTGTATTTTGCACATCACACACACACACACAGGCTTTTTCTTCTCTTCTCTCCCGTCACACTCATTCTCCTCGTCGTTTTCACACTCTGTTATGCTCTTTTCCATGCTCTCTTTCTATGTCACACACTCTCTCCTGCTCCGTTTTCCACACTCTCCTTCTGTCACACGTTCTTTCTCCCTTTTCCACACACACACACACACACACACACACACTTGTACGAGCCCCCTCAGTTGTGAACAAGCAGAACAGAACTGGGAGTGTTGCTGAAGCACAGGGTCCCTTGTTGTCTGCTGGTTGGCTTTGGAAGCGCTTCCCTGCTAGAACCAACTGGTATTTACAATCCGGGGAGATTTGGCTTTGTTTGGATTAAACACACAGGATTGCATAAACACAAACACACACACACAGACGGGGAGGGAAAGATTAAGACGAGAAGAAGAAGGAGAAGCTTCAGGTACAGCACTACAATATCTGGTGTTTGCTATGGGAGGAACGCAAATAAAAAGTGTGTACACAGAGGGGACGCTGGAATTAAGTGAAGGTGTCAGGAAGGGTTTGTGCTCTTTAGGCCACACCCACGTGTGACATCACAACATTTTTCATCAGACCTAAGGTTAAAACACCTGTTGTGACATCACATGACCTAAAGTGCAACATTCTTGGAAGCAACAAAACTCCTCCTGTACTACCGGTGTTCACCAACACTTCCCTGGAGCCAGAGGGGAATGCTGCAACAGCGGCAGTGTTGTGCCAGAACAGGAGCTGGGCAGCTTCTATGGCCGTAAAGGCAGAGGTGAAGAGGAAGTGGACGAGTAAGAAGCCGCCAGACAGGAGTAAATCTGGGACTGACTTTTAGTGGTTGGTGAAATAAAAAGCAGACGCCGAGCTGGGCTGACTGCTGTTGGACTAGTCAGTAATATTAGCTGTTGACAAGTCCAGTCAAAACACATAACAGATCTTAGATGATTTGGCTTAATACTCACAGATTTTACATAAAGTTCAGAGGCTGATGGACACAACAATCTTAGAAGTCTTCGCTGTTTATGCTTATTATTCTGTTCTGTACTAATACGGTTTGCAAATTAATGTACTAAAGATGAATTGATATTTCAGAGCTTGTAATTGCTGGTTTACCTGATACAGACTGCTCAGCTGCCTGCAGCGCAGGTTTGAACTGAATGTAATTGAATTGAATGAGGAAAGAAAGAGAGGAGAAGATAGAGCGGCGGAGATAAGATAGAGACATCGAGGATGAAAGCTAGAAAAGCAGCCATGTGAGACCTCCAATCTCTCCATCTTTCTCTCTCACAATCACTTCATCTTTCGTATCTCTTGCTCCTTTTTTTTTTCCTCTGGCGCGCCGATATGTCTAAACCTCTCTCATCCATCCTTCTCTCTTTCTCTTTCTCTATCTTCCTCCTCCATCGCTGATTTCCTCGCCCTCGTTTTCTCTTCCTTTCCCCCCTCTCTCTCTCTCTCTCTCTCGCTTTTTTTTTCCCACATCCTCCTCCCCCTCTCCTCCCTCCCTCCTTTCGCGCTCGCTCACTCATTGCTTCCTGCTGCCACAAATCAAATTATATCGGGGTCGTATCCATGGGCAACCGTCTCCCCTCCTGCCTCCCCTCCGCCCCCCGTTTCCCACCTCATCACACACTGCTACCATCATCTTACCTCCCTCCCTCGCTCTCTCTCTCTCTCTCTCTTTGGCCCCCTCCTCTCCCTCCATCTTTATCTCACTGCCTATCTACATATCTCCCCCTCCTCTCCTCTCCTCCTCTCCCTCTCTCTCACACACACACACACAGAATGAGCAGATAAATTATGTGGCGATGTTGGAAAGGGAGGAAATTACGGCTGTGCAGGATGACGAGAGTGGTCGGCGATGAAGAGACAAGCCGCTGCAAACAACAACTGCCCTGCTAACAAATTATAAGGTCATCCGCCCGGCGCTGAAAACAAACAAAATGACTGCAAATGTCCCGATAAAAGCGCTGTTTTTCTTTCTTCTTCTTTTCTTTAGAGAAAAAGTGGGCGGTGGGGAACTGACTTTGGGTCTCAGTTTCGATCCCGGTGTTTGCCACAAAGGATAAACAAGCTGGAGGTAATTGACATTAAGAACAGAATTGCCAGGTAACCAATGGCAACTGAAGAATAAGACATCCTCGGCGAGGAGAGAAAGAAAGAAAGGGGGCGAGTGGTTTCATTTGTGTGTGTGTGTGTGTGTGTGTGTGTGTGTGTGTGTGTCTTGGCGAGGTTGTGGTTGTGTGGCAGATGGATGAGGAAACCACCACTGACAACCGCAACCTCCTCTCGCTGTTTCCTGTAGCTGAAACCTCTCTTTCATTTGCTAGCTTACAATCTCGCTCACACATTTCAGGTCTGAACAGTCAAAACTCGATGTTGATCGTGAGCACGCGGCTTTTCCAGATCGATTTTGAATGAACTTGTGGCGAAGAACACATATCGTGGATGAAACTTGCTTTTAACTTAATCTCAGTCTATTTTTTTATAAGGTTGCCTGCCTATTTAGCCTTATTTTCCTGTGTACTCAGGTTTATCTGGTCTATTTTCTCATATTTCCGATGTTAGACGACTTGTTTAAGGCTTGGATGGGCATAAAACTGTATCAGCAGTCCAAAAAACAATGTTAGAAAAAGATCTGCTACAAGCCTGTGGATATAGAAATGGATGGAGAGAAGTCAAGTAACTGCACCAGGGGGCTTACACATCCAATCATTGGAGCTTAAACTGGTGTTTAATGTGTCTGTAACTTAGTTACAACACCAGCCGAGGATCATGGAGATCCTGGTATTTGGAGACACCAGGCAAAACACCAAACGGTTCATCATCATTAGTGTTATTTTCGGTTAAAGTGGAAATGATTATTAGAAAGAGGGAAAATACCAAAAACCAGCAGCTTCTTCAACTTTGCACTAGAAATAGATGAGCCTTCTGGGTAAGCTGTGATTATTTAAACTTGGTTTCTCACTGGCTGCTCAGAGTTGGTGTGCACTGGTAGCACAGGAGAACAGTGGCAGTGTCGTGCCAGAACAGGAGCTGGGCAGCTTCTATGGTCATAATGGCAGAGCAGAGGTGAAGAGGAAGTTAACAGAGGAGAGAAAGTGAATGAGCAAGAAGCCGACAGACAAGAGTAAATCTGGGACTGACTTTTGGTTTGGATGGCTCTAAATACTACGATACCCATGAGCTTCAGCTGCAGCACATTAAGTTCTTATTCCTGGGAAAAATGGAACTGATTTAAACTGGTAACCGTATAATCAGGTTTCTTGTGTAATCTTTGTGAGGTTGATGACACTGGAGGAAATCCGTAATGTTAAGCTGAGTGATTTGTTGCTTTGTGCCATTTGTTTCAAATGCATCCTGGGAGTCGTAGTTGTCTTATACCTTTGACTTTTCATGAAAGAAACAGATATTTTCTGACACTGTGGTAGAAAATAAATAGGACGTTTAATGCTGAAACCCTGAATACCTGAACTAACTCCACACAATCTACAAACTGCATTTCATGTACTTTGAACAGCCTTTACTTGTCATTCCTCTGTCTGGAGGGTAATCCTAGATTTGCAAAACTCTTGTGAGATATGTACACGTTATTTCCACTTCAAACTATTCTCATCTCTCCGTGTTTGAAGTGCATCTATAGTCGGATTTTGGGGTTTTTCTATAAACGGCATGGAAACTGAAGACGGCAGTCGTGGTGCTTGAATCACACACAGACACACAGGACTTTCACCAGAGTTCACATCCTGTGTCAAACCAAGTCAGTCAGTTTGGTTTAGAACACAAATTACGATCACGGTTTAGGTTAAAGTAATACGTCAACGCTGAGTTTTGGCTCCTTTCTGGCAGAAAGCTCTGAAAGCAGACGTCCAATCACAGTGTCGATGAAAAGTCCAAACATTTCCAGACCTGTTCACTATTCTTCCTCGTGTGTCTTTGTCTCTATAAGAAAAAGAAATGTGGTATTTGAGATGCTGTCATGTTTCCAGCCGGGGCCCACACTCTGAACGCTGTTTATTTTGTGGAGCTTATGGCAGCATCACTGAATCAACACGTAGGAGGGTGACGGGCTGCATGTACTCCAAAAATTTCATTTGATTTCCCTTTGAGAAGCTGCACTGTTCATTAGCTGAAGCAACACCGTGCAAGCATGTAAAAAGCACTTATTTCTTTACCGGCTTAATAATCTGTTCCACTTCAAACACAGCGGACTTGTTCTGAATTCTGCTGAATCCTGTGTCACACACAGAAAATGTGAAATGTAAAAGGCTGAGTGTAGTTTTGGTTCGATACGGGCATCACCTCCGGTTTGCAGCAGTGATTAAGAAACCATTTGCTGCTCGTTAATCGTCTGATCGCGGTCAATGAGTAATCTTTGATTCTGTGTATTACCACAGAGAGCATCACCTTATTGACAAACTGTTCAACACCTGATACAAAACGCTGGCTCCATTAACCAGAGCCTGCCTGACCAGAAATACTTGCACCCCGCCTCCTCCTGCTCCTGCTCCTTTATGTCCAATTGTGTACTGATGAGTAACAAGCCATCATACTCCGCTGACCCCCTGCAGGCGCCGTTTGTTCTCCTTTATGGAAATGCAACCTGCTAAGATTGATGGGGGGAAAAGCGAGGATGATTTTTCCAAACCCTACGGCCAGCTCGGTGCTCTCACACTCGCTCGGGTCTTATTCAGCCCGGCACCTTGTGTCTCTTCCTCTGCCTCTCTCTCTCTTCGTCTTCGTCTTGTTTTTCTTCTCTTTCTGCTTTTGAAGGTGGGCACGTCAAATCCATTACTCAATCTGTTCAATGGAGCGAAGCCCATTTACCAGTTGACTCATTTTAGATGGATCATTTACCCTTTCATCCTCTCTGACAATGCCGTTGATGTAACCAGAGGGACTTTTTTTTTTTTTAGTGGAATATCATACTTTCTTGCTCTTTTTCACTGTAGGGCGGAAGAAGTCTGAGAAACCCCGTGATTGCTCGGCGGAGTCATGTGAGCCTCATAAAACACGACGCTATTATATTGTTCTGTTGTGCCACTGCCGAGAGAACAGCCACTATGTTGTTCATGCTACATGGGACATGTGAAAACAGAAAAAAAAACGATCCCTGTGGGAATTTGTTATCGCATGAGTTACAGTTTTCTGTCACCGCAATGGAATTCGGTCGCGGAGGAGTGGAAATTTATTCTTTCTTAGATCTGAGCAGGATGGATGAGAGGAATATTTTGATATTCAGGGAGTTCAAGCCAGTCAAACATTAGATTTATTAGATAAGTGTGTCATTTCAAGCTCAACAACGGACGCCATCATGACGAAACCTGTAGTTTTAGCAAACAATTCACAGTACCAGACTAATTATAAACCCTTCTTATACCATAGTGAGAGCACTTTTTGTTAAACAAGCACCTTTGCATTGTACTTTCAATATGTATTGTTTTTTTCCTCAGTTAAGTCAAGACCTTATCGATCTGGCCGGTAGTCAGACACAGAGAATCCAGTCAATTTTCAAAATAAAACCCTTCTGTGCAAACTTGGGATTGTAAAAACAGACAAAAGGGAAACAAATGAACAATTTAACGTAGCATATTTACAGATTCAGACGCTTATAAATTGGGGCAGCGCTCTCGGTGGAGAACGGACCAGAACAGTGTTGTGGCTGAGACGTGCCCGGTGGGGCGTTATATTGCTCTGACTGTCACTATTATTCATGCTAATTATGTAGACCAATGTGCTGCAAAGAAAGGAAAGAAAACTGCTTCTAAATGTTGCCTTAAGCTGCATTTATAGTTGTGTATTAAGGGGCTCGAAAGTTTAACTAGTGCTGAACAAACAGCAGGTGGAGGCAACAAGAGCTGTGATTGGCCGGCTCAGGTTGCTGCTTGTATTTCTGCTGCCGGTGGAGATAAAAGTAGAAAGAAAGTAATTATCCAGTAATGAGACGAGGCAAACTTTGCGTCGTGGCTGTGTATCATTAAGTGAACATAATAAAAGAATCACACGGACACATCACATATAACACATCAGTCTCATCTGTGTCGCGGTGGCGATATCTACAGGAGAGATCCGACTCTGGATGATGAATTAAATTATGTCGTTATCTGCTGCAGTTAACCCCTTGTGTCGAGTATAAATCCTTTACAGCCGAGATGCTGACTCCAGCTTTGTGACTGCAGCGTGATCACATCATCACAGCCCTTTGCATGTGCTCTCACCGTTATTTGACTGTACATTACATTCATTTGGCAGATGTGTCACCAAACCTATAGATATAACCATCCACCCTTATTAATCCGGGATTATTACCATCAATCGTTTGCTAATTTAATCCCTGTATGAGAGCGTCTGCATCTTCATTAATTTATTCAGCTGTTTCTTTTAATTTGTCACCTCTCTCGGAGTTATTGACGCTCTGACGGCGCTCTAATCAAGTTGCTCGTCACAGACGCAGCTGCTAACCGAAGTGACTTAAATCAGGAAGTTATTATGCATTCAGCTCCTGTAATTGGTCACTAACCTGTCTGTTGCGTTCGTCGGTGATCCTCTGAATCTGAATCTTTTTCCTCCCCATGTTTCCGGTGTTGCGGCGGAGGGAGGGGGCAAAAGGGGAGGGGGCGGAGTGGCGAGGTCAGAGGTCACGGAGGGGGTGACTCTCGTTGTGTTTCTTCCTCCTTAAAATGTCTCTTTGGGTTCGTCCTCCCAGGTGCAGGTGACTCTGCTGGAAGCAGGGAGGCTGTCGACTCGTTAATTTAAAAAGGGAAAAAAAAGATAGGGAGAAGGAGGAGAGGAAGAACAGGGTTCGGCGTGCGACGCCCTCTTCAGATCATGGTCCTGTTTTCCGGGGGGCAGGTCATCCACACTCAGGCTGAACTGGGGTCCTCTGCCCTCCCCTTCACCTCAGCTGGGCAGCTCCTGAAAAAAACAACAACACAGAAACATTCAGACTGAGAGAGAGAGAGAGAGGAGAGAGGAGAGAGAGAGAGAGAGAGAGAGAGAGAGAGAGAGGCTTTGTTTGTATACCGTGACCCACTTTAGCTATTACAAACGCTGTATTTGCTTTCACCCCTTACACACACAACAAGGGAATAAACGATGCAGCAATGCATCTGAGGCGCCATCAAATCAGAAGCACATTGAAACATGAAGGCATGGAGGAGGAGGGAGGGGGGAGTGTTTGCCGTGCTCCATACAGAGTGGGAGGCCCTCAGGGGCCCGCGAGGAGGGGAGGCTGTGCTGTGTCAGCTTCATTAGAGGCATCACCGCCACATCACTGATCTGCTGGTCGCCCGCGGCAACCGGCTGCCCGGTCGGGGCCGCCTGACACGCCGAATGTGATTCCCCCCCCAACAATCGAAGGCAGAGCGAAGAGGAGCCATCGAGTCTGTGGATTCCACAGACATTCGGGGTTTTTTTTCCATTTCCAGACTGTTCTGTGCTGATTTCTTGACAGGGAACAGGTTTAAGTTTGTGTTTGACATAACCTGTGCCGACAGCGGCGAGCGTGATGTAACAGTTTCTACATTCAGCTGCGTATTATTCTTAAAAATTAACCGCAGGAAAACATCTGAACACACGATGGGACTCTCACAAAGCAGGTATGAGTGGGCAGATTCCCACTGATGACATTCAGCTATTTAACGACAAGCTGGCCCATGCCGCTTTGAGTCCAGTAATAACATTATGCCTTATTACCTAAGCTGAACGCTGACCTAATTTCATGCGACACAGAGAAAAGATGGAGAGTGTAAAAAAAAAAAAATGTGTGTCTAATTCAGCCGTGCATTTAACTAACCATGTAATAAGGGTGGTCTGTCATGTGCTGCGACTGCCTGATCAAAAAAAAAAAGACTAGGCTATGTTGTTAATTTCAAATTTCAAAAGGGCAGAGAGAGAAAGCCGCACTATTCCTGCAAATTCATGCAAACTCATGAATGAATGAGAAGGCGGCAGCAGGCCCAGGAATGGCAACAGAGGCGAGGACCGTTTTAGGCCCCGTTTCTACTATTTGTGGATCAGATTTAAAAATAGCGCTCTATATATACATACAGACTGTGTGTATACACACACACACACACACACAGTACAGTGCACGCACACACACGACAGTGGGAGCCAAGTGGCAGCATTACAGCGCTGAAGCATCTGGAAAAGCCGTGAGTATACACACACCACACCAGCTCTCCGGCATTGTTTGCATTCCCTCCACCTGGGAGAGCGGCAGAAAGAAGAACGCCCAGTATTTACATCCATTCTAATGAAACAAAGAATGCGAAATAGTCCGTCATGAGACTGACATTCCTTTTGTGCTGCTGCTGCTGCTGCTGTGGGCGCTGCGCCGTGCTCGTTTAGAGTGGATGCAATTGGCTTTGCTTTGGCGAGGAGTTGCTTATGAATTATGCACTGATGGGGAGAGACTGGAAGGGGAGGGGGGGAGGGTGGTGGCGGGGGGGTTGAAGAAAGAGGGTGTAATGAGTGTCATAATTGTTTTGTAAAAAGGCTTGATGAAGAACTGGAGGTTGCCAGAGCCTGTATCTACAAGGAAAGGAAATCTACAGTGAAGCTGCAGGAACTGAATGTACAAACTATTGGCAACATCCTTCTGATATTCAGTTCCAACCTCTTCAGCACAATCATTTTCTAAAATCCATGTTCAAATCCTCTGCTGCTCTTTATCTTCATCTCCTCTCTGCTGACTGGCCCAGATTTAATAAGAGAGATCAGTAAAGCATAATGAATTCTACCTGGATCGCCTCATTAGTGTACGTCTTGAGAGGAGTAGGTGTTCCTAATATGTTGTACATTCATTCTTTTTTATTCGGATTTAAATTACACAGAGTAGGGGTGCTGGTAACATCGTTTAGCTCAATAATAAAGAGGTGTGTGTTCTCTCACAGCCTTCGTTAGCCGCTGTGCCAAAGCACGGGGACTCGCTCCAGTTGCAGTGAAGTTCAAAGGCAGCGCACTGAGGGATTTGTCTTTAGGCTGTGGGCTGATCACACATGAAAAGGCTGCTTTATCTGCCCGGGGTGGTCAAGTCTCGACCTTTTACCCTTCATGCTGCCGGAGCTCGCTTCCCATGTCTGATGTCAGGCAGAATCTCTGCGCTCACATGGGAAGCAGAGGGCCTGGAGTGTGTCTGCTGCCTCACTGAGCAGGCCAGAGAGGGAGAGCGACAGAGAGGGCTCTGGACAATGAAAAGATTAACACTGATAATTAGGAATCAGCATCGGGCCCAGATTAGAACCCTGAGGAACGCCTCAGAACGTTTAGATGGTTTATTTCAAAAGAAGCCAATGACAAGCTCTTCTTTTATATTTACAGTTGGACTCAGGGAACATGGACATAAAAGCTCAAATTCTGAAGTTAAAATACTTCAAGTAAAGCTGCAACATTCCTACAAACAAGCTGATTAAGCAGCTTTTTCCTGCTCTGAACTGTGAACTGTGAAAGATGGATTAATCATACGTATTGTTTTAGAATGTTTGTATTTGTTTGGGGATAACGGCAAAAGCAGAATCTTAGCTGTGCGTTTAAATGGTATCAAAACGAATAAGAGCATTATAAATACAAATGTGTCCACTAAGCTTTAGAGAGGGCACGTCAGGTCGTAGCCTGAGGGCAGCCCGCAACAAAGATTAGTCCATAAAAGAACGGTTAGAAAATGTTGCATCGCATCATTATCCCTGACATCTGTTGCTGTGTCCGTTAAGCATTTCAAAGCTTCAATCTTCTATTCAACGATGTGGGTGGAAAGCTACGAGCTGCAAGGGCAACATTATGATTCTGACATTTATTCATGAGTCAAAAGTTGATATAGGGATGTTATTTTGCAGCAATGAATTGCAGTTGCGGGTTGAAGCTTCCCAATACAATCATAGTCTACTACAATTGCACTTCCCTTTGGCAGTCAGGGGTTAAGTGACTTGCTAAAGGGCACGTCACCCAGATTTTCCCAGTCGGTCAAGGTTTGTGAACCGGTGACCTTCCTACTGACAACCTGCCTCGCTGTCCTCCAGGCTAATGCTGCCCTCGATATTACTGATACGTCGCCACCAATGTTTTCCGCCACGGGCTGAATGTGTCAGAACCTGCAGGGAAGGAGCGCAGGACTGTGACTGAGTCATGAGACAGAAAACATGCCACGAAATGCAGCGGGAGACTGGTGTGTTTGGGTTGGGCGAGGTTTGAGTCTGCACGGCTTTCACAAGGAAATGTGACGCGATCAGATGCATCGTACGGTGGAATATTTGGGTCAGACACAAGTGGTAATTAGAGCAGAACAGTAACAGATTAAAATTATAAAGAATCTAAAGTGTCCATAGGTGTGTGTGTGAGCGTGAATGGTTGTTTGTCAGCCCTGTGATGAACTGGTAACCTTTTCAGGGTGCACCCCCGCCTCATCGGCTCCAGCCCCCTGCAACCCTGATAAGGAGAAGCTGTTATGGAAATGGATGTAAAGATAACTGCGCCCCCCAACACTCCACATACAGAGCCTGGTTGTTTTATCCCTTAAATTCTTAGATATGTTTTCCTGGATTACTTTGATACTGGAGACAAGTGATTCTCAGGCAAGTTCTGGATTGAGAAGGAGAGTCTCTTCTCTGTGATTTCTAAGCTGATTCATGGACGTGTGTTCCGATTTGACTGAGTTATGACTCGTGTAGAAAAGTCTAAAAATCTAGGCTAAAATCATTTACAGTGACTTTGGAGCAGCGTTATCATTATGCCTTCACGATAAGTCTCTAATACAACATTAACGCGTCAATATATTGGTCAGGTCACAGCGCGTGTTATCTGTTTATGCGCCCGCGCTTGCGTGCGTGCGTGTGTGTGTGTGTCTGTGTCTTCTTGCGTGTCCATCCTTTACTGCCCTGGTGTGTTAAGTGGCAGCAGAGCAGCCTGGAGCAGAGAGATAACAGTCAGCGGTAGGGGGGTTGGTAGTTGAAGGGGGAGGGTTGGTGAAGATGGTTCTCAGCTGCTGGAGCCCTGCCAGAGGACTGTTGAGAAATCCATCACTTTTCCCACTCAGCACCAACATCTGCCGAAGGGCTGACCGCAGACGACCCCCCCGCTAACTGCACCGTCCACACCAAATTGTGATTACTACAGCCCGGGCTAATCTGGTCCTGTATGGTTTAATGGAAGGAGCGTGGGGCAAATGTTGCAGATGGATTAAACATCGTCTGCATAATGTGCTTATGCCAACTATGATGAATGAAAGTCAATATATATTTAAGTCGGAGATAGCCACAGTCAAACTCAGGCCAGCTATACTAGCAACAACTTCTAGGTCATACTCCCCGTGAACTCAAAAGAAATAACTGAAGCAATAAACTGTTATTCAGAAGAAAGTGCTGTTGATAATGTGAGATTTGGACACTTTATACTGACCCTGAAAGTTGCCCTATGAATCGCAGGTCACTGTCTACTTGCATTAGTGTGGCAGTTGGCATTTTGGGGGTCATTTGGTTCTCGGCTAGTGTTTAAATGACTGAAAAGTGAGCAGACACAGATATTTCTCTTCAACAAATGCTTGGATATTTAAATTCACGTACAATTGTGAAGTTGAAAAAGCACGAAATGTGCCCAGCGTCCACTTTGATTAAAGTCTGTGTAAAGTCTGAGTTTGTCAGACCAAAGGAGAAAGTGTTATTAACCACCCAGACAAATTTGAATGATAAATATGTACAAATATCGACCAGAAAATGACATGACTAACTTTAAGCTGAGATGAATTCATCTCCATCTCTCTGCTCAGGGTGGTTACTTAAATTGTGTTGCCTTAGGTTAAAAAATTGCCCACATAGGCAACACATGTTTCACTAAAGGCAATCAGGGTCAAGCGTGTCTCAGTTAATTAAGATTCAATACTTTGAGAATGATTGCCAGCAGTACAGCTTAACGAAGACGAGTCCAAGCTAACATTGCAGCCACATCAGTCATTCCTAAAAATATACGTGATACTCTGAGGCATGCTGGATGAAAAGTGTCCAACAAATAGCAGAGGTTGTATGTCATGATATCTTAACAAATCAAGTTAACTGTTGATGAACGGGAAGAAAAAAAATGCTCATATCAGTTGGCAGGCCGTGCTGGCAAAATATCACAGCAGTCACGTCGAGATCTGCAGTGGACTTCAAAGATTTAGAAGAAGAGAGCGGCGTCCTGCCTACGTGGAGCTGCTGGAGTCACGACCTCTGTAGCAGGCTATCAAAATGACTGATCTGCGCCTCAGTTTGAAGTCTGCATGGATCAATAATTCACCAATATTCATTTATCACTCAATGCTGGGCGACGTGATGGACGAAACGTGAGATGACAAATGATGCCATCAGATGCGCCGTACTGCTGGGACTCGCATGAAATCAAAGCAGCAGGTGTTCGAGTTCGTGGCGTGCCGAACGGTCCCAACGCTGAAGCTTCTCTGAGCAGACAGGAGCCCGTAATCTGAAATTTATACACCCTCATTAAGAGAACTTAATTACAGCTGCCATGATTAGTCAATTAATTGATTAGTTGTCTACTTTTAAATTAATCAGCAGCTATTTCTATAATCGATTACTCATCTTGTCCAAATTCTCTGGTTTCATGTGAATATTTTCTGGTTTCTTTAGTTTCTATGACGATAAACTAATCCGTCTTTGGGTTGGGGACGTCACCGTGGGTTTTAGGAAACAGTGATCAAGATTTTTCACTATTTTCTGACATTTTATGGTCCAAACAACTCATCAATTAACAAAGAAATTGATAGATGTAGCAATCAATGATGAAGATAACTGTTAATTGCAGCCCTAAACTTAACATCTTGATCTTATGTGGCAGATACTGTGGAGCTCAAACAGTTAGATGGTTGACGGAAAATTGATTTGAACATTTTTGACATTTTTTTAAGTTAAGAAAAAAAAAGACTGGTTCCAATCAGTTTTTATCATCTTGTGGCTTAGTGCCAAATTCTTCTGATTTCTTCTTTGCTGCCTCACTGCATGAGTAACAAGGAAACAAATGCTTTTGAGCTGCACTGTGTAGGCTCGAGTGACGAAAGATTAAAAAAACATCGTGATCTTACGATATTCTATACTCCGCTGCAGAGTTTCGGCATCTGATGACCCTTCAAACTCATGAATCTGTCACTAATACTTCACAGGATCGTGGTGTCACCAGTAATTCATTCTAAACATCTTAACGAAAAAAAAATAAATCAGGATCTCTTCTGCTTTAATCTCCGAGCCGCTCCCAACTTTACCAAAGAGCAACTAAATTGCTGGAGTACCCGTCTAAGCTGCAAATATCTGCACATGGGATCGCTGTCATCGTTAATGCCAAGGTTCATACGCAGCTCGCCAGACTCAGTGTAAGCATGAATCAGGTTTGAGGGGTATTCTAATGGACTCGTTCCTCAGTGGGGGCGCAGAAGGAACGGCTGATCAGGGTCGAGGTTGGACGGTTGAGGGAGGAGGGAGTTGGCGTCTAACTGGGCCACTGAATTCCCTCATCTGACCCAGCGAGGCTCGGTTTGCGGCCCAACCTTGAGGGTGTTCTGCCAGCACCAGCTGTGTGATATTTACAGCCTGTTGCCGCATGTTCCCGGAGCAACCATTGGACACGGCTCCCGCCACACTCAGGCTTAAGTCACCCAGCGTGCATCTGCCGATGCATCAACAAACCCCCGTATCGCAGATTTTAGCGGTAGGAGCATCGGGCAGGTGGAGGGAAGCGGGAGCATTGTGACAAATAGTGGAGGAAGGGAAGGGAAGGAGATGGAGGAGGGAGCTGCTGGCCTTGTATCTGAAACCTGGCTTGTGATTGTGCCTGCGAGTCTACGCTGCCAACCCTGGCAGTGGAATATGATCTCCCTCCACCGCACCCCCAACCCCCTCCTCCTCTTAACCAATCATGGGTGAGTCTTTGGAGAGGTGGGGGAGAGAGAGAGAGAGAGGGAGAGAGAGAGAGATGCAGTGCAAGGGCAGCACTTCTGAGGTGGTGGTGGTGGTGGTGGTGGTTTGGGGGATGGGATGGGATGGGAGGGGCAGCGAAGAGATCTGTGCCTCTCGGCTCGTGAATCACACCCACACTGCCGGGCCGCTGTCAATACTGCAGTCTACCCGAGCACACACACACACACACACACACACACACAAAAACAAACAACCACACACTCTGACACACACAAAGAAAAACACACACCCACGCATCTAACACAGGGCGCCCTAACTGTCACTGATCTACTGTTTGTGCTCATAGCCTCTGGCATGAATACAGCAAAAATACCCTGATAATACCCATAATACACCCCTGCACGGACGTTTGAGCGCGCACACAAACGCACAAAGACGCCTTTTGTGTCAAGCGGCTAAGAAAGCATGTGGAGCTGAGACGACTTGTTGGAAAGTCACACAATACTCGGTGTGTTGTTGACTCTGAGGACCTGCCCCTGTCACTGCATCATCACCGGCGCGCGGCGCTATGCAGTTTGACCTGTCAGGTGACATCACTGCCAAACGTAAACGCAGTTAACAGATTGGAGAGGCACACCCACCCCGAGCTGATTGGCCGGTGAAGCGGTAACAATGAGAGGCAGAGATTTGACAGTTAGGATTGTTGTTTACAAGTTATTGTTGGCACGGAAGCAGTTCACCTGACGAAGGTTCAAGCACCGATTTCATCAAGCCGTGCTAAAAATAATTAAAATATGCAAGGAAAGAAAAGGTAAAATAAGCTTTGGAGAAAGGAGTCAGGTGACGGAGAGCCTCATTAGGGCTGTAAGCGCTGTCAGTTAACCTGTTGATTTATTTTTGATTTATCTTTTAGTGTATGAAAGCCGTTGGTTTCTATTCAGCTCGGCACAGTTTATGTTGGTGCGTGTGCAGCTTGCTTCAGAGTACAGTCGATGATCTCTGCCAGATTTATCTGCCGCTGTTGTTTTGTTAATCATCTCAGATAAAAACAGTGAAAAATGTTCATCAGAAAGTCTCGTTTTGTCCGACCAACAGTCCAAAAAGCAAAAGATTTACGACGGCAGGAAACAGACACAAGCAGCAAATCCTCTCTCGTTTAAGGAGCCGGAGAATGTTCGGCATTTTAAATGATGAATGAATTATCA
This sequence comes from Nibea albiflora, assembly GCA_014281875.1. Classification (NCBI taxonomy): domain Eukaryota; kingdom Metazoa; phylum Chordata; class Actinopteri; family Sciaenidae; genus Nibea; species Nibea albiflora. The sequence continues at coordinate 23,891,168 of CM024804.1, read as the reverse complement.
GAATCATCATGGTCGGTCGATCCACTGATCTTTTCAGCTCTCCAGTCCATAAGGGAAGAGTGAAGTAGATATGACCAGAGGTTTGCCTCCATTAAACCAAACATTCATCAGACTTTTTTAAGAATCTATATGTGAAGCTGTTGGTACTCAAATTTTAATGTGACTCTGGGTCATTTTCACGAGTTCCCAGAGCCCAAACTGATGTCTACAAATCACTTATTTGACCTTATTCAACCAATCTTGTGCCAAAGACAATTTGCAGGGATAATTACCATTAATTATTGTTTAAACCAAATATAAAGTTGGAAGTTAGGTTGTTTTTCTCTGTTTCTTTGCGTGACACCTGAAGATCTTACAGAACAAAAAATAATCAACCAATACTTTAATAATCAACACAACCTGTAGCTGTAAACTTTGTGAATTAACTGACTGATCGAATAATTACTGAAATACTAATAATTAATCATTTCATATCCAAAATGACATTTACTCTAACGATGACTCACTTTGATAAAGTAACGTGTGACACTGCACGTCTTCAAACCATTCTCATGTTCAGGAATGTGCCTCTCGACATGCTAAAGGGAGCTGCCTGTTTACGGGTTTCCTCCCTCCTCCGTTTTCCCATCGTCTTAACGAACGTATGTGACGAGACAACAAAAGGTCTGCGACAGAGAAAAATGCCCTCGAGACAAAACACTGAAAAACATCCCAGTGACACCTGAGGACAAAGGGCGTGCACGCCCCGGGTCGATGTGCGTACGAGCGTTTGCCGTCACCAGTCCAACGCGTTTTCCGTCAGCGAGGGCCTCACATGAGAGAGATCAAAACGGCCGACTGACGTCTAAGTATAGCCGCTTATCACAAAAAATACTATCAGGGTTATTTTCATGAATGCAGGTGAGTGGGAGGAGGAACGCTGCTGTTGTTTTTTTAGGCACGATAACACCTGTCTATTTAAAGCGTTCACCACAAACTGTTTTGTGAGATTCATCCGTCATTAGCTATAAAATGTGGGCACTCTCAAGTATGCTGAAGGCATTCAGGAATAACAAACACTCAGCAGAGTCTGGCACACACACACACACAGAAGTGAACTGCAATCCTTTCAACAGATTAACTCTCCCTGAAGAACACAGGTCTTTTGCCGTGACGCGGAATAAACCGACTCTCTGTCGTGATTGTTTATACGCGCGGTCATTTTCGAAGCACGAGGTCACTCGGCTCAAAGAGGCATCTTTCAATCTGACCACAGGAGAGCGAGCCAGGGCGGCTTTGTTGTCAAGATACGCTTCAAAACAAGTGTGAAGCAGCTGCACGGAGCCCCCGGCGAGCCCGTGCACTGCCTCTTCTTCTTCTTCGTCGTCGTCTTCTGGGTTGTTAAAAACGAGGCGACTTGTAGAAACAGGCTCGCGTAACAACATTAGAAACACGCCGAGTGATTAACCCGTCTCAGAAAACATTGTTTCGTCACCATCTCAAAATTAAACGCTGGTGCCACTCAGATGATTCATCTAACCACGTCTGACATATCTGTAGTTTGTGTGAGTGATCCCTTACACTTCTCAGATTTGTCAGCGAGAATATAGATGGAGAGACGGCCCATATTTTATGTAAGGAAACAAAGATAAGCATATCTCCTGAGATTTAAAACTCTACCTCCAGGCTACTGAACAGGCGTAAACAACTCTCTGACTTTTACCGTCTGTTTGCAGAACAGAGCAAGGTCAAACAAGGCATCCATACATAACTTCAGAGTATTATATTGTAATTTTGAAAGACACAACATGTGTCAAGGGCGCGAGGATCACGAAACTCACTCACCACACGAACATAAGAAAGAAAAAGAACAGGTGTGATGTTATGAGCCGCACGACGACAACACAAGCTATCGGCCATAAATCTTCACAGCGGACCCCCCTGCGCTCTCGATCCCCTCCTCTCAGCAGATTTCAGGGCTGAGGAAGGTGTCAGCTCGGCGGGCTGATGATGGAGAACAGGACACACGGTAAGTCACCTCGCTATCTACCTCGTAAAAAAGTCCTCGCGGGCGCCATGAGCGCGCCCCGCCGACTGATTAGAGAGCCCAGAGACCGTCTCTTGTACTTTGGCTCAAGTCAAGCGTGCTGAAGTTGGAAAAAATGTTAGTTTTAGCCGGAGGGGAAGTGATGCGAACGCTTAAAAACACAGCCATCAAAAATGACATTTTCTCTTGAAGTAATTATGGTTTAAAGCGAAGCGGCGTTCATGTCAATTCAAACCAATTACATCGAAGGAAACACACACACACACACTTAGAACTTAGAGCTGCGATGTCTCGATTGGTTGCTCTTACCGTCAAAGATTAAAGATGCCAAAAGGGCGGTATGGAAGCGCTCTGACACAAACAGAGAAGGAAAATCTGGAGTGAGGCCAGTTAATTAAAAAAAAAAGAGAGAGAGAGAGAGAGAGCTCCGAGTACGAGTTAGTCCAAGTCGAAAGATCTCAGAGGGAAACAGTCCTGAGGAAAAGAGGAGCACATGTGCCATCGACTGCTCAAGTGACAACTGCTGCTGGTGGTACGCCTTCACTCTGGACGCCCCAAATTACCCCCATCGACTCACACCCCCCTCCACCCCTGTTGCTGCTTCTTGTCACCCCTCCACCCGCCCCCCTCACACACACACACGTCTTCCCCACCCAGAAACCCCTCCCAGGTCACCCTTTGCCCTAATATGCCTTCAGCAACTGCCACCAATTCATCAGTGTCCGTGTTGCCGATTGAGTTTGCCTGATGTTCGGCTCTTTAAAGGAATGTTTCGCTGTTTTTTTGCACCTTTAAGTCCACTTAGTGACGTACGCTGATTAATCTGTCAGTCATTTTCAGGTTAATTAAGTCAAATTTGACAATCACGACGAGCTATGACGGCCTATAATATTCAATTATTATTATTCAAGAAAAATCTAAAACTGTATATCAACGGTCAACAAAAATGTAGCGTGTATGTGATAAGCAGCTGAAGCTTGTGTGTGTACGTGTGTGGTGTGTGTGTGTGTGTGTGTGAGGGAGTCACTAGCTGCCTGGCTGAGTGTGTCAGATCCTCCTCGCACACCGATCCGTCCCTCGTGCACATGTGTGTGTACATCCTCCATTTGGATCATGAGCTGCTGGCAGTAGGATGGCAGCTGTCTACATACCTTTTGTTCCACTGGACCCTTCCAGGCCTCCCCACCCCCTTGAAATTTACACACACACACACACACACATATACACACACAGCACCACACACATGTATACGCTCGCATGCTCAGCTGTCGGAGAGTTCAACACACCGGTAATGTCTCGTGCCACTCAGCCCAAACTCTTTACACTCGATTTCTAAAATGACTCCTCTGCTGTCAGACTCCGCCGGCTGCACCGCCACATCTCCGCTCCCTGTTAGCTCTGATGAAGGCCGCCGCCGACGGCTATGATCTGATGATACGTCCAAAGCTGTGGAAATCAAATCCCAACTTGGTGAGATGCAGTTAGATGAGTGCGCGGAGGACTGTAAAAGGAGAGCTTCGCCCGTCTGTGAACGTTTGCGACAGTGGCTCCGCTTCCCAAGGAATGAATCTCAGCCTCTGCCCTTTCCTGACCTTGAAATCTCCGAGGGGGCCTGGAGGGTGTGGGAAATGGGAGGCCGGGAGTCTGCTAAACAGTTGTGTCACTGAGTTTCCACACAGCACGGCTAATGTATGTATGGATGGATGCAGGCACGTCTGTGCCCAGAGCCCAACGAGTTAAACAAGGGGCAAAAAGAATTCCTTCGTCTTGAAGCAGCAACTTATATGGATAAATCTGAGAGGGGAGGCCAGAAAAAAATGCGCTCTCCTCATCTATCAGGAGCAGGAAATCTGCCCACGGATGGGGAAAATATACACCACCGCTAAACTCAACAATCCTCATGTCACAGCACTGAGGACACAATTACTTCCACAACAAACACAAGTGCTCGTTTATGGCTCGGTTTATCTCGCTGCCCCCTTTTTTCCAGGTTCTTCCCTCCTGGTTGCCGTCCACATTTGTGTCCATGTGCACGGCAGCCTGGGGGCCCTCCATGTTGAACACAAGGTGTTGGCCCCGAGCCTAAAATGGGGATCTATGAGCCTACCTCCGCTCGTCCTCATCACGCCAAAGACTGTGTGGTGCTGGTTACATGTGGTGGGGATCCGGCACTGAGGAGAGGTGGGGGAGGCAGAGAGAGAGAGAGAGAAAGGATATCTATTCTCTCTCCTTTACCCGAGCAGAGCTTCTTTGCCCAGAGGCAAGTGTATTTATGTTGAAAGGAAACACAAAAGCTCCTGAGCTGCAGCCTTGGCGATGGTAAACATCCGTCCGCGGAGCTGGAAACACTCGTGAAAACATGAGAAAGGTGTGCTACCTGAGTGATGCGCCGTCACAAAGACAAACTCGAGAGGTTTTGCTGAAGACGAGCTTATTTGGTACTTTGTCTTTGTACCAAACGACTAATAGGTTTGTGAATAAACATGATATGCTTTCAAGGGTTTGACAGTGAATACCCTGATTATGCAAATCTGCCTCCCTCCTGAGGACGGGGGAAATTAAAAAAAATGACAAAGCTTTTCTCTGGTGTGGCTCGACTGAGCCTTTTCTCTCTCATGTGTGTGTGTGTGTGTGTGTGTGTGACCTACATTATTGAGGAATTCTCCCACATTTTTGTCACACTCTTGACAAAACCTTGCAGCTCACAAGACGAACCGTTCTTTTTTTTTTTGTCTTCCAGATCAAACCCGAGCCCCTTGAACCGAGCTTTGTTTAAACCTGCCTGGGCGTCTCGTTAATCAACACTTCCACGGCATGAATCTGACACCGCGATGCGCTAACACGGATACAATGAATGTTTTATCTGCACGTCATGTTTAGACGTAAACCCGTTCAGAGGGGCTTTCTATGCAAACAGCGTCTTCAGTGGATCAGACCGATTCGCAGTCCATTTTCACCCATTTAAGTCTGCACCAATGACCATGACACGACGACTGAATAACCACACACAGTTTCCTGCAGTGTCTTAACGTGTGGCGAGCCAACTGCATGAAATTAGAGCCACCTAGACCGATGATAAACCATAAAAGGACGTTTCAGGATACTTGACGTGATTATTCATCGACGGTAAATGTTTTTTATTAGATTTACCTTTTTTGAGGTGGTTAACTTGAAGTGCTCGCGTGTTTTGCTCAAGTTTCTGCTTCCTAAAGGCCTTCGAAATTTTTCCCTTGCAACTCTCAACAAGTGCTCGCTCATGGTGGGTCGAATTTTTATAGAACTCACCTGTTTATACTAAGGCTAAAATGTATGCATAATTAACAGCGCGGTTGACAGGTAGGTTCCGTTACAGATGGCTTGTTTGAGCATCTCAGGTTCACCGGCCACATCCGGGCAAAGATGACTTTTAATGTCCACGTATAAAAATCTGTTATTTACAAATATTACTCAGCAGTGAGATTTTTATGACGCGCACGCGGCGGTTTTCCATCTGCGAGGTAAACAGCGTCGTTTGCCTCGATAGCGTGTGGGAGGTTCGCTGGTTCCAGCTGTGTCTGTCGCCTGCAGCCCTCCGGAGCAGCACACCATTTGTCCGCGGACTTTTCCTCTGCTGCTTCAAAAAGTGCTTATTGTTTACAGGGGCGAGGGACATCAACGTTAATGAATCCAACGTATTTCCTGCGTTAGCATCAGTAGCTGCTTCACAATAAACATCTCTATGCAGCGTTTAAGACTATTAATATTAATTATAATATTGTAATTAATTGGAGTGCGTATGTGGCAAGAGTTGGGGAGGTTTTCGTTGTCCAACTCAAGCGTCTGCGTCATGCACTGTGCAGATTATCAACCGACCGTCAGATCTAATGTTTGGAGCTGGACGAAGCTGCTTTTTAGCACGTGGTTAGCGCGTCGTGCATCTCGGTTCCTGCGTCGGAAAGCGGACACGCCAGAGATCAAGGTCTAATGTGGGCAAATAAGGAAAATCCACAGCCCGTGCAGCAGCGCAGAGGGGAAATGATGTTTGTGATCTCAGGCTGAGAAGACAAATGTGTTTTTCCACAGAATGTGTTAAATGTTCAGAGTAGAAGAATTACCGCAATAAAGTTAATGACTAAATTCACAGTTCCCCTCAGATGAGTCATTAGAAAAGCATATATTAAGTCTGCGTGGTTATTGTAGCATGGAAACATAAGCTTAAACACTTGTTTGAACTAATGAGGGAGATCTGATGTGACATGACCTGCTTCAACAGTTCTGGCCAGTATTGTGCATCTCTCGTGTGTGATCCAACCCGGGCCTGGCTCTCCCAAATCCAGGGGAATTTTGGTATCTTCCAGCCAGAGGAGCTGTCACGGCGAAAGGTTAAAGGTCAAGAGCAGCGAGACGAGCCCTAACAGACGCAGCAACCTGTTCCCTTCAACTGTCTGCCTCACTCAGCTGCCACCACAAAGGCTCCAACACCCTCGCCCGCCTCCTCCCCCCTCTTAAAGCCGTGCAGCTCCGAGCCTTCTGCTTTTCCAGGCCGCCGACACTGTCCGCAGGAACAGAATATTAATGTCACTACTTATTCTGGGCTAAATCTTTGTCTCCAAACACTCATTAAAGCCGTTCTGTTAAAAACGAAAGGTTGCTTTGAGGTGAAATCCATGAAGTCCTCGCTGAAACAAACAATTCTTTAACTTCTCTCTGTGTGCAGCGCACCGTTTAAATGTGTTAAGTGAAGTCGTAATCTTTTTTTTTTTTCTGTCTCCCTGTCAGGCGACTTCAGGGAAACAAGACCTCGCTGTGTTATCCTAATTAAAGCTTTATGCTTGTTGCTATATTATATTTTAATCTATCAAAGTAAATTAAAGCCATAAATCACTCAACACCTGTGACTCCCACGCCAGCATGATCGACTGGAGAGAAGAGAGACGTTTAGCTTACGCCCAGAAAAATAAGAGCAGACTGTCTGGAATTAAAGATTCATCGCTGTTAATTTCAAAGAGCTGTTTGGATTAAGGGGGGAAAAAAATTCTCTTTTAAATTATTATTCCCGTTTGAAGTGCTATTGGAAAAATCGTTCCACGGCCAAAATCGGCTCCTATTCCTCTGAATATAAACAGCCTCTGCGAGCTTGTTACAGCTGAATGCTACAAGAGTATAAAAGGTCATGTGCTCGCTGAAAGACTGCTGCCACGATAGGCCTGCGACGGACTGTGAGGGTTATCTCATGACCCTGTGTGACTGGGACTAACGATTATTTCCAATATCTGGATAGATAGATATGATAGACCACATTCTTTGATCAGATTTAAATCAGTCTGCTTCCAGACCTGAAAGCACACGGCTAGCTGCTACGCTCATGAAAAATGGTGACAGAAAAGTGACGGCAAGTTTGGATGAAATACTCAAAGCTGTACAGGTTGTTTTAAGTAAGATTACAAGTGTCGAATTAATATATTTGTCCAAAGTTTAGAGCTCCGAGCAACCAGCAACAAAAGTAAAGCTCACACACTGCAATGCCGCCCTGCTGGTCGACTCCTACGAGCCAAAATAATAAAGCACACCGACGTTCAAGTGTTCATGTTTCTGGTCAGTTTGTCCTTTTCTGTTTGTGGCTTTCACGTCGTGATCGACAGCTGACCGACCCTGATCACTACTGCACGTGCAACGTCACTAACACAAGATGTCGGCTTCATTTTTATACAGTGGGGGGAAGTCGACATCCTGCAGGACTTTTTGTCCAATAAAGTTTTTGTTTTTGTAGAATAAAATTCATATTTGATGACACCATATTAGCTTCATATCACAGGCAAAAAAAAAAAAGAGTGTGATCCATTTTTAAAAGTTTGTTTGTCATCAGTTTAACCCTTCGGTCAGGTTCATTTTCCAAATGAGAGTCAACTAACAAAGCAGAGGCTCTGTTGCCATGGATACCTGCAGTTTTATATAGTGTGAGCTTTGATTTAAAAAGGCACTTCATCTTTTGACTGGAACTCTGTCTGAGGCACTTTGCTACACCAGAAAAACCACAAAACTATTTTTTTTTTGTGTGTGTGTGTGTGTGTCTGCGTTTTTTCATGACAGCAGACTAAAAAGAGGTCAGAACCGAACAGCTGAAAACACAGAGACCGCATCAAAGAGCCACCGCGAGGTCTCCAAATTAAATCACAGTCCACACTGTTGACAAAAATGTGGAACTATTTTTCTCGCCAAATCTGCAAAATAAAAAAAAGTTTCTGCCAAGACGTCCAGCTGTTTCCAGATCTCTGCTTTTACTCAACTAATCAGAGAGTTTCCGTCGGAAATTGTCAAGTACTAAAAACTGGACCAGGAGATAGTTCTTGTTTTCTTTTAGTCTTTGATCAGAAACTTCCTGATTTAAATCAGATTCATCCTGATTTTTTTCAGTGAATCTTTGGTGCAGCTGCTTTGTGTTGAACACAGATGAATTTGAGAAGTTTGGCTTTTCTGCTGAATGAAATGTTCAGGGAGATTTCGGTAAAGGTCTCAGACGCTGCACTGGCGATGGTAGATTTTAGATTTTAAACGCGTTTCTTGGAATAAAAGCTAAAAGAATTTGACGTTCTTCAAATGTTTGAGGTTCTGTCTTCTTTTGTGTCCAACTTTTCGAACCTTGGCAGTTGGACAGCGGTTTCATGAGCAGGAGAGAGGCGAGGCGAGGCGAGGCGAGGACCGGACCGTCGCGGCGCTCGTCGCAGGCACGAGGCGCTGTGTTTTGCACAAACAAATCCCTGAAGGCGACGAGGCGTTTGATGTGCAACGGGGCGTTGAGGGCCACACGGAGCCAGTCAGCCCTCCCCCCTAACCTCCACGAGCTCCCTGACATTGACTAACACACACACACACACACTTCTCCTCAGAAACAGCTGACGTTTTAACAGGCTTACAACAGCTGACAGGCTACAGGTGGGGCAGAGGGGACCCTTCATAAGCCCCCTCCACCCCTCCTCCTCCTTTTAGTGCCCGGCTCATAATTCCCTTCAGCAATCCACACACACACACATACAAACACACGCACACACACACACACACCTGTTGTGACTCCAGAGGAATTGTCCTCTGTGAAAAGCCTTCCTTCATACTGTATCACCCACCTACTCACACACACTCTCTCTCTCTCTGTCAGTACATTAAAACAGGGCTTTATGACCCTCCAGCATGTGTTGGAGTGGCTCGGCAGTGTGTATGCTGTGTCCGACTCTAACAACAGATGCTACCGGAGACCACGACTACAGGCTCTAAAAGCTCTAAGCTCCTTTGCTTTGCTTCACTGGAGCTGGTGCCGGCATTACGGCGAGGAGAAAACCACGCTGTCATGTTAATCCATAATCATTTTAACCCACAATACTCGAGGTTTTCACTTCAATCACCACTGTGTACAATCACAATGACAGTTCGGCCATACGATGCGGATCTTATAATCCCAAGGTCACGCCCGAGTCGACCTCTACGTCTGCTCGTTTTGTTATCGCGGAAGCTTTTCTCGATCGCTCGAACTTTTTGCCGTTTGGATTCTACGCAAACACGAGGGCGGTGTCTCCTTTGATGGAGACTGAGAGGCTCCTCCACCCCTCGTGGACGTTCCCTGTCCTCTCACTCCACCCCCTCCATGCTTCTGTCAAGACGAAGTTCCCTGCAAAGTGAATTGTGGTGGTGGAGGCGCGAGGCGGGATATTCAGGACGACGAGTTATCGGTTTGTAGGAAAAAAAAAAGGAGCAAAGCTGGAAGAAGAGAGGGGATTTGAAAGCGCAGCACTTCTCTGGATTGGATGAACCGTGGGGGTGAAAGAAGAAGAAGAAGAAGAAGAAGAAGAAGAAAACATATCTTTGGATTATGTATTCTTGCTGGGTGTGCAAAACAGAGCAAAAAGACAGGTTTCCCTAACTTGTAGCACAGACTTTTTAAATCTGTTCTCTCATCATTCACGGGCGTAACCACTAACCACTGTGACCAAGAAAATGATCAAATTTGTAGTACGGCTTAACTTAATATGCAGAACACGCAGGGTCAGCTAAAAGTGGGAGCTCAGGTAAAACACTGAGGATGTATTCTCTGTGTAAAAACTGCACACTAACTCTACAAAAAGTTACAGGTTCAATGCTACAATCCTCACTTCCTCGAGCGTGATGGCATTTATCACGATGCAAAACACATTGTGTCCAGACAGCCTTCCTGGAACTGCTGCAAACCAGCAAGTCCTGGTCCTCCACTGATGGACTCACTGGCAGGTTGGCCGTCCAAGTGTTTTCTGATCCGACTCTGCCGTGGTTAGATTTAGGCCCAAAAACAACTCGGTTAAGTTTCTTTCTAGCACGGTGTTCTTCTAACACACAAGCTGAAGTTCAGTCTCAGTGTCACCTGGCTTTTGTTTTGCTATAAAAACTTTGTCTTTAAATCTCAGATGGATCCCAAAACTGCAGCGTCAGCTTTTACCGAGAGGCACGAGAAAACACTTTATTTTATTTAAAGAGTTGGACTGACCTGCTTTCCAACCCGGAGTCTGTCCACATGGAGAGAAACAACAGCGCTGGGTTGTTCAAACACTCCAAAGGACATGTGTTTACATCTTTCTGACGCCGCTTCAACCTCGCGGGGTGAAGGTCGGGGAGGTGATGGGTTAACAAAGCCGACGGTAGTTTTTCTTTGCACCACAAGCTTTCCCTAACCGTAACCGAGCAGACTAAACCAGCGGTGGCAGGTCTTTTTGGAAGGCACTGATAAACAATGTCCTCCTGCGGTAAGGGCGCCAGATGAGAAGACAACCTATTTTGTGATTGGATGTGAAGGACTTGCTGTTAAACCAGCTGTAAATGTGCTTAAAACGACCCGATTCTGTGCGGCTCTCTAATGTTCAAACAAAAATGAGCAGAGGAGCCCGACCGCGCCGATGAAAACATTTTAACATCCTTATCTAGCTCTCCCTCTGTTCTTGTTTTTCCCTCTCGCACTCTCTTTGCCTTCCTTGAGAAAGCGGGAGGACTCTTTTCTCTCCGAGTCTGGTGGTGTTCCAGCTGTAATGTGATAACCAGTTCAATAACATAAACAACTGCCAGAATCCTCCAGAGGAAGGATGCAGAGAGAGAACGGGAGTGAGTGTGTGTGTGTGTGTGTGTGTGTGAGAACATGAGTCAGTGGGTGGATGTCTGTGTGCGTTTGGTTTTTACATGGGAGCTCGTGTGGGCTGGAGTGCAGGAGAGGCCTGGGCGAGAGGTGAGGACGAGTCAGCCATTGAACACCATCGAATAAAACGTTATCTAATGCCTGCACTGACACGGCACCGCCAGAAAACAAGTACACTCTCTATCGACCCAAAGCACGGCTGTGCTTTTTGCCCGCGAAAAACACTCCTCGCTGACGCCGTGAGCTCGGGCTTGTACATCAGAGCCAGAGAAAATGGATTTCTGCAGCGCTTTAAAGAAGCATCGTGGTATCTGAGCACAGATTTAATGACTCCAAGACCTTTTTAATCGCTCCAAAAGAAAGACGGATAATATTTCCATGGCAAAAAGCAAAAGGAGCAAAGGTGCTTTAGACTTAAATAAGAAAAACAACACAGAAATTCTTCTTCTGTGTTAAAGTGCGAGTGCAGCAACACAAGGCCTGCTGTGACCTCCTGAACAGACTCTTCACTACTTAAGGAGATATACAGAAACATGCAGGATAAAATCTATACCGTTTAATCCCGTCCACCTTTTAAAGACGTGCTTTAGAGTCTGCATAAAGTTTAAACAGAAATATTCAAACTAGTTCTTTCTGGGAGGTCGTCATCAGTGGGCGGTCAGATACATTGTTGCGTGCTGCATGATTGGGCGCTCCCGAAAAAAGCCAATAAGGGGCTCCAGATAAGATATCCAGGTCAAACTTCTGCTGCTAAGGTCAAAGACATTAAAAAGAAAGGGCGGGTTATAACTTTGAGCCACGTTTTGTGCATTAAAGACAAGAATGCTCTGGATATGAAGGGAATTCGGTATGTGGGTGTCAGATTTTAAAGGGTCTAGAGGTGCCGTGGGTGGATTTTATTACCTGTGGACAGTGCCAGGCCTCCTGTTTCCCCCTGCTGCCAGTATATAAGCTAAGCTAAGATGACTCCAGCTTTATTTACATACATATACATACATATAAGAGACGGGGATTGGTCCTCTTGACTAACTCATGTTGGTATGAAAAGGTTGGTTTTGGGAGTAGAATTTGGACTTTATAATAAACTTGCTCCACAGTATTAATTACATCTATTTGCATATTAAACATCTATAAAATCCTGATGAAAATCCTCCTTTTTCCAAAGATGAAGCAGCACATATACACAGTTTGCACCTCGATAATACTCACACATGAGCAGATACAGTATTCATGCATGAACTCACATACACAAGCCTGGAGTCATAGCAACATCACACGCACACAGACAAACATTAAGGAAGTGTGTGTGACTTTGGAAGGGTGGAGAGGGGATTTTTCTAGCTCCTCCTCCATCTTCTCCTTCTTCTTCTTCTTTTTCTCTCCGTGGACCATTCCCAACTATTTCTGTTCCACGGCGCAGGAAGAACAAAGAGGAATAAGCTACTACCCTCCCCTCTCCACACTCTTCTCCACTTTAGCTCCTGGCTAACTCAATGAGCCCTGCGCAGATGGTCCCATAACACCACCGCAGCTGTACGGCTGTAAAACGACGCCACGCCCCAGCGAGGAGGAGGTTGATATACATTCAGATATTCAAATGAGGCCGTAACCTCTCTCCGCCGTGCGCCGCTGGAAGTGGAGGAAAGGTGTGGGAGGAGAATGGGGAGGGGCTAGATGAGGATGATGAAGGGCAAGAAAGCGGCAGGACCTCAGATAAAAGAGAGGCAGGGTGAGGAAGAGAGGTGAGAAAGCAAGAGAGAGAGAGAGCGAGAGAGAGATGTGGAGGGGGGAGTGTGAGAAGCCTGGGTGTAGTGTTTCAGCTCCTGGCTCTTCTGCTTGCTATTTCAGCTGTGCCGGAGCGCTGGCCAGCAGCCCCTGCTCTCACGCCATTGTAACCCCGTCAGCATGGTGGCACAGCACTTGGGCCCACGTTCACACAATGCAGCTGAAAGTCTCCCAATTCTTCATTTCAGATCTGATGTTTCCTCCGTTTTTTTTAGTTTTTTTTTAGTGAGACTGGCAAAGAAAAGTCGCAGCTTTGTTCCCCCCAAACTGATTCCAATCTGGACCGCATGGATCCGTGGCACCGGATCAGCTCCTAATGCGCCGAAAAAGGGCTGCAAGAGACGTTGTCGTTATCCGAATGCTCTACTAAAAAGCACCGGGGTGACTAAGTTAATCTTGCGTCATTCATCTGAAACAATCGTCATAAGTTTGGCACAGAGGCGGCTCGATTGAGCCAAGAGGAAACTAGACAGGAAAGAAAGCCAAAAAGTGAGTTGGTTGGTGTTTAGGGGGGCGCCTCGATCCAGAAAAAGAAGGAATGTGGCGCAATCAGTATTAAAATGTGTTGGAATCAGAGTGGATACAAACAGCCATGTCTTAGTTTTGATTACTCTTTTTCAGGATTATTGGCAGTGTAATGGGGTTACAACCTGTCATAAACAAACTGTGATCCAAGAGGAGTCCAATTTAAGCAAAAAACGAGAGCATCCTTCGCACATTTCTTCTGCCTCTTTCCGTGCAGCAGAACATTTTGGCACCGGCTGTAACAAAACGATATCTGGCAAGAGCAACTTACAGTATGAGATACTATTCAAGTTTTGAGTCAGCGAAAGACCTTTGATTATGAAACATTTCTGCTTCTGGAGGCAGAATGAGCCGTGTTTTCTGAATACTCAATGATGCATCGGAGGTAGAAACACTTTCCTAAAACAGATGTATGGCATTTCACAGAGAGAGAGAGAGAGAGAGAAGAACTTCTCTTCGATATCTCTTCTCTCGCGCGGCTTCCTCCGGTCCTGTAGGTGTGCGAGCTCTCCTTGATCCTCGTCCCAACTTCTTCTGTTTTCCTCCTTTGTAATCTTCTGAGATGCATTGTTCTCGGAGCTCCTTGGCAGCAGCACCGCACCGTCCTCCTTTGAACCCTCAGGGTTTGCACGGCGGAGCCCGCAGCTTCATCATCGCCCTCATCGTCACACCGGACAGAGGAGCCTTAATCCGAGCCGAATATAATGCAGTCGATCGCTGGCCTTTGTTGATTCTGACTCTCGGTAATCCTCTCCGGGCTTGTGCCGTTCTGAAAACATCAGTGACCTCTGATAGCATCTGTGTTATGAAATATTAAGTTTTGGAGTTGTGAAATGTTTCGCACGCGCACACGTGACGGAACCATAACAAGGTCACAGCTATGACACCGATATCAAAACTAGGACAGGTTCCGTCGAGCATCAGCAGGACTTTTGAGTGAGCGTGAGAGCTTCAAGACCTTTTATGTTGGCAGACATGTGATCTGAGTTATTGCCCTCGAGCAAGACACCAAATCCCTCCGACCTCCAGGGTTCAATGCGCTCTGCGGTGAGCATGAGATGACCTTGATTCTGACCTTCATATGGATGAGGGCAAATCAATAACCTCTCACACATTAGAAATAATCAGAAGAACATGCACATATATGATGGTTTAAGTATCAATATCAGATGTCTGTGAAATATACAGACACAAAGACTGAACAGACTTAATGTTTCTATCAGGGAAAGTCCGTTTCTGCTGTTACTTTCACTTCTCTTCTTCTCACTCTTTCTAAAAGCTCGGAGAATATCGAGGACGTAATGGAATTTTAAATAAAAGGCCATACTGCTGAAGGCTGCCAGAAGCTGAACTAAATGGATTCAAATTGAATTTAAGTGGATTTTGACACCACGGCCCAGTCAAGGTCAAGCCAGGCCTGGTGTGTCTTTTTTATTTTTTATTTTGGCGCAGCGCTGAGAGCGCCGCAGCCTTTCCCGCTCCGGCTCCTGTTATTTAAGGTTAATCCTGCAAATTGTGTTGGGTTTAAGTTGCATTTAACCCACATAACGTCAGAGGTTGTGTCTTGATCCAGACCGCTGTCCTCTGATCCCACCACACACTCCGATACAACGTCCATTTGGGCAGCTTTTCATCCGATGACCTCTCTGGTTGGAGCATGTTTAAAAGAAGGGAAATACAACTTAATCTGGATAAAGTGCTGCAGCGAGAAAAAGGAGAAGAGAGCACAGACAACCCGGAGATGACATGTGATGAGAGCGCCTGCAGATTTCATAATCCCTGTAAACGTTGCGCGTGTTCAGTGTTTTCATGTGGTTGTTTCTACCTCGTAACCAAAATGAGGTCAGCAGATTTCCATTTTGGCTCCAAACGCTGGTTATTTCCAGCAATTTCTTCCGAGGCAGGCCGGATAAATTTAGTGCCCTGAACGGGGGTATTTTTAGCAAAAATCAACAAGCGAGCAGGGATTTACCACACAGGTTTTTATGTTTCACATTTCCATTTATGTAACAGATCCTCGCAGAACGACTGGAGTGGACGGTGTGAGCAGACCTGTGTGACTAATGTTTGAAATTATTCCACAATTAAATCAGCCCTGAAATCAAAGTAGGGCACTTTTCAGAGGGAGTTTGTCATCTAGCTGAAGGGCACCGTGGCCAAACACTCAGATACAATCCCGTGACCTTTCACATTACAAGACTGTTTAAAGTCCAGGCCGCCCTGCTGCCCTACTTCCCCAGAATTCATCGTCTGAGGACGGAGCGGAGGAATCCACCGCAGCTCTGTTTATCTGGGAGATGAGTGGAAATTCTGTGGTAAAGCACAGAAGCTTGATTATAACACAGAACCTGGGGTGACAGCCTGGGTGAACTCCAGCAAACAGGAATTCAGGGATTCGACTTTCCCTTTAAGCTCGGTGGCAGCGTGTGCCACTCCTGCTGAAAGCTGAGACCCGCAGCTCGCCACACGTCCAGAAAGCCACAACATATCAGGTTGTTTTCATGGCAACACAACTTCCTAATGTTTCGGATCGTATTTCACTGATTAAAACAAATAAATACGGGTCGAGTCACACTTTATGTGCAAGCTATTAAAAAGGAAACAGCCGCAGGAACTCATTTCCACCACATCTTAAGACTTTGACAATTAAGCAAATTAGATCCATGATGGATTAAAAAGCAACAAGACAACAGAGCCGATGTATTGTTCTGTGTAATTTACTGCTGTGTGACTGTGATGTCTGGAGAAGGAGACATGCTGCAGTGAAAATAAAGACTTGCATGTGTAAAGTGTGTGCCAGCTGGGGACAAATGCGAGGCTACTTCCTGTTCTGACTCCAGAGGCTAATATCTAGCACTTTAGCTGCTAAATGCTCAGCTATGTTCACATGCTAGTTCAGCCATGCTATGAGAGTGTTGAGAGGAACGTCGGACAGCTGAAACTCAGCAACAAAGCCTTACAGCCTTCTTGTGTGGCGTAATGAGTTTGTACAATAATTAATATTTCAGAGCTTCTTTTCTTAAAGGAAAAAACAATTTATGGACAGACAAAACAGACAAACACTTCCCAGCTTTCCCAGGAAATCTCAGCTATTCTAAGTGAATTTGGAAAATCCATTTTTGATCGCAGGAACTATTCCAGAACCCAGAAACCTTCATTACAAAACCAGTTATTGGTTCTCAGATCAGATCAGATTCAATACAATAAAGTTGAATCTGATCTAACCTAAACTAAGAACTTCCCTGACTTCGTAAAAAGGATTCTCGGTTCCTGCGATCAAAGATTTTGTCAGTGTTCTGTTGAGAAACTGTCTTGAAACGAGCATTTAACTCACCAATTTATAGTTGAACATTTTTAAAGCCCAAACATCTCGTGCAGAATCGACATGCAGCGCCGCATTCAGGGCTCCGACTTGAAAGTTTCATTCATGGATGAAATATTGCTGCCGTTTGAACGAGCTGATTAGGAGCAATAAAAAAAAAAAAAAAAGACTGCTGACATGAAAGTGAAACATTTTTGGGATTCCATTAAATCTATGAGTCATCTTCAGAGCTCGGCTTATAAAATACTTATGCATCTAAAGATTGAATCATCTGTTTGTTAAATATTGAATGATGAATTTAAAAAAGAAGAAGCCTGACTCTTTATTGACCCCTTCAGACACTGATACAACAATCTGATTTTACTGCTCAATTAAGGCCAAGCAGAAGGAGGAATTGCGGCATATTGCAGCATCAAACCCGCATCAGCGTCTCTAATGATCAACTTAAATAATTAGGATGTTTGATATTATCAAACGGCAGCTTCATGCCGTCACAACACTAAAACACCAGAGGCTGTCTGCTGATTTCCTCCGACCCGCACTGACTGCTATTTAAATAAGCTAACTTGGCAACACTCTCAGGGGACAGATGACATTATTAAACACACACACACCTCTTTGCACACTAATGTGATTTGTTTGCACAAAATGTTTTCTAATCACTCATTTCCTCAAAAGCTTTCGGCGAGGAGAAGTCTGCGTGAGAAAAATGAAAATTTCAAGCGGCGATCTGCAAGACTGCCTTTTAGTTTAGTCTCCGTCTTTGTCTCCCAGCTCTGCTGCTCTGCACATCCAGAGATCACCTGTCAATCAAACCGCGTGGGTGGGTTTTGGATTTTTCTTTTATTGAAGTTTAAGTTTCTGTAATTGGTGTTTTTTTTTCCCTTTGAGACGAAGCTGCCAGCAGTTCTTCATCTTCTCCTGTTCGAACATGAAAACACATCACGTCTTTGCTGCAGACTAAGTTAACGAAGCTAAATAAGCCGAGTGAAGAATCTTCATCATCACACAGGACTAGTTATGTCATTAAACTGCACGCTGTTATGTCGTTTGAGTTTAAGATCTCAAAGTCGGGATGATTTGGATGATTTTAAAGCAGATTTGTTTGTCTGGTTGAATCAATGATGAAAATAATTGTTGGTTGCAGCACAAATGGCTGATAATTTAATAATTAGCAGACGAGCAGAAGGAGGTAGCAGCGATAACACCTGTGAAGATTCAACCTCAGCTAAAAAGTCGGATAGAAAAATGGGCCGGCGAGCGTCCTGACTCAGCTCAGCCGGCAGACTGCAGCCTGTCCAACACAAACACAGCTAAACTAACAGCAAACCACCATCAGCCTCCGTCCTGCACCGCCGTAATCAACACTCCACTCACTGAGCTACTTCACAGGAACACACACTCCGGTCCTTGTCTTCGTCCTCGGGGTGGGTCTGCATCACCTCCACTGCCCTCTGGACTGAAGACCACCCCCACCCTCCCTCTTTCCTCCTCTATGTGCTCATTACCTTAATTGATGTTTAACCCGTAGATCAGCAGCTGACGATGGCTCAATTAAGAGCTTGCTGGAGGACAGGGATTATTCCTGTTTAAGTAAGGAGGTTTGTTGCCCTGCAGCCACGGCTCCTCTGGACCCTAATCCTTCATTCTGGGCCCCGAGGGTCAGAGCAGGGACGAGGACATGTTGGCAAATAGCAGCAAACAGGCTACAGTGAGGAAGTAATTACTCTATGCATTCACAGCTGGGCATCTTAGACTTTTTTCAGGGCTGCTACTAATCACTGTTTTCATCTGTAATTAATTACAAATCTGTTTGTTTGATTCAACCAATCATTCATTAATAAATCCACATAAAAAAATTCATTGTTTATTAAAATTCTCCAGAGCTCAAGCTGCTGGCTTCAGGTTGTTTTTTCCAATTAAAATGCAGAGAAATCTATTTATTATAACAGACACGCAGCCTGACCGTGGAAAATTTCAGCATTTGGGCCTAAAAATCATGATTTATGTTTAACTGATTATCAAAACTTTTACTGGTCATCTGAATTCAAGTAAAATGCACAAACGAGATCTGAAGATTGGTCGTCTGTCTGGGCAAGAAGTAGCTAAAGATCGAGTCATCTTACCAATCTTAGAAGAAAATGGCGGCGGGTTGAAGCACATTTCAATTATCCTTTCTATTATTATTTCTATTATCTGTTGCCATCCTGGAAAGAGGAGTTTAGTTTGGCAGAGTTTAAAGGATGTGGGCGGAACGCCAACTATGTATTACGCAGTTTGAGAGCAGGACGAATCAAAGGCAGCACATCGAGCGCCGACAGCGTCGACAGCGCCTCGGCCGCACGGAGCTGAAGAGTGTTTGTTGTTATTTGATAACTGCTAAGAAATAAAATAATTTGTAAAGCAAAAACTGCCTTCGGTTAAGCAGATTTATGTCCTGATGTTCTGACCAGGCAAGTGGAAAAACCCTGAAAGATGCTTTCTTAGCACAAAGCAGACGTACAAGAACAAATAAATTATAATCTATACCAGGAAATCTATCTGCAGATCTGTTCTAGTGACAGCTGTTGGTAGCGTTCTTGGTATTTGGCGTCAGGTTCAGTGCTGCGTCCTCCGTGCATGTACGCGTGTTTTATCTGATGACTTTGGAGCTTTTAGGGAGGCGAGACTGACAGTTTACAAAACTGAGTGAGACCAAATGATTTCACCGAGACCCCCCGATAATATTGCTCTCCGTCTTCTTCCAAGCAACGTGATACGCCAACAGGAAACAGACGCAAACCAAAGGGGCTTCTAGAGTATGTTGTTTCATGCAGTCTCACGGCAGCCTGAGGTGGATATCGACGTCCAACACAGCGACGTCGTGTGCTTTGAAAGCTTAGCGCACGAAATTTGGGCCGAGAGCTCGACCGCAGACCGGACTAGGACGGACGGATGATCGGGTTCTGTTTTATTCTTCGAGTGTTTCCAGCTGCCGCGAAAAGGACAGCGGGTTCACGCCTCGGCCAAGAAGCTCTAATGAAGATCTAATGTAATGGCTGCAGTCTTCCAAGCAGACATCAACATATCGGGGGAAACTGCACAAACACGTTAATCTTCGCTGTCAATTCACTTTGAGAATTACTCAAAGAGAACAAGTTCATTCATGGCTGAGGCAGCATTTAGTCCCAATCCGCCCACGCTGCCATTAAAGAATGTTTTACTACATTTGTGCAGAGCAGCCGTGAATTGTGAGTCATGTGACTTTTGCACAAACAAACCCTGATTTGTTTTGCTGCTAAATTTGGGCGCATGAAACTGAAAATGAATCCAGCACGCTCAACTTTTCTTTTTTTTTTCAAGGAAAACAAACAGGAGGTGTGGCGAGCGGCACCGAGAGAGAGAGAGAGAGAGAGAGAGAGAGAGAGAGAGGCAAATCTCGCCCGGTCTGGTTCCTCCACCCTGCGTGGTGCTTCTCTGGCAAAGCAAGCACAGACGGGAGGCCATTTTGAAAGCACAGTCAGGGGGAGAGTGGATTGTGAGGTGAGGCTTGCTGCTTGCTGCTTGCTGCTGCTGCTACTTCCCACATTAAGTGGCTGATGGTCTCCTCTTTGTGCAAAAACACCTTTGAGTTCCATTAAGGGAGAGCGAGCGAGGACGTTCCTTTCCCTCTTTCAGTGTGCCGGGGTAAAGCGCTGCCCTGCGATGATTGAATCATAGCCATAATAGCAGAAGGCAGCGGCCCGCTGAGCGGCTGAGTTCTTCCTGTTCTCCTCGCACAGCATGGGAACAGCCGCGGACAAAAATCTGCCCTGGAATCAGCACACAAAGGAGGCCACGAAAGCAACACGAACCAGAGCAGGTAGTAATTGCTCCTTTCTGCTGAAAAGCTCCGTCCGTTTGGGGGGGGAAAAAAAAGAAGAAGCACGGCTTGTGGCGCGAGGCTTTTAGTTTGACAGCAGCGAACGGGGGGCACGCTGGTCTGACCCGGCTTACAAGAAGGGTTTCTCCGCCGTCGTGGGACGACGGCGCGGGTCAGCCGCAGGCGGGCACACGGAGAACACATGTCCACCACCGAGGCTGCTCCATTGTGCGAGGCCGAGGCGGAGTTGAAAAGGTAAACAGCCAAATCAATGAGGTGGCAGGAGAACGCCGCGGCTACAGAAGCTCAGCTCACCCCTATTCAGCACAAACACTCAACACTTTTCTGTCCAGTTTCCTCGGCGCTGGAATATAAAACTTACTTTAAACCCTCCACAGTGTGTTGATGTCATTTTCCGCTGTTGTCCAGCTAATGCAGCCTGAGCTTCAGCAGTGATTAAAGCCCATCAATACTCAGCCCGGCCAACAAACAAATTGATTAGTGAAGATTAGACCCCGGTTAAAATTACACTGCACGCCAAAGTCCCCACGGTTCCACTGTGCAAAGTCTGGAGGGTCTTGACTAATGGAGAGCGCTGGAAAATCTGTCAGGGAATTAATGTGTCGCTGTTCACTTGCTCTTCTCGTTAAATTCAAACGAAAGGTTTGAACCTCATTTTACTCTCCAAAGACGATCTCTGCTCGAGAGTCTCCGCTGTAACAAAGGCATGGCGTCAAATATGGAGATTTTCTATCATAATAAATGGATCTTTGAGTTTGGACTGACAAAACGAGACATTTAGGGACAATACCTTGGACATTTTTCTGGCATTTCATAGACTGAACGAGTAATCGATTCATCCAGACAGAAATCAGCAAAGTAAGTACAAAACCCAAAGTGTCAAATTCAAACGGTACGACTCAAAAACTGACGGCTGCTCTGGAGCTTTCTTCAGACCGTGTTGGCTTTGATACTTTGAGGCCAACATGGATGAGAACGCCTTCAAGTGCTCGGAAAATAAAACACTTCATGAGAAACTTCTGAGGAAGGTCTTGTGATACGATCAGAAGCTCCAAGGCAGACAGCGAAGATAACACATTTGTTCAAAGTTTGGTAGAAATCGAGCCTAATAAATGTGTTTCCAGAGCTATAACTGGTCATATATTTTGATATTTGATTCATTCTTTGAGTCATTTATCACTCAAAACTGCCAAACACTCGCCGCCTCAGTCGTGTATTATCATAAATTAAAGGAACACATGGGTTAGCCAGACAAAACAAGACCTCTGCAGGCGTCTCTGTGCAGTCTGGGGTATTAAAACGAGCATATTTAACAATTTTCTGATACTTGAGCCTGAACACCCTGAACTGGCGTGATTATGGACAGGCTGTGAGATCTGAACTTTTAGAAACCGCACGGCTGGGCACTCAGTCGCTCCACCGTGGCCCTGTCAGACACTGTAATGTCTAGAGAGCGTGTCGACCGACGCCTGTGTGTGCAATTCAGCAGGAAGCTGCGGCAGGAGAGAATGATTGTACTTCCTCAAATTAACAGAAGCAAGGAGGGAGAGGAGGGGTCGGGGTTTTTTTTTTCTGCTTCTTCTTCTTCTTTCCCCGGCTGTGTTTTGACTGTAGCCAACAGAGCACACGATGGGAGCACATGGCTGAGGGAGAGAAAAAACCCCCTCAGTCCTGTTTCCTCACAAACTCTTGACTCTGTGAATCTGGTCGGATGTTCGGAAGAATTAATTCCGAGACTACTTTCACTGTAAAAACTGTCTCCTTAAGTTTCGTCCTGGCGCACAGCTTTACTCTGTCGATGAGTAGCGGCGCACAGCTTTCGCCTGCAGTCACGGTTCTCAGGGACACAAAAGCCCATTACTGGAGCTGAGCCCATAAGTTATCTGCAGCTTAAGCCTCTTTTCACTGAACAAGTCCAACTACAATATTTTGTTCAATTTATGGATTGTGTTCCTGCGTGAGTACACGAGTGAAAGGGAGAGGCCTCGGGAGACTTAAGAGAGAGCGAGTCTGCTGCATGAATGTAATGTAAGGAGAGAGGTATCACATCTTAAAGTGCACTATCAACGTTTCCTCCAGCTGATGGAGATGATGACGGCGAGGCAGGCCTTTAATAACGACCCCGAACTGAGAGTCAGCAGCGGACACGTGGGACGGAGGACGAGATAAGGTGATGGGTGTGTGTGACATCTTGACAACGTCGGAAACAACAGAGCGGTACATTTTTTTGGTTTGTCAGCCGGGACGCCCACGCACACTGACACCGCAGACAACAAACAAACACGAAAAGGTGCTGACATAAAGCTGTCACCATCGTGGTGAAATCTGACAAAACTCACAAGTATCACAAGTGTCAAACTTTTAGTTTAGCAGGAGGGGACAGAGCTGGATTTCTCTGGACGACGTCTCTGATTTTATTTCACTTTGCAGGAACCTTGAATGAGCTCATTCCTCGATGATTCGTAGCTCTGCTTTGGGGTGTTTTATGGACTCGAACGTGCAACCGCCCTCTCCAAAAAAACGACACCTCTCGTCCATGTCACCGGCCTCGTTTCCTCCGGCCTCTCTACATTACCTCCGTCTTATCTGGACAAACACTGGTTCCACTAAGCATGCGAGGCGTCCTGCTGCCAAAGTCTCACACAGAACTCACTCTAATCTGCTCTCCCTCTGACTGCTGGGACGCTTACCAGCCCTGCTCGGCACCCTTATCTGGACTGTCTCCCTCGGGATCCTGTGACACCTTTTTGGCAACATGGACTCTCTCTCTCTCTCTCTACCTGCAGGCGCTGCTGAAACACTCATCTGTCCATGTTGCAGCAGCACATCCCTCCGCTGCACTAGATAATGATGTAATAGATAACAGTTCCTCCTGCCTCCTTGACATGAGAGACTTCTCTCCAGAGGCACATTCTCATTGTCTTGCTGTGTGCCCTCTAATCCCAGTC
Organism: Nibea albiflora; assembly: GCA_014281875.1. NCBI lineage: Eukaryota > Metazoa > Chordata > Actinopteri > Sciaenidae > Nibea > Nibea albiflora. Next base: position 23,867,573 of record CM024804.1, on the reverse strand, counting down.
ACCTGCCTCTCTCTCTCTCTCTCTCTCTCTCTCTCTCTGTCTGAGATGCTGGCAAACCGGTGCTGCTGTATGTGCAAAAACTTCGACAGAGCAGACATTTATCATTACAAAAAGACAAAAAAAAACTTGACAGGAGTTTTATTCAGGTTTATTGATGCCATCATTACAGGCACTGCTTCCACGAGCAAAATGGTTTCCGGGTTGGAGGAGGAAATTAGAAGTTTGATGGCACTCTCTCCCGGGAGAAAAGCAATTACGCACAGCAATGAGAGCACAATTGTCGGAAATGGTCTCATGAAAGAGACATAAAATTATTCGACTGACACAATGAGGGAAAGCATCCAATGTGTTTCTTTTTATACATGTAAAATATCAGCAATCACTTCAGTGTCTCTGAGCAGAAACAGTCTCTTTATCTAAACCTGTCATCTGACGCGTAAAACTAATTTATGGTGCGATAAAAATAAATAAAAAAACAAAGTTGCCAATAAAAACACGGACGCGCTTTTCTCGGGGATTAAATCCATTTACAGGAATGAAGAAGAGAAATCGCGTCAAAGAAAAAAAAACAGAGCCAGCCTGACACTTGTCGTAAATCGTTTCTGACAGCTCTCTTAATGGAGTGTTATTACTGTTGCGCACACAACAAGCCGAGGAGGGTCTGCGGGACTCGAACACGCACCCGCGGCACACGGCGGTGAAAATAAACGCTTCCAAACAGTTAACAAACTACATGAAGCACAGCTGTCCTTGACACGAAACGCTGGAGCTTTTCCGTGCACACACACACACACACACACACACAGAGAGAGTTAAACCACCAACCACAACACTGTGCCGGTTATCAACTCCGAGCGAAACATGCAAATATCCGAACAAGCCCGCCGCGGCGTCTGGACACACAGTTGGCACAACTAGAAGCAACAAAACTAAATGTGGCAAATGTGAAATGCGGGACACGAGCTGTGGGTGAAGAGTGTGACTTACCCTCGCAGTGTATCCACATCTGTTTGATGAGACGGGGAGATTCAAACGCTGTACACTTTTGTTGCATTCAGAGGCGCGCGCACAAGAGGCTGAAGGTTCGTCACCGAGGACGAGCTCTGCTGTAACTCTCCGCCGACAGACCGCGGTGGGCTTATTCACAAAAATAATAATTCTTCCTACTTGATGTACAAGGTAACTATTTAGTTATGGCAAATGGTGCCTAATCTATCCTGTGGCATTGCTTTATGATTGACGGCGAGCGCGAGCCAATGGACGCGAGCCGCCTGCGTCTACGCGGCCAATCGCGTCGCGTCCGCGCGGAGTTAGTGGAAGGTGAGCTGTGAAAGTAGGAAGGGCTGATGGCGACATCATGTGTTAAGAGTTTATATCCCTCCGCTTGTCATGTTTTCAGAGCAGCGACTCTACTTTAACTGATTTATATATATATTTATATAGATAACAAACTAAATGTTATATATGATAATTACGCACAGCACTGTTTGTTAATGAAAACATTTTGCAACATAAATATTTACATTATAATTTAGTACATTTAAACACAGCAGTGTATGTCAGCACGCAGATCCACAGAGGAGATATTAAGTTGAACATTTACCCAGCAGAACACACTTTGGGTCAGTTATTATTAAATATAATAAATATAATGTTACATGTTGTAAATGTTCAGATGGTTCAGCTGGACTTTCACTGGATGTCAGCTGAGTTATGTGATTCCTCCTGGCCGCCCTACTTTTTTTATCCGCTCCAGGCGGAGGAACACGATGTTTACAGTGAGCGGAAGAGTGACGTACAGTTGACAGATACAGTCGGTGTGGCGCGCGTGAGGCACGGTGTGCGACACACATGTACAGAAATTTCACTCTGCTGGCGCGAGCGGACCTCTTGAAAACATACAGTACGTGGATGACGCACGAGGGCTGTTTCACAGCTTTTCCACTCTGTCCGGTTTTCTACTGTATGTGCGCGAGGCTACGTCACGCGACGTCAGCTCGGAGCAAACGGCTTCGGCTGAGAGATTTAAAGTAATACGGGGCTCGTGCGTGAGGTGATTTTATTTTGGAAATAAAACAATTACAAACTACAAAAATGGAGGTAAAGATGAGGGAAACGTTTTTAAAAAGTAAAGTATATTTTTAGATATATGCAAAATAAAGTCAATTAGTAAATAAACAATTAATATAATACATAAAACATTCATCTCAGTTACAGCACTGTGTTGCAGATTAAGCAGTTGAAATCTCACAGTTCACACATGATGAGTCAGTTTGAATACTTGCAGTGCTGGAGGAAGTAAACGTACAAATACAACAGTGTAAAGTACTCTAGTGCAAGTAGAAGTCATGTATTTATAAAAGTACTCTACAGAAAAATGTCCCTTGTTATTGATTCATCATTATAAATGAGATTATTAAACATTTTACTGCTTGACGTGGAGCTAGTTTTAGTTCATTGGTTTCCAGTTTGGAGGTCAGGCCTCTGCAAAAGATAAATCAGGGAAAGAAGCGGAAACTAGATTCATACACACAGATCTGTGCTCAGTTCAGTGCATTTCCCTATATATCCTAATATTTGCTTTTTTTGCTGTGCACATTTCTAACAATTCTAAATCAGAGTCCAGCGGAGGACGAGGAGGATCGATGATGAGGTTGTATTTGCATATTTTTACATGTAAATCTTTGAAACTTGTACTCGGCTGCACACATTTGCGATCCTGGATCGATTACAGCAGACATCACATCACAGCAGGCACACATTTGCGATCCTGGATCGATTACAGTATTTCTTTCGAACACATACATTCTGTGCAGGGTCGGGCCTCAGCTGTACAGAACTTGACCTCAGGTCAAGCCTAAAAGGGAACTGAAGAGAACTGAGCTTTCCACCTCCAAAACATTTGATTAACAGTTTACTTTAATAAAACTCTTAAAGTCAGGTCAAGAATCCTTATAAAATATATGTAACAGACTTTGGTACGACAATAAAAACCAGAACACAACAGTGGTGGAAGAAGTACTCAGATCTATTACTCAAGTAAAACTACAACAAGAAGTACAAGTCATGTACGATGCATCAAAGTTAGAGCAGCGCTTTAGTGTTTACGTCCAGGCTGAGCTACTAGTGGCTCTGCCACTGCAAACAAAGCTCGTGAAGAGTTAAAATATCCAGTGGACTCGTGCCTGAATGCGATGTGTGGTCGTCCACAGAGGGACCACACAGTCTGGACTGCCCCGTCTCACTCTGATGTAACACAACATATGGAAACAGCAGCACACAGCAGGGAATGGACAGCTGACTCAAAGACACTCAGACACTCAGACGTCTCACAGCTGCCAGACGCAACTTCTCACCGCAAGGATACACACAAGAGTGCACAGAGACACGAATCCCCTCGTTTGCCTGAAGTCAGTCGTTTTTTTAAAGATGTCCCATGATGCCTCGGGTGTACTATTACTTGTGGGTGTCACTGTGAAGGTGAGGCGAGGGGTTTTGTGACACCTCATCAATATGATTGATTTGAACCTGACCTGCTGAGGGAGAGAAGGGCAGGGTGAATATTATATTTCAAGCTTAAAGGGGGACAAGCTAAACATAACTCTAATGATTTGCTAATGAAGTAGAGTGAAAGTGAGAGTAATGAAGTAACTATAATAGTAGTCGTAGTAGTAGCAGCATTGACGGCGGCTCACACAGAGAGGGAGTGACGCAGAGGGAGATTACACAGTGTTTTCTGCTTTACATAAGGAGCTTATGTGATGTGGGTTTTTCAGAGCAGTCAGACGGACGTCCCGCTGCCTTCCTCTCACACCGCCCTGCTCGTACAGCTAGGTAGTCCAGCGGTCAGCAGCTTGGCTCCGAGGTCACAGAAACAAACACAAGCAGAACCAGAGTCTGGGCCAGAGTCTGGGCCAGAGTCTGGACCAGAGTCTGGACCAGAGTCTGCAGTACATAAAAACACAACAGGAAGCAAAGCTCTTACCACGGCAGGACGAGCACCGTGTTCACCTACTGATGAAGTTACTGTTTGTCATCATCACACAGCACAGATCACGGCAATGACTTAAATTCCTTTTTTTTTGGTCAGCAGGACGTTTCATTCAATTAATATCTACAGTTTGGCGCCCCCTGTTGAAGCAATGCTGAATCATTTAGCTTCATGAACAGCAGCTCACCGGGTGCAAGACATCGTTTCCATGCAGATACAGGTGAGTAAGGTAACCAGTAGATATCACCATGAATCTCTTTTAACACTGCATACATCAAAATAAAACAGCCTTTAATAAAAGAAAAACTATTTCCACCATGTTGTAAGAAATTAAAAGTTCTAGAAATCAGATTACATATATTAAAACAATTCTGAATTTTCATGTTTAAATATGCAAATGTTCGTGACAAAGTAAACACCTAAATGTGTGTTTTGGCTGCTTTCTTTCCATTATCTGAAAGAAGACGTGTTAAAGTAGCCTAAAAATGGACTGCACTCACTGTCCGTCAGCCAATCAGAAGAGAGGATCGTATGAAAGAGACAAAAATCTGTTCTACAGCTCCAAAGAGACGTGCAGAAGAAGACTTTTAAACCTATACTGAGACGGCTAAAACATGAATATATCATCTTATGGACCGAGCACGAAGGAGAAACTATGGTGGCTCATTCTGGAAACCTGACGGTAAATTTGCCACACTGGGCCTTTAAGTAGACTTTTGAATGTAGGACTTATACTTGGAGTTACGCTCGGAGTACTCCTTCCACCATCATACATGTTCAGCTGTACATACAGTGAAATATTCAGTACTTTGACCGTGCAGTGTATCAAATATTCTCTCTTGTAATGGAAATTTTCTGATAATAATCTTACTTTTATTAAACACAATATATTCAAAACATCTACATGGCTGAGCTCATGTTTGTGCAGCTCTGGGATGAGCAGCAGGCTCAGCTCATCACATTTAGCAGGGAGAGTTCACAGATATAAACAGGAACTCAATGACCCCACAATTGTCTTCCAGCCTGAATATTCAGCTCACAACACTCTGGAAGATTGCTAATGTGTCCGGGAGGGCATGAGGTCACAATGGCTGAGAACATTGCAAAAATTACCCCGTTGTTATGCAATCAAGTGGAGATGCATTTTGGATGACTTGCTGATGTGAAGAACGCTGAGAGCTGCTCCACCGTTTGCGCACTGACTCCAAATGTTCAACCTTGGAGTTAACAGGCTGCTTGACATCCAGATAGAACCATAAACGATCTCCTAAACTATTTTTATGATTGTTGAGTGTATAAATCACAACGTATAGTGTGCTACTCAAAAAGGAGCAGGAAACATACAAGAAGGAGGCGCTCATTTTTAGCCATCCCAGCAGCTCGGCTCGGGGGTCGGGAACCAGACTCAAACACGTTAACTGGATTTCCAGTCGTAGCTTTGGCGACTTTTCCTCTGGTGTCACAATGAAATTGACACACCACAGTTGTGGTAGTCAACCGTGAAATGTCTCGACAAATATGGGACGGATTGCTATGAATTTTGGTCCAGACGTTTGTGTCTTCTGGACAGTAGAGTAGATTCATACCATGTAATCAGACTTGAGGTTGCATGGGACAAAGGATGCTACGTCTCTTTTAGACTACATCCTAAACATGGGTGCAACGGGTCTGCTATGATCCTCTGAGGTAAATGTCGTCCTGTAAGTAACACTCACGCAGTCGTCTTCCCACCCAGTTTAACAGCCCAGTCCAGTTTGGTCTTGTTTTGTTCAGACAAAGCTCCACCCCAGCACTGAATACAAAAGATCAACATACTCTGAATGAATAAAGGTGTTGGTAAAGTTATGACCTGAAACTTCTAAAATGTTGTTGAACCATTGCAAACCTGGCACTGGTGTTAGCATGCAAGTTTTGTTATTAATAACCAGCTACTTCCTGTACATTTCTGATTGTCGTTCATTTCCTCGGTAGAAAGTCTTTCCAGTGAATGAAAATCCGAGAAATGATGATCACCTCTTGCTAACAGGAGATCGCTCTTGTGATGACATTAAGGTAAATTTTCCACCTCTCTGCTGTCACTCTCATCCCCATGTTTATGGGTGACTCACCCCTGTTGTCATCAGCAAATTTCATCATACTGCTATTTCGGCATTCAGCAACACAATCATGGGGCGAACAGACTGCACAGTAAAAGGCTAAGACCATTTAGAAACCAGTGCGGTGTGCTGATGAATGCAGTTTGCCTGTCTGGAAATCCGCCATGATCAGGTGGAGATGTCAAGGCTGAAACACACAGCCGTCAACATTATAATTATAATAAATATGCATACAGCTAATTTATACACAGGTACGTTAGTATGAAAATAGAGAGACACACTGGTTACAGTAGGTGTTAGTAGCAAATGTATAATTTACACCAGATTAGAATAGCAGAGGTCAAAACTAGGCAGTTATGCGGTGATGCAGAAATGGAAGATGACCTGGCGCTTCCTGAACTTGAAGTATGGATCTTCACACTTTTACCACGAATTTTCACACATTTCCTCTCACAGTCATCTCGGCCTGCTGTGAAACATCACCGCACAGAGTGCTGGCTTGTTTGTGTCTGCAGGTTCTCTCAGTATTCTCGCTGTCTCGGTTAAAACGAAGCAGCCAACCCTCTCCTGCTGCTCCTCTCATCCCTCAGACATCATTTCAGTCGGGTTAACACGCATGTATACACGTTAACAGCACGCTAAGCATGCAGCGACGTACATGCAGAGCGGTAAATTAAAGGAAAGGTGTCCCAATCACACAGAAATGACACAATCTTACACAATACAACGTATACTGCATGTTGTTCTCTGTATTTAACCCGTACCAGTCGATCAAGCGTGTAACAGACCTGCCCATCGAGTTTTTGATTGCAGACGTAGATGCAAATGTGGAGAGAGATGGTGGAGTAATTGGCAGCCACCTCAGGCACTGGCACCTCTCCAACAAACAGTCCACCTTGCATACTTCGCTCAAAACTGGACCGGTTCCCAAGCCCCAAGTCCGTAAAGACTGAGCTCCTGCCACCCGACGTTAGGAGATCACTTAAGTTTTTACAATTTATCTTGACGAGGTTGATATCTTTATCAAATTTCATGATAGCTGATGGGAAATTTCAGAAGTTTTTCTTTCTGGAAAACTTCTGGAAAGGTTAGAGTGTCACGAAAATGATCACAAACACTGATGTCTTCCAATCCAATGTCTGTTCATTTAATACCAAAGATATCAATCTGCTGGTGGCACAAGAGGAACTGACCGACTGGCTGATGACGGCTGGCAGCAGGCAGGAGAAATCCATTAAGAGCAAACATGCTGAAAATACAGAAATGACACAAACTCATGCAACAGAAAAACACATATCCAGTCAACACATCGGAAGAGAGAGGAGATGACCTATCGAGGGCGTAACAGAGAGAGAGAGGGGGGGAGAGAAAAAGGGGTGAGTAAAAGACAGAGGAAATGACAGGAAGCAGAGAAAGATGAAGACAAAATAGGAAAGTGATGCTGGGGAGGTGAAGAGAGCGTTAGACATGCTCAAGGAGAAATGTGACAAGGAGAGAGAGAGGTGGAAGAAAAACAAACTCCCTCGTCTGGTCTCTCTCTCTCAGAAATCGAGCTGTTCCACTCAGCGCTCTCCCACGAGAGGCCTCGAGGACTTCCGCTGTGTCGACTGGGTGTGCGGCACGTTTCTCCTAATGGAAATGTTCTGTAGTGTTTTTGTCCTTGACGGCCGCCGTAGATGTCACATCCCCGAGGCTGTGGCGCTAACGTGGGCTAAAAATGACATTCAGATCCATCCCGGAAGGGTCAGAGGGCGACGCCGTTGAGACAGCATTCCTGTGAGCAGAGCTTATGACTATGACCGAGAGGAAACTGGAGAGAAATTACAGAAACATGAGCCCACGTTGAAACTTTGTGCCTGCTTACACATGAACTTTCTGTTTCTGTCTGTCTGTTCTCGTTTGCAGCTCTCCTCTTGCTCCTGTCGCTTTTTAAAACCTCTGCCAAATCAAAAGTATAAACTCAGCCGAGATTAAAAATAACACAAATCTAGTCTCATTTCTGTAACTTGCTCTCAGTCTGATTCCCCTCGCTTTTATCTTCTTTCCTCTTTCTCTGTTTATCCTTGTCTTTCTTTATCTTTTGCCAGCTTCACTTCTCACTTTTTCCTCCCGTCTCTCTCTCTTATCTCTCTCGTCTAATCCTCTCCCCTCCTTGTTTATTTACTCTGTCTTTTTTTTTTTTATTTATTGCTTGCCAGGCGTTCATTTCGGAGGCCTCGCTGTTTTCATTAGTTCCTTTTTGAACCACCGAGTGTGAAATGTCTGAGACATTCAGCCAGATCTCATCTCATTCTCAGTAGTGTCCAGTTAGTGTTTTAATTTCACATTTCCCCCACTGTTCCGATGTCTCTATGTCCGTGAATATAAAGTTATAAATACAAAGTTCGTGATGTTCTGGACTTGCTGCTTGACTCAATATTTTCCAGACTTTAATCTTGTAGTGACGGCACATTTACTGCAGCACCACAAAGGAGACGGAAGGTGTTCAGGAGTTGGTGGAGACCAAAGCAGAGCCAAAGTGAGAGGAAATACTGGATTCATCACGTGGACACAAACATGTCTGAAAAATGGGACGATCATCTTGCTTCTTCAGGTCTGGAGAGACCTATTTGCTATCTGCTGTGCTAAAGAAGTGTGAACTTATTTAAATATTATATTATACAAAGAAACTGAACATGACGTGCTGACCGACCTGCGATAAAACTGGAACTAGAACAAACTTCTCCTGAAACTTATTTTGTTCTCGCTCAGATTTGCCTGATTCTCATTAAAAACTGTGTGTGAGCCTCTGTCGATTATTCAAACGAAACCATCCGAGATGGGAAAACATCACTCTTCGGTAGAACTCCTCATGAATCACTGATATATGCAACATGTGGGCTGCGAGTAGACGATGGTTCAATTTAAGGAGTCATAATGTAAAAATGTTGGGAACCGTGAAAGAAAACCACGGAGCTGCAGGAGGAAACGGCACGTCCGTGGAGGAGTGGAGATTTCCTACCAGAACTTCGAGACCCTGAACTCATTTTTACTTGATTTTTTTCTCTGGTGCAGCTTTAAAGCTGCAGCATTGAGTCATTATTGATCCTTTGATTATATAACTTGTCAAGATGTCCGCAGCAGGTTAGCACTCAGGTAGTTTTCCCTCAGTCTGTCTTGACCCGTCGTTTTTATGCCTCCGTTCTCTCCCTTTCTGTTTCCCCCATCAGCTGAAGAGTGTGTTGTTCTGCGTATGAGAGGTGTGTGGGTGCACATCCCTCTCTCCGCAGTGACCCGCTGCTCCGATGCACTCCGCTTCCACAGCATCCCGCCGGCTGCCTAGCAACGCTCAGTGTCCATGGCAACGGAGCCAACAAACGCCCCCACTCCTCTTCAGCTTGTACCCCTCAATTAGGGCTAAATTGTGGCAATCAGGAGAGGAGAGTCACAGAGCGGATTAACGGGGGGGTGGAGGCCGGCCGGGTGGATGGGAGGGGGTAGGTTGGTGTTCAGGTTGGAGTCAAACAGACTCGACTAATGTCAGTGTTCTCAGCGAGGAAGCACTCATTTAATCTGAGACGTCTGAGAGATGGAGAGGGGTCAAACAGAAATCAACGCCACGAGAAATGGAACGACGTGGAGCTTTGATACATAAAAACATAATGTCATTCTGACTGACACAGGAGCCGTCTGCATACTGAGGGAAGTTTTTACAGGAAAAGGTCAAATAAAGTACACACAAGTCGTTTCTATGTGTGGACAGGAGGCTGCGGCTGCTGCTCCAGATGTGCTTTAGCTCTCTCTTGTGGATTAAAAGCAAAAATACAACAACAGGAACGAGTTATCATATTCAAACTGCACCGTAAAATCTAATCATCTAACATTAAATTACAACATTTATTCATTTACTTACATCCAACTTCACATCTCACCCAAACAGTGAAGACAACAACTGCAGGAAGTTTGTGTCAAACAAACAATGTGGATAAAATTTTGATTATTTCCAGTCAATATTCATCCTGATATCAAAACATAGACAAACGGCACAAAAGTCTCAGTTTTCTTCACCATCTCTTATCCTGTGAAATATTTTGGATGTCTACACCTTGAATAATAATTTCAACAATTCTGTTTAGTTTTCTTTACAGAGCTAAATGAAATGCTGACATATGGAGGGCACAGCCCTTAAAATCAAGAAGGCCTTGCACCTCGTAGCCTTGGTGACCCCTTGTGGGAGTCAAGACCTCCAGGTTGTGAACCAGTGAACTCTGGTAGAATCCGGGCTCGCCCAGAGCCCACCTGTCCTGGGAACACCTCACGATCCCTCAAGAGGAATGCGTTGCTGGAGCGAGGAACATCTAGAACTCTGTGCTAAACCTGCTGCCACCATCCTGAGGATGATGTCACATCCTTCTTTTAGATCTCTGCTACCTCCGGTGGTGATGAACACAAGCTGTCAGTGTTTTGAGTCTGAAACTTATTTACACCGGCAACATGAAGTAAAGCTAAAAATGGCAATGGTAACGTGATGACAGCAGCAGTGATGGAGGTCCAGAGAATAATGAGCATCAAATGTGTTGTAGTAAAACAGAACAGCCACTAGGGAGAGATATAAATCCAAAAATGGGCTGAACTGGCTGAAACACTCTCTGTCCTGCAGGGGGCGCTATATATCTACACTGGACAAACGTGTAATGTGTGTGCTCCAATGTGATCTGTGTATGTTCACTAAATCATACAAATATTAACATTAATATTTGTCTTATTGCATTTCTCCTGTATTCATTGTTGACAGTTGGCTGTTCTGCTGCACAGCTCAGAAGACCATGAAGGATGCTTAGAGGCGCTCTTGAGATTCGGCCGGTTCTTCCAGGAACATCTCAGTGTTTGTATGAACTCCTGCAGCAGCTTTGTTCCCAGAGGAACTCCTCTTGTTCTGGAGGGTTCATCGAGTTACTTTGAGTAAGCGTCTTTGAGGGTTTCTTTTTCTCCTGAGGAGTTCCTAAACGAAGCCCTCGCGCTCGGAGTGCTTCTTGGGTAAACTGTGAAAATGATCAAGAGGTTCTTTAAGACCCCAAACGGTTAATGAGATCCTTCAGAGGACCGCAGATATTCCAGCAGTCCTGTGAGGGTCAACGGACACAAAGTGTGATGCATGCATGAAATGCTCCTTCTTAATCCTGTCAAGATATTTCAAAATGACGACCACAGTCATAATCTGACTGATGAAACTAAACATTTACACATTAACGAACACAGCAGGATATATCAAATATATTCCACTATGTTACTTCTTGTGTCGTCCACATTGACGAGAAGCGTGAATGTCTGAATCACTTTTACTGGCCAGGTGTGTGTGTGCACAGACACAGACACACACACAGATATATACAGCATACAGAAACAAACTGGAAAGAAGGTGCTCGACCGGTAAAATGGGATCAAGGAATGTTTATTATCCCCGAGGTGCAGCAGCAGGACAAAAAACAGAACAGATAGTAGAAAAATACAATAAATAGATGCAGAACAAACATTTCCACACTTCACTTCCTGTTATTAAAAAGGCCCACAGCAGCTGGCACAGGGGAGTTTTACACTGCTGCCTGCATTTCACATAAACACCGAGCTACTATGCAGATAAACATAAGGATATGTTCATATATATGTATGTAAAGATAGAAACAGACACATAAATCTGCTTTATGTAGACGAGGCAGGTGGATAGATTATAGATTATAGATTATGATGTGATGATATTTACATGAATGTAAACAGTGAGAATATGTACAGCTACAGGTACAGCAGCATTGTGTGTGTGTGTGTGGTGTTCATCACAGTGATGCCCTGTGGGATAACACACTCTTCTTGTGTCTGGTTGTAAAGGTCTAAATCCCAGCTTTCATAACCATAACTCATCTCCTCGTCTCCTCACATCTCACACTTCCATCAGATGTTGCATTAGCAGACAGTGAGGGCAGAGGTGAGGAAAGAAGGGAACCAGAGGACTTTTCAGGACGTCGCCTGGTCTGTCGGGTCACATCCTGCCGTGTCTCTGCTGGTTTGGAGCAGCAGCAGGTGACAGGAAATGGACCAGAGGTGGATGATGGCTTCTTCTTCCTCGTGTTTTGATATTAGACTCTTCAGATTGACGGATGTGTTACTCAGCTGACCCTCCAGTCGCTGAGTCACCTCTTAAACTAACTGTGAGTCTGCGTTTTCATCAGGAAGTGTCATGATTTAAAAATGACTGTTACTGCAAATGTAAAAGCTTCCTTCATTTCCTCCTGCCTCCATCTTCTCTTTTCTGCATCCTCTCTCTGCAGCTCTCCTCTTTTTCCTCCTCTTCCATCACCTCCTCCTCCCTCTCCCTCTCCTCCTCCTCCTCCTCCTCCTCCTCCTGCTGCTGTCCCGTGTGAACAGAGCCCCCTTTCTTTCCTCTCTCCTCCTCTTTGGATGACCGCCTGTTCCTGGAATTCAGAAACCCCTCTCACTTTTAATTTATGCGCATATTAATTGTTCTCCATTGTAATTTCCACCGTGGGATACAACATGCAAATGCGCCATGCATTTGTGCGTGCGTGTGTGTGTGTGTGTCTAGTTGAGTGTGTAAGTGAGTGTGTGTGTTTCTCGGTCAGTAATCCGCCACAGACATTTTTCTTTGGTTGTTAACGTTCATCTACTTTTAACAGTTCATTTACTAAGATATAAAAACGCACTTTTTTATTTCATTTATTATTAGTATAATGTTTTATTTGTTTTATTTTCTACCTGAAAAAAATCAACTGAAATGAAACAATAAAATAAAAACGTTGTCCTGTTTTCACTGAATATTGAAATCAAGATTTTGTTGCTTCATTTTTTATTTATATTTTTTAAATCACAAAACATTAAAGTTTGATCTGCTCACCACAGCTTCAAACATTTCCGTATTTTAACACTAAATGGATGATTAAAGATTCTTATTTATTCCTCTGAAAATGTTTTTAAAATGAGGAAACTTAATATCTTTATTTATTTATGATCTTTTACGTCAGTGCAGAGCTGCTCGGCATTTTGTCTCCTCTCAGCTGAAGTCAGAATAAAAACGCATCCATCCGTTTGATTCATATTTATGAATTATTTTATATTATTTTTTGTCGTTTCTTTGAATGTTTCCTGTGAAACTTTGAAACTTTGAATCAGATTTCCTTCTCATATTTATTCATATCACAGTGTATTGACCGGATGATGATGCACACGTGAGTCAAAAAAGAGTTTCATTTCTGCAGAAATGCAGAGAAATAAAAAAATGTTTATGAATTGCAATAATATCTAATAAAGCGTATAGATTCACCTCAGTATTGATTAAGTCATTATCAATGATTTCCAGTAAAATATCAGCCAATCAGAAGAGTCCAGCGCTGAACATCAGTGACGTTATTAACACATTTTACGTTTATTTATTTTCAGACAAAAAAAAAATATTGTCCCATTTTTTTTTTTTTATCTCATGAACTCTTCACGCGCTGACATAAAACACGCTGACAGGTCTGTTAATTATTGTACAGACTTTCCTTCAGCTGAGAGTTTTAATATTGTAAATCAATCGATTCATCGAGTCCAATAATCACTGTTGGTGACTTCAATCATGAAGTAATAAAATCTTATAAAACATTTTTTTTTTTTTAAAGAAAAGTTTCCAGCCGTTTTTCTTCCTTCTTTTATTTTTTAAACTTGAAATCTTTCAAAATAAAATAAGACGCTGCAGGTTGAGTTGATAAACTCAGATTAAAGACGCCAAATCAGCGATATTTTATTGATTATTGATTATTGTCTTTCACTGAGATGATGGACTGAAGGACCTGTTGGGTGGATGAGCTGTCCTCCTCCTCCACCTCGCTGCAGGCTCAGTCTTGATAATGAGTTCATCATGAACAGGAGACACCCCGCAGTGTAAACTGATCAGCAGTCACTGATCAATAACCAGGAACCAACTCTAGAAAATCAAACTGATCGATGACACTTCAGTAAATATATCATAACAGTACATCTCCTCTTCTGTCACACACACACACACACACACCGGTCATACCTCCACACAGTCACCCTCCCCTCTGTGTGTGCGCGCGGCCTCCATCTCAATCCGGATCTTCAGCAATTAATCTCGCGCTGAGCATCGTCTCATCATCAGATGCAGAAATCTGAGAAATGCAGAGAGGAGCGCGAGCAGAGGGCGCGCGAAGCTGCTGCATGGCGCCTCACGTGCACAGGTGCTTCACGGAGACCTGCAGCTCGTTAGTTAAACACGCTGCTCACCTTTACGCAACAGTCACGTGAAGACGTGAAGCGGCAGGTCAACAAGTTTCTCACACACACACACACACAAACAAACACGATGTTTCTGCTCTCCAGTGACTCGCTGCTTATGAAGCATTTAAGGCTTTTATTAACATAATTAATAATTCATCAGCGCTCCTTAGATCACAGAACAACTTCTTCATTTTTATCCTGCAGAGCATTTACATTTTATTTATCTTTTATCAACAGTGGATCTGTTCCCTTCTGGAAAAATGTACATCTTTGAGTCTTTCAATAATAAACTGCATATTTATATAACTTATTATTGGCTCATTAGAAAGTATTTATTCATCGATTCATTAACAGCATTTGTTACTAAAGAGAACCTGGCAACCCCATTAACAGCTTATAACGGAGCTATAAAGCTCATTTATGAACCTTTAATAAATCCATTCATTGCAGCTTATAAAGCTTTATAAAGGATGGAAACTGTTATTTAATAAAAGAAAAGAACCTGACGTGAATCACTGTGCTCCTTTACAGATTTATCACATTTTATCAGAGAAGTGAAGCAGCAAACTGCGTCATGAAGGCTGTGTGTAGTTTATTTAAACATGTAATATGATATATGTATCATCTTTATCTATTATAGTAAAGTATTGTAACTCCATCTGTAGATGCAAATAAATAATAAAATGGATTTTTTATGAAAGTGGGACATTTTTTGTTTTTCTAAATGAAACTCAGTGAATTGATAAACTGTGTAGATTATATAGAGAGAGACAAAGTTCTTGGATTAGAAGAGTCGGAGGGATGTGTGATCATTTAAAGGCATTGCTGCGCGCGTGCATGTGAGATCCTGCAGAAGACGCGCACGCAAACATGAACTTGATGGTTTCAGGTGCTGAACTTGAGGCGTGAAGCTCTGAGCAGGATGTTCAGTGTGCTGGTGTGGATCTTTAATATCTGACTAACAAATTATATAAAAACAAAAACATACAAGAAGCCTCCTCAGGCCTCGTGTGAAAATCTTCCTCTTCGAAGTCCACATGCATGAAAAAAAGGAGGGGGGGGTTCTCTCGTTTCCCTCCAACGCCGACATGAATTTCTGACTCATTAGCATTTATGCAAATGAGTTTCTAATTGCAGGCGTAATGACTCTGGCGTGGGAGATTTTTCAATCCGCCATGTTTTTTGTTACTGCATGCTTTACAGGATGCATTCCCCCCTTCATCTGCAAAAACAAAAGCGGATCTTTTCCTCTTCTTTGCAGCCGCTCAGCCGTCAGGAATCCTGCTGGAGCTTCACGTCACGACTCTTTTTTTCTGTCTTTGCAGGCCGCGTTTATCCGCGCCATCGACACGAGCTTTGTTTTTTCACCCCGCTGCTGCGCGCTGCAAGTGAAGCCCTGCTGCCCGAGCTGTGCACGGGCACAGGGAGATGCAGATGCAGAGGATGCTGGAGGAGAACCTCAAACTTGAAGAGGTGAGTGTGTGTGGAGGTGTGCAAGTCAGAGCCTGGAGCTGCTGTGATGCAAGCAATAAAAAAAAGGGGGGGGGGAATGCAAAATGGCAGCACAGAAACATTTTAGCCTCCATCAAAGACAATAAAAACCAGCACAGACACTTTGACCCATGACAGAAACATTTCAAAGCAGACAGGTGAGTCACGTGGGGAAGATTTCCTGAGAATTAAAGACAAAAAGCAAAATTCTGTCATTTCTAAATGTTTCCTTTTGTCTCAGCTCGCCTTGTTTTTTATGAACCACCACACCACTGCTCCCTGCTTAATGAACTATTTAGGAGAACAGTGTGTGTGTGTGTGTGTGTGGTAGAGGAGGTTTGGTTCAGAGAGAGAGAGAGGGGTGTGTGTGATGGAGGTGGTGGTGCTGGGGGGTGTTAGTCTGTCTGGTTTGGCACAAGGAGGCTGTTTGGCCCCCACGGAGCTCCAACAATATGGGCAGATTTTGAGGGACAAAAGAT
The DNA here is from genome assembly GCA_014281875.1 of Nibea albiflora. Classification (NCBI taxonomy): domain Eukaryota; kingdom Metazoa; phylum Chordata; class Actinopteri; family Sciaenidae; genus Nibea; species Nibea albiflora. The sequence continues at coordinate 23,851,248 of CM024804.1, read as the reverse complement.
CCGGAGCTTTGAGTTGCAGAGCACGTCTCTGACACTGGGACGCTGGTGTGTACTGGGGGGGGGGATACTGGGGATGTTGTACAGGGAGAGCCCTGTGACAACATGAGCTGAGGTGGGTCACCTGCACAGCTGCACAACAGGTAGCAAGATTTTAAGAAGTATTCCTTCGATATATGAAGCCCAAAAATCTGAGTGCAGTGAGTGAATCAGCATATTTCAGAATAAAAGACGCTGTGTGTGCATGTAGGTGTAACACTTCTTTGTTTGCCGGATCATTCCTGTCAGGTGACATCAGATTATTTTGCTGCATGTCGATGTTTCTCCTCCTCGCCTTCATTGTTCACGTGAAGCTCGTCACTGCGACTACAAATACAAGATTAACGAGCTTCGTGCAACGTGGAAACACAACAAAATGTGACCTCGTGAGGTTCATCTGACTGCTGCTCACCTCGTCATGAATCCCTGCAGAAAAATCTGTTCTGAGGATTTTATTACGAATTCAGTTCACAGAACTGAAGCAGAGCATCGCGCTCGTGCTCTGAACATTATTCTGTCTGCAGGCTGAGCGACAGACTGGCTCAGGGTTCAAATGCTCAGCAGCTACAGGAGACGGAGGAAGTGAGAGCTCATCTCAGATTTATCTTTGTATTTTCATCAGTTTATCAGACCTGATGGAAACAAGCTGTAAATGCAAAACACGTTACAGTGAAGTCAGTGAAAGCTTAAACAAAAGCTGTTTCTGAATAATGAATCCAAATTACAAAAAAAATTCAAATGACAAATTTGCTAAATACTGTGAACATCACAAAGACAAAAAACTTATTTTTTTTTTTTGTCAGATTTGAAAAAGAAAAAATGATTTTTATCGTGTGTTTTGTCTTTTTTTGGCTGATGAATGACTAAAACACGAGAGTACGGTAACAAAAAGAAAGATTACACTGAGAGTGAATCACAGATTGAGGATGACAGAAATTATTTAGCATGAGCTGAATTATTTACATGATATTATGACGTGTGTATCGTTAACATGAAATCAATGTTTCAGTTTTTAAGGCTCACAGTTTTAAATCACAGCCCCTCCTGTCACTTCTTCATAGTCTTTCTGAAATGAGGTAATGGTCGCAAGAATACGTTGAGCCTCGGTGAAAGACACACACACACACACACACACACACACACACACACAATAAAAAAGGGCAACAAACAAACAATAAAGAAGAAAGATCTGAAACATTTTTGCGTCTTTCTTGCTTCTCGTCTCTGCACCGTCGCCCGAGTCTTTTTTTTCTTCTCATTCATGGAAGTGTTTTACATGCTGGTCAGCAGCTCAACAGTTACACAGTGTGTGTGTGTGTGTGTGTGTGTGTGTGTGTGTGTGTGTGTGTGTGTGAGCTGTAAACACATCCTACTGCTGCTTTAAAGACAATCTGAAATCCAAACATCGATCTGTGGGCAAAAAATTCCAAACCCTCGACACGTGAAGTCTGTAAACTCAAAATGTTTCTTTATTATGTCATGTTGTATGAATGTGCACACACACACACACAACACACACCTGTTATGGCTGTTGATAATAAAGAGATTTGCCCTTTAAGATAACGTCTCATGGAGGGTGGCCAAAATAAGAGGAACACCTGCCAGTTGACTGCAACCAAACACAACAGCTCTTCATTAGATGAGCTGATCTGAGAGCTGCGCACGCTGTCTGCAGTTTGTGCTGCTGCTCTTTTGGATTTCATCACAGTGTCTGTGTTTACAGTCCTGTGAAGGAAAAAGACTGCGAGACTGTTTTTGTTTGTCTCTGTGACTCGTTGCAGATTCATCAGACTGAGTTCACGTCACAATAGATTGCACTGGAGATGTTTGGCTGGATGGAAATGAGAGCCTCGTCTGCTTTTTGAGAGTTGGATATGTGTGAGGTTTATATGAATCCATCCATGCTTCTAAACGTCTGCAGGATTAACAGCACGTTGCACCGTCTAGCATTAAATATTCTCACGTCGATGTGGGAAGTGAAGATTCTCACGCCTTCTCCTGCTCTCATCCATCATCACTTTGCATTGTTCGCGTCAGCTGCAGAGATGCTGCTTCCCCTCATGTTTCTCCTGCAGGAGCCTCAAATCTGAGTGTGTGTGTGATGCCACAGGCAGCCCAACACTACTTTAACTTCAGCTGTAAATCACTTGTTGATCAGCCAAATGCATGCATGTGTGTGTGTGTGTGTGTTTTACCAGCTGCACAGTTAGAGTTTAAATTTGAATATTACAGCAGCAGTCACAGAGAGGGCTTTTTGGGTTGTGGATTAATTGGCTGGTTATGTTCTAAATTTATTGTAAAAAGTTAGAAAATAGTCAAATCTTCACATCAAACTGTGTCAGAGCCCAAAGTGACATCATTAAATATTCTCTTTATTATCACATCTGGCAGAGAAAAGCAGGAAATCATCGTTTCTCCTGATTCTAGAACTGATTTGATGAATCAACTGAAACATTAATGTTCACAGGAGACAAAGCAAACTGTGGTGTGAAGGTTTTTTTTAAAACATGATGCATTATTAGAGATTAAACTGTACAAAGTAGCTGAAATCTGCTTGAAATGCTCACAGTTGATGTATGGAGGGATTCTCCAATAATCTGACAGATGGAGGCGATATTCAAATCAGAAACAGAAGCTTTACTTGTAATACAGTATATATATTTTTTAATTTCTAATTTCTCTTGAGTAAACGCTGTGAAAACTTCTTCCACCTCTGGTTACAAATCTGCTCATAAAAGCACTAATTACTGTTTTAATTACGGACATAATGCAATTGAAATTTTAGTTAGATTGTCGTTTTAGTTGCAGTCATAATGAAGTCGAAGTTGTAGCTATGCTTCTATTTAAAATTAAAGTTATTAACACGGTTATTAAAGGTCAGTGTTATATCCTGATGATCTCTGATCCTTCTGCCTCTTAAACGCGTCAATTCTGCCTAATTTTCTCTCTCTTGAAACATATGAGCTGGATTTGAAACTCAGGCCTGTGCAGGAGCAAACTGGATGGAGGAGGAGGAGGAGGAGGAGGAGGTGGTGGTGGTCGTGCAAGGGGGGGTGAGGTTTAACCGCCAAGCCCTGCAGAAATGGCCTGATGGGTGCTAATGAACTTGGGATGTGCCACCACAATGCTGAGCGGCCCCTGGTCCACCTCGGTGCCCGGGTTCCCATGCAGCCGACGGAATAAGAGAGAGGGGATGATAGGGGGGAGGAGGGGGAGGAGAGGTGAGAGAGAAGAGGGGTAGAGAGAGAGAGAGAGGGTGGCTGGATGGTGCACCCAGCCTATTGTGCCCGGTCCTTTAGCCCATTAGCCACCACCAACCACTCCTGCTTTCCCAAGAGGAGCTCGAGGCCTGCCTGCCTGCCTGCCTGCCTGGACTCGGTAACCAGGCATCGGCGAAGGCGAGAGGAGGGGAGGAGAGAAACAGTAGCCGTATTTAGAGTTTGATCTCCAGGAAAGCGTCCAAAATTTGGAGAGAAAGAAAAAGGGAGCCCGGGACATTGGTAGGCAGAGAGAACCCCCCGACAACAAACCGGGGGCTGACAAAGTTGTCTCTTTGGCAGTCGCGCCTCCTATTGAAGCAGTAATTTATTCAAAGGAGATTTTTATCCCCGCGATCTGATTATTATGATAATCAAGTGACCCAGACCCCTTTTCTTGGCTCTTGTCTGCGAGCTCTGGGCTCGGCGGTGACAGTAAAAGCTGATTTGCACGGTCTTCACCCCCTGGTCACATTCCTGGACTCCTCTGTATCAAAGACGCAGACAATGAGAATAGTGGATGTGCGCACTTGATCCAGGCGCATGAGCGGAGGCCGCAGTCTCCGCCGGGGGCTTTGTGTCAAACGAATACTAGTAGCCAGACAAGATTACACGAAACTTTTTTTATAATCCCACATGAGCCAAAAAAAAAAAAAAACGACACACTTGATGAGTGAAACTCCCGAACTGAGCTACAATAGCGGCAGCAGAGAGGATGCTGCATGCGTGGAGGCGCTTATGGTGCCAATTTATGCTTAATTATGGAATTAATTATGAATGTGGCCACCAGATTTTTTTATGCAAAATGAGCGTGGATGTGAATGTTTTTATATTTCAGTTTGGTTTGATCAGAAAATATAAAATGAAGTGAAGGAAGTCCAGCGTGGGTTCAGATTCCAGGATTCTGATCCAGTAGAAGAAACTTGAGCATCCGTGCGTATTCACGAGCACGTCTGCTTTCATATTTTTTTTTTTTTTTAGAGGGTGGAGACAAAAAAACAGACCTGCATCGTGTCATAAAGGGGGAGGGCCTTGCTGGCGGTATATGTTTTTAGAGCAGGCATGTTTTAAGTTCATATCACATCCTGACTGCGAGGAATGGCGAGCGCGAGGGATGGTGCGGGCAGGAGAGGGGGGCGGCGGGGAGGGGAAGGCGAGATCCACCTCCGCGGGAAATAATGGGGACGATAATAAAACAAGGGGGAAAACCCGTCCGAGGGAAGCTGAATGGATGGAGCCAGAGAGACGTCACGGCCAGCCGCAGCCATGAAGACTGAGCGGTCCAGCCTCCGGCAGCTCACTTGGTCTCCATCTCTCGAGCTGCTCGCTTCTCGGTTTTGGAGAGCGGACGCCGCAGCGACTCGCAGACGACGGCGTGAGTATGAAGTGTTTCTTCAGACGGGAGGGTGTGAAATGAGAAGGCAGGTGTCGGATTATAGCGATTCAAATATATCATAATAATAATATTAATAAGAATGATAACACGGAGGAAAAACGGAGGTTTGCATCCGCGCCGCGTACACCGCCAACCTGCACACATAACGGAGCAGGATGCGTCTGGATGTGGCGAATAAGGGCGAGGGGTGTTTGAGCAGCAGGTCTCCAGCTTTAAATCTGATAGATTTGCTTCATTTCTGTGTCTTTTTCTGTCCTGGTGCTCCGAGGAGTGTAAAGCAGGAGCTGATGTTTCATTCAGAATGGCAGCTGCTGGGAGCGAACACGACGTGGAAACATTGCTCAGCACTAAATATGCACATTTTGTCTTTTTATTAGATTCTACTTACAAACTGCATCAAAGGCTGTTCAGACAGAATCACCCGAGCTGATTGAATGTCTCGTGGAGTGCGGAGCAGTGTCCAGGCTCAGTGAAAGGTCACAGGATGGACATGCAGGAAACAAAGCTGCACTCTGCTTTAAATGATGAAATATCTGAGTGAGAGAGTAACTTGTAATTAGACTTGTGCTCTGCTTTGAAGGAGAACTCGCCTCAATGTGACGCATTGTGTGTACAGGCTTCATATGCGCCATTCACAAGGAGCCACAAAGGCCAAAAAGGCGCTTCCAGCCCTCGTTTCATTTCTCACACACACACCTCCAGGCACTTAGCAGGGTCACTTCTATCACCTCTGCTCGCTGTGGCAGCGGGAGAGGCAGAGTCAGGCAACATATGGCACCGAAAAATATGACACGACGAGCGGACAAAAAGAGAGAGCCTCTTTCTCCTTTTTAAAGCTCCAAATTAAGCCCTTCTGCGGGGCTCTGTGTGGCCATGTGGCCTCAGATATGAGGATTACCAGCAGACAGGCCTGCGATGCATGCGTAATAAGACAAAGTGGTGGCGTTCACACCCATAGCTGGCGGGATAAAGGGATCACAAGGCCAAATATCCAGTCCCACACGTGTGCACCGAGTACGAGGCCTGTGCCCAAAACACGTGTGCGCCCCCCGGATACACCGGGGGAGAAAAACTGTACGCGCGTGTGGAGCTTTGAAAAATTAAAAGAAATCTGGGATTATGCAACGTTTCACATGATGAACATTAGAGTATTAATGTGTGTGAGTCAGTGCCTGAAGCAGAGAGTGAATCGTGGAAAAGACACGTTCGCTCAAAAAATCTTAAAACTGGAAATTTGGATTTTTAAAAATTTAGATTAAAGAAATTTTATTTATTTTATTCATTTATTTATTGAACTGGTTACAGCACTGTCACACACACACACACACACACACACACGGAGACGAAGTTGTGTGTGCCACTGCAGTGTATTTGAGAGTTTTGTCATTGTCCTTTATGTTCAAACATAAAGACCACACACACATTATGTTATTATGAGAATGCACGGGCAGCTCAAGCATCACACGCTCCACACGACTCAAGCCTCCACCTTTTCACGCCCATCACCACCGTCTTTATGTATTTCTGTCATTATGGAAACAGAATGCAGTTTGCTGATTGTGTTTACTGTTTGATCGCAGGCTGCAGTATGTAAAATGGGGAGCGTGATTTGGCTCCTCCGTGCTGTATGATCCATTTGAAGAATAAAATGATCGTCTCTTTTTTTCCAGGGATCCCTGGAGAGACATTCAGCGGCCTCACAGCACGTGGCTTACTGTAGGTAATATTGGCTACCAGCTCACACACACTCACACACACTCACACACACAGGCTTCCGTAGTCAGGTTGGATATTTTGGGAAGTTTTATGGAATAATATATTTTATATTTCAAGAATTGGTGGTCTAAGGTCAGAGTTATTATGTTGTAGTGAAGTTATTATAGTTTATTATATGTTAAAAGATGTTTTTTATGTTGTGGAGTTTAGATATTTAAACTCACACAAAGCTGTGGCAAAAATGATGGCATTATTTTGCTGAATTTATTTTTTACTTTCGTGTGAAGCTGGTGTGTTTATCAGTGTGTGTGTGTGTGTGTGTGTGTGCTCAGCTGACACAAACCCACAGTGCATCTGTCAACAGGCCCACACCGTCACCCCAGTGTGCAACTTCTCTTCTAGTTGTTTCACAAAGACATAAATACGGCTTTAAAGTGTGCGTAAAATGCTTTATGTCGTGCGTAAAACTCGTGCGTAATTGCCTTTGTCGCCTTAAAATCGCAGCATTCAGTCCAAGAATTCAACCTAAAATGGCGTTAAATGAAATGATTTTTTTACCACGTGGTTTCCAGCAGACGATATCCAATGAGCCTTTATAATAGGAATCAATTTCCTGCTAATCAGCTCTGCACTTTCGCATAAATTATTTCCAATTAGAGGCACCGGATTTGTTGACGTCACGCACGTGTTGGCCAATGGCACAGCCCGGTGAGGTTTGTTTAAATAGTGGCGAGAAAGAGCCCGGAACTCGACCGAAGATTTCAGCGTACGCGTTATTATTTTTGTGGATTTTATTTGAGCTCAGATGAGGCGCAGGAAAGAGGCCGCCGTCCTCGTGACACGTGAGGATCATTTGGTTTAAACTTTTGCAGACACGTTCAAATCTCCACGCTTCATTTTCTGAACTCACAGCGTGAATAATTTCTGCAGTGAAATGCATCGTGAAAGATAAAAAGAAAAAAGAACCCAGAAGACAAATATTGAAATTGTATCAATCTGTTGAATTATATAGCAGCAGCACAGTCACGAATAAGCCAGTGTTAATGAAGGGACTATTAATGGTAATGGGGAAATAAGTGCAATCTGCATGTAATTATCTTTCTCTTTATCCAGCTTGGAAATGGTGAAAATATATCTGATGCACAAACGAGTCATAAAGCTCACAGCACAGTCTGCAGAGATTAAAAATGTTAATGTTGCATCAGTCCCATGCTAAATAATATCTGATGAATTACCGAGCAGTTCAAACAGCAAAGTCAGGCAGAGATTTTCAAAATAAGATATTGCCAATTTCAAAATAAGATAATAATTATTTTTATAGACTTAAAATTAATACTGAAATGTGATCATTATATAATTAAGCAAATTCTGATGAGAACATGTGAAAATGTGTTTAGATAAAAAAATATATATATATTAAAAATATGAGCTGCTAAATATGAAGCAAACATGTTTACATTTATCACTGCAGCTGTGTGTGTGTGTGTGTCAGTGCACTTATCTGTGTGTGTGTTTTTGCATTTATACATAAGACCGGGTGTGTGTGTGTGAGAGCATTCTGGGAGCTGAGGCATGTTTCTGCTCTTAAAGGGCCTCGCTTTGTCCTTGTGGACTGAAACAAAGCACCTTGACGAAGATCCGTGTTACGTTGACAGCCTCCTGAACGGCAACAAAACACCTTTTTTTAAAAAAAAAAAAAAACCTGACAGATTCAGACAGTAGAAGAAGACGAAGACCAGCTGCTCATTGTAACCTGGAGGGAGAACAATGCCAGTGGGATTTTGGTGTTTGCTAACAGGGATGTAGCCGTGTTTTGCTGCATGTTGCCAGTCAAGTCGTGGAGTGTGGAGTGTTCAGGTTTGGGTGTGTGTCATGGAGGCCGAGAATATTCTGTGCCTCGCCCTCCTCTCTCACTCTCTCTCTCTTTCTCTCATTCTCACTCAGTATCTCTCCATCTCTGCTTTCAGTCAGCAGAGCTTTACTTGGCGGTGGCGTTGGTGGGGGAGGAGCCTGCCACAACAGGGATCTGGGCACACAGAGCAGCTTTAATTAGAAGAGGCCTTGTGCCATGTGCCACCACGGCATGTGAGAGGAGTGTGTGTGTGTGTGTGTGTAAGTGTGTGTGTGCTGCAGCATTGTCTATACCCGTGAATGTGAAGGAGGTTTTCGTGCGTGTTTAGCTTCATTTTCGTGGATGGTATTTGGGTTTGAAAAGATGTCTTCTACATGTTTTTCAAGTCTAATTGGATGTATTTGTATTATATTACTATAATGTAGATGCACGGGCATTTCTTTTTGTCTTTACACGTGTGTATGTTCATCTTAAACCCCTCTGTCTTTGCTTTGACGCCAACCTTGAGCACGGGCTGACTGCTTTGGTATCAGATAATGTAAATGAAGACAAACCAGTTTTCTTTTGTAGTCAAACAGCCGAGATCTTTTAATTTAAAAATGCATTTGGGCCGTGGTGGGGGGTGGCGTTTGAAGCCATCACCCTCCCATGGAGCCAGTCAGCGGGTAAAGGCGGATGCGCCATAGGGATGGGCACTGGGCCGGAGAAGGGGAGGTTGGCGCAATAGCCGGTTTGGACTGGTTCGACAACTTGCGTATATATATATTTTTTCTTATTGGTGCCTCTCACTGATTGTTTGACTGGGGAGTTTTTGATATAGGGGCATTAGTCGCAGGCCAATCAAAGCTTTCTGTGCACAAAGGGAGGTTTCTAATTGGCCGATGCGGTTTGAGGCGGGGTGATGGGGGGCCACTTGGTGGCGTCACAAAATGAAGGGTCAGGCATTTAAGGGCCTGCTGTAGGTTGAGCGAAGAAAAAAAGGCCCCAAGCCAGAAGAGTAACGTCTTTGTTCAGAGTTGGTGTTAGCCGCTGTTGGATCTTTTTGGATTGCTAGACTAGTTTTTGAATTTTTAACTCCTTCCCAAGTTAGTCTGTAATCATTACAGTCATGTGAAATCAAAGCGATGGCGACATATAATAATGTTTTTATCAATAACTTTCTCCTCTGCTTCCAGGTCAGAACTTGGCCCATGTTACTTTGCCTGCAGCGTGAGAGGATGGGTAGCCTTAGGGGTTGGTTGTTATCTTTGGTTATCTAGCTGTATGAGTGATGTACATTCTTCATAAAGCTAGATAACCGAAAGTAACAAGAATCCCATTACGCTCCTGAAAAGGCATCAAGACCCCAAAACGCGCCTCCATCCGAAAGAAGAAAAGACAAAAACAAAAAAACAAACTCCGCCTCAAGAACTGCAACAAGAGAGAAGAAAATGGACGACGTTTAAAAGGAGATGGGAGCAGAAAGCAGCAAAAGGTAGGACGCATGACTGTATATGTGTGAGTGGATGGAGGGGAGAAAATTCTAGACCTTAAGGCCTTTCGATAAATCTAACTCTTGATCCATCAACATTTAGAAAACCATTGGTAGGCATGCAGAAATAAACGGGGACACTGCCGTACATATTCCCTGCAGCTCCTTGCAGCCAGTGGCAGTGATCCATAGCAGTACGGTTGGTGCAACAGGATCACTTTTAATCTAATAAGCCCCATGATCCTTGTGTGCGGGGCTGCTTGCAGGAGCTTAGCCATAGTATCACATGGCCGGGAGTGACGGGTTTTTGCCGAAAAAACACCCACACTGATTCACCAAAGCTGGGGGGAGTTTGACAAGTCGTTTAACAAGTCGCTGTGAGCTGTTGGTCAATGCTCTATTCACTTGGCTCCATGAATTTCAGCTTTCCTGCTTGCATCTTTGGCATCAAGAGAACATGCAATATGAAAAGAATGTGGGCCTTTTATATCATAGGAGCTGCATACGGTGCTATGAATTATACATATGTTCTGACTTGGATGGGATTGTGTGAGTTAAGAATGCTCCCTCTGAGTTAATCCGGGCTCCCAACTCCCCGCCGGCATCTAAGCGAACGGACAAGAATTTGTTTGAGGCCAATTTTGTTAAGTTAGCCGTTGTTGATTTTTTTCTCCTTCCCACCTACTCCTTTCTCCCTTTTGCATGAAAAGATGTTTGATTTGGGGTCCTGGCTGTTGTTTGATTTGACGTGACAGTTGGCTTGGTTGTGAATGGGCCGTGGCAAAGCCTCCATTGCGTGAGGTGCTACCATGTGTAAAGGCCCGATGGGATCTCGCTGAATGCTGCTGGTGTTGTGTGTGTGTGTGTGTGTGTGTGCGTGCAAGGCTCAAAGGGGGAGTGGTCCAGGGGCAATCAAGCAGAAAGTGCCCCCAGTGACGAGATCCATGAGCGAGGAGGAGAACAATCTCACCCTGAAGGTTCTTTGCCCAGGCTCATGGTGAGGAGTAATTGGTCAATCAGATCTTCAACCTCGAGGCCTCTGATGGCTGATTGAAGGTGTGATTTCTTTTCTGCCCATCAAAGCTAGAGGGTCACTCCTGCTGAGAGAGAGGCCACTGAGGATTGTTCCAAGGTCTCATAGTTTTCAGAGCTACAAGGCTAGCAGCGAACTCGCATATTTCGCATGGCGGTACCGCTGCCTCAACATGGATCAGCTAAAACGTCGCTCTCAAGTTTGGACGTATTCAGCTTGACAGGGTACAAAAATCTAAACACTTCTGCGGGGCCAACATGAAATTCCTAAAAGCTTGCGTGGCAACTTCACCTCACAATGTCAATCTCTTGGAGCCCTGCAGTTGTGCCTGCCTGCCTGCTGCATTGCAGGTGCTGAGTGTGACATTTGAGCTCTGGGCTCAGCTAGCAAGAGAGAGGAACGAGGGTCTTGACAGGAAGTGACAGCCAGAGATGTCACCTTCTTAGATGGCAAAGTGGTACCTGGTTCCCTCTCTATTGTGCTACTACCGTCACGGCCGATGTGTTTTTAGTACAGTGTAGACTCGGGCATTGTTTTAATCTGTTATTGCAAGATCGATCCAAGCGCTATATTGGCACAGGTGCACGATGCATTTACAAATTGGAACAATTAAGGTCACAAAACAGGCAGATTCTCAGTTGTGTAAAGAAAAGTTGCTTCCTTTTGTGTCAGTTACAGTGTTGGGGCTAAATGGGAACTGAAGTCCTGGACAGATTGTGTTTATACCCTAAGCAGTGCCCTGGGAGACGCATGTCGTGGTGCAAATGCTTTGTCCTGGCTCTGTGTGTGGCACAGTTATATCACTAACATTTCACACTGGGGACCCCAGAGCAGAGACTGTCTGAGCTTCTGCCTGCCTGAAAATGGCACGGAGATGGGGAGAGAGTTCCTAAAAATCACCTTAGGGCCTTTGCTCTCTCTCTCTTTCTGTGTCCCATGGCGGTGTCTGAAATAGAAAGAGAGTGTGAAGAGAGAGGGTGGAGAAGGAAAGAAGGCAGCGAGAGGAAAGTAGAGGAGAAGGAGGAGGAGGGTGGTGGGTTTGTCTTAGCTTTCATGCACTAGGCAAGCAGATTTAGACTCCAAGTGTCAAATAGAAAAACAGCCATTGTGGTCGGGTCCTACTTGCCCCCCCACCAGTAGACTTTACAGTCAATAGAGCTAGTCCACTTGTCACTGAGGGACAATGCGTCCCTTTGCCTCCCTTTCACCCCTGCCGGGTCCGAGCAGCCAGACAGTTTTCTGAATAAGACCCAGTGATTCTTGCCCCCTTTTTCTCTGCCTCTCTTTCTCTTGACGGAACACACCAACAGGGTTTGGAAAATGGCTTCGCTGTTGGGCTGGAGCAGAAGGCCAGAAGAGCCTGTTATTTTCTATAACATCGGCATTCCCTCCACACACCCCCATACGCTCACAGAGAAATGAATGTATCTTAGGCACTAGCAAAAGTCAATGGGCCTCCGCAGACAAAGGAGATTAAGTTTGGCAACTTAGCAGTAACAGGTGTACTTTGACTGTGCTTGGACCACACGGGGGGTGACTGCTGTTGTCTGACCCCGTTGCTCTGTTTGCCTCCCTGTTGGTTTTTGCGTTGTGTGGAGATAAAGATGAAATTTGCTTTGTGTTCTCAGACGACAGGAACGCTTCAGACCTTGTCAACTCAAGAAGTTTCAGTCGAGAGCGCGTCTGGCCTAGCTGTCTAGCGCTGGCCTCTTATCATTTTTTGCTGCTTTTGAAAACGTAGCTCGGTTTTGCAACATTTCTTCACTGATTTGCCAAGTTTTCTCCAAAGGGACTCTGCAGATATCTTTAGATCTCGGAGCTGTGCTCACCCAAGGGAGCGAGTTAAGGGTAAACAATGCGGGCACACAGAGGAAGAAAGAAATATCAGAGGGAGTGCGGCACAGCACTGAAGCATGAATACATTTTCACGTTTAGAACTGAGACAGTGATGTTTTAAGAGGGGAAACGTCTTTCAAAGAGAATGAGCGGAGCCTTTTCTATCCATACCTTCAGTATTTTCAACCACAATAAATTGAGCCATTCAGCAGCAGTATAAACAGAGACACTCTCAGAGCCAGAGCAAAACAGTGCATGCATTTGTTTGTTTCAGTCGTTAATAAAGCTTTTACCGAGAGCCTCGGTCCTCAGAAAAAGCCCATTCTGGTGAAATGACTTGGCAAAGCATCCGATGGAGGGTCTGTTCAGACTGAAGCTGTTCCCGCTGCCATTGTCTAGCTCTCTCTCACACACCTACGAGTCCAGAGTAAGCACACAATTTCATTGTTGCGTGAGCTGTTAATATCAGAGGCTTCACAATAGAGCCCATTCGCCATATTTGCATAAGGCACTTTTCCAACAAGGACCCAGAGAGGGCTTGAAAGCTGGCCCACTCCAGTGCCAATGGCAAAAAAATGTCAAGTGCCAATTAGGAGAGGTTTGCCACCATTCAGCAGTACCCCACCCCTGTAGTCCTTCCCCTCCCTGCTTACCCACCCCAACTCTCTCACACTCCAAGTCACCCCTGTTTTTACCACCTTATTTCAATTTCAGACGTAGCCTTCCCCTACTGACACCCAGAGACAAAAGCTGGCTCCCTCCTCTGCTGGCTAATGGAGGATCCTTTCTGCCGGGCTCAGAGTATTAGCAAAATCAGACAGCGTGCTCTGTTCGCCGATTAGTCAGCTTTCTTTGTTGATTTCTTTGAATGGAAGGGTTCACGAACTATGCAGCTAAACCTGCGAGATATAGACTCCACCTGCTGAATATTGAACTTGCTACATTGTGCCACTTTTGGTTTCAGACTTGCAGGTTTGCACGGGCAGGTGTGGGTAATTGAGGAAAAGGGATTTTGCCGAAGACAGACGCTGATTTGAAGCAATTAAAAAGAACCCCTTTCATCTGATATCCACAGTGGTCGGCCTGCGTTAGTGCTAATAGCATTTAGCCACCTAATGACTTGCTTTAAGCTAGTCCTGCTTATTGCTTTGCACTGATGCACGCACAAAACACACAGAGCATCCTATTATGAGAACGGCTGCAGTCGGAGATTATTTGAATTGAGAGCAGCGCAGGCTTTGAGTCAGCTGTTAAAAGAAAATGCTCAATATCAGTACAGTCTGATTTACCAGAGCTGCGACAGCGTCACATTCAAGTTAGCTTAACTGGTGAATGTCAACAGAGCTGAACAGCTGTTTGCAATCCTACCCATGCTGAAAATGCGGCATTATTTCCACTAATGCTTAAATGCAGCTGCCAGATGCAAAGTACGTGGTGACAGGATTGTAGAGCATCACGAGTGTCCTTGAATTTCAGTAACGTGGTGTTTACAGTCGGACTACAAAAGGAGGTGACATCAAATAAATGAGTAAAAAAAAAACAGTCCTGTAAAAATGACAAGGATGCAGCAAATTAAATTTAAAAAATTAAGTCATAGACACAATAAAAGGCGGTAATCGTGTTTGTCCAATTGGGCTACTGTTGTTTTCCACAGAGCATTTACCTAACTTACCGCCTCCTGCCACTCAAAAGGATTTTTCTCTTGTCCCTTTTTTCTCTTTCATTCTTTCATTCAATCTCTGTGTCGAGTTTTTTTTTTCTTTCCCACCCTTGATTCTCAGATGGTTGGATCTGATTTGCATGCATTTGCATAATGAAAGTCATTTGCATGCTCAGGGGCAGACTGTACCATGAGAACAGACATGAAAAGGTGTGTGTGTGTGTGTGTGTGTGTGTGTACATGCATGCATGTGTGCACATGGCTTGCATTCGTTTGGTTCTCTGAACTACACATGTGCGTTTTTGATGGATAAACCACGTTCTTAAAATTTCCCCTTCTCGCCCTTTGATTTTCCCTTCCCCGTTTTTCTGTGCAGGCTACCACCACGCCACCACGCCACTGAAGGAAAGCTGGCAAAAGGAGACTGAAAAACAGAGAAGAAGGAGGAGGAGGGGTTGCTGTTGATTCTGCCCTCCCTCTCTCTCTCCTCGCCCTCCTCTGCATCGCCTCTTCCCTCCTCCTCCTCCCTTCCTCCTCCGCTCCATCCTCAGCAGACTGCCCCTTTTTCCTGTACAGCGAGACGCAGCCCGCGCCACCATCTTAGAGTAACGCTGGCATGAAATGGAAGTGGGAAGACCAGTCAGTGCAGGTAACACACCAAAAACCCACAGCGTGCCCGCCATGCTGCATCTCTTCCACCATGCCACCCCGACCCTCCATCCTCTCTCCGTCTTCCACCTCCCCGTGCCCTCGCTCTCCGGCGGGCTATCGCCTCCGTTTTTTTTAATCACCTCGGATATTTTTGTTAATTGCACGAATCGCAAGATGCGCTGACGGGTGGAGGGGAGGGTGAGTCGATGTGGGCGGAGCGTGTTTTGTATGTGTGTTCACATTAAATCACTCTGCTCTCAATGCCTCTCTCAGGAGGCTTTCAGTGGGCATCTGTCCTCTGAAGCGCCATGTTTTCTTTCCCCCCGTTTGGGAATTCTCATGCCATCCTCACATGCGTGCCCCGACATGGCGGCAGCTGCCATTTTGGAGATACGATGCAAGCCGTGCCTTCTGGACAACACAGAGGCACGATTCAGAACTCCATATAGTTGGGCTCTTTAGGATTTGTGCACTACATCTTTGGTCACAGGCATGAAGCAATAAGTGTTTTTAGATTAGATTAATTCTACTCCTTAAATGAGGTCAGAAGAAACGTCAAGGTGGGCACATCTGTCGAGTGGAAAGCGATGATATCCATGAGCCACCATTCACATTCTCACACAGGGACACTGCAGCACATATCAGAGCCGACACAAGGCAGGAGCGTAGACGGGCAGAGAAATAATAGAGAAGAGATGGCGTTGAAGTGAGAAAGTGGGACCTTGATAGGCAGAGCCTCAGCGCTGGAAAGCCTCTCTTTGTGCCAGTGGCCAGTGTTGGAGGGCAGTCGGTGCTCAGACAAGTCGAGTATTGTTCTCCGTGAGCGAGCTCGTTATAGTGGTGCATTATTCCAACCGGGGGAGCTCCCAACTTTGAAAACCGCTTAAACCAAAACACCAATTAGCATCGGCTGGGCTTGATTAAGTAAGGCAGCCTCGGTAAACAATGCACGCCATTGTCCACGCAAACAGAGAGACCTCCCTTTGTTTGTGTCTGTGGTGTGGAGGTCACTGAGACAATGCTAATGCTAACTTACAGTAGGGTGCCACTCGGTAGGGCTAACAGACGGACTGCGGATACCCCCCGTTGGGTCAAGGTGAGAGAAGAAAAGGAGGTTGTTGCTAAACACGGGAAAACATCGAAGGTCCAAGGTGACGTTCCCAGTTTAATAAGAGAAAGCCTGAAAAAACTAAATATTTGTGATTTCCATCCAATGTTTACAGAGAGCAAACCAGTGAAATCAGTTCTCAAATTAGGTCATGCCAAGCTTTTTCCACATTTAAATATTTGACGACGCAGCCTTTAAAAAGCAGAGGCGTCGCTTGGCTTTCCTAAGAAGTGCTGTGGTAACTGTGTCAAGCCCAAAGCGCACTAATCACGGACAGGCCTCCATAAACAGGTGGTAGATTGAGCAAAAGGGGCCGGGGCCGTTCTCAATTTACTGTGTAAATTATGCAGAGCCCAAAACAATGCAAACAGTAGACAGTGGAGTGGCTGGCGTTGGCTAATGAGATGATGAGAAGCCTGGGAGGGCTGGGAGCTAGTCGAGGTGAGGGGGTGGGCACGGCCCGGCAGCTTGTGTCTGGATCCTGTGTATTCGTGTGTCTGTCTTCATGTGAGTGTGTGTGAGGAGTCTAGAGGAGCTTTGGCAGGGGAGCAGACACCGTCCCGTCTGCACAGACCCCATCATCAGCACCCCTCCTGCCCAGACTGGAGTGCTGCAGAGGGAGGGGAGGGTTAGCAGGCAGCTGGGGCACCCTGCCCCCATTGCTCCAGCAAGAGCACCAGCCTTGGGAACCTCTGTGGCAGGGGTCCCCCTAACACTGGCACGTAGGGGCCCCCCAAAAGTCTGGCTGCAACCCCCCCGCCTCCTCCTCCATTACCACCATCCCCTCCTCCCAACCACCACCCCACCCACCCTAATGTGAGGCTGGGGGCCTGGGAAGGACTTCAAGTTCATGGCCAGACCTCCTATTGAGCTGACAGCCTGACTGTTTGCTCAATTCGGCTCCCTATTCAGAGTCGTGCAGGAGGGGTGTTGAGAAAGAGCTGGAGGACGGGGAGGTGGGTGGAGGGAGGCGGTGTTGCTAGATGGGACACCGTAGCACTGTGATAGCTATTCATTCAGCAGGGGGAGACAAGTAAAGAGTGAGGGAGAGAGTGAAGAGGGATGTGGGGGGGGGGGGTGCATAAATAAAAAGTGAGGAATCCGGGCTCAAAGTTTGCTTTGAGCGGTGTGCGCCTCTCTCACACTCTTTTAGACTCTTAATTACCGGCGCCTTCCACTTTTCTCTCTCTCCTTTCTCTCTAACTACAACCCCCCCTCCTCTCTTCTCCCCTCCCCCCCCTCACACACACACACACACACACACACACACACAAAATCGCAATCATTCTCATCATCCCCTCTATCCCCTGGTTTTATTAGGCCACATGCTGGGGCTGTAAATTTACCATTAACAAGCTTATTCACTGTAGTCCTCTCAACAAAACAAGACCATGATGCCAATAACTCAAAGCGACACCAATACCCCGAAACTGCCTTTTATACCACCACCCTCCGCTGTTAGCCACACCTCCCCATCGCCCCCACCCCACCCCTATATTCCTCCCTGGCCGAGTGAACCGGCGTAGTGTTAAATGCCAAGCCTAACACGACGCTCGCTAATAGCTGAGGCGATGCTAATTAGCACGATGGTTGTTGATTTCTGCCACCGAAGCTGGACGGCCGCGTTATCGGTCCATGCTGCTTGCACTCCGTGACCCGCTGTAATATTTTAAGTTGCTTGTCTGAGCTGCTTGAAAATGTAACAAGGGTGTGTCACATGCTTCCTCTTTATGTATTAGCAGCTCGTAGCGTACCAGGCTCCCCCCGTGCTAAGGCTGTTCAACTTTCCCCCCAATCCCTTCAGCCGGTGCTTACCGTGTCCTGATTTAGGACTCACAAGAAAAGTTATTTTTCATGCGTAAAGAACGAACAGGGACAAGTTTTTTTTTTTGACACACCTAAATTGGCATTCACAGTCCACTGTCTCAAATAATTGTTTTGACATTCACATGATTGGCCTCACTGTGTGTCTGGACTCACTCGGAGAAATCAAAGCTGTATCTTAATGTCATATTTCTCTTCGCAGGTGAATATCGTCGACGCACAACAGGGGGGGTGATCTAAATTTTCCAGATGGCACAATGGAGGTGATGGCGGGGACTCCTCCTCCGTCAGAGGCTTGTTTGTTCCTGCCAGGACTGAACAAGGACGACCACGCAGATGCCCGCACGTGACTCAGCGGTGCTTCCTACTGCCGTGACTTTGGAACGTCGCTGAGACGTTTGCGCCACTTCGTCGCCGCTGTGTGATGCATTATGTGACCCAGCAGTCGAGCGGGACTGGTTGTAGCAGAGCGAACATCACAATGGACTGCGGCTGAGCGAAACAAGGCTCAGACAGAAGACTGGCAGCTGGAGGCGGTTGGACGAAGTGGTCCAAAACTGTGACTTTTCATATTTCTGAGGCACTCAGTTCTGTAATTATTGTTCTAATGTATCAGTGTTACTTAGACGTGAAGCAACTAACATAGACCTGACTTACTGTAGGTCATATTTAATGAGACGTAGCCCGAGTTTAGTTTGATTTCTGTTTTGTTATAGTTGCTAGGACTCAAAGACGCGTGAATGTGAGACCCACGGCAGCAGTGAATAATACTGCACTGCGATTGGACGGCTCCGTGTGTCAGCTGACACAATGGTGAAGGAGTGAGCTGTCGTCTTTATACTCTATGCAACTGTTTAATCTTTTTTTTTTTTTGTTCCTTTTTACCCCGTCGAGCTGAGCCCCCCGTTTTCATCCTGGACTTTCTTTTATTTTTCCGGGCTACCAGTTTATAGACATTCCTTCAGACATCATCAAGAGAAATGGTTTTTCTGAGGAGCCTACCTTCCCGTTGTTAATATACTGATACAGAAATTACAGCCACAGTGTGTCTCTGTGTCTGTGTGTGTGTGTGTGAGCTGGATGACAGAATGCAGCTCAGTTTCATATGTATTGAATCTCATATTTGCAGCCTTAACAGACTTTGATTTGACTGTGCCAGCCACGAGCCGCGGCGCTGAGTAAATGTGCACTCGCACGTTTAATATTCCTGATGGCAGAAGTGTGTTTGATCAGCAGGAAGTAGCTGAGCGAGGCTCGCGGCTCATGACGCCGCGCACACAGAACACACGCCGCACTGTTGAAGCGAGCTTTGAGCAGTTTGGTTCCACAGCAGTTACCTGCTTTGGCTGTAATGATACATCTTTGGGTGAGACATGACAAATACATTGGCTTCAAACACTGCCTTAATTTCCTGTCCTTGACATTAACACACACACACACACACACACACACACACACAAATGCAATAAAGCAAGTACTATCTCAGCCTAATTCATTCTATATTAATTTTCGGGAAGTGGCAAATTTTTTTATTACGATTGATAATCTATGCAAATCTTTTAAATATTACTTTAAACAATCTATGTCTATGCAGTGCTTTTGCAATTGATTCAAGGGAGACTATCTTGGCCTAATTTAGAAAATGTATTCTTTTGATAATCATGCACATCCCAGTGCTCAAGACAATTACTTATCTGCCTGGATAAGCTTGAAATTATGTTTTTAATCTTTAGCAAAAAAAAAAAAAAAGTCTTCTGATATCAGTCCAGAGGCATGAAAACCATGAATTGTGGTCAAATAATTAAAATCAGTTGCACTAAATCTCTTCTTTTCTCTCCTTTAAATGCAGATCTATCCAGCTACGCCTCCGCGTAGCTTATTGTTTTATATATGATATGAGCAGCAATGTTTGTGTTACGCAATCGGATCGCTGTGATTGAGTGTTCACCACATGTGCCTTTGTATTGAAAACTGTGTTGGAATAGTAATAAAGGTTTACATTGAAAACAATTGTAAAAAAAAAATGTCTGTGTGTGCATGTTTTGTCAGTTTAAAGTGTGATCAGGTGGCGGTCGTGCGCACGTGGTCCATGAGCAGCTTCCAGAGCGAGTGATGTAACTGAAAACACACACACACACACACACATAGATCTGTTTTTACTAAAAAAACCAAACAGATATAAATATACACACTTGCTGGCAGCTTTCTGTGAATGTTCTGCTGTTGAAATCAACCGCAGTTCACTTCCAACAAAATGTTAGAGCCAAATGAAAAGATTATCGCAATTCCCCCGAGACCAAACAATTTTCCAAACACCATCAGGGATGTGGGTTTATTTTCTGTAGTGTTTGGCATCAAGCTAGTCAGCAGAGCTCTGTCCCTTTTTATTGTAAAAATTAATCAGTGCAAAGACGGTCTCTGTAGTAATGAGCAAAAATCCCGACCTCCTTGTTGTCGTATAGATGATCGGCAAGCCAATGATGCGTCCACACACACACACACACACACACTCACACACACATGCTGTTATTTCGAATGTGGGTAAAACAAAGACAGTAACACTCTGATCCTGGGCTGTGGTGATCTGCAGGCCACCGTGTGCCGCGCAGAACACTTCCCCAGCGTGATTTGCTGTCTGCCACCACATATGGCGAATGCGCCAAACTCCCGACATATGGGCCCCTCACAATTCATTAGCATTGTCATGTAAAAGAGGGTAATCCCACTGTAAAACAAATGAAATGTAACCCTTTACAGTACAGGTTGATCACGCAGCTCTTTTCATTCACAACCCCCCCCCCTCCCCTCGCTTTTATGAAGTCTTGTGTAATTCAATGAAAGAGGTTTTTAACGCAGCTCCGACGCACCCCCTTGGGTGTCTGCATCCTCGGTGCGTAGCAGCCGAGGCTTTACAAGCCGCTCTCCTCTTGTTTACAGCTGCACTGCGCGTCGAAATGAGCCGTAGTACACATAAACAGCAGCTCCATGCAAATATTACAGTGCCCTTATTAACCAGGGCAGGCTGCAATTACATTATGTCCCAGGCGTTAACATCCAGAGAGCGAGCGCTGGGCCTCTGTGACAACTCTCCTTGCCCTCAGTGTTTCTTGGCGGCGTTATGGCCCTCATAATCTGATTCACAGTTTTTGTCATGCTGCCAAGAGGCAAGTTGCATTAGCCAAGCACTATAGGCCTTAATGAACTGAGTGTCAGTGTTAAGCACACTAGAGCATGCTGGAGTGACGGCGTACAACCAGGCTGTCATTTGCAGCCATGTTGGATTGGATCACGGTCTAAGTTATAGCTGTTCGCGCTCAAAGATTGTCAGGTCAGGAGGGGAAAAAAGAACCACCCTCCGTCACGATGCTCGATGTGTTGAGCACCCTGAAGGACAGGAAGTCCTGTGTGTGAGGAGCGGCTCCTATAGAGTTAGGGTGCGGAGACAGAGAGGATCCGATTCCAAGATGGCGCCACAGTGACATTAATGTTGCCTGGAACGGTTTAGATCATTAAAAAAATGGAAGGGCCGCACTTCCAGCTACAACGACTTGATGGACAAGTACACAAGGGCCGGTGGCAGGGGGCATCCAAAGTGGGAAATGGCGGGTTTTGGTTCACGTCCAAGGTCTAGGAACTCGGGTGCTGCTCCTTTCACAAGTTCCTCAGAATCGTCATTGGTATGCAGGAATGCGCCCCTAGCAGGCCATTCTGTGTGATTTTGGAGGGAAACGTGTTTGCAACCGGTCGCTAGGACAGAGGATGTGTGTGTGTGTGTGTGTGTCTTTGGATCCGATCCGTGGTCAGTGCCAAGAAAAAGTGGGCGTCCGTCCAGATCTGTCCACCTTTGTGAGCTGCCTCCCAGCGGTGCAGCCATGGCAATTCTGTTCAGCGAGCAAAGACAAAATGGCTTCACACGCTTTGAAGGGTACGTCGTCCTGTGAAACGCTCCAATTATAATAAATATAGATGATGAATAAAGAGGTGTGTGAGTGTGTGTGTGTGAGTGTGTGTGTGCGTGTTGAGCCGGATTGTCTTGAAAATTATCAAGGTTTTCCAGATCCTCGATCCTCACAGTGATGGCATTGATGGAGTGCCGCATTTTGGCCCCTCGCACACACAAAAAGCATCTGTGAGCGGTCACAGGTGACACGAACACGCAGGGGTCTGCTTCCAGTCTGCTGAAGTCATACAGTAAAAAACAGAGCATTAAAAGTCTGTCAGCGTGGTGCATTCAGGTGTCATCCAACAGAGAAACATTCTCTATACAGAGTGATGTTGTCACCTGTGATTAGTTCACTTGCTTCCGGTAAAACTCCACGCTGCTGCAGAGACGACATCTGTAAATGTTACGTTACGTAACGATCTGCAGTGCCAGTCACAAATCAGACGTCTAGATTACAAGTTACAGTTACATGTGAGTACTTCAACCTCAAGACAACTGTGTTTTCATTTTGTGCAACTTTATTCTTCTACTCTTCATCTGAGAGGGAAATATTTCATTTTATACAACTCTTATCTGGCAGATCATGATTGAACTCACAATCTTTGAATTAAACGTGACGTTGATGAAATTACCCAACAGGTGAAAAAGTAGCTTTAAAAAAGCTCCAGCGTTACCGGCTACAACACTGAAAATGCTATTTAGTTATTAATGCTTGAAATAATATAATAATTTAACATTAATATGCTTCATTCTGCATGATTAGGACCTTTATTTTAAGAAAAATGACTTATACCTTGCATGTGGTATTAGTACTTTTATCAGTACAGTCTCAAAACTTTCTTCACTACAGGTTTTAAATTAAATATTCCAACATGCAGACCCTTCTTTGCATTGAAATGCTGTCAAAGCAATGATTATATTAGACGTATAAATCACCAAATTTTCAACCAGATTGGTTCAGTGCTTCCTGGACATGTGACACTTACCTGTCACAGTATTTGTGAGCATGCATGTGTGATTATGTGTGGATTTGCATAGAAGACGACCACTCTAAAAAGACTTGTTACACCACTGGAAGTATTTTTGATAACTACACTCCTCAGTTCTTCTGTGGATTGTCCGCGGTGCTCGAGCATCTTCAGCCACTCAGCTTCGGTTCAAACTCACCGAGTCACTTGACAGTGACGGAGTCTCAAATTCAGGTTCTGTCATAGGCACAGGTAGCGCGTCGCTTTGACTATAATGCTAAGCTTAAAATCCACTCACACCCTGAGGCAATTTCTTGGAGCTTATGTATTTATATAATGAAGGAGAAACACTCGGAGAGGTTAGCAAAAACTTGCAGCTCAGGCCTGATGAGTTAGACGTCCGGATCACTGAGGATGCTTTTTCTTGAAGGCGAGAGAGCCCTGTTGTGGAATGTCAAGTAGTTTGGCCGGGGCGGGTGACTGAAGCGGGAAGTGATTTGACTAATGTTTTCCCTTTCATAGCGCTCCTCTCCACCACCGTCCCCCTCCGTCCTCCCCAACCGCCAAAACCTCCCCAGAAAAACTTTACGGTGATGTCATTCATATGCAAAACAGGCGTGCTTTCAGCGGGTGAATGTGTGTGCATGCGTCTGTGAGCGAGTCTGTATGCTGTGTGTGTGTGTGTGTGTGCATGTGTTGCTTGAGTGGCTGATTCCATTACTTGAAGGACCATTACACTTGCCTGTCAACAGCCAAAAGACCTGAGAAAAATTAGCAGATTAAATCACTCCTCTCCTCCTCCTCCTCCACCTCCTCCTCTTCCTCCTCTCCCCTGCAAGCATCCAGGCTGTTGTGTCGCACCACAGAGGTGTTGTGACAAAATCCCCCCCCAAAAATGTAATGCATCTCCTTTGAAAGTCGCATCGGTGTTTGATCGGTGACAGGTCTAATTTTGGCGACAAATCTCTCAAATATGGCAAAAACAATGATAATGGTGCGAGACACAATCAGGGCAGAGCTCCTGGGAGGCGGAATCCTATAAACAGGGGCAAACGGGGAGACTGAAGTTAAATGTGGTTTTACAGTCTTGTAGAATCAGATTACACGGCGGCGCTCGGGGTTCCAGTACACATTTTATTGATGCAGATGGGTGAAAGTTCAAATGTCGAAGAGGGTTCAACAGATTTAAAGATCGGTTTGTGTCTTTTCAGTGAATTCCTGTGACTGTTTTAGTCGCCAAAGTCACCTCGGGGACATAAATCCAGATCATAATCCTGCAACCGACTCCAGAGGTTGCACCTAGTTTTACTCATCGTGGGATGACAGGAATCCAGCAGAGCTTCTCCCTCCAAAAACAAAAGAATAAATCCCACATCCCAGAATGTGGGAATGAAACCCCCTCGGGTCAGATTAGCATTCTGGGAAAACAAAATTCCCCACTGGGGCGTTTGCTACAGACCAGATGGGTGTACCCCCGAAAATCAGCCACACAGGGGGAAGTGGCTGGAGAAGAAGAAGAGGCTTGGCCCCCGGGGAAGATGGAGGAGAGAGTGTTGAAGGAAGAAGGGGGAGGTTGTGAGAGAGAGGGGCGCGAAGAGTTAATGCCGACAGCTCAACAAAGGCCGCCACCGCCGCCGAGGGCAGAGAGGAGCACGGGAAAAGAGCTAAGGTCAAGGGGACCTCGGGGGGTTCAAGTTCAAGGCGACTGTCAGTGTCTGCATTTGAACAGCCGCACCACACCCTCTGAGTACTTATACTTCCATTTGAAACAACAACCGCACCCCCACGTCTCCATTTACATCCCCAACATTAAATCTGAAGCTATGCACAAACCACGGCCATTGTCTCACACATATCAGGACCACAGAGAGGCAAAAGGTAAAAGGGAGGGTTGAGGTTCGTCTGGTCGACTCACATGGTAATGCGTTTTGCTCGCGATGGCCTCTGCGGCAGAGTCGCCGTCGGGGTTTTGTGTGTGTTCGGCAGTTGTGGGTGGTATCGTTGGTGAAGAACAGGAAATGTTCTGAGACTCGCGGGACTCCCAGACTCCTCAGAGATGGTGTCCGTCTGGTGTTTGAGGGTTTGTGGCTTTTTTAGACATCAAATCTCGACAAGTTTGTGGCTGAGAAAAGAGACACGAGTAAAGAAATGTACTGTTTGATTCAGAGGAGAGAGTTTCTCCTGATAAGTGCTCAATAATCCACTTTTAAAGCTCTGAACTTGCAGTTTTCCACTTTTGTTTCCCCCCACAGTGTTTTGGATTAAGACCTATTTTCCAAGAGAGATCTGAGAACACAAGATAATAAAGCTTTAAAATCTCCAAGAGGAATGCAAGGCTCAACTCTGAGGGCAGTTCATTCCATTTAAAAAGGTGCACAGCGCCTGAAACCAGCTCTGCAAAGGTGCTAAGGTTTTGGAGTTAGTGGGACGTGTGCTGCAGTTATTAGATTTAAATGAGAGTAAAGATGTGAGGCGGTTTCCTCTTTGTGTGAGGAAGTCCGACCATACAGAGAACAATATCGTGGACAAAGTGGAAGAAGTGCTGCTGGATGACAAGACAGTGTCTCCATAGTCAAGGACAGACGTGAAGTTTGACTGCAGAACAGTTTCACAGTTAGAGGAAGACAGACAGACACAAGAAAACCAGTCTGATTTTGAATTTAAGTCGCTGTGAGCTCTTCAGTAGACTCAGACTGCGTTAAGACAGCACAGGAGGCGGCGCCGACGAGAGCCTGCTGTTTGAGGTGCAGACGAGGGATGAGTTATGATTCAGGAAGTCCAGTTGGTGTAACAGATTAATGTGTTGAAGGCTTATCAGATGTCAAAACACTACAACAGTTTGTAATACTCACACACAGATTCTGCTCTGTCTGCCAGTGTCTTCCTTAAAGCTCAGCGGAGATGCGAAGGTCTCGAACTGATCTGGATTTTTGTTTTAGTTGCCGCGTTTGGAAAAGAGTTTTTGTAGTGTATATTCTTCATAAACGGAGCCGTCTTGTATCTGACATAACCTGCCACACGACTTAAAGACACGGCCTGTTTCTGCTGTGTTTTTAAGGATGGGACAGTTTTGGGATCTTCAAGAATTATTTAAAATAATAACCTGGGTTTTGAATTATATTACTTTAAGCTGAAGCTTAACTCAAACATGTCTAAATAGACAGTTTCATCACATGCTCAAATACATATTGACTCATATTTGGCAGGTATTCATTTTCATTTGTCGCCTAAAGCTGTCATTTCTGTATCACATGGTCTGTGTCAGATGTTATTTTTAAAAGTTATTTTCTTGTATTGTTGACGTTTGTGTACAACTGTTTGTCATTTAAAAGGAAAATATGTATCTCAGAATATACTGAGGTGTTTATCTTGGCCATAATGATCCACTGACTGTAAAGGAGAGTTTCAAATAAACCTCCATTAGAGACGAACACTTTGGGTGAATTAAGTGCGATTGTGAGGTTACATAAGAGATTTCATGACGTCGCAGTCGACTTGAATGTGGCCAGAACGTGAGCGCTGAAGGAGGATTGTGCCGGATGTGCAGAACAATGGCCTAATGAGATTTTTAAAGTCAATTATGACGATTATTTCTGCCTCTCTCTCTCGTGTCAGAGGCTACGCTAGGATGCCAAAACAATTCAGCATGGATGGAGGAGATGTAATCTGCTGCAACCTTGAAATGTGTTGTGTGTGTCATCACATTTTGGATGAATCATGGCTTGTTGTGGTCCGCTGTAGTGACACAGAAAGCCGTGTTGTCAAAACTCCAGAAGCTAGAAGCTAGAAGCTAGAAGTAGCTGTTACAGTAACTAAATGTTAACGATGGCACCCAAAAAGTAACATCACCAACCAAAACAAAGCAGTCAGACTGGTTAAACACAGATCTGAAACCTGCTGACGCTCTGATAAGACCTGTGTTTTTCCTGTCTGACGTGTGTGTGTGACGTGTGACATTACATCGGTGCTGATTCATCTTGACCACAGAGCAAAAGTTCAAATCCATTTAATGAACTGGAACGCCACGAGTTGTCCATCGTGATTTAGAGCCCATTGACAAAAAGGAGCATATGTTTGTTTTCTTTTCTGTGACCAGGCAGAGATCAGAGGTCGGGCGGACCAACCACGTCACCCCATAAAACACAACATCATGACTGACCCCCTCATCACTTCTCCAACCTCTGCACAATGGAAGGTCAATGGGTAGGAAATCTGTGCCCCCCCCTCGCATCTCTTTGTTGAACTCGAGCGGACTAGACAAACCACAACATGCCCACAGGGCGACCCCTGACCCCTCAGCCTGCTGGCCACACACCCCGAGACCTGTGGGACGTCTCAGAAGAGATAAATAACTCAGCTGAAGCTTTGAGTCTGTTCAGTCCATGGCTGACAATCAGGGGAGGCGGAAGTTATGGGAACACTGGCTTAAGTAATTAAGTCTCCCAGTTAGAGATCATAATATAACACCATGAATGTGACGAGGTTGTCACTGCTAGAACTAGTCAGCTTACATTTTTAGGAGGCAATCAGGTTTTTGACTTTTGAGCATTTACGTGGAGGCACAGTAACATTTTATGTGAATATAGTAGGACTAAGTTGATCTTTAGTCTGCTTCTGTAGAGCGCTGCAGGATCCAGAACTGAGTTTCCACTTTTACACCTCCAGTTCTGACGTGACTTGAGCTTCTGGGTTGGCCGACAAAAGCGTGTCATCCCTCCAGCAGTGTTTTGCATCGCGTCTTTCCCTGCCTCCTCATTTCATTATTTCTAGATTCAGGAAGTCCACGCCTCAAATTCATCTAATTTGGACACCTAAAGAACTCGAGCACGCCTTGACTCTCACTCCGAGCCCGTTCCCTTTTTTTCCCTTTATCTCTCTTTCGTTCAGATGCAGGAACCACTGAGGCTCTCGCCCCTTCTGCAGCACATCGCCAAGGTTCACAACATGCAATAAACCGATCTAATTCGTTCTATTTTTATTGGTGGTCTTTGTTCGTCAAACACTTGTGACTGAGGTCTTGGACAGATTTGGAGCCTTCGAATCTGCATTGAATGCAGAGGCTGTGTCACATTCAGCGTTTACGTGTGCACTCTATAGGCAATATGTAAACCCACGAGGGGCTGAAAATGTTTATCCAGCCATAAAGCGACATCTAATTATTCAATTTAAACAGCGAAGTGTAACAGGAAAGTAGATGACGGTTAATGGACACAGCATCTTTTGTTATTTACTCTTTCTGGCTGTTAATGTCGCCGTCCCCCGCCTCCCCTGTCTCATTATGGGTCAACACAGGAATATGCACAAAAACACACATTACTGCATCACCTTCACACACACACACACACACACACACACACACACACACACACACACAAATGGTGGCAGTTGCTTGTCAGACTGGTGCCATGCTCCACCTCTCCTCACAGCTTTCATGCTAGCTCCTGGTTGCCTTGGCAACTGGCTATGTGTGTGTGTACATGTGTCTGTGTGTGTGTGTGTGTGTGTGTGTGTGTTGGCACTGTGTCGAGTACAACGTGAAGAGAGAAAGGGAGGGCATGCAGAGCAGCAAATGCAGATACACACACACACACACACACACACACATTAAAAACGTGGTCAGGAAACACACAGGCACAAATTAATTTATGGAGATGTGAGAAGTGCAGGATTAGCATTATGCCTGGTGTTACTACACATCCACTTTAGTGGCCTGATGGTGAAAAACAGACCACAAAAACCACAAAAATGTCGGAGCGCTCGCTCTGCCTCGGAATAAAGGCCGTGTTTTGGCGAGTGTATTAAAAAAAAAACCCCAAAAAACAATAAAAGCTTCAAGAAATTATGGAATCACAGGAAATGCACAATCATTTAAAGGCGGTAATAGAGTGTAATTGGCTGCCGCTGTC
Organism: Nibea albiflora; assembly: GCA_014281875.1. Classification (NCBI taxonomy): domain Eukaryota; kingdom Metazoa; phylum Chordata; class Actinopteri; family Sciaenidae; genus Nibea; species Nibea albiflora. Next base: position 23,822,591 of record CM024804.1, on the reverse strand, counting down.
TGTTAAGTGTCTCCTGTAATTTATGGAGACTGATTCTGTTTTGTAATGTCTGCATATTGTTATGTAAAACATACATGCACGGAATACATTTTACCTACAGTGCTCGTGTGTGTGTGGCCTATTGTAACTGTAAAAGGAGATAAATGAATTTTATGTAGCAAATATTTTAATATTTTGCTTTTTTGTGTATGCTCTTAAATTAAGGTGAATTAGTGACATCACATCAACGCGCCTCAAAGCACGTAGATGCACTCAGATGTTTTGCTCCACTCTCCACTCGGCTCAACCTGATCTCATTCAGAGCATCGGTGAGGTCCAGTTGGAGCGATCAGGTCTGGATCGGTCCAGTTCACCCCAGAGGTGTCGGAGGAGGGGGCGGAGGTCAAGGCCAGGTGAAGTTCTTCCACACCAAACAGGGAAAAAGATTTCTTTACAAGGCCCGGCTTTGTGCAGGACGGTGCTGCCAATACGAGAGAAGCCTCAGAGCAGAAGAGCCTAAAATATGAAGACAGATTTATTTCTTTTAATTAAAAAAAAAAGTGTGATGACAGCTACACTGGAGTTAAACCTCTGAACATGGCTGCACTTCACGTCTTTATTAATTTAAAGTGAAATCCAACAAAATAAACACGTAACAAAAAGTTTAATTATCAGGCTCCACTGCAGAGATCACACGATGATTAAAGGGTTAAACGAGAAAATAATATCTCGCTTTCTTTTTTAGATTTTCTTTTCCCACACTTGAAACTTCATTTTCAGCTCTCCAGGCCTCTAAAAGAAAAACTCATGGCCAGATGTTAGTCCAGTGTGTGCTCAGTGTGACAGCATTTAGATAAGTTTAGATTCTTATTCAGCTCGCGATGCTGCGATTAATATTAATAGAAGACATTTTGAGAAAGCAGCTGACGTCTCAGTGATCTAAGATGTCAGCTGTAAATGTCAAGATTGTGGCGTTCGCTCGGAATCGGTTGTTTCAAGAGCCGCCATTTTCAGCCAACATCTCAGACGTTCCCACGCCGGCGACGCAGTTTTATCAACTGCAATGCAACGCTGCATGCACAGTTTGTGTCTTTGCACCTGTCTCGGCTCTCTTTGATGGCTTTGTTAGGTGCGACGCCGCTGATTGACTTCTTTTTTTTTTGTGTCAGGCTCCATTAGAAAACCACACCATGCTTTTACTATCACTGTCACTCTGCACAGCCACAATGCTGCTGTTTTTCTGTCTGACCAGCTAATTGCAGTTAATTGCATTCACCTGCTGGCCCTGGTGTGAATCAGTCCCTAATTAGAGGGTTAGAATGAAAAGCAGCAGGACTCTGCAGCCTTACGGCCAGTATGGAGGACCACTGACCTGCGCTGCATGGAGTCTGGGTTTTTGTCTTTTCTTTTTGTGTCTCAGAGCTGTTGTCGAGTTTGACCTGAAAATGATGGTGCTCTGTTCACATCATATGGGAAAGACTGCAGAGTCACACAGGGGTTAAAAATACTGTTCATGGTAAATATAGAGCTATTTCCATTAAATATGGGTTTAATTTCCTTGAACGACACACCACCTTTCCAGGAATTTCTGTATTATCAAGTGCCAAGCTGCATATATCAGAGCCTTCAGAAAAATACCCGGTTTTCAAGCCGTAATAGCGACCCTTGATGTTGACGTTTTTTACAAGTCAGAAACCGGTAATTACTCCCACACGATGTGAATGCAGCTTCACTTGATGTTTACAAAAATAGTGATTTTCACTGAGGTTTAACTTGTGTTGGATAATTCAGCACCTCAAAAATGTTCCATTAGGATGAAGAGCGTGTGTGCCCCGCATGAAGCCGTAACAATGAGGCTGTGGACAGATGTGAGTCTGACCTTCATGCAGGGAACAAATGTCACAAAGCTGTGACTAAAGTTTTTTTTCCTTCTCTAACTGTAACCAGTTAATGTTCCCTCACTTTAATGCTCAGACACTGTAGGAGAAAAAGTCCTAGACGTGTTGGCATTGAAAGAAAGTTTACAATTATTTTAATATACGTGTTTTTTTGTGCAGCATTAACAGTTTGGAAGCTTTATTCATATAAAAACATCCATATTCAACCCTAAACCAGGCACATATGCTAATAATTTACAGAAAATACATTTTTTCCATCATGGCAATGCCGCCTGGATTATGCTTTTTTATCGATCAGAAAATTGAAAAAAAATCATGAACTGACAACAATGATTAATGTGTTTTTATGGCACTCACAGCACTCAGGTTTTTGGGAAGATTGCGGCCTCTACCCTAATTAGAGGTAAAAAGTTAGTTAATGGATTTCTTTCTTTTTGTACTAAAGCCACTGTCATTCCTGCACACCTCGCCAACAGCATTTAAATCACACTCAGTGTATCAGACACAGAAAATAAATCGTACATATTTTAAGTTGACATCAACAACCAAGACTGGAAATGCACATCACTACGTTGACTGTGAAAGCATCCCCGAGTTTCCAACCTTTTGGAAGCTGGTTGTGTTGTGACAGACATCCTGACCTGCCACGCTGTGTGGAAGAGATGAAGACACTGTGAGTTCACCATCAGTAAACAGGACTGACCCGGCTCTCACTGCCCAGACGCAGGCTGTTTTCGAAGAGTCGCGGAGAGAACTCACTGGGTCGCAGATTGCTTGTTTTTGAATCACCCAAAAAAACTATAAACGCCACATATTCTGGTATTAAATCAAAGAGGAAAGTGTGTATTTTAAAAGGAAAATAACTTGTGGTCTTCAGTTTCTTGATCTTTTTGAAATACAGCTGTTTGCTTGAGTAGAAAATCACCTGTTTCTGCAGGAAATCAGGTAACTGTACTAAAAACTAAATGGAAAAAATACAAAATAACACCACAAGCTGATGATCTGAAGTGTAGATGTTTTCCCCGTTAATGCTGCAATAGCCTAATCTCTAAATAATAGCTGGTATGTAGTTAACAGACAGTGGGGCCCTGTGGGGCCTCCACAGTGAGGCCCTGCTCCTGGGAGTGACGGTGTCAATTTATTTGATCCCATAAGGTTAGTTGTTGTACACCTTAATCCACATGCACGCCTCCTCCCTCTTTCATTCAGGAGCTCTGATTGGATTACACCACAGCTCAGCCCATACGTGTGTGTGTGTGTGTGTGTGTGTGTGTGTGTGTGTGTGTGTGTGTGTGTGTGTGTGTGTGTGTGTGTGTGTGTGTGTGTGTGTGTGTGTGTGATAGAGAGAGAGAGCTTGCAAAGGAGGGCATATGGAAGAAAGGAGGGAGGGCGTGCCCACAGAATGATATGTGTGTGTGAGCTGCATTCAGCTCCTTTCACACACATCCTTCATTTCCACTGCAGCTACGCCGTTTTTAATGGCTTCATCTCCAGCAGGTGACGATTTCACATTAATTCATGCAAAATATGTAAATGTTACAGTTTGTTTCAACAAGAGAAATGTTTGTTTTTAATATTAAAGTGCAAATATGTCTTAGAGTGAATGCCTAACAGTGAAATCCATGCTTTGCACGTCTGCAGACAGACGCTGCGTTGGTGGAGTACAGAGCATGTAGCCTTCACACTGAGTGACAAAATTTAATCTAGAAAAAGTCCGGAGGATGAAAGCTGAAAAAAGCTTCAGTGTGTGGTTGAATGACATGAAGAGGCTGTTAAAAAAGAAAACAAATGCTGAACAGCTCAAGGAAACATGTCAGACAAGAAGAAAAATAAGTCTGGAAAAACATCTCGCTGTCTGGATGAAAGTAATCGACGGAGACGTTTCAAAGCTGCATTTTGATTGATTATTTTTAAAAATTGTTCGCCTTAAATACATGAAATGTAGCTCAACGTGCTTCACAAAGCAAAACAAAAACAGACAATCCAGCCGCACTACAAAATGTTAAAATACATATTTATTACAATTAGTTTGTGGCCTAGAATGAAGATGAAGCAAGACGTAAATTATGATTATGAATGAAGTCTGAACTGCAGCTCGAATTACAAACATTTTTTTGAATCATCGGATGCATTTCATAGATGAAAAGTTACAAAATATAATGCTGCAGTATCATTGGTGCAGTTCTATTAAACTCTCAGGGGTCGTGCATTATTTCTTTTTAGTATCAAACGTGTGTTTTTAGAGCTGAAATTAGAAGAATGGCCGGTTTTAAAATCTTTTTTGATGATGACAGTAAAACCTTTTTTTTTTTTTTAAATATTGCTGCTAAATATCAAATGACTTCATCCTGATGCCGTACAGTGTCAGTACACAGTTTCCAAATTCTTGTTAGCGTTAAACAAAACGTTTCGGTTACCAGATCAACTTCATATGAAAAGAGGGAAAAGATCAGAGACAAACAAAACAAGGAGCCCAGCAAATATCATGTGATCAGATATGATAGAATAAGGCAAAAATAATGGCTGAAGAGACACTTTAAAAAGATGTTTTGATGTTTAAGTTAATCTCTATAACTGCAGCTCATTACAGACTCCGAGTCGTGCTGTTTATCCAGTTTGAGAGTACACAAAGTATTTTTTTCAGAAAGCTCTCAAATGGCTCGTACAGCTGAATGTTTGCACGTGGTTGCCTAGCGATAAGATTAAACCGGGGGAAAAAGAACAAGCGCGGAGCCCATAGTGCAGCGCTCCTCTATGAAAATATAAGTGAATAGGTTGTCAGATGCATTGTTCTTTACAAAGTGTTCGACAGTGATTTCATTTGAATCCAATGTTGGAAATGTTGGCTGTTTCCACAAAAACCCACCTGATGCTGAGTTTTCTTTTAACGCCGTCAGCCTGCTCTGGCTTTGACCTCTGCACTCTTAACCACCCCCATGAAACGAACCATGACAACATTTGTGCGGCATCGTGTGCACAAGTACAATAGCACCAAAACTTTCTTTCTATTAATCTTCTTTTATTTTTTCTACTATAAAAGAAATACTCTTTCTAATCATGGGAAGCTGCCAACAAAACCTCTAAACTAAATGACTGAAACGTTGTTTGTAACTGCAGGATGAGTGTTTTCTGATCTAATGGCCCGAGCAGCAGGACAATATCATCTGTCAGTGCCTTCCAAAACCATTAAATAAAACCTGATTAAACTTTGCTATAGGTTTCTGCACAAAAGCAACTTTGTTAAAGTCGGCATGAAGTCTTAAATTGGTGTTTTTATCACATGTCTATGAAATACGAGGGTTGGTGTTGTGCCGTTCTGGAGACAGTTCTGGCCTCACGTCAACTTTTTCAAACCTTTTTTCTGGTTTTCCCTCCTGATGCTATGTTTCCTGGTTAGGAAAGAAAGCAGCTAAGCTAGAAGAAATCCTGCGAGCTATTTCTGTTTAAAGTTATCGTGGTCGTCATCGAACATGAAGCGAGCAGCCAGAGGTGAGGTCAGAACCAGGCAAAGGGAAGGCAAGCGTATCCACAGGGATCAGCAGAGACAGAGTCAGAGATGATGGAACGCTGAAGACGGGCTCAGACTGCAGGAGTTTTGGGATGATTTACATATACAGTAAAAATTTTACAACCACAGCATCCACGTGTAGGCGCTGAGCGATGCCCTGGGGGGCGAGGTGTTACTGTCACTCCCTGCTGTGAGGAATATCTCGTGGGGAGCGACAAGGTCAAATATCAACGCCGTTCATATTCACTGACTTATCACTGTACACAAACACAACTTTAGAACTTTATAGGAGTTCTGGGATGATTTACATATACAGTAAACCCCCACTGTCGCCACATTTAACTGTAGGCTCTATGCTCCCCTCGGGTGGAGGTTATTATTGTCACTCCCCGCTCCCTGCTGTGAGAAATATCTTGTGGGGAGCGACAAGGTCAGATATCAAATAATCAGTTATCAGTGATCGCCTTGCTCGGTCACCCGGATGCTCAGGACAAATCAAACTCGCCTGTCAGGGGCCTCGGTCAGGGGCCTCGGCCTTGAAAAACCTCCTGGAGACCTCCATGAGCACTACCCTTGTTGTAAATCGCTTTGGATAAAAGTGTCTAAATGTAAATCACTGGTCCACTGAGAAATTTTCATTCATCAAGCAAAAATGCAAAACGTTATGAGGATTTTCTGCTTTTCAAGCAGGTTCAAGTGTTGCCTGAAATTCTGTTGACCATGACACACAACACATGTTGGGCTGCAGTGTCGGGAATCTAATTAGTGAATCTATGCCGTGCTGCTGTTGCAGGCATTGTTAGCTCCTTCTGCATAAAAGCATACACAATATGTGCAAAATACAAGAACATAACTAGAACCTGAGGTCAAACCTACAAGGTCACTGCGCTTATTTTCAGCCTTTACTCTGCTCCTTCCCTTCAAATCAGCAGAAACACACAGGAAGGTCTTAAGTGACATTTCACTGCGGGAGTCATGGCAACCATTTTGCTCTAAACCCCACCATTACCTCCTGAACATATCAGGGCTGAGACACACAAAGGAAGGTGGACCTTCGAGTGTGTGTTACGTGCATTGTTCCTCCGTGAGACCTCGCTTAAAAAAAACACCAACACAGGTCAAGGCTGGCACAAATGCCCTCTGACCTCGGAGAGGTGGATGAAAGGGGGGCTGAATCAAACCAGCCAGATTAGGTCTGTGTGGGCAGGAAGAGGAAGGAAGGGAAGTGGCAGCTCGCCACTTGACCTCCATATGTGTGACTGACTGTCCCCCTGGGAAAGAGGAAGGTAGAGGACAGAGCATCTTGATGGCCTCCTACAGCTTGGCTCCAGTCTTGTCCGGGACAATGAGCAATCAGGAGTAAGTGTTGGTGATTATGGAGACACTCAGTGCAGACCTGGTCTCCAGTGAACCTGGTGAACCTTCACGATAACGTCAGCCTCCAGCAGCCTTCTCAGACCGCGTCTAAACCTGAGAGCAGATCTTTTTCTAAACCCAACACCTTAAAGTTCAATCTTTGAATGTTAAATATCTACTTATTTAAACGTGAACTTATTATTTCTTAACTATCTACGCTTGGCAACTATTGTTGACTCCAAAAATCTTTTGCATTGGCACTGAATGTTGGCACCAGACTTTAAATGTGTGCTGCAGAATTTAATATGAATCTCTCAACAATACCGGGCAGCTTTTTCGGTTAAATTTGGTGTAAACTAAGCTCACCAAGCCAGCATTCTTTACAACCAAAAACAGAGTATCTTTTTGAGGTTTTCAAGAGTTTTTGTGGCAGTAAAGTTGAGAATCAAGTCAGATATATATATATATATATATATATATATATATATATATATATATATATATATATATATATATATATATATATATATATATATATAATGTACCCCCTCCCAGGAACGACAGACGTGCCATAGACAACATCTAAAGTCGGACATGTTGAGAATGGCCACAACTTCCAGGCTTTCTCCTCGAAAACATTTATAGTGCCGAGCCAAATGTCACACCACCACACACCTGGCCAATCACTGACGTTCAAAATCTTTGTTTTTTGGAAAGTTCCAAAAAATTTCAGTTTGTAAACTGTCTTTTCAGATTAGCTAGCTTACTGTGGATCCCTGAGGTCCCTGTCTGACTTGGAGACGCTTTCTTCACGTGATGTTGATCATAAAAAGTATATTTTTCAGGTCAGCGAAGGACGTCTGGCTGATATGTTTTGCCAACATTTAGCCACAGAAACGACTGAAAGTGTCGCAAAACAAGAAACTTTGCAAAGCTGCTGTCGCCCGTCCTGCAAAATCTAAAACCCACAGCTGATAAAATATCAGTCAATCCTCGCCGCTTTGTCTTTATGATAATCAGGTTCTGTATTAAAAAACAACTGCATATGTGTAAGCGCTCCAAAAATCTGAAAACAACATTGTTGTAATCAGAACTGCTTTAGTGTTGAAGGCAGACGCAGCGATTACCATATGGTAGCAGCAGCATGCACAAAGACGTTCCCAGGCTTTGATGGTAAAACAGAGGACACCATTGATGCTGCCGTGAATGCGATGCACCCGTAATATGCTGCATATGTTTCTCATCCCATTGCAACTCTATGGGATTAAGCCTCCAAAGCCAGACACACACACACACACACACACACAAATATACACACATGCAGAGTCTACGGCCTCGCCATCTCAGGGTCCCCCTAATCATGTTCCTTCCATGGGTCCCCCTCTCTTCATTAAAACACAGACAAGAAAAGGGGGTGCAGACAGGAGCAGGGTGGCAAAGAAAGGCTGCTGAGACGGAGTCCTCCAGCCTGTCTGGTTAAGAGTGTGGGAGCGTGTGTGACGGTGTGTGTTTTTGGAGAAGGGTGGGGTATGGGAATTGACTTTGGTATTAAACGACCTGATTGAGAGACACCCACCGACTCGCCACTACCGGCAGCAATTTGCTGTCTGGGTGGCACAAAGGAGAGGTCAGAGGTCAAATAAGTGCAGTGAGATGGAGGCTGCTTTCTCATGGTAATGCCGTCACAAACAAGTCTGCATCAATCCAGGCCTGTTAGTGAAGAATGTGACACACTGCATGAAGGCATTTATGAATATGATGCTGGGTGTAGTGAATGACACCTTTTGAGGAACCCATGAAAATTCACAGGAAGTGTTACGCTGGGTGAATCACATCGGTAAGTCCTTCAGTCCAGCGGTTTTTGGCGGATATGTTCAAAAAATAACACGTCTGTTTCTGTGAATCTGATTTGAGAATCAAATAAATTAAATCCCAAATCTATCAATTTATCCTCCCGGAGTGCTTAAATTTAATTAGACCAAACCAAATGGCCAATGAGGAGTAAGGAGCATAAACCCTCTGGGGTCTATCAATTTGCTTGGACTCCGGAGGGTTTAAAGCACCAATTCACATGAAAATATAGAAAGAATCAAAGTTTGTTGTGGATTTGGAGTGGCTTGTTAGCAGTGATTAACGCTGCTCGAAAGCTGGACCTGTCGAGAAATTGGGAGATTGTGAAATCACACGAGAATCCATGTCGCCAGTCTTCAAGCTATGCACTTGTGTTCAACCAAGTTGCTAGAGGTTAGTGGAGATACCACAACCCTCAGGGTGTTTCCACACGAGCGCTGGTTGGTCCGCTTTAAACGGACCAGAGTTTGTTTCCTCGGATAGTCCAGTTCGTTTGGGCAGGAGTGAAAGCTGATCCGAACTCTGGTGCAGACCAAATAAGCGAACTCTGGTAAACCAAGTGAAGTCAAGTGAACCTTGGTGCAGTTCGCTTTCAGTGGTGACGCAAACGCACTGTCCAGCAAACCAAAGATCAGAAAGCCAATTGACATTCCCAGTCCAATCGAAGCGAGTCCCCCGGACTATCCTGGTGTGAAAGCAACATCACTTGTATGAGAACTAGATCTGACGGCCACGAGACACCACGCCGTGACACTGGAGAGTATTTCTTCATTGGAAGAAGTGCAAAGAACAACATAGAAGGCTTTTCTTGACGGGATGGGAAAGATGTTTCACTCTACTTCCAACTGCCTTCGGTAAAAGTTTGAGTACATGATACGGTTTGTTGATCTGGCTGCTGGTTGAAGTTCACCTGTGATAGACGTTCACAGACAGATGGTTCATCCAGTCACCTGGCCCTGTATTTTTTCCGCCTGCCCTTTTCCAAACAGTTTCCAGCGATGACTGGTTGTGAGTAACAAACCATCTGGCGCAGTCAACTGCGCCCCCAAAGCAATGCTTTATAGGGTTGACGTAGACTTGTTGACATCTGTTAACATGTGTTCCTCACGCTTCAAGCTGAATGTAATGACCTCTGGATAGATTGTCAAGGATGCAACAAGTCCTCCAAACTGAGTGACATTTGACACGCAGACACAATTTGTCTGTGCCGTCCAAAATCGTCACAAATCGCTGTCAAAAAATAAATGTTTCGTGGTTAAGGATTGGTTACGTTCAGGCACAGAATAACTAGATTATGGTTGCAGGGGTTGGTTTTAGCTGTTCCTATATTAATTGACTTAATCTTCTTGGCTCCTGAGATAAAATATAGAAATATATACTAAAGAAACTGAAGTTTCTGCTCAGGTTTTTGAGTTTAAGTCCTGGTCGACAAATTCCTGCATGTGAATCCAGAAAGCACCAAGCACAAAGAAGCAACAAAGTCAAGTTTTTAACAACAGGAGGTGATGGATCACACACTTACGCTCTTTCACACACACGCACATCCACCCTTTTGTATCTGGCTGGTTGCCTCTCAGGAGGAGGCAACAAGCCTGCAGCACCTCCTTCCACTTTCTTCAGAGGGGCCAGAGAGAGAGAGAGAGAGAGAGGGAGGCCCCTCGACATGCAGACATGAAGCATTATGTTTGCCGGCTGCCTGTCTTGCTGTCTGCTCTAGGCTGTTGAGATGGAGGTAAAGGAGGCAGCTCAGGCCTCAGCACTGGATGACAAGATGTCTGAATACTCGACGCTTGTCATCACTCCCGACTTCATCCATCAAATACGACGATCTGTTGCTCTACGCTCGACTGTAGTTACCCCGCTAACATCATGTTGGAGGCGCCTGTCTGCCATAACATTGAAGTCAGGCGACGTAATATAAAGAGCGTAAGAAAGTCAAAACATGGACACGTCATTGCTGTCATTACACGGTTTGACCACTATGTGGCTTCAGTCGGGCGCTCCTCGGGGGGGCTCGGGTATTTTACGTGATTTCTTGGTTTGTCTTTGTCGTGTCTGTTCAAATTGGGTTTTTTTATCTTTCCACCATCCAAACAAACCAACAGCCACACGCTCAGGTGAAATATGTTGCGTAACAGTGAGGACCAGCACCTCTAACTGTGTGACTGCCCCCTACTGGCACGGCATGCAAATGCCAAAAAAGAACAACCGCATAATCTTTTGTGATTCTTTCATTTTACTGCCACTTAAAGGGATTTCTCTCTGTGTGTCTCACCTGTTTGTATCTGATGTGAATAAAAGACAAATCTCTTAATAACTTCTCTTCATGTACTTAACTCCACGTAATACTCGGTGACATTTCCACCTGCGTCTCTTCATCCTGACAAAACAGATTAGAGCTTCAGACTCCTCTGCCGAACAGCAGCAGATTTCCTTCACACACTCACAGTCTTGACGTTTGATTCACGATCAATCTCTTTGGTTCGGACTCTTTCATGGAAAGTAACTAATACATTTACTCAAGTAAAACTTTTAGGTACTTGAGTATTTCTGTTCTCTCCTCCTACTTTATTGTGTTTTTTACCCCGAGGCATTTATTTCTAGTTGGCAGATTTAAAAGAAACACAGTGATGAACACATCGATGCACCAATAATTATCATCCAATAATAAAGATTATTCTAAAACAGTCCATTCTCCATGAGGATTACTTTACTTTTAAATACTTTAGGTAAAGTTTGAAGCTAATACTTTTGTTTTTGTACTTAATATAGTAGAAGATCTGAGTACTTCTTCCACTGTTGCTGTTTCGTTTTTGAACAATCGCTGAAGAATATCTGTTTATCTGTGACTCACACAAATCAACATTTCAACATGCTTAAATAATATCTGGGATACAGATTAGCCTGAAAACTGCCAGCATCCGTTCTTTGTTGCCAAACAGGAGCACTGTCTGATGGGACTTTTAACAAAGGGAGGATGAGGAACTGAAGAGTGAGAGAACCTGCATGAAATTGAATTCAGCCTTCTGTTTATTTATTTATTTATTTTGATATTTCGGAAAGGAATAATTCTGTGTATCGGCGTCAAACCTGAATTCACACTTCTACCCATCAACAGCACTTTAGCTTATCTTTAGCATTGCAGTGGTTTAATCTCACACACTCTACACACACATGGACCGATGACTCACACAGATTTCTGGGTGATTACTCTCGTGCTCTCGTACCGTCTTGGGAAACAGGAGAGGAGGCAAGATGAGAAAAAGATGCCACCATCATCGCCGATTGACGCCTGTCAGTCAGTGGAACAGTAACTCACATCAGAAGAGATTTTCCCAGTCACTTCAATACACTTCAGTTTTCCTGGAGGCAGCATCTAGTGGCCGTCAGTGGAACTGCATCTTCATGGACTTCAGCTGTCAGACATCATGGCCTCTTCTCAGAGAGTCTGGATGATGTCTGATCTTTAAAGTGATTGTGTAACATAACTCATAATTTATCCGAATGTTGAGACAACATGTGACGAATAATCCAGCCAAGTAAAAATATAAATGTTTGTTTTTAAATATATTTTGAATATTTCAAAACCAGGAAAACATTTTTCTGAAATTAGAGACAGCGTCCACACAAAACTACAACTTATTATTAATAATAATAATAATAATAATAATAATAATAATAATAATAGATGGTTTGTGTGTATCCCTGTAATATATAATATAATAATAATCCTGTAGTAACCTGCAGTGTAGGCCTCGTGCATGTTGCTGCTCTCGTGACCTGTTTAAATTAGTTAAAAGGCAGCGTTTTCGTCTCTATGGGCCCGATTTTATATAACAGCAGGAGAACATGTGGAAAAATGTAATCTTTTTGAATTTATAATAATCATAATAATAATAATAATAATAATAATAATAATAATAATAATAATAGTAATAGTAATAATAATAATAATTGGTAGCATACAGCAGAAATGGTCCAGGTGTGTGTGAACTGTCCCATGGACAGATTCTTCATATGTGGTGAGTCATCGGAGTCTAATTACAGTTTAAACCGTGACGTCATCCACTAATGAGCAGAAAGTCTTCAGACCTGCAGGACGTCAACAACAGACACTTCCTGCGTCATGGTGATCTTCAGCAGCAACAGTTCGTTAGTTCGTTCACTTCATGAGCGGGTTAAAAATCTAAAGAAGTCACCAAACTTTATTTTTTTCGATGCCAGTGATGATCAGAAAAGACGTTTCAGTTTTTAAGTCTGTCATTTCCTCACGTCGTTACTAGAAATTAATATCTGCGATGCAATTCTCTGTTTAAAATGATTTTACGGTCAACAAGTTATTATTATATCACGCTGACGCAGCTCTGCTTTAGCGTTATAAAATAATGTCAACTCAGATATTTTAACTTAAATTAATGAGTTAAAAGTTCAAAGTTATCACACATAAATAACTGAAACTCTGATTTTTGTGTCCAGTTTACGTCTCTGACAGACTTTGTCATCTCTTTTGTCTCTTGTGGTTCCTTAAATGTTTTTTGGCAGCGCTGGATTGGCTGATCATAACGGAGCGAATTTTAAAACTTTATTTTTATTTATGGCGAAAAAATTTAAATTAGAAAGCAGATTGTTTTGTCTGTGAGGTGATTTAATGTTTCTATGTGATGGGGAAAAAACCTGAATAAACGATGATATAAAGGGTGTCTGTGATGTTATCAGAGGAGTGGATATAATCACCAAATTAAGCGGCAGAAATTGGCATATTTAATGATGGCACGTGGAAGAAGAAGCGTCCTGGTAAATTCTGATAAACCATCCGGAGTGTCATATGTGGTGGAAGTGGTTCAAACGACCCTGACAGTGCATTAAAATCATATTTTACTCTAAAAGAACAGAAGCAGGCCTCAGTTTGTGGCGGCGCCCGAGCAGGAGCTCTCCTCTCCGGGCCTTTTCTTGCTCCAGGCCCCCTCTCTCTCTCACACAACACACACACACACACTCCCTCTCTTGTCTGTTGAGGGGTGTCTAATCAGGGAAGACAAGCGGCTGACGGAATGACGATGCTTAATTGGCATGGAGTCGTGGGAACGCGTAAACAAACAGCTGCCATTTTCATTTTGCTTGTTTCCCCCTCGTCCCTCTTCCTCATGAATAAAGCCGCCGCGGAGAAGTGGAACAGCAAACCTGGCAGCTGCAGGGAGGCTGAACTGAAGGAACGAAAAGGAGATGAGGAGGAGGAGGAGGAGGAGGCCCGGATTGGAGATTAGCCTGACTTTAATCCGCCCTGCACCTCCTCCAGCGATGGGAGGAGAAATAAAACAGCGCACAGATACATACCTTGTGAACAAGAGAAAAAACGTCCTGCTCACATAAAGGAGAACACATCTCCAAGTTAAGCTGTGCATGTGATTATCCTGCTGTGCTGTGTGAGCGGGAAACACACAGCTCTGCTCAGTCTGCGGGGACTGACTGTTTGTCTCTCGTGGTGTCATTATTCCTATAATATTCCTATAATGTAATATTGGGCCTGTGGGGGCACGCACACACACACACACACACACACACACACACACACACACGCACGCACAGATTTAAGATTAAACTTCTTTTTCTACTCCATTAAAAATTAAAATTTCACTTTGGCCTCACAAAGTGGGAATTATACAGATAAATAACATAAACAGAGAGGGAGTAAAGTTCAACAGACACATAGAGACAAATATTTCTTCATTTCAAATCTTCCTCCAGATAAAAATCTGATTTTTTTAAATCCCCTGATCAAAACTTGGACTCGTGTTTAACATGTTTTATGTTATTAATGCACCACGTGACGCTATAAAGGGAAAAAAATGATTAATCATAATATATATACGAATTATAAAAAATAAGAGATATAAAAAAAGATCCAGTTTATGAACATTAGTGTCAAATATTTTTATAAAAAAGTAAGTAAAGATATTTTTATTTAGCATTTTTTCAAAACAAAAGTTACAAAGAGTTTCAGAATAAAAGCACAAAGAGCAACAAAATAAAACTCATGAAGAAAAGTGTTTTCTTTTTTTTAAAAATAAATAATAATTAATAAAGACAGAAAATCAGAAACAGGCCGACGCTTTCTTTAACGTGTCTGATGAACAAACTCTCCTCATTAAAAAGTGCAGACTTAATAAACATTAGACAGCTGAAACAAATCAGGACTGTTGAGCTGGTTACAGTCGATCTGACGAAGATCTAAATCTTTGACAGCAGCTTACATTAGTTACCAGTTGGTCACTGTTATGAGGAGATCAGAGAATTTACTGGGGACTATTTTCAACAGCGGATGAATCCACATTTGATGCTCTAGTATTGTATTAAAGGATATATCAGTCTATCTCAATAGATTCCTACCTACCTGTCATGTCCTACTAAAAATTTAAAAATGCATCATGAATGTAAATATAATTTTTTAAAAGTCTAAATAAT
The DNA here is from genome assembly GCA_014281875.1 of Nibea albiflora. Classification (NCBI taxonomy): domain Eukaryota; kingdom Metazoa; phylum Chordata; class Actinopteri; family Sciaenidae; genus Nibea; species Nibea albiflora. The sequence continues at coordinate 23,807,537 of CM024804.1, read as the reverse complement.
CTCCTTAACCAGCTGGGAACTGTAGTTTTTTAGCAAATGGAGGAAATAGTGCCAGTTTGTCGGGGACTATATTCAGCTGCGGATGAATCCACATTTGGAGCTCCAGTGAGATGTTTATTTTTTGACCTTCTTGTTGCCTCAGGTGTGTGTGTGTGTGTGTGTGTGTGTGTGTGTGTGTGTGTGTGTGTGATATGAAGGGCTGTGTCAATCAGCTCTGTGGCTCGCAGAGGAAGATGCAGCCGGCTTTGATACTCGTCGGATGAATGAACTGAATTTGTTGACTGTAAGACCGAAGACACATGGATTTTTCTTTATGTTTACAAATGAATAGATGTTTTCCTGCAGCACTGGCCTCATTAGCAGGAAGATGAAACGCCCATGACCTTCTTGTCTCTTTTTATTCTGTAAAAAGTCACTTTAACCATCAGCAATGTTGAAGTGAGAGCTGCTTTTTCTTTCTGTTAAGCTATTTAATTAACCCTTATTAACTGGACTTTGAATGAAACTTTAACCTCTATATTTAGGTTAAAAATGTCACATAAAGAATGTTTGAAAGTCCTTTTTCTTCATGTGGAGGCACGCGTACAGCGTGAGCGCTCTAATTGGAGTCTGAATCGTGTCATTCAACAGTTTAGAATTATGATATTAGCTCCTCTTTTCTCTCTTGATTACATTCTTATTAGCATTTAATTTTCAGCATTTTAATCCCCGCATATGTTATATCAGACGTCCATATAGTGCTGAGCAGACATTAAGATTAAGACCTGATTAAAAAAAATGAGAATTAATTAATTCTTTTGAAGTTGCACGTCTTCCGATTGGCTCTCGTGGCAAAAGCAAAACATTCTTTCTTGAAGCGGTGGATCGTCTCCATCACGTGAGATCTGCTCTGACAGAGTTCCTGCAAGGCCTGACAAACAGGGACACAGAGGACGCGCTCACACAGTGTATTTACAGACCAGACAGTTATTCAGAGGCTGTTCTTGGTTGACTCGTAGCTTCTTTCTCCAACCGCCCGTCCGTCTTTGTCAGTGCCAGCTGAGGAACCTCCCTAAAAAAGGAGCGAGAGGGCGGTGCAGTGTCCAAACGATCACGAAGACGGACACATTTCACTTTAGATTTACTTTCCTCGACTGGATGGAGAAGTATTTAGATCTTTCATTACACTAAAAGAATACACCAGACTATAGAAAGTACTTCATTACAAGCCAGCCAGCCAAAAAAGTACAAAAGTATCGTCAAACAGCACTTAGAGTACTTCTCATGCAGAAATCCTCACTGTTAGTTTGTACTGATGTTGTATTATTGGTGTTTTGTACCTGGTGACACAGAAGTATAAAGTAGCATGATGCAAAATTGTATTAAAGTGTGTATTATTTCATTTAGTTACATTCCAGTACTGCTAAAAAGTGTCTGTCCTGGAGCTTTCTATCACGTCAAATGTTCTTCCTCAGCACATTTAAATAAAAATAAAAAATTAATTTTCTTTTTATTTCCTGAGCATTTTCAGGATCCTCCGTTTTATTTGAAGCATGTCGTATTTTCACTGTAAAGTACCGTAAAATAATTACAGTTTGCAGCTGTGTTTTACTTCAGATGTTTGATTTCCTCCATTTTTCTTGGCGAAAACAATAAAAATAAACTCTGCAGTTGCTGTTCTGGAGCTTTTGATCATCCTGTACAGCCTTCCTCAGTAGACAGAGCCGCCCATCAAAATATAGATACTGAATTTAGCATTTTGTGTTGTATTAAAGGTCCAGTGTGTCAGGTTTAGTTCACAGAATAAAGTGTGTGTGTAACCGCCTGAAAATCAGAATGAGACTTTATATCTACACTTCCATGTCCGCCATGTTGAACTGGCATGTTTCTACAGTAGCCCAAAACAGACAAACTAAACCAACTAAATCCTCCAAACTGCTGCTTTAAAAACTGAGCATGAAAGTTTTGACCTTGGCTGAAGCCACCTCATCTCGAGCTTTCTATCGTATCACATGATCTTCCTCAGCGAACGGAGTTTGCAACCGTTTTCGAACGTTTGCAAGGAGGAACTTTGATCCGTAAAATGACGATGAAGATGTCACTGACGGCGCAAAACACTGATTGATCACAAGCAGAAATCAGTTTAGTGATCAACCAGAGTGAAGTAATGAATGCGCAGCTGAACGGTGTGATTGGATGTTGGAGACACGTCTGAATTTGAAATGGAGCCCAATCAACGAGCGACCTCCTCCTGCTCGGAGACAATGATAGGTGGGATGAACGGGGCGGGGCGTCGAGCAGGCGCTCTGCACAGCTGGAGGGATTTAAGCATTTGAGCTACCTTTGATATTCTGCTTTGAATTAAGGGCTGCATTTTCCTTTTCTGTTTCCCCGGAGTGGCAGCAGTGAGGGGACAGAGCCACAAATTACATCATTTACCGAGGTGTGTTGTATTTCTGCTCATGAGAAGACGTGGTGGCGGCGGCGGTGGCGGTGGTGGTGTTGGGAGGGAGTGTAAGAAGAAAGCAATACGGCCACAATTGGGCCAATGAAGCATATCACGCGCATTCACTTTGCATTTGCCACTTCCTTCAAGACTTTTCTTTCTTTGATTTCTTTGAGGCACTGCGGCACTCCTCACATGCTAATAATAGACTTGTCCATCAACTGTCCCCACCCTTGGAGTTAATTGGCGCTGTGCAAAGGGAGCCAGCGTCGCTCTGAAGTCGGGCCGTCATTAGATCAGTGGATGCTGACCGTCCCCGGCTCACATACACTCCTCTGATCTGCACACACTCCCCATCTTTTTCACCGCCCCACCTGCTCTCGCAGCACGCCCCCCCGCCGCCCCTGCAGAGCGGACCCTCCCTTTCACCGTCCCGTGGTGTCCTCTCAGAAGGTCTTGAGAAGGCCGAACTGCCTCCTTTCACATCTACGCCTCAGACGCCGCTGTGATCTCACTCTGACTAGATAGCTCTCCTCCCCGCCCACAGGAAGAGCCCGGAGATTGACTCACCCTGATACCTGCATCCATCGTTACACAGCTCATATCTGTCAGGCTTGTGTCATTTTCATCTCTTACTGTGTTCTGAAAAAATCTCTGCCAGTGTGGTGCTTCTCCAGCACAAATCAAATTCTTTCCTGGAGTCATTTTAAAGATTCTGGTGCGGCGATCTTCAAAATAAAAGACCTGTTCCTCCAAAAACTGAAGTTAATTTGAAAGAGATTTACTGGAGATGTTTTAACGTGTTAAAAGTCTAAAGGGCCCCACAGTAAAAATCACTGATAGATGCAGACTTCTTTTCTTTTCTGCCCTTCCATCTCGATGGGGAATCAAACCCACACCATCTCTCCTCAAACAGGCCCAAGATAACGACAAACTCCCCTGAAAACAACACTGAAAGAAACGGAAATCAAAGAGGCGTCTCCCCCTGTTTTTCTCTGACGGTCGGGGTTGCGACAGGAGCCGTTGCACAACAGCTCCGACTGCCAAGAGGGCTTCTGTTCGGCGTCTGCATGTGTGTGTGCACATGTGAGCCTTTCATGCGTGCAAACACGTGTACCGTGTGTGTGTGCCAGCAAAGAGATTCCCCCTGTTTTTTCTGTTTCTGTGTAAATCACAGTTCATCTTCACAAAAGGTCCGACTGTCACACTGATACTGCGAATGCAGCTGGGTGCAGAAAGGTGAAAGATCCAGGCTTTTAAGTTCAATTAAGAATGATCAATTATTAAAAACGAAATTATTTTCAGCTTCTTTCACGCTCACATTATTTTTTAATGTCAACACATTAACAATAAATTGATCCTACTAGTGTTGTGTGAATCACAGCTGGATTTTCTTCCTCTGCATCCAAAATATCTTAAAAATCAGTGAGTCAGACTGTTGCACTGGTTTTATTACGATGAACACACACGGTAGTTTTATTTTGATTCGTACGTTGTCCAGCTGCATCAGAGCACAAAATGTGGATTAATCCGCCGTTGCAAATAGTCCCCCAACAAACACACCCTTTCCTCTTTGTTTGAGATTTTATAAAAACTACAGCGCCCCGCTGTTTTTAGGAAATTATTTAACTTTTAGAAAAATTATATTTATATGCGTGACGCAGATTTAAATCTTCAGTAGCGATGTTTTCCGTGATTTGAACTGCTGCCAGTTTTCTCTTGATATTCGGCGGATGAAAATCTGCCTTAAAAACAGAATTAAACTATTTATTTGCAGCCCGTCAGAGCACAAACTTTCCCCTCTTTTTTTTTTGCACAGACTTGGTCCGTCTTGTGATATTAGACATTGGCCCTGTGACATTTTCAAAAAGCCAACACTACACTGAGGTATCCACTCGCTCCCGTCATTGTTGGTGACGGGAGAATAAATTGGCAGAATGTTGAACATATAAATATCTAAACTCTCAACCGTAAAATAATCGTGTCCAGTTTTCCACATGCAGCAGCTGAATCCTGGCGTGCACACACTCACGTGCATGCATGCATCATTCTGCGTGTGTGAGAGAATAAATGTGTCCTTTGGGGAGTTTGTGTCTGTATATGCACAGAGTTCAGAACACAAAACGCCGCCTCATGCCCTCTTTGTCCCCCCTCCTCTGCCCTGGCAGCTCTCCCATGATGCCCCTGCCCCCGGCTTCCTGCCTCTAATGGCCGTCTCTGTGTGCCATCTCGGGAAGCCTGACATCCCCTCCAGAGGCAGAGGGCCCGGCGTTAATGGAAGCCATTGATGGGCAAAGAAAGGCTCCTTTGTGGCGCCGGGGGCAGGCGTGGGCACCCGTTTGCTCACACACAGCTTCCCCTCCGCACACACTGGGCCGGCCGCTCAGAACTGAGTGCCAACAGCGGAGATCGAAAGACAGGAGCAGCAAAGTGCCCCCTTACCGGGGAAATGGCAGAGAGGGATGGGTAGAGCCGAGGGGGGAGGAGGAGGAGGAGGAGGAGGGAGGGAGGGTTGGTGAGAATGAGGAAAGGGAGGGTGAAAAACGACAGAGGGGTGAGCTGGCAAAGAGGGGGCGAAGCAAAAGAGGAAGGGATAGGTGGGGATAGGCCACAGCGAAAAGAAAGGCCGAGAAAGAGCAGGAGAGATTAACCGAATAAGACAAATTCAATTGGCGCATAGGAGGAACGAATAAAAAAAAAAGGACGTGAAGGAAATGGGGTACAAACCTCGCAACCAAACACTGAGCGGCAGAGAAAAGAAACCCCGGAGAAAAGGGAAATTGAGCAGGAAAAACAAAGAAACGGAGGTTGGGATCGCCCACGTCAATGAAGCTGGGTGGCCCAGGAGGATAAAAAAAAAAAAAACGGTGGCAGGGTGCTTGGAGGTCTCCCTCTGCCACTGTACAGCCTGTCAGCCTCTCGCTGGCTCTCTCCCCTTTCGGTGATTTATAACACCTGAATTGTTCTCCTTTAACAGAGTTGTGAATGGGAGAAAAAAGAGAGGGGAGCTGCCGGCGTGCCAAACAGTCCCGACGTTATTGATAACCAAACAGATGTGTCCAGTTTGGAATGAACATCTGACGCTAAATCTGGGCTAACGGTTTTTGTTGTCAGGGAAATACTGTACGCTGGCAGCCGGGGCGCTCAATAGAGATGTGGGCTTATTGTGTGTGTGTGTGTGTGTGTGTGTGTGTCGTTTTCATTCATTCAAAATAAAAAAAAGTCTGCTTCCTGGCGCCGTGCTTTCCAGGTGACGTCCCCTTCTTCTCTTCATTGTTTGCTGTGACAAGAAATCCAAAACATACCTTTTCTGGTCTCGTTGGTTTAGCTGCGCCGCAGGTTTGGACGCGCGTTCTGAGGATGCAAATTATTTTAAAAAACAAAAGAAAAGGAGCTCTTCTGAAGGTCTGAGCTTGCCCGACTCGACGTCGCCACCTACCGGTTTGACATTCAAGCCGTCCATCCACCTCTTGTCTCCCTGCTGCGTTAGCACACAGCCTCCTGCATTGTTCAGGCCCGCTAATTCATCCCAGCAGCCACTGCTGCTAATTTCCAAACCCGCTGGCAGCGTGCCATGGCCGGAAGTTGCAGCGCCGTGCACACACACCGCCTGTATCCATGCGCCACCGTGGGAGAGCGGCGAGAAAATAGTGCCATATTTGTCCCAGTATGTCATCTGTTTAACACGCCTGATTGGCTTTCACACCATCGCCTCCTAATTAATATGCGGCGCCCCCCCCCCCCTCGCCCCGCCTCTCCTCGCCATGCCCTAAGACAAAAGCGTATTGTGTGAGCACCTCCTGTTTTAATTACGCTCAAAAAGGAGAGACGTGTGAGGGGTTCGTGTGTGTGTGTGTGTGCGTGTGTGTGTGTTCTGCATTTATGAATGCACGAGCGATGTGTGTGTGCACTTGTGTACGCGAGCACTGTACACAAACATATGATATGTGCACTGAGGGAATCATAAAACAAGCACATTCATCGTCATGTCATGCAGCACGTATGCTCTTGCATGTGTGTGTCTTTGCGTGAGTGTGTGTGTGTGTGCGTGTGTGTGTCCTAAAACAAGAAGAATTGCAATGCCATTGCTAGGGGAGGAGCTGCCGCCGTCCTATCCCACAGGAGAGAGAGAGAGAAAAGTGTTGTTGCTTGTTGCCTTTATGCAAATTGGCATCCGATAAAGGTTTTTTGGGAGAGCCACAAAGAGGGTTTGTGATCGGAGCGCTGAGGAGAAAGGGAGAGGTTAGGAGGGGTTATGGGGAAAAGACAGGGACAAAATTCCCATCGGTGCACCCACAGACATCATGTTACATTCCTCCTTTCTCCTTTTTTTTCGCCCCTCTCCTCTCTTTCCTCTCTCCTTCTTTTCATCCCTCTCTTCCTCACATCCATGACCCGGTTATTAATTTGGTTGAGATTAGTGGCTCGTTAATTAACGTATGCCCCCCCCCCCCCCATCTTTTCCTCTCCGCTGTCTCTTTCTCTTTCGATTGTATCGGATTCTGGGTTTTTATTTTTTCTTCTTTCTTTCTGCGGTCTTTTATCAGTAGCCTTCTTTTCTGTCTTTTCCGTTGATGAGAATGAGGTAATGTGCAGCGCGAGGGGAGTAAGAGAAGAGGATTGGGGTGAGTCCCTCCTCCCTCGATTCCCTCAGGGACCTTTCTCAAACAGAGATAGCGAGGGCTTAACGACTGAATATGATGGTCTGCACAGTTGAATGAATTCATAATTTTAAGCCATACGCGTGGTAAAGATCTGGATTCAAGCACTCAGCTCTTCAGATCTCCTCCAAACAACCTCGGACTGATTCGGGGCACTTCAGTCCTCACAGTTTCAAATTCAAGTTTTAATCCCTTTAATTTCTCTTCTTGCGGGACTGCAAATGATTACCGCCTCGAACGCAACTCTGATCTGTCTTTGTTAGTCGTTAGCTTCCTGGTTTTAGTCGAGGGAGGACTCCTCCAGTGTGAATAACTCAGTCTCAGCACTGCTGATCTGCTGGAAGTGGATTCGACTCAGGCAGTTTGCTATGAGAGAGAGGGGAGAAAGTACTACTGTGTCAGGAGGAGTCCTGCAGGAGTTTGTTTGTGCTCCCGAAGCATGAAATATGACATGAAGATTGTGTGTTGACTTGATTATTTTAAGGTTACGTGAGTCTGTTTGTGGAGAGGTGACGTATTTGGGTCTGTGCAAATAAAACAGCTTGGGTTAAGGTTCGGATGAACCACCACACAACTTCAGAGTCGGAAGCAGAGACCACTTCCTGTTTCTCGTCACCTACCGTCACCGCTTCATAGGAAACATCCAGTATTTCTCTCACTCTGCATGCATGCAGCTCGACACGTCATTTTTCGTACGTTTGAACAGACAGCAAAAATGTTTACTTGCATGAATCTGAACTCAAAGAACACAGCTGTTCAATAAAGCCACTACGTTTTGTGACGCGTTGGAGGTTGTGAAGGCCAAAATATTGCTCGATGTAGAAAGCTACAGTCAGTATTCAGCTGGTCGCTGTTTATTTGAACCGTTTCAAGGCCTAAATATTTGATAATTCTGTGTTTCCCTCAAACTTGACTCATTATCAGGATTTAAAAGTTATTCTGAGCATAGTATCGAGTAAAACATGTATTTGTGATCTGTCCAGTTTTGTGTCTCCGTTCGGACCTGAGCAGCAGCTCCTGTAAGCCTGCATGTCATCTCATCTCCCCTGTGTGTGTGAAGGGAACATCCACACTGTCATCTCTCTCTAACCACCACCCCCCCCCAAAAAACCCAGCTAGCCTAGCATGACTTCCTAGCTACTCCCCTCCGTTCACAGCGCTGACTCGGCCCCTGGTGAGGCCCTGCTGAGCCACATGCTCCCTCAATAGGCTCACTCAATTAACGGGCCATGAAGCCCCTGACCTCTCCCGACCTCCTGTGACCCCCTCGAGTCACGCACCGCGGAGGCATGCGTGCTGGTGGAAGTGGCTGGTTTGGAGGAGCAGACATGCAGGCGGGCGGGTTGTTGGGAGGGGAGTCGGGGTGGAGGTGAGGGTGTGAGGGGACGGGCGGTGGTGTGAGGGAGGGGAGTCGGTCAGTGCTCTTTTGTTCCGATGGTGTCCAGCTTGCCCCCCTTCACCCCTGGTGTCTTTTCATAAGGAGTGTGTAATAACTGCCTTTGTTGGTTTTTCCTCTTGTAATGGCTCCAGTGGGAGGCCTTGTTAGTGCGCGGGGTGCTAAGCCAGGGGACCTCGCAGGAACTCTGGGATTAGAGGCTGCCCCCATTCTGCCCTAAATGTGATCCTTCCCTGTCACAATGCTCATTCAGCCAGCTGATGAATATGATTTCTTTAGATCTTCCTAATTGCAAAGCTTTTTTTTGTTCTATCTAAGGGTCTTAAATTTGGGTTTGCTTAGTCATCTAAAGGCCCAGGATGCAGCTTGAAGGATAAAGAGAAGTGTGAATTACAGAGAGGTGCGTCAATGAAATACTGACCGAGCCCCTTAAAATGAAGTCTGAGGAAAGCAGCTTATTAATGAGAGAACTTTAATGTTTCTTTGGATTCGTGAAGAAAATTTGAATTTTGAATTTTTAAGAGTGAAACATGAGACGAGAGATAACAAAAAATCATTTTTTCCAATTAGGGATTGTATGAAAATATAAAATTTCACTGACCGTCCTGTGACTTCTTAATAACTTAAACTGCAATTAGTGTTAATTCAACTTGTTTCATCTTAAAAACATAAAGTGCAAAGATATGTAATCATTCAGCAGCTCTTTGCAGCTCGAGGCGGAAATAAAATACAAATCTGTTGTGAGAATATTTTAAAGACTCTGCCTCCCCGTGTTTAACAGCCCCTCCTCCTCTAATCATTTTCATACAGTCCCTAAGGTTAATTAAGTAACATTGAGTACAAACATGCAGATTATGTAAATATGATTTGCCCTCTGCAGAAGAAAACCTCCTAACATCTTCCTTTTCCCGTTCGTCCACGCTGGACGAGAGGGGAGGTCCAGGTTGCACCCCGCTCGTCGACGACAGGCGAGCGATGAAAAGAGGCGAACATTTGAGGCCCTGAAAATGAACACTGCCACTACTTTTGTTGATTTGTCATTCACATGGCTGGCCATTTTTCAGAGAGAGAGGAAATTCAAGTGAAGCACTCCCAAGTACTCATAGAGCACTGAAGGCAATTTCCCCTCAGTCAAGTGGCTGAAACCCTCTCCAGCTGAACAACTTCCTGCATTTAGTCAGCATCCCCCACTGACACCCCTGCTCCATCACCACCCTGCCTGGCTGGCATCAGTCACAACCTCTCAGCGGGTCGCTGCTTCTTCCAGAGCGGTGACGACACCACCGTAATCTGGATCTGAAGGAAAAACACTGAAAATCACAGCCCTGAAAATCTTTCTTTACTGTACGCTTTGATTGTTGTGCGTGTAACATCTCAACGTAGCGTTGCTGCTAACTGCGCAGCTCAAACCAGACAGCAACATTTCCATATTTATCAGCGGAGATGATTCAGAGATGTTGATTGGAGAGTTGATGCGACTGTTCGGGACTGTAACGAGGGTTAAATTAACTCTGATGAGTGTGCACTTTCAGATTCACCACCGAAGTGTTGATATTTAGCAATGTGCAATTTACACCCAGAATTTGTCTGTGAAGGATCTCGGCAAAAACATAAGCACATGCAATAATTATGCAATCAAAGGATTATCATCACTGTGTCTTGTGAATAAGGAATGCAAAGATGTCGAGTTAGTAAGTATATTTGTGAGAACTTTTATGGGAGAACTATATAAGTATAAATACAGGATAAATACTCATTTCATGGCTGTTTCAGGGTGTTTTCATGGTCAAACTTCAGGGTCATAAATTACCCCGCACATAGCGATATAAAGATGAACTTTTACACAAATGAGCATGAATTTGATCAAACTCTGACGTCCTGTCAGCGTGTCAGATCCCCACAGTGGTTTTTAGCTTTGGCCCATTACGGCCTCCTCAGGGCTGTAAGCTGTGCTGAGGGGTCCCAAAGGGGAAACCAGGAGGTCCTGAGGGAGCCTATTAACCCATTATGTTCACCTCCAGAGAAGTGTTACGGACAACAATCACATACAAGCTGCAGGCTGAGCCACAAGAGGCTACAGCTGCTTTAGGACGACCCCCCGTGTTAGCCCGAGGCGCCGATCAGCACCATTCCCATGCCGTGCCTTGCTCAAGGGCCACATGTAGAGAAGCGAGGTGATAAGGTCAAGAGTATAATACGGCCTCCTGGATTACCGTGTGATACTGCATTGAAGGAAGGTGGGAAATTTTATTTAATTACAGTGTAATCAAGCAGGGTCACAGCCTGGATTTTCATTTTTAAACATGGATTGTAAATTTTACTTTGCATAAACAGAAGCAGCCCCCTCTTAATGTTGAAGTAGTGCAAATTAAACTCTGCTAATTATATTCTGCTAATCCACTTTTGCATCCGTGACAGTTTTCTTACAGCTACACCTAAAAAAAAAGATGAAAAAACTTAAAGTATCATGCAGAAATACAACGACACATCCTGGAATTTAAGCCTAAATTTCAAAATAAAAGCACATGTGGTCCCCCAGCAGACTCCTCAATCCACTGCCCTGTAAGTGGGAGAATTTTTCATCACTCTTCTTTATTGTCTATCTGAATAACAGACATTACAGTACAAGCTACACTAGTGAGGACTTGAGTTTTGTGCGCCGTTATCTACAGCACCCTTATTTTAAAAGCTCTACCCTGAATGATAATTTAGGTCAAACTCAAAGGCAATTTGTTCTGCAGCTTTTAATTACATGTTATTATGCAGTTATTATACTAGCTCACTATAGAATATATCTTAAGCAATAGAAATTAAAACAATTAACATTTCATCTAATATAATGATAGCTGTGCAGGCTTGAGGACCACAAAAAGACGATTCTATTTTTATTTTTCCGAGCCTTCAACATATTGCAGGTATGATGCCAAACAAGCGCATCTCCGGAAGACATATTAGACAAAAGAATAATTACCATAATCATGATTATTTTTCTCTGCATTTTAATTAGCCCTATGAAGCTCAATTAAGCTCTTCAGTATGAGCGCCTATTCAGTAAACAGCTGTCCACCTGTCTTCTCGTTCCTGGGAAAAGGCTGCGGCGCCCGTTCACGCTGAGGTACCATCACCAAATCATGTGTTTGTGTGTGTGTGGGGTGGGGGAGTCAGACGAGGGCCCCTGCAGCCTGCAAGGGGCCCTCAGTATGAGAGGCGATTAATGCCATAGAGAGGCAGGCAGAGAGAAAGGACGTCATTAAGATATGCTAATAGTTTGTTTACCAAAAGTTAAAATTTAACAAACGTCCTGATAGAAGAGAGATTAAGATTAATAATAATCTGTGATGAGAAATCACAAAGACGTGTAGGATTTGTAGCAAGTGCAGACGTGAATTTTAAAATGAAACTGATGATAATAATAATACATCTTTCTCTTGGCATGATTTCTATCTTCTTTGTGACAGTTTCAGCTAGTTGAACATGTCAGAGATGCCGTCACTTGACATGTAGAGCACTATGCATGTTCTCAGATGCTCTACACACTTTGAAATAGTTTGGATTCAGATGGCTGGAGGCTTTCAACAAAATAAAATATCTGCATATTCACTGAAAGATGAGTGTGCTGTGTTTCCTGCGACACAAGAAACATGTTGGTGGTTCATCCTGAACCTTGGTACGTTCAACAAATGTATCGATCCAGTAAAAGAAGTAAAAAAACTAAACTCTGTGATGTTGGTGTCTCCTGTGTTTGTCTTTTATGTTTTGAGTCGCGGCGTCACAGCTCCTGCAATGCACTGGTTGAAATCCAAACTGTAACGGAGCCTGCAAAGGAGCCGCGAGTACAGATCCGTTCCCACCTTCACTTCACGAGTTAACCTGTGAAGAAGATGGCGAAGAATGCTCCGTATGTTTTATGTTTCATCTTCAGTGAACCTTGTTAAGACAAACCACAGAGTACATGGAAGCGGTACCCCTAAACCAAACCCCGGGATATTCCTCTTCCTCAGTGGCATTAATCACCCCTCATACTCAGGCCACAAGGAAACCACATCCACCGAGGGCGGTGAGAGGTGACCCCATCTGGATTGGAAGCATTTACCATTTCTGCTGTGACTGCTACACAGTCATTAAGCCTTTAAAACATAATTAATAAAAAACAAACTAATGATGACTGGCCTTTATTTTAACAAACACAGACTTGATAGCAAAGCCACATTTTATAAAATAACTCAGTCAGTTACTGTTCAGTGATTTCCTTTGTTCTGTCGATCTTGACATGAATTATGATTTATGATGTCTTTGATTTTATCATAATACATTATATACAGTTAAAATATATACACTTATATATTAAATGAGACACACACGCATTTGAACAATTTATTTTGCCAAAAACTAACCCAGTGTTTCGTTCCGGCATACTTTCAGTAGTTGTTTCAAACAGTGAATTTAGGCCAATCTAAAAAAAACAAAAGGTCCAACATACAGTTATAATAAAGATACATAACTGAACCAACAGTGGCATTTCTATTCTAACTAATCACAATTTAATATGAAAAATAAAATCATAGAAAAATCCCAAACCTAAAGTATCAGGAGGATAATACGTTTAAAAAAACATCGTCATGCCTCTGCATTGTTTTGCATGAACATCCTTTATTTAAAAAAAAGAACATGTTAATGGTTTGCTGTGAAAATGTAATCCATCTTTTAATGTTTATATTTCCCGAGACTCATTGAGGCCGTTTTTTTTTTTCTTTCTTTTTTTCTGTTGAATGAAGGTTTTCTGGCTCTGTTTGTCTTTGGTTTGAACCGGCTGCTGAAATTAAATTCTGTAACCACGTCTTTGCCCGGTTTAGGAGACAATTAGACAGCAGCCTTCATCAAATAGACACATCATTTCCCAATGCAGTCTTTTTCCACAGGCCTGTCGCACAAAGAGCGGCAAAGCTCTAGATCGACCTCTAGTGGGCAACGTTGTCAAAATAATCTTTTTTTTTTTTTAAAGGAGATTTTTTGTAGAATATAAAATGTTTTACATGTAAAAACAGACATTTGGCAGCTGGCATGAGCTCGTTTGCGTTGTGTGTGTTTGGGCTGTAAAGCTCGAGCTGTTTGTTTCTGCAGGATAAAAAATGGGATTTTTTGGGTTCTCACATGTAAAAACAGATATTTGGCAGTTGACTTGAGCATGGCGTGGGCACGTTTTGTTTTTTTTTTGCTACCTAAAAAGAATGTAATACTCAAGTGCTAGGATGTCAAAACCTCAGAGTGTTTAAGCGTTTAGCTTCTCAGTCTCCTCTGTCTTGATGGCGGTCAACTGGCCGTCATGAGCGGCCTCTTCTTCAGGCACCTGGGACAGAGAGAGAGAAGGAGAGACAGAGAATAAGAGCTCTGATGACCTCATCTGGTCTCACCCTTTTATTTTCCAGAACAAATCCAGTCTAATTTGTCACTTTTCAAGGTGCACACGAGTAGTCGCTTCCTAGTTTTATGTCATTAATTTGTCTCTAAATGTCAAAGCCCTTCAGGTCTGACTGTAGTGTGCATTTGTCTTTTGTTTCCCTGTCAGATATTTATTAAAAAGATTTAAAAAATGGATAAACATGACAGCGGAGATAAGGATGGAAAACAGCTGCACCATATTTGATGTCATTTCTGCACACAGAATCAATCAAATATTAATAAAAAGGACTAAAAGAAAAATCATTACAAGAGGCTAGTTATGAAAATATAGAAGTATTTTATCGTTATCTGTATCTTTAATGTCTAAAAATGAGTCTCACGTTGCAGTTAACAGTTAAAGAACCAAAAATAATGTTGAGAAATGTTACTGATTCAATTCCCCTGTAATAAAAATGAGAAAATGTCTCTTTTCTATCAAATAAAGGTGCATAAATCAATGTGCAATTCTGCAAAGTGCACCATATACCTGCACTCACATGCACATAAAACAAAAGCAAGATGAGCCACAGACACGTTGCATTGTGGGGGAAGTCTAGATGACGTCAGCCCAAAGTGAAAAGGTGTGACATCATCCAGGAGGAACACGGCTCTTGTAAATCCACCTGATTGATAAGACCCTGCGATGGTGGCTTTGCTCCACCTGGTGGTCAAACAGCCCCACCGCCTCGTCTGACAGACCAGCAGCAGCCCAGTCTCTGATTATCTGACTGTCAGTGTGACATCGCCATCCTGTGGTTGTACATACGTCGTCTTTGTGCTGTTTACTGCAGCTTGAAGGCCTTCAGTCACCAAATGAATGTTTAAATTGCAAAATACCTTTGTGGTTTCCTTGGAAGATTTATGGAATGTGGTACAATGTGCAATGCTGTGACTAAAGACGTTACAATTGAATCAAAATTTATTAATTAGCCATGTGCCAAGTCGTCAAAACTCACCTCCCAGTAGATGCTGTCCTCGAAGCAGATGGTGTCAGGAGGAGCACCGAAGACGGGCAGCTTCAAAATGAAACCTTACGCAAGAAAAGAGGCTTTGTCATCCACTGAGAACGTCACATACAGGAAATGTTTTGTAGCTTCACTAGCGCACATGTTGAGGTTACACTGACTCAACGTGGAGGATGTGACACCCACCGACAATAAGACCTCCCAGCAGGGCGATGCCGAGGGTGACAGCAAGCGAAATGGCCTGAATGCCACCCTGGAAAGACGCTTCAATATCTCCGCTTGCCACTTTCGGGAACACGTCAGCCATGCTGGGAAGGAAAACAACAAAGTCAGCTGAGCTTCAACACAGCCGGATCAGTCTCAACAAATACATATACAGGGGCTATGAATGTTTCAACTAACTGAACAACTCAAGTAACAAAATAAAACACATTCTGCAGATCTCTTAATACAACTGATCAGGTCTTTTAGCAGCGCCTTGCATGCTGACTTTGCACTAAAGAAGCAGCGTGAGAGCAGCCTGCAGAAAGCTGAGAGCTGTCACTGTAGTCACAGCAATGTTATCTGTAGCTGAACACACTCAGCGCAGTCACACAGATTATCTTATTCACACAGAAAAATGTGGAAATTCAGGACGAACCGCTGCTGCCGTTTTGGTTCCCGTGACTGAAAACACTCGAGTTGAGACTTGCTGAAGTCACTTTTACATTTATCTTCTCTTTGCACACATGCTAGAGGCTAATATCACATGATCCCTATTAGCCAATGCATACAGTATGCAGTTTGCAAAGTCGATCTTAGGCCCACCATGAGCCGGGGTCTGCACGAGGTTTCTGCTTCCTAAAGGAAGTTTTTCCTCGCCTCTGTCAGTGTTTGCTCATGGTGGGAACTGTTGTGTCTCTGAAAGTAATATTATAAAGATGGTGGTCTGGACCTGCTCTCAAGAGTGAATGCTGCTTGTGCTTGTGTATTCATGTAAGTGCCTCCTGAGAGACAGATGAACTAGGCTTTTGGGATAACACTCCAAGCGTCAGGTGTTTGCGGTTACAAAATCATAAATGTGATGTTCACCCTTCTCCATAAACGTCTGTGGTTGCCACGGCAGCGGTCACAGCTCCCACGATTGCACCGAGGACGCCGGGCATGCCGTGCAGGT
Source organism: Nibea albiflora (assembly GCA_014281875.1). Lineage (NCBI taxonomy): Eukaryota > Metazoa > Chordata > Actinopteri > Sciaenidae > Nibea > Nibea albiflora. The sequence continues at coordinate 23,791,495 of CM024804.1, read as the reverse complement.
TGTGAACCCCGCAGGTGTCTTGGATCTTCAGTTTTTCCTCCAGGATGGGCTGAAAATTGAGGAACAGAGGGAGAGATGATGACGGCGGCGGTCGCAGGGCTTTGTGAGTGCTGCGGGTGGAACTGGAGCAGAACTGCAACATCGCGGTCTAAATGAGCCTTTAATTTATCACGTCTGATGAACACATTTATCTCCAGCTCTTTCATGGACACTAATATCCTTTATAAAGGCGGCCCTCAGTGGAAATCAAATCCCACACTACACCCACCTAACTGTATTCTCTGTGATATTTAAATGTAATATCAGGGCAGTGAGTGGTAGATTGTGTTAGGTTTGATTATAGCAGTAATGAAACGTATGATTACATCTGCGCTCTATCATATCCCTGATCCATTAATATAAAAAGGCTGTCCAGGTTCCTTCTGCCTGTTTCTGTGGCAGTCATTACATCGGACCAGCCATTTGACCATTTCACTGCAGAAACAACTGAAAACACACAACAGACTGGTTCACAGCCTTGAGATCGTCCAGAATCTTCACCAACTTCGTCATGCAATAGAAAATACTGAATCTCCTTACTGAGAGGTACTTGTAGCCCAGAACAGAGATGATGCCAGCCAAGAAACCGACAATCATGGAGCCGACCGGTGTCAGCATCATTTCGCCAGCTGTTCCTGCTGCGACTCCACCGGCTAGGGCAGCGTTCTGGATGTGCACCTAAAGAGGGAGAGAAAGGGGATCAGCCATGACTTGACTATATATTATGAGCCACATTTAAGCTTTTTGCAGATGCAGAGGAAGGTTTAATATGGAGAAGGAACAGTGACATTTGAGTACCAAAAGGTACAAAGTCATTATAAATCCATGTTTATTACAGATTTATGACTACACACAGTGCAAAGCTGCTCAAATGAATGATGATTAATGATCTCTGGTAGGAACAGTTTGGGTGGAAGGGGTTAAATCTCTTCATCTACAAAAAGGCAAACAGAGCTGCAGGGGGAGCAACTTTTAAAAAAAATATGCGTTGCATGTGATTAGATGAAACTTTCTGACAGCAGAAACCTTTAAACAATGACTAACATGTTGCAGAATCTTTCACACTGCATGCAAATGTGGCAGCAAACAGGTGGAACGCATCAAAGATGACGCCATCAGCTGACAGCGGTATGTCCACTCCCTTATCGACTTCCCGCACTGAATGTGATTCACTCTTAGTGCTGATCACTATCAGTCAAGTTTTAATTGCAGGATGATTTACTTTCGACAGCTGAGGTTTGACTCATGTGACCCTCCATGTGACATACCCATAACTCCACCCAGATCCACCCTGCTCAGAGGAATTCAAGATGTTACACACTGTTGTTCCAGTTTTTTCCTTTCAACTCTTAAAGGCCAATTCATGAGCAATGAGTTCTTTTTGTTCATCATTTGAAGTGAGTTTGGAAACCACGGTTTCAGTTCAGTAAAGACTATCCTCTGTCCTCACCATGTCCAGCTTGCCGTCGTGTGCTGTGAGGGCAGACATGCCGTAGGTGGCCAGTGTGCAGGCTGCCAGGGAGTAGTAAGTGTTCATCGCTGTGCGGTGCTGATCGTCTCCGTGAGCGGTGATGGCAGAGTTGAAGCTGGGCCAGAACATCCACAGGTAGATGGTACCTGAGAAGCACAAGAGTGCAGTGCAACTGTGAACGTGGTGCAACATGTTTGGGATTGGAGAGGACATAAAATCCCAAATCAAAAGTCTGAAGTTGTCAAGTTGGAAAATGGAAAATAGAAAATCTTTCAGAATTTGTTTTTATCGACTTTACTTGAAATATGTCACGAAAAACTGAATTTTACAATAAATCTTGTACAGAATGAAGAAACAGCTGGCCTCCCTAGCATTGGAAGATATTTACCAATCATAGCAAACAGGTCAGAATGGTACACTGAGCTGTTTTTGTGTTTGCTCTTATCCAGGTTGGGTCGGTACAAGATTCGGGTCACCATCAGGCCAAAGTAGGCTCCAAACGTGTGGATGGTCATGGAGCCTCCAGCATCCCTGGTCTGAAACAAAAGTTGACACATTTGATTCATTAATTCATCATTTTAAAGATCACATATAAACATCACACAGGTAATTACTTCTGGAGTAGATCTGTTTCTTGTAACTCACCCCCAGAAGTGACAGCAGGATGAACTCATTGACAGCAAACAGTGTGACCTCGAACATCGCCATGACCAGCAGCTGGACGGGGCTGGTTTTACCCAAAACGGCTCCAAACGAGATGAGCACAGAGCCGGTGCAGAAATCAGCGTTGATCATGCTGAAAGAGTTTAAGAGAAGACGTGTGAGGGTCTAACATTCAGTGGTGAGGGTGTTCCTAAGGCTACTTCTCTTCTTTGCTTGGTCAGCGATCCTGTGCTATGGTGTAGGTACTCCTTTAGCACCATTTATCCTCCTGCACTGTCAAGTTGCTTTACACCACGTCACCAGACTTTGATGGCACATCAAAACATAGTAGAAGGTTCCCTCCATAAACTTTGAAGCACGGGGGCACCGACCATGCTGCTGTATTTGACCCGGGAGTGAGGACGAGAGATTTAAGATCAACTTAAGAAGAAAGCTGCGACTTGTTACAATGGCCAGCTGGAGTTTGGATATGTCTGATATGTTATTATAACTTGTTGTTTTTATGACTTTCTATGGGGAGTTTTTCTTGCAATGCTAAGATAAGGGCCTATTCCTCATCATGGGAAAACTCCCCTGTCTGGATAACAATAGCATGACTCAAGTAGGAAAGTCACATCAGGATAAGAAATGTACAAACTTAACTAACTTTCTCTCAGTCTTTGTCGTACACTGAACCACCTCGTGTGAGTGAGGATCTCTGGCCTTTCAGGTAAAATACAACTTGATATCCTTTGGTTGGTCTTCTTCTTTCTTGCACTCATATTGTCTTCTTAACCTCATTCTATTCTTTCTCTAAACACGATATTTGTGTAATTCGTCTCCCAGCGGAATTCAAGGATTAGTCTTAACCCATCTCTTAGAAAGAATCTCATCCACTGTAATAAGTGCAGCCTGTCCTCTGTCCTTATACTGCATATAAGCTGTTGTCAGGGAGTGGCAAAAGCAAACATAATTGATTTGTTATGTGTGTGTGTGTTTGTGGCCTCAGGATGTGTGCAGGCCTGCTTTGAAGTCGAAGAGAGGATTTAGAGCTAAACACAAACAGATTGAAAGATTTTGCATCTTCAATGTTTTCAATATTTTCCTGCATACCTCTCCACACCGATGTGGATCTTGCCTCCATGCAAACCATGGAAGAAGCCCTGCATGAGCGTGGCCCACTGTAGGGCGAAGGCCGCGATGAGGAAGTTGAAGCCCACACTACTGAAGCCATAGCGCTGCAGGAACGTCATGAGGAAGCCGAAACCAATGAAGATCATCACGTGCACATCCTGGAAACCTGCACGATGTAGAAAACACTGGTTTAGATTATGGAGATGATGAGCCTGAGGGACGAATGTTTTCTGTTAGTTGTTTGTTTTATGTAGTGAAAATGCAAAATGGACCCAGATGGCTGAAGGATCCACAGAATATTGACCAAAACATGAAGGAATGAACAGAATGACAGACAAAATACACAAAAACACATTGTCTGCAAAGTTAGAAAAAAGTGCTGTCCTTGTACTTTAGGATGTCAAGTTGGAAAATTTGTTAATCACAACTCTAAACTGGTTTTAGTAATACGTTCAAAATTCAGTGTGGAGTTCCACAAGGCTCGATTCTGGGACCACAAGTTTAAACAGACAAACTAGTTTAAACTTCCACTACAGTCATTTTGTTTAAAGAAACATTTTGTAAGCACAGTACTGACTTTCTTTGCTATGCAGATGACACTCTGCTCTCTATGAGTGACAGGCAAGTTTATGACAATCTATTGTTTATCTATTAACGTATATATTATATTCATTATCAATCTGGTACATATGTGTAACTATGTTTTCCATTGATTGATAAGGTATTTAAAATATTGGAACATTTTAATTGCTTGTTTGGTGCAACCAGGAGTCCAAAAACATTCAAGTTTGTAATGATATTAAAATGAGAAAAACAGCAAATTATTTTATACAAGCTGGAAACAGGGAATCTTGGGCATTTTGGCTTAAATGACTTATGGATTATCAATTTTTTAAATAAATTGACTAGCTATTGCATCTCTAATTGATTCTGATGTGACTTTACAGTTAAAAAAAAAAAAACATCTTGTAAGATTCAGCCTGTTTATTATTTTGAGTAATTACTGTAAAACCTCTTCAACCTCTCGCCTGAGTTATTATAATAAGGATCATTAAACATCAAACATGCTTTTTCTTCCTTTCTGCTTTGTCAATGAAAAGCCTTGTTGTGGAGCGCCAAGAGCACTTCATTGAAGATACCAGTCGTTTAGATCAACCTCATATTTGCTCCTCAAAAGCTTCAACAAAAACATCCAATCACTGCCAACAACTGAGTCGCTTTGTCATTGAAAACAGCCTGTGAATGAGCACAGTTACATAAGCTTTGGTTAACAGGGACTTTAGCTGTCCAGACCATTTCTAAAGTGGCCCTCTATAGTGATATTCATGTTTAGAAACTCAGTTAGTGCCGAAGTTAGCATATGACTTGTCAAAACATAGTTGGTCCAATGCACTGCAGACTTGCAGAAGCACTCTAAAAAGGAAGCATAATAAACTCTCTCAACTTGCAACCTGATGTGTCCTTCCACCCTCATTGTCTTGGTTCACACAGTTTGTGTGCACTGCTTTATAACCCTCCTCATTTGTCCCAAATCGCCGCACACAATATTGCACTGTGCCGTGGCTGCTGTCACCATGGTGACTGTGTATTGGCACGGCCGGCCTGGAGGTGTTGCCAGTGTCCCCATTGGCATTTTGGCCCAGATACACGTACGGACACCATACAATCAAAGCAATGACAGGCTCTGCTGGGTAGAATTAGAGTCTTAACTGTCACTGGAGCTCTATTGAAGCTACATTTGATCATTTCAAGGCCCAGAAATTCCACAAAATGAGAGACTGTGATATTTTCTCTCATTTATTTCATGCATATGGGATAAAAACATAATCTTTAAGCTCATTTAGAACTGTCATGGGACATTAAAACTCTTTCTTGAGACCTGTGCAAATGGATTTCTTAGATGGATCTTTTAAAAGGGGATGGTTCATCTGAATCACAAAGGGTTTAAAGCTGGAAAACGTCTGCTCTGCTGGATACCGCTCTGGGAAAGACGTGGAAAAAAATTGAGATGTGGGATAAATTGTCAAGCTTAGATAAAACTTAACGCAGAAACTGCTATGCTGTTTCATACTGTGTTCTGTCTTTTTCAGTGCAAGCAAGAATAAATTCAAGTTCAGGTCTGCTACTAGTAATTCACAGATAGTTTTAATACTAAACAGAAGGCAGCTTTTTGTTGTTTAAAGCCATTTTCAACCAACTATTCAAATCATGGAAACTTCAACAGGAACAGTTCTTTCCGCTGCAGGGATCAAACCTGTGACCTCTCAGACAAGCAGAGGACAGCCTCTTTCATCACTTGTCTGCCTCGTTCCCCTTCAGATGATCTCTTGCACAAGACTTGCAAGCCGTATTTTCAGTTGACATACCGTCTTTATCTCCCAGGAACATATAGAACAGACAATACGCTGACTATAAGACCACCAACACAAGATTTACGAGCTGCGCGTGATCCTGCTGTAGACAAAAAAAGGGGTCAGGTGTGTACACCCGTCTCTAACATGCCCTGAAGTGTGTGAACTCGCCTGTTTATTGTACTGTTATTTTTTCCAATCATGCAATAAGGATGGAGGATGGAGGTTATGTATACACAGCCGTGAAACATGAAGGTGAACTTCTGTTTCAGCTCCCGTGACAGTGAAGGTCTCAGGTTAAAGATTATGTGAAGCCATTAAATCTAATGGACCTTTACTCTCTGCTCTTATTGTTTTAACCTGACACAGTCTGATGGTGCTGCCTATGGTATGTTTTCTGTCATTTGGCTGGGATGACAATGCCTCTTGTGTGTGTCAGGGGCGGATGTCCAAACGTCTTAGGAAAGGGCTCCAGTCGACAGTTGGTTAAATTAAATATTGGACTTCACCACGCTACGGTTCACATCCTGTCTACTACGAACTGTTGATGCTGGTTTGTTTTAGCCATGCCCATGATTCTCTCTTCTCTAACCTTGACCAAACCTAAGCAATGAAATCCAAATAGTGGCAGATCAGAACAATCATACATTGTATTTGTTTCAGTTTTAGAAGGCACTGACAAATGATGGAAGCATCAGATCAAATTATTAATCTTCTTTCTTTTTCTTCTCATTTACAGACTGTACTTTGGCTTTCAGTTAAATGCTATCAACATGCAATGCCAGTGCTCATGGTTTACCTGAGCTTAGTGTGTTAGCATGCTAGCATTCAATAAATAGCACTGACTGATTCACGTCTCCTGGCTGATAGAAGGAAGCGAGATGGCTCACTTCTTAGCTACTTCATTTATTAGAATAATCTCAAGCTGAGAAGAAAAACAGTGTGAAACAATGAAGTCAAATTTAAACATGCTAAATGTTCAGCAGAGTATGTTTAGTACATTAGCTGTTAGCTTAAGGGACAGTGTTTCTGTCGGCCTGCAGGTTAGTGCAGCTCATGTTTGACTTTAAAGTGAACAGTTGACTGACAGGAAGAGGGTGGAGGGACACATTAAAGTCATGCCTGCAAGATGAAGGCTGCATGTCGGACATTTAAACAATATTAGATAAGAAGAGAGCTTTCGTCTCTCTTTGCATTCCCATCATTCTTTGCTCTGCCTAGGGGACACTATGCCACACACACCTGTGAGAGTGAGGGAGCCGCCCATCTAAGCACCTGAGAGTGTTTGGCTTGTTAAGACGTGCCCACGAGTCCTCAATCATGTTACTTAAGGCTGATTTGTTAAGGTGGAGCTGTAAAGTTTCTGCAACAATAGGCCGAAACAAAAGAGAAGTGGCTGTTTGCAAACATAATGATTCCCTTATGCTGACAACTTCACTGTGGCCTTACATTCTTTTTCTAATGTATGCATGTGTTGCAGAATGAGCTATAATCTTTAAAAAACAGAGATAAATAATGTTTCTTATACATTTTTCTGACTTTTAAAGTCTGAAATTCTAAAACAAACCACATATTCACACTCCACTGCTATATATTCATTTTGCCACCTTCTGTTGATTAGTTAAGTCAATGATAACAGACAGCTTTGGACAGAAAACATGTTTTATGAAAGCAGTAATGAGCATTTTACAGCCTGTGCTGTCTCCCCACCCCGCCTGTGAGTGAAAACTGCTTTTATTCTACGCCATCAATCAGAATAAATCAGTGAATTAACGATCAGTGGATGTGCCTCTATGGGACAGCAGCGGAGTGGAAGACGTTTCTATTCTTGCACTCATCCAATTAGCGAAACCAGAGGCCTCAGCAGCTTCTCATCGCTTTACACAGAAACTTTCCTGATGAGATAGTAATGCAGGAATATTGTGAATATGTAAACACGGTTGGGTAACACGCGAGAATGGAATACTTACAGGTGTGTTAAACTCACAGGAGAGCGTGCAAGAGGAGATAGAAGTTTGGCGTTAGAGGGGAACAAAATGAAAATGCTTAAAAAGAGAGACACCTGAAAGAGTCCTCACCCACCCCCCCAAAACATTTTTGATGCTACTGTTTATAGTGTGCAGAAGAAAAAGTTGGCACTCCCCGATTCAACAACTCAATCACAGCTTGCTCACACGTGGTGTTCGGGACATAAATAATGTGTGAATGCTTCCTTTTGTAGAATCTCATAAACTGTTAATGAATGTCTAAGAACTGATTCACACTTGAAACACTAAAAAACATACATATATATATATACATATATATAAATCAACACCTGTTTATCATCGTTCACAAACATTTGTGAGACTGAAAGCTCAGTGACTTTTAGGACTGACTTTTCAAGTTGTCTTTAAATATTTGTTGGCTTGGTTATGTGCAAAGGTGGAATGGCATCATAGGAATTGAAGTCTTTTCTCCAATAAACATGCAATTTATTGTAAGACGTTATATAGATAGTTGTATTGTGAGATCTACCTATCAAAGCATTGAACAATGTTATGCACAATTTGCAATATATTTGAGATTTAAGCACCGATCATTATCAACTGTTCACTGGCCCTTGAGAAACACGCAGAAGCCTGATGCTTCATCTAAAGTACAGACTGGGAATCAAAGCATCTTGACCCCTAAACCTCGCTGTAACCTCTGACCCTGAACCTCCAGACCACCACAGGGCACTCACTTGGGTAGCGGTAGTAGAAGTCGTTCTCATAGTCAGAGTGGTTCTTGCCATGCCACTGCTTTGCGTCCGTCTCGTGGTCGTACTGCACTAACGCGCCAAAGAGGATGATGAGGATGATCTCCAGGATGAAGCAGATGATCGGCAGCTTCACCCGCATGTTGGTCGCCGCGTCCGTCATGTTTTCTTCCCGGTGAGACGAGGAGGAGGAGAGGATGAATGAGTGAGGCTCCCTCTTGGAGTTGTTGGGATGAAATGGATTAAAGATCCAGCACACAAAAAAAAGGAAAAAGTTAGACACACTCTGTCTCTCTCACACACACCCGGGGGTGTCCTCAGTGCAGAGACAGGAGGCTGGTGGTGTGTGTATATGTGTGTGTGGAAGCTCACAGACAGACACCAGAGCTGGTCTTTCATGTATGTTTTTGTTCTGCTGGGTCACACCTACTGGTTCTGCCTCCTCCATGAATAATGCACGCTCACTTTTGGACCTGCCCCCTTCTTACTGTACTTTTTAAGGTGGCCTGAAGTGCTTGACATAACTTTATAAATCAGTAACAAGTAATAATCCATTACAAGGTGATAAGAACCAACTAGTCGGCTACTTTGAGGTCCACTGGATAATCTGATTTTAGACGTCAGCGTCATCCATGCAAAGACAATCCCCGCGCTGATCCTGTGTGTGCGGTTGCTGACATTTCATGTGTCATTTAACACTTTTCAAAGCTTTTCACATCATCGTTTAACCGTTAAACGACGATGTGAAAAGGCTTGAACAAATGTGGGACTTTCCAAAACTCCCATCCATCCTCCTCCAGATGTGAACTTTCTTGCACTTCATACTGACTAAACCAACAAACCGTTTTGTTCGTGAAAATCAGGAAAAAACACCCTGACTTCACACATTGGCGTGTTACTCATGAACCATTTGTTAATACTAGGCTGGTTTGTCAGTGTGGAATTTTATTCCTGCTCTGTAAAGTATCTGCTGTGAACTAACACTGACACTGATACCGCTGATGGCTAGCTAACAACAACTGACTTGATTCTGTCAAAGTAGATTTCGACCTGGAGGAGGAGGAGATAGCGGTAGGAGCGTGGACATCCTGAGAATATTTGGATAAGAGCTGCTGCCCTTTTGCGTTGAAAGGAGCCGGTTGAGGCGGTTCGGGCATCAGATTAGGATTCGCCCCCGGGCAACTTCCTTTGAAGATGATCTGAGATGATCTACATCCAACTAGTAGGAGACCCCAGGGTAGACCCAGAACCCGCTGGACGGACAACATAGCCCATTCAGCCTGGGAGCTGGAATATGTTTCTGGAAGAGGGACGTCTGGAACAGCTGGCTAAACCACGACCCAACCTGGATAAGCAACAGGAAAATGAATGCACTGATAGATTTCGACCTGCGGGTGGGAATGTTGGGAAATCTTTTTGAAACACTGTCAGAACAAAATAACACAGATGAGCTCTGCTGTCGTCTTCAGAACGCTGTTCCAATGATTTCATTTGCACACACATCGGGAGAAAATAAACGTGTCCCTAAAGTTTATTGTCCGTATTCAAACGTAAATATCAAAGTAGACTTTGATGGGAACAGGATTAAACATTGATTCATCTGATATCTGACATTTTCTTGTTCTAAGTTCACAATGTCTGGAAGGTGTTTCTTTGGAAGAGTGAGTCATTTATGTCCCTAACAACTGCCATGACTAAACACACAAGCATCCACACTGGTGAAGTTGGTTATAATGGAGAAATTTGACACTTTGACACTTTAATCATCAGTTCAACAGACTGTTAATAAGATAAATTCATGGCTGGTATCTTCTTCTCAGAGGATTTGTTGCAGCACTATTGGCCTCAGTGAAGTATAGAACATTTAAGAGTGCTGTCACAGTCACAACAGAGACAGGATGCGGGCATGGTGGTGCCTTTGAGGAGACAACACAAAGCTTCAGAAGAAACTTGCGATTGTTCTCTAAACCCTAAAGTGCAACTGTCAGACCTGTTTCATGGAACATCAAGACGCGGTTACTCATCCAGAACATCAGAAACATGCTTCAGAACCTGTTATTGTGTGTCTGTATATTGGCCAATGCAACCAAAATGAGAAGTTGCATTGCCGTGTGAGCTGTACCAGAAAAAATCTAAAAGATCATTTTGCATGTGATGGTTCAAACCATGAAAGAATGTTTGGAAGCTGTGACGAGCATCAGAATTTCACTGAGAATCTGTTGTGAACAAACAAATTGTTCAGATATTTGAACGCTCATTCCAGAACTGCACCGAGAGAAAATGTAAATATTACAGGCTAAAGGTGTAGTTAAGCTAATGGACACCTTTGCGTGCCTCCTCCTCCTCCTCCTCCTCCTCCTCCTCCTCCTCCTCTTCCTGCTGTAAGTTTGATAAGAGATGTCACTCACACCTGTATCGTCGTCCTCCATCAGCAGAGACTGCCTTGTCTTCAGAGAGGCTAAAGAACTGGCAAGAATGTTGTTATGATTTTAGGGAATGTGAACTATCGCCACTTGAGACCACAGGCGTCAAAGAGAAGCCATGAACTCAGTAAAAGGCCTCCGAGGTCTCTCCTGCATCCTGTCAGAGCAGCAGCCACCGGTCTGATGTCAGATTGTGTCTCTAAAAGGGGGAGAACATATTGAAATTCACGTGCACAAACATATACCTGCCTTTAACTTACACTATTTATGCAGCAGCAGGTGAAGTGTTGAGTGAAGCTACAAAATCAGGTGTGCTGCACCACTGAGCAACGTCTGAAACCTTCGAGTTCCATGCTGATGCACATGTGGCGCCACGGTGCATCAGTATCAGCAAGGTTGAGTGAGGCTGATGTTGGCAGGTCTTAAGCACTACGTCATCACATCATTACATTCTGCACCCTTTATGTCGTTATTAGAAGCATTTGTTGCTTTTATAGGCTGCGGCAGTTTATTTGCCTCAATCCTACATGCACAGTTTTGCTGCCACTGTGGCAGCATTTGTAGATTAATCCACCGCTGAAAATAGTCCCCAGCGAATGCACGATTTTAACTACAGTGAGGTGATGTTTCTAAAAAGGAAACCACAGATTTGTGAGCAGCGTTTAAAGGAGCACTATGTAAAACATGGCAAGACGTAGAGTTCAAGAATCTTAAAAACATTTTAAAGAATAAATATTATTAACTGAACTGACAGATATGACGTTATGTCAAAGACGTTTACGTATTGTGTGCAGAGATATCTACCAAATTATCAGCTTCGGTCTGCTACGACAGACAGCTACGAGGCCAGTTGGGTGTTGGGTGGGGGGGGGTCAGCCAGGATATTACCTGCACATCTCAAGGTCCTGGAGGTGTACAGGTCCTGAAGGGAGGGCGGGTTGCAGCCAGTGACCTTCTCTGTGTTCTTGAGAACAGGAGCTGATTCATGCAGGTGTCGTCTTGTTTTCAAAGAAACCTGTTAGCTAACTGTACACACACATTTCTGGATTGATACCTTATATGACACTTAAGGAGTATGAAGACGTAATTTATTTTTGGCCTTCATGCCAACAAGTCTCATCTTGTCTTTTCCACATAACTGCTCTCATTCCTCATCGCTTCATCTCAGAAGTTAGAGTTACAGGTTTCACTTAAAACAACAAGCCCGCAAGCAAACCTCCGGTTCTCACAGTGAGCCACTTGAAACTCCGGTCAGATAAAAGTCCACAGGTGTAGACAAAACCGCTGCTGCTCAAAGTGTTAATGGCACATTAGGCTATGTAACACACTTGACCTCTGACCTCTGACCTCTGGGCTCGGTGCTGTGATTAATGGGTGCTCTCTGCTTTGCAGTTATGTTACAAGTCAATGACCGTCATGGAGAGTGACGACAAATTCAATCTGAACCAAACATGGGGAGATAAAGACCCTGTGATGAAAGTGTGGTTGAATAAGATTAAGGTCTAAGAGCGGATTAACAGTGTGGTAAAGTAAGTGTGCCAGAATATTAGAAAGTCTAATTAATGTTATCATCGGTTACTGCTCTTCCCAGCAGTGTGTGTTTGTCTTTTGACTCTGCAAACGAGCACTTTGCCAGTTTGCCAGTAAAATTCTTGAAGAGATTTGTTTGGGTATCCTGATCAATTAGCTGCTTAGTTGCCAGGTTATTTTTTTATTTGCCATCTGTAGCAGGCTTTGCTGCCACCGTGGGTTGTGTGTGTTCCTCCTCTAATTAAACAACTGTTTCCAGGTGTACACGTCACCTCACCTGGCACTGCTCTCCTGCAGCTGAGTGCCAAGCAAGGCTGACTCCACGCGCTCCTTTTAACTTTGCTAATCAGCCATGATATCAAAACCAAGCTACGAAAATGAGACCAAGGTTTTTGCCCTCTGTAGTTCATCCCATCTTGATTTATTTACCGTCTTCCTCTGCAGCCTTTCAGCTTCATTAGAAACCATCGTTCCAGATAAATTTGTGATGCACTGGCAAGTTGACAGAGTTTTGTTTTCTGTTGAATGTCAGAGAAATGCCGAGAGTCGCTGTCATTCCAGAGTTTACTCACACGAAGACACTCGTGGCAGACGCTTGAAGTCTTGTGCGAGTCTCGTGGTAGTAAAACACAAAGCGCCTCTGTCATTATGACATTCATGTCAGATTTTAGATAATACTTAACAATTCCTAAAATACTTTGAAATGTCGCAATGATACGATGGTCAGTTGCACAGATTCTGTAGATTGAAATTTCTGTCAGAAAGAAAATGCTGATTTCTTTTGTTGTTTCAAAGGTGGAACTTTCGTTTTGTAAAAGTTGGTGGAGATAAAAAATAATTAGAATTTGTTTCTGATCTGATGTTTTATTTCACTTCAAACAAAAAGAATGCACAATCAAAAGTGAAGCAGGATGTTGGAACGGGTGTACCGCGGTGGTTCCAGCTTTTAATTTGTGCCGTCAAACGCTTTAACAGCTCGACGTGTTTTTATATAGAGATAACACAACGTCGCACACAACAGGAAAAGTTATATCTAAAATATCTCTGTCTAAAATCAAAACACAGCTGGATTAAATGTAAGCTGCTCAGTCAGATGAAATTGTCCGTGGTCCAACAACATTAACTGTTGTGAACTGCTGTGAAACGACGCCCAGCATCACAGCTGTATTAAAAGAAAATGGTAAAGAACAGGGATTAATGTAATGGCTGTGATAATCCAACGATGCAGTACTATAATGAGGTGGATTCTGTAATTGGAGGCACCTCAGCAGGCTACACTGCTGCCAAAAGTCTTTAGGTAATCGTCATGTTGAAACGCAGCTCACCTGATTCTGGTGTCCCTAAATTGTCAAGAGGTTATTTATGCTGTGAGGCAGACGTTAAAGTGGACTGCTCAGGTGGATTGATTAGCAGGAAATAATTAAATAAAATCAAGACAGAAAAAAGAGTTTGAGTTGCAAATGTAAACGAATCATCCTCTGGGCACCATGAATCAGTCGTAGTACTCCAGATCGATCTAGAGACCACTTTTTAAGGGTCTTAGTCTCAACTTAAAGTCGACCCATTTCTACTTGGTCTTGTTTCAGCCTCAGACAAAGAGGATTCTGGATTTCATTCTAACCAGCCAAGTGGAAATCTGTAAAAAGAAAACACACAGCAGTGTGTAAAGCCTGTAAGTGTAAATGCAACGCTTACTGAGAACATTTGGTCTCAACCCCTCAAAGTTTTGGTCTCATTACACTCCAGTCTTGGTCATGACTTGGATTAGGTTCAGGTCTTCACTACAACACAGCCGGCCTGTAAACAATGTCATACACTGCTCTGAATCAGCTAAACCACTGCTGTGCTGACTGTTTTTCTTTAAAGTAGGAGGACTTGTTGGTTGTATCACCTGACTCTCATCGTGTACTGCAGACGTCTGAATGTGCGTGCCACAGATTTCTTTTTTTTTTTGGTGGCTGAGATGGGTTCTTCTTGTCGCTCCATCAGCGCTAGCAGGCTGGCTCCTGGGCCTTCACTGATAACACAATCTCCCAATCAGAGGTGGGAGGCCATCAGTAGTAACACCATGGAGGCTACAAGAGGCTTGGCACCAGATGAAATCAGATAAACGCAAGACCAAACCTGCCTGTTATGTAACGCACAGATAACATACATTAGGAAGCTCCACAGGTATTTCACACTTTACTTGCCAATGCACAGCAGAGCTATTATACTGCACTGTGGGTCCGTTTGGGAGGTCTGCACGCTCATTTCACACAGAGTATGTGTGCACCATGCATAAACATTTCTTTTAGGTCATTTGGTCCGTTGGTTCAGAATGTGTTGACACCATAATAAGTGATATTCCAGGCTCACAATGAATGGAATTTTTCTACTGTATATGTTGTGTTTTTTTTTCTTCTAAAACAGATATGAAATCTGTCCTGTTCACACACGCACACACACACACACACACGCACACACACACACACTCACTGTCTTGTGTTGTGGCGTTCAGTGCAGAGAGGAGCTGCAGGCTGAACAGAATAAGGCAGGTATGGGAATGTTGACTTATCTCTTTCCTGAGATCCGTATCTACCTGTGTGACTATCACATGGGGTATCATCATGTTACAAAAGTAACTCAACTGGTAAGTGATTAGTCGAAGAGCCTCGGGCTCATCAGTAAATCATTCCACATTAAGGACAACAGGTCAAACGTTTGCTCTGTTGTTTTAGTCTCGATGTATCAAGACAAAAATGTAAAAGACAAAACGACTTCATTTACAAAGATAATTACGTCTTATGCTGGCTTAGACCAAACAACTATGTCACTATCTAGTTATGGTACAAATTCCCGAGAGTTTTGCTCAGCTTACACCTTGATTGTTAAGTTGGACATAAAATTCAGCCCGAGCTTGACGCTTGACGCTTGACGTCTTGACGTTCCCATAAAATGCAACCTGTTTACTCGTATCAAAGGTTTTCAGTCTCGGCTCGTGCAAATAGTGACGTTGAATCACGTGAACAGTGTCAACAACCAATAGCACCATCAGCAACAACCGACACAGGAATAAACATGGAGCGGACTCCACTGAGGTTCAAGAAAGTGAAGTTTTAGTTCAGCTGGGTTGTGGAAAAGGAGGAGAAGTTCGTGTGTGCTCATATTTGTACCACGATCGAGTGAAACCCGGTCTTGGACTTGTCTTGGTCTGGTGGTTTTGACTACAGCAGCGTCAAGAAACACAAAGAACTGCACCGAAACCTGGCCGACTGTTTTCAGTTCCATTATTTAAAGATTGTTCGCTGCGTAACGAAGGGTCAAAGCTCAAATCGAGGTTCATTCAGAACATGTGAGAGGAATGCGAACACAAGAAGGTACCCGCATTCACCTGCACGAATAACAAGGGGGACCCTCGGTCAGGCAGGGGAGCCTCTCCGAGCTGTCAGGAACATTTAGTTTTTTAACCTGCGCAGAGGGCAAGTCTGTCACTGTGCTCAAAAACTGTCACTCTCAGGAGAAGGGGCATCTGTAGGAATGTTAAAAATGTCTGAGAGGGTAGCTTGTCTTTACAGGAGGAAGGGGGGGGGGGCTGTCAGAAGGTGCATACTTCTACCCACGAGACCGTCTTCATGACCCCGCCGCTTGTCACACCTTTCGTCAACAGAGTCACGCACCGGTGCACCACGCAAACTGATAGTGCTGCAGGCCGAGCAGACCGGCTCCCATATCAGCCTCACTCATCTCTTGTACATGGATGGCAGGGGCGTTCAGTCATTCAGCGCTTTGCTTCAAGACAAATGGCTAGTTATGGCAGCGTGAATCTGGCGAAAACAAGGGCAGCTTGTTGCTCTCGGTGCATTTTGGTTTCTGTTCCGACTGAATTAATAAACAAGCATGATCAGAATTAGTGATTAAAATCAAATCCCAGCTACGCTCACCTGCTTCAGGAGTGTTACCTCAAAAAATAACTCGCAGGGCAACAGGAACAATCCATCAATCAAATGGTAATGAAGCGTCAGAGTGTGCTGCGAGAGGGTTCACCTGCAGGGTGGAATACGTTACAGAGAGTTTTCAACAGCTGCAGAAAGAAGCAGGAAGGAGAGGAAATCAGTCAAACAGAGAGACTGAGTGACAAGAGCCTCAGAAAATGACTGATCCTCATTTCTTTACAGGAAAACATAATCGATCACGGCTTTCAAACCTTTACGTTCAAGTTAGGTTCATGAGAACGAGCTCACAGGAACATTCTGCACCGGTCAAATTGCTGTTTAATGTACAAAACATCCCGTCATGGCTGTCAACACGTTTCTTCAGCATGAAACAAGATTTTCACTCTGGTCTTTTGACCCCGACGTTTGACCTCTGACCCCACCTGTAAGGACGGGTGTCAGGAAATGAAATGCGATACCACAGAAGAGGTGAAAGTGAAGCGCTAAAACAATCCAACATGTATGAAGGCTTGTAGTTCAGTGGGAGTTCCCAATATATTCATACAGTCTGCATGCAGCAGAGGGCACTTTGTGCCGCATTCACCAACATGATGAAGAGAAAAGAAGAGATGGGGGAAAGAGGAAGGAAGGAAGGAAGGAAGGAAGGAAGGAAGGAAGGAAGGAAGGAAGGAAGGAAGGAAGGAAGACCTCCCTCCTGGTATCCCTCCTCTGTGTCGTGTCTTCTCCCCTGTTACAATAAAAGAGCTTTTCCTCACCCGGGTTTAAAGGACAGCGTGTGTTGGATGTCATACTGTATGCCACCAGAGGAAAATTGTGATTTTGCGCTATACGTGTCTTGAAAGCAAAAGGCTGGAGGTCTCCTGGGGGCAACCATGATAGCAATTAGGGGTTCTGTGCCTTGCTCAAAGACTCCTCAGCAGCAGGAGGTGAACTCATAAATATAAAATAATATCTGGAGCTAAAAACAGCCATTTGGGATTAAGTTGTTGTGATGTAGTATGATGACGCTCTGGAGACACAAACTGACTGACTTTCTTTATCATAACATAATTATAATAATAAACAAACCAAAGTAGACTGAACATCTATATTTCCCAAATGTGGAATCTTTATTGTGTTTAATTTAAATTACTTTATAAGTGGTTATGAAACAGTGTGAGTTTAATACTGATGTGTCTGCATGACCTGCAGAAACAAACAAGACCATCAGCGAGAAGATTGAATATTTTTACAGTTATTCTTAATTATTCCCACCAGGTTTCTCCTCAACATCAGTGAAATTGAGCTGATAGATAGATAGATAGATAGATAGATAGATAGATAGATAGATAGATAGATAGATAGATAGATAGATAGATAGATAGATAGATAGACAGACAGACAGACGCGGGGGCAGTTGGCCGTTTTCACCTAGAGGTGTTTGGGTGAATACTAATTGAAGGGCAAGAAAGAGTCCCATTGATGACGGAGCACAATGGAGAAGCAACACAAGCAAAAACAGAAGAACCCCATTATTTCATCTTCTTTCCACGTTGGACGGTGTTTGTGTGACCACCGCCTACTGTCACTGCGTGGAGACCGTAGCTGTCACAATGCAGCCCTTGTGCCCGCGGGGGCCACGGTGGCAGAGGAAACTAGAGCCGACACACAGCTTCCTCTGCCACTGCCCCCAGAGCCGTGTGGGCAGAAAACAAAGATGGCTGAATGCACACTATAGTCCTCTTTGGCAGCGACCCTCTGGGAAAGGTTAGAACACACAGGACGGCTTGTTGTCCGCAGGGTTCAGCGACGGCTCATCACTGTATGCACTGTAAGCTACAATACGCTGTTTGACAGCAGGAGCCAATATAGTAACCAGGATGCTGTCGGAACCAAAACAGAACAGAAATAGAACTTATTAATGCCACAGATTTAGCCCTGGAGTGATGTAATGAGGGAAAAAGAGCTAATTTGTCTTACACTCATGCAAAATACTGAAAGATTAGCAAGGATGAATATTTTATGTGTTATGGTTTGAAACTCAGCCCACGGTGACACTGCATGCTTTCTACAAGGACAGATGTTAACTTGCTCAGACGTCTTGCAGTGCGGTGCACAGACCGGTCTTTGTCCAATCCTGTCGATTCACAAGGAATGGTGGCATCTACACAGTTATCAAGCAAGCTAATTAACTAATGAGCAAGCGAAGGCCAATGGTGATCATGCACGCTAACAAGTCTTTCTTAGCTGCTCAGTGCAACACTGTGTCATAGTTAACCATATTTTCAGGAGGTTTGTCTTTTTGCTTGCAAGCATATAAAGCACCTTCACAATAAGTAAGCAGGCCGCCCCCTTTGTCTGTTTTTATGATTTGAAGTCTGCATTGGATGTTTTATTTTGAAAATTTACCACATTCTCTGTGCCACGTCTGAGTCTGACTTCCAGTCAACTTTATCTGCTTCTGAAGCCGCTGCATTGTCAACAATGAGCAGCCACATTGCAGCCAGAACGCTATCTAACGTTCAGTAAGGAATGAAAGTGTTAAAGATGCAGTCGTGGGTCAGATTCAGGTTTTTCTCTCTAACTCTGAGATCACGCTCATAGGCCCAACAAGCTTAAAGTGTTCGGCCCATTACCGGCAGTGTATTTGCTCTTTTTCGGCATCATCAATTTTATAAATTGATGATCCGTTAAATAATCACTGAGAATAATATTAACTCACTTCACATTTAGTATCAGACGTGAAACTGGACTTTTCACTTTGTCTTACTTGCAAAGAAGAAACAGAGGAAATGGAGACAAAGGCAGCGTGTCAGACCTTCAAATAGTCATCAGCATCTGGAGCAGAGAGGACAACAATCCTGTTTACACACTGTTGACAACCAGACTGGACCATATGACCAGAGAGAGAGGAGAGAGAGGGCGGGTGAGAGTGAGAGAGAGATGAACTGGGTATGACAGCTGAACATTCAGGGCTCGGGTAGAGGACCAAACGGGGATAAACGAAGGTATGAAAGATCCAAGAATACAGACGCTTTGAAAGAATCGACGCCATGTGGGACAACGCAGGAGGATGACCGAACATCCGCATCTTCTTAACCTCGCAGGTTTGAGCTGTTCTTCTTTTACTGCTGCTAATTTCAGACTAAGACACACAGAATTTACTACAATGACTGTTTCACTGACTGAATCTTAGTCAGAACTTTGTGCTGTTTTCTCATGAACTGTAGGAGCTGGAAGAGTGACTTCCTTCATAATGAACTGTGCAGTGATTCTTATATTGACATCAAGCTGCTTGACCTGGTCGTCAGCTATATATATCCCCAACAGAGCAGGTACAGTAATGAATGTGATGAATTAATGATGAATGAATGAATGAACGGTGGCAAAGGAAATGAAACTCACTCCTCACACATCTTTCCAACACCTGAGTTGTATATTTCTTTTTTAACTGCTCATACTGACACATACGTACCAATAAGAATGATCTTTGCTTGCTTTACGCAGTGATCAGCCAGGTATGAAGGTGTGAACGTATCCAGTGTTTGCAACTTCTCTTTGTGCGTTCAACGACACGACTTGTATGCCACTTATATTGCCTATTGTCAGACTGGCTGTGCTGATCACATTGCACAACAGTCAGTCACGTAATATCTTGAAGTTCTTTGAGCGGTTGGCAACAGCCAAAGACATTTCATTAGAAGAACAAGTCTGTCCGGTCCCCAAATTGCACGTTGTTGTAATGAGTTATTTCAGCATCAACTGGCTTGACCCCTGAGAGTTAGATCTCTGCAAGCAATGAGCAGTGTTCCAAAGTTTTATCGAAGCATACACGCTTGTACAGTCAACACAAACAGTGTACACAAAGCTTGAGATAAGAAGGACACACAGGGAAACAATGAGGCAGATAATCCTACATTTTAAACATTTCCCTCGCCCTCTCTCTTGTGTTCTCATTGATTTTTAGGTTGTTCTGCCAAGTCAGAACATTTCTTGTAGACAGGTCCAGATAGCTGACCTCCTAACCTTTGATTATCAGCTGATAATCATACCTGCATTCCATTTTATTGGGTTTTTCCACCTTCGCCACCATTTAATAGATCCCAGTCAAATGCAAACGAACTGATTGTAATGTCACTGATTGGGATGTCCAAGGGTTTCAGTTCAGTACAGTTTTCCTCTTTGTGTGATTTGGGGTTGAATACCTTAAATTTGGATTCTAACAGTCTAAATAATTGGATCCTGTTTCACCAGCAGCACCTAAGAAGCTAAAATACCTCCTTGAGCCACCTGTGTATGCAGAGGTCACTGGCCGGAGGGGAGACAACGTCACCTTGCCCTGTATCCTGAGAACCAAACCGAGCCATTACAAGGTGAAATGGACCAAGCTGGAGCCGGAGCGCGCAGGGCCAGAGAACATTATCATGATATCAAACGGACACGCCTTGAAGCCGTACGGCCATCTTGGACCGCGGGCTTCGCTCCGGAAGGCTCACGGCATGGACGCTTCCCTGCAGCTCAGCCAGCTTGAGCTGGAAGACGGCGGCACGTATCGCTGCGAGCTCGTCAATGGCATCGAGGATGAGAGTGTTGCTGTTACTCTGAGGATTGAAGGTAATCGAAGCCACAAAGGAGCCCAGAGGTAAAATATGTGTTTGAAACAAAAACCGACAACTGGCTTCTCGTTCTAGGTGTGGTGTTCCCATATCAGAGTAAAAATGGCCGCTACAGCTTCACATTTCATGAGGCTAAAGAAGTTTGTGCTGAGCAAGATGGCACATTAGCCTCATACTACCAGCTGTACAGAGGTACAGACACTGAGAGCTTCTGTCCAACCAATAATTATCTGTCAGGTCTCTTAAATCAACATGTCTCCTCCCGCAGCATGGACTGAGGGTCTGGACTGGTGCAACGCAGGTTGGCTCGACGATGGCACCGTTCATTACCCCATTATACACCCTCGACCTGCCTGTGGAGGAGAGCTGCTCTCTGGCATTCGCAGTTACGGACCAAAAGATAAGAATCACGATCGGTTTGACGCTTTCTGCTTCACCTCCCAGACGCCTGGTAAGCTTTTGAGTGACTTGGCTTGGATCCATGTTTGGTCTAGTTTCCTGACTGGAAGCAAACTGGAGTTGCTCTGGATCTTAACAGAGAAAACACCCAAACTATTGTATTAAATACTAGCTGCTGCTCTGCCTTGTAGCCAAGACAGAGAGCGCTTGCTGATGCTGATGCTTACAGTGCGACAGGTAAAAGGCGAGAAATACACCTGTAGTTGACGTGGTGGATGTTTGCTGAAGTTCAGAGGTGTTAAGTTGATCTTTAAAGAGTTAAAAGACTAAAATGCTGTGAAGAATTTCACCAACACTGCAGAGGTTGGTTTGTTTTACCCTCATCGCCCACATTATGCTCGTCTCAAATATCTGCAAAGTCATCATACGATGTAGATTTTCTCGTTAATGCCATCAGAACAAAAATATGAACAGTGTAGTTATATTGAATCTCAACTCTTTGCATCAACAAGCTGACCTTTAGTAGCTGTGGGAGAGTGGGACTGGTAGTAGATTGACAGAGGACTGTTGGTGAGACATGAAGTGGGTCAGTGGGAAAGTAGTTGGCCGTCTCCCTGGAAACTTCCAGTCAGGAAAAATGTTACAAATGAGTTGAAAACAAAAGAATTAAACCAAATAACAAGCCGCTGAATTGTGTTTCCATAAATCTTTGCTCCCCTCGCAGGCTCTGTCTACTACATATCGGGGTCTTTCTCCTTCAAGCAGGCGGAGCACGCATGCAAACGTCAGGGAGCTGAGCTGGCGTTGGTCGGCCAGCTGTACGCCGCCTGGCGTTTCCAAAATTATGACCAGTGTGACGGCGGATGGCTGAGAGACGGCAGCGTACGGTTTCCAATCAGGAACCCCAGAGAGAGGTGCGGAGGCATCCCTGAAGCGGGGGTGCGCTCGTTTGGATTCCCCAACAAGACCATGCATCTGTACGGTGCCTACTGCTATAGGTAGCCAAAACACAAGTACACTATTTAAATCAGTCTCCACACACACAGCTGAGACAGACACCTCACACATGAAGCTGCAGACAATTACTCAAACTGGAATTAGAAGGTTATATTTGACTTTTCAAAATTAAATTAGTCTTATGACTTTAAGCAGGAAGACAGAGAGCTCAGAACAAATTTAGAGGACACGTATCTCTACGCTTCATAAGATGAAGCCAGGATGCTTCTAGTTTACCAGCGACTAGCCAAATGCTGGTAAAATTTTATTATCGCTGGTAAAACTCTTTACTCCTTCAGCCAATCTCCCAAAAATTAATAATTCTATGAGAAACAACTGTTGGCACAGCGTGTTGAGTGGAGTTTATTTTCAAAGCCACAAACCTCTTTGGCAGAATGGAAGAACCTGGTTACACATACACAATCATCTTGCACTAAACCTGTAACAGTGTGTTGTCATTTCTGCACTGGGTGAGTTCTCACTGGAGGTGAAACCAAGTTAAACGTGTTTGATTGATTTTAGGTCGACCACTGCGCCTGCTAGCGTCTTTAACACAAGACTGACAAGCTCATGCAAAGAAGCTACAGCTCTGAAATATAAATAACACTGTTACTGTAAGCACTGGTTTATCTGTAAATTAATTACACAGCTTTTAATGTATTCAATAAAAATATGCCCACAGTGAATTACATGTACGTTATTTAAAGTTTCTTGGGGGAGGTTAATGTGTTGACCTATCAAGACGTGTGTCTCCTAATGATTAGAGCATGGAAGAAAATATTAAAGGCCTGCATGTTGGATCTAAAACTTTATTACTTTGGGGACGTCTTGTGGTAGATTCAAGAACGACAGTTACTGGCACTCAGAGCACAAAGTCCTGAACTTAGATTAACTGGGGGATTAAATGACTTAATGGACCTTTTTCACGGCAGCGAAGGCGTCAAGAGCGATACAAAATCAGGCGCTATGAGTTAGGAGTCATGTGATGATGATGATATATATTACAAATAGATTTTTACAAACATGTTTAATGTTATTTGTCGTACAGTTAAATCAACAGACAAGCTGTAACATCAGTAAAAATTCAGACTATGTTAAAAAAAATTACATTTTATTTCTCATTTTTCATCGGATCCATTTTGACTACCTTATTTCTACTTGTACGTTTATTAGTATACGTTCATTAGATCAACAATTAGCATCACCTGCGTTGTTACTGTCATCTTTAAAAACTAGAAAAGATACAATACATGAGACGTTTGTCCTCACTGATGCCCGAAGCACAGCTGTCACCTCACTGAAACATCTAGATCCGTTATTAAAAATTAAACTCTCTGATTAGGAGATGATTGATTATACTGTGTGCTAATACACGTCTGGCCAAATACAGATACAGTACAGTTCATGTGAGCAAACTATACAACAAAGTCTCAGAGACACCTGAATAAGAAGCACCAGAGGACGAGCAGAGTCAGTGATCCGCACTCTGTCATGTGTGCACAGAGATACTCAAGTGGGTCAGCCTTGTGTTGTGGGTGGTGATCCGGTGCTGGGTCTACTTTCTCTTTATCTAAAATCGTATTAAAGAATTGAAGGTGAGGAGATGTGGTCTACTTTCTCTCCAAGAATAAAAAAAGAGGTTTTTAGCATGTCTGGAAACATTTAGCACACAGGATGTGTTTGAGATCACTCCCTCTTGTCGACACAAAACACAGTGGGACTGCTAGCCGAGAGAAACTGGGATGCTCACCGGGACGGCCTAGTTAATGCACGCTGCAGCTAAGTAAAAATCAGCCCAGGCGACAGCACAACTGCAACAGACTCTCAAGACCAGAGTCACATGACTGAGCAAGCATCTCCACTGGCTCTGCAGACTCCATGTTTAGATCAAAAAACACACATCTTGCATCAACGCCGCAAGGGTGCTGATGCAGGCAGGGCCGTGTCAAATGAACAGGTCTTTTTCAAAAGTGCAGGCTGGGAAATGAAGTGTATCAGACAGGGAGCAGCTTATAAAAGTTTTAAGTGGAACAGGCTTCAGTGAATGTCAGTGAAAGCAGCTGTTTGTTTCAGATATGTTCAAATACATTCACGAATTCCACGTTGAACAGTTTAGTTACAAACTGGCTGCTGCTTATGAGAGTAAAGCTAACCACAGATTACTGTTACTTTTTTTGAGTAAGTAAAGTGAGCATCCTGTAATGAATCATATTTGTTTTTAAATATTTTCTTACTTCTGGGACATTATCCTACTTTGTGCTTTATGTTTACATGGAAGCCAATGTTTCATTTGGTTTACAGACTGACAAAACACACATTATCTTGTGTTTTAAGCATATTCTGTTAATGAATGCGTCTGTGCAAAGAAATAAGAGCGTTTAAGGGTTCATGTGCAGTTTGTTAATTAGAATTCAGGTCTTTTGTATTCAAATAAAAGACGTCCTCCTGTGTCAAAGTCAAAAGATAAGAGAGGATTTTGCAAAATGTCTGTTGCTAAAAAACAAGAATGAACAAACAGTCCAAAAAGGGAGATGGACGTTGAGTTAAAAAGTTGTTTATTGATAGAAATCTGCGGTTTAGTGTTTGGAGCAGTGTGGAAAATCCTTTCTTATCTCGTGACAGTTATTTGGGGAGGATATTTTTCCAGGGATATCTAGCTCAAGAAGAATTCAACTCACTTGTTTGTTTCAACTGGCTCAGATGACCAAATTCACCTAAAGTTTCTGTCACTTAGCTTGTGTGGCTTT
Organism: Nibea albiflora; assembly: GCA_014281875.1. Taxonomy (NCBI): domain Eukaryota; kingdom Metazoa; phylum Chordata; class Actinopteri; family Sciaenidae; genus Nibea; species Nibea albiflora. The sequence continues at coordinate 23,766,493 of CM024804.1, read as the reverse complement.
GACTTTAATATGAAGGATTGACCGTGATGAGAATAAGCAGTTACAAAAGAGAAAACCAGCTGGTTGGATGGATTAGATTTATACAGTATAAGTTGCAGAAATGCAAGAAACAAAAAAAAAAACTGGACTGGAAAATCTTCTGAGACACAAGAAAAGTGAACTGGGAGGAAGGCGTGATATTAAAAAAGGCATGATGGCTTTAGATGGTCCACTTAATGTCCCAGAACAAAGGAGCTGCTTTCTCTGTGGCCGTGACCTCCGTGACCTCCATGACCTCCGTGACCTCCATGGCCTCCATGACCGCTTCGTGCTGGTAAGGAAGTGAGGTAACTGAGTCTTCTTCCATCGAATGGGCTGAGGTGGGACGCAAACAAGAAAAGTAAATTAGATTATTAGTGTTTAATGATACTTAATTGATTGTCAGCCATTTCATGCACTTACTCGGCAGGCAGATTATCAGCGGCTCTTCCCATTGGCCGCCACGCAGGCACTTGATTACGGGATTCAGTTTCTGCGTAAAACCGTCCTCGCAGTAGTACCGCACCTTGGAGTTGGTCTCATAGCGCAGCCGCTTCTTCCCAAACACCTTAGCGTGGGGAATCCTGGGCGGCTCGCCACAGGACGCTGTTAGATAGAAGATAAATGAGACTTAGATCCTTGGAACAAGAGGGTGATTCAAAAGAAATGAGGTGCATTTCAAACCAGGTGAACTCACAGACTCCCTTCTTGCAGGTGTAGGACAGATGGTAGTTGCACGGCACATCGCTCCAGCGGCCACCGTCATGCCACACCATCACCGCACAGTCCTCACCGGACAGGAAGTAGCTGTCAGGCTGGCCTCTGTACCAGTTCTCATAGAGCTGATTAAAACAAAGACTAAATTAAATACAGCGTTTGAACTTTAAGATGGCTGAGACACACAGGAAACAAAAAGTACTTTTCTCTTCTAGGATTGACAACTTGACAGTCTTACATATTTGTAAAACTCACCAGAGGGTTCCCGTCCGACCAGCGGAAGTCTCCCTCGATGGTTTTGTCATTTAGTCCAATCCACTGATATTCTTTGTACTTGTCTACAAATAACATGCATGAGGAGAGGAAGTAAGAGAGGCGGTCACTGTACTGTAGCTATAGACAGTATATATGTGGAATATCAAGCAAGTAAAGTGAATTTATGGCAACTTTCCAAACAGATCAAGTATTTGAGATCAAGTCGAGTTTAAAGCTGCTGCCATAAAGTGTGTAAAATGCTGCTAATATAATGTAAACACACTGAAACGAGCTGATAAGATTTCACGTTATGCAACCCTGAATTTCAGTTTTTATAAAAAATGACTCCAACGCTTGCTCGTCAGAAAACATCAGTCAATACAAGCCGTAGCAACCCGCCCGCAGAGGCCTGTCAGATAACTATCTTGTCGCCTCGTTCGCCAGACGAAATACCTACACCAGCTTCAAAACCGTGACATCTTGTATGAAAAAACGGATTCAGTGAGAGGAGAAGACATGAAAGGTGGTTGTTGTGTCTTGTCTGGACAATTTTGGGAGGCCTCGTTGTCGTCACGTTGGATTTTTCAAGAGAACCGGAGGAATGTTATTACAAAAGATCGCTGGATATCTGCTGTGAAATATGTGTCACTTAACAAAGCACAAACTGCTCCCATGAGGCTTTATGATCGCCTTTGAGCTGGAAGAAACGAGCAAATTCTCACTGTCCTTTCTTCTTCTTCTTTTTTTAGTCAACAAGCATTTTATATTTCACAGCGTTGATGCACTGGGACTAAACCTCAGCCAGAGACTTTGAGATGGAAGTGAAGTTTTGGCGCTCCCTAGTGGATCCCAGTTTAAGTGATCTAAATGAATGCCGTGCTCTCAGGTTTTTACCGTTGATGTGGTCCTGCTCCTCAGGGGTCATGACCGATATGAGATGCCCGCCGCACATGCGACAGTGCTGCTCGGCCGCCTCCCAGCTCTGCCTCTTGGTGAAGTGACGATAACAAAATCCCTGAAACTTCTCCCAGCCGGGCTCACACGCATCCAGGTCTGAGAGAGAATCAATGAGAAAAAAAGGTCAGGAAATTAAAGAAGTATCGTCTTCTCAGTATTGGGAATTGATTCGATATTAAATAGTTGACACTGAACCTGTTTGGCACATGTCTCCTCCATAACCGGGCAAGCAAATACACTTTGTTGATTCGCCTTCGACACACGTGCCTCCATTCAAACAAGGGTTCTCCAGGCAGGAGTCTGCAGCTGTGTGACGGTGGTGATACTTATTAACAAGACAAATACTCTCTATATATTCATTATTCAGTATTTCAGAGTCAAACTCAGAGTCCTGCATCCACACAAACTCTTTCAGAGGTCCTCAAGAGATCAAATATCTTTTTACCGACAGATCTGATCTGCAAATGAAATTGCCTTAAAGGTAAAAAACCAGCAGAGGGAGCTGTTACATCAGGTACGGGACCCAGTAGCATCTGCGTTTCTCAGTGTTTCTTATGCACTGACAGAGTAAATGTAGAAGTTTGAATAGCCTGTGGTGATAAATGGAGAAAGGACAGACGTCTCAGCATTCATCATTTCATGCTGGTGAACAAAGAAAACATTTTAAAATCATTAATTATGAATTCTCTTTGAACAAATGTCAACAGATTTGTCCATTTTATGCTTTAAGTATTGTCATAGTAAAATATATAAATAATTGGAGCTGCAGGGAGGCATGCTCGTCTCTCTGTTGTGCTGAGTCAGCCTCAGGTGCTAAACTGCAGCATCCAGTAAATCTCTTTCCTGATCGGGCATTTTCGGAGACAAGCGCTCCCGCCTCTCCCCAAATCAGCGATAAAGACTCTTAACACCAGCTGTTCTTCTTCTTTATGGGGTACCTGAAATGGCTTCTTGTCTCGCGTCGGACTCTTTGGCAGCAGGCAGGGAGGCAGCCATGGCCGTCTCGCCGTCTTTTTGAAAATGCTCTGGGAACGCGGTGGGAGCGGTGAGCGTCACATCGCCGCTATCCGCGGCGAGTGTTGGACCGGTGGTTTCCTCGTTAACCGGACGCCATGTGCACATTTTAATTGAAGGCTCATCTGTGCTGGTCTCCTCCTCACCTCCCTCTGATCCATGCTCTGTTGAGACAAAAAGGTTATTTCTAAATGCAGAATGCCTTTTAGACAAACACATTTATGGCAGAGATTGAAGTCTACCTAATGAAGTGATCACTTAGTGTATCTAGTCACATTTTAAGTTAAAAGAAGGTTTTTTGGTCTAAACACACCAGGGATGCTCCTGGTGGTGATCCCAGCCTCGGCCACGGCCTCGTGCTCCTTAGAGACTTCATCAGTCGCTTCCTCTGTGACGGGAGCCTCGGCGCTGCGTTCCCGATCAGAGCGGGACTCCTGCAGCGTGGAGGAAGAAGGTTCTGGCTCCCAGCTGGGTGTGAGGGTCAGACGAGGGATCAGTGTGATTTTTACATCTGAAGCAGTTGATACATCAGTGCCACCCTCATCGGTTTCCTCAGAAGTGTGGTCCGGTGAGAGAGTTGGATTTGTCAACAGCAGTCCTGATTTCACCTCTGGGCTCTCTCCGGACGATTCACCTGACCCCTCTCTGGCTTCTTGTTCCTTCCCCTCCGGACCACCGTCTGTGATATTTTGGGTTGTGCTGAGGAACACTTCGGGATTTTCTCCTAATCCTTCCTGTTCAAGTTTGTCCTGGTAGTCCTCCAGAGATTCTGCCCCAGATGAAGCATTGCTTTCAGGTATGAAGGTTATAATCTCCGGGGAGCTAGCTTCGACCTCCACAGAGGGTGGAGACAGAGTTACGGATGCAAGCGATGTCAACAAAGTAACTGGATCACTGTTTAAGACAGTGACAGCTACACTGGAGCCTGAGTCATCTGTGACTGCGGTGACCTCTGCTGTTGGAGTTTCTGCAGGATGGATGTGTCCGCTCTGTTCAGTCGGATCATCCGGTTCTGCCTCCTCTGAAGTGCTGTTGGATTCCTCATCACCATGACTGATTGGGATGGACGTCTCGGCTACACCAAGGTGCTCCTGAGTGGGATCAGAACCTGTCAAGAAAAGGGATCATCTGAAATAATATGTTCAAAATATCAATCATTTCTCTAAAGGAATTTAAAACGGCAAAATCTAGATTAAACTGCACTCACCTTCCAGGCGGGTTGCACAAGTTATTACACTAAAGTCGATCTGTCCATCAGGAGTCTCTGTGAATGACATAAAGTTAAAGCTAGAAAATCAGCAAATATATATTCTGTATAAAATCTGATCCAGTTTCACCAAAACCTGTGAAAAAAAGTGATAAAGTTTAGCAGGAAGCAGGAAATCTCCTGAATCATCGGAAAACAGAGAATGACTCTAAAATATCACTCAAAAATACCTAAAAATTAGTTTTTGTCATCGTTGGGTCAGATACTGGTGTATAGGTGTCATACAGGACAAGACATATGGGACAAAAAAGACTCAGAAACATCAATTTTGTCTCCCTTCCTGGATACTTACCTGAATATGACGTGGGAACCAGTTCAGACGTGGCAGAGGCGTCCATGCCATCCAAACTTTGAGTCACTGAGCTTTGCGTTTCCTCATCTAGAGGAGGACTTGCACTCTCCTCTCCGGATTCCTCTTCTGTTGGATGGTTCTCAGGTGTACTGGTGTCAAAAGATGGCGACGTGGCGGTGAAGTAAACATCTGTTTCCTCACCGTGGGGTGAAGTTGTCAGTGCTGACGTGTCCTCGACAGAAGTATCGGTGGCGTTTTCATGCGTGGTGTTCGAGTAGACAAGCTCAGTTTCTGAGGTGTGTTCTGTGTGGTGTGCGTCTGTCGTGTGGTCCTCTTGTAAAACAGGAAGGTCGCTCTCCTGAGGAACCTCCGGAGAGCTGCTGAGGAGCTCATTTGCATCAGTTCCAGATGTCGCATTAAGACCTGGCATATCCAGGCTCTCAGTCACAGGAATATGATGCTCGGAGGTGTGTCCACTCTCTGAAGTTGTCACATCGGGTGTGGGTGAAGTGGAGTCTTCACCAACACCAACACCAGCAGCCTTTGGAGAAGTTGTTGGAAGTACCTCTTCATGATCTGTGTCTCGGTCTTCATGATCCGTGTCCCGGTCTTCATGATCTGTGTCTCGGTCTTCATGATCTGTGTCCCGGTCTTCATGATCTGTGTCTCGGTCTTCATGATCCGTGTCCCGGTCTTCATGATCTGTGTGTGGGTCTTCATGATCTGTGTGTGGGTCTTTATGATCTGTGTCCCGGTCTTCATGATCTGTGTGTGGGTCTTTATGATCTGTGTGTGGGTCTTCATGATCTGTGTGTGGGTCTTCATGATCTGTGTCCCGGTCTTCATGATCTGTGTGTGGGTCTTCATGATCTGTGTGTGGGTCTTCATGATCTGTGTGTGGGTCTTCATGATCTGTGTCCCGGTCTTCATGATCCGTGTGTGGGTCTTTATGATCTGTGTTTGGGTCTTCATGATCTGTGTGTGGGTCTTTATGATCTGTGTCCCGGTCTTCATGATCTGTGTGTGGGTCTTCATGATCTGTGTGTGGGTCTTCATGATCTGTGTCTGGGTCTTCATGATCCGTGTCCCGGTCTTCATGATCCGTGTCCTGGTCTTCATGATCCGTGTGTGGGTCTTCATGATCTGTGTCCCGGTCTTCATGATCTGTGTGTGGGTCTTCATGATCCGTGTGTGGGTCTTTATGATCTGTGTGTGGGTCTTCATGATCTGTGTTTGGGTCTTCATGATTTGTGTGTGGGTCTTCATGATCCGTGTCTGGGTTTTCTTCAGGAGCTGGCTGGTAGGACTCTGGGTAACTGTCCTTCTCTATTAGCTCCTCGGTGTCCTCTGTGGTCGAGTGCTCTTGGTGCTCAGGTGGAGGGGTGACAGATTGATGAATGTGCGCCGTCAGCAGTGGCTCCTTGTCATAACCTGATGTTGTGGACTGAGCCTCCACAGGACCCTGCTCTACAGGATTAGCTGTCTGGGCATGCAGGACCTCCTCGCCCCCCTTTGTCGTTACATCACTCAGGCTGACCTCCTCCTCTGCAGAGTTAGTTAAGAAAACAATGTCCTGGCCAATATCCTCCGGCTCAGTGGTGAGAGAATCCTGAGGGGATTCTGTGTGCGGGCCATTATAGCCTGAAATAAAGAGCAGAATTAGAAAAGGTTACATTGTGGGGAGTAACAAGAACATCCAGCATTTTACAAGCAAAAGTCATGAAAGAAACTCTTACTTCTGAAGCAGTAGACATCATGTCGGGTGTGAACCTCTGGGAAGCCCGTCTGGTTGCTGTAGCGGTAGACAGTTCTCACCCCGGGTTCACCACCTCCACAGCGCTCTCTAGGGGTGACGATGGGGTACCGCACGCTCCCGTCTGCCAGCCACCCTGGACTGCAGTGATTCAGTCCATCGTTCCAGGCTGCGTATAGTTGAGCCGTGGTGGTCAGCTCGGCCCCGTGACTCAGACAGTACGCTTTGGCCTCCCAGAAGGTGAAACGCTGGGGGGTGGAGCCATGGAACACTTCACCTTTAGGCAAAGAGACAGGTGTCAAGTTGTTGCTGTGTTTTCTCGTGCTTGCCAGCTTCCTTTTGGCTGTCTTACCTTCAATATTCTCCACGTAGCAGTAGACGTCATACAGCTCATCAGGCTCTAACAGCCCATAGTTCCTCACTCCTGGCAATCCATCCATGTCCCCAAAACAGCCTTCTCTCGGCATCTGAATGGGATATCTGTGGAAGGAAATATTGCATCGCATTGAAACACTGAGTACCTCTTCTTTCGTGATGGCGGCACTCCAAACATCACGCTTGTTTGAGCTCTTCTCTGAGTGAGCGTTGAAGTGGGGAGAAATGTTTGGTTTCACATCAGATGAGTGCCTCTCATCTGCGTGTTCTGATGTGCAACTATCGGCCCTCCAAACCGACCGACCTCCACACCGGATGCCACGTGCACAGCGTCGTGTCAGTGGTGCAGTTCAGCGTTGTTGCTGCATTAAGGATTTGGGCTGCTGCCAAATGTATACTGAACGTCTGAGTGCCTCAAATGCAGAATTTTCAGCCTGGAGGACACTTGATCCAGTGTTGACTGATGTTGTTTGACATTGGACCACGTTCTCTTGGATGCTCACCTCACGGAGTGATCTGAGAGCCAGCCTGCATCACACTGCTCGTATCCACTCTGGTAGGCGGCCAGTAGCTGCTCCGGAGTGGCAATTTCAGCTCCAATCTCCTCGCAGGCCTCTCTGGCCCGCTCAAAGGTGAAGGCGTACCGGCTGGATGCATCACGGTAATGGAACACCACGCCTGAAACCCCAAACAACAGGTTTACAAAGTCTGGACATGATCATTCTACAAAGACACGTTAGAGGCAGGGTGACTGACAGTTTGCAGGAAAGGTTAGATGTCAGTAGTTATGTTTCCATTCAAATCTGAAGCTGCCAAGAGTTTCAAGAGGACAATATCACATGATTATCTATCTAATCTATTCAGAAACTAGATTTCCTGCCAAAAGAGAGCTGCAACTGCCAAAACTCAAAAGCTTTATTATCATATGTGCCGAGAAACAAGCTGCACACCAAATAATGTTGGTAATCTGTGTTTTCCACCCAGCTAAAATCTGGTAGAATACATGTTTTATGGATTGTCTCTACTAAATGAAGAATAAATAAATAAATTGGATTAATAATGAATGACTCTTTGGTCAGTCATCACCAGACTGCACCTTTTTTCTGTCTGTTGTTTAACACAGTGATACTGTAAGCAGCATTTAGCACCTGATATATTAACCTGCAAATGACTGTGGTCAGATAATCCATAATCTACGGCTCGGTGACACGACCATTCATCACAGATGAGTGTGTATGAGTGTGTATTGTATAATAAAGATACAGACACACTGCAGCTTTTTCTATACCCAGAAGACAGTTTGATTATTTTCAGTGACACACACAGCAGCTCTGTTCTGTTAATACCACCAAACTATTTTATGTTTCTTTACAACATCGTGACATGACACAGCAGGTAAACACAGGTGTTACCATTACTGTCTCCAGTTAATCAAGTGACGGCTGTTTTGGCACCTGCACCTCATCAACCAATCAACCCGTGCTGCATAAAACCTCCGGCTCAACCTTCCACACTCGGCCAGGTCTGTTAGTCTCCCTAGTGGTGATGGTGCTATGGCATGCCACAGTTTCTGTGTTGTTGCACTGGATTGCGGTTTGCATGTGTTCCCATTATATAATTCAAGAAATAAACATCATGACCTCCACAAAGGAAGGAGGCTGTGGAATGATGAGATGAATCATGGTTGTTATTTGATCGCAAATATTAGATCTCACCTTTGACCTTGACCTGAGCCACATCGTCAGCGTCCTCGAGTCCCTGCTGCACCTCGCAGCGGTAGAAGCCGGTGTCGTTCTGCCTCAGACTCTCCAGCTGCAGCGTGAGGTCGGCGGGGGAGTAGGCGTAATTTAGCAGCGAGGCTCTGTCTTGTAAGCCTCGCTGACTCTCACCCTGTCGCCGCGGGCCACCAGGATCTCTGTTTCTCTGCCGTGAGTCAGGACGCTCCACTTGACCCGGGGGAGGGATAGCACAGCGTGGCGACCGTTGGTGGAGGGGGACGGCGGCGGGTGTGCCAGAGACACCAGGCATGGTAATATCAGGGAGTCACCCAACACAGCGGACACGGGCGAGGGTGTGGGGATGGTCACCTGGAGAAGCTTCGAATCATCTGAGGAGAGGGTGACAAAGAAATATACCTCAGCTTACCAAATATACCACGCTCAGGTCTGAGTGTTATCGTTTAATAAATACAGTACAGCTCACACTGATGGGACTACCTGCAGCCAGTCATTAGAGCCACAGCTTCACATTTAACATCAGCATTGACCTAGAGACACATTTTTGCAAACTCATGGTGCAAAATAACAATCACACGGGCAGGTTTGTATGTATTTATTACTTTAATACACAGTTTGATAGATGTAGTGGTAAGAAAAAGATGTCTCGTGTTATAATGTCCTCAGCTTACTGCTTCTGTTGACGCGACTAAAGGAGAAGATACTCAGCTGAATCCCTCAGCCCATCAGGTTAAACTCGATTTTCTTCTGGAGCGGTCGGACACCCTTGAAAACGGCCTCCAGGGTGCACGTGTTGGCGAAAAAAAAACAATGAACGACGTGAAATGATTAAAGAGCACCCCGCTGCCCTTAAAAGTCAGGGGTCATGTATGATTTAATGGAGTCGTGAATGTCAGCGGTGGATGGTAGCGTGGAAAGTGACGGGGACAGAGAGGGAAGGGATGCGTACCTGACTCGTGGTGGGGGGTAGAGGACGACGGCAGGACGAGGAGACAGATGGCACACAGCAGCACAGGCAGAAGCACATCCAGTCTGTGGGTAGAAGGCAAGAAGGGAGGGGGAGGGACAAAATGTTTGAACTTGACATGAAAAGAAAGTCTGGACTGCAGAGTTTGGTTTTAAAGCAACTCCGCCAAAAAGAACCCAAACGTAGAACTGAAAAATCAAACCAAACCTTTGCTTCTTTGAAGGATAAGTCTGGTGATATTTTCTATTTTTCATATTCTCAATGAACGAAAAGACCTGTTGTCTTGTTCTCTTTGCTCTCAGATGCATCTTCTGACAGATTTCCACCCAACCTGGATCCGGGCAAACCAATCACAACCGTTTATCTAATGCAGGGCAGGTTTAATATAAGGTGGACGCCACTGTCGTGGAACCATTTCCATTTGTAAACTGGGATGCCAGGAACATTTCATGTTCATTAGATTATGTACATCTTGAGGTGCGCGGGTCATCTGCTGATCCCGGGGTTCAAAGTGTCCTTAGGCAGGACACTGAACCAGGTTTTCCTCACTGGCCGGATAAACGTGGAGGGCTGTGTCAGCATAAAAAATAAAAAGCCTTTACAGATGATGATCAGAGAGATGATCTGCTGCGGCGAAGCTTACGGGGAGCAGCTGGAAGAAAAACAAAATGTTCATTTAAAATTCTAAAAGACGCGTCACGCCTCGGCTCCTCATTTTTACCATCTCATCTCTATAATGGTTAAATAGAAGATGAACTAATAATTCATTTATGGATAACTCCAGTTGATCCATGGTTCACTATTGTTGTCTGTGATTTAGTAAATAAATATCAGACAGTGTCTTCTGATTATTAAATAGAAATGTGAGTAAAACACAACAATAATGTTGAGGATTCTGTTTGTTAATGTTTGTTGACGTGTGTGTGTGTGTGTGTGTGTGTGTGTGTAGCAGACAGACAGACTGCCTGTGTGTCCTTGGAGCTCTGTAGCTGCTGTGAGTCAGACTTCAGGAGCTGCAGAGTGTGAGCTGAATTCTGATTCCCTCTAAACTCCCCGGAGGGTCGGACCGAAGCCCAACCTCCGACTTAACTAGATTTACCATTATTACCGCTCCTTTTTATCCTGCAGTAGATTCACTTTTGTCCTGTTTTTCTTTGTTGTGTTGTATAAACCTGTTTTCTCTCTGTGTTAACACTTTGATCCAACACGACAAAGACTTTGTTTCACCAAAAAGCTGCATGAGCCAACGGCAGACATCGATTTTTACAATCTGACGGTCACTGAAGTGGCTCAAAGTTGAGCCGGTGCAACATTTAAAAACGCTGCCACCGAGAAATCTCTGACCTTAACAGTTCATTTCACCTCTCGCCTCTTTAATTGCCAAATGAGTAATCTCCTGTACATTTATGCCATATTGAGGCTTCAAAGAAAAGTATTCTTTGTGCAGTTTTTTGGTTTATCTTACACAGATTAAGTGCAAAACTTAAACATTTTTGACCACTAAATTGATAAAAATGGTCAGAAAATCCTTCAGTATACAACATTAAGACACAAAGAACTTGAGGAGCACCACAGGAGAATCTGGAAATTGCTCAGAACCCCCTTTAGGAAAGTCATCCATCCTCTGAATTCTCCCCAGTCTCCAGTTTGTGGTTGCACAGTTTCACGATGCTGTGATTATCCTGAAGGTTTAATACAGTGAGGTCAAGTCTAAAAAAAAAAAAAAGGTCTCTCTACAATGAAATGGCTCCTGTGGGGACTAACATCACCACACCTGAATACAGCTGGCCTCATTGAATCCACAAGAGCCTCAGCATTCCAGTCAGACACAATTTATGCTGTTTAGGGACCAAAAAATATTCAAATAGCACATTTATAGTCCATGCAAAACTCCCTAAACTACATGGGATTATCATAAAGTTGACATGTCTGTAAGGTGCGTGCCTTCTGTTTCAAACTAGTATCTGCACTCTAGCTTTAAAACTAAACCTGCTGCAGCTTTTTTCCCCTCTCCAGCAACTAGAAGAAGAAATTTGTTTTACATCGAAGTAAAAAATCTTAAAATCATCACAGCAGCCTTGTGTGTGGAGAAGGAGAAGTGACCTTTGGGTGCCCTTCAACTTTTCACCCAAAGTCAGCTGGGATTGGATCGAGCGCCCTGCGACCGTGATGGATTTCCTCGTTAGGTTTGTAGCTATAAGCGTGATTTGGACAGAGGTCATGATCAGTGTCATACAGCCTGTATCCTGTATGTAGTTTTTTTTTTAGTTTTCACTTTGTCAGCTCATCCAGACACAAACAAACAGAAAACAGCTGTTGACCTTCGACACCTCGCTGACTCTTTACTAACAAGGGCGAGACCTGTCAGCGCTTCACCTGCAGCCCTGAATTAACAAGCAGATCACCTTAATCCAGACGGAGAGCCAGAGGAGAGCAGAGAGGAAAATCAGACCGCATGTCAGCTTCTCTCTGACTGGAAGGAGTATTAAACCTGAAACGATGACGGGAATTGAAGTTTGTTTTGTGGGTCTCAGCGGAGACACATTTCTAATCAAAACAGGATTAATAAATAATCACACAGAGTCTTTTTTTTTCTTTTTTTCTAATGCCTAAATTTGGCTCCATCATTGCTAAACGAAAGCTTTGAAGACAGAAATGCCACCTGGGATAAAGCTGCCTGTTCAAACCGTTTCAGAGCCGGTAGATTCCCTCATGCATAAGATGGAAATGTGACATATAAAAAATGTCTTTGTTGTATGTGAAATGAGTTATTACAGAAATATAAATAAACAAACTAAGACCAGGAGAAAACTGAACATTTTTGCAGATCTTCAATATTTAATTTCAGCCTGCAACCTTTTTTAATTTTTCAAGCTTTCCAACAACTCTTTTTAAGGTAGCTCCAACACTAAAGCACCTCTGTAATAAAAGCACAAAGGGAACTCTAATTATTTAACCATTTACTGGCACGTTGAGGCCGAATCATTTTCTAGCATGTAGGGCACCGTAGAGGGTCTTTTATCGACCGCGGGGGCTTCCAAGAGGGCACTTTGGCAGCGTTTTCCCATGAGCGCTAGCCCGCTTGTCAGCTATCCACTTTTCTAAACTGATCCAGCTGGCTGAAAGAGTCGTCACCCAGCACCAGATGCACTTGAATCGTTGGACAAACAGCCATTAGAAAAGTGTTAAAAGTTAAAGTAAAAAGTCAAGATAAATGCACCTGCATTGAGGGTTTTATAAAGAAACTTTGGCTCTTTATTTCCCTTCCAATATTAGTCTGAAAAGTTCAAATAAAGGATGGATGAATGAGCAGACCCGCTGTCAGCTTCCTGTCACTCTGGATTCAGCTTCTCTCTACATCAAACTGACATAAATCCTCCACCGATGTCTGACCGTTCAATCGTTTCATTTCAAACTTATCAGCTATCTGTCTGGCTCACTGTTTCAGCTTTCTAAGACACACACACACACAAACACACACACTGTCGTGCCGAGCTGGGTGAGAAGGAGAGAGATGTTTTCCTATGGGGAGGCAGAGCAGGCAGAGGACGCATCCCAGGCAACATCAGAAGTGCAAAGACAGGCATCACAAGTGGCTGAATAGTCAATGACTTCACCTTGAGGGGGGAAAATAAGGCGGCGGGGGCCAAGAGAGAGGATGTTTGACCGCTCACTCTGCCAGGAAGAGGTCATTTGAGGCTGGAAGGGAGGAGGTAAGGAGGGAGGGAGGGGGAGAGGAGGAGGAGGAGGAGAGGAGGAGGAAGGGGGTGAACTACATTCTTAAAGGACTGCATCAGCTTTGTGAGACTTTGGCCCATTTGTCACTTTACCCAGTGTGTGACGAGAGAGCTGGTGCTCCGGTCGACAGCCCACTGCAGCATAGATACGATTTAGCATACAGTGGAGTTTAGACATGGACATCCACTGACTGAGCTGATCCAACAATGGTCAAAGCGATGGAGCACGGATGGGCCTGATGCTCAAACACACCACCTTTTAAAGCCACCCACCTGTCAATCAAAGCTGTCCACGCTCTTAATCCTGCATAACTTTAAGCCTTAATATAATGTGAACAGGTGAGTTGTATATAAATTCACCCTCAGTACAGTTGTCATGAACGGGGAAATTAGCTACAGAGACCAAAACTGTTTTTTGTACCAGGCTGTAAACATGTTTATTTTCTGCTGTCTAACATGGGGACTTATGGAGACTGACTCACTTCTGGAGCCAGCCTCAAGTGGACGTCAGAGGAACTGCAGTTTTTTGACATGTCCACATAGGCTTCACTTCACAGCCACTGAAGCACTGCTTGGTTGTGATACACAAAACTGGCAACTGACGTCTATCTACTGACCCAGGTACCTGAAGAAATGATGGTGCAACCTAAGAGGTTTTTCCCAATTAGACAAATACAGTGATAAATAAAGTAAACTTACGGAGCTGGGAGAACTTAAAAGAGATATCAGGCCATAACTGATCATTGATGCTACATGCAGCTGGCTACATGTCCAAATGATACGAAATGCAAAACTTATTTTATTTCAGCGATCTCATCTCATTCCTCCACGTACGACTATTGGGAGGTCGCCACGGTCAGAGAACCAATGCTCGACAGGTTGTGAACAATAATTGGTGATTTCAGGTCTAAAGACTTGATTATTAGAACCATACAAGGTTCTAAATCAATAAATGTGGAGGAAGCAAGTGACCTGTGCTACCTACTTAGACTCTTTCACACACAGGCACAAAGCTGAACACAGCATCCGTTCGCCGGTCTTTCAGGTTTGAGAATGGGGTGCAGAGCCACTTGCTGAGCCGTCGTTGGATCGACCTGACGTCACCACTTCCCCCTGCGCTGCACCCCTCCCGCTTTCTCACAGCGAGGACCACCGCCACTACCCTTTTGCGCCCTCGGCAGCTCCTCCATCACGGCCGGCCCACCAGTCCCACATCGCGCCACCTCGAATGACTCGCTCTACCCATCTCCAGGGGCAACCCAAACCCCCACACCCCCTCCCTGACAGACACAATCTGACAGGAAGCAAGGAGCAGCCGGGGTGGGCTGGAAGCAATGGAGACCTCTCAGAGAAGGAAGAAAGAGAGTCCGTACAGCATGACTGAACGCTGAGAGAGACGTTTAAGTTCACAGGAATGACGTGGAAACAAACCCCGGCCCGTCTCTTATTAGCTGTTAGCCGCTGACTGTGTGTGAGCAAAACTTTTAAAAGAAGTGACAAAAGCCGTGTGTGTGTGTGTGTGTGTGTGTGTGTGTGGGAGTTGTAGGGCTTATACCTCAAACAGGGTGTCAGAAAACAACAGCCAACACGGCTTTGAGTCACATTTCAGAGGTGCTGTGGGAAACTCACTGATGCTCCTGCTGTGAAGTTACAGGCAAATTGTGCTGCGAACCACAGTAACCTGCCCGACCTGCTGCTCCCACCATCAGCCGCACATTAAAACACGCTGCCCAGACGCCCGTCATAGGAGCAGGTGTCTGGTATAACAAACAAACAGGAATTAGGAAAACTCAGCCATGCTTTCCTGAAGCAGCGGGAGGCTCGAGAGAACAGAGACCCATTAGGTTTCTAAGATCTTTAGAAAAGCTGTCAGCTGGTAGAACGAATCGGAACCAAACAGGGTGGCGCTGCTTCTAACCGCAATGCCAATGCAAAACTACCAGATGATCCAAAATCCAAAAAACTTTCCTCTATTACACTTTTATTAACTCTTTATTGATTTTCTTTTCTACTTTGTTTTAAAGTGTGCAGCATTTAATAGCATTAGTGTTGTTGACTGCAGTACGCCCGCCTCATCCTCACCTTCCTAAGGTGAAGAAGACACTACGGTGGCCGTGAAACGTACAAAAAGGTTTGGTTTGTCCATGCTGGGCTACTGTACAAACATGGAAGAGGACTCGGGCTGTCTGTAGACATAAAAGGCTCATTCTATGGCAATAAAAATATAATTATATGAACTTTAAGGTGATTATAAACTGATGAAAACCTAGTTATGAATATTTCTGTTCTAGTGTGTGTGTGTCTCTGAGCAACAGAAGTATTGACCATAACATCCACTTTGAAGTTCATATTGTGACAGCTGTTTATTTACAGATTGAGTAATTATGGAGCAACATTATCATTTATTTATTTGTGCCACCTGATAAACGTCAGTCCTCGTCGACTCTCTTTTTGCTCCGTGTTTGGTCACCACCAACTCCTGAGGAAAAATCTCTGACTCTTTAGCTGCTAAAAAAATTATAAACTGATGAAGAGCTTCAATATTCCTTCAGCATTCGATTCCTGCAGTGTGGAGAAAGCCGTGAAATCTGAATCATTTACATTTTTATGATGGGAAATAAAATATGTATAAGTAAACGCTTAACTGAATGAATAAAATATGAGATGTAAAAGTAATTTAAAAGGAAATATGAGAGATCCTCTTTTTGGTTTCTGGTTTCATGAGCGGTGAGGAGTGCATCGGGGCTGAATCATGACCTTTATAGTTTATAGCTGTATGTATATATATACATTGGTATGTGTATATATACGTTTATTTGATGATCCTGCAGCACAGATGACTTCCACAGACATTCACCAACTGAAACTTCAGATCTGATTTCCATCATTAAACCAGATAGTAAATCAACTCTAAGACACAGAGGGTAGATTTATAGACACCTTCTGTTTTAAGGGTGTTTTACGGTCTCCTGACTCTGTTATATACAGACTCACTTACTGTGTGTGCAGGAGGAATGATCTGATTAAATAACGCTGTAAAGTAAACACCCTTAAATTAAACCTCAAATTAAGAAATGTACCCTCATCCTCACGTCATGTTAGTTCAGATCTAGTATGTTCAAAAACGTCCTGTGAGTGTCAAAATACCGACATGTTGCATTGTCTTTTTGTGAAGGGTCTGACTGCTCAATCAAGAGGCAACAGAATCCTTAACTCTGACTTCAACAAACCAAACGCAGATATAACACTCCGAACATTCCCACTATGATTCAAAAGGTGGGCTCAACCCTTTATACGAGTAGTATACCTGACACCTGATAAAAATCTGAAGTTTAGAGGTGAATCAATTCGTTATATTCGTGGGTGCACATATAAACTTTTGGTTTTGTATTAATTCATCTCAAAATGTAGATTTTTTGGATCATTTTAGGATCCACCATGTGTATTTCCAGAGTGGGACACAGTTTAGCATCAGCGGATCATTTATGGGGACAAAATGTATTACTTTACTAATATACGAATTACTAATTCTAATGATTAAAGTCACAGTGGGTTTAGATGAACTGCATATTTTAGTTAATTATTTGATACTCCCAGAATAACACTATAAGAGTATTCCCAAGTTTTGTACTTTTACTCGAGCACACAATTTTAAGATACTTCCTATTTATGCTACTTTTGAGTTCTAGTCCACATGTCAGAGGGAAATATTTTGTTCTCCACTACATTCATTTAACAGCTATAGATTCTAGTTACTGTGCAGATTACATATGATGCATTATTATATCTTAACATGAAGTACACGACGCTCTGAAAGAAGTCATTCTGCATCATGAGCACTTTCAAAGTAATCTGCTGAGGATGCTTCCGGACTTCTTCACTTGTGTCCATGTGTTGATGCTGCAAAACACACAGTGATGCTGCAGCAGGTGAAAGGATGCGCAGCTGAATCACGCGTATGTCACGCATGTTGCAAACGCACTGACGCGATAAAGTCAAACTAGATGTGAACTAAACAGTCTAATTTACAAAATCAGGGATTGTTTCATCACGCGCATGGACTTACTTCATTTTCATCAGGTTCAAGTGTCGCTCCGGATCCGCAGAAGTTCGTCGTGTCCCCGCGCAGCCTCCAGACAGGTGCAGATCTTATTTGTCTGTCTTACTTCAGATCGAAATGTCCTTCAGCAGCCTCTCAGTGCTGAGGCGACAGACCGCCAAGAGGAGAGGAGGTGAAGAGAGGAGGAACTGATGAGGGCAGTGTTAAAAGACCAACACCTCCTCCTCTATCTCCTCCTCCTTCTCCTCCTGACTGGAAAATCATAATCCCTGCTGGCAGGCTGAGAGGTGAACGAATGAGAAATAAGGCTATCAGCTATTTTATCCCCAATTTTCTGTCAGTAAATGAAGAGCTAATTGAGCCACAGTCCACATGCACACTAGTAGAATATGACACAGTGAGGTGTGTGCAATGTCCTTGAACTGTCCTTTTTTAGAGAAAAGAATAAATCTTTATTAAAGCTGCAATAACTGTTTTTTTATGGCCACCAGGGGGCAGACGAGCGACCCCACGTTGAGCGGGTTTGTCACTACAAACGACCTCTTTCACAAAACTTAGACGTTAATTATGAAAATATTGATTAGTATTAATTCAAATACTGTAAATTAACAAGAATTACGAGCACCGTGAATAATTTCAGCCGGGCTGGACTCACAAGATCATGAGCTCAAGCAAGAATCCATCATGCCAGGCTCCAAACCAACCGGACCAATCAGCGTCCTATGAGGAACTCCTTACAGCTACGGCATCGGCAGCAATTGCATTTAATGTGTTAGCAATGGTGGCTGCCAAAGAGGTTTTTGCAAAAGTTAACAGTATTACTTTCGCCCTTATACCTGCGTTGGGCGACTGATGTGCACATCAGGACTCCACCTCCCCCCCGAGCTTTTCTGGACGGGGAAGATGTTTTCGGTTCATCGATCTGACTGCTTCAGATCAGCTTCAGACCTCCTGCCAGATATTTTGGAGGTTAACAGAGAGAGTCAGCTCAAACTATAACAGGAGAACATGAATTCTGTCAAGCGGGATGAGGCTCTCTTCTCTGGGGCTAACATTATTTGTTGCAGAGTCTTCCATTTCCTCCTCGGCAGGTTTCATACATGGCAGTTTAAGATCCTTCATGCTTGCACACATGCTGATCCTGCCACCAGCCCACGCTGTGCTCAGCGTATGTACTGTATGTGTAAGGTTAACTGGAAATGTGCAAATTGGACAAATTCCTGATGGCTTGGCAGTGGGTAATAAAAACCGAATTATGCACATGTGGTTGACGCTGGGCCATGACTAATATGTGAGGTGTGTGTGAAAAGGGTAATCTGCAGAGTCCAGCTCCCAATAACTTGACCCAGGGGGTAATAAAATCCATAAAATCCATATTGTGTTGCCTAATGAGACTAACGGCGTTCTTTCATGTGTTTCAGAGACTTATTAATACAGCAGGTGGATACTTAATCTTCTTTCATTTCAAATGTTAAGAATAGTATTTAAATCAATAACGTGGACGTAACAAAGGTCTGCATTACAGAAAAAGGCTCAGTAAGCCGAAAGATGTTTCTCATTTGCATTTGTTATTCAGCCTCAGATATGAAGGAGAAAATCTTGTTTTTAACATATTAAACTCACCCACAGAAGAAAATCCAAAGCCTCTTTCGGTTTTAAAGCTCTTGCTTTTACTTATGGAGCTAATAACAGGGCATAAAATCAAACACATTATTGCCCATGCACAAGGAGCTTTAGAAGGGATAATCTAGACTAGCGACTGGATTAAATCACGTGTGCTGCCTCGCATTATTTTACTCAACCAAAAAGCTGAAGACGTGCGGGGTTAGTCGGTGAGTGTCGGGTTTTACGTGATGACTTAAACGCCTCAGTATGCTTCACATGATAGTGTCATGATCTATAACAGCAACCAAACCACTTTTCTGAAGGCTGACCTGGGAAGGTTTGTGATCAGTAATGTTTGTATCCTTCTTAAACTGACAGTTACATGGACTTTATGCCAATCTCTGAACCTAGTGGACATCGTCTGATGGGGATTGGGGAAGAGATATCCGGACTTCGACTCTGATTAGCACCTTAATGCGTGAAAATGGCTAGAAAGTCAAATTCCAGCCAATCTCTATAAACACATATCAGCATGTGAAAGCAGATATGTGTTCATAAAAGCTAATAAAGGGCTAAATTGCTGTCAGGTGATAGACGTTGGGTTGCAAGTTTCCATTTGTCCAATGGTTGTTTCTCGACGCGTACCGTTTACCTGCATGAAACAGAAACACTTCCAACTCCACATTTTTTGTCCCTACAGATTCTGCATTAATATTCACACGTTTGTTTATAGAGATTAACTTTACGCAGCAATTAGAGCGCAGATATGTGACAAGAAGCCGGGTTTGATCCTGGATTTATTCTAAGAACTGGACACGTGAGTCAAAAGGTGTTTTCGGACTGGAGGAACCTTTCCAGAGGTCAGATGGAGAGAAGAGTTTGAAAAGTAGAAAACTTTCATGGTATAAAAATTCATAATCCTTGACCTTGATTACAGTTTCAGGTGTCCTCTTAACAGTCTTTTTTCTGTGGTCTGTGGGGAAAATTATTTTTGGGGATGTTTCTTTGAAAGAGAAAATGTTCTTCTGTAATTTGGGTGAACTGATTCTTTGGTACTACAGTCATGCATTTAACACCCAGACCAGAGCGGTCGTTAGACAGAGGGAAGAAGCTGCAGATTCAGTAGATTAAAATCTTTTATTGACTTGGTCTTTTTGTGTTAACAAAAGATTCTACTGGTCTTGAGCCAATGCTACTTTTTCCACTGTGGTTCCAGATTTCTACGGCGTACTTTATCCTGGTCTTTTATCAAGTGGCTAAAACGCTGTTGAGTTCACAGCTAAAGAATTTCCAGCACGGGAGACTCAACTGCCTCCTTTGTCACCTACTTATCCTGCGACCATCAGATGCTTTGGCATCCTCCGTGGCGATACTGAAGGGGTATTTGGTCAGTGGACAAAGAACAGACACAGGATTTACTTGCTTAACTCTGGAATCTCACACAAACATTACTCACAAACTAACACGCTCTCTAAAGTCCTTGACAACTCCAATCGTACCTGATTTTAAAACGAGAGCTTTGTGAGCTCTGGTGTCTTTTTGGTGTCTCTCTCGCTCTTTAATGAGCTTCTCCGTGCCAGCAGTTGTGTCTCGGGTGGCTTTTTTTTTTCAGGAAGGATGGCATGCTGTATAATTAATGTGCTGGTGTTGAATTCACAGCAGGGAAATAGTGCTGATCGCTCACCTTTAAGGACGAACACTTGCTAGAGGATACAGAAAGTGGAGCACCGTGGAAGAACTGTATGTTTGTGTGTCAGATCTGAGGAGAGCTAACTGGATGATGTAGCTGTGAGGAGACGGGTTAGTCCTGCAGGTGAAAAAAGAGAGATCTAAATGTTTCTTCTGACTCTTCAAGCACAGCTGGATGTGGTTGAAAATGTTCCAATACTTGTGACGTAATGGTACCGGATTCGGTATCGAAACAAGCCGCACTAATGACCATGGATTCATATTTCCAGGGGGATGTGTCCCAAACACCTTTGACAGGAGGGCTGAAAGATGTCGACATTATAGAGATTACTTCAATAATAAACAGTAAATGATTGTGGTAATGATTTATTGAAGTGAAGTACTGATCTGAATGTACAGTAGTCAGACGTTGCATAGAAAACTGTTTGAACTCAGTGACCGCCTTCATATTCCAAAACAGATTAACATGAACTGACTGGAGAGAGGTCAGACACCAACACTGGTTCATGCCAGCTGCTGTGACAAGTACAAGTTTTATAAAGGACATCCTGCGCAAGGACAGATATAAAGAGGGCTGTAGCTACCTTCGAGGACAGAGGTCATGTCCTATATTTGGGGGCGTTTGGCCTCTTACCATGCGGAACTTTAAATTTGATTTGATTTGGTCAACATTTGTTTTGAACTGTAGACTTTGTGCTCTACCGTTTAAATAATGTGGATTTAATGAGTTTATATAATCATGACTTTGTTTCCTTCATTTTGGATGTCTATAGTTATTAAAACTTCACGTAAAAAACATTATTACACTTTAAAAAGCGTCAGGAAACGATGACACAGTACTGATAAGGCTACTGGTATGGATGACGGTGCTGGTTTGAGTGGTCAAGACCGAAATATAAATGGCAAATGATACAGCTACCTGTCTTTATCAACAGCTATCAGGACAAAGAGTGTTGGCACAAAATAGAGATAAACGTAATAACTCAGGAAACAATGTAACATTTCTGCAAAAATGTAATAAACCCATCTGCTGAATCTTTCACACCTCTTCGTGTGTTACGTGCCAGTGCAGAGTAAAGTCCTCGTTGTGCTTTTCCCTCCTCGTTTTCTCTCCCGATGCTAACACCTTGATTGGTTTGCACCTGTGGAGTCGTGGTCGTGCTGTTCATCGCTTCCCAGAGAGTCTGAAAAGTTCACGTACTCTTTTGATCTGCTGAGCTGTTGTTGCACTGCATGAGAACTTAGTTCACAATATAGAAAACGGTATGTGGCGGCAGGCTGAGGGCACCGAGTACGCTGAGGTAGCCTTTACATTCTTCGTGACACGTAGGCAACTTTTGTCAAGAGGTTTTCACAGATTATGGCGAGTAGCATCAGGAAAAGTATTTATCGGTAAAGATGTCCCATCATTAGCTGATCAAAACTGAAGAATATGACAGAATTTGTCTCAATTTTAAAATTTGTCTCAAAATTAAAAATCAAAGCTGACCCTCTGTTGGTGGCAGGTTGGTCAAATCCTCCAGGCTCAGATGGGGAGAAGATGAACACACAACATATAGGTGGAGGCATCACCTCCACATACACCCGCCACACCAAATGTCCGTTTGAAATCAGTTTATTCTCTCCCAGAATCTGTCTTATGGGGCTGTGATTTGGAGGCCAGCTGCCTCTCCCACTCCTCCTCCACAACTTTGTACAGCTCCATCGTGGCTCTGGCATCCTCCACAGAAGAATGGCCCTTCCTCCCAGTCTGAGGACACAAGAGAGAGGACCGAGTTGGACGTCAGACATTTTTAAGTCACGATGACATGAACGCCAAGAATTCCTTCCTTACCTGGATTTCACGGTTGAAGATGGCCTTGGTGAGCCTCTTCAGCGACGCGCACTCATTCGCGGGAAAGCCGGCCTTCTGGTTCAGCAGAGGGATTCGAGACGTGTCTCTGGTCTGGCTACTGGGGTGAGAGTAACTGAGCACCTTGAAGTCGTTGTGGATGGCGTGGCCAATCACCACCTTCCCCATGAGCAGCCGCAGGATCTGCCAACAGAGGAGACATTCACATCCAAACTCTGAAATCGAATTATAAGACGGGAAGCGTACAGGACAGCTTAATGTGTGTGTCAATGAGCTTCAAAGCGCCTCTTCACAAATCTACTTTACACCGTCAGTGATTAACCCAGGAAGCAGGAGGAGAGAAACCGTAGAAACGAGCTGACAACGTGTCGTTTTAATCTTTTACTCACCTCCTTCCTGGCCTCAGCGTATGGCGTGGCATTGATGAGGTCACTGCGCCGTATGCCGCTCCATCGGGTGCGGTAGTCGGTAACGGGCATGGAGGGTTTGATGAACTTATCGTAAACCACATCTCCTCCATAGGACACTATGCTGCAGCGTGCGAGCTGGTTGATGCTCCCCTTTGGTCCCGAGCCCACCATCTCACAGTCAATGGCGAGGTACTTTGTGGGGATTCCTGTTGGTGTTTGTGTATGGCTGTTGGATAGCGAGGAGCAGCGAGCGCCTCCTGCGTTCACGCTCACAGTGGAGGGCGGCAGGCTGTGTGCGGACGTCGAAGGCTGGGAGCTACAGTGTGAGGTGCTGGCTACGCTGCCTGGAGGACTGTGTGTTTCTGTGGAAGTGGGTGGAGATGGATGATTCCTGATTGCTCCGTTATGGCGTGGTGGTGGAGCCTGTCTGGACTGTCCCATTCTGTGGTTGTATTTATTTTTACCTTCCACGAAGCCCGCTCGCTCTAAATACTGCATCTTTTTATGGGACCGCTTGTTCTTCTTCTTCCGTCTTTTCGTCTCTGCGGGAGAATCCACGCACAGGTTGATTATTATGTCCGACATGGCTGTGGTCGCAGCAGAAATTTAAAAACGTTTCCTGAACACCCTCTAAAATAAAACGGCTGCGTAGCTCTCCTTAGTTTGACTTCCTCAGCAGATCGTCACCAACAGTCCAGTTTGTATCAGCTGAGACCAGTTTGGAGGCGTCATCCTGCAAGACAAACACAGTGTTATGGACTCATAGCTATCTTACATGAACCAACCGGCTTGCTACATCCAAAATCTGAACACTAATTTTCATTCATATCTTTGGAGAATTCTCTATCAGATAAAAAGGATTTTTTTTCTACAAAAGTTTGAATCAAATTTGTGTTTCGAATTCAGTTTTATGAACTAGTGGAACATACTTTTACTCAAGTAGTGTACTAAAACAGTAAATAAGGATATTTGTGCTTTATTTCGATTTTCCACCACATCTCAGTGATAAATATTGTACATGAAACTGTCTTGACAGTGATAAACAGGAGAATGAAGCGTTCCTTCATGTGTTTAGGTGAATAAACTGTTTAAAGCCACATCAACCAGCCATCAACACAAAGCTGAAAGCTGCAAACACATGATGACCTTATAGACCTCTGCCACCACCTCTTTAAAACCAATCAATCAAATCTGTGGGATCATTAAAGACTGTCTTATCAAAGCAGCAGTAATATTCATGCAGACACATCATATATGATAATATAACCCTGACATGGACAGTGAGTACTTTTACTTTCGTTTCATTGGTAAACTCTGATGACATTTTCACTTTAGGTGGAGTCATCTCAAAGGGTGGTGTTACTGCTTTTATTCAAGTAAAGGAGTCACACGCAGATAACAAGCATTTACTCTCCAACAGCTGTTTAAATATGTAGTTATAACTTCATTCATGTAGCTTTAAGTCATATTTAACAACCTAAAATACACTGACGTCGCCTTTCACACTAGTGTATAAACGTTTAATAGACTACTGGCTCTTTAATGTGTGCAAACAGGCGGAATGCAGCTCGTGTCTTCGTTGATTTTAGCTCATAAACCCGTTAAAAGCTGGTAAATGTCTCTCCTGTTGACATTAGCTGTTTACGTTACCTGCTAGCTAACGCTAGCTAGCTCACGCTAACTGCGCCGTTTCCGTGGTTACCGTTGGCTCGATTTGTTCGTCTGTTAACGGGGAATTCAGCTGAGCGTGTTTGTGGACGTGTGTGGGTTGATATCGAGAGGTTTCCCGCTCATGAAGCCTCTTAAAAAATAACTTTATGAAAGATTTTAAAAGCTGACCTGCGGCACACTGAGGACCACGCGCGTCTTCCTGCTCACAACAAACTATCAACGTCCGGGTCATGCTGCGTTCGAGGACAGCCGGAAATGTGGGAATAATAATATGCCCAGGTAGTACAAGTATACTAACTGTCTCATATGAGTTTTGACTTGATTTCATGAAACATAATCCAGCTATATGTTGATTACTATCATAATTAATTAAAACTAAACAGACTTTACGCACACATTCATTTTCCTTAACAGCACAAAGTAGTGACATAATTTATAACGTACAGGAGCCGGATGAATCTAACAAAAAGGCAGCCATTTTTGCTATATAACTTTATATTGAGGAACTTAATTGACTGTAACTGAGCATGAACACTCATTAAACTAGTGACATGACAAGTAGTACTGTGCACTACATACATGCAGTGACAATAGCTTTCTTTTGCTTATTTATTTATTTGTTTGTTTGTTGTTTTTGTGTTCTGTAAATGGAATTAAAACAATCGGCTACATCACTTTATTGGTATTAGAAAGTGTAATTTTTACCTTTTGAATATTTCAGTACAAAGAATGCATTGAATAATTTAGTGTACACATATAAATCACAAGACAAAACTGCGCCAAATTTGTCTGAATTATTAAAGGTATAAGTGATTTTAAAAGCCGACTCTTCTTGGTGAGCTGAGTCAAATGATCCGGTTCCGAGAAAGAACCGAACTTCCCATCACTACACGTAGAAATTACGGGGAGCACTTGAACGCACCGGCGTGCTTACATGTGAAAGTTACAGTTAGCCTAGCCTAGCCTAGCCTAGACAGCTAAAGCGGCTAGCATTAAACGCAACATTTGAGCGTCTGTGGAGCGAAACGCGCCGAATTTGCGTATTAAATGCCGATTTTAAGGACTCCGTGAGTTAGTAACCGTCTACGTATTTTAGTAAGTTAGCCTTCGAGTCCCATGTCAGTTGAGCTGTCAGAAGGACGAGATGTGGAGATGTTTACATCGAGCTTCACAGCTGATGAAGCCAGACAGCTCTCCGGGAGACTCACCGCTCTCCTGTCTCAGTACAGCCACCTGTCCGACTCCTATATAATCGTGCGTATTGATGACTGACTTCTGTTACAGCCTCCAGTTGTTGTGTTAGAGGAGTGAATGTTGTTTTGTGTTGCCATGGCTCCCTACATTTCCAGCCTGATTCTACATACACATACAATCACTGAACAGCTGTCTGTTTTGTAGTCCCATCCTCTTGTAGTTTCTCTGATAACTGTCAGTTTATTTACATATAGGAGTTCTTCACTGAAGATCTCTGGCACACGTTACCCAGCACCTGGCAGCCTGTGCTGCAGGACCTGTCCTATCCACAGGTTGCAGACCTGTTACTGGATGTTAAGCATGAAGACAGGAGGTACAGAGAACAAAAGCTGAAAGCAGAAAACATATTGCATGCATGTAATAACTAAAGAGTTTGTGGTTGCAGATATCCTTCCGTGTGGCCGCTGTCACTGCTGGCCTTCCGCGCCGCAGCTCACGCTCTGGCCTTTCCCAGGGAGTGCAGGCAGGATCGAGGCAGGATGGCCGGCTCCGTGAAGCCTGAAGAGTTCCTGGAAAACCAGAGTCAGAGCTCACTGCTGGGACACATATTCAGGAAACACGTCAAACCCAAGAAACAGCACGAGATCCGCAGGCTGGGCTTGGTACAGGATTGCTTATTTGCTACGAACATGTGCTGAGAACCTGGATTTGTTTTACTTTTTAAACTGTTTCTTTTTTTAATCCCAGCTCGTAAAACAACTTTGTGAGCAGACTGACTGCAGCAGAGTGGTGGACGTCGGCTCCGGACAGGTATCATATCCAAATATTACAATCCCGAGGGTGTATGTTGTGTGTTATATGATGTACTAGATGATGGTAGAAGCTGAGCGATGCTCTGCTGTGGATGAGGTCAGCTGTGTGAACACCGGTCTGCCGTGAACAGGGTCATCTGACTCGCTTCCTGTCCTTTGGGCTCGGACTCTCTGTGACCGCGATTGAAGCTGATCACAACCTGGTTGCCATGGCGTCCAGGTTTGACGGGCAGTTGCTGTGGGCTTTAGAGAAGGAGAAGCAGAAAAAGGTTGGTGCTTTGGTGAACCTTACACTTCATTAGGTGACTCCGTGAGAGCAGAGAGAGACTACCAACACCAAAACATCTTTCTTCTCTCTAGAACGGCTCCTCTCTGGTCGCAGCGTCACAGTCCTCTCCCCGGCATGTGGCCGGTTGGGTAAACCCCAAGGCATCATGGGAAGCCTTCATCACGCAGCTGAAGACTGCAGAATGTGTCCACGAAGGTCCCCCAACTCCATCTGGACCCAGCAAGAAGAAACTGCGGGGCTCTAAGCGTCAGAGATGTTCTCATGTGGTCCAGACATCGTCATCACCTCGTGGCTCCACAGACTCCGATCGCTCACAGGATTTGACGTCGCGACACCAGTTCGAGTCTGACGAGGAAAGCTGCTGCTCCTGTGTCCAGCCTGTCTGTCAGGAGGGCGTTCGTCCAGAGGAAAACGGCCAGCGAGACTATTCAGACTTTGTCCTGACCGGCCTCCACGCCTGCGGTGACCTCAGCGCCACCCTCCTCCGCCACTTCATCAACTGTCCACACGTGCGCGGCATCACATCTGTGGCGTGTTGCTACATGAAAATCACAACCAAAGAAAACCCCACCCCTCCAGGACTGGTGGAATGTCCCACCCCGCCGACGCCGGGCCGGGAAACGCTCCCCTCAGAGTTCGGCTACCCCATGAGCTCCTGGGTGCGGGGTTTGCCGGGACATCAGCTGTCCTATAAGGCGCGAGAGGGGGCGTGTCACGCTGTCGAGGACTACGTCCGGAGGCTTCGGGAGGAAAGCGAGCTGCTGAGGACGCATTGTTACCGAGCGATGTTGGAGACCTTCATCAGGGATACAAGACCGGATCTGCGCAGGGCAGGAATCCAGACCATAAAGAAAGCACACTTATTACCATTCACAGAGTGAGTGAGGACGCCGCCTTGTGTTCTTCTTGTTCTTGATGTGTTATTTGCACCATCCAAAGGTCAGTGTGTCAGATTTATGGGAGAAAAAGAGTTAATAGTGATGTTTCCTCCTCAGGTACGCCCGACTGGGTCTGGCTCGGGTCGGCCTGCCTCCCGAGTTGCCTCTGGACCCGGACCTCGTGGAGGCCATGTTGAAGCAGCAGGGCAGGGTGGTGGTGTACTTCAGCCTGGCCCTGCTGCTGGCTCCTGTGGTGGAGACGCTGGTGCTTCTGGACAGGATGATCTACCTGCAGGAGAACGGTGAGCCGACAGTGTCTCAGACTGAAATGAACTGCCAGTAAACTCTCTGTTCTAAAGCTTCGTCTTTGTCTCCTGCAGGTGTGGACAGTCAGCTGGTTCCTCTCTTCGACCCAAACTTTTCTCCAAGAAACTTTGTGCTGGTGGCTCTGAAGGCTCGTGGATAGGGAATAAGTCAAGATGATGAAAGTCTAGTTCTCTTTTAACCGACAAAAGGAACTCTAAGTCTTAAGATTGTCGATTTTAGCCTGTGTTTTTTAAAATAATGACGTTTTTTTACTGAACATTTAGAAGGAGCACTCGTCCCTCCTGCAGAGGAACCCTGCAGATTTCATGGTAGAAATCTGAAGCTCTGGCATCTTGCTGTACCAACATGAACACTCAGTATATGAGACTTTTATGTCAGATTTTATTGACATCATGCACTGCTGCATCACTAAATGTCTTCATGGTGTGTGTGTGGCTTTTGTTTTCATGGCGTGGTTTGGTTTCTGTGCACACAAACACAGCATGTTTGTGGCTTTGCATGGTTTTTTATTATAATTTAATTGCAAAGCACCAAAGGTCAATCTTTACTGGACCTGTAGCTCAAAGCAATAAACAGAGCAGCTCATTTTCACGTCAGTTGCAGCTCATTTTGTTGTCTAACTGTAATATTGTCTCAAGTGCGTCATGTTTTCCCAGCTGATGGAGGATATGGGTGGAGGCAAAGCTGCTGCATAGAGTTCATTAATAGTTACACACACAGCAGGGCTGATACAGGTAAGAGTTATTTACTTCTGTCTTTTGGCCACCAGGGGGCAGCAGAGTCTTGATCTGTGTCAACCCTTAAAAATGACACCAGATTCTTCTTTTTTTGTTTTCAAGTTATGTCAGAGCTGTATGTGTTTGTGTGTGTTTAAAATAGTTCTGACCACTAGATGCAGTTTTAAGAATAATGCTGAGTAACAGTTACATGCAAACACAACACAGGACAACAAATCAAACATGTCCATCTTTAATATTTGAGTAAATTCTTAACATGTTGAAGGGAAAAAAAGATTCAAATCAGAACTCATTGCAGCACTGGAGCCTTTGTGAACGTAGCTTCAATTCAAATCAGATGCGTCCACATGTAATTAAAGCTCAGCAAGGACTGAGCCTTCGCACATGGGGCGGCTACCAACTACTACTTCTACCAACTGAGCTAAATTTTGCCGACCCCACAACGCGGCACTTGATAACAAGGAGTGTAGCCTTGGAAGAAGCCGCTGCTGTGCACCGTCAGCTGAGTCACCAGGGAAACAAACTCCTCGAAGCTCACGGTGCCATCCAGATTCGAGTCTAGGTCAAGCATGATCTCATCCACCTTTGTACGGTCCCTGCTGGTCTGTAAAAACAAACACCAGAACAAAGAACTCACGTTTTGCAGGTCATAATTCTGACACAGGACGATAACAGATGCAGCACAGTCAGTACCTGCAGGTAGCTGTTCAGCTCTCCCCGCAGAAGATTCTTGAGCTCCAGTCGGCTCAGCTTGAACTTGTCACCCTCTTTTGACGAGTAGTATTTGAACACGTCGATGATGGTGTCCATCGCTGTCTCCAGTTTGCTCATTGTTGTTTTCGTGCTGATTGTCTCAGTCTAGGGAGAATGAGATCAGACTGAAGGGTCACATGAATCATAGATACAAGTATAAAGTGGTGGATGAGGTGTTCGGATCCTTGACTTGAGTCAAAGTGCTGACAACACACTGTACAAATACTTAAAAGTAAGACAAGTGCGCTAAATGTTTGTGAATTTCTGACAAAGCATCATCTTCTACAAGCTCTTCACAACTTTTTACATCACTACGTTTATATGACAGATGCAAAAATGTGTGATCCTCCAGCTAACTGTGAAATCCAGTCTGCTGTATTCTCTGTGTGTGTGTCTAAATCTCATCTATTATTGTTAAATATTCAAAATTCCAGATATTTCCTCTACTCACCTCCACGCAGCTGTCGAGGATGATCAGAAGATCTGATGGTGCGGACTATCACGTCCATCCGTCACCTTTATAGTGCTGCCTGTGGAGATTAAATCACAGCCGTCCCTCCGGGCGTGCCCGGGTCCACCTGCGTGTCTGATGTGAAGGTTTGATTTGAAGGCGTCATTCCACGGTTTCTAGCATATATAACATGACTGAGTTTATCAGCTGATTTACAGCCAACTCAGCAGACGATTAATTTGCAGTCATCAAATGAAGTGTAGCTGAAATATAGCCAGCAATGTATGATAATTAATTGTATTTTCTTCCAATATAAATCAATATTTGGAAGCTTTAATATTCTATAACTCTGTAGCTGTTACCAAACTTCAAACTTAAATAGAAGAATCAGAAGATATTCTGATCTGTTGGCTTCTGTCAGTGGTTGGCAGTGTATCTGAATTTATAGATTTATTATGTTTTTAAATAGGCATGTTTGCTTTCTTATCAAGAACGTTGATTTCTCTCTGATAGTCCATATGTTAACTCTAAAGTGTGGAGTCAAAGCAGGAGTGACGAGGAGACTGTAAACTTCCTCACATTAGTGCATGAAACTAGGAGAAAAATCATATTTCCACAATGTCGAATGGAGGTTTTTTAATGACATCTCTTCTGCAATGGTTTAATGGGACTGATAAATTTGCTTGTAATAGTGCGTTGAGCTCTCAGGGTCGTCTGCTGTTTCTCTTTTCCAAAGCAGTTTGCAGCGAGTACAAACCAGACAGACGGGAACGGACTGAAAAACACCCGGGTGTCGGAAAATAGTTCAAAACAAGCAGAGTGAGTATCATAAGATAATGGAGCAAAAAGTGAATGGGAACAGGTGTGCAGGTAGATAATATGGACAGATATGGACTAATGGGTGACTGTAGTGAGAATGTACAAGAGTTGTCTAGTAGTGTGACATACACATTATAGACATTCACGTGTGTTTTTTAATTGATCTTCCGTCACCTCAGATAACACAGAGAGAGACGTTTATCCACCTGAACCATCTGAGGTGACACGGACATGCTGAGACATCCTAATCTGTTAAAGCACGGTGTTGATCACAGATAGCTGAAGAATTTTGCAATGTGCAAACAACATATACATCTCATGCATCCGATAATGTTATTCTGAGCACAGATGTCACGGAGAGATCAACAGCAGCAGCTCGTTCACATTCTCTGGCTGCTGATGTTCATCCACTCGTGCCATCTGAGCTGACGGAGAGACACCGAATGAGATGCAGAGATAAGATGGCGTCTTAATGTTGACTATCACCTGTTTCAAACGGTTACATTCCCTGTGCATTAAACCTGTGTCTCAAACATTATTTATTCTCACGGTTGCTTTCAGTTTTTGGCCTTTTAAACATGTAACTATAATAGATGAACTGCTGTTCGTGCTGTGTTTACGGTCATATCCACCTACCTCATGTACATAAAACAACCTGCTTCATAATTCAGGTTTATTTCAGCATCAAATCAAATAAAATGTTATTTGTATAGCCCAAAGTCACAAAACACATTTTGCCTCAGAGGGATTTACAATCAGTACAGGGAGTACAGGACCCTCTGTCCTTAGACCCTCGGTTCGATGTGAGGAAAAACTTGCCCACAAAAAAAACTTTTAACAGGGAAAAAATGTGGAAGAAACCTCAGGAAGAGCCACAGAGGAGGGATCCCTCTCCCAGGACGGACAGATGTGCAATGGATGTCACATGTACAGAACAATCAACACAATCACAATGAATTACAATAGATGATGATTACAGTAGCAGTGGAAGATAGAGACACAGATGCACAGCAGCAATAAGTCATTAACCAACTAAGCTGTAGTAAGCAATATAGATATAATGGCAAGAGAGAGAGAGGGGGGGGGGGGTTCAGTAAAGGGAGAAGTGACTACATCTTCAACCAGTACCGTGCCTGACGGCATAACCCAGAAAGAGACGGGCGGTCCCCCGGCTGTCTAGTCCTATGGCAGCCTAACTAAGGGCAGGCCTGAGCCAGCCCTATCTATAAGCGCTATCAAAAAGGAAAGTCCTAAGTCTACTCTTGAAAGTGGTGACCGTGTCTGCCTCCCGAACCCAGAATGGTAGTTTGTTCCACAGAAGAGGAGCTTGATAGCTGAAAGTCTACTTTTGGAAACTATAGGAACCACAAGGAACCCAGCATTCCGAGAGCGCAGGTAGTAAGGTACTATGAGTTCTTTTAGATATGATGGTGCCTGGCCATGAAGAGCTTTGTACGTAAGGAGAAGAATTTTAAATTCTATTCTAGATTTAACAGGTAGCCAGTGCAAGGAAGCCAAGATGGGAGAGATGTGATCTCTGATCTTGGTTCCTGTCAGCATCCTTTGCCCGTCATTCTTATTCTGCCTGCAAATGCTATTATTTGTATTAGAGAGAGAGAAATGGTGCTTATACACGAAATATTAATGTGTCCATGATTTGCTTTTTGTTAATCCAATTTAAATGCAGTTAACCCAGAATAAACTCACAAAAAAGTGCTTGAAAAGTGTTTACACGCACACTAATATCCTGGATATGATCAGGATTTTGGAATATACAGCCGGCCGGCACACACAAAACATCACGGCCACTTTAGGGGAACAGGAATTCAGTGTAATGCAATCTGACGTGGTTTTGGATTACACGTTTGACAAGCGTGCATACATTCCTTTCACACTGAACAAGCCGTTATTTTGCACAGAAGTGTGATGAGTATTTTGCGAGTGTTCACGATACCGCTGATTTCTTAGCCGTTATGCTCCTTCGGTCTCTCCTCAGCGTACCCCGGTACGAACACCTACATTATACACCTGTTGTCACAGTAAACGTCACATGCCCCTTAAAATGAGTTTATCAGTGTTGTTGCTGGTGTCTTCTTGTTTCCAGCTCTCACAAAATGTGTGTGCTTCACCCAAGTTCACCTTTGGTCCGTCCAGGTGATGCTCAAATCTGTAGACAAGACAGACACAATCTTCAATCTGAGGTCGCAAAGGTTTTTGTTGCATAACTTACATGCACATCCTTCATACAGATATTAATCTGACAGGCTCATGCATCAACTCAGGACAGACAATCAGATATCGCTTACAATCTAGACGACCATCTGTGATGTGAAAAACTATCACTGTTTATTGTAATAATAAGAGACTCGGCTGCCCAGCAGTCAGTTGTCCTTGCCGATACCCAGCATGACCCCTGGTCAGCCAACATCCATCCAACATCCACCTCCTGGTAACATCCACCACCTTCAGAGCTTCTCCAGCTGTCGGGTCAGCCTTGTCTTCTCTAAATTCACCCCCAAAGTTTCTCCTTTTGTCTGTCCATGCTCCTTTCTGGATGTTCCAAGTGCTCCTCAAGTTCATGTATTTTGACGCTGAGAATTCGATGAGACGCAACTTGCATTGTTTATTGGAATAATACTGTAACATTCAGTCAAATCACACCTATAAGAAAAGATACACTATTACAAACATGGAAGAAATTTTTCATTTTCCCCTGTAGAAACCTTCAAACATAGATAGAAATCAAACTAGAAGGTTTGATGCTGCTGAAGAGAAGATTGACGGCTGAGACTCCACGGGCGATATAATAGATATTATCGTGAAACCAGTTGATTACTTACATGAAGACAGTTTATGTTTAAATATGCAAACGTGGCATCTTATTAAAAGTCATGCTTCAGCTGAGAAACTGACATTGACTCCAGCCTACTCTTCACCTTCATTGTACAACAACAGGAAGCCACATGGCGGATGTTCAGTCTTTATTTCCAGATAACTGGAGACAGACTTGTTTTTGAAAAACACTGCTATTGTTCCAGCTTTTGTGCAACAACCCCCCCCCAGGTTACACAGAATGCATACAATCACAACCAGATGTTCTTCAAACAAAGGTCTTAAACCCTTGGATTGAATTTCACAGAATAGGGCTGCTGCTCTGGGACCAGCTTGGCTCTCATTTTGTGTTGAGTGTCTTATTGACATGTGGACTTACCAGTGCTCCTAAATCAGTACCTTCTTTGTAGAGTCTCCATTCGTAGACTCCTGCTCCACCTCCTTAGTGCAGCAGAGACACACTGGTCTTAAACCCCCCAAAGCTTTGTTAAACAGCTCAGAGCCGTTTGTGAGATCACTGAGAGCCATGAAGCATTTGGTGTTTGCGGTTTTGGGTTTGCTGCTGTCTCTTCAGCGGGCACATTGCAGGAGAGAGGACACCTGCAAGCCAGTAACATCCAGCTTTTGTCAGGGTTTGGGATACACTACAACCCACCATCCAACTGGAGTTTTAGGCTACAACCTGCAGCAGATCGGTCAGATGGTGGAGACTGCTTGTTCTCCAAACATCGCCACGCTCATGTGTCGCGTCGCTGTGCCTGAATGCGGCTCGATGATGACAGCCGGAAGAAAACCATGCCGTGCTCTCTGTGAGAAGGTCAAGACAGACTGCGAGTCTCCCTTCAGAACGAAGCGGTTGTACTGGCCGTCGAAGCTCCGGTGTGAATCTTTACCAGAGGTCTAACTGCGTGCAGGTCAGTATGAAATGATGAGGACAAGTGCTTTAGTTGTTTTTGTTTTTGTTTTTATACGAGAAGACAGATATTACTCTTATTTCTGTGCATGAAATATTAAATTACAGCAAGCAACCTTATTGCTCATTAAAACCACTAATTTATGTTTCCGTCCACAGAGTCAAGAAAGCCCTGTCACCCCAACAGTCCCTGCAACATGTCAGGCGATCACTGTCACAATGTGCCAAGACATGCCTTACACTGAGACTGTCATGCCCAACATTGTTGGCCATACAACTCAGGAAGATGCAGGGCAGGAAATACATCAGTTTTATCCACTTGTAAAAGTGGATTGCTCCCCACAACTGAAGCCCTTCTTGTGCTCCATCTACACTCCTGCGTGCGTGTCGGGAAAACCTCGACCTCCATGCAGAACGCTTTGCGAGCAGGCGCGAAGGGGCTGTGCGTCGCTGATGAGCAAGTTTGGATTCCCGTGGCCAGAAGCTCTCAGGTGTGAAGCATTTACCACGGAGTCCTGTGAAGCTGTAAGTGCGCCCTTTTTACTCCGACGTGAAGATGAGCAGATGTTTTCAACGCTGTTTATGTTGAAATTATATTCCACAGGTAATGAGGAACAGTAAAAAAGAAAATGAAACCAGAAAGACTTTCCAACAGTTTCAGTAACGCCTTTTCTCTGCACCCTTTTTGATGTGGCGTCTGTGTGTATCAGTTCCCTAACTTTCTGAAAACCAACCACCTTTATGTGTGTATTCCTTTCAGGTCCCGGACTTCAGTTTTGCACCAACAGCCGTCCAACATGTCAGCCATCACTATCCCACTCTGCAGAGACCTGCCTTACACCGAGACTGTCATGCCCAACTTTCGAGGCCACCGGACTCAGGAGGAAGCAGGCGTGGAAGTACATCAATTTTACCCGCTTGTAGAAGTGGAGTGCTCCCCTTATTTGAAGCCCTTCTTGTGCTCTGTCTACGCTCCTGAGTGCGTGTCAGGTGTACCTCGACGTCCTTGCAGAACGATTTGTGAGCACGCAAGATCCAGCTGTGGACCGCTGTTGAAACAGTTTGGCTTCCAATGGCCAAACGACCTCAGGTGTGAACTGTTTACTACGGAGTCCTGTGACCATGTAAGTGTGCTTTCTTTACTCCGACATGAACTGAGGATGCTTTTGTCTCAGAATCCACAGTAGACACGGCTGACATTACTATGAATCTATCTAAGTTTTGTTTCTAAGCACAATCTTCCAGCAATGACCAAATTTTACCAAAGGTGTCGCCACAGTAAAACAAAAACTCACAGGCCCCGCAAGCCTGACCAGAGGGAAATAGACTTGGAGTGACAGTGTCCACTTGTGTCTTGTTCCAGTACGGCGTGGGCCGCAGTGGGGGGATCTGTGAGCCCATCACCATACCAGTGTGCCAGGGCCTGCCCTACAACCAGACGATCGTTCCAAATCTTCTGGGACACAAGAGCCAAAGAGAGGCAGGGATTAAGATGTCCTTTTTCAACTCGATCGTGCAAACCGTGTGCTCAGTGGACATCCGCCTCTTCGTGTGCATGGTGTACGCCCCCCAGTGTGTGGCAGGGGAAGTGCAGCGGCCCTGCAGGTCGTTCTGCGAGAGAGCCAAAAGTGGTTGTGAGGGTTTGATGACCACTTTTGGTGTTTCGTGGCCGAATGAGCTGCAGTGTAACTCATTCCAGAAGAAATGTGTGTATCAGTAAGTAATCACACATTGCCGATGAAATGTGAATTAGAAGGAGTTTCTGTTTGATAATGATGAGAATACTTTAATTTTTACTTTTTCTTGTCTTTTTCAGGAAGACAGCAGGCCTGAGGTATGTCAGTGATTTCAGAGCTCTGTACAAAAAGATGTAATTGTTTATTTATATTTTATATTGGTTGTTCAAAAAAGAAAAGGTGTAAAGGTTGCCTAAGGGCAAATTTCTGAGTGTGAAAGAGAGTGGGAAGCCAGTGAGGGATCATGTCCTCATTGCTGCACTTGTGAGTCCTACTGGTTGGCGAGTATGTGGGTGAGTCTCTGCATTAATCAGAGAAGGATAGCACGTCCACACTGCGTGTAAATCTCATCCCGTGAACCTTCTAACAGTCTGTTTGAATATATGTGCAGGGAAGATGTGCATGCGAAGTTTAAACAGTCCAACTTCTGATTTCTAAATGTTTTATGAGGAAGGAAATGCATTCATCGTGTTTTGTTGAGTTAATACAGAAAACATACAAAACTCTACATGACACCCTTAAAGATAATGTTACTACATAACGGGTTGATCAGACTGTCGATCAGCAGAATTGTGTGAAACTTGTGTATCGAATCATGTGCTACGAAGAGATTTATGTCCCCGTAGCACCCCTTGTGGTCAAATCCCCTTATTGCAACTTTAACTGATACTGA
Source organism: Nibea albiflora (assembly GCA_014281875.1). Lineage (NCBI taxonomy): Eukaryota > Metazoa > Chordata > Actinopteri > Sciaenidae > Nibea > Nibea albiflora. The sequence continues at coordinate 23,729,704 of CM024804.1, read as the reverse complement.
GTACGACCGGCAGCTAGAGTTTTTGTTTCTAGCCGTGCTCTGAAGCACAAACAATGTTTTGGGAAAGATACTCTAACTATATTTTATCATCTTGTTTCCAACAGATGCTGATGCTGTAGGTCTTCTCGCTAGGCTGAATGCCGGTGGCTATTCCGTTCGTGGTAAATGTAAGTTCATTTTCCACTAATTCTAATAATAACATTATTTTATCATCTGAGAATTTGTTACACTCATGATTGTATTTATTCTTCTCGATTTAGCCCTGAGCCTTAAGACAGCCCACCTACTTTTAACTCTCATGGATGTATCCTTTGCAGCTCACATCTCACTGCTAGTGTATATAGCTACATCATCACATCTAATTAAAGGTTTATGTCAGCCTGTTGGAAAAACAAAGTTTCAGTGAGTTTTTATTTTGTTTCTGTCCAATTTTTAAGTGTGTTTTACGATTATCTAGTTGTGTCAGAGGAGATTGGTGAGCAGTGGTGCCCCATTGTTTTGATCTGAGAGTGGTCTAGTGTGATATCCAGTAGCAGTGAATTTGGTATAACCTTTAACCAGAACTTTCAGGCAGACAAATCTGGAGACCTGGACGCGGTGGAGGTCTTTAAACTGGAGCACTACGTGTCTGCTGCCAGGAGGGAATATGTAGAGAGTTATGAGAGTATGAATCCACCGTCCGTCACTCAAACCCAGATGAAAAAGTGTCTCTCTGCTCGTGGTAATATATTTTATTTTGTTATTGTATAAAAGCAACACAAAGATTGACGTAAACGTTAACTAACAAATGTGCGTTTTTATGTGACTGTCTCTCATGCAGGCTTTGAGTTAGACAGTGAAACATTCAGAGTTCTGTGGAACGAGTACCAGTCCAAAGGTGGCATTTTATATGATGAGTTCATGAGAGTCCTGACAAAGCTTCAGATCCTCAGAGGTGATGGAAGTACATTGACTCAAACACTGTACTGGTAGATTCTGCAAAAATACAGATTATTTTGTACGTTTCTGGTAAAATTCAGTTAGTTCAGGTTTTAAATATTTCCTTCCTTGCTTCAGATCGTTTCCAGGCCCATCTGATGAGTTTGCCGTGTGACTGCCATGTTGCCAGCTTCTCTCTCAAGCAGGTGAGTTTATATGCTTTGATTGATACTGTCAAAGCAGTAAGATAATCCTCTATTAGAGGAGAAATTCTTGTTGCAGCAGTACAGATTCGGAGTGAAAAAAATAAGATACAAAAGTAGGAATAGAAATAAAAATACAAACTACAGAAGATTACCTATGTCTCTCTAGTGCTGCATGTTTATGTTCTTACACTCTTTTTCTCTCTTTTCAGTTCATGAAATCAGCCATAATATGAGCCGACTGGACCCAGACATGCAATGTTTTTAGCAGCTGAGCTAGTTCTCGCTGAGTTTTGTCAGTTTTATGATGCTGAATGTTTCTTATGTGTGTGTGTCTATTTCAGATGAAATATAAAATGTCATTAAAAATACACAACTACAATAATCATTAAGCTTTTTCTTTAACAAAAATGTAAACATGATGGTGGATTTAAATAAACAGCAACAAGATGGTCTGTTATGTCTGGTTTATTTAGTAGATTCATGAATAGGGAAAAGTAACACAGTCCAGAAAAAAGGAAAGGTTCAATGAAACGTAACATATTCTTGCAAATAACTGTTATTATGTACAGTGAATACATTCTACCTACCTTTGACATCTTGGACATCCATCCATCTGTAGTGTATAATGTGATATTTCTTGACTTTAAATGCAGCAAGGCATACATACATACTCTCCATTAGATTCCTTTTTAAGTCACTGCTATATAAACCTTCCTGGTTACTCATTTTTGATACATCTCTGGGCATCACAAAAGCCCTTTTTGTTTCTGAACGTGTGATGAGCGAATCAGTTTATAGAACGTGCATCATTATCCAAAATACAGCTGAGCCAACTGGTTCTGTACTGAGCCTGTATATTTCTCTGCCAGAGATTTCTTTATACTACATCACACACAAAGACACTGACGAGTTAAACGGGTCCACCCTAATCCTGAATGCAGGGTAGACCGGCTCAGTGAATGTGGTGTGGAAGGTCTTGATGAGGGTCAGCTTGTCACTCACTCTGTAGAAGGACAGAATGCCAGCAGGCCAGTCCAGGTACACGCCGACTCTTTTCAAGGCAGGGCAAGGCATGACGATGGACGCTCTTTTGTTACTGTGCAGGGTAGAGTAACCTTCTTCAGAGCAGCACAGACTCCAGGACTGATCATTCCTTCCAAGGCAGCAGTCGTCCCCTTGTCCTCTCCTTTTGATTCCTTTGTAAGTCACTCCTATGTGAACCTTTCCTGCCCACTCTACCTCCCAGTAACAGCGACCAGTCAAGCCATCTGTACACAGCAGCTGTTTCCAGTAGTTAAATCTCTCTGGGTGATCAGGATATGGCTGTGTCTCTCTTCCTGCTGTCACCTTTCTGTTGTGGTCTGAAAATATCATTTTTCTGTTTGCTGTGTTTGTGTCCAGTGTGAGTTCACAGGCGTCTGATGGAGTGAACAAAACAAAAGACAGCAACAGTTATTACAAGTTATTCACAAATTATTAAGTAAAACATGAAAACACTGGGCACAAAACACACAGATGTTGTGTCACATGTTGATGTAAACGTATAAAATAAAAACCTGAAGATTGTTTTTGTTTTGTCAATCAAAACTTCTTGTTTAAAAACACTTACACTTCCACAGACCAGGTTTCATTGACCGTGATCCACCATGGTCCAACCTGCAGAAACAGATCAGCACTTAACAACTTTAAAGAAAAGTTATAACAGTGTCTGTCTTCACTCTTTGTCAGTCCATACCAGAGAGTTTCCAACCTCCAGGTTGGATCCTTCAGTCCATCAGAAAGCAGCTTCACTCCTGAGTCTCCAGGATGATTGTAGCTCAGGTCCAGCTCTCTCAGATGGGATGGGTTGGATCTCAAAGCAGAGGCTAGCGAAGCACAGCCTTTCTTTGTGATCAGACAACCTGACAGCCTGCACACACACACACACACACACAAACACACACACACACACACACACACACACACACACACACACACACACACACACTTTAGACATGATTTTAGCATGATTTAAAGTATGTCCAACAAGAGAAATGTCCCTTGTTGGATTGATGGTCCCCTGTTGGTGAATGTATTATGATAGTGACGTCCACTGTTTGATAGGTATGCAAGGACACACAAAAAATACACACAATATTGATTTTTAACTACAATTACTTGTTACCGCTTTTGCAATCATCTTTTGTAAAAAAATGAATGAAATCCAAAGAATAACCATTCTTTACTAATAGAGGGTAGAGAGTCACATTCACGTGTGTCTCAGTGTTTGGGTTCTTATTAAAAAGACATTGTTGTCCCGTAATGGCAATATATGATGACTCAGGGGTTAATTAGGCATTTTATTCTGGGTTTTCTTCTTAAATGGTCATATTTTGTAACAAAGTGATGAATCCTGACCTGAGAACCTCCAGTGTTACAGTGTGGGACTCTCCAGTCCAGCGCAGAGCGAGTCCACTCCAGAATCCCGCAGGTCATTGTTACTCAGGTTCCAGCTCTTTCAGACTGGAGGACTGGGAGCTGAGAACTGATTGCAAAGCTTTACAGCTCTTCTCTGACAGATTACAGCAACTCAGCCTAAAAAGCATTAGCAATAGAAGGACACTGTTAGATTTCCTTTATACTTATATTTTAATTTATTTAATTCATACTGTAAAGTCATTTTTTAACTTACACAGCTTTAGTGGACTCTTTGACCACTGGTAGAAACCTCAGAAGAGCCTCCTCTGAAGCAGTGTATTTACTCAGGTCAAACACGTCCAAATCTTTTCCAGATGTCAGTAAGATGAAGACCAGAGCTGACCACTGACTATGAGAGAATGTACCTGTGCACACAAGTTCTGAGCACAGGTACTGTTGGATCTCCTCCACTAGAGAAGAGTCCTTCAGTTCATTTAGACAGTGAAACAGATTGATGCTTCTCTCTGGAGGCAGATCACCACTGATCTTTGTCTTGATGTACTGGACTGTTTCCTGAGTGGTCTGTGGGCTACTTCCTGTTTGTGCCATTAGGCCTCGTAAGAGATTCTGATTGGATGGTAGTGCAAGACCCACAAGGAAGCGGAGGAACAAATCCAGGTGTCCATTTGGACTCTGTAAGGCCTTGTCCACAGCACTCTGGTAGAAGGACTCTGGTTTGCTTCCAAACAGTTTAGACCACACAGAAGGTTTTTCTTCTGCCAGCAGATTGATGCCAGAGTTGATGAAGGTCAGATGGACATGAAGGGCAGCCAGAAACTCCTGAACGCTCAGGTGGACAAAGCAGAAGACCGTGTCCTGGTACAGCCCTCTCTCCTCTTTGAAGATCTGTGTGAACACTCCTGAGTACACTGAGGCTTCTCTGATATCAATGCCACATTCTGCCAGGTCTGATTCATAGAAGATCAAGTTGCCTTTCTGGAGTTGCTCAAAAGCCAGTTTTCCCAGAGTCACAATCATCTCACTGTTCTTTTTATTCCAGTGTGGATCTGTCTCAGTTCCTCCATCATACTTGACATTCTTCAGTTTGGACTGAACCACCAGGAAGCGGATGTACTCTCAGTCAGAGTCACGGGCAGCTCTCCTGCCTCTCTGGTTTTCACACATCCTCCAGGACTGTAGCAGAGATCCAGCAGAAGATTGGGATGTGGCACATGATGTGGAGACTTCGTGATGTCTTAATATGGAGATGATTTTGCTGGCCTGCTCCTCATCTCTGTATCTCTTCTTGAAGTACTCCTCCTTCTGTGGGTCAGCAAACCCCCTCACCTCTGTAACCATGTCAACACAATCAGGAGGGATCTGATTGGCTGCTGCAGGTCGTGTGGTTATCCAAAGGCGAGCAGAGGGAAGCAGCTTCCCCCTGATGAGGTTTGTCAGCAGCACATCCACTGAGGTGGACTCTGTAACATCAGTCAGGATCTCAGTGTTGTGGAAATCCAAAGGAAGTCGACATTCATCCAGACCATCGAAGATGAACAGAACTCGGAACTCTTCAAACTTGCAAATTCCTGCTTGTGTTTCAGTAAAGAAGTGATGAACAAGCCCCACCAAACTGAACTTTTTATCTTTCAGCACATTCAGCTCCCTGAAAGTGAATGGAAACATGAACTGTATGTCTTGGTTGGCTTTGTCTTCAGCCCAGTCCAGAGCGAACTTCTGTGTTAAGACTGTTTTCCCGATGCCAGCTACTCCCTTCGTCATCACTGTCTTGATTGGTCGATGTGTCTCAGGTGAGCCCTTAAAGATGTCTTCACATCTGATTGCCATTTCCGGTTTGTCTGGTCTTCTGGATGCTGCTTCAATCTGTCTGACTTCATGTTCATCATTGACCTCTGCTGTCCCTCCCTCTGTGACGTAGAGCTCTGTGTAGATCTGATTGAGAAGGGCTGGATTTCCTGCTTTAGAAATCCCCTCAAACACACTCTGGTACTTCTTTTTTAGGTTAGATTTAAGTTTACGGTGACACATTGGAGCAAGAGTTCCTATGTGGAAAAAAAACAAACATTGTATCAGATTGAAGAATCGTCATTGGATAATGATCCCAGTATAGAGCTGTCATGAGGGTCAGGGTTGGTTTGTTCCACCAAGTTTTATTTGTGAAGTAAATGTGTATGCCTCAAGATAAATCATTATTTATCTTATTACATTTACAGCAAACTTTAGATGGACTACAATTAATATTTTTTCCCTGCTACATCAATTAAAAGCCTCTTACTGTTCTGCAGAGAGTCAGCTAAGTTCTCCTTCTTCATTCTCCTCAAGAACTGTAGTGTTATCTTCAGAAAGGCCTCTCCGCTGCTCCTCCTCTGCTCTTCCTCTTCACCATGATCTGCTTCCTCATCCTCACATTGGCCGTCTAAGCATTCTGAGTCATTTTGACTCAGAAGCTTCTTAAATTTCTTGAGCTTGTTCTTCACAAACGTAACAATGTTCTCCTCAAGAAGCTGTAACCAAAAAAAAACAAAAATTAACTTTAACAATATGTACTGAAAGCAACATTATATAACTTTTCTACCTTTAAAAACAGCCTCTCTGTCATTTGCACTATGTATTTGCATGGTTTGTATATGGACAGCAATTTCCCTCCATTGCACGTTAAATGTAACAACAATCCCTGGAGTACTTTGATTTGCAGCAGTTACTAGTTAAAGATAGGGTTCTACAGTACGCACCATAAATGTGAAGTCCAGGTCTGATTGACAATTACTGAACTCCTCTAAAGACTCCTGGTGAACTCTGTGGAGAAAACATGCAACAACGGCCAATGTTTCAAGAGCTTCTTTTGTAGCAGATGTTTGGAAAACGAGTAACAGATCCAGGCCTCGATAATGATCTCAAATCAGTGCTCAAAATTGTGCTAAAGTTATGTTCCCTTACTTAGGAATTAAGTCTTCCTGTTGGAAAGCAGTAGGGTAATCCATGGATCTCTGACTCTTCATGGACACATTGCTTGGTACAGGAGAACCGGCTCTTTCCCCTTCAGGCCTGGAAGAAAATGGACCAATGACAAAGGACAGGTGGAAGTATATGGAGCTCAGTGACTGAGGTGTTTAGTGTTGTGAGTATCATGTTGCTAGAAAACATTAGACGCACAATCATTTGTATTTATTACACAAGGCGTGGACTGTGTCTGGACTGACTTGCTATTCTGTCTGCATGTGGACCAAAGTCTGGACTGTTCTGTCCTACACACTGGACCTTTAATAGACAATTTGCTCAAAAGTAGTAGTAGTATCTACATAGTAGTATGTTCCCTTACTTAGGAATTAAGTCTTCCTGTTGGAAAGCAGTAGGGTAATCCATGGATCTCTGACTCTTCATGGACACTTTGCTTGGTGCAGGAGAACCGGCTCTTTCCCCTTCAGGCCTGGAAGAAAATGGACCAATGACAAAGGACACGTGGAAGTATATGGAGCTCAGTGACTGTGCTGTGAGTATCATGTTAATATAAAACATTGCACGTAATATCATTTGTATTCATTACACATGGCGTGGACTGTGTCTGGATTGACTTGCTATTCTGTCTGCATGTGGACCAAAGTCTGGACTGTCCTGTCCTACACACTGGACCTTTAATAGACAATTTGCTCAAAAGTAGTAGTAGTATCTACATGGTAGTATGTTCCCTTACTTAGGAATTAAGTCTTGCTGTTGGAAAGCAGTAGGGTAATCCATGGATCTCTGACTCTTCATGGACACATTGCTTGGTACAGGAGAACCGGCTCTTTCCCCTTCAGGCCTGGAAGAAAATGGACCAATGACAAAGGACAGGTGGAAGTATATGGAGCTCAGTGACTGAGGTGTTTAGTGTTGTGAGTATCATGTTGCTAGAAAACATTAGACGCGCAATCATTTGTATTTATTACACAAGGCGTGGACTGTGTCTGGACTGACTTGCTATTCTGTCTGCATGTGGACCAAAGTCTGGACTGTTCTGTCCTACACACTGGACCTTTAATAGACAATTTGCTCAAAAGTAGTAGTAGTATCTACATGGTAGTATGTTCCCTTACTTAGGAATTAAGTCTTCCTGTTGGAAAGCAGTAGGGTAATCCATGGATCTCTGACTCTTCATGGACACATTGCTTGGTACAGGAGAAACTGCTCTTTCCCCTTCAGGCCTGGAAGAAAATGGACCAATGATAAAAGACAGGTGGAAGTATATGGAGCTCAGTGACTGTGCTGTGAGTATCATGTTAATATAAAACATTGCACGTAATATCATTTGTATTTATTACACATGGCGTGGACTGTGTCTGGATTGACTTGCTATTCTGTCTGCATGTGGACCAAAGTCTGGACTACACACTGGACCTTTAATAGATAATTTGCTCAAACGTTATGTTCATTTACCTAGAAATTAAGTCTTGCTGTTTAAAAGCAATAGGGTAATCCATGGATCGGTCACTCTTCATGGACACACAGCTTGGTACAGGAGAACCTTCTCTTTCTTGTTCAGGCCTGATAGAAAATGGAGCAATGACAAAAGACAGGTGGAAGGATAGGTACAGGTGGACACGGTAGAGCTGTGATTATTAAAGACTGTGCAAGCAGATTTAAATAAACAATGCAACAATGTCAGTAATGATGAAATTGTTTGCAAAAAGTTATTGTGGCTTACTTTGAAATGAAGTCTTGCTGTTTAAAAGAAATAGGGTAATCCATGGATCTGTCACTCTTCATGGACACACAGCTTGGTACAGGAGAACCTGCTCTTTCTGGTTCAGGCCTGGAAGAAAATGGAGCAATGATAAAAAACAGGTGGGTGAATATCTTCTTCCTCTCAGCAGTACTTTTCTGACTCACGACAGCTCTGGTGTCGGCACTTGTTAATCTTACCTCTCAGGTTCAGTCTGGCTGTCATGTGCCTCAGACAGAGAGCTGTTGGACGGTGGGACTTCTTCCTCCTCAGAATGATGCATGGTAGAATGTACAACTTGTAGAAACAGAAGCTGAAGCTGATTGAGAGAATGCCAAATGTGCAAAGCTGTCATCAATGCAGAAGTCTTAAAACTTTGCTCTGCTTTCAATCATATAAAGATTTTGAACGATACTGGTCTAACCATTGGAAGCTATATGAGTCTGTGATCAGTGCACCTGCTAATAGCTAGTCAAAGTTGTCTTTGTCATCATGAATTGAATCTGGGTCAGCTTCTTGATAGACGGTCACTATACCACACCTTTCATGTTGCAGTCTGAGCATTAAAATATTATATTTTCACCTGGACCATGGCAAAGTGGTGCCAGCTGTAGAAAGAGGACAGTCTGTCCCTGACTTACTGAGTGAAGTTACACCATCAGTTGGACCATTAGACCATCGAGCGTTGGAGCTTCCTCATTCACCATTGTTCTTTTCATTGAGATTCATTCTCATTTCATTGAGATTCATTTTCACTGAGATTCATTTTCATTGAGATTCATTTTCATTTCATTGCTCGCCATTGATCAAAGTGGATACTTGAGAGTCCTCTAATATGACTTCATGGGGGCTTCCACTGCAAGGTGCAAACAGTCTTCAGTTACATCCTCAGTGACACAATCACACACACACACATTTTAACCTTTCATAGAACATTAATCAATAGAAAAAGAAAGAAGAAAGTAGATTCATTAACAATACAACATGAGGTGTAGTCAGTCAGAAAGTGAATGTAAAAGTACTTACTGTAGTCAGTTCTCTTCTAGTAGTTCACTTTCTTCTTGATGATCTCAGTTGTCTTCCAGTTTATTATTTGTTTTTCACTTTAAAAATCAAGTTGATAAAAAAACAACAACACACTGTTCATTCAGATTGTACTTAAAGCAATGAGGAAAATGTGACTACCATGTGACATCCAGTCAGACATTCTGACTTCCTTGTGACTGCGGTCAAACCTGCCACTTTAAATATTTATTTGCAGTGTGGAGACTTCCGGTTTTCAAAATAAAAGGAGGGTATTAAATGTATGTATGTGGGTATAAATGTAATATAATTTTATTATCAAAACAAGAAGAAAGAAGAAAGAAAGAAAGAAAGAAAGAAAGAAAGAAAGAAAGAAAGAAAGAAAGAAGTGCATCTCATAAAACAAGTATGATTCCTCAAATGACCTGGAAGCTATTGAGCTATAATGCTCATATTTACATGATGAAATGTATTAAATGTATTAAAGATCTAGTGAAGTGTTACTGCAACAGCTCATTTCTTTATCCTTACATTACTGCCATCTCCTGGTTACAGTCATCACGATTGCTTCCTTGTTTTGTCACTTCACATGAATGCTTTGTTTGTTCTGTAACTGTAATCCTGTTCCTGTTTTTTCTGGTTCACCGTTCCTTCTTGTATAACTATTAAATGATGAATTAGACGTTTTCCAGCATTGTGTATGCTGCTGAAATGATCCTCTTCTCAAAATGATCCCAGATCTGTTGCCTCTCTCGGTTTATTTACTTTTAGTGTTAATTTGATCACATCATAACTAATCCTGCATGTATATGTTAACCATTATATTATCCGAGCACGAATAACTCTAAATCTGGCATGTGACAGCAGACTATGTATGAAATAAAAACCGAACCATCTAAACAGATCTGTGTCAATAAGATCATTACTTCTATCAGGGAATGTCGACGCATGAAGAACACAACGAAGGAAGTATTCAGCTCAACATCACAAAAGAAACGATCACAAAACGTCACATTAAGATCCGAAACTCACAGGAAGACTGTTTCTACCAAAGCGGCTGTTTTCCGTCGAAGAATAAACCACTATTGTATGTTTGTCGCCTTTTCTGCTGTCTGCTGTTTGCGTGGAGATCGAAAGTGAAAGTAAACTCGAGCAGGACGTGACTCGGCCTTAGCTGCGTAGTAAATGCGTTATAACACGCATTTCTTTGTAAGCCAGGTGTCATTCAGGCGAAGCTGAATGACACCTGGGAAGATGTCAACAACCAAAACAGACCAGAAACCTGTGGATGACATTTATATGTCTTGTTTTCTAATGTGTTCTTAGATAAATGGTTTAACCTGTCAGAATATAATCCCTGTAACACATCTCTGGTGTTTGCATGCTGTCGAATCTCATGCAACAAAGGGTTAAAGTCCAGTAATTGCCCTTGTTATGCCCTGCATACAGTCCCGTGGGCACAATTTAATTTTCCACCTGTTCTGGTGATAACATGTCTAGATGAGCTCTGTTCCGCTTTATTTTGAAAAACGTTCTGTATCGTGGGCTACCTGCATTTGCCATACACTCTATAATACGGGCGCACTTGAAATTTTGGTGCGGTTGATTTGACCGAAGACGATTGGCGGCTCACTTGAAATAAAGATGAGTGACTTTTATTTTGAAACTCGACCATAACACAGGCTAACGCTTTTGGTCCCTCTTGGCTCACCGTAGGCGGCATTACGACCCGACTGAAAACTCTTAAGACGGTCGTGAAGCATGCATCTGTGTCAGAGACAGTTTGGCAGCAGTCCGGGCTTCAAACTTTAAACTTTAAACTTCACATTAACGCTGTTAAACTAATGCTCGGGCTGTGGTGAGTTCACGGTCCCTCTCCAGCAGCGGGAACATGGCTTCGCTGCGTTCAAAGCTCTCGGTGTTGCTGTTCCTGGTTGTTCTGACAGCTCATGTGACTGAAGCTGCAGTGAGGTCGAAATTAAGCGGAGATGAATCGACCTGTGAGTCCAAAGACGCCACGCTCAATTTAAGATCCAGTAAAAGAACCTCCGGAGCAGCCGGGCCGGAGCCTGGAGACCCCGCGGCCGCCTTCACTGTCCCAACTCTGGATGGAGAGTTCACCTACAAGCCGGGCACCCTGCGGGGACCTCTCATCATCCACGCCTTCACCAACAAGTCAGGCTTCCTGGAGTGTCTGTGGAGCTCCGAGCCGTCTCTGACCAGCCTGGTGCAGGACCTGCCCGACAGCACCCAGGTCCTGTTTCTGTCCCTGGACGACTCTGCGGCCAGTGATGCTCTGTGGATGAGGGACCAGGTGCACAGGGCCGCCGTGCAGCACAGGTGACCGCAGAGGAGCCACTGCTTTGGGGCAAAGTGTTGAAATGAAGTAAAAATACAGAAGTATTATCATCAACATGTACTGCAAATACTGAGAGTAACATTACTCATTCTGCAGAAAAACGTCCATTGCAGCTGATAAATCAGGGTAAAGAATGATTGCAATGCACTGATTTATTGCAAGTGCTTTGTGTGTTCTCCTTCTTCAAAGTCATAAAAGCTTGTAAAAAAACTTAAATATGAGTTTTATTTATAATAATCTTACTAAAAGGAGACAGTAAAACAGGGGCTGTCCTGTCCAACAGCAACTTAAATCAAATCACATGTCGGCAAATTTGCAGGAGCACCGGCCTAAAAATGCTTCAAAATAATCTAATATATGCACCGACACACAGACGAGGCACTGAAAAAGAAGTGCAGGCAGAAATGGGGATGTTGGGAGCCGACAGAGACTTAATATGAAAAAAGAAGTGAAGCAGAGTTTGTCGTGTTGAGGTCGTTTCCTTGTTTTTGCAGCACACTTTATTTGATCATTCTGGTTCAATCTCAAACAGACTGATCGTCTTTTTTAGGGTGATCAGTATCAGTAATATTTCCAACAACACACAGACATTTGTTAGTTCAACTTTTTGGTCTGCTTCGTGTATTTCAATGAATTTGTCTATAATTAACTTGACTTTGCGTTAATCTGAGAATCTAGTATCTCGCTGGTGGCTCATTTAACATTAGGCTGTTCAGTTTCACTTCATTTTTTTTTTACAGCTCCAACTAATAACAGAAGTTACCTTGTGACACCTTCCACATAGAGCCAGCCAACCGTCCCCACTGTGTGTGACGGTGTCCAGCTCATGGTGGACAGTCAGCTGCCACAGCTGTTTGAGTTCAGAGAGGAACTGATAGATAAATATAAGCAGAATGCTTCATCAGTTTTGTGCTGTCATGTCTCCCGCCTTTAACCTCCTCTTCAGTACCATAATTTAAATATCACGGTATGGAGATGTGTCTGAGAAAGGCCTGCAGCGCCTCCACCTGCGGACACAGGTGTCCTTTGACTGCCGTTTGTTGTTGTTGTCTCTCATCTCATCTTCATGTCTCTGCAGTAAGAAGGAGGTTCTGTCCAGGCTGCACTTCTCTGCCCTGCCTGCCTTCGCTCTGGGTAACTGGATACCGAGTGTGTTTTACAACTGGGGCTGCGTGTCTCATAACTGTCTGCTTGCCCAGGCGGTTTTCACCTCACAGGGTAAGAGCGATGTCTCCTCTCGGGCCTAATGTGTCACTGACTGTTGCCTGACTCACCTGCAGAGACGCAGGTGGCGCAGGGCTGTTGCATGAACCTCTCTGATCCTTTCTGATCGTGTTCCTCTCCTCACAGGGTGGAGGCTGCCTATAGTTATCAAGAGACTAGACGCCAGGTATGATTGGCTCATGGGACACTGGACTCAGAGTTTGTATCAGCTGAGGGACGCGGGCGACGGGTGTGATCCTTCGCCCTCGGTGGCGGGTGCCGTGGCCTGGGTGTCTGAGGGCGGCTGCTCTTTCTTCACTAAGGTCTGTTCATGTCAGTGATGCTGCTTCTTCTTTGCTTCAAAGCGTGCACGTTAAAGGTTTTTAATGGAGGAGGCGTTGACCTCCAGTGTGGAGCTGCTCCACTGATCTGCAGGTGGTGGTAACACGCCAAGATATGCATCAATAAAATCTAAAACATGGACACAAACAATGCTGAATTCAAAATACTAACTTTTTTATGATTAAATTCATTTGCATATGCTCCAGATATTCAGTTAAATATGTTCTGATCTTCATTAGGTGCAGTCTTTACTGTTTGACCTGCAGTATCGGCTTTCATTTACTATGAATTCATCAGCTTGGGATGAACTGTGCTTCCTTCCAGGTGCAGAACATGGCCAAATCCAACGCCTCCGGTGTCCTTGTCTACGCTCTTCCTGGTAACCCGATCCAGGATATGAACTGTGTCGGAGATGAGTGTATAACGGCGCTGGGCATCCCCGCTGCCATGGTGCACCTGGAGGTCTCGGTCGCTCAGGGGCTCCAGTAAGACCTGTGCACGCTCACACCTGATGCTGAACGTCCTTGTACAGATTAACTGAACGCTGTCGAGACTAAAGTGCTGATCCTCAAACGTCTGTTTGCTTCCTTCTCCTGAAATTTGTCACTACATGCATGAATAAATACAAACAATGTTTGTATAATTACTCTCACTGACAGGAGGGGGAGTTTTTTTTTTCCAGCTGCCTGTCTCATTCTGGTTTGACACTTCTGAATCTGTGTTGCAGGTCTGGACAGCAGGTCTATGTCTCCTTCCAGAACACCCCGTCCCCATACTACTTCTTCAGCATTGACCAGCAGGGTTTGCTGGCTGAGATGGGCTGGTTTCTTTACCCCTCGTTCAGCTTCCTCAACTGGCAGGCGCAGTGGTAAGAACGCAGATGAAGATCTGAAGTGGTGAAGAGACTCGACTGTAACCAGGAGATTCCAGGTTTTATCAGTCTTTATCTGTGACTTCGTCTCCAGGTTTGATTTCAATGCCGATCTGCTGACCAAGCTTCAAAGTTCTGCAAAGGTTGTTCCTGTTTTTGACAAAGTCCAAATGCAGGGGGAGAAAGGAGCGGTGGCCACAGTCGACATGCCGTCAGGTAAGTATTCTATGATGATCAGCAGTATTACTGTATAATCCATTTTATGGGAGGACACGAGCCATATGAAGCGTTTTAATGATACATTTCTCACCGCAGGCTTGTCGGACTTTAACATGCTGGAGCTCGATGCGTCCCCTGTCCTGTCCAGAGAAGAGAGACTCGTCCTGCGCTCAGTGGGATCACACAGTGCAAGCTGTTCATCTGCTGCGATCATCTCGGGCTTGTACTGCAACATGGAGCTGGGCCGATGGAATCACTGCCTTCCGCAGGTAAACATGTTAATGTGAAACTCTGTCACGGCACAAGACGTTTTCCAGGTAGAATTTAAAAACAGGTATTTTATCTGACGTGTCATTTATTGGCAGAGGGTATTGGGCACTGGCTGACAGACGTGTCCCCTCTGCTCCCCCTGCTGGACGGCAACAAATGCACCTTGACCATGAAGACAGGTGCCGTGGGCGATGCCGTGGATCGTCTCCCTCAACCTGAGGTTCAGTGTCAGCAATCAGACAGGTGTAAACTCTTTAGAATGTGAAGCATGTAGATTTGCTGACCTTCTCGGACTCAGTCAAATCTGACTGTACCATGTGATACACACAAGCTTAGATTCACGTAACTCACGATATCTGAGGATTTCACTGCTGATAGCTAATTCAGCACATTTTAATGGCCACCAATGTGCCAAAATGTAAAGAAATATAGGCAACAAAAAACGTGGCTCCAGTTGTCGCTCACAGCTGTGACATGGAGCATACTTTCTGTTTACATCCTCAAATTCCCCCAGAGTTCAGAGTTCCCTCATCGTGATTTCAAAATAAAACTGCATTTATCATGACAGAAAATATGTTTCTTTCAAAAAGATATAATATAAACTAGATAACAGCTGCCAGACTAAATAAAATAATGTCAATATTACTGAGAAGTTAAACTCATAAATATAAGTGAATTAAAAAAGCTGATGAGCCAACAAATTTCACACCAATAAGGAAACAACAAACACACAATAAGCCATTTAATCATTTTTGTGTGTTGATAAAATGTTAATGTTTGGTTTGGGGGTCCCAAAAAAGTCATAAAACAGTAAAAAAGTTTCCATAAAAGTTTCCTAAAACCCAAACAGAGGAATATTTTAACTTTCCACAGGTGACATCACAGGTGCTGATGAAGAGGAGCTCCACCCTTCAAAGTGATGCCGCTGTACAGCGGGGGAACCTTCGACAAAAACTACAACAAGAAGTACCAGCCAATCAAATTCTCCGTGCCGGCATCAGCCAAGAAGGTAACAGATGTGAGGGTGGACACTGACCGTGTAAAGAGCTTCCTGTCCCGCCTTTGGGTCACATCAGCGGCTGTGCGTCTGCTTTCAGGTGGAGCTGTACGCCGTCATCACAGGCCACGGCAGCGACGACAACAACTGTGGAGAGTTTTGTGTCACCTCTCATCACTTCCTGCTCAACAGTGTGTTTAACAACACCCTCGAATTCGATTTGGCAGGTGAGAACGTCTGCTTTTTTAACGAACATCTAGTGGAGGTGACAAAAGAATTGTACTTTCATCCGTGAAAGTACTCTTGAGTTTCCTCTTTTTGAACTAATCAAGAACTGGGAACTGAGTCACTGATTCATGGGTAATTTCTTGCACTGATTATCAGGAACAGCTCTGGGCTGCACCACGCGGGTGAAAGAGGGCGCGGTCCCAAACGAACACGGCACGTGGCTGTACGGGCGAGCAGGCTGGTGCGATGGACTGCAGGTCAACCCCTGGAGGGTTGATGTCACCAGACAGGTACATCCAACACAGCTGCAACAGTTACAAGCTGATATGTGCGGAACTGGTTTATAATTACGTCTAGACGACAGGTGCCATGAAGTGTGTCTAAGTATCTCAACGCACATCCTGCTGTTGGCTTCATTGCTATCCTGCTGATGGACAGTTGGTGGTGGTAATGTGCAAAGAGACCTTCAAATCAGAACGTTCCGTCTTTACTTATTTAGTTTCATGAAGTCTGTTTCTGTCCTCTTCCAGCTGAACCTGAGCGGGTCTGAATCCAATGCTGTCGTCTACTTCGGCTTGTTCAACGGGCAGGATCCAAACCCGCGCAGGGATCCCGGATACATCATCATGTCCTCTTTCCTTGTCTTTTACAAATGATGCCACCCTGCAGCACTCTCATCATTTGAATGTCGATGTGATGATTAATGTTACTGAATGTACAAATCAAGGCGAAGATAAGATTAAATTCTATTTTCCTACTGCTTTTTTTTGTTTACTACTCCTAGTTCATTGAAAGAAAAGAAAGGAGGTAACCGTCAGCCCGACGAGCGGCGCTGATGCAGAATATCACCCAGCACGATCGGCCATTTGCATTTTCCTCATGTTGCGTGACGCGGAAAGCCTCACAGCTAATAAGCGCTTCATATGCTGAAGATGCGCCTCACTAATTACATGTAATCATGTATAACTCGAAACTTATGGGGTGAGTATTCTTACTTGCTTTTTACTGCTGAACTACTTCTTTTAGTGAGGATGGGGCAGCTGAAGTTTAAGGTTGCGGGTGCAAACATTACTGCAGCTCATTGCATTTTTTAGGTACGTGACCGAATACAACCAACAGAACTGTACGTGTGGACATCATGCATCACTTTATATTCATTTAGAAGACACGGTGGACCAAACAGCTTCTAATAAGGGCATTCAGGCTACAGTGCATGAAATAAAAAGTTTATTTGTTTTGTTTTTTTACTTTAATGATATTTCACAGTATTGAAAACATAAAAAAGTGAGACATGAAGTAGAAAAATACACCATTGAATGACACAAAGGGGTTACTTATCTGAATAGAAAAATTAGTGGTTACAAGTTTGTTTTATTTTTATAACCAGTTCAACAGTGTAAGTAACTTCACAGATATAATTTTATCTGCACTGATAACACAATTAATACACACATCCCTCGGGCCGACAGGGAAAAACAACAGTTACATAGCCTATACCGAAACAATTATAGACCTTTTATCGTCCCTATCCAATGTCAATGTAGCTAGAAGTAAAACACTAAGGTACTTAAGTTGAAGTGAACTTCGTGGCATGAAGTCACGTCAAAATGTTTTACGAGCATGTTAGGCCTTGACGCAGGTGTCCTCTGCAGCTCTTCTCAGTCTCGAACTGGTTTCTGTTTCCTAGACAGATCCTACCGAACCAGAACTGAGCGCAGGAGTTAGCCGTGGCGTCGTAGTACACACTAACTATGTAGTCCCGGCAAGGTCCCGGATCCAGAGGGTGGCCGCAGCGCTCCGCTGGAGACAAGGAAAAACAAGAAGTGTGAAATTTAACAAGAGTATGAGTTTACCAGCCAATAAACAGTTGTCGATAAATCAGGATATTGGACAAATTAAACTTTGAGCGTTAGAGCAATACTCAAAGGGGATCACCAAAGTGAGTAAGATTCATCTTCTGGGATCATGAATGGCTATAGATGACTTGTACAGACCTGAATCTCATTAATACGAACAGATATGCATAGTTGTTTTCCTTTAATTTCTCCATCCTTTAATCTCTTCTAGAAACTCTCAGCAGTTACCTGATATGAAGGAGTCTGAAGGCAGCAGTGGAGGAGTCGGTGGCATCTGTGTCCTCTCCTCAGGCAGGCCCTGAGGTGAGGTGGGACGCTCCGGCCCGAACGGTCCCATCATCACCATACGGTTTGTAGGGTCCTTCCAGTCCAAATGTGGGAGGAACTCTGTTACGGTCTGAAAGGCTCCCTGTCAAAGTGTGGAAATCTATGAATTCTGAGGTGGATCTGTCGTCGGTCTTGGGTCTGTGCGGAGAGACGAGTTCTCTGTCGGGGAGCGACGCTGGAGGGCCCGGCTGTAAGAGAGCAGGGAATGATTTCATCTACTATTCCTTTATTTATCCAGGTAAAGATTATACAAAGGGCATGTTGTGACCTCTGAGGCAGCTCTGTTTACTGTATGAAAACCAGGATGTGGTCACAAAGATGCAGAACTACATTTGCTTTGGAGTTTGGTGCTAGATGAGAAGTCAGGGGATTACCAAACCTGTTCGAATGGGGAACATGAACATATGAGCCAACCACATGGAAATCCATCCAATAGTTGTTGAGATTAACACAATGTCAACCTCATGATGATGGTAGAGAAATCAGGGGATCGTCAAAGTCATTAGGATTATCCTCTGGGAACAATGAATGTGTGCACCAACTTTTGTGCCAATACTTCTGGTAGATGTTGAGATATTTCACTTGATGGATGAAAATTTGACCTACTTGGGCACCAGAGTAAACGTAAAAGATTTATCCTCTGAGGAACATGACAATCCATCAAATAGAGAATAGATATTTCAGTTTGGACTAAAGTGGTGGACCCCACAGTCACACCAAATGGTTTTGACCATGTGACAAAGGCTACGTGTGGCCAACAGGAGGTATAGAAATGGCTGATTTGTTCTCCTCACCACCATCTGAACTCTCCTGACGTCTCCCGTGAACGTGGGTGTGTCGGTATCGGTCCTGTACGGAGGTTCTCGGAAGTTACTGGAGACCTCAGGGATTCCTGGAGGCAGCCTGGAGCTCGGGATGGAGCTGAACATATTTCTTTCTCCGTCCTCACAGATACGACTCAGCAGTTTTCCTTTCCAGAGCTGCGAGAACCAAAAGAACATTAGTACAGTACAAGTAGCTCAAACTGGGTGAACTTTAACACCCTTAACATGGACGTCATGTGATCACCTGGAAGTGTTTTGAAGTCATCAATCAGGTACACGTGGTCGCTGTCGGGGTCAGAAGCCATGAGATTGAGCTCCTTCTTGAACTCCTCATACAGTGGGTCGCTCTCGTTCACCACCCCGATCACAAACGTCTCGATGTTACTTCCTTGGGATTCCGACACCGCACTCTCCAGACTGACCTCGTCTCTTTTATCGGCCTGCCCGTCTGTGATGATAATGGCCACCTTCCTCACACCTGCCCGGGCTGACTTGAACACCTGGTTGGCCTGCTGGATGGCGCTGCCCGTGAACGTACCCTCGCCCAGGTAGGTCATGGATCGCACCGCAGACTTGATCTCATCACGGCTGGCTTCCTGTCTGAGGCTGACCACCACCATGTTGATGTGACTGTAAAGGACCACACCAACCCGCGTGGTGTCCCGGTTGACCGAGGCTCGGTCGATCAGGGCGTTTACAAAGTCTTTGATCACGTTGAAGTTGTCTGGCCCGACACTCTCAGAGCTGTCAATCACAAAAACAAGCTCCAAGGGGGTTTGGCGGCATGTCACACCACAACCTGGTGAAATAAAGCGATAGATGGAGGCAGGTTATAGACATGGAGGATCAACAAAAGTCGTAAATGTGAGTTTGTAGCTCCTGAACTTACTGCAGATGGATCTCACAATTTTGATGATTTCTTCCCTCTGTGAAAGACGGAAAGCACAATATATGTAGAAGTGATATATCAATCAGCCGACACATTGCTAGACACGTCTGTATTGGCATATATGTGCTGAAGTACAGGTCCCTAAGTAATGAAAAGCACTGCTGCACTTCAGTTTTCAGGGTTATACGTACTGTAAGTCCAGGCTCTCCCTTTTGTCCTGCTCTACCCTGTAATTTGTAAGAGATCAACATTCATTATTTATTCTCTCATTTGAATCACTCTGAAAAACAAAAGTCAGTACCAAAGGTCCGGTGGTTCCAGGCTCTCCAGATTCTCCTCGGTCTCCCTTTTTGCCCTTTTCACCTCTGAACCCTCGATCTCCCTGCAGGAGGAAGAAAACATCCGAATCACACAAGAGGGCTGTGACAGAAAGGGCTATCCTGACCCTTCTAACAGAGGCCCTGTAGATATGCATTGCATACATAGATATTCATATACTGTTACCTTATCCCCCTGTAGACCTAGTCCAGGAGGGCCTCTGGGGCCAGTGATCCCCTGAAATCCAGGGTCGCCCTGCGAACATGGAGCACAGACCATGTCAAAGAGAACTCCGATACAATCTTTTCTTTCAGCTCGTTGAGATATAACAACAACAAAGACGTATCACACAAGCCTTTAAGGGATCAGGTAGCTTCAGTTGTTGAATCCTAAAAAAATAACCTGATATCACCTGATATTTGCACCTTCAGGTCTAAAACATTGCACACCAGTGATACACCATAAATCGAAGGAGTGAAATCTTAAACTGCATAATGCAGCCGGTTATAAACTGTAGTTGCTGATAACAGTTTTATAATATCATGAAGTCATTAGTAATATTAATTGTATTTCTGTGGATCAATAAATGCTTCTTTCATCTTGTCTTTCAGAGCCTGACAGTGGCACCTTTTGTCCTTGGATGCCCTCTCCAGGTAAGCCCTGCGGACCAGGTGGTCCCGTTCGGCCAATTGAACCCTGCAGGAAAAGAAAACTGTGTCTCTTTTTCTGGATACCAGCACAACTTTAAAGGAATTCACAGGCAATATAGTATTTATAGTAAATTTAAGAATTACAGATTACCTTAGCACCAGTTATGCCAATCCCTGGTGGACCAATTGGCCCAGGAGGTCCAGGCAAGCCTCTGTCCCCCTGAACAGGAAACAGTTTAGAAATTAGACAGAAGTAGTATCAGTATCAATGTTTCTCTTTCACTGATGACACTGTCCTTGTTTTTCTTTTACCTTTGGTCCAGGTAAGCCGACACCATCTGGTCCGGATTCTCCTATCAGACCTGGAGGCCCTGGAAGTCCTGGAAGACCGGGATAGCCATCACCTTTCAGTCCAGGTGGCCCAGCCGGCCCCGGTGGCCCTCTGTCTCCCTACAAACAGAGACTTTAATCAGTACTTTCCATGGGGAGGAGAAGCTAAGAGTAAACCTGAGCTGAACTCACTTTGGCTCCAGCAAAACCGACCCCGGGCTCGCCCACAGCTCCGGCTGCACCCGGTGGACCTGGATCTCCCTGACAAAAACCAGAAGAAGAAGTAGAACAGTGAACAAACCTTGTTGCTGTTGACGCTTACAGCAGCTGTTTGTTTGCACCACATGGGCTTACCTTGGCACCAGGTATACCCCTGCCTGGTGGTCCAGCACTTCCTGGTAGTCCCACATTTCCTGGTTCTCCCTGGAAAAGAAAACAAGGCAGCGAGGTGGGAAATTCATTGTGAAATTTTTGATTATAAAAATTAGTAAATGAATGATTAAATAATAATAAAAAGACTAACCATATGATATAAGACTACATTTCTATGCAAATTAGGTCCCTAATTTAATATATTAATTTAATATATGTAGTGTACGTACCTTTGGTCCTATCGGCCCCACAGGACCGACTGCACCTGGCTGGCCCCTGGTCCCCCTTTCCCCTTTGTCTCCCTGCCAAAGTAACAGAAAACTGCAGCTGATATTCCTTGTATTGTATTGTATTGGATTGTATTTACAAAGTGATACATTAAAATATGTTCATATAAAATGCCTGTTACCCTCGCTCCAGATGCACCTTTACCAGGGGCCCCGTCTACTCCTCTCGGTCCTGGTAAGCCAATCTCGCCCTGCAGCCATTTGAAAACAGTGAAACAGCAGACTGGTAAGAAATGCTACATTGCTATATAAATTAAACAGCAGAACACAACTTCGGGTTATGATGTTACCTTTTGTCCTGGGGCTCCATCCTCTCCTGGCTGACCTGGTATACCTGGTAACCCCTCTGACCCCATGTCACCCTGAGAGAGGAACATAACACGCAAGAGCATTGGTGGGGTGCAGACACGACACCCACCTCTGCCTCTTTTTCTTGTTTAATCTGTAAAACGCAGTTGAACAGCACACTTACTTTGGGTCCTGGTTCTCCAACACCTCTCTCACCTGGCAGTCCAGGTTCACCTAGCAGTCCCTGATTTCCCTATGGGAGCGTTTATACGTCATAATTAGTATCTGCGTTTCTGAGACAAACTTCTTCCTCCTCCTTCCTACCTTTGGTCCCGTTATTCCAACGCCTGGAAACCCTCTGGGGCCTGCAGGTCCAACTGGGCCTAGATCACCCTGCGAGAAAGAAGATTAGGTTTAAAACAATTCATCATGATCTGGCTGTTAGAAATCATCTCAGTCTATGAGCAGTTTTTACCTTTTCACCTTGAAGTCCTAATCCAGGAGCACCAATTGGACCTGGACTTCCAGGCGGCCCCTGATTGCCCTGAGCAAAGATGTTTCATTGTAAGTTGTCTGTGTATCGTCACAGTTTCCTCAAGTCAAATATAAATGTAATCTTTACCTTGTCACCTTTGACCCCGACACCAGGAAGTCCACGATTGCCCCTCGGCCCGTCGTATCCTCGATCACCCTAAAACAAAGGAAGGAAGTGTGACATGCACCGTTCACAGTACTGTAATTTATCTGTTTATTACTCTTTTATTCATTTATTTTCTCTTTATTTTCTCCATAGTTTCCTTCCTATATTCATTTCCATAAATGTTAAGATCACAATATACCTCATTTACTGTAGCATATTATTGAGATCCACCCCTTCCTTGACCCACCTTCGGCCCTGGAAATCCCTCTCCAGGTGGTCCAGGGTTTCCTAGCGCACCGGGCGGTCCTGGGGGACCCTGGGAAAAAAACCCAACAACTTCAAATTAAAAAGAAAAAATGAGACAAGGTGGCAGAATAAAAAAAAAAGTGTTGCGCAGCTTCAGCTTTGCATATTTGTGCTCTAGGTGGCGGCAGAGGTTTGAAAACTATTCCTGGGATAAGATGTGAGTGACAGAAAACACGCTCGTGTTTCACAGCGTGGCCTGTCTGTAATGAACAGCAACCAGATGGAAGTGAAGGGAAATGATCTTGCACATGTGATTTAGATTTTTCTGACTCACCGCTATGATTAAGTCTTTTATTTAAACTCTCCTTAATGCATCTACCTGATTTCAGCAAACTGATTCGACTGGAGTGCATTTGCATTGTACTCAAGTACAGTTCTGATGTACTTGTACTTCATTTTAAACATAGAATTTAGATTACATACCAGTGTACAATGTACTAAAAACCTCATGAAAACACTGCTAATGTGTGAGTAATAATATTCCAACTACATGACACACATAACAATATAATACTCTCACATACCTTGATGCACTTACATGAATATAATAATACAATATAAGGTTTTATACTCACTGGTAGTCCTGGTTCTCCGATCCCAGCAGGACCTGCTAGACCTGGTCTTCCCTGAATGCCCTTTTCACCCTGTAAGCGTCACACCGATATTTTTATTCTCTTTCTGGCAGTTATTAGAGGTTTGTCAGTTTCATCAGAGAAAATAACTTTATTAAAGGTTATTTTATCAAAAACCTCCAGACATTATTTAAAGTTCTTGTGACAGAGGAAGACATCATCCACCCTCACCTCACCCCCCTGAGGATACAAGTACAAATACTTCTGATTTAAGAAACATTAAATGACCAATGAGTTACCTTGGCCCCTGGGAACCCGATGCCAGTGTCCCCTGGTGGTCCGGAAGCACCATCAGGTCCTCTGTCTCCCTGCAAGTAAATAAAGTTTAAAGGTTTGCGTGTCGTGTTCAAGCAGGTGACCAAAAACAACTAGTTGTTTCTCTGTTTTGTACGTTACACAGTTAACATCTAAAGAAAGCCATCTTACTGTCTTTGGCATCTTTTTCTTTGCTTTGTATTAAGAATGACTCTTTGTACGGCCTCATGACTGATTACTGAGTACAACTTTCCTGGTAACTCTGCGTGTTTTCCACAGACTCCAGAGGAACTGAGAATATACACAAAATAACCAACTCCAAGTCCAGTCTCTTCAACCTGACTGATCCTGTCTTGTTTGTGGGATTTTAACTGCAGTATTTCATCACAGAGACTTAAACAAACGTGTGTTTTCCTCATTCTGTTTAAATGCAAACACGTTATAAGTTAAATGGTCTGTCGTTTTGTTTCAAACTTTTATGGAATTTAGGAAATAAAGGCTGGTCCGTTGTTCCTTCTGTAAAACTCTTGTGATAAATGTCTGATCGTTTCCTGGATGTGCTATAAATCACGTTACATTTCATCTGTACAAAGACGTCTTTGTTAAAAAGCTGCGGGACAGCTCTATGGTGATGGAGCCATCAGCATCTTATTAGCCGGCTTGATCTTTTTTCTGACAGAGCGCTCTGTATGTTTGGGATGTTGATGGATGGAATTTCAAATCACTGAATGAAAATGTTGCCTTTCTTCAGCTCCTCAAACCTCAACGTGAACAGTTCGACATTTTGGACAGCGTGCACACGAGGAGTCGCGGGCTCTGACTATTTCTTGGTCAACAACAGCCATGACTTCTTGGCATTACTCTGAGGTTGCTGGGCAACGAGTGGAGATGCTACGCAGAAATACTGGGCAGCTGGATAAACCATACACCAAGAAATAATCCCTGTATTAACTTCCCCCTAATGAATGAGTTTTAGTTTTATAAGGTGTATATTTGAACGTTTGGGTTTGAGTCAGCCTGAATGTTTCTCCATACCTCCAGTCTTATTGTATTTCTTTAAATATGTTGATCCAATAATGTTAATCCTTAAGTTTTATGAGCTGCCCTTAGGTAGATATTCTCCGAAAATGAAAAAAAAGTCTGAATATTCTGAGAAAAAATAAGAATTTAGGAGAAAACTTGATCTGAATACTTGTGACTTATAACTTTATCCTCAAAATTAGATTATTTCCCCATAATGTTGATAGATAACTGTCTTCTTTTCCACTTGTTTCCTCTCCAGTGTTTGTGTGTCTCCCTATGTGTGTGAGTGTGTGTTTGTCTGGGCGTAGCCACCTAATAATCCTCCTGCGGCAACCTGCACACCTGCTCCTCAGTCATCGATCCAGCTCTTCACTCCAGTCTTCGCCAGATCGCTCCGTCACTCATGTGATACTCACGCTGCAGCTGAAATTATTACTTTTGTTTGATCCTCGAGTCTTTTGTTGCCTGCCTGATCGAACCCTCCTGTGCTTCAGGTCCAGTGCTCCCTGTGTGCTTGTCAAGTGGCCTCCAGTCTAGGTCAGTCTAATTTCCCTGCTCTCCTTCTGGCTCAGGATTCATTCATTCAACTTCAACTATTCGTTCTTCTAAATAAACTTTTTCCACCGTGGTCCGTTCTGTTTTACGGTCCAAGACGTAAAATACCTAACACTTCAAATGAGAATGACAGGTGGAGGATATAGAATGCTCTCGTGTGCTTGCTGTCCACTGTGAATGATGCCTGGGTGTTCAAACAAGCCACCTGTAAAGACACCTACCTGTGTACTATGTAATTGCATCTTGGGGGAAACTTACTTTAGGTCCTGGTGGGCCCTCGGCGCCCATGTCCCCGGGCGGTCCTAACGCACCCTGAAAAAGAGATTTAAAGTGTTAAACAATTCATCAATTCCACATAAAAGTGTAATTTTAATCATCTTCATATCATATGTTACAGTATGTATTGTTTTTACCCAAACAGCTAAAGTGATTCTCTCTATTTTGCATGAAACTTTCAGTCCAGCAGCCTGAAACGATGGTGTATGAATTTAAAATGAAGCCCTAACGTTGTTTAACCAAACCGCAGGTCAAAACCAACCCACCGCCGCCGATTCAAAAATACAACAGGATTAAAATCAACATTCACCGCTTTCATGTCTCTCGATTCTCAGGCCAAGTTCACAAAATAACAAGGTTATACTGACACTGTGCCAGTAGCACAGAGGAGGAAGGGCACCGCTGGACGGCCAGGTCCCTGCACTAATCCCACCACACAAAGTCTGTTCCTGCAAAAGAATAATATCCTGCAAGCCTGGATTCACTGCTTTGGATAGCCACATTAGTATCTGGCTTACCCAT
Organism: Nibea albiflora; assembly: GCA_014281875.1. NCBI lineage: Eukaryota > Metazoa > Chordata > Actinopteri > Sciaenidae > Nibea > Nibea albiflora. Next base: position 23,703,601 of record CM024804.1, on the reverse strand, counting down.
AATCCAATATTCACATTCCATTAGTGCAGAGATGAATAAGAGACAACTTCCATATTTTATGTTGGAGAGAAAACGTGCTGTCTGATGCCGACGTATCAGTATCAATATGTAGAGGAGTGTGAAGGATGAGAGACGAAGTTAAAATGTTTTATTCTGACTTTAAATGGTGAAGTGATTGAATTAGTCTAATGTTAAGTCTAATGTTAGACTATTGCTGTGTCTCACTTTGCATACTTCCATACTTACGCTTGCTATTTTGAGTACATGATACTTTACAGGCAGAACTTTCAATCATGGTGAAATGCAGTGTACTGTGAGTACCCGTATGGTGCACTCATAACACACACTTCTCGCCCTCAATGGTCGCCATTTCGGCGAAGTAGCGGAAGAGAAGCATGGTGGGGAAAATGGCGGCTGAGGAAGCTGCTGAAGCTGAACTGATTGCGTGAATACCGCAATATACAAATGAAAGTCGTACATGTGTTTCAGATTCATGTTTTGGCATTCAAAAGCTCCACTCAGCTGAAACTCAGCAAAAAATGCTAAAATGTTAAGACAAAGGTGCTTCGAGCTAAAAGCTAATATAATTCTAACATGCTGATGTTCACTGGCTTCACTTATAGCATGCTAACATTTGGTAATGCACAGTACAACAGACAGACTCCTGAATGTTGTGCTGATTTGCAGATATTTGGTCATAAACCAAAGTTATCTGACAAATTTTGACCTCATGATGGTTTAAAGTGTTTAGATGTCATCCTCAGGAGACGTGAACGTCTGAACCAAACTGGGATATTCCACTCAAAACCTCAGAGTGTCGTGAGAGGATCAGTCAGGAGGATTTATCTTCTGCAGACCATGAAGCTTTGTGCAAACTTTCACAGCAATCCATCCAATCGTTAGTCTGAACGGGCTGAAATTTGGCATGGAGGTCGAGTGATTGTAGGTGAAGATGTGCAATTGTGTTCCTGCCGTGGCATCTGGGTTGCTACATTACATTTACACTTATCACATCAGAAAAAGGCCACTGCCTCACTACTTATACAGGAGCAGGACTGAGAGGCTTTGGGACAAAAAACAGCTGAGCAAGCGATTCAGGGAAGTACCTTAATGACTAATAACTGAAGTAAAGTGAAGAAAGTACCTCAGTCGCCTGCTTGTTGGGGGATAAATCATCTTTCTTTGAACCTATTTTTGTTTAAAAAGCTCAAACCAAGACAGAGAAAAGACGACATCTGTCTGCGCTCTACCTGTTCTCCTTTTGTTCCTCGTTGGCCTGGAGGTCCCTCGGGTCCCTGCAAAAAGACAATTCATTTAGAGGTCTGTTGATGTCTGCAGTATCGATCGAAATAACGTAGTTAATGACATCCGTACGATTTCACCCTTTTCCCCGGGAGTGCCACAGTCTCCTCTCTCCCCCTGAAAGACCAAACACAAGATTAGACGCTCTTATTTACTGATCGGTGTGTTAAAGATGAATGTCACCCACCTTGTTGCCCTTGTATCCTGGCCGGCCCTGTAAAAGGCAGAACAGTTTTAAAACCTGCATGTCATCCAGATAAGAAGCATGTTAATTGTTAGTGTTTATTTTTACCTCCGGACCATCAGTTCCAGGTCGACCGTTCACGCCAGGCTCTCCCTGATAAAAACAGACCATCTCACAGTGAGCTGCATAGAATCAGACAGTGGAATAGTTACATTCTTCTTTGTGTTATGACTTACCCTCAGTCCTTTTAGACCAGGTGGCCCTCTAAAACCTGGATCTCCTTTTCTCCCCTGGAATTAGTAATATTTAAGTCTTGGTTAGATGCTAAAAGATGATGCAACGTATGTTTGTGATGGAGTAACGCGGCGCAAGCCAGACAGATTGTTGAAACTTCTCCATTTTGTATGTTTTATTGATTTCCAAATACTCACTGGGTTTCCTGGAGGACCTCTCTCTCCTCTTTCACACAAACACACTTCAGCCCGTGGACACTAACACAGGAGGAAAATATAAAGTCACTGCTATCATTTACAATACATAGTTATAGAAGTAAACTGCTGGTGCTTAAAGGACTTACCCCTTCAGATGCGACTGCACCCTGGAGGCAAAAACACAAGATGAAACATGTCAGCTACAGGTTCGTTACCACAGAAGAGATTAATGCATTTGTTTTGGTGCATTCGTGTTAGATATTGTGTCTTTATGGCGCGCTATAAATATGAATGAAAAATGTCAGACATCTCTGGAAAGCAGAACAAGTGACGCTACTCTCTCAGACAGGCCCTGACCCCGCCGACATTTCTGCGCGTGTGTGGAAAATGCAAAGCAGATGGGAAAGCCCCTCATGCAGACACAACTCTATCGCTGAGATGTGAACCCGCTGTGAGGACAGCAAGTGCAGAAAAAGGAGGGCGGAGGGGTGGTTGGGTGGGGGGGGGGGGGTATAAACCCCATGGAAGAAAAGCTGCTGTCACTCTGACAGGCTGATGTGCAGTAGATCATTAGTGCTTCTCAGACATGCGAAGAGCCAAGACGAACTCATGCTTTCAGTCCAGGCAAATGCATTTTTGCACCTTGAGTCAAATGCATGGAAGAGAACTGGTGAAACCAGATGGTGTAGCAGGTGGCTGAAAGCATCTTCTACCCCTTAAAAAGAAGCCGTGTCTACTTGTGACCCCTCAATACTTATGAGTTATGACCTACTACAGGAACACAGTCTAAGCAACCAAACTTTACTTTTCAGATTGGTTCATCTGAAGGGGTTTTAGTGTAATCAACTCCCCCGTTGGAGGATCCCAACCCAAGATGAGGAAGCACAGGTCAACCAAACACCAACAGTGATGCTTTGTTGCAAAAACACGTCTGACACCAACATTTTTGATTGATTTCATATTTTATCTTTGAATAACTGTCGGAGATGGAAGATGACTCTCTGGTTCTGGTTGGAAATTCTATTAAGTTTCATTGAACATGAAAAAAAAAAAAACGGTCCGAACTACTTAGAAGTGTTTGAAGACAAATCCCAGCACTGTGTTTGGTCATGGACAAATGGTTTAACCTGGAGCTTGCAGAGGAAACCCATGAGATCACAAAAAGTCGATAAAGAAAGGACGCAGGTCGCGATTCAACAGAAATTTGGTTAGAAGACTGAAGTTGTTTGAACTTTCCGGCACTGATGACGTTGCTATAACGTTTTAAAATAGTACTATATTCAATGCAGAACAATGCCAACAACACAAAAAACTAAGCTAACTTAAACAAACTTTTGACAGCTAAAGTTGAAGTTTTTAAATTATTCTGATAGTTTGAGGTTTTATTTATACAATCCATATCAACACTGGTCTACGTGTTCTTTTAGCCTTTCATTCTCGATGTCCTGGGTTGGATCCATAGTCTACCTGGTGTCTTTTAACCTTTTTCACCACTAGGAGTCACTAAAGTCAGAAAGTTTCAAATCCAACATACAGACAGTGTGTAAATATAAATATATCCATTATTTACAATCATATTAGTTAGATATAAGTAAGTTAGATTTGTTTCCCAAAGCCCAACATGACATCCTTGGTGACATCCTCAAATCTTTAGTTTGGTCAACATCCCAAAGATTTTCAATAAATAAGTTTTCACATTTGAGAAGCAGAAATTAAAGAATTCTTCCTTTAAAAATGACTCAAAACAATTAATTTGTGACATGTAATAAACTTGCAGCTCTACAATGCTTACACGTCTTAACACCAAATATTTTCCTAAAACTCACTTTTGGGATAAAAATCAAACTCTGCGCCTGTTGTTCCCCACATCAACATGGGAGCCATCTTAACTGAGGTCATCTCACTTGAAGCCAGCACTCACCATCTCTTTGAGCAGCTTCTCCTCCAGCTGAGGATTGAGAAGACTTTGGACAAACTGCTGAGCAGGTGTGCTGGCGATCGCACGTAGCTTGGCTTGATTCTGACTCTGCTGGGCGATGTTTGATAAACCTACAGCGAAGAACTTTATGCCGTGACCTTTGGCCTCGGCTGCAGCTGCAATCACGTCAGGGTTGCGAGGATGGTCGACCCCGTCAGTCATCAGCACTGCAACCCTGACGCTGTCCTCCAGTGTCTCTTGCACCAGCAGCTGTGAGGCGTTGGTGATGGCGTACGTGGTGTAGGTGCCATGGCCGATGTAGTTCATGGTGCTGACTTGACCGTGGAATGAATCCAGGTCTTTCCAGGCTGAGAATCGTTGCTCTATGGACACAGAGCTGCTGTACTGAAGTGCAGCCATTCGCACCCTTAGCGTCCAGCCGGGTATCTGCAGCATAGCGAGGCGTGTGCTGAAGCTCAACACGAAGCTCTTCTGCTTCTCAAACAAAAATATTTTTGCGCTCTCCGAGCTGTCCAGGATGAAAACCACCTCCAGTGAACACGGTACACCTGAGGGAGGGAGAAACCAACAAAACCTCAGGAAAATGTAGAACTTCACAATTATGTAGAGAAAAAAGACCAAGAGGCCACCTTGGACTATTTTTTGACATTTCATTAATTTTGCCACTAGAAGTCACTAAAACCCCGATGCAGAGAGACCTACCTGATCTAAGTGTTACCTTTTCAGCGTTACTCTGTGTGCACCTGATCATCTGGTTGACGGATGGTGAGAATTTGAAAACAGTATAAATGTGACGTAACATCTCAGTGAGAACGTCACTGATGACGAGTCATAAGTGGCTGCATTTGTTTGCACAATTTGCCTCTCATTCAAGCATTCACACACATGGCTGGCAGCGAGGTACCATGCAAGGAGCCGGCCAGACCATCAGGAGCAGTTTGGGGCTGAGTGTTTTGCTCATGGACCCTGTGATCACAATCTTACTACAGTGTCCTGAGAGCTCTGCATCTCTGGGCTCAAACACTTGGAAAAAAAAGGCTTAAAGGACTTCGGTCTTAGACTTGACCTGCGATTTTAAGACCAGAGACCTGAGCTACACTGCTGGGCTGTGCATGTTGCTTGCTGAATGTCCGATCCTCCTACACAGAGTTATTAACACCCACAGGATCCAGTGACTGACCTTCCCCACCAACATGTGGATACCTCATATATTAAAAAAAAAAAAAAAAGAAATTACCATTTCCTCCTTCATCGTGAAGCCTGTAGTTGTTCTTGCGTCCTGTCTTTCTCCTCTGGCCTGTGGCCTCGTGTACGAGAGCCAGCAGCAGAAGGCAGAGCGCCACTCCTCTCCTCAGGTTTCCCCTCAGCAACATTTCCATCCTTGCAGAGAAATCATAGACAAAGTGTAGACGTGCATCAAGTCTGTGTATGCAACGCACAAAATATTCTGACAGCATCGTCAGCAAGATTCACCTGCTAATGACACCCAATCAGGGAGCTGCAGTTACTGACAGTGATGATATTTTACCTTTAATGAATTCAAATTACACAACTAAGATGAGTTAAGAGTGATGATTAAGTTAAGAGTGCCAAAATATGTAAATTTATGTAAAGGCAGAATAATATGTGAAAATATGAATATGTCTCTACAAACAGTGCAATATTTAAATAATCTTTAAATAACCTTTAATGCAAATGAGTTCATGCAAAGCAAAATGTTCAGGTCTAAATGTAAAGATAAAGCATCCTGTAGTACTAACATGAAACTGGTAAAACTGTAACATGACACTATAAGTAAATAAATAAAGAGTGCATACGACGTTAGCGATGCAAAAAAAAAAAAAGTTTAAATAAATAATAGAAGCCAAATCTTTTACCTAGACTCTCATTTAGCTGCAGTCAGTGCTGTCCAGTGGTCCAGTCAGCTGTGGCACTTTGGGGGGGCATTTCGGCGCGGAATCTGGTCCTATAAACCGGTCTGAGATAAACTGAGGATCAGATGAGCTGATGTGCTGTGTGTGTAGCCGGGGGGCTCTGGGGCCGCTCCAACATTTCAGCACTGGTCCAGTTCAGAACTTGATGACTGACCGAGAGGACTTCTCCTTGTTCATTGACACAATAAGTAGATAAAGAACAGAGCACCTCAGACAAGAAAACATACACCAGCACGGCTTATTATGATCATAAATAGATACATTCAGTCAGGGGCAGTCTTATTGTCAGCTGGGAGGGTTGATATAGTTTTTATTTTTGCTTCTCCGCTTTGTGTTTTGGGCTGTTGCGCATGGAGATTGTTTGGATGCCGTGCGTAAAAGTCCCAAATGAGATTGTTCTTACTTTTCCACTGTCGCCCACTAATGTGAAAAGCAGCTTGTGTGCATCTCTGTACACGATTTCCATGTACAGCTCAGATATTAACCTTATTTATAGTAGTAGCAGTAGGAGTAGTAGCAGCCTGCTTGTAAACTGGGCGGCTGTGGCTCAGGAGGTAAAGCGGTTTGCCCACTAATCAGATGATCGGTAGTTTGATCCCCGGCTCCTCCAGTCTGCATGTCGAAGTGTCCTTGGGCAAGATGCTGAAGCTCAAATTCCTTCCTGTAAGTCGCTTTGGATAAAAGCGTCAGCTAAATGACTAAAATGTGAATATAAACTGCAGCCAATTGGGTCGCGTATACACGAACTACTTTCTGGTGGGAAAAAAAACATAATGTTTTTAACTGTCTTAAATATTCTGATGATCTTGTGTGTGTTTGTGATGGGATTTGAACCCACTCTGTGTCCGTTTGGTTGCGGCACCCTCTGGTGGTAAAACGCGTGGAAGACAAACCGGAACGTTTGACTAATCTGACGCTGGGTCGGACGTGTTTTGGTGTAACACACAACATTCAGTTTGGGGGACTCGAACGTGTGTCCTCCTTCCCCGAAATGTGTGCGCTAACTCGTGACCCAACACTCTGTGTGTTTGTAAGTAACGTTAAACCAACGTTGGCGTCGTGTTGTTTGAGTGTTGCGCGAATGTTCTCGACCGTTGGCCCGAACCGGCGCGAGCTAAGCGCTCGTGCCGCAAGCGCGAGCTCGCCCTTCACTCGCTAGCGTTAGCTTAGCTTAGCCTTAGCTAAGCATGTCAACAAACTTTGAACTTTTAGTTTAGCCTCAACGTAGCTCGTTTATTTCAAGAAAACACGTCGCTAATTAACCAGTAAGCCTCAGGTTGTTAACTTAATTAGCTTATTAGAGCAGTTACGTTCAAATAAATTCAAACAGTTAAGCTAATTTACACGTTAACGTCGCTATGGCACATTAGCGATTTCTCTGCGCTGTTTATGAGCCAGTGTGAGTCTGTGTCAGCTAGTTTATGTGTGTTTTATCGCCGACTGCACCTCTGTAGATATTTAAAAATAACTTTAGACTTGTCTCTGTAGCCTGGTTTTCATTTAAAGGTGCAGTGTGTAAGATTTGGGCCCTTTATTTTCAGAATAAGGTCAGACATGGAATATAATCATAACTTTGTTTCCATGCATGTGTAATCACCTGAAAATAAGAAATTAGCCCTTAGGGCTTCATCGCTGCATGAAAGGTGCTATATAAATACATAAAGTCGAGTATTGATCCATGTGTCCAATTTCCAGGTTGTACAGTGAAGATTTGCTTCGTCTAGCTGCTTCTGAATCATGAGTGGCTCCAAGCCGGACATCCTGTGGTCTCCCCACCACCCGGACCGCTACGTCATCTGTGACTCCGAGCTGGGACTGTACCGAATTGGACCTGTGGGCAGCAGCGCGGAGACCAAGGCCGGCACTCTTCCGCTCTCCGAAGAAACCGCTGCTACTTTACTCGCCATTAACTCTGACACCCCTTACATGAAATGTGTGGCCTGGTACCCAAAGCACGAGCCCGAGTGTTTGCTCGCTGTGGGCCAGGCTAATGGCAGAGTGGTGCTCACCAGCCTGGGTCAGAGCCACAACTCCACGTGTAAGGAGCTGGTGGGGAAAGAGTTTGTGCCCAAGCACGCCCGACAGTGCAACACTTTAGCCTGGAACCCGGTGGATAGCAACTTGCTGGCTGCCGGGTTGGACAAGCACAGGGCGGACTTCTCTGTCCTCATATGGGACATTAGCAGTAAGTTTTCTCCGGAGGCGAGTGTAGCCTCGGAGAAGATTCGTCTCTCATCTGTGGATTTGGACTCGAGCACAGTAGTGACCAAACCGTTGTATGAGTTAGGCCAGAATGATGCTTGCCTCTCCCTCTGTTGGCTCCTTCGGGACCCAAAGCTGCTATTGGCTGGCATGCACAGGAACCTCGCAATATTTGACCTGAGAAACACGAGTCAGAAAACGTTTGTCAACACCAAGGCCATCCAGGGGGTGACAGTCGACCCGCACTTCCACGACCGCGTGGCCTCTTTCTTTGAGGGTCAGGTGGCCATCTGGGATCTGAGGAAGTTTGAGAAGCCTGTGCTTACCCTCACTGAGCAGCCTAAGCCACTCACCAAGGTGTGTTAAGCTCTGTCTAGTTAAATTGGCATAAGATATTAAAGTAGTAGTAGTTAACAACATGATGTTCTCCTTCCTCGTCTCAGGTGGCTTGGTGTCCAACCCGTACCGGCTGTTGGCGACACTGACACGTGACAGCAACATCATCCGCCTGTACGACATGCAACACACCCCCACGCCCATCGGCGACGAGACGGAGCCCACCATCATCGAACGAAGCGTGCAGCCCTGCGAAAGCCAGATCGGCAGCTTCGCATGGCACCCGTCCTCTCAGAACCGCATGGTGGTGGTGTCGGCAGCCAACCGGGTCATGACCGACTTCACCGTGTTCGAACGCATCTCGCTGGCCTGGAGCTCCACCACCTCTCTCATGTGGGCATGCGGCAGACACCTGTATGACTGCGTCGAGGACGGGGCCGAAGGAGTGGAGAGCGTGATCGAGAAAGACATCGCCACTAAGATGAGGCAGAGGGCTCAGTCCAGGTACGGGCACGATACCGTCCAGGTGTGGAGGAACCACCTGCTGGCTGGAGGGAATGATCCCCAGCTCAAGTCTTTGTGGTACGATCTGTTCTATATCCTTTTTGACAATGATGTGATGTCTTTTTGCCAACGGTAAACATAGATTTTGTTATTATCAAAGTAGAAAGTAATTATGTTGTTCCAACTGCAATATCAGTTACAATTCCTATACAAGTATTACATATGAAGCAGTGTGCGGAGGATATGGAGCTGAAACTGCAGGGGAACAAACAGTCTGTGGTATACTCTGGTATCAAGAATATTGTAAAGACCAGCTCAGGTAAGAATCAGACTTTTGTGAAATAGTGTTTGAACTCTTTATTAAGATGTGTGATTGATTTCTGTGTATGTTATCCGGCCTCTTTCAGGCACAACTGAGAGCCGCAGGTGCTGGAGTGGTTCAGACCGGCAGACAGATGTGCCGCGGTACCTCAGCGAGGAGCGCAGCCTCGCCCTGCGGCTCTGCGGGTGGATCAGCCGAGGTCCCGACATCGACGTGGAGATATTCCTGCGAACGCTGGAGCAGGAGCGCGAGTGGGAGCGGGCCGCTGCCGTGGCTCTGTTCAACCTGGACATCCGCCGGGCCATCCAGATCCTCAACAAGGGAGCCACAGCCGAGAAGGGTGAGAAGGGTCATTACTGCACAAAAAAAAATAATTTATGTGCATTAAGGTTCATTATTGATTAATCTGCACATTGAATCAGTTAAGATTGGTCCATAAAAAATTAGGATAGACTTAAAAATACCCACAACAATGTCCTGAAGCCCAAGGTGTCATCACCAAATGCCTTATCTATTCCTGACAGTCAAAAAAAACCCAAAGAGTTTTCTATCATGTCAGATTGATCAACATATTGATTAATTGCAGCTCTTATGTGTTTTACTTTGTTACCTAAATTATGAAGCAGTAAAAATTCCAACTAATGAAATCATCTCAAATCTCCTCTTTACTCTGTAACTGGGATTATTGATTTACACAGCTATCTGCCATTGCACAACCACGTTGCTTCAACAGGAAATTATGCAAAACTATGTCAAACCAGTGACTCAGGGCGACAGCGTATGTGAAAGCCTGAAAAACCAAACTGTTCTGATGAACCTAAACACCCTTTCTTACGCCTTCCTTGAGGTCTTAAGGAATCTGAAAAATGCAACAGCAGGAGAACCTTGTTTTTCACTTGTTCTCTGTCAGCTGCAGAGCTTTTCACACTGAGGTTTAATGAAACTGGAGAGAGAAGGCTGTTGTTTACACAGGTCCTGACTAAGAAAAATTCCACCAATGTAGGTCAAACGTTTTTCTGCTGTGTGTTCTAATGAGTGTTTTCTCAGCATGACTGATGGGGTGACCCATTAGATAAGGAGTGTCAACAGAGCCATCTCAATAGTTACAGTGTTGTTCCCCCCTCAAACAGCACGTCTGACTAAATGCAGCGATTCTTATCTACATGATAGTGATCATTTCAGTTTAACACATTTCATAAAAATATCTGTCAGATAGAATCTTGTGGCCAACTGAGAACTGCTTCAGCATTAGATGCTTAGCTTAGCTCATAAAACTAAGCCTGGCTCTGTACAGGGTTTAAGAAATCCACCTGCCAGTACATTCAAAATACTAATTGCAAATTAAGGCTTAAAGTTATGCAGAATTAAGAGCGTGGCCGCTTTGATTGACAGGTGAGTGCTGTTTGACCACCCGTCATCCCCGCCTCAGGTCACGTTTTGCCGGTTTTTATATTAGCTGGAAGTTGTAGGAGGCAGGACTACAAACATGGCAGCGGCCTCATATCTCGATCTATCAGTCTAGTTATTTTTTTAGTCAGTGGTTTTATCCACGTAGTTCCCAAAATGTCACAGTAGTCCTGTAAATTATTGATGTGTAGTCAGTGATTGAATGAGTTTTACACCACGTTGGCCTTTGGAACCCTTTAAAAACATGTTGTATAACGCAAATAATACATAAACAATACATGATTGTCAGTAACAACGTGTACCTGGAAAAAGAAAAGGGGGATTTAAGGCACTGTTCAAGTCTTTTTGTTTTGAATGCTCCCAAAGAATGATGGAGCTGTTTTTAATGTGAGCTAACCATAAAACAAAAGAGACTCATCTGTCATGGAACAGCACAGCAAAGTCTGACCACGTTACTGCACTTACACTAAAGACTTTGCTTGTCTGACTTCTCTCCTCATTCTTCTTCTTCTTCACAGGTGACCTGAACCTGAATGTGGTTGCCATGGCTCTGTCAGGCTACACCGACGAGAAGTCCTCCCTGTGGCGGGAGATGTGCAGCTCTCTGAGGCTGCAGCTGAAGAACCCCTACCTTTGCGTCATGTTTGCCTTTCTCACCAGTGAGCCTGGAACCTACGATGGCGTGCTGGTAATGGATCTCTCACTATCATAGAACTTCACGGCTGTGTCACAAACACAAGGAAAGTTGGAGGAAAGATACAATCTGTTGTTTAGATTCTTAGTAGCCACTCTGTTCCCGTTCCTGACGTGTTCTTAACACGGTGATGGACAGGTAGTTCAGCTGCACAGGAAAAGATGTATTATACATTTTTGTAATCAGTGCTGTGAGTCAGGAAACATCCAAGAACGCAGTGAAAGTTTCTGCTTTTTCCTCCCTTAGTTGCATCAGCCTCTGGCCGCAGGCTGCTGTCACATTTATTTATCTCTTTTAGAACTTTTCCTGGCCAGAAGTGATGACTCCACGATCAGAACATTTAGCCAGTCCCTTTGATTTGACTGTTTTCTGCCATCTTGACTCATAGGATTGATTATGTGTCCCTGTAGAACTGTGTCACAGAGCAGTAAAACTGAAGTGAGAAACACATTGCTAATTGAAGCCTTTTTCCCCCCCAAGATGTGATGCCAGAATATTCATTCATGAGGGTGAAATTCTGTCTCTGTATTTCAGTATGAGAGCAGTGTTGCTGTGCGGGACCGAGTAGCCTTTGCCTGCATGTTCCTTAGCGACGCCCAGGTAACACAGCACAAACACAGCGAGGTTATGCCCCCTGTAACAGCATTTCCTATTGAATTTCTCTAGAGCACAATTATGTTTCTTTCTCTTAAACGGAATTTCTCTGTGGCTGCTTGACTGCAGCTGCCTCGGTACATCGACAAACTAACCAATGAGATGAAGGAGGCGGGCAACCTCGAGGGCATCCTGCTGACTGGTTTGACTAAAGATGGCGTCGACCTCATGGAGAGCTACGTGGACCGCACTGGAGATGTCCAGACTGCCAGTTTCTGCATGCTGAAGGTTTGCAGACACACGCACACGATGCCAATGTAAATCTCCTGTAGATAATTTATAAATACAAGGCTCAAGGAAATGCCAATGAGCAAGATCTATGACGAGAAGAGAAGCCTGCAGACTGAGGCCACTTCCACTCACTCAGCACATGTTGAAGTCTCATAAACCTGCAGGATAAATAACGTGGATAAAGACATAGGACAATGTAATACTGTAGAAACATAAGATCACGGTGTCTGTAGATATAAAAGATTCATTTTTAGGTAACCTCTTAAATCTTACACACAGATCATTAAAGGTCTCCTGCCTCTTTATTTCTCTTAACATTTACAAGCACTGCTCTGCACTGCAGACCAAATCTGAGGCCTGTTTAACTCTCGTTACCCCTCAGGTCAGTAGTGAACTTTGGAGGACAGTCATCCATTATTATTCACCTTATGAATGGAATAAATTAGATGATTTAAAACCTGTGTCTTTAATATCTGTGCTTGTGACTGATGCTGGATGTGTTTTTGTTTCTCTGGTGTGCAGATTGGTTTCTCTTGTTTTGGTTTTTTCCTAAATGAGGTCACTCTGCAGAGATCTCAATCTCAACGCGACTACCTAATTGAATAAAGGTTTTGCATAAACACAGAAATGATACGAAGATAACATTCTAACGGAAACAGCACTTTGATTCGACCATAAATAAAGCAGGCCGCAGTTTATCGTTGGCGGATTAAACTTGTCGTGCAACACAGAACAGACTTTTACATATTTGTGTTGTTTTTATTGCCAAATGGGCTTCACAGTAACAAAGCTGCTGCTATTCTGTTAGCACTAACAGATTAATGGGAAAAATTACATCTGGCCTCAAGCGCAATCCTTAAACTGTTTTATAAATCAATTTTATTCTTAAATAGATTAAATAATACTCAAACAAACAAAATGAAATATTGAACACAGACTATCTGCGTCCTGTGGCTGAACCTCATTTCATAACTCCTCGACCGTTTAATATGGTTTGTTGCAAGAGGTGAGAAAATGACATTTGAGTTGATGTTGTGCCATGCAAACTGCCCGAACTAACCATAAAACTGCAGTAAATTAGAGGAACTGTTAGTCTTAAAGAAAGGCGAAGGCACACGCCAAAACTTGTCTGTTCATTTCTAAAAGGTCACAGCTTGTTTCCCCTCCTCGAACGGTGTGAAGCAAACCTCATTTGAATCACTTGCTGTCAATGCACTCGTGTCTATTAAGAAATACTTCAGCAGTTGTGGAACAGGTCTGCAGCTTCGTAACACGCTATATAACAACTTGTTCAGTGTTTGTTCTCGGTTCGCTTGAGGTTTTTCCTGTTCTGACCTGCTCCTGAATGGAGTACAGCAATGTGTGCACCTATGCAATGATTTTATATAGCTCTCATGCTGCATACACAAACATGTAGAGGGCGGGGAGGGTGAGAGTTCACGAAGCTTTGTTTTCTCGTGCTATTTGAGAACTAACGTGAAACAAGGCTAAGAAGAAATATTCTCTCGATAGGGTTCACCAGGTGACGTGCTGAAAGACCCCCGAGTCCAGTGCTGGATCGAAAACTACCGCAACCTGTTGGACGCGTGGAGATTCTGGCACAAACGAGCCGAGTTTGACATCCATAGAGGCAAGCTGGACCCCAGCTCCAAACCACTGGCCCAGGTAACGGACCTGGACGACTTTTCTTTACGATTTATAGTTTGCAAGTATGTCCACCACTACAACAAAACAAATATACATACAGTAATGCTTAAACATTTGCAGTATTATAACTCTGTGTACCCCTCAGTTATTTACATTTTATGTAATAGTATAATGATATTTTTAGGAGCTGGAATCACCATCAAACACTCGATATATGAGTGATACTGCTCCCCTTTTAAGTGATACATCCACCGTATCAGGCAGCCTATCGCTCCATCGTTCTGCTGCAGCTGACCAAGAGAAGTGTGCCACAGAGTTGATGCTGGTGTGGAGGAGGCTTTCCAATCTTTGACCAGAAGTTTCCAGCCTAACATAAAGAGAGTCTGTGTTCAGTCAGCCAGTGGCTGAGTCAAGTCACCCAAAATAACCAGACTTTGTGGGAGAAAGAGATATCTAGACTGATATTTGTAGCGGACCAAAACTCCACAGCGTGTGTACCAAAGTGGCCAGACGCCTACAGTTCTATGCAGCTGATATGGGAGATATCGAAGAATGACAACATAAATCAATTACCAACGGAAAATATTGGCTTCTCAGATGTGAGGATTTGTTGATTTCCACTGTAATTTGAATGTTTTTAGGGTTTGGACTGTTGGTCGATCAAAGCAAGGAACTTTTAGCTTTGGGAAGTTGAGCATTACTCACCATTAGCTGACATTTTATAGTAAAGAATCAATCAAAACGTAATAAACTGATTAAGTATTGATGAAAATAACCATAAAATGCAGCCATAAATACTTGTTGCTAGCGCACTAGCACTGCAGCGTCTGTGTGACACACTGACTCTAATGTGCGAGGGCACTGGCATTACTGCCCTCATAACAAAATGTTAATGTAGTTAATGCCAAGCAGTCTGAAGGGTGTCAGCCAAACTCGTAACAATCACAGCTCTGCTCGTCATAAAACCTGCTCGAGTTAGTGATCTTTGTTGTTTTCTGCTTTTACATTGTAGAAATCTGTTCCAGACAGCGCACACACACACACACACACACACACACACACACACACACACTCTCTGTACTTCAATGGAGCCTTTTATAAAGCCGATTACTAAAAATGTTTTCATGGAAGCCGAACTTGGCTTGGCCGGACATTCCAATATTCACAGTTAAGCATGTTGGAATTATTGCCGTATTATCTAATGCTTATCTCCGTCTCTCCTCAAAGTGTAAAATCTAGCAGCTGGTGAGCGTGTGCTTGCTGGTTTTTACCTTCATGTTCACCGGTTCCTTATCAACCGACCTTTATGTTTGTTCTTATACGACAGGTGTTTGTGAGCTGCAACTTCTGCGGGAAGTCCATTTCCTACAGCTGCTCGGCGATGCCTCACCAGGGCCGCGGCTTCAGCCAGTACGGTGTCAGCGGCTCACCCACCAAGTCAAAAGTCACCAGTTGCCCCGGCTGCAGGAAACCGCTGCCACGTTGTGCTCTCTGCCTCATGAACATGGGCACACCTGTCTCTAATTGCCCAGGTAAAGCAGCCTGTGTGGAGACAGGTGTTCGGCTGACATTTGCAATAATGGGTGGGCGTCTTGGAGCAGCTTAAGTGTCTATAATGCTTAAACGAGCATTTGCAGGGGGAGGATGTGTGGACTTTGATCAGCATTTAGCGGCAGTTGCACCTGGTAGCTCAGTGGCCAGTCCAGTTTCTTTATTGTCGTGATGTCAGTCATGCCAACACTGATAAACAGTCAAATTTTATTGATTGTTAATATTGACTTATGGATAAACCTTTTCTGGCAGGAACGGGGAAGTCGGACGAGAAGGTGGACCTAACGAGGGAGAACAAACTTGCTCAGTTCAACAACTGGTTCACCTGGTGTCACAACTGTCGGCACGGAGGCCACGCCGGCCACATGCTCAGCTGGTTCAGGTGAGCGCAGGTGCACTTGGTTCCTGTTATGGTCTGTGCACTAAAGTCAGGTGGAAAGTCTTTTTATTGGCTTTATTTTCATTTCTGGGTGACCAAAGCAGAAGTGTAAAGTGTTAAAGCCACATTCCTTCAACATCCAATGATCTGCCTTTATTTGTTTCAGAATAATCAAATTCAGTGAACAGATGGTACACTGACCTGCTTCTGTATTATCTATTGTGTGCACGTTGCTTCTTGTCTACTGTGTTGTTTTGTTAATTGGCATGCACGTGTCCGTTACAGAGACCACACAGAGTGCCCAGTGTCGGCTTGCACGTGTAAATGCATGCAGCTGGACACCACGGGGAACCTGGTGCCTTCAGACAGCAGCTAAACAGGAGACGCCTGTCGGAAACTGAAGCCAAACACCAGCCCAGAGCCAACCAGTGCAGGTTCACCGCTGCACCCGCCAGGCGAAGGGAAGAAGGGTGCCAGCAGTGTCCTTCTCTGGTGTAGCTGCTTGAATAGAAAGACATACTGTTGAGTTATAGTCTAGTGAATGTAATGTTGTAACAGGAGCCCTATATGAAGAAGGGAGGCAGTGTGTGTGTTACTGATCTCACTAACTGAATCAATGACAGAAAGGGAGCAAATGCAAACACGCTGCTCTGCTAATGAAAATCACACTCAGGAGTAATACAAGAGGCTCTGCTGTAATCGGCCTCTTCCAATCTAACCTGAATCAGGCTTGTGGTTTTATTGTGATCTATTATATAAAGAAAAATTCAAATGTCCACTCACACATCAGGTTGTAAAGATGTGATCACAGGTGCCAATATGTCTGAGCTATATTTTGTGGCTTGTATTTTAATACTCTATTTAACATCTGTTTGTCTTACGAAAGGATCTTCACATACCTCATGAAAGCATTGTTCGGGGCTTGAAGGACGGTACCCCGGGTGACAGAGCGAACACTCTTTGCTCTCTTCATGTTCCTCTGTGCCACTCTTCATCTGGCATTGTGCGGGGAGGGCTTCCAGGGTGAAGGGTAGTTTCGGTGGGGGCGAGGAGGAGAAGGAGGAGGAGGAGGAATTGGAGGAAGGTAGGGGTGGTGGTGGGTGATGATGAGGAGGAGGAGAAGGGGTGGGAGGGTTGCGTCTGTATTCACCAGCCCACTCCAGGCCTGTGGTCCATGAAAGAACCTCGCCAGAAAACAGCAGCTGCTCGGCACTCTGACAAGACCCTCCAGATTGTTCCCCTCATAAAGAACCTCAGCTGCCGGAACACTATTGACTCAAAGAGAGGGCGAGAGAACAGACAGCCTGATCCCCGGACCCCCCTCCCTCCTAAACCTTTCGACATACACAGACTTGCCCTCTCTTTCTTTCTCCCTCTCTCTGGTGCCCAAATTGCACCCAAAAGCTATGCATACCACACATCAATCCAAGGATGGGCGCCGTCTGTGGGGGGACGGCCGTGTGTAAGCCGCATTGTAAATGGGTTTTCTCTCTTTCACTGCCACCCTCCCCGCTCTGTCACTAACCTAGGGAGGCATTGTAAGTGGGAGGCGGCCTGCACCAGAGCTGGCTAAATCACTTAGTCATGGAGTAGGGAGGAGGAGGTGAGGAGGAGGAGGAGGAGAGGGGTTTGGGGGGGGCACAGGAGCTACTGTATGCTGCTTTCACCAGGATCTCTCCTCGGTGTGGGAGGTTTTATAGGCCTGCATGCCCTTTTGTGAACTATTTTGGAGTGGAGCTGACAAATTGGCGAGCCGTGTAGCGTCCCGAAAAACAAGGTGGCTGGAATTTCATCCTTTCAGTGTTTCTTGTGTTTGCCTTTTAAATAAATTCCGACTGACAAATTGGAGCACTGTTGAACGGTTTTCCATAAGTTTACACGGTTTATTTTTATAAGATGCTTCATACACACAGATGGCGTGGGTTTTTTTTTCTGTCATGAGCATTCTTTATCTTTGCCTAAAAACATTGAGTCATATTCTACTCCCATGGGAACTCCCACAGACCATCATTACAGGCAGAAAGATGAACACGGAGGAACAAACAAAACAATAGCAATAGGCAATAAATCTCCTCATTAGCTCCTTATTACAATGAACATTCATTCTTCTGCGTTCTGTTTATTAAAAGACATATCTCCGATATTAAAACTTGAGACTGAAATTCAGTCTTATCTTTGGGAAACAGCTGAATATCAAACTTATCACAGCCAGAGTCAACAAAATATGTTTAAATATATGAAACCAGCATAGCACATGTGAACAGGAGGATACTTGGAGACGTACAGCAAGGCTAAACAAAGATGCAAAAACAATACATGGACAATAAGATACAGTACAGTTTCTATATACAGGTCAAATTGTTAAACATGGATGATATAACATGGAAATATTTAATATGGATTATGTATTAGTATGTATATTTATGTAAGGTCCGGTATTAACAAACAATAAGATAGAAAGCTCCAGAACGAGCACTAATGGGCATTATGCTAAGATAGTACTGATCACTTTAATTGTAATACTTATTTTTTACTATATGTATGCTGTAATATATAAAAATATACAGTATACAGACGAGTTTTATGATAAATACTCACTTTTACTAACATTTGTATGTCTTAATACTAATAACGCATCTCTGACCTGATTGGATAAAAGTACGAGCCATAGACGAGCCAGCACCCAATCAGCGACGTTACTGTACGACGCCGCCGTCCAATCAGAAGCCCGGGATTGAGCAGCGTAACGCGCACGCATCAGCCAGTAGTGTGGTCGAAACAAAACTGTCATTTAGAGTGAGTGGACATGATGGGGAAGACGGAGCGAGAGGAGCTGGAAAACACGAAATAAACGTCTCAAGAAGTATCAAAAACTACTTTTAAAGTTACTTGTGTGGCGGTTACAGCCCGCGGAGACATGTGTTAGTGTCTTACAGGTAAGTTTCGGGGAGATAATTCGTGTTGGGGCTTTTGATTCACTCGAGCGAGTCAGTTGATTTTTTTTTTTTTAAAAAGGAAGCTAACAGGCTAATGTTTATCTTACCGTTCCCCCCCTCTCCACCACCTCCACCTCCACCTCCTCCACCTCTACTGGTGAAGCAGCTTTGGCAGCACGTCTTTCTCACTGCGATAGGAATTACAGCCAGCTTCGGAGGTATGTCAGCCCCGAGCAACTCGCTCCAGCAGCAGCAGCAGCAGCCGCCGCGGGTGAGACGCAGCAATGCGGGCTCTCCCGGCTCGTTCACCGCCACCACCTCCACCACCACCACCACCAACAACAGCAGCAGCAGCGGCTGCCGTCTGCACCCCATCCGTGCCACCGTGCCCTACCAGCTCCTGCGCGGCGGGGGAGGTCAGAGCAGCAGCCCGACCAGGGCGCAGACCCTCTACGGAGGAGCCGCGAACAGCAGCCGAGGTTCGAGCCCCCCCTCCAGCCCGACGCCGCTCACTTCAGGGAGTAAGCAAAGACTGTCCCCGGAAAATAAGGACTCGTCCTGCCCCCAGACTCTCCGGTTTCCAGAGGTAACTTTTTCAGCTGTTTTGCCTCAGATAGGCCAAAAAATGCCATGTCACCACGTGCTGGCGTCTACTGATAACTTTTTCTGTTTGTGCACTAACTTCAATTTTATGATTCTGGGGCCAGTGTTACATTTAAATGGGCAGCCTGTAAGTCTGGATCAAGGCTGGCTCTTGATTCGCAAGAACGGTTGATGCATTAACTATTTAGCCCGTTGTCCACTTGCACAATTAAGACCCTCATAAAGAGAATAAAGTGCACCACTGGCTCTCCTCTTCTTCTCCTTCTTCTTATGGACTTTTGACAGGAGACAGAGGGGGAGGGAGAGATTTTCTTTGCTTTCAGTTGTAAAAAGGGGCCACGTCAGTCCCAGTAGAAGCAGCAGCACTGAGCGAATGGTCAGGTGTTGCCTCCTCTGACCTCGCTCCATACATAACATGCGGCGCAGAGCGCTCTCCCTGCATATTCAGAACACATGCCGAGCCTTTTTTTTTTTTTTTTTTTTGGTTGTACACATGGTCAACAGAGGCGAGCGCTCAAGTCGTTTCATGCCACGCTCAGCTGCTCCTGTAGGAGGACACGAGAGTCCAGGCAGCCCCTTTAAAAATCTGCATTTCCCACTAAATCTTATTTATCTGACAGCCTCTCCTGCCTCTCGTGCCAAATATCAACACTGGCTGCTTTTTTCAGACCAGTAGCAGCCTCCTTTCATAGGCCAGAGCTGCACTTTTTTCACTGAACCTGCTTTTTATGCACACACTATCTGCTGCGTGTCCCCCCTGAGTGTGGGAAATTGTGATATGAAAGTGTCTACTTGCTTTTCAAGCGTCTAGACACAAAAAGGAGAGTCGATCTGTTAACCTCAGAGGTTTTTTTCAGACTTCCCATGAAGGTTATGAAGTGTTCTGTACTGTATCCCAGCGTGCTACACAGCTGGATCAATGCTACCTTCGTTAGCCACGTAGCTTCTCCTTCCTCCTACCTTTAACCAAAATGGCAGCAGCCCTCTTGTCTCAGTGCAGCACTGATATGATTGGGAAGCTGTGCGAGGAATTTGATGTTTGTGACGTGCCTCGCATTCCTCAGGTTCTTTGAATGAGGTGACCTCCAACCTTGACCAGTGTACCATGCGAGGCAGGAAGTCTCTTCCACAACAACTGAGTGGGCAGACTTGACTAATTTTCACTGTGTTTGGCTCGATGTCGGTGTTGATTTCCCACCCGAGCGGCATGCCACGCATACCTCAGTCCTCTGAAAGAGATGACCTCTAACCCAGGCCAGTGTCCCGTGTCAGCAGCGATGATGGAGACTTAACCCTCCTTCATAGCTGTGACCTCACAGCCCAAACACGTATGAGAGAGAGGGAGGCCTCAGATGACGGCTGACGACCACATCAGCAGTCGGATTGGTGGCTGCTAGCAGCCAGAAAATGCAAACTGAAGGAAACAGGGTCTAACAATGTGAGGCTGATTTAGTCATCTTCTTTCATCACATCAGCTCAGCTTGATGTACATGGAGCAACAGGCTTTGCACTGTGTAATTTCTCCGTCATGGCGCTGCTTTTGAACCCACTCACAGACATAATACATGCCGTTTGTTGGGGAGTGCAGTCCAAAGTGACTCGCAGCACCGTCAGCGTCGGTGCCAGCCTGTTAATGAACTGCACCGGTGGTCAAAACGGTCCAGATCATAGCCCGATGATGAAGGACAAAGTGAGCAGTATTATATTCCACATCATGACCTTTTAGGTTCACCAGCATGACATCATTCTCTTACCACACTGTCCCAACAATGAATATCCCACGGCCTGTCAAAGTGCCAGCTGTGCTGAAACAGCCCTGCCTCATTGTCACCCGTTCAAACTGCAGAGTCGGACCAAATGTGAAAATGAGTGTGTTGTCCAAATCAGTCATCTCTGGAACTGTGCTGCGTCCGCTGCAGTTTCATCAGCTCGCAGGAAAACTGACTGCGTAGCATCTGGTCGCGTCTCGCTTCTTCACTCCTCAGCGCGCCGGCCTCGTTCCGCCGGAATACACTCGAACTAGCCGCAGATCGCTTTCCGTGGGAGGCACCCGCTTACTGAGTGATGCTAATAATGCTAGGAAGTCATTTCCTGACCAGCTGAGCGACAGATGCTGGAACTCATAACTTTATAAGATCACAGCCAAGATTAATATCATCGTTCATCATTTCTAGTGTGTGAAAGACGGACGCTGTTGAAAGGACGGCCTCAAATTAACACACTTTTAGCTTTAGCAACTAATGTAGAACATTTACTGGAATATAAACTGCAGGGTGGCCCAGTGGGTAAAGATTTCACCATAACTCGGTCATGGTGATGTATAATGTGAGAGAACCAGTATCCGGCTCATACGAGTCATACTAGTTGTATCAGAGGTTTATATAATATAACAAATATTAGTAATTCATTTCAGGATTAAGTATTAAGTAGTCTCAGTATAATCAGACACTGTGTCCATTGTTTATTTTGTCCTTCCACCTTTTGTTAACACTGACCGCAGTGTTCACTTTCAGAGTTGCAATAAAGTTGAATTAAATATGTCAGACCATCAACAGTACGTGAATATTAAAGCGATTCAGCCTTTGAGCCTTTCGCACATACCAGAAGTGATTTATCTTTTTTTTTTTTCTCTGACTGTGATCACGAGACAAAGCTAAATTATTGGGATTTTCCTTTCACCCAGTGTCATGCAGCCTCGTATAAACCTTCAGGAAACCATTCGGCTACGGTTTACTGATCTGCACCACATGTTTGTTTTAAGATTTGCCTCTGCTCTACAGTTAATAAACCAAGCATTTATCCCTGGAAACGCTCGGACTGCCCAACGAGCGGTGAACGAAGGTTCTTCTTAAAATTCAACCTGAAAATATTCACCTCCATTTTTTAAAATATCACACACACACACACACACACCACTCACTCATCCCTGAAATCAGCAGATGGACTGCTTTGATGTCTTGGCTCTTTCACACTGTTTCTTTTTTCTCATCAGGAGATTATTCTAGTCTGGCAAGTGGGAGAACGATGGAAAATAACCACAATCCCAGTTCTGAGAACGCTGGCTTGGCCTATATCAATATTGATGGAAATTTAGCCTGCTTCCTTTGTCTACAATGCTTCAGGGAATTTTACTGTAGCCCAGTAAGCTTACTTAGGCAATACCTTTGGGTGGGTAGGCCTGTGTATTCTATGGACAAAGAACAACAATGAATGGCTGTGTAGTTCTGCGAGGAGAGGGGTGCCTCATGTAGAGAGTTTAGTCTGTGTGTGTTAGTTTGTGCAGGAGCAGAGTAAATGAGCATGTTCCCCGATCATTATTCGGAAATGAAGCTTTCATTCACTTTTTCTGGGTGTAATTGAGGCTAATGCATTTAATCCACTTCTTACTGCAGTCTCAACCTAATGTGTGTTTTGTTTTCCTCTCCTCTTCTTCTTCTTTTTCTTTTTTAACTGCGTGTCACTGCAGGCAGGAATGTTGAGTGGATGCAGGCAATATTGATGTGCATTGTGTTGTGGTTGTTTATGAGTTCTTATGTGGGTGGTGTGTGCTTAACTGCTCCGGCTCACAAGCAGACTGCTCTCCTAACATCAGATACTCCTGCTCAGCCGTGTACATTTAGCTTCAGGCCTCAGCCCTGCAGCCTGCTCTTTGCCTGTAATGCTTAGGAGATTAGAAAAAGTGTCCACGCTTTGACAACGAGTAGAGATCGCAAGGGAAGGTCTCGTCTAAATGCAACGCGCGCGGCTAACTGCGGTGTTCAGCAGAGGTGAGGGTGAAGTTGTGAACTTTCCAGTCATGACCCCGAGTAAGAAATCATTCCAGGAGGGACGGAATATTCATTTTTGCGCTCTTACTACATCGCAAAGTTAAACAAACCAGGGCGAAAAATTTATTTTATTATCTTGACAGGAGAGGACTTTATTACGCAACTGCTGTTCGATTCAGGTGGAAAATGTAAACAGTTCAGAGTTGTGCATCACTCAGAATGTGGCCTCAGAACTTGGTTGCGCATTTGCACAGAGAAATTTATGACATTTTAATACGCCGTGTCAAATATAGTGTTACTGACACAATCAAGAAACTTGGCGCACGGAACGTCAAAGATGCCTCAGGCTGTCAGGGAACACTTCCCTCTTGGTGTTGAAGCCTGCATGGGTGTGTGTGTGTGTGTGTGTGTGTGTGTGCGTGTGCACCCTGTCTCATTTATTTATGTATTCTTTCCCGCAGCAGAAAGGTCCAAGCTGCAGGTACGGAGTTCCAGTGCCATCCGGCGGACGTCTTCGCTGGACGCCATCACAGGGCCGTACCTCACTGGCCAGTGGCCTCGGGACTCCCATGGACCGTACCCCTCCTGTATGAAAGACAAAGCCACACAGGTACACACCATTCAGAGGAAACTCACCGTGCTGGATGCGGGCCTAATGTAATGATCCTATAGGGTTACATCATGAGCTCCACTTTTACTTCTGATATCGGCACGGTGGATGGGTCTAAATATTCTAATATAATATGAAGCCTTAATGAAGAAATGAATTGAGACCAAATGAACAAAACATGGCACCATTCGCCCAAAATTAATCCCAAAGTAATTTGGTTTAATCTGCTCGTCGTGCTTGCAGTTTAATCTCCAGCTTCTACGTGCCGTCAGTGTTGCAACACCAAAATGCACGTTGGAAGTTTTGATTATCTTTTCACCCTCAACATTTTTATGTGTGCCTTTAATCAATGAAGCAGATGTTTTCCAATGCAGTTGAAGCTCACGGCCTAAGAGACACCAGGCTGATTTCTGTTTAATCATCCTGAGCTGGAAGTGTTTTACCCAATATGCTCCACATTCAGTTCAAGTTAGTTTAAAGTTTGACAAAAAAAATACCTGTAAGATTCCGTCATTTTTTTTAAGGACCACATGTTCCAGACTTGGACCAGAGCGTTTGGTAAATCCCCAAATTCAACACCCACTTTCACCTTTTCCCCGAGGCCAACGATTGTAGTCAGGACTTCCAAATAATTGTTGGTTTGTGTCACGGTGGCGCGTGAAGGAGACAAATGTAGAAACTGTGGCCAGAGATTGTGTTAGAGTGATGTGATGGCTGGTGGTGGAGTCTGCTGCCAATACAGTCCTAATAAACTCTCACAGCACAAAGTTTTAACACTTCGTATGACCCGTGTTTGGCTTTCCCATCTAGCCACAGTATTCCTGGACAGCAGCCCACACATGATCACCCGGTAATCTCGCCATGTGACTGACGGCTAAATACAAGAGCTTGATTTTTGGATTTGGATTGGGGGAAAGAATATTGACTATGTATGGCGATGATGATGAGGGCAGCTCCCTCTTTGCTAGCAGAAGGCTTTCATGTGTCTGAATGAAGACCGCCGAGCCTCATTTACATGGGCTTCGTCCCTTTAACCCCTCATTTGCCTCGCGTTTCTTTGTGTGTAGGCCGAGGAAGTGGTGAGAGGGCCTCGCAAGATCTCTTGCAAGTGGCTGAATGCAGAGTAAACACCTCTAATTACAGGGTTCCTGTGCAGCCGTGGAAATACAGGACAAGTACGGAAAATCTATTTGATAATTATCAGGTCTTGAAAAATGTGCGCGGGGACGTCTGGGCACGTATACACAGTTATCTCGAAGGCCTGTTTGCCTGCGCGATGCAGTGACACGGCCTCCAGGCTAAAATTAAAATCCAGTTAAGAGATTTATGTCTGTCAAAGCTGTGAAAATATGAGATGGCAAACACTGGGCTGTGTTGTAATGATGTGGGAGAGTGCGACACACTTGATAGTTCTTGAGCGATTAAATGCACAAACCCCCTCCAAGGATCGTCAGAGAGCACTTCCTGTTAACAAGCCGTGCCTGTGCCCGGCTCTTTTTGTAACGCAACAACAGCAGAAAGCAGCGGACAAAAGGTCCCTGGCCTCTTTTGTTGTGCATTGCACAAGTTCAAGACAGCCTCTCCTTTGAGCTGTAATGTAGCCTCGCATGGAGGTGAAGTTGTGTGCACCTGTCCCTCAGGCTACGGCTGAGGCGAGGAGAAATCCCACTGCTTACCACCTGGCCCTCGTGGCTGCACGGCCTGCCTGCCTTTTGTGTGGGAGTCGAGGAGCAGAGGGCCTATACATATGCTAATCACTGTTCCGGGATAGGTCTGTGCGCCCTAGGCCCTGTGGTTACAGAGCACAGAGAATGTCTGTATGAAGATTAGGGCCCTGACACACCGAGCCGACCTCAAAGAACTCGCGCCGACAAAGGCAGACTGAGCAAACAGTTTGCGTCGCTTCACGTCTTCTATTAAAAAGTTGAAGCGCAGCACAAAGGCTGCAGCCGATGGCCAGCTGACCATTGACATGCGTGCACATTCTGCGCCTGCGTGAGAGAAAATAAGAAATCAGCCATCTGTACTCGGAATCTGAAAGACAAACCAAACAAATTCATCTGTTTCCACGGCTCGAACATAAACTGAGAAAAGAGCTGAGGGCACGTCTGAAACATTTGCCGGCGGCTGCTGATAAAACCACTGATGCCAAACACGGGTTGCCCGCAAATGCTTAACAACAGCTTGCTCTTGCCAGAGAGCTGTTGTGTCAGGCTCTTCAGATAGACAATGAACTGTAATTTGGTGCTGTATTACTTTATATCTGCTATCTCTGCACACCATCTTCGCTTCATGAACTGATGTGTTTGTCTGAATACAGCTGACTGCTGTTTGAACCACGGCGCTTGAATGCCGAGTGAGTTTGAGGCGTGCACGAGATAACCGACGCGCCGTCATCTCACCGCTCTCCTCATCTCTGAAGCCCGACCGAACGATCGCAGTGGCACTCTGCTCGCATGTCTCAGCACGCAATCTAAACAAACCAGCACAAATTCCACTGCAGTTCTATTGAAGCCCAGTCATTATTTCCTGCTTTGGAACGGAGCTGGATTCTTGAGGATGTTGCCTGTATGTAACCCTTTGGGTGGGAATCATAATGGGAAGCAAGCTGCAGGCTACGGGAACAGAGTTTTATCTTCACAGCAGTACATTATCAGGCACAACACCTGGCATACACGTCTACAAAGCACACAACCCGGGCCGGAAGTTCAAGAGCTAGCATGATAAAAGGGCCTCTGAGGTAAATAAAGGTGGGTGTTCTTGTTAACTGACAATTCAGTTTGGGGAGAACTCGACGATAGCCTGCAGTATTTTCAACTGTCTTGTCGTACACGGGATACCTGCGGGGAAATTACCCGTGGTGTGTCGACATGTTTTAAAGTAATTAGCTTTAGCTTGAGATTTTTGTGTCTGAAACATGTGAATTAATTTACAAACCCACAAGCTCATTTTGAGGTCCCAGCTTCAGGCTAAACTCTCAGGTTGAACATTCATTCATGAAACTGGGATGTAAATAACCGAATTGAATGATATTAGATTTAAAATAGGATCAATAAAACTTTGTTGTGTCAGAGTGACAATGAGGTCACCGCCTTTTGATTCTCGAGCAAAGCGATTGAGCTTTTCATTTCGCCCAGAGCTGCACAGCCCCGTGAAAACCTACACATATCGCCCACCGCCAAATAAAAGCGCTTCACATTTCATGGAGTTGCGAGTAGCGAGTGGCCTTCTGCACTTGACGTCATAGAACATCTGTGAGAACTTAGTTTTTCCTCAATGGCTCAAAGTCCACAGCTCCATAAAGCCTCCCTGCCCTTTTAAAGCAATCAGCGTTCTGTACGAACACATTAGGCTGCGGCAGCGAAAGTCCCTCAATGCCTGGCAGAGGCATCAAACAGCACAAGCCCGTTCCATAGGCCATGCACAAAATGTTAATGCTAAAGGCTAGCTACACATCTGCCATCCAGCGTGGCCCAAGCACAGTGGTCCCTTTTATGAGAGCACAAGCACCCATTTAATCCGCTGTCCTTTTCTAAGGGAGGGGGGCGGACCAACGCCAGCAATCCGGCGCAAACGGCTTCACGGGTGTTCCTCATTATTCACAGTGTGATATTCCATATCATAGGCCAAGGCTTGTGCGTTAGCCGGGCGGCCCATAGAGGTTTTTCTGTCCGCGTGGGGTCAGACATAAGGCAGTGTGAAGACACTGACATTTAAGATGTTTCGCACCACTGTGCTGGCCGTAAAACGTCAGATGTTTGAGGATTTGTTTGAGGACCAGAGGCA
Organism: Nibea albiflora; assembly: GCA_014281875.1. Classification (NCBI taxonomy): domain Eukaryota; kingdom Metazoa; phylum Chordata; class Actinopteri; family Sciaenidae; genus Nibea; species Nibea albiflora. Next base: position 23,676,182 of record CM024804.1, on the reverse strand, counting down.
CTGTTGATATGCATAATCAGGGGGAAGTATGTGGTTTCAGACAACCCTGTGAGAAGTCCTCAGTCTTTTTCTGCTTTTGCATATATTTACATAACTTAACCGTTTCCTCGTTTATGCGGTGGAGGTCTAAGAGACGTGCTCGGCGAGACAGAACTGCCTCTATGCTCCCTGATAGGGAATGGTTTGTATATTTCTTACTGGTGCACTAACAACACTTGTTGCCCTGATATAAGCCTCAAATTGTGCTGAGCATGTCCAGCCAAATCACAGTCACAGTGTGCACTTATATAGACTAAATAGCAGCGCTACTTTGTGGACTCATTGAAGATGAAATGGTGGAAGCTTAACGGCAGCTGCTAGTAAAGTCCTTTAAATGTCACCTGTGGCTGACAGGGCAGGTAACCGTATATTATTTAGTGGCCCTGTAATTATTTTCTTGAACTATGTTTGGATTGTTAAATGGCTGCTGGATTTTTGGAGTGAACTAGTTTGTTTAGCCCGAAGCCAAAAGTTATTCTTTTTGCCGTTCCTGCAGATGTATTTATCTTAACGCGGTGCATTAATGGAAGCAATCAAACGTGCTGTGACTTCTTTGTTCCTGTTTGAATGTAGTTCTTTCCTCTGGGACGGTATCACACGACTCTTTTCTTCATCCTCATTGATTCCAGATTTTTTGAAACATTTCAACACACGGCACTCATTACTGCGTTCACCCACAGCTCAGCTGCTTATCCAAACATTTTATGTTTGAGGTATTTAGTTGACGCTCGCATCCCGAGCGACGTCACAGTGATGTGGCAATTCCGCGTCCTCCTCGAGGAGCTTTTGGCTTCCTCCTCCTTCTTCTTCTGCACAAGCTGTTGTTTATTTTAAATCCGTGTATCTCTGAGTGTGTCGGTAACTCCTCCACCTCTGTGAACATCAGGCAGCGCAAACAAAGCGTTGGTTAATCTCAGGCTTTAAGTTTGATTCTCTATCATTGCATGCACACGCAGTGGAAACATACCTGTCTTTGTGAGCTGTTTCAGTGTCATACAATGCGTTTGCAACCCAGCATGAGTTGTAAAACATGCGGTTATGTGTCAGCGTGTATTTCTGTGTTTCAGACTCCGGGCCTCTGGATCGACGAGGGCGTCGAGCAGGGAAGTCCGCACCAGCGGTCAGCCTCCTGGGGCAGCGCAGACCACCTCAAAGAGGTAGATTCACCCACCTTAACCTCGTTTTCAGCCAAGTCACAGCTGCTCCTGACAACAAACACCGCAGACGGTGGATTAACAAAAGGAGCAGCGTCAGCGCTGTGGACTGACCGTGAGCTGCAGCAGGTTTCAGACGCTCGCAGACGGTTCAAAGAGAAGCTTTTTGTCATTTTTGAGGTCTGTTCGATTTACGCAAAATGTGTTTTATTTGTCAGGGTCTGAGGTCAGCCTAAATATTATGCTCCTTAACGCTGGTTTCCACTCCTGTCTATCTGCTGGTCTTGGTGGCCAACCAGCTGACCACATGGAGCTATTAGGTCTCCAACTCTCCAGACCACAGGCTAAATTTAAACTCCTTCTCCCCCTCTTGTTTCCCACTCAACTGCACCCTTGCATCTCATTATGGCCTGTTGTTTTTGAGAGACAGTGCAGGAGCTCCTCTCGAGGGGGGAAGCAGCCATGTTGCTGCACTGAGTGAACTAATGTTCCTTAAAAGCTTTGCAGATGCCCCCGTAACACAATAGACATTCATGTTTTTTCTTCTTTTTCCGGAACAAGACCTGACATCTGTATGCCATCAATATTTAGTTCCAAAATTATTAATGGCACACAGATGTCTTTGGGTTTTTGTTAGTATTGACCAGAATAAACTATAATTCACAATCCTTTTTAACAAAAGTAGACTTCAAGAATCTGCTTCAGCCACATGCAAAGACCAGCAGGCAGAACTACGTTCCATAAGTAACTCAGAATTTATGACCAAAACGCCAGAAAATGCTGTTACACGAGTGCACGGGCATGCTAGGGGTTACACTCACGTTACTCTTAAGTTGTAAAGTGTTGTTTGCTTTTACTGTGAGTACAACTGGACGTCACGTGGATGCAAACTATGAGCAGTCACGCTGCACTCGAGTAATGCCAGCAGCCGTAAAGACGAGGCAGGACGAGACGCACTGTAATAAATCCAGCAGAAAGCTTTTTTTTGCCAGCTTCGGACTCGCAGCAGTTTGATCTCATAAAATTGGACTGTTTGAATCAGATCTCATTCAAGTAAATACACACACACACACACACACACACACACACACACACACACACACACACTCTTCACACAGACCTGGCGCCTGAACAGTCACTAGCGTACAATAGTCAGGAAAACTGTGTCTTTGTCATCCTCTGAGATTACATCAGGATTGCCTGGACTTGTCATTATCGACTGCTGCGGCCACTCAATGAATGTTGCGCATTCTCGCTTCCTTAACCTCTGTCCTCACGATTCCATGCGTGGGAGGACAACTGTGGAAAAAAACAACCAAAAAAAAAAAAAAACACAAGTCTCTTTGTTGACTGTGTTGCCAGGATTTCAAGATCAGCATCGATGACCACACCTTTGTCTGCATAGTACAACTGCGTGTGTTTGGCTCACAAAGGGTATCCTGTTTTTAGGCTGATACTGGGCCAGATGCAGAAACACCCATTGACCTAACTCGTTTCATCACCAGACACACACGGCTGTTTTTAGGCACTCAAGGAAAAGGCGCTTTATGAGAAGGCCCTGCGGTGTCGTAAGAGAAGATGCAAACCTTTCAGACGTGTTTCAGTTTATTTCCTGCAGTGATTAACTGACAGCTCCTCTGATGATGAATTAATTAATTAATCCTTGCGTCACTTTTTCGAAGCAGTCTCGGCCTTTCAGCTTTCCACACGTGGTGCTTGGATCGCTCCCGATGAGAGGAAACCGCAGGACGGGGACAGCAAAACTTTCTCACGCTGTCCACTTCACTGATTTCCACACTTTGTGACAATTTCACTTCCTTGTTCGGGCTCCTTACATGACTGAATTAACCAGTCAGAAGCCAGAAGCGAAGGCTTACACTGAGATCAACGTGAGGGACTCGGAGAGACAGCTGTAAAGATCTAAATATGTAAATGTGCAAAATAAACATGTAAATGAACTTCTGAGCCTTACAACTCTCAAATATATGAATCAACTTCACTTGTAAACCTTATAATGCTTTCATAGTATCATAGGAAATGTATATTTTGGGTGTTAGTCTGGAAGATTGCTAGTGTTGCACCCCTTCATGGAAGTAACTCTCCTCTGGCCTAACCGTCTTGCCTCCGTGACTCGAGCGTGATCTGACGTGATGTTCCTTTTCCTTCCAGCAGATCGCTAAGCTGAGACTGCAGCTGCAGCGCAGCAAACAAGTCAGCCGGCAGAGCAAGGACAGGGAGCAGAGCTCGCTGCAGCTGTCGCAACAGGCGCAGCACGGCGTTGCATGCCAACCACAGGTGAGTTATTTGTGTCAATATATTCATGCCCTGCCAGAATGAGCTGCTGGCATGCTCCTTTCAGGTGAAAACATTAACTACCTCTGACTTTCTTACCCTGACAGCGATGATACGATAAGGTAGCTTAGCAGCCGAGCAAAAAACATACAAAGGAAACACACGGCGGCAGGCCGTATCTCAGCTGTTTTAAGATAAGGGAATATGAATATACCGGCGTTTAGCAGGGTGGATTTCAACATGCCACGAAGCGAAAGTGCCTGTTTTTTGGAGCATGTGTGCGCTTGTACGTCATGTTTGATCATAATCCAAGTTTATGGTGCTGTGCTGCGTTTAACTCGGTCTAGTTAATGAGTCCCAGCTCTGACCAGTTGTGTCAAAAGAGGAGAGCGGGGAATGTGTCCGGGCATGCCCCGTCATTCATTAACAGATGCCCGGCAACAGCACACATGAACCACTGTGGGAAAAGTAATACAGGCGGCGATATGCCCTGTCCTATACCAACCTGTGGCGGATCACAGCCTGTGTTTTTGTTGCCCGTGACATTTAATCCCACTTCAGTCACATGTATTTAAACTGAACGCCTCCACCCGTTAAATATCTCCGAAACTGGATCAGCAACAATTTAATACGGCGAGCCGATCGTGTTGTCACAGAGTCCAGGATGTATGCAGTATTATGTGTTTAATTGCATAGCTGACCTGGATGACTTCCAGCGTGTGGCGACGGGGGCGTTCATGTGTTTGAGTTTATTATTTTATCTCATACTTACCTTTTTTATTTTGGTTTGTCTTTCCAGTACAAGGGAACTTCATCAGCTTTGTCGGTGATCCCTGTGCCAAAATCCCTCATATGCAGAGTGCCGAGCAGCGTGGAGGGCATCAGCCATGAGCTAGAAAATGTGTTTATCAGAGAGGGCTGGGAGCAGGGGATACAGGTACGGATGTGCACACACACACACACACACACACCAGCAACAGGCCAAAGCGGTGTGATATAACCGATGTCTCGTAGTACACGTTTAGTTTTCTGATGAACTCGCCCAGACACTAACGTTTGTCCTATAAATCTTATCATCTTTTGTCTGGGTTGGGTTAAATTTCAGATTCATGTCGTGCTGCACAGACTGTGAATACGAGCAGCCAAAAGAAAAAGTTCACGGCAGCAACCACCGTCAGCTAAAATGTCTCCGCGTTGGCAAAAAGAACGACGCATCGCTGCCAAGCGGCGACAGCGATAGCGATGACACCGTGTTCGTGAAATACAATAAATGCAGCTAATTAAGAAAAGAGCCGCACAGCCGAGGTTGTTATGAAGCAGACAAACATGTAACTCAGTGATGTAAATAAATAAGATTTATTTGTGTGTGTCTGCTGTGAGCTCTGGGACGGTGTTTGGTTACTAAATGTTGTGTGAAGGCTCACAGCTCTTAACAATGGCCGGCTTTCTTCCATTCTCTGACATGAATAACAAAACACTCTCAATCTGATCATCTGAACCAAAACACTCCTGAACTCATCACACACACTCTCACCCGGGGGTGTATGATGCATGGCAAACATCCGTACTGTAACGTGTCGGCTTGTTAGGATGCACTTTTTATTGGCTCATCCAGCTGCTGTCTCTTAACCACTGTGTCGCTTTGGTTAGTAAAAAATGAAGATGGATGATTAAAAAAACTAAATTTGGGACAGTCGTGAGGCAGAAGCTAGACCCAGGCTTAATTAAATTAAATTAGTGCAGCACCGTTAGGCAGTGTACCTGACGATCTCTGATAATTAATTATTAAAAAAATTTAAGGTTCCGTTTTATTCATTTTTAATCATCAGAATAATTTAATTGTAGAAAAACATTTTCTAATTGGACGGCCAGCATTTATTCTGGGGCAGTAGTAGTGAGCCTAACTTTCATGCACATTAATATGCCGATGGTCAAACACAGATTTTCAGACTGTGCTTAAAATTTACTGTCTGCGCGCTCACACAGTCTTGTAAAGTCACTTTGAGCATCGTGCGCCGTCCCGTCAGACCACATATATTCTCACTCACACTGAATGAAATCGCTCGGGGGTGAGGGGACGCATAAATCCAGTCTGATGTGGGGTAGTAAACGCTGGCAGCTCTGTAAACCTCCCCTCTTAGAAAGTCACACACACACACACACACACACAGACAGAGTTTAAACACACATACAAACACGCAGCATAGATTTACGGCCTGCCATGCACCGAGCCTTTCCTCTCCTGTTTGAATCAGCTGTGCCAAAGCACATCGCCGCTCTGCACGTCACACCGTTCATCTGCTTTCAAGTAGACAAACACTCACACCAGAGGCCTTTCACTTCCAGTCATCCTCAGCACAGAGCCGCGTTTTCCAAGAACACACGTCGGCTCTTGTGGGTGACTGAATTCGACCTTTGAGTTACGATCCCCTCTAAAAGGATCCGTGTACGTTAACGCATGACCTCTCACCTCCTCCTCCTCCTCCGCTCTCTGACCTCACAGGCCATGGACGCGGTGGACGGCCGCCGCGCCCCTTTCCCTCCGCATCACTACAGCAGCAGCGGCGACACGCGTGACACGGACACGCAAGCCCCCTCGAGCGGCGACTCCAGCCCGCTGGCCCGCCCGTGCAGCTCCGACCACCTCCACTCCCCCTGATGGAAGCCCCTGCTCCGCAGAGGAAGTAGACAAAGGTGCGCCTTCGCCGCTTTAGCGTTCAGTACACTGAAGGGGAATTCCACCGAATCTCCACATCAAAGTGTGTTTACACGTCGACGGAGCGGGGTGAAAGAAGTGAGCTTATCACCTCCGCTTCAGGCTACCTGCTACGAGCAGAACACACCTGAACCTTTGATTAAGAAGGGTTGAGTTGCATTGTGGGTAATGTAGGTGCCAATAAAGAGATGATTTTTCTGATGTTAGATGGTGTTGTAGCAGTAACTTACGACATTCATGGCTCTCTTAAGTTAGTCTTCTTGTTCTTTGGTAGACAGACAACACGACACTGTAATATCACTTGTCAAGTCTTGATCTTCTCTTTGCTGTGTTTTCCAGACGTGTGCAGTTCTCCTCTGCCCAAGTTCGCCACGTCTCCCAAACCTAACAACAGCTACATGTTCAAACGGGAACCTCCGGAGGGCTGCGAGAGGGTCAAAGTGTTCGAGGAGATGGAGTAAGTGCTCTCTCTTGTTTTTCTCTCGACCTCAAAGCTTCGTTTATTGTAATCGACACTTAAATACCGCACCATTGTCGTGTGAGAACTGAGCGTACGGATCATTAAAAACAGAACAATGGATGGAGTCTACGGTTTCATGGAGATCCTGTTGGAGGACAGCACAACAACTTATTTGCATTGTGGGTGGCAGCGATGAGGCTGCGTAGGATGAACAGAAAGAGAGAAAATACTGAGCTCCGACTTCTTTTGTCCTCAGGTCTGGCAAATCAAAAGGCTTCCCTCTCTTCTCGTGTCCCGACAAAAACAAGGTGAACTTCTTCCCCAGGGGCTCTGCCTTCTGCCCCGTCAAACTCCTCTGCTCCTCCCTCTTCTCCCCCGTCTCTCCCTCGTCCTGCTCCTCCTCCTTCTCCTCCTCCGCCAACTCCGGTCTCCACGGCAACGACAGCCCAGGGCCTCAGGTGACCCCGACTCTGCCCACCGCACCACCACCACCGCCACCACTAGCTACCTTTCCAGCCTCCGCCGACCGGAGCACCGACACAAGCACAAACACAGACAGCAGCACAGACAGCCCGAGCCCCGACGCGGAGGCGGGGAAAGACGGCTCCGCACAAGTACTCCTCACCAGCTAGTCCTCAGGTATTCACGACCGGACCGCCGACGGCTAAAACATTTGGACGAGTCGGTCGGGCGGGATGGTTTTAAAACAAAGATGGAAAAAAAAAAAAAAAAAAAAAAAAATCGTTGCACTCCGTTAATTCTAACGTTAGCCAGCAGGGAGTGCCCGAGGTCCAGACAGACACGGGGATCGTTCATGGTACCAGCGTTTCTGCTCGGCCGCCGGTGTTCGGTGAACTTTTATCAAGAAAAATTGATGGATTGATCACCGAGTGTGCCGCCGACCTTGGACACAGCCTCCCTTCACCCATCACTAACCCTAGCCTTCTCCTCTGTTACCGTGACAACACCATAACAAAAAAAAGCTTTGCCTATTTTATTTTTTTTCTTTTTTGCAAAAAAAACGAAACAAAAACAAAAAAAAACTAGAAATCACTGCTCAGATGATCGTGTTACGTAGTGCCTGCAGTTTTATCCAGATAAATTAAAGTCAGTAACTTTATGAGGTATCAGAAACACATTCTACTCGTTATCTAACCAGCTTATTAGCTGTTCAGTGTTCAGCAAGCTAACATCTAAAATACATATACATAAGCTTTTCTTCTTTTTTTTTTTTTTTTGACAGGATGGGAAATGCTTGATTCATATTTGAAACATATCAGGACGTCTTACAGTCGGAGTACATCGCCCCACGTTAACTACAATGTTTGCACTTGTTAAGACCCGGCTCAGAGCGACACGGGCCGCTTTCTTCTTCTTCTTCTTCTTCTTCTTCTTCTTCTTCTGTGTTTATATGAAAGTATTTGTAGCACAGTGTCTATGCGAAACCAGCAGGCTCCACCCAGAAAGATCCAGATCTGCATTTCTAGTCTGATCACCGTTTAAAAGTAGGTTAGTGACCACAAAATGCAAATCAGCTGTTTTTCAGTGACCAAATAACCAATTATCACCCCCCCCCCCCCTCCTCCTCTCTTGCCTTGTTTTATTGCCCCACACTACGCAGAACAGTAACTCAGGTCATGTGGAATGTACTTGCTCGGACTATGTTGCCTTCCCCCAGTGTTTATGACTTCATTTTACAGAAAGACATTCCAGTCTTTTTGCAGAATGGTTTTATTTTTATTTCCCTGGAGAAGGGAGGTCATTCTGGACTTAATCAACCGATCGACGTCACAGCTCGTGACGGATGACTTTCCGCATTAACCTTAATTAAGGTTAGAGTTTCAGGTGCTACGACACATTCCAGAGATCGCCGTTGCGATCGGGTCAACCGTGAGTACTCATGTAGAAAAACAAACAACAACATCTAGCTACATAAGCTACACGAAACCCACACGCCCAATCGAGAAGTCTCGACAGACATGTCGTTTGTTAAATGTGTACCAAAGCAAATTAGACTAACGATGAGAGGGCCTGTCATGTATTAGGGACAAGAGACGCACAGTTCGTGTGCCAGAAGCAGAATGTTTATGCGCACTTTGTTTTGTTGATGAACAGCTGAGCGACATATAAACTCTGGTTTGCAGTGTTTCAAACACAGACGATAATCGTTAAACCAGGCTGGAGCACTTACTCGGAAGTGAGATGATAATCACCTTTTCTTTTATTTTTTTTACTTTACGTTAGACCAATTTGTTAAAACAATCACAAGCTGAGTGTGCAATTGATTTTTTATTTTTATTTTAGTTTGAAGTAAAGCTACACTAACGACTTTTGTGTAACACAAGTTTGGCTCGATACACAAATGTGGCCCGTGACGTTTAACAGCACAACAACACCAACAACAACAAAAAGAGTCAGTAGACTTTCGTTCTGAAACTTCACGTCTGTGCACACACACACACACACAAATGAACAATATGCAACACATTCCACACAAGTTAAGCTGAAATACTCTCTCCTGCTTGCAGCTCAAAGAGTTTCAATCATACTAACTCTGATTTTTTTTATTTTTATTCACGAGCTCGTTGTGCAGTGCAGTTAAGAAATGGTAGCCATGTTTGGCAGTGATGATTCAGTTCTCCTGTGTATTACGCATTTTTATGTAGATCTTTGTGTGTGTGTGTGTGAGAGAGAGCGAGAGAGACAGAGAGTGTGTGTGTGTGTGTGTGTGTGCGTTTTGTTTTTTTCAATAAAGAAAACAAACAACAAAAAAATCTGTTTTTGGATCGGTATGTAATCTTTTCAAAGACAAACACATCAACCAGTAATATCAATAATCAGAAGCATGGCTTTTCTATACAAACAGGAGTCAAGGTAAGGCAATCAATGCATTTGGTTATGATTTAAATAAATAACACAAAATCACAACAAAATAAAGTCACATTAATTTTAATCTACCGTATCAGGACTCCAGTGATGAATGACGAGGTTCCATATTGTTGACTTGTGATTAGATTAAGGCATCTGCTCTGATTTATACAATATATATTAAATTAATGCAGCATTGTAGTCAAAATCAGTGTAATACTGTATGACTGTGTGTGATTATCAAACCTTTCAGTTAGTTTGGCCCTGAAAACAACACAACACACTGAAAACTGCATCTCTCGCCCAACGGCGGAGCTAAATAAAACAACATTAATTTAAACATTTTGTTCATTCAGTCACACTTTCACTGGATGACAGAAAACAAGGCATGCATCATGCAGTAATAAATGAGAGTTATGTGAGTGTTTAGCTGTGGAATATATTCAAAAGGGGACAGCACACAAATAAAATCATAAATCTTATAAAAGGAAACCGCTCTGAACTTCAGCATGTCCACCCCTTCAGATGTGGTGAATAAAAATATACTTTATTTCTGAATATTTCTCTCTGGCTGCGTTAACTTCACCAAACCAGTTACTCTATTTTGTAAACACACAAGCTATTGCACCGTGATCTCGCCACTGTTTCTCTCTCCCGACGTACTTCTTTGCCCGTCATGAGGATCAGAAATTAAGCGTGAATGCTACTAGAGACTACAAGGCAGCTAAAGTCGAAGGCTTCTTGTTCCAGACTCGTACTGAGGTAACCATGCTGAAGTCTTAAAAAGGTCGTCTCGTAAATGTTTCGCGAGGAAAAGGAAAAGGACGACAGCTGGGTTGTTGTTGGCGGGGCGCTTGGCAGCATAATACTGCCACCGTGAGACACCGAATCAGATCAGCTTCTTAGAATGACGATAACATTTCTTTAGACTTACTTTTGTTGTTGCAACGACATCTTACAGTACAGTATGTTATAATGAGGTACCTTTTTTATATATTTTCCAGTTAGGGCGGCACCCACTGATGGAAAGTGACAGATATTTTCTTAATTAACTAGTTTTGCCTGCAAGATAACCGAAGTGAAGGGTCAAAGAGGTCATAGATTGACCCTTGACCATCTGCGATGTTGGTAAAAGCAGCAGATCTTCACAGAATCGGCAAAATATTCAGCATTTTTCATCATACTTGAATATTTGAATTGCTCTGCTCTGTTTATACTTGTTCACTACAAATTAAGCTGTTATTATTGAGTCAGATAAACCTTTATCACCTTTAAAAGTAAAGTGATTAACACATCTATGTATACATATTGTTTAATTCTGAAAAGCACTTTGGGTACTTTAAAATAAAAATTTTGAATGCATGACTTTTACATAAAGTACTACTACTCACCACTGGAAATAACTCTATAGGTCTAAAGAGAAGACAGCTGCTGTGTATGTGGCTCATCAGATCTGTCTCCGGTCACGGTGGCAGCTATTTTCTGCCGTCCCCGCCAACAAAATGTGCCAGTTTCAGATCACCGTGACGCCGAGGAAGAACTATGCGTTGTGAAGTTCGTGCTCCGTGTCAGTTTTGCCGACCGCGTCTGGATTGGAGAGCGGGTCTAAGTCGGCAAACAGGTTGAACCACGCTGAGAGGTCTTTGGACGTCCTTGCAGTCTCTGTAAAATAAGTTTAAGAAAGAGAAAAAAAAAAAAAAGGATAAACGTCACTGCTGTACATTTAAAGACATGCTGAAAATATAAACACCTCCCTTTGTCCCATAAAAGACTACACCTGGTCGAGATCCAAAACTTATGAATGGAAACAACCCACAGCTTCTTTGAAAATACCCATAAACACAGGTTTCAGTTGGACACGTCTCTGAATGAGTTAGTCTTTTTCTTTTCATATGTTTTACCCATTTGGCTCGCTCCTACCTTTCGCTGCTGGCTTAGGAGGGTTCTGATTGGCTCCAGATGAGTGCTCCGTTGCCTTGGCGACGGGCTGTGGAACCATCTCCGCCCAATCTGAAACGGAGACGCCGACTCATCATCGGGGGACAATTTAACGTGCCAGAAAGCATGATTCAACAAATAAACCATCACACCCTCTCACACGCTGCTGATGTGGACGGATATTGTGTAACGGGACACACAAACGGCAGTAATCAAGAGAGAACATCACATCAAACATTATTAGAGGTTTATTAAATACAGGCCAAAAGTTACAAACACAACTCCGAGGTCTTGTTTCAAGGAAATTTGTTTTGATTTTGTCCAGAACAAAAAGTTTGTAGCAACACTAAATACCAGGGAGGACGCTGGAATGTGCTGTCGATGCTGAAACAATCAAACTGACAAATACAAACAAATCAAACGAGCCTTTTGAAATCTTTTGATATGTTTGTGTATTAGTGCTTTATGCTATTTAATCTCCCGCGTCTTCTACTGGTGTTGCAACTTTTATTTAGGTAAATGAAAAGGCTCGGGTTGAGTTTAAAAGCTTGTGAGTGTGACTGCGTCTCAATCTGCTCGAGGATTTGGGGATTTTCTTCCTTGAAGATTTGTTATAGCTTTGTTTTGCATTCTTGGTCTTAAGCCAAGAGCTCTATAGTGAAGAATCAGTGGAGTTTTTTTTACTCTGAACCAGGTTCTTTCCAGGATTTGCCTGTTTAGGCAAAGGTTTAACGGAGGTCATGAGCTGTGCTCTCTTTGCTGCTTCTTTGAACGCTCATCTGAGAAGATCGACCTGCTGAGAGTGGTTAGTTTTGAGCGTGTACTCGATGTTTTGTGCTCTCTGTTGCTGTCTAAAGTTAATTTGCACGAGTCTGTGGTCGCCTACCTGCAACTTCCAGACTGATTACACCTTGAATTAGCTTCATGCTCACTCAGTTCTATCGGTCTGTACTTTAACCCACGTTCTGTGTGGTTCTGATTGAAATCAGTCGGCGGTTTCTGGGACTACATATTCCAATTAAACGTGGAAGAAGTCAAGCAGGTTGAATATGTTTTGACAGAAGATTGATCAGGCCCGAGTGTGTGTGTGTCGCTGACCAGCTGGACTGGCCTCGGATCCCTTTGACCATACGCTTCCCGTTCTGATACACTAAACTAAAGGAATATTTCCAAGGTACAACGCTGCGTCTCTGCAGGAATTATAGTTTAATGTTGCTCCCATTTTAAACCACTCACTCATTACCTAAATTCTGCATGGTGTCAGACCTGTTATACTGCACTGATTAACGCTGAAATGCCAGCCAGCACGCAGTGATTACACACACATACTGTAAGTTTTTGTTTCTTTATAGTTTTATAATGGGGCTACTCGCAGCCCTCTGAGTTGGAAATGGGCAAAACCAAATCAAACAAAACCAGATGAGGTGCTAGCAGCCAGCCAGTGCCCAGGCTCAGATGAAATGGAAAGTATTTGGCAATCACCTACAAGGGTAAGCAAATCTAATTGCCATGTTATAATAGCCTCCTTCTATTGCTCTGACAGACGTCGGTTTGATAAATCATTTTGAAGCCGCTTTATTCCCTGTGTGGAAATAGTTAGCTACAATGGGGGAAAAGCAGCTATGCATATTTTAAGCTGATATTCATGGAAAAAAACAATGTTACTTAGTTTTCAGGCATATTTATTTCACCAAAGTACTTAATTAAATTAGGATAATGGTGGCTAATTTAAATGTTTTTGCCTGAATCTAGCTCGGAGAGAAGTTCTCCCTCATGCCTCGTCCCTTGAAAGAAGAAAAAAAGCCATTTGGGTCCATTTACTTCTTCTCTGGTTCACATATGTACAAACAGACTATGAAGCTCTCACCTGAGAGGGAAGACTGCAGATTATTCAAGCTCTGGTCCAGCAGCTGAGACGGTAGAAAGAAGGAGTCTTCCTTTTGCTGGGCGTCCGCCGGTCCACTTGACGCTGCGCTAGTTCCCTCCTCGGCGTCTCCGAACACCTCCGTCCACTCCTGAGAGAAGTCGCCCTCGTCCACAGACATAGTGCCCAAGATCTCGTTCAGTAAGGCCATGCTGTCCTTCTCCTCGCCCTCCAACTCGGGATAGGCAGAGAGAGGAGATTTCCCTACATAGTGACATAAATAACTCAAGATCTCAAAAACTGGAGGAAATCACAGGAAAATATGAAGTATGAATGTATGACCACTCGGGGCTTCCATACAAACATATTCTCACAAAGATTTAATAGTTTCGCCTTTACCTTCTCCGGTCTGATCGCTGGTGTTTTCATTTACTAGTGAGATGAGTCTAGAAATACGACAACAGAAGAGTGGATTATAACATTTCTCCACAAACACATAAGGCAGCAGGTGGTAGAAAAACACTGCATTCATGTTCAGCCCAGACCGGTTCAGTGTTTATTAACATATCAGTTTTCATCGTTGGCATGCACGTGTTTGGTCTACCTGCATGAGTAAAGATCAGGGTGAGATAACTCACTGGTCGTCTGTGGTCTCTGCTTTCTTTCCATCTTCTCTCTCTGCTTTCATTTTCTTCTTCCCCTTTTTCTTCTTGTCCACGGGCTCTTTTAACGCCTGAAATGATAACCAAGTCACTGATTGTGGTTGTTGGCTGGAAACGTTTGGAGCTCTAGATCAGCTTAAAGCAGAATTTAGATCTCATCTGTGCAGTTCCTGACCTTAATTGTGGAGAACTCATAATGCTGACAGCCCTTGAAGCTCTCATGAATGGCCGCCATAGTGTGTGACGTCTTCTCCCAGAAGTGCAAAAGTGTCGTCTGAAACAGAAGAACAAGCCAAGACGCCCATTCAAAGTAATTTGGTTCATTTGTGTGTCTCCTCACTTGGTCTGATAGTTAAACCTCCATGCAGTGTCGTGTATTGCTTTGTTCACTTCGTCTTTGTCTTCCTTCCTGGCATAACCACACGAGGTAGAGCCACTGAAAACACTCTATTTAAGATCAATGGGGTGTGAATGCAAACACCTGGGATTTGTGGTGTACCTGGTATGTGGTTAAAACGTGAGAGAGGAGGTTGCAGCGACTGGCTCCCAGCAGGTCCACTTTCTGGCAGACGTCGTTCTTCAGTTTGTCAAAGCTTGTTTTGGTAGTGCGCACCTGGGCCTGAACCTGAGATATAGTAGATATGAAAATGTCCCAACTGAAAAGATAAGCCGCCGGCATTGTGTATCACACAGGTTTGAACACTGGAAACAAACAAAGGAGTTTGTGCAAATGTAAGTGAATGAAGTGCAAGCAGATTAAAGAATGCTTGAACCAATGGACCGCCATTCAGTGGTGTTTTCTGCCCTCTAGTGGCGTTTTTAGTTCAACTTCTTGAGTCATTTCAGCAAATACGAGCTGAAACGATTAGTTAATTACACAGTTAGTTATGATGATGTTTTGACCATCTTGATAGCTGAATATCTTCTCAAGACATATGAAGATGTCACCTTTGGGCATGGGAGCTTGTGATGTGATCTACAGCAAATGCCTTGTTGGAGGAGTATGAAAATTTTTCCATCTCCCACTCACTGTGTTGGCAGGTTTCTGACATCATTTCTATTTTTATGTTCCTCTGTCCTGTTCCTTAATATCAACAAGCATGAGTAATAGCCAACAATATAACAGAAGTACAATTTGTACACTTTGTACAAGGGTCGAGCTCATGACTTGGGGTCACTGTAGAGACAATTTCAGGTTGTGAGAGACACTGAGATCAGAGGATAGGGCCGTCTTAATTCCTAGACACAACAGATAGGTACGTAATGTACAACGCAAGCGTGTGCAACTAATGACCAATGGGCAAGTGCCTCATACTGTAGATGCATTGAGTATTTAGGGACATAGAGTAGTTGTGGAACCATTCCGAGGGTGTATAGATGAATCCTCAGCCAAGTGTCAACAAACCTTTCAGCATAAGACATCTTGGACTCCTTTGCACTTTGTCTCCACTGACTGAACTGACCATTAATGAATAAAATTCTCCATAACAGCATTAACATTTTGTGCCTATCAGAGCGCTGAAAATATGTAAAACTAAATGCAATACTCGTGTTATTAGTTACGCCTGTGCTTTCTATAATGACGCGTCCAAATGTCTGCGTGGACAGACCAACCTTGCGGAATTTCTCCATCTGTTTATGCGTATCTGGATCCAACTCCTGAGATACATCCTTCATCCAAAGCAGCGCTCCGCGGTATTCAGTCCTGGACTGCTCCATCCGATTCACCGTCAGCCACGTGTCCGAGATGGCTCGGTAGCGGAACGTTTCGACCTCCTGGTACAAACGGCACAGAGGGTTCCTCAGAGCCAATCTGTAGGAAGCAGTGTTCAATTAAGTATTATGGTGCCGCATGTAAGAAGTTTGACTTTAATTATCATCAACACATTAGTTTTAGACATTACTTGATTGTCAGACACTTATTAAGACTCCCCCAGCCCAGATAGTCTTGCAAAAGCAATTAGTAGAGGCACCCAAAGGCCAGCGGAAGAATCAGCTTAACCAACTTTTGTTGACTCCCAATAAAGAAACAAAGCAAACTCTAACAAAACATAATTAGTGAATACCTAATCTTAATTTCTCAAATAATTTTGAGAATCAAGCAGAAACAACTCAAGCATAGCATAACAAGACCTAGCAGTCCTCTTGACAATAGTCTCATTTGTTTACCATACCATTGTTTGCAATTATTGTTGCCTACCTCTGTTGGGAGGAGAAGCAGAGTGCTTTCCCCGTGGCCTGCATGATCTTTCCGGCCCTGGTTTTATCCTGCGAGCCCTGGGAGCGCAGGAAACGACCCAGCTCATTCTCCTCTTGGGAAAGAACTGCACAGGAGAGACTTAATGTATTCTTGTACAAATTTAGAAAACTATTTGCAAATTTAACCAGAAATTACAATCCAAATTAAGTGAAACAACATTTAATCTAAAGTATTTGGTTTTTAAGAACTTCAAAATATCGACCATAGTCATGATTTCTCTTTTTCTGAGTTTCTCCATGTATTTATGGTTGGGGCAACAGCTCTAGGTAGAGTCTCCCAAGACAAAATGTTGCCAGAAGAGGGGTCAAACTAAGCAATGTATTGGAGGGAGGCCATCACATGTGCAGGAGTTGTGGTTTAAATGGGACCCTGTAAAATGTCACCTCCTTTGGTGGGGCAGGTTGCCAGAGCTAGTGTTGAAAATGGAGCAACTGCAACTAGATAAACTTGGGTTACTTTTACTATATAGTGTAGTGATTAGTTAGTTGACCAACTAAAGTGAGACCAGTTTGACAATGTGTGCATTTTATGACTGATAAAAACTGGGACATCCCTAGCTTGTCTACATCCTTAAGCTTGTTAATGAAACGTCCAGATAGAGGCTGGAGTATCCTTTCTCAGAATTGCCTATGATGAGAAGAACTGTGGAGATGAAGTATGGGTTGTTTTTCCTGCAGAGTCAGAGGATCGTGTCTATGCACTTGCTTAGCAAAGATACAACAGTAGTTCAGAGTACCCAGCATGTGTAGTGTGCTGCTGCACACTCTTTGTAATGGGGGGTGATAACTGGGAAGATTTGTCCGCCTGATCTGAAGCCGAGTGGTGTTTTGGTCATGCACCATTCTTCATGCCCATGACATTAAAGCTTGTACCAGACCACCTCGGGCTCAACATTAACGATCATCATCGTATCATCTTATCTGGACAGACAGAGATGTCAGCTGTGAACGTGATGATGGTGATGAGCTGAAACACCCAGGAGCTCTGAAGAGTTCTCCCTGGATGTCTCCTTGTGGAAGTTATCCAAATTAGTAGCCAAATACTTTGCTTGAACTTACGGCAGATCCTCCTCTGGTACTGCTCGATGACCTTTAGCAGCTCCATGCATGTTCTCTGGATGGAGTGGAAGACCTGCAGAGCAGAAGAAAATCAGCTTTAACACAAAGTCAGCACTGCTATTCCTGATTTATCCACTGAGGGTCACCCTGTCCTAATATGAGTAGCAGGCCCTATGCTGGATTGCGTGTAAACCAACTGTGACATCAGCCATTGGTTTGTGGACAATCATTTTGAAACCTTGAGTTCAGCATCATGGACGTTGCCATTTGGGTTTTAGCATAGCGTGAAATGATCACATCTGGACAGGTGGATTTGGTCAGAGTGGACGTGGTGAAAATGTCTGTGAGATGTCTTGGTGTCCAAGAATGGACCAGTCCTTCTTTCTTCAGAGGGGTGTTCACGGCACCTCTCAGATATATCACTGAGAAAACTTCCAAGGACAACTGTGAGGACACGATAAATTAATTATCTAGTTTGAAGAAACAGCAGCTTGTTTTTAGTAGCTGAGAGATCAGCAGTGTAGCTGTGAAAGCTAGCTACCTTTACCATAAAGGTCTGTGTGTTTGTGAAGATATCCATGCTGAAGGAAAAATTGTGTGCCCAGACAAGCGGCAGGCTTTTGCCAACATCAGCCTGACAAAAAACTCAGCTGCAGACAGATTTTTGGGATCTTGCTGGAGATTTGGAGCCAAATTAAGCACAAGGTTGAGTCATTTGTTGTATTTTGGGTCACCATTGTTCCAGAAGGTGGTAATTTAAAGGTTATTATGCAATTTTTTTACTGGTATGGCCGGCTTGATTTCAAAATGGACTGCATGTGCCCTGTGAACTGAAATGAGTTTGCCACCGCTGATCTACGCAGTGGATGGGATACAACATTAACGCCTTTATGAAGTAAAAATTGAAGTATTAAACTGTCACATCAAAGCTTTAAAACATGAGCTGTGATCTGGTATGTAGATATCCAGTTTTGAATGCTTTATCACCATTCTCATCGGGACTCAGGCCCTAAATTAGAGTTCCAGCTTTTATGAGGTATCGATTTCAGCCATTAAATTCGCTTCAGTCCTGAAATGGAGGCATAGATGATGGAGGTTAGAGAGGCAGCCTAATGTAAGTTTTAAGCCTGGAGCCAATTGTGGCACTGTGTGAATCAAAAAGCCATTTTAGTCCACCTGAGGGAAAGTATCTCCACTGTTTCTTAATGTTTCTGTGATGTGATCCAGGCCTACGATAACCAAATCCAGCTTCCACATTCCTTCCTCCTCACCTCCAGCTTGCCATCCAGATCTGCATCCGACGCCACGACATGCTCGTCCTCTTTCTTCCCGGTGACCTTGATGAGCGTCTGTTTGGTTTTCCAGTACTTCTGCTGGAACTTGTTCACCACAGACGAGTCTTGGCTTTGAATGAAACGGTCCAGATAGTCCCGGGAGTAGCCGCTGCAATGACACAGAGGTTGGACACAATCTTGTGACTGCTGCTCTCCCCCATAATAATCCGGGAAGGATTTATTGATCGGTGTAAACATAGAGGTATACTTACAAATTTCCTCCCTCCATTTTTCACGATTACCTGTGGAGAACGCAGAGTTCTGCATTACAGATTATTTGACATTCTTAGTGAAGAAAAGTCAACAGAGAGCTCATATTTTTTTTATCTCTGTCCACATTACAGAACATGTACTTGGTGAAATCTGTGGTCTGGTGTCTGGTCAATGTCACCAATGTGGAGTCAGTTATAACACTGTAAATGCCTATTTAATAACAAAAGACGTAGTTTGATGACATCGTGAAGTAGCGTGGGATTGTGGGAGTTGTTGTCTTCACTGTTATATAACCTCTGCAGATGAAAATTTATCTGACGTGACTCATTGTTGTTTACAAACGAGTTATGTTTAGTGACGTTTGCCTGCTTCCTTCCTCACTCTGCTGTGTCTGACGTATCCCATGAAGTTATAGAAAATAGATTACAGCTACAGACTTCTCTGGTATTGAATATTTTTGGAAACATTTGGGGTAATGTACAAACTCTTAAATATATGACTCAGGTCTAGTGTTTATAGACGTTTTAATGTGGTAATGAGTTTCCTGATGGACAGTGAAGTTAACTGCTGCCAGCTGTAGCTGCTGTTAGGTCGTGTTAGCTCAGTTTGTTAGCCGGGTTGCACGGATTGTGTGAAGAGGATGTTTCGGGCCTGGGTGATATAATACTGACAGGGAGCGAAGCCAGTGTCGTGCCAGAACCTGAGCTGGGCCAGCAGGCAATGCCACAAGACATAATGACAGAGGCGAAAAGACTGAAGGGGGCGCTGACAGAGGAAGCTACATGAGTCGCTAGACAAGAGTAAATCTAGGACTGACTTTTAGTGGCTGGTGAAATAAAAGGCTGAAAGACAGACGCTGAGAAAAACTCGCTAGTTTTTGGTCATAAATAATGTAATCAGAGCAAATACTAATACGACTACAGCTGTCCATATTTTTCCACAGTGGGATTACACTGGAGGCAACAGTACAACTGAAGTGTTACGAAATGGAAATACTCGAGTAAAATCCAAGTACCTGTAGGATTGTACACAGCTCCACTGCACGCCTTATGCAAGCAGTGACTCAAACTTAGTGGCTGGAGCCTGTTCAGGTGTGTTTCTGTTCCCCCTGCAGCTAGAAGTCACGCAGAGGTGTGACTGAGCTCTTATTATTTATGTTTCCACACTCCCTTCCTGCTGCGTTCAGGAACATTAACCAGAGAACATTTGAGCTTCTTGAGCCACCACCTGTTCTCCACGGAGTGCATCATCATCACCTGCTGTCCATCAGCACCGACTGACGGGTGAAATGAATAAATAATGAGCTTCTTTTTTTTTTTTTTTTTTAGATCCAGCTCGAGCATCACGACTCATCTTAACGTGATGGGAGATGATGCGATGAACGTGGCTCAGTAACCGAGTATGAATACACGATAAATGTGCGAATAACCAGCGCTATGCACGTTTATTAATACGAGAATACATCCGCGCTGGAATAAACAGGACAGCCTGAGCGCAGTGAAGCAGCGCCTCCCTCCCATCGCCCCTTAAACGCGACACAATATCAACATATGAGCGAGTACATGTCAGAATAAAAGCACGGCGCGGCGTTCACGTACCTCTCCGTGTTGATGACACGCAGATTAAAGCTCGTTAAATTAAAATTCCTCCCATCGCTGCTCGGACAGCAGCTCCGGCTGTGAGGCCCTGCTACTGTACACACACACACACACACACACACACACACACACACACACACACAGACACAGCTGCTCATTCACTTCAACGCATTGTTCCGCCTGCACGAGACACGGGCGCAGCTGACGTCACGAAAGGCAGGGTGCTCGCGCATCGAGCTCAAATGTTTGTCTCGCGCAAACAGATGTTATCGTGTATGAGCACTAATTGTCTCGTGCACAGGCGGCGTGTTTGTGGAGCACTGCGCAAACTGGTTTTAATGGCTGTGCACGAGAGAGTAATGAAAAACACGACAAGGCTTTATTGTTTAGTGTTTTATGACTGTATAATTCACTTAAATTAAAAGGTCACAGATATTAAAGTAGTTTTGTTTGCTCCTACAATTTATTTAATTATTCAAAAAATTAATAAATAATGTGATTATTATGGAAGTAATGTGAGTAAAAGAGAGTACACGGTCATCTTAATGGAACTAAATAAATAATAAGTTGACTTTATGTCAGGGGTCTCAAACTCAATTTACCTGGGGGCCGCTGGAGGCAGAGTCTGGGTGAGGCTGGGCCGTATCAGGTTTTCCACAAGAAAAAATCGTGCCAAATCTCTTTATTTTTTTAACACAAAATAAGTTGAAAAAATAAATTAAGAAATTAAGAATCAATAAGAAAATAAATCAATCACTGATAAATAAATAAAATAATAATCATGAAAATAATAATAATAATCAGATTTCTCTAGTTAGTGACTACATGTGGTTTCTTCAAATATTGCATTTCCCACTTTTCCTGAAATTGTCTGTGCTCATCACCAACCTTTCTCTTCACTGCAGGCTTTGACAAAGACATGTTTGGGGCTGTGTAATATATAGAGTTCAACTTGTCACTGTCGCATTGACGTTTCAATCAAGCCTTTAGCCGACGGACAGTGAACGGTCATTCCCGCTTCTTTTTATTGCAACCGCAGCGGATAAAAGCCCGGAAATGACACCGTGCTGTTGTTGTTTTTGACTACTTTTACATCATATAGAAATATATGTAATGTTCATTGTGTGAGGCAACGCGAATACAATGCTAATAGCGTGATGGAAATAAAAAACATAAGTGTAACCACTATATAGTGACCACGCCATTTTGTAGTGGTGTCCGAATGTTTAGTGTCCACTATATAGTGCACTACATGTATCCCACAATTCACCGCGAAATGTAGTGAACATCCGATGGTCACTAGCCGGAGCAAGATATCCCATCATGCATTGCCAGAAGTTCTCTGGGCGCGAAAAACAACACTAAATATGGCGGACGGACGGGAGACAAATGGAAGTATTTTTCCGTTTAACGTTTGATTCCGCGGTTTAAAACAGGTTGTTGATAGGTTGGTAATAATTTCTGCTACTAAAGAGCCAAGAGAATGACCCATAAATAACGGGGCGACCTTATAATTGGTCCGGGTTCCCGGGGACTGTTATTGCCAATGGACAGGTGTCGCTATGTGACTGCAGACTACATTAGGCTGCATTGAGCTCCTTACTTTTCTTTTACCTTTAACTTAAGAAAACTTTTGTTTGTGTTGTGAACGCAGCGTGCCCAGTAGAAACGAGGCAGCCAGCCAGTCACGGAAGAAAACTCCACGGTAACGCTGCTGTGTCTTCCATTGAGAAATGTTTCTCTGCTCACATCAAGCCCGGCCGATTTCCCGCCCCTGCGAGCCATACACCCCACCGTGATTGGTAGGTTCGTTCACCTCCGCACACATCAATGTAAAATGCCATACATATTAAACACTAACATGGCCGCAATTGGCGAGTTTGAGACCCCTGGTTTATGTAGATAATAGTAGATGAATTTAATAAACTGTGTGCGTGTATATATAAACATGTTATATAAAGTATATATAGTTGCATTCTGGACATGAGGTAGGTGATATGATGAAAAACCACAAATATGTTTTGTCTTTTTCACAATAAAATTCAACTGGATTTACTGGTCACAGTGTAACGGAGAAGAAATACGAAGTAAATCAATGTTTCTATTTATAAAATAGCACGAGTTCACATTAAACCAGCTCAAAACAACGTGTCTTAATTAACAACGGCTCGTGTAAATATGTGAGAGGTGTTGCTTGTAGTGACGAATAATTATCCGTCTGCGAAAGTTTGAGCTCATTTCAACTCATTTTGGTTTTACAGCCCTCAACTTTAGATTTCTGTTCACGCTACACCGCTCTCATCAGCAATAAGAGGCTGGTGAACACGGTGAGGCTAAATAGTCCTTCTAGCTCCGTTTGTTTTTTTCCTGAGCGGCTCCTGAGGTGAACATGAATTTAAAATTGTACTGTGTCATATTTTGGTGTTTGTACTTTTTTTTTTTTAAATTTAAATCTGAATCATTGATTGGTCCTTTGAAGCAGACAAACTCATATTTCAGGCGGTTTCAGCATGTTGCAGCTGATCCTGTTTGTTGAGGCCGTCTCTGCTTTACGATGTTTGATTTTCCAGTGTTCTCCTCCACGCATTGTAATAATCCTTTAGTGCTTCAGATGGATGGACCTTTGCTTCTGTTATTGTCATATATCAGATATCATAAGTGTCGATTGTTGGGCCTCTTTTATCGCCGACAGATGGTGCTAATTGTCATTTAAGAAGACAGTCACATTAGTAGCATTATTTGTTGGTGTTGAAGTCTTTCCATGTGTCACTTCTGTCCTTTTGTCAAAGTAATCAGATCCTTGAGTCGTATTACCAAAATAAATACAATTAAAACTGCAACCTTAACAGTAAATATAATAGTCAAATGAATCGTTTCAGTGATTTCTGTCAGAAAATCAGTGAAGATTTGCAGCATCTGTCTCCTGCTTCTCTTCTCTTTTCTCTGTTGTATATTAGACTGAATATCTTGTTAAAAATAAGAGATTTGAAGAGTTCACCCTGGATGTGATTGGATGTTTAATCAGAAATGTAATCGGCAGATCAGTTAGTAGTTCGTCTCTATTTGGCAGCACAGCTGTAAATCGACGTTAGAAGGCGGGTGAATGTGTCTGCCTGCTCTCTACAGTCTTGTGCATATCAGTGTTTAGTACTATATCTGTCCAAAGGATGGCAGTGTAACATAAAAGAAGGCCCGGTGCACCTCTCATTGGTCTCCTCTCTCCTGTTTGGGGCCCCGAGCTTTCATCTGTTGGCTTCAATTTATTTCATCACACTATACTGCAGCTGATCTAATAGCATGTACATTTTGTTGTCACCTAAAGGGAATTTCTTGTCATGCTCCAAATTGATGTACCTGTTTGCAGCCGTGGACAGTATTTGTGTTGTGCGCAGTCACACGGAGTGTGTGTGCAGCATACAGACGACGTTACAGATCAGGACACCGACTTAAAGAAGATCAGAAGATTATGGATTTATATTTGGAAAAATGTCTTTTATGTTGAGCTTTGCTGACTTCATTTGATTATGACCAAAGGAACGTTTTGAACCGTTTGATCCTCAAACACCCCGAGGTCGCTCTCTGCACAATGCAGCCGGCTTTTCTTCGTCTGTGCAGTATGGAAACAAGCATGTTGTGTTTATTAGGTTATTCAACATCGTCAGCATCATAATTTCCCAGAGGAAGTTCTCCAGCGTGACTCGGCGTCCTTCCAAACCCTGACCTCTGACTTCATCTCATGATCAGATAGAGAGGAGCGTCTCTTTTATATAATCTCCATAAAGACTGGTGTCCTTCAACCCATCTGATCCTCCTCCTGCACTTACCCACCTTATCTTCAGGCCCCAAGATGGTATCAGAGCAGTTTGAGTTCACTTAAATAAGACAGGGAAACAATCAGGGCCTTAAATTAAGTGATGCTGTTGGGGGTTTAATTCAATCAGGACGGAGTCAGAGAAATTCTTCCGATATTGATCAGGGATGTGCGTCAGTGTCGATTTTCTTTCCCCTTCTTTAGTCCAACTCGTGCTGCACTTCGTTCTTGAGGTTTTTCTTTGTATGTTCCAGTGTCATCAACTCATACACCAGCTATGGCCACCGCATTGAAGTCCCATTTTCTGGGACACAGTCTAAACCAGACTTGAGCGTGCCCTCATTATGAAGGATTGCAACCCCCCGAGGGTGCCCGACCTGACCCCAAAAATTGCTCAATTGACTTTTTCCATCTGCAGTTATGTGTGGTGATGGGGAACCATGACATTTACATTCGCACCACTCCAATATGATCCCTTGCTCGGCGCGAGTTTCTCGACACTAGACTATAGCTCAAAACAGGTCACAGGATCAAAAGTGTCTCTTGCCCTGGAGGAGCCACTGAGTCGATCCTTTCCATTTCTGCACCAAATGGTGTTTCTCTCTCGCGCTCGCTCTCTCTCTCACCAGTAACTTGCTGGAACACATTTAGATCCTGAGTAGAACTCCTCAGTGCCCACTCATCACTCTGCGTGGTGTTTGAAGATTACTACGCTCAGAGACATCCTCACTGGGCATCCAGGCAGCTTAGAGGCCAAAATCCATAATCCCTTACCCTTCATGGGAATTCTCCATGCACTTCAACATGCTGAAATACAGCCCCGCTGCAGCAGCCACTCATGGTCGAGGAACTACTGCAGCCGGAGGCCGAGATAGATGGATGACATGTCTCAATGAATGTGGGAGAAGTGGTGGAGGAAGTTAGATTTAAAAATAAGTTATATACCGAGGATAGTTTCTGCCCAGAAATGTAATCTAAGAGGATGTTTCGTGCAATGTCTCAATATTTTTTATTTCTAATGCATGCACACGGTTAGTCCACGTGCACCGGTGTACAGTAAAAGCCCGGAGGACATTATTTACTGGAAATATAGGTGCTACAGTCGTCTCAATAAAGAATTCCCTCTGAGGCCTTAGTGCCTTATTAAAAAGCGTAAATATGTGTAGCTCCTTGATTTAGTAATGCGCATGAACAAGTAATATGTAAAGTTCAGCTGTTGCAGCTTGAAGGACCGGAGGGAGGGGGGGGGTTAATTTTTACTCCTCTAGGCTACACTCTAATGCTTTGTTAGTCTGCTCTGTAATAGCTCGGGGAGTTTGTCTAGCAACAAAACAAGTATAATAATAAAAGTAATCTCATATTCGCGTCTCGTATTCTCTCATTATGAAAGCGTTTATTTACCGTAAATCCTTTTTCAAAGGGACAAAGAGATAAGGTCAGCGAGGTTTGACTCAGACATCAGGTAGCAGAGTCACATATGTCGAACCAGTGGTTTCTCTCTCTGCACCATCTGTGCATGCGTTTTCTGATTAGCACAGAGTGATTAACAAGTATTTTTGTCAACTTTTCAGAGGCTGTTTGCAAGGACGTCTCCGACATCCAGTCTCCATACGTTTCCCTATAACGTGTTGAGCTCTAACTCGGGTGAAATGTCAGTGTGAATGCCCTTGGTCAGTGAGAAGCTGGACCGCTACCCACCACTACCGGCCTAACCTGTATCAGAGCGTTTGCAGCTCTGTCTCTCTCCTCCCGCTGTTTGGCATGCTCCGTGGCACCGAGCGCTGAGGGCAGAGCGTGTCACCGAGCTGGCACCAGCTTGAACTCGTTCAAGGTTACTCTTTGATTTAATGGTGATGCATTTTTTAAAACTGCATCATCCCTCTCTCTCTTGCCACCGCGCCTAGTCCATCTCTGTCACAAACACTGGCTGTGCGTCTCACCTTTAGCAGTGGAAGCACCAGGAGAGGTTGTTTAAGATATAAATCAATGGCAAACGAAGCACCCGGCTGCGGGGCAAAGCTGGCCCTTATTGTTTTACCTGCCGGCCTGTTTTAAAGGCAGGACGGCGAAGGAAAACTGAACCATATATTTAGACTATGACATGGGAAACTGTTCGACTCATCATGTAGACAGCTTTTTGCACGGGTGCTTACAATTAACACTGACTACAAAGTGTCATACCTTGGTGATTTTCTCTGAAAATCATCAGTGTTGAGTATAAATAGCATCACCTAGCTCTCTCATACTTCAGTGACGTTTCTGACAAGGTGATATTCAGCAATCATCAGCTCTCCCTGCTGTTGTTTCAGTAAATAAACCCTCACAGCGTTGTGTATCGTAAAAATAGATCTTCAACCAGTTGCTCTTTTCCTCTGAGGTGCAGCTGCTTGTGTTGCGAGTCTGGGGTGGCGGTTGGCATCTGTGTGCGCTCGCCACAGACTTAACCACCCGATCAGACAACGTTTGACTTTTCTTTTTTTTTCCCTGAGCTATTGAGGCATGTGAACATCAGCCTTTGTGTCGTGTGGCAGCCTGTTATGGATGAAGATGAAGCCGATAAAATCATAAATCACAGGATATAACACGGGCCATATTCATGAGCCGTGTAATCCTCTTATATCTCGTGTCATTTTGAAAAGCAAACACGTTTTTGTCGTCAATACTTGGTGCGTCTGGTTTGATAAAGGTGCCTCAAGCAAGAACAGGATATTGCGTATATGCCCCTCCAACAGAAGACTGATGATATGAAATGAGTTAACAAGTTGAGGTACTCAGGGAGTCTGGAGTCTGTTTTTGGGGGAAATTTGAGAATTTCATCCTGATAGTTTGTTTGCTAAAGGTACAAAAAAAGAAAACAAGACAAACCAATTCACAATATCCAATAAGTCCTCTTAAAGGTCCGGTGTATAACATCTAAGGGGATCTAATAACAGGAATGTCTTAAATATTCACAGATATTTATGTTTTTCATAGAATTATGTTACTTTTGAATGAGCCTTTTAAATACAGAGAGAACAGGAGTTTGCTACAATGGCGTCAAACTTTTCTGCTGTTGAGCTGTTTTGAAGCTCAGAATATGTTGATCTGGCCGTTTCCGGGGTTGGCTGTCCTGCCTCTTCTGCCTCGTGGCTAATCTAGGCAAGAACATGGATCATTGATGGATCTGAGGCAAGCTCAATGACGCCCGGTTGCTCGAACAAGCTGCCTGTGACGGCATCCACCTCTCAATCAAAGCGTCCACACTCTTCTGCATAACTTAAAGCCTTAATATAATCACAGGTGCGTTGTATATAAATTCAGACCGAAACTGTTTTTTGTACCAGGCTGTAAACATGTTTATTTCTGCTTTGAAGTTGGACATTTGAACATGGGGACTTATGGAGACTGACTCGCTTATGGAGCCAGCCTCAAGTGGACGATAGAGGAACTGCAGTTTTTTTGGGGTTTTTTTTGGCAGTTCCGCATAGCCATGGAGGATGACGCTTGATTGAACCACCATGTTTCTTCAGCAACCCAGAAGGGACTCTTCTTCTCGTTCATGCTTGATATAAGAGGTTGAGGTGAGGGGTATTCAGGCGGTGTGTTCTTTATGAACCATTATCCAGAAACATGAAGGTTTTATCGGCATAATCTTCATCATTCACCAACTTTTTTTCCTCTAAATTTCTGCCTTCACTTCTTGGAAAACTAATAAAATCACTCATTAACTTTTCAAATGATGAAATGATGAATAATGAAATATAAAATATAAATCCAGTAAGACATTAGACCTGCAAATGGCTTCCTAAAGGATAAACTGTACATGAAGTTACAGGGAATGGCCCTTAGCTTCTCACATAATTTGATTTATATAGGGCTGGAACTAATTATGATTTTAATTAGCAATTAATCTCTTCATTTGTTTTCATTATTATTTGATTAACAGGTTTGTCTATAAAAGGTCAGAAAATATTGAAAATTGCTCCTTACTATTTCCCATAGCCTGAGGAGACGTATTCAAATTGCTTATTTAGTCCGAAAGGCAACATATAAAAATATTCAATTTCCGATTCTATGAAACAAGGAAATTTCTTGCGTTTGAGAGGCTGGATGTTTGGGACTGTTGATAAATTACTTTTTTAGGTTTTTTTTTTTTTTTCTTGTTTGAATTCAGAGTCTGAAGACAGAGAGTGGAAGTGAGGAACAGGCTGCGGTGCCTCTTTGATGCAAATATGTGATTTTGGACTTGATATGACCAGTCTTGAAAAGGTTTTAAGTCATTTATTAAGATAAAATGACAACAAATTACTGAGCCCAGCATCTCAAATGTGAGAATTTTTTGGTTTTCTTGATTTCATGTAATTAGAAATTAAATATCTTTGTGTCTTGGAGAGCTAGTCAGACAAAACAAGCATCAAAACAGGCTCTGAGTACTTGCAAAAGCCAATTTCATGACGCTTTAGATGTAGATTTGCTGCAACTTGGATGATGAATTGATGAACTGAAAAATCAGTACAAAGATATTGAAATGAATAATGAAAATAGATGTTTGTTGCAGCCGTACAAATATCTATAATGATTAATTGTGCAAATAATCAGCATTTTGTTACTAGATTGATAAATCCATCCATCTTCTCATAACCGTTCATCCTCGTCAGGGTCGCGGGGGGCTCGAGCAAGTCTCAGCTGGATTGATATATTGACAAATAACATAATTATATAATTATACGCTTTAAAATGGGTTAATTGACTCAATGTAGCAGAGATGCAATAATGCACCCATGCGTAGAGAGCCAATGGCTCACCAACCAAACCCAAGAGTAGAGATTATTTTCATCCAGTGTTCGACGCATCAACTGTTTCCACCTTAAAACTGTCTTAAATGTAATAATATATGAATATGATGGTTCACAGCTATACTATATATATAAATATAGAAAAATCGCCCAAACTATGTGTAAAAACAACTTGTTGTCTTGGGTTTGATTGGTAACTCAGTTAGTTAACCCAGTATCCTGTGCTGTAGTGACCGAGTGAAGACGTTGGATCTCACACTGTTGCATTCTTTACTATCTCTTACATTCTCTGTATTCTGTAACATCAGCCTAACATCTGACAGTCTTCTTCTTCTCTCGCGCTCATTGTACTTTGATGAGAACGTGTTCTGATCCTCCAAATGTACGCGTGTCAAAATCCTCACAGACGGTGGATAAAAAGACGGTTTAACAGCCCGATGAAGCCTGTCTTCACAATAATGTGGAAAAACTTTGGTGCATTTTGGTGCTGAAAGCATCTGAGACATCCAGCTGACAGATATTTGAAATTGGCCTAATTTTCGCTCAGATTCATGATGAGCTGAGTAGCATTAGATCATAGATGTGCAAACAGCAAAATGGGAGAATTAGACAGTCGCCGCTGTGGGCCATTATCCATTGGAGTAAAAGAATTGACAGCCTTACGAGGCTAACGTCCATTAAAGCAATTAGCCGAGCCAAACAGGTGCCCCGCATTTCAGTCCGAGATCTTTTATTAAAAGCCTCGAAATCTTCTTAATTTCCACGTCCTTCCAAAGAAAATCTGTACACCGAATGTAATATAAGCAGCGGGGTTGAATTAAATAGAGCGTAAACTTAATTTCATGTTGCCACAATTCATTCGATTCATATGGGCTTAATAGTATTGTTCATTTTCCTGCATATTTAGGGGTGAAGTGTTCGTACCTGGTTATGTCTGGGGGGCATTAAGTCTGACTAATGAAATGACTCTATCCTCTGTGGCGTTTTAATCTATTCACTGTGAAAGTAATTGACAAGCCCACAGTATGTGCATTAGGATAGCTCCTGCACCAAAGGACAGCTGTCACTAAAGCAATTAAAATGACAAAGGTTAATTAATTCTCTCCAGTTTTTTTACCTGATATGAGACATTCACAATGAGTGAGTTTTCATTTCCGGAGGAGTAATGGTGTTTTGAGAAAAGAGTAATTTATTTGCGATTTAAAAAAACACAAACACAGCCGCCATTGTCTGATTGAGCCTTTAATATGTCAATACCTCACACAAAACTGTGCCCCAGGACAGCGTCAGCCCAGATCTGAAATGAATTCTGCAGCAGGACATGGTCTGAAATGACAACGGGTTGTCGTTTCTTTAAAGTAAGACCTCTTGTGTCTCCTGTAGCGTCGCAAACACAATGTGATTTGTTTCTAGCTGAGGTCTGAGAGGATGTTTCACACTTAAAACGTTTCATTTGAACAAACGTCTGTAAGAAGAAGGGGGAAAAAAATGAAGCCCTATATTTTCTCTGCAGTTGGGGGGTCAAGCAGAAGAAAAGCAAGACGCAAATAATTACTATGCCAACCACCTCTGACACCGTGAGAGCAGAACCCAAGAACTTTCTAATCCACCTAAATGTCAAAGCAACGTTTGCGGCCCTCCCTCCGTGTGAATCTCCACAGGCTGCCAAAAGGCCAGTGGTTAGTCATCTGTTTACTCCTGCAGCTGCTGGGTGTCATTGGGACTCTGAAGGAGAAATCCCATGATTCTCTCTGCCATTTCTGACAGCTCCCGCCCAGACCACATTAATCAGGGATTGTGGGCGAGCTAGGGGATAGACGGCAGGCATGGATGGCTCCGGCCCAGGACAACTGAACCGAGGGAGGAGATCTGGGCCCAAAGATAACTTAGACGTCCAAACACACTGCCGGGTTTCATTCATGCCCGTTGAGCTCGTTAAACGGACAGTTTCTCCGAGGAGACCGCTAGTTTTTCTTGTTGCCGGGTAAGACGGCGCTTTGAAATGAATAGAATTGTAAGAATCGTCTGCTTTAAAGAGGTTAAACGGATCCAACCTCTCCCAGTTGTGCAAATTAGTCTCCGAGAAGAAAATCTGCTGCCGAATTTCGGTTATTAGATGTCTGAGGATCTAATTTCTGAAGAGCTATATCTCCGATGTTTTAATTAGAAAGCTCATGCCGTCTACGTTCTCTCTGATCATTTCATGGAGATTCGCTGAAGGTACAATCAGTGATTTGAAAGTTAACAAAAGATTAACCCTGATGCAAGAAGCCAAAACAAATGATTGACAGTGGTTTTAATAAACTTCTTAAATACAGGCCAGTATCTCCAATTTATTTCTGCCAGATCATCCCCTCATAAAGTCGTCATGGCTAATGTGTTGATTTCTTATTTGACGCCTCCTGCAGACATGAAGAGAAACATTAGTATTCATTCACTGTGTGTTTTTTTGGAGGGGGGGGGTTTGGCCACCTGGCGAGTTGAAGTGGGACATTCATGCTTGTTCGCTTTCTATCAACTCCTGAGGGAAACATCTGGCTCCGTTAGCTGTTAAAGTTCACCAGCTAAGCGCTAACTGCGTCTGTCAGCTGTTTGGTTGTGGGCAGGTAGCGTGCCGTGGATTTATCAGGCGGGTTTCTGAATGAAAACGGTAAATATGAAAGACGTCAAACCGAAACAATGACAAGAAATGCATTTCGATCAGCGCAGCTTTAAGTCAGACTCGTGAATACATGGGGTCATTATTGAAACGCTTCACGAGATGATGCGTTGCGTTTACCCTCAGACGGCATCAGCGTTGGAGCAGATCCATCTCTCAGCAGCTCTCACAACAAACACTTTAGTGCCAGACTGTTTACACTTGTAAGATTATGTGCATAATGAGGCTGCATTGTCTCGGCAAAGTGCTGCTTTAATTCTTTGAAGCTGAACAAACTGTCCCTGGCACATTTTTGGGTTCGGGTGGAGACATATCAAAGTCACTTTATTGAGATGAAAGGACCGGCCCAAACAGCAATCTGAGACATTAGTCATTCCTTCTTCCCGGTGACAGAAACATGCTCTCAATTTACGAGTCAGGTGCTTCCAGTGATTTCTGCCAGCCTTGTTCCTGCACATCATAAATTCCTCTTTATGCTCACTCATCCCACAGGCAGGACCCCCTATTCTTTGGCCTGCGCCGTCAGAAAATACACCCCATGTTGGGCGCATTGGACGTCGTCCAGGCTGCCATTAGCAGTTACCGTGTTGCGTATACCGTAGCGTACACTGTGAAAGAGCACTGAATTTAAATAGACAGCAGTGATTGCGCCCCTAGGTGCACATTTGTGCTTTTTTTTTTGCAGGTTTTCTATCAGCACTTTAATTCATTCTTTCTATGGTGTTGACTCTGCAGAGCTCCCACTTACAATGTGTTCATTTCCTCTAAATGCTTCACGTGGAGCCACTGGCTCCCAATTTATGTAATGAAGGTTTAATAGCCAATTGGAACATCCAATATCATTAACAGCTAGTGTTAGTCTCATCCAGATTTTCTTTTCTTTTCTTTTTTTTTGTGATAACCAGCGGTGGGAATAGTTTGATAGGTGGAACGTGTGATTAGTACCTGCTGTTTAATGTATGTCCTGTCTCCGCTGGAGCAAGAAGCCACACTTCACCACGACGTCTCGGGTGTTTGTTCTGTTTCAGCCTTTTGTTAAATGAACTTCTCCATCTGCAAATTCTTTCTTTTTGTTGTTTTTTCTCATTATTAGCACTTTTCTATACAAACGATTATTCCGCCGCGTACACACACGTCGTTATTTTTGGATACTGCGGGGGCACCGTGGCTCTGCTGACATTTCTTCTTACTACAAGCTTGCTTGTCATGTTAGCGATGCAGGAGTTGAAGTTTATTATACCGGACTTAAGACGTCTAAAATGGAAATGCAAAGGGCTGAGAAACAGCAGAATTAGAGCACAGTTATGCCTGATTTTTGTCGTGCGTTTTCTGCAAGTTCTTATTAATTTATTGCGACGTTTACTTGCTCGTGTTTGATGTGACGGGAGCCCTCATGTGCTGTGCGCCGTTCATGGCCTTAAAAGTGCGAACACATAACACAGAAATGAAATAGAAGTACCTCTTCTTTTTCTTTGTTCTTTTTTTTTTTTTTACTCCCGTGACTTGATGAAGATTATTTCTGACAGCTGCGATAACATGAGAATATAGATGGACGTTATTCAGTTGTTTACCACGTTCGGTTCATGCATGGACATGGGACGAGATTCCAACAACAATATCAGAGAGGTATATTCACTCTAACAATCACAGTGCAGAAAACAACACCACTCAAAATATGTTTGCTTTTTCCATTATGCCCTCTAATGCATACTGACAGATTCTTCTGATTTGCATTGGCATTTACGTGTTCGCGATGATTACCAGAGACTGATTGGAAAAGACAGAGAGCATGATTGAGACGGAAATACACTATCAACATAAACAACTAAATTAGCAGGAGGAAACATTAATAAAATTGTTCTCTGGTCTTTGTGTGGAATCCACAATATTTACATAAATACAATCAGCATTTTTTTTACGGTTGGCTTGAGGATTTCCTTTCGATGTAAGCAGCTATGCATATAATATGAGTATTGCAAGCCTATAAATGCTTCCCTAAATGCTCCCATAATGACCTCGGGGTAGGTCTGTTCATCGGAGTCTTGCGACGAGGATATGTTAGCTGTATTAATGCCTCTCAACATCTCGTGTTTAAAGTGTCTTGACTCCGTTTTCATTCGAATAACCTGACACCGCCCACGACCCGAAGCTCGTCTTATTTTTTTTTGTCTTTTTTTTTTGTATTTTTTTCTTTATCCCTTCGTCTGGTCACGTGATCACCCCGTAGGGAGGTAGGGGGTGTCGCTGTGGTAGTTGTAATCTGGACACACCTTCTGCACCAGCTTGTAGTCGGTGCTGTAGAAGGTGATGAAGATGCAGATGACTTTAAAGGGCTTGGAGCACAGCCAGGACACGTGGCTTTGGGTCTGCTCCTGCGGGCAGCTCTGCGACGGGTCGTGGGCACACAGTGAGTTCCTGGTGCCCTTCTCCACCTTCTCGTACTCCACCCTGCAGTTGAACAGCTTGGTGTCCTTGGTCTCCAGAGCGGTCTGCTGCTGCTGTTGGTGGTGATGGTGGTGGTAACTGCTGGTGGACCTGGAACTCCACAGCTTTTGTCGGTGGGACGAGTCCCACGGACACGTTGCCCTGACCGGTCGAGTTGTGGCGGAAGTAGACGCTGAACGTCCCGTTGCCGTGATCCACGATTTTACCAGTAATGAGAAGGTTGAGCTTCACCGTCTTGATGTTGGAATGGAAGTCGCCCCAACCGAACATCTTCTTGAATTTGCCGGTCTTGACGATGGGCCTCCTTTTTGTCCTGGATCGAGGGTCGCGGGGGTTTGACGCGTTGTAAAGCCAGTTCCACTGCTCTCGTTTAGAGTACAAGTCTGCATCGTCATAGTTCAGATCCAGAGTTGTGAAGTTCTCTTTGCCGTAGAGGCTCTGTGACAGCAGACGGCTGATGGAGAAAGACTTGCTGCTGCTTTCAGTCCAGTAGGTCTTTACTTTGGGTTTTGAGCTTTCTCTTAAGTTTGAATTTCCTGAAGTTGGTGAATCAGCACTGGAAACCTGAAAGACAAACAAAGCAAGAAGTCACCATTACTGAAAAACTGGAAAACATAGAACGAGGCTGCCCAAAAATCTATGAATGAATCCTCTAAATTTGAAATTCTCTGGATTTGCTGAAGTTGTTGATTTGTGTGGCTAAGGGTGAGAAATGTCTGGATTATTACCAGCTGATTTGTGAATTTTGCTGCAATCGCACAAACTTTTAGACAGTTTATCTCCAACCTTCCTCCAAAAAACTGGCAATAAATAATAGAAAAAAATAATATGGGGCATTTTTCCACAGTCATCTGCCAATTTTATGAATCAAATTGGGTAAAAAAATCAGGTGAACTTCGTTGGAGTAAACATTAAAACTCGTTCAAAAGTCTCGACAAACGAGTTGAGCGTATTTTAAAAGCATTTTCTGCAATTAAAACAAATTTTTAATCTTTTACAAAACGATTTAATCTTCCACACAATTAGAGGATTGTGCCACCTTGGCTGACTGCACCAGTTTCCCTTTGGTATTACTACGTCCCATTTCACAATGTACAGACTCAGTGTGGTTTATATTTAGTCTGTGGACACTGGACGGTGGATGTGCTTGTAGCATGTCTGACTTTCATGCAGCAGATCGAAGATGCGTCTTGCTGCAGCCAGATGATTAATGTTCGGTTTTCTGTTCAGTTTTTTCTCTCCCGGAACCACAATCTTTCCTAACCTTAACTCTATCGTACATGCCATGCAAGGGTAGAGTTGTTTTTTTGTCCCACTGCCTGGCAGTAGCGTTGATGATGATGGTAGATGTATGTTTGCATGCCGGGTGCTTCATAGTTGAAATCTGTTGAAATTTGTGGGAGATCCTACTAACTAACAAACAGAAACAAAACCAATCTCCTGCAGCGGTAAGAGCAATAAATACAGATGATCTATCCACCCACAAGCATGTCAGCACCTATAACCAACAGTGTTAACGCTGTAGCCGACTCTTACAGTGTGAAACGTCTCGAGCGTGGCGTCCTAATCAAGATTAAGGGTATTCCTGCCATACAGCGAGATGAATGAAGCGCTTCTCATGTGCCGACGTGATGCAACAGCAGACTATTACCTGCTGAATGTGGCCTGAATGGATGATTGATGATTCATTCTGCGTCTCTCCTCTAACAATCACACAGATGAGAGAGAGCGAAGATTCCCCCGTGCGCCCCGCAGAGGCCCCGTGACAGCGATGTCCAAACCCCGGCCGAGTTACGTGACAGCAGATCTATCTGGTCGAAGCGTTTACATTTTGTACCTTCACCCCGCGATCGATACGCTCAGAAGAAGGTCTTCATTGAGAGAGTTCACTGAATGACATTGTGGTAGTGTAGACCGAGAGTGTGTGCGGAGCTCTCGTTGAGTAAACTGTTGCAAGAGTTTGTGATCTTTCTCTGAAGCATGCGTTCGTTTTATGAACTCGGCTCGGGAGTGGAGGAGATGGCCCGCAGTTGTTTTGAAGAGGCCTCGATGATAAATGACCTGATGTGGATGAAGCGTTAGTGGCATTGTGGAGACTTTGGCTTTAGAGGCCTTTATATTTTTCTCACTCTCTGAACAGAGGAGCGCAGCATGAGTGTTTTTTAAATGCAACGCGATACGCGGAAAGCCTTTCAAAACCTAGAAAACATTTGAAGATCGCCAGATCTTTGCAGCCGCTCGGGTTTTTATGAAAAGAAAATGGAGGCTGCAGGACCTCCAGAGCAGAATGTTTGTAGTGACGAGCTGAAGAGAAATATGAATTTCAGCAGTTTCCCCTGTGCAGTGGGGCAGTTAAACCGTATTAATGAACACCTCCTTTTGTCTTCCATTGCTGGAAACAAAAGTCTGTCATGGTGCCTCTCTGGTGATGTATTGTAAAAAGATAAAGTGAGTGTGAGGATGAGGGAGGCTTCCTGTTCAGGATTTATCGGCACCATTATAGTCAAACATAAAGCTCCTTTGGATGTAAAAGTAGCAGCGAAACAGTATCTTATAGACTGTCAGCAGAGCAGCTATAAAGTGGATTATGACATTACAGTTCAGTCTTTATTCTTTGGTTTAACGATGTTTGAGGTTTTCGGCTTGTTTCGGTTTTTGTATTTACATTTCAAAAGGCAGGACGGTACAAATAAACGCATTTTTAAGAGGATAATACAGCAGCTCTTTCAAAACACTAATATTTTTATATGCATTGTGTGATGCAGGCTCAAAAATGAAGCTTGTGAACGTCTTGGTTTTAATGGATTTCTAACATTTGATGCCTTAGGAGTAAATAAATTGTCTCTAAGCGACCTTTGACCCGTAATCCTAAACTATAAGCCTTCCCAATCATTTTCCATGAATATTTCTCTTCTGAGCTGTGAAAAGACTTTAGTCTCTAATGATCAAATGAAATCTCATTTTCGTAGAGTAGTAATTACTGATGCTTCTCAGTAACTGGGTTTCAGTCTCAATGGAGTCCGGAAACCAGATCAGGGGATATTAGGAAACTGCTTTGAGCTGGTTTAAGTGACTGTCGGGCTAATTAGTGACACTGTAAGTGTGTGTGGAGACGGCATTTTAAAAGTGGAGATGGAAATTTCCTAACCGATGCAGATCCAACCAGGGTGAAGGCTCGGCTGGTTCAAGAGTTTACAACAGTTTTGTACGAGTTGTCGGCTGGAGTCAGTTTTTTTATTTTGGGAAGATTTCTTCACTTTTTCTCTACCAAGATTATCAAAATCACAGAGCTCATCCGAAGTGCGTGCCCAGTCGTCGTCATCAGACGTAAGTCCTTGTTGTGGCTCCGTTGTCACCGCCGTTATGTATGGTCCCCCAAAACTGTGACATGCAATTAGCTTTCATCTAAAGCACCTGACAGTCTCTGGATTAGGAGGCACATTCACAGAGACCCCACTTCACGGATTACAGCCCAACCTGTAATCCAGCCCGGGGAGATTAGGCAGATCAGAGGCAGTCCTGACTAAAGCAACGTTTCTATCCAGAACACCCCAACTGACTGCACCAACACTCGGTGGGCCAAGATGTACCTCTCGCCAGCTTCCAGAACATGCAAGCAAGGCACAAAGACTGTGTGTGTGTGTGTGTGTGTGTCTTAGATGCATGAATGTGTCTGACAGAGATACTGCAGAGGGAAAAAGAGGGAAAGTGCTGTCGGATAAAGGACAGGGGGAAAACAAACAGACATGGCACCGTAAAGGTCAACAGTCGCGCTTTGATAACTTTGGGTTTAACAGATATTGGTGTCGGTCTATTGGGTTTTTCATTAAATATCAAAGAAAGGACAAACTATATTGTCCACGGCTCAAAGTGATATTTATCTGGAACTTAACTGGCTTCATTTAATTGGGATTTATTTTTGATTTCCCCGTCGCTCTTTGTGATTCCTTCAAGTGACGCTGTAGCTTCTTGCAGCCATTTGTCACATGTTGTCCCGTCTAACCTTCTCATGTTTTGTCATTTAAATATTTTTTAGTGATGAGATAAATGTAAATGAGTAGAGAGATTAAACTATTAAAATAAAAAATAAACATATAGGATTTAAATTTCATTTTTTCTGTCCCCATGGAGGGTCCCAATCCACAGGTTGGGAACTCCTACCTTAAATGACAGTGTCAGTAGTTTTTAGCTCATTTACTACAATTCGTGAATACTTTGTAAAATGTTTAAGTAAAAGTCATTCAGAAGTTAATCAAACATTTATCTGCAACTATTTTGACCAGTAAATATTATTGTTAAGATAATTTTCCAATCAAAAAAGGGGGAGAGGCTTTACTTTGTCCGGTGTGAGAGCAACTTAAATATTTTAGACTTTTAATTAGACAAAACTAAGACACTAATGAAACATAGTTATGCATATTTAATTTAGTGATGGAGTCCAACATAGACGCACTATGTCTTCAAAAGTTTGAACGTTTTTGTTACTTCAAAAGAGATTTTCTTGATTTCTTTGAACTCCTCTGATTGGATCAAAGTGGGCGAGGCTAATTGGAAAACAGTGATGTCACATATTTCTGTGCACCAATCAGAATTTAGCAATTATGATTATAATTTAAATAAACTGATCATCAGATCAAACCACATTGTTGCACATTTAGGTGTATTTCTAACATTTCACATTATGGATAAATACCTGAGAGCATGTGGAGGTAAAATCAAAGCAGCTGACATGATGATTTTTTTCACTGTCGCTTTGGTCTGGCGCCTAAATTTCAAATTCAAACAAAAGCGTCTTCGGACTCAGGTCAGTGTCTTTGAACCTCCATCGTACAGTTTGTAACGCAGGCTATAAATCACTGCTGAGCTGCTCTTATACAACCTGCAGAGAGTCACATCGGTCAAACGAATGCACCAACAGAAAAGGAAATTAAATTTACAATATATATTGAATACAGTGTTTACATTCAAAGATGTTCAAATGTATCTCCCGCTCATATTCTGAGACTTTCATTTCATGGCTCAGAGTTTTTTTTCCAACTTTTTAACGCGCAGTTTGTTACGCCGGAGTCTCCCGCCCCTCAAACCCATTTAACTGTCTGTTAATATTATTCCCAGGTTCTGTGTATGAGGCAGAATCCCTCCACGAGATAACACAAACAGCATCGCTATGCAGAAGTCCTTTAGGAAAGAACTCTCAGATTGCCAGATGCAGCATATAGGCGGGCGGTTGGACAAACCTAAATGCTATCTACTCTCGGCGAGGCTGTGATAAGGCGCAGGCGTCCGCTCTTTGAAACAGGAAGATAAACAACCTCCCCGGCTTCCCTCAGGGGAGCTCGGAGGATATTCTATGGGCCGGACCACCGAACAGCCAACAAATTCCACCTTTAATAGAAGAGACCGGAGGAGCCGGATGACTCGGCGGTGGGGCTGTACACAAAACCTTGCGAAGAAAGAATGAAAGTGTGTGTCAGTTTTCATTTACCTGAATGCTGCTGCTGCTGTGTAGGTGTGTGTGTGTGGGGGGGTTGTGAGTGCGACAGTTCTAGTTTAACAGAGCTCGAATGGAGAGGGACCGGGCTGATGGCAGATTCCAGCTGCCACTTTGCAATCTTGATTGGATGGTGTGTGTGTGTGTGTGTGTGTGTGTGTTCAGAGTTTGGCTACAGCGTGCAGGAATTAATAGAGTTGTTGTCCTTTTAATGTTCTGCAGACGTTTTGGAGGGTTTATTTACTCTCCTCCTTCTTCTTCTGCATTAAACCGACGCTCTTATCCAGAGAGGTTTAAAGTGTGAGGAGCTGTTAGGGGGGTTAGAGTTTGGCTCAAGGGCACGTGGCTGTCGTGGGATCAAACCTGTGACCTTTCGGAGGTTATGAGATGTGGAGAACGTCTCGCTCCCGGCGGAAGCTTGTTTTAATCTAATTCAGGTGCCGTGAATCGCGAGTATGTCGACCAAGTTCAAGAGGAAATCTTCAATTTTAAGACAGCCGTTTGATGGAGATGTTCCTCAAGACAGGAAGCTAGTTCAGAGTCTTCGGCGTCTGTTAGATTATTTTCCAGCCGGGCTCTCGGGATGTGATTGTCGTCATAGCCATTTACACTAAATTTAGCTTGTATCGCCTTGTGAGTTCTTCCCGGTAGTTGAGCTGATGGATGAACTAAGGGGCATTTGACGCCCGCTAAGAGTTTAGGTCCGTATTCTCCCAGTGATATCAAAGTGTTACCTGAGGGGGGTCAGAGATGATGACAAATCACAAAGTGTGTCGAGACATCACAGGCAGCTGTGGATGGAGCCGAGTCCTATCACACTGCAGCACCGCTTTGAGAGGCCAGGGCACAATTATTACCGTGACTTCTGAGGAGGATAAATACTGTACGCGGACAGACTGCGGGATATTAGAGTGGGGGCAGTTTGAAGAAGAAGAAGAAGGAGGAAGAGGTGGGGGGATGATGAAGAAGAAGAAGAAGAAAAAAACGTAGCCACCAGTTTTCAACTTACCCAGAGGAAAAATGCATAATCATATTATTTCACACACGACTTGGTTCAAAGGCGGCCAAAATAAGTTTGTGAGGTTCCCATGGGTCTGTCAATCTGTTGAAGGAGCTGCAGGCGAGAGCTTAGGATGCACCGAGTACGAAACAATTATGATCATCCCATTAAAGCATAGCGAAGCAATTTGGCAGCCCAGTCTGGTTAAAAAAAAAAGAAAGAAAGAAAGAAAGAAAGAAAGAAAACAGTCCTATCGAGTGATGCTGCTGAGATCAGCTCGCGCTGCCACGACGCTATCGTGCATGTGAGTCACATATTTAACGACGAACGCCGGACGAACGTCGGCCTTTATGTTGTGACAACAGGCGAGCGCGCGCTGGTTGATGTTATTGCCTCTGAAATCGAAGAATCCCGGCGTTCCTTCGAAGCAGGA
This sequence comes from Nibea albiflora, assembly GCA_014281875.1. Taxonomy (NCBI): domain Eukaryota; kingdom Metazoa; phylum Chordata; class Actinopteri; family Sciaenidae; genus Nibea; species Nibea albiflora. The sequence goes on along the minus strand of CM024804.1, from coordinate 23,635,112 downwards.
AGGCTTCGTAGAAGTAAAAAAAAAAGAGAGAAAGAAAGGGAGGAGGGGGTGAAATGATTAGTGCGCTTAGTCAGCTGTGAAATTGAGTTTATGGTTTTCAAGACGGTGAATTCAATTCGATAATGGGTATTAAGTTGTAGAGAATAATTAATAGTAATTGACTTCTTTCCATCACTATGCAAATTAAGCACAGATAACACCACGGGAGCTTTTTAAGGCCAGTCAAGTTTGCGAGGAGGATTAAGTTTATGGAATATTTATTTATTTTTGTTGGGTAAGAAGAGTGTCTCCTGTTCTGCTTTGATTGCTTTGTTGACAGATTTATCAGTGGGTGAGGGGTTACTGTCTCAGCGAGGATTAAAGGAATTGGGTTGTCACAAACTGTCAAGGCGTTGAGTTAGGAGCATTCTGGTGTGTTTGTCATAATGGGCTCGGGCTGTTTCTCCGCCGTGCCGTCAAAAGATATTCTTACTGAACTGCATCTGTAAACGGGAGAAAGGAGTGGAGAGGGAGGGAAGGATTGAATGGATAGTGCTGAGGGAGAAATAACCAGCGGGACTGTGTGAGAGAGCGCGGGTGGATTTGTCAAAAAAAAAGATGCAGATTTGGATTTTGGGGACGCTCGTGTCCACGCCGACATTTGGTCATTTGTGGCAGATATTAACGAGGGAGGGTGCGAATCTGGTTTGTGATGGTGAGATCTGGACTCATATTTAAGGAAAACAATTTAAAAATGTGCCTCGGGGACAAATAAAACGGGTGTTCGACAAAAATAAATCAGCAAAAGGACATTTAGCTCAACATTTTTTAGACTTTCACGCGTCCTAACGTGATTTTGCAGCAGTAAATTCTGACTGAAATGCTTGTTTCTGCTCCTCGTCCTTCTTCTGTGTGAAACTCAGTCGTCTGTTTGCGAACATTCCTCGATGTCCCTGCTCCTCAGACCAGTGCAACAACATAAATCTGAGAAATTGCAGATGATATAAACGAAAAAACTCACCGGAGAGATGAGTGACAGCAGCAGCAGCAGAGCAGCAGCAGCCCACAGACATGTGGTCTTCATGCCTCTTTGTGGAGCTTCTCCCCTCATGTCAAACTGTCCTTGATCTTCTCGGCCGCAGAAAAAAGAGAAGAGAGAGAGGAGAGACCTCCTTCTTCTGACTGAGCCGCTATCAGCTGCCGAACTTGAGGAGAAACAAAGAGTGAGGAAGGCGTTCCCGAGGCGAGACAGCAGAGATGGATCTTCTCAGGCTCATTCAGGAGGGTCAGGTGTCGGCTGCTAAAAACGTGATTTTTTTTTTGATGCGAGGTGGTCGGAGGCGCTGTGCTGAGGAGTGAGGTGTTTGTACATCTGAGTGTCACTGTGGAGGGATGTTTTATATAGCGCGCTCTGAGCTTCAGAGGGAGAGAGAGAGAGAGAGGGAGGAAGGGGGAGCAGAGAAGGAGGTTCACATATAGACTTTTGAGGAGCAACTTTTCTCTTAACATCGTCGGGGGCTGACATCTAGTGGCCGGTTTTCTCCTCTGCATCAGCTGATGCTGAAGAATATCTCATGTAGCTCATGCTGTGTGCTGACTGTCATCCGAATATTAAACTAATACAGGACTGGTAGTGTTTAGTCGTCACGTTGACTTGTTTGCAGCAACTTTTTACTCATCAGTCATGACCTGAAATTACAAAAGTTTGAAGGTTCAGCGCAACTAGACTCTTTTAGTGAAAGCTGAATTAAAAGTTTGTGCTGGATATTGACGAGATGCCAAACTCAATCAGTGACACACATTTTTAGATTTGAAGATTTATCATCACACATCCTTGAAGTCACTCATTGTAAGACAAATTTAAAAAGCGGAGAGACTTTTTGTCCTTTTAAACGGGTTAAAAACACTGAATCCTACACTTCCCATGATGCAACTTGATAGCTTCTTTTGTCAGACGGTCCCTCCTGCGTTTAAAACTCTGGGGGGACATCGCCAGAAAATGGTGAATGTTGTGCAAACCCCAGGTGTGTTCAGGTGCAGGTTAAAAAAAAAAAAAAAAACTGACAAAGAAGAAGCAGAGTGTTGTGAGCTCTGAAATGTCTGACAGCTTCTCATTTTTTCTCTGACACTGACGTGTAAAATGGTTGTCGCAGTAATCATTCCCTCAACTAAAACCTGATTATTGTAATCTGTAAACTCAAAAACTCTGCTGACAGCTTAAAATGATTAGCAGACCAACTTTAGTTCCAGGCACACCTCGAAGGATGAACCTTGTGATGTTCTTTCTTTCTTACTGTCAATAAATCTCATGAAATCACCAAAACCAACAAAGACAAGTACAGGCTGTATATCTAACGCTGATCTTGTGTCCTCTTCCATCATGTCAGACTGTCGCGTGTCTACAGTAGCCCAGAACAGACAAACTAAACACCTTCATACCAGCAAGGAGAGGGTGAGGTGGAGCGGCTGCAGTTAGCAGCTACACCACTAGATGTCAGTAAATCCTAGACAGAGGTCCTTTAAGGTTCCCCTTTTCAACCAGTGAAGAACTAATGACCCCCAGACTGAATGACATTTTCTGTTATTATCCAGTGAATAATGAACAATAACAGCTGACAAGTCGACATTTAACCCAAAACACTGACCATAATAACTGCAGAAAGTTGTGTTGAAGATTTCCTAGTGAATATTTCATCAGACATTTTATAAAATAATCTCACATATGTAAAATCTTTCTTTTTTGACAAATGAAGTTTTTCTTCTTTAGTAGTTTTAACTTTTCTAATGTAAGACAAGCCTGTTAAGCACATAGTGAAGGCTCTGCAAACATGGCCTGTGTATTTATACTGTGAGATTTTATACATCCATCTTCTGTACCTGCGTATCCTCATCAGGGTCGCAGAGTAACGGCTGCCGATCCCAGCTGCATTGGGTGAGAGGCGGTATATGCCCGGGACAAGTCGCCAGCTCTGAATAACAAACTAAACTCTAAAAATAATTGGGGTTTTGTATAAATGGATGAGATATAGGTCAACTGCATTATTTCAATCAGGTTTTCTTACATACCTTAAAATCGAACACTGAAACGTCACCGGACACGTCTATGTCACGTCACGGTACGACACTGTTTTGGTCCGTCCTGCACGCAACTGCAAACCCCACCGGAAGTGTTTAGCCCTCCAGACTTTGTTTACTTGCTCATTGTCCTGGTTTATGTGCTTCTAAATATGCTTCTACATGTGTAAATACGCTACATAGTCATGCATACATAATTTGTTTTGCTTTTTTCTGTGTTTTATTTTGAAAATCCACCAGCTTCCCCATGCTGTTGCTGTTTCTGGCTTCCTGTCAGCTCGAGGTGCTCTGCGTTAAACTGAGGTGGGCGGCTCGCGGCGTCCATCAAAAATAGAACAGCGGCATTGAATTCAACGCGGCACACACACAATGCTTCCGCGCCCGGTGGAGTTTAGTGGTAAGAAGGCCTCTCGATATGCTGTGAACTTCTTTAACTGTCGTTTTTAGATAGTTTAGCAACTACAAGTTATAAAATATCCTGTTTAGTATGCTTCATGATCAAATAACAAAATAATTGATATTTATTTGTATTTTATATTTTTATATTTTAACTAATGTTAACTATTTTTCTCCCTCTCAAATGTATCAAACTTGAGAACCAACACGTTGCTGGTGGTCATTTCGTGACATTTGCTGATAATTAAGGAAAATATGTAAAGAAAACACGAGTCTCACCGCTTAATGCCAATTTTTGATTTATTAAGGGATTCAATTTATTCTGCTCTCTTGTGAACAAAATTACAAAAAAACAGCTCAATGACGTCCTCCGTGTGTTCACAACCTCGTGTTCCTCGTTTTATTTGCAGTGATTCTTCCCGTACACGTAAACAAGCTGTACAAAACTGAGCTGAGCCTTTTTTCAACGTTTTCTGCTTCTTTTCTCAATTTTTTTGTTTTTTTGTTTTCACAACATACAACTTGCATCATGATTACAACAATCGGCAAATATCACACACCCACTTTGCAATATTCAAACTAAACATTTTTTCTGTGCAATACAAAATAAATGTACACATAATTTGATTTTTTTTTCTCCAAAAAAATAAAAAAATCGCTGTTATTTACAAATCCCACAACAAAAAAAGTAAACATTCTCCACACCAGTTTGCTTTGACGTTGAACTCAGCAGAAGCTCTTATTATTAACATGTTGTATAATAATTTTTGTTTGTACAGTTCTTTATTTTTTATTTTTTTAACTATATTTCACCTCATGTGGTGTGAGTGAAAAACGCACCTATGATACGGATATCTACATGAGAAACTTTGACGTATACTTTGCTAAGTGACCTTCAAAATAAAACAGGAATGCAGCTTTAGTGTGTACATGTAGTGTGTAATGTACACGGTATGCCCCATTCAAGTATTTAAATCTGTGTTACAGGAACTGTTAGTATTTAGTTATTGTCAGTAAGGGCAGAAAAATGAGTTTTGCGTGACGTGAACGGTTTTAAATTTGTTGGTCTTTCTTCTTCTTGTTTAAACCGCCGGGACCTTTTCCACAAAGTAAAAAACAAGTGAATTTTTTATGATTAAAAACAAGAAAAAGCCGACGATTCGTTAAAAGAAGTCGCCTGCAGACGTCGTATCTAATTGCATCGAGGGGAGGGAAATAAAGTGAAAACACTAGACGAAATCTACAAACCACAAAAATGTACTTTACTACACCAAAAAAACAGGTGTGAGAAATAAAATCTATACATATATTTACTGATTTTTCACACCCGCTCCGTCGTTTTCGAGTTCACCGTTGCTGTTCCCTTTGCTTATGGTCTGTGTAAGAGGCAGTGTTTTATGGCAATAAAAGGTAGAAGTCACATGTGCATATCATGCTGCACTAATATAGTGCAATGTAGAGCCTGAAACAACAGAAAAAGGTGGAGGCTGGCAGGCAGGGCCAGGCGCTAGTTTCCATGAACAACTGATTGCAGGCTACTCCCTCCATCAGCATCGCACAGATCAGTTTATCCCATAAACACGAGCCTGCGTGCCTCTAAATGCGGGCAAAAAAAAAAAGGAAGAAGAGGAGGAAATGCCTTCCTTTTGTTCGACTGTAAAAGAGATTTGAGTCAAAACCCAGTTGAGGATTGAGAAAAAAGGAATCCAAACCTTTTTATGGAGATTTTCTCCCTCCCTCTCTTCTTCTTCCCCGCGGTGACTTTTGGCAACGTACGAACCGTCAGAGCATCCTAAGCCTCCAGCTACTCAGCATTTTTAGGGACAAGCAGGGGAAAAAAAGCGCGGGGGGAAGAGTTGAATCTTGTGCTGCCATGTTCAGAGACAGCAGAGGAGCTGGGAGACTTTTCTCCTGCACCCCAGCTTATTCCCCTGTGTCTGAAGTGAGTCTTTTCTTTTACAGAAATGTGGACGTGTAGGAGGTGGAGGGGCAAAGCAAACAAAAAAAAAAAAAGGCATTTCGTTGAACAGGTGGAAGGTCACGAAGGCTCTAAGCAAAAAAACAACTTTGAAAAAACAAAAAAAGGGAGTGAATGGAGTTCTACTTGAAATGGTTTCAAACCCCACCGATGTCTCTGCTTATTTGCCGTCATTTCTTCTCCGCTCTGTGACGTGTCCGTTCACAGCTGCAAACATCCTGTCCCTCGCTCGCGATGGCTGTGGTTGATGCTGTGGGTCTCTATGACAGGTGACAGGTGCTCGGTGGAAGCGTCTCCCCAGAGAGAGGACTACATGTCCGTGTCCCCGTCGTAGGCGAGAGTCAGAGGTTTTAGTCGGTTGTTTTGTTGCCTCTGTCTCTGAGGTCTCTTTGGCTTTTTGCTGTGTGGGGAGATAAAAACAGAGTCAGGGTGGCTGCGGAAGAAAAAAACAATCTTACTGTGAACGGTACAACAACTCAGACCGTGTTTCACGGAAACTTGGTTGTGATTATGAAAATGAAGATGGTGATGAGGCAGCACATAAAGAAAGTAGATCTGGATACAGTTTAAGTTGTTGGTTCCCAACAATCTACATAATTTACTGATCACTTTTTAAATATACCAGTAGCATGCTAACCCCGTACGAGCCAGCTCTCAGCCTTAGATCGTTACATCAATCATCAATATCCGTGATATCCGTGATATCAAGGATATCACTGATAAAGGATATCATGGATATCACGGATATCAAGTCATAGTATAGTAAAAAAAATCATAGTATAGTATGGCAAAAAAAAAAAGTCATAGTTTAGTAAAAAAAAAGTCATAATATAGTATGGTAAAAAAAAATCAGTTTAGTATGGCAAAAAAAAAGTCATAATTTAGTAAAAAAAAAAAAAAAGAAAAGTCAGTATATACTATCACGGATATCAAGGATATAGTAAGATACTAGTAAGATACAGTCGTTCTACTAGTGCACAATATTGTCTTACTAGTGAGGACAAAAAGCTGACTAGTACATGGACCTTAAGTCCGATATCAAGGATATTGAATAAATGCTCAAACGGCTTTCCATATCCCTCCAGGGAGGAAAAAAAATCACCCTTAGAGGGAAGACTGAAGATGATTTCTACTTTTGTACTTCTCTGAGCTGTCAGCCTCAAATACAAGATCATGTCTTAAAGCACCGCGGTGTCTAATTCAAGACTGTCAGAAATCCAGTGTTTTATATTGTGCAGAAAAAGACAGTAAATCTAACGTTTAGTCATGCTCACGTGTGTTCTTGAATTTTAATTATTCCTTGCAGGACAGTCCAATTAATACTTCTGAACAAACTTTCCTGCAGACTTTGAGCACAGAAACGTGCGATGCAGTGATCTCTGGAGTATTGAGATGCTTGCACAGAGGAAGAAGAAGGAAAAACTCTGGAAAGTTGGTAAGACAATCAAGGAGCACCCGGGGGACTTTTCCTCTGAATAGTTTCTGTGATGAAGAGCTGACAAAAATCACTGCCGAACGTCAACAAACTGCCGCACCCACGGATATCATCCCGGCTTCGGCAAAGTTTATTCATGTTGACAATTACAGACTAGGAATACCTCTAAGGCAGCAGCTTGTTTTCATTATCAGTAATCTCTCCATGAAACATTTTGGTCCATAAAAGTTCAGAAAATTGCAACGAAAGCGCTGAACATGGACAAACTGTACAGCTTGGGCCCAAAATACTGTTTTAATACACGTCAAAGAAAAGCTAGAAACTACAAACTATGATCACCAAAACAGCTCAAAAACAGTTATAGTTTCAGTTTTGAGGATTCCTGCAGAGATAGCTGAAGCAAACGTCAGATTTAAGACACTATGCATGTTCAAATGTGAGTACAGAGAAAACACGTCATTATGTCTAATGTGTAAAAACGATAACGAGCTCTGGATTTGGCAGGAGATGAAATAGGAGGGAAATAAGAGGGGAACGTGATGCCCTACTTCCTCTTTCGGCCACAAGAGGGCAGCGTGACATCGTGTTAGAGACACTGTAGATTCAGATTTGATTTGTGGCACTGACTCGAGTCCCTGCAGTAATATTCAAGTCTCCTTTGTCTTATTGTCTCTTTCAGTCTGCTGATGAAGTGTTAGGAGATCTGCGCTCTCTACCACAGCGTGAAGATCTACATTAACCAATGGGAAGACGTCTTACTACGGAGCTACAGCAACACTGACATCCTCGTGGGAGATGTAACAACACAATGTAAAAGCAAATACTTATGTTTGTGCCGACACTGGGTCATCACATCTCGTGTGACGGTGATTCAGCACTACCAGGGGATTCTGTGCTATGTTAATATATCTGTTTGGACCATCTGCTCAACACGGAGTTTATCATCTGACCTTGTAAGTTAAAATAAACGCTGTGAAATTTAAAATGGACCGATGTGCTTACACAGCCACAAGTGATGAAGTGATGACAAACAAAAAGGTCGCAGCTCGCATGTCGTGACACTATGCCAATGTTGCCGAAACAGTACTCCTCTCCACAGCTCTCATTTACCGATGTTTCATGTTCTGTGCTTATTTTTGTGGGCCTTTATGAGCTTCACTTGACAGAGATGAGCGAGCCCCTGATACACACGTTTTTAATGTTGTGTGTAACAAAATATTAAAAATTGGATCAAACAGTGTCACAACTGACAGATGTTCCCGGTGGAGTTTCAAAGTCAGGGTGTTTACTGAATACTGTAGTAATTGTTATTATTGTTTACTACTTTATTTCAGCTCTGTAACACTGATAAATCTATTTTTCTGTTGTGTTACTCAGTAAAAAAACACTCTCGCGACACACTGTCGCACTCCTGCCTCTGTGTATTTTTGCTCTTTAAAAATATTTCTACATCTTGGACAATTTGCTCACTCCTTTCTGAGTTAGATGATAATATTGATATCACTATCACGTCTGTCTGCTAAATATAAACGGTAAACGGCTTAGCACAAGACTAGAAGCAGCAGCAAACGATTGTATTAATTAGTAGCCCATGTGCAGTTTATTGTAACATCGCAACTGTTTTGCTCGTCTGTAGATGTTTAACAGATTAAATATGTAACAATTCATAAACATTAACTCTAACCAAGATGTTTTTTATGTCTGAATCTAACCAAACTTTAACCACAAATAAGCTGTTAAATGTATAAGTGTAGGCAGTCCAAATACTGACAGAGCCAGCTGAGCTATTTCCTCCTGCTTTTAGTCTTATGCAAAGCTAACCGTCTCCTGGCAACAGCTTCATATTTAATGACAGACATGAGAGCAGTATCAACCGTCTGATTTAAACTCTGTGCAAAGCAGATAAGCTCATTTCTACGTATGTTGAACGGCTTCAGCACTTTGAGGTTTCCAGCTACCAGCTCCTTAAAACTCAGGATCACATCCTCAAGCACAGCAGGCTCCACGACAGCACCAGTACTACAACGATACACCAAACATCCAGAGCTTCAAGCGCCTCCTTTAATAACTTTTGGATATGATATCACGGATATCCATGATATCCTTTATATCAGTGAAATCCTTGATATCAGTGATATGACTTTTTTTCCCATACTATACTATGACTTTTTTAACCATACTAAACTATGACTTTTTTTTTGCCATACTATACCATGATTTTTTTGGGCATACTATACTATGACTTTTTTTTTTTTTTTTTACATACTATGACTTTTTTTTATCCATACTATACCATGACTTTTTTGGGCATACTATACTATGACTTTTTTTTTTTTTTTTTTTTTTACATACTATGACTTTTTTTTATCCATACTATACCATGACTTTTTGGGCCATACTATACTATGACTTTTTTTTTTTTTTTTTTTTTACATACTATGACTTTTTTTTATCCATACTATACCATGACTTTTTTGGGCATACTATACTATGACTTTTTTTTTTGACATACTATACTATGACTTTTTTTAGCCATACTATACTGACTATTTTTTTTTTTTACTATACTATGACTTTTTTTTAACCATACTAAACTGACTTTTTTTTTGCCATACTATATACTATGACTTTTTTTTCCCCCATACTATACTGAGTTTTTTTTTTTACATACTTGAGTTTTTTTAACCATACTAGACTATGACTTTTTTGCCATACTATACAGTGACTTTTTTTTGCCATACTATACTATGACTTTTTGTTTTACTATACTATACCATGATTTTTTTGGGCATACTATACTATGACTTTTTTTTTTTTTTTTTTTTTACATACGACTTTTTTTTTTTTTTTTTTTTTTTACATACTATGACTTTTTTTTAGCCATACTATGCAGTGACTTTTTTTGCCATACTATACTATGACTTTTTTTTAACCATACTAAACTGACTTTTTTTGCCATACTATAGTATGACTTTTTTTTGCCATACTACATACTATGACTTTTTTTTCCATACTATACTATGACTTTTTTTTTTTTACATACTTGAGTTTTTGTAACCATACTATACAGTGACTTTTTTTTGCCATACTATACTATGAATATTTTGCCATACTATACTATGACTTTTTTAACCATACTAAAGTATGACTTTTTTTTTTTGCCATACTATACTATGACTTTTTGTTTTACTATACTATACCATGATTTTTTTGGGCATACTATATTATGACTTTTTTTTTTTTTACATACTATGACTTTTTTTTAGCCATACTATACAGTGACTTTTTTGCCATACTATACTGACTTTTTTTTTTTTTTTTACTATACTATGACTTTTTTTTAACCATACTATACTATGACTTTTTTTAACCATACTAAACTGACTTTTTTTGCCATACTATACTATGACTTTTTTTACACACTAAATTATGACTTTTTGCCATACTATACAGTGACATTTTTGCCATACTACATACTGACTTTTTTTTCCATACTATACTATGAGTTTGTTTTTTTTTACATACTTGAGTTTTTTTAACCATACTATACAGTGACTTTTTTTTGCCATACTATACTATGAATATTTTGCCATACTATACTATGACTTTTTTTTCAACCATACTAAACTGACTTTTTTTTGCCATACTATACAGTGACATTTTTTGCCATACTATAGTATGACTTTTTTTTGCCATACTACATACTATGACTTTTTTTCCCATACTATACTATGACTTTTTTAACCATACTAAACTATGACTTTTTTTTTGCCATACTATAAAGTGACTTTTTTTTTGCCATACTATCCTATGACTTTTTTTTTTTTACTATACTATACCATGACTTTTTTGGGCATAGTATACTATGACTTTTTTTTTTGACATACTATACAGTGACATTTTGCCATACTATACTATGACTTTTTTAACCATACTAAACTATGACTTTTTTTTGCCATACTATAGTATGACTTTTTTTTGCCATACTACATACTATGAGTTTTTTTTGCCATACTATACTATGAGTTTGTTTTTTTGTTTTTTTTTTTACATACTATGAGTTTTTTTAACCATACTATACAGTGACTTTTTTTTGGCATACTATACTATGAATATTTTGCCATACTATACTATGACTTTTTAACCATACTAAACTATGACTTTTTTTTTACTATACTATACCATGACTTTTTTTGGGCATACTATACTATGACTTTTTTTTTGGCATACTATACAGTGACATTTTTTGCCATACTATACTATGACCTTTTTTTGCCATACTATACAGTGACTTTTTTTTGCCATACTATACTATGACTTTTTTTTTGCCATACTATGACTTTTTTTTTTTTTACATACTATGACTTTTTTTTTAACCATACTAAACTATGACTTTTTTTGCCATACTATACAGTGACTTTTTGCCATACTATACTATGACTTTTTTTACACACTAAACTATGACTTTTTGCCATACTATACAGTGACATTTTTTGCCATACTATAGTATGACTTTTTTTTGCCATACTACATACTATGACTTTTTTCCATACTATACTATGACCTTTTTAACCATACTAAACTATGACTTTTTTTTTGCCATACTATACAGTGACTTTTTTTGCCATACTATCCTATGACTTTTTTTTTTACTATACTATACCATGACTTTTTTGGGCATAGTATACTATGACTTTTTTTTTGACATACTATACAGTGACATTTTGCCATACTATACTATGACTTTTTTAACCATACTAAACTATGACTTTTTTTTGCTATACTATACTATGACTTTTTTTTTGCCATACTATACTATGAATATTTTGCCATACTATACTATGACTTTTTTAACCATACTAAAGTATGACTTTTTTTTTTGCCATACTATAAAGTGACTTTTTTTTTTGCCATACTATACTATGACTTTTTGTTTTACTATACTATACCATGATTTTTTTGGGCATACTATACTATGACTTTTTTTTTTTTTTTTTACATACTATGACTTTTTTTTAGCCATACTATACAGTGACTTTTTTGCCATACTATACTATGATTTTTTAACCATACTAAACTATGACTTTTTTTTTTACTATACTATACCATGACTTTTTTTGGGCATACTATACTATGACTTTTTTTTGGCATACTATACAGTGACATTTTTTGCCATACTATACTATGACCTTTTTTTGCCATACTATACAGTGACTTTTTTTTGCCATACTATACTATGACTTTTTTTTGCCATACTATGACTTTTTTTTTTTTTTTTACATACTATGACTTTTTTTTTAACCATACTAAACTATGACTTTTTTTGCCATACTATACAGTGACTTTTTGCCATACTATACTATGACTTTTTTTACACACTAAACTATGACTTTTTGCCATACTATACAGTGACATTTTTTGCCATACTATAGTATGACTTTTTTTTTGCCATACTACATACTATGACTTTTTTCCATACTATACTATGACCTTTTTAACCATACTAAACTATGACTTTTTTTTTGCCATACTATACAGTGACTTTTTTTGCCATACTATCCTATGACTTTTTTTTTTACTATACTATACCATGACTTTTTTGGGCATAGTATACTATGACTTTTTTTTTGACATACTATACAGTGACATTTTGCCATACTATACTATGACTTTTTTAACCATACTAAACTATGACTTTTTTTTGCTATACTATACTATGACTTTTTTTTTGCCATACTATACTATGAATATTTTGCCATACTATACTATGACTTTTTTAACCATACTAAAGTATGACTTTTTTTTTTGCCATACTATAAAGTGACTTTTTTTTTTTGCCATACTATACTATGACTTTTTGTTTTACTATACTATACCATGATTTTTTTGGGCATACTATACTATGACTTTTTTTTTTTTTTTTTTTACATACTATGACTTTTTTTTAGCCATACTATACAGTGACTTTTTTGCCATACTATACTGACTTTTTTTTTTTTTTTACTATACTATGACTTTTTTTTAACCATACTATACTATGACTTTTTTTTAACCATACTAAACTGACTTTTTTTTGCCATACTATACTATGACTTTTTTTACACACTAAATTATGACTTTTTGCCATACTATACAGTGACATTTTTTGCCATACTACATACTATGACTTTTTTTTCCATACTATACTATGAGTTTGTTTTTTTTTACATACTTGAGTTTTTTTAACCATACTATACAGTGACTTTTTTTTGCCATACTATACTATGAATATTTTGCCATACTATACTATGACTTTTTTTTCAACCATACTAAACTGACTTTTTTTTGCCATACTATACAGTGACATTTTTTGCCATACTATAGTATGACTTTTTTTTGCCATACTACATACTATGACTTTTTTTCCCATACTATACTATGACTTTTTTAACCATACTAAACTATGACTTTTTTTTAACCATACTAAACTGACTTTTTTTTTGCCATACTATACTATGACTTTTTTTACACACTAAACTATGACTTTTTGCCATACTATACAGTGACATTTTTTGCCATACTATAGTATGACTTTTTTTTGCCATACTATACTATGACTTTTTTTTGCCATACTATACTATGACTTTTTGTTTTACTATACTATACCATGATTTTTTTGGGCATACTATACTATGACTTTTTTTTTTTTTTTTACATACGACATTTTTTTTTTTACATACTATGACTTTTTTTTCAACCATACTAAACTGACTTTTTTTTGGCCATACTATACAGTGACATTTTTTGCCATACTACATACTATGACTTTTTTTCCCATACTATACTATGAGTTTTTTTCCCATACTATACTATGAGTTTTTTTTTTACATACTTGAGTTTTTTTAACCATACTATACAGTGACTTTTTTTTGCCATACTATACTATGAATATTTTGCCATACTATACTATGACTTTTTTAACCATACTAAACTATGACTTTTTTTTTGCCATACTATACAGTGACTTTTTTTTGCCATACTATACTATGACTTTTTTTACACACTAAACTATGACTTTTTGCCATACTATACAGTGACATTTTTTGCCATACTATAGTATGACTTTTTTTTGCCATACTACATACTATGACTTTTTTTGCCATACTACATACTATGACTTTTTTTTTTTACATACTTGAGTTTTTTTAACCATACTATACAGTGACTTTTTTGCCATACTATACTATGAATATTTTGCCATACTATACTATGACTTTTTTAACCATACTAAACTATGACTTTTTTTTTGCCATACTATACAGTGACTTTTTTTTGCCATACTATACTATGACTTTTTGTTTTACTATACTATACCATGATTTTTTTGGGCATACTATACTATGACTTTTTTTTTTTTTTTTTTTACATACTATGACTTTTTTTTAGCCATACTATACAGTGACTTTTTTTGCCATACTATACTGACTTTTTTTTTTTTACTATACTATGACTTTTTTTTAACCATACTATACTATGACTTTTTTTTAACCATACTAAACTGACTTTTTTTTTTGCCATACTATACTATGACTTTTTTTACACACTAAACTATGACTTTTTGCCATACTATACAGTGACATTTTTTGCCATACTACATACTATGACTTTTTTTCCCCATACTATACTGAGTTTTTTTTTTTTTTTTACATACTTGAGTTTTTTTAACCATACTATACAGTGACTTTTTTTTGCCATACTATACTATGAATATTTTGCCATACTATACTATGACTTTTTTAACCATACTAAACTATGACTTTTTTGCCATACTATACAGTGACTTTTTTTTGCCATACTATACTATGACTTTTTTTTGCCATACTATACTATGACTTTTTGTTTTACTATACCATGATTTTTTTGGGCATACTATACTATGACTTTTTTTTTTTTTTTTTTACATACTATGACTTTTTTTTAGCCATACTATACAGTGACTTTTTTTGCCATACTATACTATGACTTTTTTTTAACCATACTATACTATGACTTTTTTTTAACCATACTAAACTGACTTTTTTTTTGCCATACTATACTATGACTTTTTTTACACACTAAACTATGACTTTTTGCAATACTATACTAAACTGACTTTTTTTTGCCATACTATACAGTGACTTTTTTTGCCATACTATAGTATGACTTTTTTTGCCATACTAAACTATGACTTTTTTTTTTTACTATACTATACCATGACTTTTTTTGGGCATACTATACTATGACTTTTTTTTGGCATACTATACAGTGACATTTTTTGCCATACTATACTATGACTTTTTTTTGCCATACTGACTTTTTTTTTTTTTTTTACATACATGACTTTTTTTTACATACTATAACTTTTTTTTAACCATACTAAACTATGACCTTTTTTTGCCATACTATACAGTGACTTTTTTTTTGCCATACTATACTATGACTTTTTTTTGCCATACTATGACTTTTTTTTTTTTTTTTACATACTGACTTTTTTTTTAACCATACTATACTATGACTTTTTTTGCCATACTATACTATGACTTTTTTTTTTTTTTTTTTTACATACTATGACTTTTTTTTAACCATACTAAACTGACTTTTTTTTGCCATACTATACTATGACTTTTTTTACACACTAAACTATGACTTTTTGCCATACTATACAGTGACATTTTTTGCCATACTACATACTATGACTTTTTTCCCCCATACTATACTATGAGTTTTTTTTTTTTTTTTACATACTTGAGTTTTTTTAACCATACTATACAGTGACTTTTTTTTGCCATACTATACTATGAATATTTTGCCATACTATACTATGACTTTTTTAACCATACTAAACTATGACTTTTTTGCCATACTATACAGTGACTTTTTTTTGCCATACTATACTATGACTTTTTTTTGCCATACTATACTGACTTTTTGTTTTACTATACCATGATTTTTTGGGGCATACTATACTATGACTTTTTTTTTTTTTTTTTTACATACGACTTTTTTTTTTTTTTTTTTTTACATACTATGACTTTTTTTTAGCCATACTATACAGTGACTTTTTTTGCCATACTATACTATGACTTTTTTTTAACCATACTATACTATGACTTTTTTTTAACCATACTAAACTGACTTTTTTTTTGCCATACTATACTATGACTTTTTTTACACACTAAACTATGACTTTTTGCAATACTATACTAAACTGACTTTTTTTGCCATACTATACAGTGACTTTTTTTGCCATACTATAGTATGACTTTTTTTGCCATACTACATACTATGACTTTTTTTTGCCATACTATACTATGAGTTTGTTTTTTTGTTTTTTTTTACATACTATGAGTTTTTTTAACCATACTATACAGTGACTTTTTTTTGGCATACTATACTATGAATATTTTGCCATACTATACTATGACTTTTTAACCATACTAAACTATGACTTTTTTTTTTTACTATACTATACCATGACTTTTTTTGGGCATACTATACTATGACTTTTTTTTGGCATACTATACAGTGACATTTTTTGCCATACTATACTATGACTTTTTTTTGCCATACTATGACTTTTTTTTTTTTTTTACATACATGACTTTTTTTTACATACTATAACTTTTTTTTAACCATACTAAACTATGACCTTTTTTTGCCATACTATACAGTGACTTTTTTTTTGCCATACTATACTATGACTTTTTTTTGCCATACTATGACTTTTTCTTTTTTTTTTTTTACATACTGACTTTTTTTTTTAACCATACTATACTATGACTTTTTTTGCCATACTATACTATGACTTTTTTTTTTTTTTTTTACATACTGACTTTTTTTTAACCATACTAAACTATGACTTTTTTTGCCATACTATACAGTGACTTTTTGCCATACTATACTATGACTTTTTTTGCCATACTATACTATGATTTTTTTTACTATACTATAGTATGACTTTTTTTGCCATACTATACTATGACTTTTTTGCTATACTATAATGACTTTTTTTACATACTATACTATGACTTTTTTTTGCCATACTATACTGACTTTTTTGCTATACTATAATATGACTTTTTTTTACATACTATGAGTTTTTTTAAACCATACTAAACTGACTTTTTTTTGCCATACTATACAGTGACTTTTTTTGCCATACTATACTATGACTTTTTTTTTTTTTTTTTTTTTTACTATACTATACCATGACTTTTTTTGGGCATACTATACTATGACTTTTTTTGCCATACTATACTATGACTTTTTTTGACATACAATACTATGATTTTTTTTACTATACTATAATATGACTTTTTTTTTTACATACTATGAGTTTTTTTAAACCATACTAAACTATGACTTTTTTTACATACTGAGTTTTCTTTTAACCATACTAAACTGACTTTTTTTTTGCCATACTATACAGTGACTTTTTTTGCCATACTATACTATGACTTTTTTTGGGCATACTATACTATGACTTTTTTTTCCATACTATACTATGACTTTTTTTACATACCGAGTTTTTTTTAACCATACTAAACCATGACTTTTTTTTTTTGCCATACTATACTATGACTTTTTTTTTTTTTTTTTTTTACATACTATGACTTTTTTTTAACCATACTAAACTGACTTTTTTTGCCATACTATATTGACTTTTTTTTGCCATACTATACTATGACTTTTTTTTTGCCATACTATACAGTGACACTAACACACATACTAACATACATATATACATACATCCATCCATACATACATACTAACATACAAACATACTAACACACATACTAACATACATACATACATACATACATACAAACACACATACTAACATACGTACTAACACACATACTAACATACATACATACATACATACAAACACACATACTAACATACGTACTAACACACATACTAACATACTAACACACATACATATGTATGTATGTATGTATGTATGTATGTTAGTATGTATGTACATACTAACACACACTAACATACATACATACTAACACACATGCTAACACATATATACACATCTCCCAGGTGAAAGTCAGCAGCATTAACCACTGAGCTATCCAGTGAGCCACACACCCTCTGTGAAGCTACCAATGATGAACATTCATCTTCATAAGTGGAGATAGATAACAGTCAAGCTCAGTCTTTTTATCGTCAGTCTGTCTCCGTCCAGGTAGCTTGCATATCAGTGATCCTTGATATCATGTAGTAGTACTAGTGATATATTTTTTTTTTCTTACTAGTATAACTAGTAGAACAAAGTTTGTCTTACTAGTGAGCCTCCGAACCCAACATGTAAGGAGTTTGGCTGCACTAGTATGACACAATACACTACTAGTGCGCAACTAGCCCGCTACTAGTGTGCAATTGCACACTACTGGTGCGCAACTTCATTCAACTAGTAAGACATATCTGTAACATGTAAGACATTTCTGCACACTACTAGGACAACTTTGGCGTACTAGTAGGACAACTATGTCTTACTAGTGAAGCAAAACTGTGCACTAGTTGACATCTGCACACTACTAGTAGTACTAGTGAGGTGGTAGATGTTAACTAGTAGAATTTTATTGTGTCACTAGTAGTACTAGTAACGCACAGTTGCCAACTAGTGCATGTTCGGAGGCTCACTAGTAAGAAAAAAATATCTGTCACTAGAGAGCATTTTTGATGTTACTAGTACTACTAGTGGGCATTCTCACTGTTAATATTAGTACTAATAAGGTAAAATATACCTCACTAGTACTACAAGTGGACATTTTTGTACTTACTGGTAGTACTAGTGAGGTCAAAAATGCCTTACTATTGTTACTAGTGGGCATTTTGGTGCTACTAGTAGGGTCCAGGAGGCTACTAGTGCATGACACATGCCTACTAATAAGGCGTAGTAGTGTTACTAGTGCAGCACAGTAGTTTACAAGTAGGGTTTGATTGCGAACTAGTAGGCCAAAAGTGGCACTAGTAGTGTAATGTTACTAGTAAGACACAGTTGTTCTACTAGTGTGCCCTAAACGGCTAAAATCAACAGGTGACTACGATCTATGTGGTCTACACTCTAAAAAAAACCTACAGGGACTACAAGGATGGTTTCTTCTCACCTGCACCAGCACCTTCACTCAGCTAGTCAGGCCGGACATGTGACACTTTCAAGAGAGGTCACAGGGAAAGGTCAAGGACTGCAGGTTACTTTATACTGGAGGGTGTTTATGTGTTTGGGGGTGGGTGGATGAACCCTCCACATCCTCATTAGCTGCTGCTGCTAGTGGTGGTTTGAGCCAGCTCTTGGCAATCTGGACAGGTGTAAATCATCTCGTGTGCGTTTTGGCCGACCCAGACCGCCGTCCCGTTGGCGTCAGACTCTTGGGCCTTAAGAGAGCGATGCACCTTGGCACAGTAGCTGCTGCTCTCGCAAGAGGACGGCATGCAGGGGGGGGGGCAAAAAAGGAAAAAAACGTGATGTGAGGGGTGGCTGGACGACGGCGACACGGAGGGGTGGGGGTGCTTTAACTCAAAATATGGAGGGGGTAAAAATGAGGATGATGATGATAAATAAGGGGATAATTAAAACTCATAAACTCACCAAGCTAGGTATATCATAGACACTATGAATATGAGGAGCACAAAGGCTCCGGCTGCTACACCATACACCCACATCTTCAGCTTCCCATCTGTGGAGGAGGAGGCTTGTCAGTATATCTGTCTGTTAACACTCCAACACGCCACCGACGGCCATTAAAAGCTGCAACAATTCAGACTTGAACACAGAACAACAACATTTTCCACAAGTTACAGTGTAAATTTAATGTGTGAATCAGGTACCAGTGAAATACTTACCACGCCCCAAAGAACTGTTTGTTACAATATTACTTTGTGTCACCCTCCCACTGATTCAAGAGTCCAAAGATCTAATCACATTCCCAAATTAATCTCCATAATCATCGTGCACGCTTGCACCGAGGAGCTTTAATGGAAGATGTAAAAGCGGTTGGAAATATTCCCATTACTTAAATTTTTCCTCAGGAGAAAAGATGACAAGAGCATCATCATCGTGGTAATGTTACTGAGATTCTTTCCACTGCAAAAAAAAAACAAAAAACACCCACCACAACAGCACAACATGAAGCTCGTGGAAATACACCCCACCAAGATGATGATGTCTGCAGCCGTGGAGGTTGGCTGCGAGCCCTACGAAAAAGCTCAAACAACCGCAACTGGATTTTTAAAAAAATCATCAACAGCAAGCGAAGAAGAACTAATGAAGCAGGCAGATGAAGATCCCCAGGTGAAAAAAAAAAACATAATTTGCAACAGAAGTTGTTTAAAAAGATTGTGCCTCGTCATCAGTTCGAGCCAGGTGTGCTTTTTCATCCAGCCTGTAACTTTTACAGACTCAAAGGCTGCAGAGATTACTCTGACATTCACACACAGGCATGACAAGTCTGGATTTTTATGTTAGGTACCATAAAAGCTGCTCATGATTCTCCTCTGTAACGAGGGCAGTATATCTCCGAGCAGGTTTTTGTCAGATGGACTCTTTTTTTTTTCTTCCTTCTGTTGCAGCAACCTTAATTAATACCTGCCATGAGCAAAGGGCAAAAGCATTTGTTTGTATTGTACTCCATCCATTACTGGAACAGCACCTCCACTGCATTCAGTCCAAAGAACACAAGCTGGTAGGCTGTGAAGACTGTGAAATACATTATGCAGTGAGTACTTCATATGCGCCACAGGAGATCGGTGTTGTCAGATTTAAAAGGGGCTCTACTTCTTGACTAAAAGTCAGTCCCAGATTTACGTCCCCGCCATTAACACCCTCTTCACTCTTTTCACCTCTGTTACATGTCCATAGAAGCTGCCTGCTTGCCTAGCTCCGGTTCTAGCACAACACCAGCTCCGCTCCCCATCAGCATTTAACCTAAAAACGTCTTTTTCCAAGCGGTATGCAGACTAACACTCCTGACTCCTAACAAACTGAGCTAACAGCAGCTACAGCTGGCAGCAGTTTACTTCACTGTCCATCAGGAAACTTGCAGCCGGAGGACATCAGAGGGAAAACCAGAAAACATTTTCCCCATAAAATATGATCCAGTTCCACCAAAATCAGTGAAATAGCTGATGTTGTGTGACATAGCACTGTTAAGTGTTACATAATTCTCACGGGTAGTCGTACCCTGGAGCATAAGCTCTAGCGCGGGAGTGACAAAGACAGCATTCACCTGAATACACATCGGTGCAGCATCAACATGATTTAAATCTGTTATTTTCTGACAGAAAAGCTGCACAATGTTGCCTTTGAATGTGTTTCTCCTTTCCTCTCCAGAGGCCCCGCTCAGTATTTTCTTGGTACCTGATTCATGCAGTGATTTAACACTGTAAATACAGCTTCACCTTCATCCTTCTCAAAAGACAACAACATGTTTTAGACATTAGTGTAATGTAGAACAGCAGGAAGTGTGCCGCGAAAACAAGCCGACATTTGGAAGATAAACGATACAGGAGTTCGCTGTACGTGAGACGTGGAGGTGTCTGCTCCTGACAGACGTCAACTCAATCTGTTCTGCACTCTTGCATCCTGAATGTTTCTGTTGGCGTCATGCACCGCCGCCCTCGACGCTCAGTGCAGATGCACTTCTCAGATGTTAATGTAGCAGCACTTCAGATCAGGGTAGCGAGGTTCGCAGAGCCGACTGGAAACACGTCTGATGCAGCTTTGTTTTTTTAATACGTCATGTTTTATTTCATGCACCAGCTGCAAACGTGTTAAAACCTGATGTTAATTAGACGCTGTCAACACAAACTGGAAGTAAAGTACTCTCTGCTGCTGTCATGGTAAAAACCTCTTAACTTCACCTCAAGGATTACATGGTGCTCTGCACGCTGGACTCTCTAAGACCTTTTCCCTTCAGATAAACTTAAAAAGACGCAGTGGGCACTGGCAGGAGTGCTAGTGGAAATATTTTAAATACGTTCCTGACTTCAAACTTTCTCACTCCTTCAGGTCCAGCAATCATCGCCAAGTCACCGTGATTTAGAAGCGTTCATCTTGGCAGAGAGAGTATTTGTCTACAAATAATGTCACATTTTCAGTGAACGCGGGCTCTGTTTACCGTCATCAGTGGCTGCATGTGTTTTATTTCCACTTCTTTGTTGGAAAGGATTAATTATACTGTCAAACATTTGTAACATTTCCCAAAATATAACGCAGCCACATCTGAAAACCTCCTGACTTGCTGCACATTCTTGACTCTGAAGCATTTTTCATGCGGCGGTCTTTGTAATTACGACTTGACAAGTGGAAAATAGGAGCTTCTGAGGGTACATTAAGGCAGAGTTAGCTCACAAAACAACACGACAGTTAGGAAAAGGTTTTCACATGACAGCAACCAAACACCGCTTCTTTATGATGTACGTTCTTCATTTGATGATGGGAAACCTGACCTGGTCCGTAGGGCTGCAGGTACCAGGTCCGGCCGGTGCGTCCGGGCAGGATGGTGGTGGGCAGGGTTGGGTTAATGGCACGACTGGTCTTCACGTCACCTTTCTTGTCCCCCGCCGTGGGGATCTCCAGGATCGGGATGGGGGCGCACTGGTCCAGCAGCCCGGTGGGCGACAGCACCTCTGTGAATCCCTCCTCGCACATGCAGATCCCGTCCTGCGGGGGGCAGCGCAGAATCACATTCAAGGTTGAAGTGGATTTATGGATGTTTGGACTCATGTCACAAGTTCAATCCCTGAACGTCCTCAGCCACGTTAGTCACTCAATCTGGATAAAAGCATCAGCTTCCCACGGCTGTATTCATTACACAGAGAGCTTGTTTATGTTAAATACTCTGTTTGATATGAAGGGGGGTGGACAAAATATAAGAACACCTGTCTGTAACACACATTACAGCCTGCACGGTGACCATGAAGTCTAATGAAACACCCCTTTACAAGAAAAACCTGACTTTATCACCATCCACAGCTGTGTTAGGCTTCATTAGTTTTATCTGGGTGTACCTAATAAAACGCCACCGAGCGCCGACCGACCTCGGATCGTTCTGCGGGCGTTAAAGCTGCGGGGCTTCTGCCAAAACAATCCAGCTGATAACCGACCTTTTATTGCCAAGAATAAAAAAAATATACAAGCTATTAAAACGGATAAACTTTGAGATTCACCAGCTGCCGCATCTGCCGGATGTTAAACTTATTTTCCTGATTTGGATGCAGCACAGTTGAGTGACACTACAGGAAAATAGATTTTACCTCTTCATGCTGCCGTCATTTCATTCCCCCGCTGCATTCAGATTCAATTTCTGGCAGCGGTGTGTTCACAAAGAGTAGCGAGGCTGCCATTCATCCCGAGGACATGTGCTCTCAGGTTTATGTCTTTTTATTGTTTTGTTTTTGTGCATCTCAGAAATATTTCTCTATGAGATTTTCTCTTTATTTACAGTCGAATTGGTCACATGAGAAGAAAGAGGTGCTCACTTCACTGCAGAAAGACTTTGGCATGAGGCAGGGGGGGCTGCAGGAGCTGTTGTCCACCGGAGGGTTTCATAGCAGGACAGCCTCCTGCAGGCGAGAGACACAGAGTCAGTACAAGATGTTTATAAAGGAATACAACGAACACCACCGCCGTCTGGGAGCCTCAAGAAAGAAACATATTAAAAAACACAGCCTGCCATAAAAACTAAAGTCAACACAGCTGATGCAGCCAGCTTTTTTAAAAACTATTTTAGGTGAACGACTACATTTACATTGGTGTGTTACAGCGGGGATGAACACCGGCTGCCATCGCCCACCACCTCCGCTTCTTATAGAAACAAGTCCCTGTTTTTTTAGAGCACCGTGTTACATTTCTGACATATTGTGTGTAAATTTTGCCTCCTACATCGAACTGTCAGTCACAGGCGGGAGACTTTACTGCCGAGCTTCCTCGACTCACTTTCACGACAGATTCAGCAACACAGAAAACGCTCAAACGTTTTGACCCGAGGTGAAACATCCTGAAACATCTCGTCACCGGCTTAATTTGTACAGAAGAACTCAGGTCCTTTCATTTCAGGAGGATGCATTATGAAGCTGAAATGATCGGGTGATTATTTGGTCAGTGAGTCGAGAGAGGAGTCATTTTTTAAATGCCAAAAAGCATCTCAGGCTTCCACCTTTCAAATATCATCAAACTCTTCTAGTATCTTGTTTTTTTGTGTTAGCTAGGATAAACTTTAATGATCCCACACTGAAATTAACTCCACAGCAGCTCGTTTGCAATAAAAAAATGACTCATAAATAAGAAATACGTAAAAGACAAGAAGTCATGCTGCTGTTAAAGAGTGACAGCTGCTGGAATGAAGGAGCTGAGGCAGCTCTCCTTCTTACATGGTGGAAGTAGCAGTCGGAGTCTGAATACGTCAGTTTGAGCTTTGGGAAGCCGACATGGACATTCTTCACTATTTGTTTAATCAACGGAACAATCATTGGATTATTCAGCGGTGAGGATAATCATGAGAAGGTGAAATAAAGTCGTCCAGAATTAACAAGAATTGAAGATACTGAAGAAACAATCAGGTCAAGTCGATTCAAACTTAATTTTGTGCAGCAGAAATATGTTTTTTTTCTTGTTAATCATCTTGAGGACACGATAGACTTACTCCCTCCTCAGGTTGGGAAGCGGGCATACATGTTCTTATCATGCAACTTAAAAAGTGAGCTGACGCACCGACCCGATTCTCCAAGAAACTTCTTGTATTATGAACCTGCCTCCTGTGTGTGAACCGTCTGTAGCTCTTGAAGAGCCGGAGATCTTCTGAGGCGGCGCGCGGCGTGAAGAAGCGAGACTCGTGAGTTTCTTACCGGTGACATTGAGTCCGTCTGAACGCTGACACCAGACGAAAGGGCGGGTGGAGTTTACGCTGCTGAACCATTTGTACTCGTAACACTCGCCCCCTGAGAGGAAAATAAAAAACAAATCAACATCTATACAGACTGTACAGTGGGAGTCTGTAGTCAGGACCATTAATCATAGAAGTGACAGATTAATAAAGCAGCTGCTAAGTTATGGCTGTATAATAGGCTGCTGTCATATAATATCTCTATCAGTGTGTCTTCACAGAGGGGTCCAGTTCAATGTTTTAATCTTCACTAAGAGCTTTTGCTTAATGACTTTCTATCAATGCTATTATGACTTTATCAATATCTCCATCAGTGCAGTAAATGACCATATTTCCCAGAGGAGTCCTGTGTAACCAATCATCAGTCTGGCCCATTCGTGAGCGTAAATGAACAATTTAACCTTGAACAAAGAGAAGATCTATTCTCCACAGGGCGCGGTTACAGTATCGCCGCCGCAGTCGATGGCACGGCTCTATCTGCAGCTTTCACGGGACGATTTGTCTGCGGCTCAGACAACTTCACACTTTATGTTCTTCACTTTTTTTCCAATTTCTTTCCCTCCCCTTTCTTCCTCCTCTCTCTCTGTGGTACAGCTCAGGCCATTTTTCAAATGTGTCAAGTTATCATTGAATCACTCACCACAGCCGGCACTTCCCACCATCTTTCCTTATTTTTTTTTTTTTACTTTTTTTTACGAGCAGATTGGAGTTTTACTACTATAGAAACATTTCTCAGAGGAAGCGGAAATAATCTCTGTCGTTGTGCGAGCCCCAAAAATATCACAGTTTTTATGAGGCATAGCTGAAATCCTCTGTGAGGGCCGAGACAGGACACGGCTGATTTTAAATCAGCCTATTAACTTAAGAAAAAGATTCATTATAAGTTACAAATGGACTGAACTTATGAAGAGCTTTACAATGTGCCCATTTTACTAATCCACACATCAGAGGAGGTCGAGCTGACGCAGAAGGTGCCTGGGACGTGAAGTGCCAAAAACTGCAGTTCCTCAAACGCCCACTTGAGTCTGGCTCCAGAAGTGAGTCAGTCTCCATAAGTCCCCATGTTAGACAGCAGAAATGTTACAGCCTGGTACAAAAAACAGTTTTGGTCTCTGTAGCTAATTTCCCCGTTCATGACAACTGTACTGAGGGTGAATTTATATACAACTCATCTGTTCACATTATATTAAGGCTTAAAGTTATGCAGGATTAAGAGCGTGGACGCTTTGATTTGATTGACAGTGTCATTACAGATGCTTGTTTGTGCAACCAGGCGTCATTCAACCCGCCTCAGGTCCACTGACGCCTCACAGAGCCTCTAGCACGGCTGTGGCCTCAGTGTTCTCCCTCAGTGTTAGGAATATTTTCTTCGAAATATACCGGACATTTTCAACCCCTAATTCCTGAGAAGACACGTTGGTCCTATTAGCTACTGGCTGAACATGAATGTGTAGGACAAGCGACGCGGTGAAACCTCCAACTGAAGCTCACGAAGGTCAGCAGAGAGACAGAAAATGTGGAGAGCGGTCTGATACTCGGAGAAGATCCCCGGCTGGGAATCAAAGCGCTTCTCTGGTATCTGCCTCACCCATTAGGCGACCGGCGCGCCCACACAAAAGTCATTTTTAATGTACCTATTTGATCCGTCTGTCCCTCGCCTCCCTTTCTCCTTCACCGCCCTCCTTCTTCCACTCTTTCCTCCTCCTCCGCCTCCGCCTCCACCGGTCTCGGCTTGGCCACTCCTCCTCCTCCTCTGCCTGGAGTGATGCTGTGAAACCAGGTCAGGCTAGCGAAGACTGCTGCTGGCCTTGTGTGCAGTAGCCAGGGAATGGAGGGGAAGAAGCGTGGGAGGAGGGTGGCTGCTACAGACTGTGCCCACGGCTACTGCATATATGTTGAGCTTTGGTGGTGGTGGTGGTGGAGGTGATTCACAATCCATATTACACCTAATGGGTGATTAAAGCGCCCGGGGAGCTGCAGATATCACAAGAGTAAATGAGTGTGGGGGTTTCCTCTGATTAGAGAGTCAACTCAAGAAATCCCATCAGTGAGAGCAGCAAGTGACCGAGCGCTCGGAGGGAAAAACAAAGTCACGGCAGCAGTTAGCTCTTTTGATTTTGTAGTTATATTTGAGGCTCAGCGTCGGGGATACACAGCACAGTCCCTTCTTCTCAGACTCTCTTTCTCTCCATGGTTCCTTCTGGTGTTTCCTGACAGCCCAACATGCCGTTCAGATGGACAGAAGATTAAATAGCCTGCGGGCATGACCCCGAATCAAAGTGTTAGCCCCCCGATGCGCTAACAAGCTCTCCATCCGTGCCTTCCACACAAGCTGAGACCGGCTTCATCATGTGCACTGGGGGTGTGGAGGTAAAGTAACTGGATAAATTAATCAAGTTCTGGAGCTGCTGGCTTGCTGCAGAGTTAATTTGCATGTGCGCTCATCAAAGGGGGTTTGCTCACCTGTGCAGGGCTGGGACTCCCACTCCTGGTCGGGACAGAGCTGCAGGTTTTCAGGCTCCTGAGCCAACACGGCTCGCGAGCGGACCTGCACCGAACCAAAGTCCACGCCGGCCCCCTTGACGCAGATGCTCACACACGAGCTCCAGTCGGACCACTCCATCAGGTAGCACTCACCTGCAGGGGCAGAGAGACAAAAGGCATCACTGGACTGTAAATTAGAGTCTGTGGAAAGGAAATACTTCGAATACTTCGAGCTGAAATGTGAAGTTAGACGGTAAAATCCTAAAAAAATATGAACCCTTAACCTCGAGTCAGGTGTGTCACAGCTGACAACCATCAACCAAACTTATCTCTCCAACCCGGTCTAAACAAAGCAGGCAGAGACGACTGAACTACATCTCTCTGGCATCACTTCACTTCCCTGTTACCTGTTCAGCGTGCAGTTTTTGAAATAACTGCACGATGACCTGTGAAAAATAAAATTGCAGACTCTGGCCTTGAGCCATATCACAGATCTTTTAATATCCTGTGTGCACAGCCTCAGATCCTCAGGCAGCTTCTTCAGGTTGGCTCTTCCAGAGTTTAAGACTAAATGGTGACCAGGTTTTTGCCATCAGGGGCCCCGCGCTGCCTGAAGAGCTACGGCTAATGAAATCAGTATTATCTCAGAATTCACATCCAGATTGACAAGATTAGCCGTATGTCCACTACTCATTTGTTTGTATCTCCCTGTTTTCACTCGCTGTATTTTACTTTGAAAGAACCGTTTAAAAAATATCTGCAGTGCAGCTTTAGTGTGGGTGTTCTCGTGGAAATCAGATCTTAAACTCCTGGCACCACCAAAGCAATATTTTTACGTATTTATCTGCGGATGAGAGCTTAATCTGGGCGAGACGGGGAAGGTTTGCGGCAGAGATACAAAATATGTATTTACATATCATATCGTGATGGCGAGATGCTTTGAAGATTTTCAGGAGGAAGGTGTTGAGTTCGAGATGCAGGGTGGGTTTGGTTTTGATCACAGCTGACAACTGCAGCTCATCAAACAGCGGGGTGGAGGAAATAGAACATGGGTCAAGGGTGGCAGTGCATGAAAGTGTGTGTGTGTGTGTGTGTGTGGATGCACCCTGCCAGAATTCCCAAGCTGTCCCCGGTCCTGCACAAAAAAAACAGACCTTGAATTTCCTCCCAATTCACACTACAGCACCTCCCTGCACAGAAAACAGCCTGTGTGCTTTTGATTGCCGTTTGATACTTCAGTGCTCCTGCAGTTTGGCAAAAGGGGGTTGGACTGACTTGTTATCTAGGGCAGCGTTTCTCAGTGTTTTCCATCTCCGGGACCAGCAGACATCTGATGAGGTTTTTTCTCTCCTCACTCTCTAAAATGAGAAATCTGCCAGTGGAAACACATGCCGCACGCTCTCACAACATCAAATGAATTCAAACAGTGGCGACGTTTCTTTAGCTAATCTATATTTTAGAGGGAGTGAATGATGAATGATCAATAATGAAGCAAAACACAGAGCACTTTGGAAATGAACTCCACATTTTGTATTTTGTCTCTTTTGGCAGAAGCAGGTAACAATAATTTCCCCTTCAGGGACCCGCTGACAGCTGAAAATAACGGATTTATATTTAAGCTGCGACTGTGTGAAAATGCAGCCCTCTCATCAGGCTGAATCATAAATTGGAGGGTTGAGTTTCTCCACCTTTTCTTATTGGTGTTTCCTATAGGAGATACTGATGTTTGCTCCTCTGGGTGCAGCTCGAGAAGATGAGTGCGGGGAAGCGTTGAAGGCGCTGCAGACCTGACGGACAGAGCTCACCTGTCTTGCTCTAAACTGCAGAGCTACATCAAAACCCAGCAGCTGACAAGCTTCTGTCACAAACCTGACAACAACTCATCAGAGCCAACCTTTAAAGCGCTAATCTCATCTGTGAGACGGCTGCTGGACGGGAAGGAGGTTTGGGAGTCGGCATCCTCGATGCTGAGCTGATATCATGCTGTTTTTGCACAGCAGTGCTGAGACGTCACCTGTTAATCAAAGTGTGGTCAATATGCTACAGTACTTGTATTGATTGCGCCCTCAGTAGACACAATGCTTCCCGCTGATGTTGCTAAATACCCACTACTTTAACTTACGCCGAAGGCTTTTACCGCCATGAAAGAGGATTTGTCACCGCAGCTCTTTAAAAAAAATCACAATACAAAAGTTTTCATGAGCCGTGTGTACCTTAAAATCAGACTTTTTGAACTGCTAAGCTCCCCTGAAGGTGAGAATTTATTATTATACCCACCCTGCATCCTCTCATTTAGATTTTTATTTCAGAGAAATCGTTTTATTTTCCAGGCAGGCTGCAAAATCTGAGCATAAATCTGATGTTTTATCATCATTTTTGTTTATGCACGAGGACATGAACATTTTTATCTATGACCAACAGCGCTCTGATTTACAGAGACGTTAAAAGAAAATGTCTCTATGCAAACCTGTAATGAAGCCGTAAGGGCCTGGAGCAGAGACGGCGTCGGGGGAGGCGGACAGTTCAACGTTTCTGGATAAAGAGTTTTAACCTGACTGCTTCCTGCCTCTTTTCTCACAGAGAACAAAGGAGACAGTCTGGGAAGCGGATCTCGAGCGGCGTGACTTAGCTAGATGTGGAGCAGTATGCAAATTATGAGACGATAAAACAAGCTGGTCCAATTTTTTTGTTAATTTTCTTTTGCTGAGTGTTAAATCAGCCGCGCTGGGAGAGAACGAACTCACCAGCAGGTAATTTGAGTTTGAGACCCCTTCCTCTGTGTTCTCATTTAAAAGCTCTTATTCGAATAACGCCAGAGAACAAATAAAAAGCCAGTTGCTGACAAACGCTGAGTAAATTACCTGAGACCTGCACTGCAACACTCACCAATACCCCAATCTGCTGCTCAGAGTATGTTCACATTATTTCCAGTCGGTTCTACTTTGCCATTGAAGTTCGGTGACACGCTGAGGCCACCCTGAGCAGAGAGACAGAGATGAATTCATCTCAGCTCAGAGTGTTGAAGTTAACGCACAAGTGCTAAAAACTGCAGTTCCTCAAACGTCCACTTGAGGCTGGCTGCAGAAGTGAGTCAGTCTCCATAAGTCCCCATGTTAAAGCAGAAATAAACATGTTTACAGCCTGGTACAAAAAACAGTTTTGGTCTCTATGGTTAATTTCCCCGTTCATGACAACTGTACTGAGGATTAGATTAGAGTAGAGTAGACTAGGTGAAAGAGGCAGGACAGCTAACATGGCCTACTGTCAGCGATTAACAAATATCATCAATAGATCAACAGGGAGATGTTTTACTAAAATATGATCAAATATATTTAGAAGTTTACAGAAATTCACTGTAATATGAATCTCGGTTACAATCATCAGTGACACAGCAGAAAAAATGCACTGCGAGGTAAAACCAGGAAGCTGGAGGCTGAGTGTGAAGCTGTTTTTGAAGGTGAAGTCGGTGTGTGAAGGCGACCGTGAAGGGTGGAGGGAGACGGTGTCTGGCAGTCACTGCAGTCTGACATGCTTCTGATTTTTAAGATTTACTTTATGTGGAGAAAATAGAAGGTACATTATCCTCAAACGGACAGATGGGTTGGTTACTTTAACTGAACGGCAATAAACCACTCACGGCTTCACGGCGATTAAATTAAACTATGCATCTGTGCGCGCTGCGTAATGTTCACAGCTTTTTGCTTTGCATGGTCGTACGTCTTCTAAATCACAACAGATGTCCAGCTCAGCATAAAGGCGGCGCAGAGATAGAAAAAAAAAAAAAAAAAGTCATCCTGTGCAGGTCGATCGCGCAGTGACACCGCCAGGTTTGAGGGTTTGTCACCTGCTGGGGCTACCCGTGCTGAAAATGTGTGCACACATGGCACACTAACAAGCTCTGGGTGGAAGCTCCAACCAAATGGCACATCGGCCTTCTTATAAGTCTTTGTTCTGCTCTTCGGCATATATCGCACGACGCTTTAAAAAAGTACATCTCTTCTTTCACAGCTTAGAAACGTTACCTCTGCCGAGACTTCTATTTCTACACATGTTGAAGGGGAGCGAGGTGAGACGTGGTATCAAAGGTGTTGAGAGGGCGAGGTCTCATTTAATCTGTGAAATGTAAGGAATGAATTAAACAGTAGAACCGAGGCGATATACTTGAATGCGATACTTGGGGTGCAGATTTGATATGTTTTAAGATTCTAAGACAGACAGTAGGAAACAATGTAATCATGCTATTTTATTTTAGTAACTGTAAATCATATTTCTATATATTTCATCAGATATTATTTGTGTTATTCAGCCGTGTTATTGCTTTACTACATATCGAAGTGGTAAATAAAACCGTCCTAGAAGGAAACTTCCACATTTAGCTGTTCCTCCTCATCAAGTCACTGCTGTAAGAATAATAAATTAAACAGAATATATGAATATATATATTCATATATATACAGTCTTTTTAAACCCTTTGGGAATTTTGAGTTTGAGTTTTGACCCTTTGAGGTTACTGTAGCTGCTCAGTTGAAGCCACACAGAGGTATTAATATGAAGGCGGCAGATATTACTTTATGCTATTCTCTTTTAATATATGCCTGTTAAATGTGAGCACACATGCTGCTTTATGTTAAGCATGTAAATATGAACACCCTGCTGTAACATAGAACACACCCGTTACACCCACATTTTACAGGTTTCTATTTCATTTCTTCTTCTATTCTTTAAAGTTTCTGTATTTGAGGTCTTAAGCTGTATTTTTTTTAAATATACAATATATAAATATGTAAATGAACTGCCTTTGTGCATCAAATGTGTCATATTAACTGCCTTGCAGTTGCAGCGAGCATGTTGTTTCACACGAGCCGTGCCTGTAATCGACGTTGAAAACACTTCTTCAATCTGTTCTCCTCTTAATCAGCGTCTACATTCATATGCGAGGTGAATAAATGCGTAAAATCTATTGTCATTTACAGCGCGGCAGATTGTTTTTCAGTGAGGCTGCAGCTCAGCTTGCCATTTTTTTTAGAAGCCCTCAGGGTTTTTGTTATCTCGCCCACACAGATTATTGATTGCACCCCTTTTTTTCTGTGTTATTTTATCTCTCTGTCTGTATATGTGTGTGTTTTAATCACTCCACTTCTGTGTTTTCTTCAATGTACAAATGAAATAAATTGAATTGAAGAGGTCGCAGCTTTCATTTGGATTCGCCTCTCGGCCTATTTCACTGAAAGAGCAGGTGGTCTAAATAGTTTCTGTCTTGCACATGAAACGGAAAATAGTTCCTGACAGCAGCCGCCTGTGGCTCGGCCAGACGCTTCAACAAACGCAACTAACAGCGTTCGCAGGTGGGAGACCTGTGAGGGATCATCTTTTGACCGCTGCTGCAGTGTTTTATGCTCCTCGTGTGAGACTTCTCGCTGTGAAGTGAAAAAGAAGCAGCCGTCGACTTTTATCTCGCCCGCCTCGCGGTAAGAACCGACATCAAGTAAACTGAGAGAAAATGAGGAAGCAAATTTGAGACTGAAATCTGCATGTAGAGCACAATGAAGACTTACTGCCTTGGCAGAGGAGAGGAGAGGGCTCTCTAAACTGCTACAGGCAATAAAATACAGCAGCTACCAGTAAAATTTGCTTGCATAGAGCTGCACAAAGCGTCTGCTGTAATGTAGTCCATTTATTCTGCCTTCAGGTAATTTCCAACCTCTGATTTTAGAGGTCATGACAGATACTGAGTGCTACTGGTTACAGATAATAAAACCTACCCTGAAACTTAAGTATTTTTTTAGAGGCTGCTTTGTGATATAAATCACACCGCTGACAGCGTCTGCTGTGTTCTGCTGGTTGAACACGAGAGTAGCTCTGCAATGCAAAGTAGATTATTTCACTTAGACCTTTGTTTAGACGCTCTGATGGTCAGATAGCTACACTGGACTCTGATAGTCTCTGCAGTAATGATGGTGGGTACAATGTGGTATTAACCTGTAGACCAGGGGTGTAAAGAGTAATTGCTACATATGTAGAGTTTCCGCAGGTTTCAACAAACTTTTATGCCATTTAAACTTGCCCAGAGCTCCTTCGCTTTTAATGTTGGTGGAGATCCAGATGCTATACGATGGTTTCTTACTGTGGTTGCAGGAGTTAACTTTAACTCAGTGTGAATACAGAACAATATCGACTGTTGTCAGGCGTTTTCCGGCTTCCCAAAGTTCCTAATTTAATCTTTTTCTTGCACAAGGTGCAGCAGGCTTCAGATGCGTTATTTTCCACAGGATTCTACCAAGAACTAAATGTGCTGTGCTTCAGCAAGATCTAACTGAACTTGCACTAACCAATACTAGAAAGAAGTAATGCCTATGTTTTTATTTTGAAAGCAAAAGACTGACAGGAAACAGAAGAGAGAGACCAAAGGGTGGAAAGGAAAGGAATCGATGCACCCGGATGAATGTTAGCAGAAACCATTTGAACTTGTTGATGTGGAGACACTAGCTGAGCTACACGTGCATCAGTTCCATTCATAATCCAATTTAAAGTCAGTTATCCGGCTACTTTTAGGCACAACCACAGATTCAACCAAATTCTTGTTTGCTACCGAAGCCATGTGCATTTTCAGAAGCATGACACCGACTCATGGAGTGATGTAAACACCCAATAAGCAGTCCTACTGTAAAGATAACTGCCAAAACTATGACAATCACATACAGGTTGTGAAAGCGCCCTCGCTGTTTCCACTCCTGTGTTTGGATGTGCTTTACACGATTGCTCATGCAGCACAGGAAACCTCAAAATTACCATTATTACCTGGGCAGGGAAGCGTACAGGGCTCCTTCAGTATGATCCGCTTGTCTCCGTCGATGGCCAGCTCCAGGCTGCTGCACAGCTCCTCGTCCACCAGGCTCCCCTCACCGTCACTGGAGCCGTCGGACACGAAGCAGGACAGGTTTCTGTAGCGCATGCCGTGTCCGCACACCACACTCTGTGACAGGACAGGACCACCACAGAAGAAGAAGGAGAAGAAGAAGGGAGGATGACGAGTTACCTCAGCGAGAGAGGGGAGTTATACATGCAGTTACAGCCTCGGTGACAGCTTAATACTGGTAATTTAGAGCCGAGCTAAAGCTGGAACTTTTGTCCATCAGCTATTTTGAGTCATAACTCAAAGTCAGACCACTAATAAAAAGATTAGTTTATGTCCAAATGCTTCTTAAATCATGGTGCAGTTATCAGTGTGTGCTACCTTTTACTAAGTGCATATAAATATCAACCATATAAAATATTAAAGCTCTTTAAAGCTGCAATCTGAGACTGATATACACGAGCATGTCTGGCTCAACATTTAATGAAGTTAAAGATTTCCATTGTTAAATGAGTTTTACGTTTTTTAGGTCTTACAAATATGTAATTAAAATCGACACAAAGATGCTCGTCGCTTGTTGTCTCCACACACTCGTCTTGGCAGAGTTTAATTCATGCGGTTAATCAACAAAAACACTGCTCTCTCTTTGGAGGACATAAATTACTGCTGAAGGTATCTCGATGATTTGTGTTCTAATGCTTGAAAAGGCAATTTTGTCCCTGTGCTGACTTACTCAAGCACATCGTGTTCAGACATAAAACAGATAAATGCTTGTGCCTGAAATTAAGTTATTATGGAACCATTTTAAATCATTAAAGTCGAATATTTGATTATTTTAGTTACTTTAGTTTATAATCCTTATTTTTAATGGGCAGCATCTTTTTCCATCCAACGCAGCATCTCATTCACTCTGCTACAAGCTCTGTTGGAGTTGCAGGTGCACTCAAAGTTAACTGTTACAGTTTTGTTGTTACGTCATAGACGTCTATTTATTGTGATATGCTAACCAGTTAGCCCCAGACCACCGTGTATCGTAATACCACTTTGTCCATCGAGAGGCCGTTATGCGTCACTTCAGCGTCCAGTCTGCCCTCAGTCCAATAACACCAAGGCGGTTTCTAGCTGGGTTTATTTTGTGGCACCCCTGCCTCTCAAACCTGAGGTAATTTTATCTTCTCAGAAGCTGCTGTAAATCACCTCCATGCTACATTCCCTACTGTCAAACTTTGTCAGTCTGGAACGTTGTGTTTGGTCCTGGTCGTGTTCTCTGGGACACTGCTGACCCTGGTTCTGATTGTAGGATACTCTCCAGTGCTAAGAACTCCCAGTCCAGACAGAGTAAGCAAATAGGATCTCTAGCTGGAAGCTACAGTTAGCAACAATCAGCGATTACTCCAGAGATATGCTGCCCCCTTCGGCCAATTCTTACATATTGCACCTGTAAAGAAAGCTAGTGACTCACAGTGACCTCAAATTAATGAAGAGCAAAGGCAGAGTTAATTAAGAAGGACCAGTGACCATAAATGAATGATACGAGGTGATATGTGCCCCTGTCTTCCCATAAAGCTACATCCACGCCTGCAAAGTTTTGTTTTATGCCATAAAGTGATGCAGCAGACGGCTTTAATAACCTGACCTGGTGGCACACAATGCAAAACCAAGTGTAAAGGCTGCCAAATTTCTTGGCTGAGGTATTGGTTTACAGTAATGTATCAGCATTAAAAGTGCATTAGATTGATTTTTTTACTGTCCGTCTCACGAAATAACTGCATGAGCAGGGATTTGATGGGGTTGTTCGTCAATACTAAAGACTCCATTACTTTTTGCCAGGTGCAGAGATTTCTGTATTTCAAAATCCACTTCTCGGCTCAAACTCTTGTGTATATTGATCTCAGCCGAGCATGGGACCTGTCAAAACTGCATTTCTTGTAGCTGACAGACGTCGATACGATCGTTATCAATTAACGTCCCTGGATTATGGTATAATGTTATGATTTATTGATACCTCCACCCGACACTCGGACCAGGGGCTGTACTGCCATCGGTAGCACGGTCGGACGGGACAGGGCTTCCACTGCTCCATCTGAGTAGGGCAGGGCCGGCCGTCGCCCTGAGAGGCCTGAACCACCGACCGCTGCCGCCACATCTTCCCTGGAGGAAACACACAGGAAGAAACATTTTTCATTTGAGGTTCGGGCATAATACGGCAAAGATTTGCATTGCCACAACTGCACTGTGGAATTGTTTGCAATTATTTGTTCAATAAAACAATTATCGTTCAGATAATAAAGTGAGAGCTGCTCAAGCTTGAAAAACAACACCACGCAGCAGAGTCCGCTCTGACTAATTCTCAGACCCAGTATTGAAACTTGAGTCTTGATAAATGTTAAATGTTCAGTGATTTGATTTTTCTGCTAAACCTTTGGGAGGTTTTGATTTCTTTCTGAAATAATACAATTATACAGAGCGTGTCGAGTGTCAAGCGGCGATGTTTTCTGCACAATAAACTAAATGTGGACAGATTTGGCACACACAGTGACCATTTGCAGCATTCATCCACACTCCCTCTGTAAACAACTCATTTGAAATGCATGTGTACGTGTTTGTTTTGAATGCATTAAATTAATGTTGCAGTGCACAAGAGCACTTCATTTAACAGAGCAGGGTTTACTAAATAGCCTGCACCTTTTTTTCCTCTGGAAATCTTGATTAGTTCTTGGTCCACTCGAGTTAAATGGCTTTTTTTCTTCCACATCAATCAGCAAACTCTCTTAAATAAATCCAATATAATACGGCAGCTAACACCTGAGAGGCTGTTTGATTTAAGTGCAGAATTGATGCTATGAATTGACTAGAAAACTTAACACAGAAACCCTCTACACACACGCACAGGTTTTAAAATGCAACCTTCCTATCTACCTGTTCTAAACCACCCACTCTTGAATCTCAGAACCCTTCATTTGATGCACATCCCACTTTCATTTTCACACCACCTAGCCAGCAATCTGCTCACCCCAGAAAACACCTTTACCAACCTACGACACCTTTCAACACATAAAATACAAATCAGCCATCCCACACACTGTACAACCTCATATCCTATTCCAACAAGAGAACAACCCACACACATACGCACACACACAAAAAAAACACATCAAATGAGGTCCCCTCTTGCCCCTTTAGCCTTCCTTAAACTTTTATCTTATTCCTTGTGATTTAACAACTATCGTTGTAGCGCCTGCTTCTTCAAAGCACTCCCCACAAGCCCCAAGGAGCAGGAAGATTTAATGGGACAGAATCAATTGTGTGAACTGCCGGAACAACAATCAGGCAAAAGGAGGACACATTTTCGCCGGTCATCTGGGAAGACTGTAGCGGCTTTTAAATAAACATTTCCTCTCTTTTTTTGCTTTTGTGAGTTTTTCTGGTCAAATGTCTCCAGGGGAGCAAGAAGTGTCTGATATAAGACTTTTTTTATTTTAGTTATCCAAGTATGTTTTGCTGAGCATGCATGTTTTTTTTTTCTCAGCCTCTCTATGCTTTAATACTTGTAGAGACACATACATGCACAGAAAACTGTTGATGTAGTAGACTCCTTTCAAACAAACCTGGCACAAATGGAAAAAAGCTTTGTATGCGGGCTCCTCGACATATTTTTTGCTTCAGATTCATATGTGTATAGATTTACAACTTGGAGCTGCCAAGCACAGCCTCGGTTTTCTAGTGCTGACTACAGAGCATCATACTGGACATCTTCTGCATTTAATTCTTCCCATTACAAGCAGCACAGCAGCTGTCAACAAAATGTCACACCTGTTTCTCGGTATGCAAGAAACACAATATTCACCCTTTCCTAACTAGATGCTGGAGATTGAATTTACCTCATAAAAAAGTAAATATGATATAATGCACAGATGTGAGCCATTGTATTATACAGTATTTATTCTGTAAAACAATCAGTGTCCAAGTGCCCAGGGCTTTCTGAGCTACATCAGCTCTCACCCAAAGAGTAAGAAGATGAGGATATCCGCTGTAGCAGCTTAATAACAAACCTCAGGCCTTGTGTGTTTAAAGGACATGAGATCTTAATAACCAACTTATAGATGTGTCCTTCATCAGTTTTAAAGGACTTATTCTTTAGTAGTCTTTATTTTGTTTTCTTATGCATGCGTATGAAGAAACAAGAAAGAAACGAAGCAACTGGCCAACAAAGGCAGGGAAGAAGAGGACTGCAAGACATTTAACATGTTTAATTGACCTCAAGGGCGCACACAGCGAGTTCAGATGATTAAAATGAATGTTTCTTTTCTAGAAAACTCATGTCAGACTACCTGATAGTGCCACAAACTGTCTGTATCAGCTTGTTCTAACTCTTCATCGAAGCACCACTCCAACAGAAAGAAATTCTTCTTGATGTCTGTTACATCATTCCAATTACATTTCTCACTGATTATTTTTTCTCAGATATGTGACTCATGCTATGAAATGTTTGGCTGCATAGAATCAGTTTGCAATGACTGAATCAATTGCGGATCAGTGAGGTTTAAGAGGTTAACACCATTAAAGCTGAATCACTTGCCCTCGTTATCTGTTGCAAGTTCAAGAACTTGATGTGTTTGGCCAAGACTGCCAAACTCAGTCTGTCTAGTCTGGCATCATATTTCATATCACGTCTTCAAAAAAACATTATAGACTAGCTTCAATGTGGGTATATTGCTTCTGTGTTAAGATGTGATGTGATGGAAGTGTTATGTCCTTTGTAAAAAGCGTGTTTGGATTCATTCATCACTTTGACATTCACACATCTGGTAAAACCAAGACGGATTGATGTTATTCCTGAAGCCCAAAGGATGAGACCCGAAATGCTGATAAGAGATACAATGGAGAGGGACAGAGAAATGTTCAGTTTGCAACGTATCTTTTACTTTATTGATGATGAAGACGTGACCGATACGTGAGTATTGTTAGTAGGTCACAAATTCCAGCTGCCATTAAGTCGGGATCTTGTCTTAGCAAAGATCTGTCTTATCTGTTATGAATCTTACCCTCGAGTCCGCACGTCTGCGAACACTCTGACCAGGCCGACCACTCCGACAGCTGACAGTTGACGGGACACTCGACCACACAGGAGATGTTCATCAACCACTTCTTCTCCAAATTCAACTGCGGAACATGTAAGGAAGTGAAAGGGAGGAGGGTAAACTCATGACACATCATCGGCACAAGCGAACAGTCACTGGCACTGCCAACTCAATCTGTTAGGGCCAGGCCGCAGCTTGACCTTGCAGCACTACAATTCCCAGAAGCCTCTATTCTGGCAAGGGACGAGAGACTATGCTGGGCAGCATCAGGCCAGCGGAGTTGGAACATCAGAGCTGCTGTGAAAGCTACTCTGACACAATGTGTTTTTGTGAATGAGCCAGTTGATGGAGTGGGCCAAGGGTTAAATAGCTGTGGGGACGGCTCAGCCACAGTCCGCCGGCTACAATTACAGGGAGCCGAGACACATTATGAATCAGTAAAAATGCTCTGCCTGAAGCAACGACAACAAACTCTGCATGGGAAAAGTTGTGAATATTTCATGTTGCTGTAGGCCTAATAGTACTGGAAGGGCACGGTAATATATTATAAAGAGTAATGTGATTAAGTCATTAAGAAAAACGAGTGTGCCACAGACAGAAAGTAAACACCGACTGGCCAAAAAACAAAAGAAGAAGACACACCTCCTCACAGAACTTTATATCCACTGATTTGCCGTCGCTGCGAACACAGTCCAGCATCCGGGTCTTGATGCCGCTCCCGCACACAGCGTTAGGACTCAGCTGACATGTGCTCCAGTCTGAGGAGAAACACAACATATATGTTAAAAACTGTCAATACAGGTGCATCAGAGCGCTTAGAATGCTGCAGAGAACTGTGGGTGCCTGGAAATACTGTTCAGAAAGTAATACTACATAATGATGCACAGCACAGCCGTATTCTTATAGCATCATTAAATCGACTCAGTTGCACTTCCTGTCTTTGTTTCTTTCGCACTGCAAATGGCAACTGGGACTGTCAACAAAAAGTCACATAGAGAAATACACTGATTGTACTCTGAAGTTTACTGTTTCTTGGTCAGACTCTTGCAGCAAAGTATTTTAATGCTCATATATAATATGCTAAAACGAAGTGGTCAGGGCTTCCTGAGCTACATCAGCTCTCACCCAGCGAGTGACAAGTAAAGCAACATAATGGGTAGATAATAAATCCAACAGTTGCAGAGTTTTTTCTGAACTGAACGTGGAAGAAGCTTCATTTTCTAATAACACTAACAGCTTAGCTTTTTTAATTGTTTGAGGGCAAGTTAAAGTCAAATCAAGACCATTTCCACGCCAAGACATGTGAATGTACAGTATGAATCCTTTCAATCTTCAACCTGGCCTATAATATCTTTTATTTACTTTATTTATTTGTTATTTCACCTATTATTAACCTATTTATTCAGTGGGTTATTGGCCTGTATGTGTTCATGACTGATATAAAAGCTCATGCATAATTATTATTGGTTATTAAACGCCAAGAGCTGTGTGTCTTTGAACATGTCCACTGATTCGTCCAATTGCCTCGGCTGTTTGTAGTTTCTCAATTATCTGCAGCCTCACATTCAACATTATTTTGGTGGAAATTGTCAATTATTATGACAAAAATTGGCGAACCCCCTGCAGTGCCTCTGCGGACCGCCTAGGGATCGTGGACCCCTGGTTGAAGACCCCTGCATATCAACATTTTTGTCACGCTGTGTACATTTTTACGTTATGTGTGTGGCAGTCAAATCCAAGAGAAGTCCAAATTCAGTTCTTAAACCTGCATCTACTCAAATTTTGGCCACTCGCGGGCAGCAGAAAGAAGTAAACACTGATATATGATCACATTCTAATTTGTTATGACTTGTTAGCAAACTGTTACTTATTTACACATCCAGCAGACACAAAAGCAACATTAGAATTCATTCCAATATTTACTCTGTTCTCATCTCCGTTTTGCTCTCAGACAACAACTCCTGAGGCAAATATCCGGCTCAATTAGCTGCTAAATGCTCCGCTGTGTTCACCAGCTAGTCGTTAACTTTGTCTGCCTGCTGTCTGACGCGGGGCAGGTAACCTATAGCGAGGTTTAAGCAGAGATGATAACAGCCGCCTGTTGTGTCTGGAGATGATGCTGATGAGAGCGACGAGGG
Organism: Nibea albiflora; assembly: GCA_014281875.1. NCBI lineage: Eukaryota > Metazoa > Chordata > Actinopteri > Sciaenidae > Nibea > Nibea albiflora. The sequence continues at coordinate 23,593,778 of CM024804.1, read as the reverse complement.
TGAACGAGCTGAAAGATGCTGAGCTGAGGGGAGGCGAGTGATGGCTTTCAAGCGTCCTCTTTCACATCCACACAGCCATCTGATCCACTATTAATGCAAAAATATTCATTATATCAGCCTGCAAAGCGGCAATAAATCCTAAGAAATACTCTCATTGGTTATTATATTCGTAGCTGATAAAGAAACCCAGGCTGAGACATTAAAAATGAACTATTTCTACAAGATAAGCTGCAGAGATGGTTTCAACTCCTCCAAGTACATTTCACAGCAGAATATGACCCTCACATGATGACTACTACCTGCCAGCTAGCAAAGCACACACAACTCCGCCACACATGGCAAATATTTACCAGTGTTCGACAGGTTGCCGCTGTTGATTTTACCACCCTGGGTGGAAGGCAGGTGGGATGGAGTCATGATTTAGACAGGAGAGAGAAAAAGAGGAAGAAGAGGGGCACACGGAAAAAAACAACAAGTATTTCACCAGTGTTCTGCTTCTGTAGTTGGATGTATTTTCAGTCGAAGCTGGGGTGATGTAGCGGGATAAAACACGAGGAGACACTGTTCAAAAGTGTTCAAATGCGTCAGCTGTCACAAATTCTTTACACTTCAGAGTGAATAAATCCCAGACTGTGCGAGAGAACCGCGGTATGTCTCAGCTTTTTAGGAGAAATGCACAGTCGCTCCATGAAAGTTGGTTAACTTCAGGTTTTATATGCTGATGTGCAGCGAATCAGGACACAAAAGTATGATTTTTATATAAAATATCAATTAATTCTAGGATGTATTGACACAGCACAACACTATTAAATTAATTAGCAGCCTCACTGCTGATACAAACTAAAAAACGCCCTCCCTTCACTGCACTGTGTCTGATTGATCTTTTACAAAGGACGTGCCGTGCATGCAAATTAAACCACTACATGACTCAGCAGAACGGCGAGCATGCCTTGTGCATACTGTAAGTCTGACTTCAGCTCATTACCTTTGGTGCACTTTTCCAACCTTCTGCCACCCGAGTAACAACCGCAAACTTAAAATAATCTGTGTGTGTGTGTGTGTGTGTTGTGTGTCTCTGAGTCAGACTCTAAATAGCTTCTGGCTGGCGAAGATCACTGTTGATAACAGATGATTACTTTGTCAGCAAAGAGGTCATTGAAGGTTTATAACAGCTCACTTAAATCCAATAAATCTGGCTGCTATCAGTATCCCTTCATGCCAGCTTCATAAGCGAGCCGTGTGTGCGGTTAGTGTAGCAGTTTAAATAACCAGGATTTTAAAAAAATCCAACATCAATGCAACTTTTCCCCCCAATAAATCTCACCAGAAACACCCTGAGAGCTTTAACCTTGCCCCTTCTGTGGAGCGAAAAGCAGACACTTTATTCCAGACTCAGGGTTCCCGTGATTTATAAATACAACAATAACAAAAAAAAAAAATGTGCAAGAACAGGGGACGCTGAGGTATCACTCACGGAGTGAGCCGTTCGCTGACAAAGACGAGCGGCTGTTTTTAGCTGCAGCAAGCTCGTTTGCAAGCTCAACTCAGGGAATTGTGTCTCCTTCTGCTGGGGAGCTTTGTGGCACTCTGGGGACTGAAAATAGGGAGATTGCAACAAGAAAGAGCGACAGTAAGGAAGTGTGAGAGAGACGGCAAGTGAAGGAGTAAAACTGTGAAGGGAAGGATGGTCTCTGCATCAACAAAGAATAAAAAAACAGAAGAACAGTGCTTTACCCAAGAATACTCTCTGCTCGTATGTTATGTACATACACCCTGGGATGCCTCTGTGCCACTGTGAACCCAGCAGCAGGGATTGAATGTCACGTCTCTCAGTGCAACCACACAAAAGGAAGACAGAGGAGGAGGGTGTGTTGGTTGAGAATGTGGGGCAGCAGCAGTGCAGAGAAGACAACAAATATAAATGAAATATAGACGTGCTGACAGTCCCTCGTTTTTTCATTTGTACTAAAATAGTTGGGAACGGTTTCCACGGTGAAATGTGAAACAGTTGCCTCCGTGACATGCGACTACGGAGGTGTGATATCCTGCAGATTAGACAGGAGAACTCGGGAAGATTGCCAGGAAATTTGAAAATCCTTCAGCATCTATAACTGATATTTTTACAATAACAATTCATGAGATGATGGGGGTGAATGAAGGGGTCGACCCTGTTTCAGCTCGTCGTTTAAGCTGCCTGGTTCGTAACTTTGCCGTTCGCGGCGTCATTTTCAGCCCCAGCGGGCAGCTGTTTGCAGCTAAGAAAGCTCCGAAAACCAACTGCTGCACAACCTGCTCAGCAGCAAACAGACACAGCCAGAGACTAGCTGGTGAACATAGTGGAGCGTTTAGCAGCTAAAGAGCCAGATATTTCCCTCAGGAGTTGGTAAAGACCAAAAGCAGAGATAAAAGCGAGCCAATATTGGACTTTTATCGCCAGATGGCCAAAAACGAGACTCCAAAGGAATGATAATGTGGCTCTGTAACTGCTGGATGTGTAAATAAGCAACTGTTTACCGACGAGTTCAATCCACGGCGGCCAACAGTCAAACGTTTTACTTGTACTACCAGGCTGTAATGGTTCTCACCGCAGGGAGCTCTGCGTGCCCTTTAAACCTTCTCTTGAAAAGCGGAGCCAAAGTGAAATACAACCAGCAAACAAAAAAATTAGCCCGTGATCAGAGAGGAGCTCTGCAAAGACACGACGAGGCAAGGTTTGCAATTACCTCACCTCCGAGAAACAAAAGTGATAAGGCTGCTGAAAATAAAAAATAGATGAGTCGGTTATCGATCGCTCCGCTCGCTGTTAAAACAGATGAGCTCGTTCGTGAAATGGTTTACAGTGATGTTCAGAGAGTTTCAAAGCTCCCATTTCAAGCTCTGTTTTCATATTGGTGATTTGGTTGAAGTGGAGGAACATTCATCCTGACAAACACTTGGCTGCTGCCCAAGAAAACATCTGCTCCATCTGAAAACACAAGGCACGTACGAGGCCGATGTCATTTTGACCAGACGCCAACGTCTGGCACAAACAAGCTGCATTCACGGCCTTACAGAGAGGCGGGAATCAGCACGCGGTGACATCATGGGGACGGACTTGACGACCTCTTTTACCTGTGATGTTGTAGAAGTAGTTGAAACAGTTGTGGTTCAGGCCGCAGGGCTCGTGGTCGGTCGTGTCCGGACACTCTCTGCCCACGCTGGGTGACCGGAGGGTGTACGCCGTCCGCACTCGGCTGTTGGTTGTGGTACACGGCTGCAACACAGACGCTCTGTTAAAAAATGACTGTAGACAGTAATAAGAACTGAATATAGATTTGTGTCTGAACTGGAACGAAGCCACAGAGCTCAACATCCAAACTGACTCCCTGTCTCTCGCTGAGTGAGGAACTCAGGCGAGGTGCTCCGATGACCAGCTAACCTTCCTGATCACATCGCCTCTGCCCCATTGAAGGTCCTACCAGTTAAGGGGTGTCCCTCTCTACCTTCAGAAGACCTCCAGCTCTTCAGAGAGGATCTCCTCTCCAACACTACCAACAACTGGACGTGACGAATCTATCCCCCCTCTACAACTGTCACCTGTTTCAATGTGAGCAGTACTTATTTCTGCACTAACATGTCCTTGTCACACTTTGATCGTTTCCCTTTTTTGTGGATAAAAGCTAAATGATTAAAAGGTAATAATCGTGTAAATTTGCTAATCTCAGGATTATTTCCTGATGCGTTATCACTGTGCTTCGATAAATAATTAAATAAATAAAGATCCTTTTCCTCTTCTGGCATTCCCAGAATGTGTGTGTTTTTTTCAGGATGTCTGAGAGGAATATTCTGCTGGATCGGTAACCCGTCAAACTCAACGCGGTCATTGCTTGCGAAGAAGAGAGTTGTGGGAGAAAATGACAGCCTTTTGAATAACTCCATCGGTCGGCGCGATGAATAAAACATGCGGCGAGAGGCCCCGCTGGTGCCACTGCAGACTCCAATTCGAGATTGGAATTGTGGGAAGTCGGTGTGTCAAGCACTCTGGGAGAGAATGGGGTGTGATTAACAATGGCCACGATGCTGCTGTGAGCGCAGCAGGTGAAACCGGAGCAGTTAAAATGACTTTTTAGGCTGAATCGGCGGTGTGAGGAGGAGGAGCGCGGCGTTCTGACATCTCACACGTTTGTTTTTTGAATGAAGATCACGTTGGAGGCGCGTGATTCGCTGCTGTGATGAAATCAGACATTTGATGTCTTAATAAAACTCCATTTGCAAAGTGTTAATATTTTACAGTGAGCTGGAGAAAAGGACTCTGAGGTCACGATGCTGAGGGAGATAGAAATCTGGTTCTGCTGGTTTTAACATCAACTTTTAGGTTGAAATGAACTTTTATGAACTAAATTCCTCGAGTATCTGACCATATAAATTAGATTTTTGAGCCACTGTTGATTCACACCTGGGTTTTTGAATTTTGGAGCGCGGCTGAAGAAGAAAAATAAGAGAGAAAAATTCATTTTGAAATATCAGGAAGACTATGAGATATAGATTAACTTTACTGAGCGCAAGAAAACTCGACTCTCACCTGATAATAATTCCCGAACTTGTTTACAGATCTACACACACATCGACTAACATGCACATGTGAAGAAACTCAAGTGTGCAGGACTCTATTCTAAATATCTATTAATATTCTATGCAGGCGTCTGCTGCAGGTCAACAGGACCGCCTAGACTCCACAGAGGAAGTAGAGGAGAAGAGGACATCCATCATGAGCCTCCTCCATCGTTAGTTATTCCTTTGGTCTCTATCTGCATTGAGAGGACGTCTGAACGCTGCTGGTGGAGAAGGACTCGCCTTCCAGTCTGTCTTTGTCTTATTGACACATTCAGCATTGATGCTGTTTTCATGTCTGAAGTGTTTCCAAAACACGAATTCAGGTGAACGATGTCGAAACGGGTTTTAAAACTAATCTTGGCCCATTTTTGCTGCAGCTAACCAGGAAACGCTCTCATATAGAGGACCAGCGACACTTCACAAGCCGACTACACAAGCAACCGTGAATCCAGAGCGTCTGTGCCACAGTTTTTGGTCGACACCCCGAATAGAAATCAATATTTCCTGAAGTAATTATTTTCTGCATTGTTGTTGTTGTCAGCCAAACGATGATCACAAACTCGGGGTAATATTTTTTAGCCGGTTTAACGTTTGCCACTATCGTCCCTGCTGATGTACGCAGGGCCGAGTGCGCGAGTCAGAAAATGTAAATCTGGAAACCTGCTCAGGAGCTCGGAGTCTTTACCATAAATCATATTTCCTCCCCGCTGACTGCACAGTGAGTACAGTGCAATATACTCAGGTGATGTATAAGCCATTTTCCTCCTGCTTCCCAGTTCATATATCTCTTTTATTCCTCCTTAGTGGACGAGAAATAACCTGTTGACAAAGATTCATACACTGTTCACAATAATACAGTGCGGCTTGCGCTTTGGATTCCTTGAGCCTCAGAGAGAAAAAAAAAACCTGACATGAAAAAGATATCAAGATAAATCTCAGCGGGCTTCTCACAAATCTGACGTTCCCTGTATCTGCACTGTGGCAGACAGCCGAGCCGCTGCCGCCACCCGCTTTCTGATCTGGGTTCAGCTCTCACCAGGCTGCAGCGGCTCCAGGGGCCCCAGTCATTGAGAACGCAGTCCTCGGGGCAAGGCAGCCGGCTCTCTCTGGCCCCCAGGGGCATTTCCTCCGGGTCACACAGGTAGTCCTCCACAGACTCGGACGGCCCGTCTATAGTGTTCAGCATGCACCTGTGGGAGAGTTGGAGAAACACCGATTTGACCTTATTTCAGCGATGCTGCTGTTCAACAGAGCAGGTACACGAAGTGCTCGGTCAGGCGGTGTGCGTGTGTGTGTGTGTGTGTGTGTCCTTCAGAGTAAAAGAGGTGAATAAAACATACAAACAAAACTCCTCCGTCTGTAGAAGGTCAACGTGGACACACGCAGCGGGCGGATGAGCGTGGATCGCACTTTTTCTTCACTTACTCTGGATCCTGTGCAAAAAGTTGATATTCTGATGCGTGTGTTGTCGAGTTTTGACTTTTTCCTCAACTGCTGCTGCCACATTTTTAGAGTTTTCTCTTTATAATTGCAGGTTTTCATGAAGATAACGAGCGAGCTGCCACTGTTTCCACTCATAATTTCACCTGCTCAGAGCAGAAACTTGAGTCGTTAATCACGAAACCACCAGAAATCAGGGAAAGGCACTCGACTTGATCATTACACGGGCTGTGGATGTTCACATCTGATGTCCCTGTGTCTTATTTGGACCGTGATTGTGTGTTTACGGGGATGTTTGGTTCTGCATGCCTCAGGAACCATCTAATTACAGTCTTATGGGTCTAATATAGTCTAATTACATGTCTTGGCATGTGGAGAGTACGAATCCGAAGAGTTCCACCCGAACAGATTTGGCAGCGCGTCGGGTTGTTGACTGTCAGCGGGAAGCGTGTTAGACGAGTCATCCCGGCCTGTGACTTCTTTTTTCCGTGTTTATTTTCAAAAACACGCACGACTTTACACAAGGTGGTGAAATAATGACTACAAACGAGCATGTCAGCTTCGTTAGCTGACAGCTCGCTGCGGAAGTTGTAGGAAACAAAAGGAGAGCAGCAGATTTTCAGGTACGACTCAGCTCGGCTCAGCACTTTATGTGAGAGTTAATTCAGCTACTAATAAACGATCTAAACACAGACACGGATCAGTTTGATATTTACCTGACTTTCCGGGTCTGGACGCCCTCGCCGCAGTTCTCCTTTAAGTCCACGTTGCTGACTTTCCACACACTCCACGGCTCGGCCACCCACACGTACTGATTGCAGTCGCTCTGACACGGCACCACCTCGTACACCTGAGGACGCGACGACTTAAAGTTTATTTTTTTGGTAGCGACCTCTACAATCTTTACATTTATATAACCATTTCGTCTCAGCCGAGTTTGTCAGTGAAGTTTTGCCTAATACTCTGTGATTCTTTGGCTCAGCTCTCTCCAGGTTTAACTCAGCCAACGAGATTATTCCTGCCCCCGGAGCAGCTCTGCCTCCGAGAAATGTCTGTCCAAATAAAACTCCAGTCTGATAGCGCCTTGTTTACTTATAGTGAGGATATTGTGGCTGTGTACATCTATCTGTCAGTGACCCGCTGACATTACTGACACTTAACATCTGTGGCTACATCACAAATAGCTGAGGAAGGCAGCTCTTACCTGAGCCTGTAGCGGTGAGTCACATCCAGTGAGCGTCGGGGTGGATTAAAAGGAGAAAGATGGATTAATGAGCACATGCCAACTGTTCATACAGTGCAGAACCTGTGATTAATACAACGTTCGAGAAGGACATAATCAGAAAAGCCGCTGGCATAAATACCTGCGTGAACTTAGAGAAACACACACATTCACACACACGCACGCTGCCAGGCGTAGATCAACACAACCTTAATCTGCATCCGCGGATACTCACGGGCCTGGAAAGCATTTCATTTCTGCAAATCATGGAAACCTTAAGGAATCAACTGGCACACACCGGGGCATTAATATGGTGGATGGGATCCATTTATAGCACACATTGCTTTTTTGCAGTGTCGCTGCTCAGCAAAAAATGAGTGCAGCAATAATGAGGGGAAGGTAAAGGAAAGCTCTGCAGACTCAGGCTGATTATTCATTAATAATGAATTTCTTCCTCTCTCCAGTGTTGGATGTGTATTATGTGTATAAAACTTGTAATAAGTATAAATACATCGCAGCACAGTTCATAAATATTCAGGAATCGACGGCTGCTCTCTGCTCAAACTGAGAAACTTCCTGCGTCTCTACCTGGTTGATGTGGTCCAGTTTGGGACACGGCCGGCCGCCGTTGTAAGGTTTCTCTCGGAGCCACTTGGAGCGAACTTTGACTCCGCTGCCGCAGGACTTGCTGCAGCGAGACCAGTTGGACCATTCGCTGAGTTTACAGTCGGAGGGACAGGGGATGATGCACGCCTCCTCGATGTAACCTGAAAGAAAGAGGAGGTGGTGGACTTTTCTATGGCGGTTGTGGTTTTTAGCCTGTGACCTGGATGTTTATTCATGAGCCAGGAGGCGCGTACACAAATCAGAAGAAAAACTGAGAGAGGAAATGATGATTTGGAGAAGACTACTCCGTGATACATCAGGTGACCTGTTCAGGAAACTTGTTTTACACTTGAGAGCAGCTGTTAGAGTTAGAGAAGTGCTAGCACACTCTCTGTGTAAAGCAGAGAAGAAGACGAGGATGCAGAGCTTGATTTAAGTGCCGGGAGCTAAAAAGACAGTACAAACCACGCGTACTGTTTCGTATCACGGGGGAATGTAAGATCTCTCCGCAGTAAGATGGAGAAGCTAACAGCTAACCTCGCCTCTCTCCGCAGGATCTCAGCCTCCACGAGCAGCTTCAGAGAAAAACATTCAGGTCCTCGAATCTCTCAGAAGAATCTTGTTTTCTTTATCTTGTATGAGACGACATTTGTCGTAACTCCCAGAGGTTAGCTTTTCTTTTCGATCCAACAAACAAGCATTAAAGTTCAAGAACTCTTCAAATGGTAGAGACGGGGAGAAACAGCCAGCTGTAAGAGCGCTGCGAACTATTAACCGATACTTCACAAACTAATCTAAATGCACCTATTGATTTTCAGCCCACTGGAATGAAAACAGGGTCCACGGTCAAAGACCCAATTTTATGGTCTGATATATAAAAGTCTTAAAATCAAGTAAAGCGGCTCGCCGAGCCTCGACAGCGAGCGTCATTATTCTACTTTTCCTCAGGTGACGGGGTCACGACACGGTTAACGGGGCCCTGCTTGTTTTCCAGGTTTTTCTGGACTTTCTGGGCTTTGAATTCTTCTGTCTTTCACCGGGACACACAAGCCAAGGTTCAGTCAAACGTGTTGAAAGAGATTCTTTCTGAACCCGTAGCTTTGTACATCACATCTCTTTTTCTCTCCGCTCACTGAAAGTCTGTTTTAGTAGACAGAACCAAATACATTTTTTCAGGCTTATGTAACGGCCCTGGTCTGTAAATCCGTTTAGCCTTTGATTAAGAAAATCGATGAGGTGAATGAGGCGGGAAAGTGGAGTGTCTCACAGGGTGCCTAACCACTTCCTCTTTGTGATGAGGGCCCCTTCAGACTCCTTTTGCTTTTTTTAGCGGGAGACATTCGGTGCTACGCTCACTGCCGAATTTGCTGAAAACACTTCAGTGGAATCCTGCAGCGTCTTTTCAGTCCTCACGAATCAATTTTGTCAAGTTATAGGCAAGTATTTCTCTCACTTTTTTAACCTGTGCAAAGTCCTGCTGAGCACACACATGTTCTGCGGCGATGTCTCGCTGCCGGGTGCAGCAGCTCTCCGCTGCGGGCCACTTAGCCCTGCTAGAGCAAATGGAGGATAACTAGAGGGGAGAGTGGTGGTTATTCATATTCTTTATTCTATTTATACTCTCAGTTGGACAAGAAGTGACGTCCAAGCCTGGCCATGTCAGCAACAAGAATAAATAAATACAGAATTAATCAAAAATAATGGCTGTGTTGGTAAAGGCAGTGGAAAACAATCCAGAAAGTCCAATTTGAGTGATACATATGCGCATTTTAAAGCCCAACAGTGACAGACGGGATGTTACAGATTCAGAAAGTTATTATGCAGACAATCCCGAAGACTGCAAGGTAAACAGAATCACGCTGCTTATGTTGCAAAGTTAAACTATCAGGAATGTACACTTGGTCGATGAAGTTGCATTATGTTGCGTCAAAAGTTGAGCTAGTTTCCACATTTTCTTGCTCAATGACCGAGATTTGTTTTGACAGCAGTCCCCCGCAGAGGTCCAACTGAAATCAACAGGGAGTGAGAGCTGCTTTAGCACCACTTAGGTCAGATGTTTGTAACTAATGTATGCACAAGACTAGATGGTATCCATCATTTGAGTCGGGATTAGTGTTTTTGTCTGTCAAAAAAAGTGGCAAGAAGTTGAGCTGAGTGTCCGACTTTTGGAAAAACGCAGCCCGACGTCACGCTGAGGCTGCTAATCAGACGCTCGGATCGGACAAACTCCTCCACAGTCAGCCTGAAACATCTCTGAAACTATCCAGGTGGATTCATGGACTAAACTCTGACTCTCTACCTGTTGTGTTCTGGCTTTGTTTGTTTGTCTGGCTCACAATTTACGCTGCAAAATAGAGACATGAAGAAGTTTAATTCAACTTGTGGCATCGATAGCGCTGGTTAATCAGCAAAATAAAAGACTGTTTCACAGCGGTTACATTCAACACAGCTAAACACAACAACGGGGAGACCTTCAACCCGCTGGGCGACCCTACGGTCCCCACAGTGTCATCTTCTGTATTTAATCCAGCCTATAAACACACCTGAGTCCTTTTACAATTAAAATAATCTCACACTCTTACAAGTACGTGCAGCTACAGACCACTGCTTCCAAAAGTGGCAGCATCTTGCTCAGAAACACTCGGACGGATGTATTTTATATGGATGACTGCAGCTTAAATGTGGGGGTATAAACTCGAGCACCAAGGTTACTTACATCTATTATGAAAATAAGGAGTCAGCTTAATCCACTCAGGACTAGATTAAAGTGCAAGCAGCATTTTAACACCAGCTAAATGCACAGCACACTGCCTGACCTCCTTACACTCTGTTGCCTCTGAGTCGGGACCAGCGTCTCGACATCAACCCCTTGCTGAGTTCAGCATGGTCTCTGAAAGCTGAAGCTGAGACTTCATGACCTTTGACCTCCCACCGTAGGCGCTACATTCAGTCTAAATCACTGACGATGTCACTTTCAGTTCACTGGCAGTGCAAATGCTGCAGCACCACAGCCTGCGGTTCACCTGTAGTTCAACTGATATAAACTTGTTAGATGTCTTGCAAAGCTCTCGGGGACAGTTTCTGGGCCAAGTCCAGGTAGAAGATCAACTGCTGCTTGCCTTCAGAAGTCCACTTGTAACCCGACTCGAGCTCTTGCTGCAATTCCCAGAGCAGTTGTCACTGCTGTATAAAGCTTTCCTAACTGCTGACTGCCCAACTTCACCTGGAATGTCTCAACAGTTTCACTGCCCAACCGGCTCTTGAACATCACACTGATAATTGGGACATGTTCTGTATATTTTATGCTTGTTATGCAGTTTATTGTGTGTGTTTCTCACTGTCAGTTTATACTTTTTGTCTTCAGAAGCTGTCAAACATTCATATGTGGACTCTGACACTGATTCATGCTGCTGGACTGATGTTTGTATCCCAAATAATTAACGATGGGACCCATCATCACCTTGTAAGGACCCACTAGGATGCTCGGCTCAAGGGTACCTTGGTGGCAAACCCAGCAACCACTTATTTCTGGCTCTCCGCTCAGGAATAAAGTCCGGCTCAGTCACCATAGTGTCAGTAATTCCATCCGTTTGATGGGTGGTTGCCCTCAGAAGCTTTACGTTAACCTTTCGGCTCCGGGAATCCTCCAACATTACTGCCCGATTTTCGACCTGTTACACCTCCTGAACCACAATCATCTCCAAGGCAATGGGGACAGCCTAATCCCCGGGTGCTCCATAAATAACCACAGAGGCTCAGGATGGAGCGCACAGAAATAATAAAGAGCCATCGTTGGCCGGAAGGACACACTGAAGTACATTACCACCCTTAACGGACACGGACCTCAGTCCCCAAACTTCCACGGCACACTGTCTACATGTTGTAACACTGAAAACAGCTTAAGCTCGATTATACGCTGCTGGTTCTCAGTGCGTTCCCCCTTCTTATAACAAATACGGCTCGTCATGCGTCGACAAATCTGTTCACTGCGGCGCTGCTCGAGTTCACAGATTCCTCAGGAAGATATGTGCCCTTAAGCTTTACCCTTCATGGCTTCCCTCGGTGACTGTGTTCCCTCTTCCTTCACTACATCCTGCCAAGATGAGGCCAGGCCTCTCTGAGCTGTCCTATAATATTAAGTCACAGTAAAGGTCAAAGCATTATGGGTCACTTGCAGTCAGTAATGTCATGTACAGTACAGAGGACCTAGGGGACTTGACTACGATTAGTCGATTTATTGATTAATCATCATTTATTTTGAGACATTTTCTAAGAAAAAACATCCAAGTTCAGCTTTCTTAAATGTGAATATTTTCAAGCTGTGGACAAAACAAGACAATTTGAGGACTTTAGGAAACAGTGATCATCATTTTCTGACATTTTATGGACCAGACATCTAATCGATTCACGGAGAAAATGATTGACCAACCGCTCGATAATGAAAATAACCGTTAGCTGCATCTCTACTGATCGCGCCACGACCTTTGGCCACCGCATTGACAAGCAGGCGAAGCGGTTATGTTGATTTTACGTGAGAGATGTGCGATTGAAAACTCTCCCGGTGGAAAATTGTCAATTCAAACACAATTTGAATGATGATAGACCGACACAATTTCAGCCACTGTCTGGGCTCTGAGCTGCGAAGTCTGTGACTCTGGTCTTGAGTCTCTACCCCCTCGCCTCAGTCTCAGCCTTTGATTATATTGAACATGACAACACACTAATTAGATCTTCTTGTGGCTGACTGCAATTATTGCTGGGAACTAATAGAATCAGGAATTTGTCGTTTGGATGTTACTCGCTTCTTGTGCCGTTGATTATTAATCTCCCCGCGGTCAAGCTTGACTTAAATAATTTACACGGTCAAAATTATGTATAAAGTACAAATTACTGAGCTCCTTTTTTGATATTTTATTCTCTCTAGTTCATAAAATCTTCTTATTGTTGCTTGCTGCAGCTCTGCAAACTCATTTATTCAAATCGGTTCAGAACGAGCCTCGCATAGATTCATTTATGATATCCGTTTTCTCTCATAACGGCACAAAATCTTGGAACAACGTGCACTTCTCTTTCTGTCGATGTCTGTGGAGCGCGGAGATAAAACAGCGGCACAGTCGGCCTGATCGCCATCATAGCTGAGGGCATCGCGTCAGACCATGCCTCCTCCTCCATCAAGATTACAAGTGATGATGGCTGAGATGGGGAGAGAAAGAAAGAAGGAGTGGCAGAGAGGACAGAGAGAGGAGGGAGAGCGGCTGAACGGGGAGGGGGGGATAAAAGAGAGATTTAATAACATCTTTGAGATCCGCAAGCCTCGTCAATGTGTTGTTTTGTTTTCATGTGCACCTCAAGGAACAGTTTTTTTTTGTCTTCTAAGCCCAGCGATGCTTGAAGATGAATGCACGGATGCACACACACACGCACACACATGCATGCATTCAAAGACATTTACATAGGTGTAAAAATACACAGAAGATGACAAACGTGCACGGGCGCATCCCTGCGACGTGCTCTTGTCACGCCCACACTCAGATTAACTGACGCATATCTGAATGTGTGACTCACAGAGAGGAGACTAAGACCACGTTTGTGCACGCACAACACTGATGCATTCATTTGAACATCTCCCGCGTTCTATTTCACAGCAATTTCACGACGAGTTTCTGAGCCCCCTGAAGTATTTCGGATCTAAGATAAGACCTTACAAATGATTCTGACGGGAGAGAAAGGCCTCCTTATGTGCAAGCCGGCGTTCACAATGAGTCGCGAGAGTCCACGGGAGGAGGGACATTTCCAACGCGTGCAAACAAAATCCTTCGCTTCAGATGAATATTTAACAGAACAAAAAGTTATTTTTGCTTCGACAGAAATCCAGCGTGCTGCAGTGTTCTACCAAGAGCTCCTTCCAACGTCAGAGTTCAAGTCAGCTGACCCAGATTGTAAAAAAAAATACACATTACCTCTAATGTTATGTAGCCATGCAGGATAGATTTAGTCTTATTTGTCCAGGTGAAGCTCTGAACCTGTCAGCAGTGATCAGATCGGGACTATTTCTTCAATAAAGTGAAAACTATCCATCCATTTTCACAAGGAGCAGAGGAGAGACAGGTGAGGATGAAGATGAACGTCACTCGACTTGACAATAACTGTTACCGTGAGTGTAATAATACGGACTATGGATGAATAACATTTACTGCACCGGCCGGTGTAGTTTTATCGCTAATGTTAGCTTCAATGAGGCAGCTAGCTGAAATGCATAGCCGCTCACACAGAGGCTGAAGAGCCAATAAAGTTTATAGTTTAAATGAATTTAGTTTTAATGTGTCTGATCAGCTGGTTGGTGCTAAAGGAAAAGAAATTAAAAGATCTTTTACCAAGCGATTAGAGATTAAAGGAGTTTTATTTAAAATATTTAAATAACAGTATGTTTTATTAATGTATTTAGTTTTATTTCTGACTTTTTTGATAACCTTTTATTGAGTTCTCAAAGTCTCCATGATCAGACATCTTCAAATTACTCGTTTTGTCCGACCGACAAATGAAAAACCCGTCGTAGTGTAACATGCATTTAAAGTTTGTTAACATTAACAAACTTTAAATGCTGTGAGCACGACGTTCTCGGTCATCCATGCACTCACCGTGACTGTTGCAGCGTAACGTTTCCACCAGCCTGTTGTCCTGGTCGTAGCACACCATGGCCTGGTAGCGGTAGCCCTGCCCACACTCCTTGACGTCTCCCTGGACCTTCATCCCCAGGACGCTCTCCACTCTGCCTCCCTCGGGAAGGATGCAGTCCGACCAGTTCCCCACCGGCTGGGCGTTGTACTTGTCGCAGGGGCAGTACTGCGTCTCGCTCAGAGGATACATCTGTGTGTTCTTGCACTTGTCTTTCTTCTTACTCCTCCCTGAGGAGAGCAGTGGGACAGAGATGAAGAGGACAGCCTTGAGGAGAAATGACTCCACAGTGTTGGTGGATTTCTGTCTCTGTTATTAGGCTGCGGCAGCTCTGAGTCTCCTGATACTCAAGGGTACTTTCAAGGCCTTGTTTGGGAAAGTGTACTTACTGAAAAAAAGAGGCTGGATGACACAGGAGCTGCTGTCCCTCATGTGGGATTCATGCATGGGGGGACAGCATCTCCTGATGATAGATTACACTGGCGAAATAGTTTCAAGCAGAGTGCTCTTTTACTCAAACAGCTTGATGTTTTTTATCCTCAGACACGTCAAGCATCGTTAATCATAGATCACCGTGCAAAAGAGAAAAAACGTCTTTCTTGCCGCAGTCTATCATTAGGAGTTGTTTCCTAATGCAAATAAGGAGATGATGACTTTATACCTAACTGCCCACGACATATTTACCTGCAGGTGCCGGTGTCTCCGTCAAGCTCGTTCTTTTGAATTTGAATAATTTCCGCAAAAGTTTATCCTGCATGAGAATCACAGCTGGCTACAAACGAATCTAGGCTGCTTTAATACGTCTGTAAGGGTCATGGAGGACAACGGGAGGAAGAAAAGTAGATACTTTGCTCAACATAATCTGTATTTTTTAGAGTGAGTAAAGGTTTCTAAGGTGAAGAAAAGGATGCAGACGACTTTGGCATACGTCTAACCGCGTATAAGCGATTGCCCGACGTTTAACATTTCCCCAATACAGCTGAAGGATTCTGGATAAAAGTAAAAAATCCACACCCTCTCCCTCCTGGTTTAAAGCTAAGAACAATCCGCTTCTTCAAAGAGCGTTTCTGTGCATTGCTTGACCTGTCTGCTCTTTTACACACGTTAGATTTCACATCAGGGGGAAATTAAAGCTTTTCAAATCCACTTCCTCTCACTTTAAAGTTGACTTTTTCCCCTCTCGCGGTAACCTCTCCTGGAGGTGTCTTAATGCATTGCACCACTCTTGTCATTTAGCTTTTATGACTATGACTCTCTGGGGGCGCTCTGATGGATACCAAAGTCTGAGGAGATACTTCAGATTTGTTGCTTTAATCCCACTGGAACATTTAGCGGGCGAGAACTCTCCGAATAGATTTACGACCTCGTGTTTCGCTTTACTCCTCGTCTCTTGGAGCGTTGCCCGCCGACGTTACCCCCTAAACTTGTCCGGGTAGCTCACAAACACTTAAACTACAGTGCGAATAAGCTCAAAACAGCAGCTCATTGTTTGTGCTGTGCAAGTCTCTCTTGTTCCCACCTATCAATGCCCTCTTTCTGGTCCGGACCCCCACACAGTCAGCTGTGCAGGACGAGAACTTGGACCAGTTGGTCAGCTGGCAGTCATCCTGGCAGGGGAGCTGACAGTGCTGAGTGATGGTAGGCATGGCCTTGGCGAATTTCAGACACTCGCTGATGTCGGCCTGCGTCCCGTCCAGCTGGCGACAGGACACAGCTGGAAGAATTAAGAGACGATGGGTCAAAATGGCTTCATTAGAACACGAAGGAGGCAATAAAGCGCTGTATTTTTATTGTTCCAACAGATTGATCGGTTATGGGTATGGTAATAAAACAGGAAGTGAGTGAAGTACAGGAGAGGAAAAGGACTTCCATACATCCAGATAATGTTGTATTTATACAACTAGAATGCTGCAGATTCAGATTTTATACATAAAACATAGTCAGCTCATAAATTATGGTGCATAATTCAAAGATTAATGCATAAACATGCTTCATATTTTTTTTAAAAACAACCCAACTGTGCATAAAGTAGTTCAAATTACTTCGACCTTGAGCAACTATAACCCAGAGTCCAAAAAACGCAAACAAAGTGTATCAGTTAAATATTAATATCTTGTATTTCATTGAATATATGTTGAAAACATTTACATACAAGTCCTACTCGCACAGCGTTGGAGGAGCGCTCGGCACTGAGCAGGTGGGTGCAGAACCCAAGACTACTTTATAGTCAGCATTAGAGATTTGAACTTAATGCCAGCTGCTGCAGAAAACCAGTGGAGACCAGACGCACCGCCACGTTCTGGATCGTGTGGAAGGGCTTCACTGATCAGGCTGGGAGGCCCGTCAAGAGGGCGTTAAAGTAATCAAATTACAGGCAGTAATTTACCCTGATGCTTACACATCCATGCATATTAATAATAATAAGTGTGATTGTTTTAACACAGATTGCATTTGAGGAATATTAAGAATTAAATGATGAAGACACCACTCAGTGCTGCATGAAGCTTCAGCCTGCAGCTGGTTAGTTTACAGCGGGTCAGGAGCTCACTCATTTAATGCTCATAAACCTCCATAAAATATTTGATATTATTTTGATTGTTGTAACGATGGCATGTTAATGAGCTTCAGAGGCTGATTTTCTTCTTTGTATTCAGCATTTTATGGACAGATTTGAGTGTGATATCAATCCTCTCACCTGACTTACAGTAAGAAAGTGAATAAGTATTTTTGCACCGTGGTGTCCATAAATTTAATGTGTCCTTGAGTTCTTTTCTCAGGCTCGATGAAGCTCCTCCAGAGCCACACTACACACTCGTACATCGGCTAATAACAGCCTGAGCAGTAACTCCCTGTGACCAGTAAAACACGCTCAAATACTCTTTGATGATGAAATCACTGGAGTGCCCCGTTAACGTGAGAAATCCGACTACAGCTTCCCTCGCTGCTGAGCAACATAACATCAAATAGAGCTTTAAAGAAGGTAACTAAAGATTTAATGAAAAATAGATCAGGGGACCTTTAAGAGAAACTTCCCGAGTCTGAAATCCAATTTTATCTCAGGTTAGGATTTTTAGTATTTCAGAAAAATCACATCTTATGTTAGGATGGGAATTTAGCTTTTAGAGAACCTAAGCATAAAGAATGGATAACGCATGCATGTGAGCTGTCGCCATGTTGGCTGTCCTGTCAATCAACGCGTCCATGCTCTGAATCCTGCATAACTTTAAGCCTTAATATAATGTGAACAGGTGAGTTGTATATAAATTCACCCTCAGTACAGTTGTCATGAACGGGGAAATTAGCTACAGAGACCAAAACTGTTTTTGTACCAGGCTGTAAACATGTTTATTTCTGCTGTCTAACATGGGGACTTATGGAGACTGACTCACTTCTGGAGCCAGCCTCAAGTGGACGTTTGAGGAACTGCAGTTTTTTGGCAGTTCTGCATCGGCTTCACTTCACAGTTACCGCTTGGTCCAAACTGAAATAAGTTAGCACTGCACACAGACTGTCCTTAAATGTCCTTAAACGGATGGTTCAGGTTTTTTTGAAGCGGGGTTGTTTGAGGAACCGCGTGTGCTTATATGTGCTAATTATAGCAAGCTAGCTAGCCAGTGACAAATAAAGCCTGAAACAGCCGTTGTCATGGAAACAGGCAGACTTGATGTACATTTCAATCACAGAGAGAGCTGATTGAAGAATCGAGGTTACAGATTGATGTCGTGATTGGCTGGGACACAGTCATGAGTTTAAAAACTGCTTCTGTATTAGGAAGATTTCCTATCCGTGAAACTTAAGATAGGACACGCAGTGAGGGAATTCTTCTTGTAATGAGGCTCCTGAACTGTATAATTCAGATTAGATCTCAGGGGGGTTAAATAACAATCATAAGAGCCAGAGCAGACACAAATACATCTCTGTCTCAATTGGTTTGAAGCCCACAAGTCAATTTATGTTGGCTTGCATCATCCCCTGCCTTTTGTTTTGTTTTTTTAACAAATGGTATTACTTGTGTTGCTGCAATATTTCATTTTCCTGTGATGCAGACGCTCGGCAGCGGGGCTGTACCTTCAGAGAGAAATCAATCTCTAAGCATATTTTCAGCTGAACCCCCCGTGGGCACTGCTATTGGTTTGGAAAGCGTCCGTCTGGTGGTGTGTGAGGTCAGGTCTTATCTTGTGAAAGAGAGAGAGAGCATGTGTGTGTGTGTGCGCTTAATGGTGCTATTACAGTGTATTTTCTCCCCCCCCCTGCTCTCTCTCTGTAAGTAAAGCCTCTGTCCAGGTAAACAACACAACACACTGTCAGAAAAACACAGAGCAGAGAAGACAGCGTGTCTCGTTTAGTTTAAGTCAATGACAAAATGATTTCTGCCATTTAGAAGTGTCACAGGGTTGAAAACAAGCCCGGGAGGGTCCGGACATCAAGTGTCACATGATATCAAATCAGTAAAAAGAAGAAAGCTGCACAGAATCTGGAGTAAAGTGGACCTTAAAGCATTTTCATGAATAAATTGATTCTCCAATACATTACTGTAAGTTGCCGAAAAAGAAACAGAAATACAAGCACTAATAATGTCCTTCTATAGGAGCTGGAACATAATGAAATTGATCATTCTGCGTGACCCCCTGAAATTGGATTTTTATGAAAGCCTCCCAGGACTACATGGTACATCCATCGTCGTATAATAAAAGGCAGGAGGAAATGTGGTTTTAAAGAGAGAGAGCAAGAGAGGAGAGACACAACTCCTTTAAAGTAGTTGTCACTTATGCGTGAAGCCCCGTACGAACAGGGTGTTTGGCCCGCCGTACGCTGTATACACAAGGTGCAGCCGAAATTTCAACAAGAGACATTCGATTAAAATTGCATGACAAGAGCCGGAGGAGAAAAAAAAAAAAAAGAGGCAGGCAGTGAAACAGCCCAAACTGTCAAACAAGTCTCAAGAGGCACATGATGTGGAGTGAACATATTTCCTCCCCAGCCTCAGGAGAAAAACCAAAAAAAACCCAAAATAAAAGTCTCCTGTTGAAGTTTTTAGGGAGTGTCAGCCTCCGTTTGTGTCGTGTCTCCTAGTTGGAGGATTTGAAGTGTGCTCTAAGTATATTGGCCTTTTCTTTAAACCTTAGCACATCCATCTGCTGCCTGGTGGCCGGGCTCCAGATGCACCCAAAACGAGCAAGAATTGAATTTACAGTGATTAGGAATGGTTCAGTGAAGAGGCAGAGAGGGAGAGGGAGAGAGGGGAGGAACGGGATGATGATGATGATGAAGAGATCGGATTCTGTACCTCTCGTTTGTAATCCCGGTCCACAAGTCTCCTGCGCGCCGGCACTACCCTGTCTGAGAAACCACGGGACCAGCTGGCACTTCCTCCATTTGTGGGTTTTCCACCTGGAATACATCAGGATGGTACACGACTGACCGTTACACCATTTTCAGACCAATATCGCCATTTTTACTGCAGCTACTTTCCAAAATATGAAAATACAGGCCTGTATTTGTATTGTAGTGTGAATAATCTGCATTTAACTGCTCGATTAACCCTCCAGGATCTGCAGATCTTGGTTGGGGAAAGAAAAATCACATTTATGGGGCTAAATTTATTGTGATCAAGTCCATTTTTTTTAGCAGAAGGTGCGATATCTTTAATATTTGACTTTAAAGTAATCCAAAAGTATTCAGATTACATCTGAAATTGTTGTAATCCAATGAATTATGTGAGAATTAAATAATTTAATGATTAATCAATTTAAATACCACATTTTGTGCAGTGTTCTGAACTTTAAGTTATATATAACTTTAATCTTTAAATTTTACATACTAACTATATTTACTAACATATTATGACTCGGCCCTGAGGTCCTCAGGTGGGGGGCTCAAAAAAGTTGTGTCTTCATATCATATTAACAAGTTGTGACAGAGAAGGTGAGCTTTGGGTTTGAGGCTCATGAGTGATGGAGAGTCACTCAAGACAGACAAGAAAAGCTGGATTTAAAGAAATATGATGTCAGGGTTCAGGCCAAAAATAGGTAATCTCAGCCGCCTGAGACGCTGTCAATCCAAGCTGTAAAGAAGATGAAATAAAGAGTAACCTCTCCCTGACACGAGCATTATCAGATCAGTGTAGCGCTTTCACCTGTAGCCCGGACAGCTTTTAGGGACCTCACAGTCCCTGTCCTCCTCCAGCACCTCCGGACAGTCCTGTCCCCCGTTGGACGGCAGCTGGATGATAAGACGCTTCCTCGATTGCTTTCTCTTCACGGCGTTGCCGGCTGAACAGACATAGACAATTATTGAATTAAAAAGAGAAATGTCTGGCTGTGCATGGGAAAGCGATGAGAAACATGTCAAAATGATAAGCTGGGCTCGCTCTGTTAACAGTCCTTGAAGAATGGACACTGCTGAATCTAATTGGACGGCCGGCTATCGTAGACAACACGTTTGTCTGATTACTCAAGCCAACAAAGATGATGTAGAAAAAATCCCATTAGACCTCGGATCTGACTGATTAGATTTATGATATTTACATGTGTGCAGTTGCCCTCGAGTAGTTCATTAAGACGAAATGAGCCTCTGGGTAGTCCTGAACTCTGCTTCAAACCTTTGTGTGTAGGCGGTGTATAATTCTCTGC
This sequence comes from Nibea albiflora, assembly GCA_014281875.1. Classification (NCBI taxonomy): domain Eukaryota; kingdom Metazoa; phylum Chordata; class Actinopteri; family Sciaenidae; genus Nibea; species Nibea albiflora. The sequence continues at coordinate 23,572,610 of CM024804.1, read as the reverse complement.
ACAAGGTGAAGGTATCAGCAGCATGGCATTAAAATGCACGGCCAACGTGCGGCATGCTCGGAATGAAGAGATTTATGTCACTGCGTCACATCGAGAGGTCATCAAAATATGGACGATAATGATTTTCAGGCATAAATCAATTTAACGTGTTCGCCACTGCTCAACAGCTCGGGAAATGTGCTGCATGACAAAGGTGACCTCGTCTCAACAATGTTTTTTTTTTTTTTCTCTCTCTTTCGCAGCATGAAAACAACAACATCAACGCGGCGACACACACACTCCGCTGACACTTGTAGCCACGAGCGAGTCTGTAAAAGGAGGTCGGCCCCAAAAGGTTGTCTTACATGCCAATCTGTCAAATTAATTATGTGTAACGAGACTGCGAGTGCACGTGTTTATGTGGTAGTTAATGTGTCTGAGTCGGAGGGTCCCACCTCTGTAGTTTTTCCACACTTCTGCCTCTGTGTACACGTCGACGCCGGATGGAAACATTCGTAATTGATTGGAAATCTCGCCCTAAAGACCCATGTGTAGGATTTAATGGTATCTAGTGGTGTAGCTGCCTCGGCCTCCCTTCCCTATTTAGAACGTGGCAGCTCAAACATGGTGGACGTGTGTAGATGTAAGATGGAAGAAGAAGAACAAGAAGAAGAAGAGATACCAGGAGCTGAAAAGACGGTACAAACCATGAGTACCGTCTGTTATAATGGCGCCAGCCAGGCTACAGAGGCAGTGTGGAGAGTGCAGCGCCACAGAGACGTGGCTGGAAGACTCGCTGGTAACTTTTCAACGTGTGAGAGTGGACAGCTGAAGACAGACCGACAGGAAAGCAAGGAGAGAGAGAGAGGGAACGACGCACAGCAAAGGATCACAGAACTGGAATCGTACCTGCGTCACAACTGACAGGACACGGTGTCCAGTCGCTGAAGGGCGTCATGATGCAGTCCTTCTTGCAGGGCAGCTGACACGGTCGCACCGTGCTGGGTCGTGGTCCGTCTGGACACCTAGACGACACACAGACACACACACACACACAGCGAGGTTGAAGATTTCCACTGCTGGGAACTCTTTACACAGTCACCAAAGCACAACAGCGAGTGGCCTGAACCGTCAGAGAGCAAATAAAACTGAATTATGTTGATGTACAGCAGTGGGTTGAGACCCGTGGCTTTCTGGGAGACACTCAGACACAGTTACCACGACTGAATCTAATCCATACGTATCAGACTGGAAGAAAAGTGCTTTCCTTTAAATCACAGGGTGCTGAACAAAAACACCGGGTATACCTCTCAGACCAGATAAAACCACGGCTTGGATTTCAGGTCATTTTAAAGCAGCGCTCTTTATTTTATTTTATCAGGTTTCATCGTCTAAAATCACAATCTTGTGTGGCGGGAAGATGAACGTTGCTCAGTATGTCCAAATAAATCCTGCTGTCGGTTATAGGCACTTTGCCTCCTTGCAGGAAGCAATAATTTAAGTAGAGAATGTAATGAAGGGCAAAGAGGCGCTGGCAACTGCGAGATGACGTTAGGAGTCCGAAAAAATGATGTGTTTGTGTAAGTCACCGCACGCTGAACCCCTAAAAATATAAGAGCAGTGATCTTTTATTAGCACAGACAAGAGCAATGCGTTTGGCTCACCGATACCTTTCCATCATAAAAGATCACCGGACGTATAGTTTTATGGGCCGGGTGTGTGGTCACTGCTGCCATAAAACACTAAACACTAAAGTTTGAGCTGTTCTCTGGACCGCTGGCTCCTAACCTGGGAGTCCTGACCCCCACTAAAGGTTGCCAAAGCTTCATGAGGCATCTTCTAAATCAGGGGTCTCAAACTCGCGGCCCGCAGGATGATAGTTTGTGGCCCCCGCCTTAATATGAAAGTGTAATGTTAGTGCGGCCCGCGAGTTCAATATGAACGAACCTACCAATCACGGTGGGGTGTATGGCTCGCGGGGGCGGGAAATCGGCCGGGCTTGATGTGAGCAGAGAAACATTTCTCAATGGAAGACACAGCAGCGTCACCGTGGAGTTTTCTTCCGTGACTGGCTGCCTGCCTCGTTTCTACTGGGCACGCTGCGTTCACAACACTTTAAAAAAAAAGTTTTCTTAAGTTAAAGGTAAAAGAAAAGTAAGGAGCTCAATGCAGCCTAATGTAGTCTGCAGTCACATAGCGACACCTGTCCATCGGCAATAACAGTCCCCGGGAACCCGGACCAATTATAAGGTCGCCCCGTTATTTATGGGTCATTCTCTTGGCTCTTTAGTAGCAGAAATTATTAACAACATAACAACAACCTGTTTTAAACCGCGGAATCAAACGTTAAACGGAAAAATACTTCCATTTGTCTCCCGTCCGTCCGCCATATTTAGTGTTGTTTTTCGCGCCCAGAGAACTTCTGGCAATGCATGATGGGATATCTTGCTCCGGCTAGTGACCATCGGATGTTCACTACATTTCGCGGTGAATTGTGGGATACATGTAGTGCACTATGTAGTGGACAAAATGGCGTGGTCACTATATAGTGGTTACACTTATGTTTTTTATTTCCATCGCGCTATTCGCATTGTATTCGCGTTGCCTCACACAATGAACATTACATATATTTCTATATGATGTAAAAGTAGTAAAAAAAAAATGACATCGACAACAGCACGGTGTCATTTCCGGGCTTTTATCCGCTGCCGTTACAATAAAAAGAAGCGGGAATGACCGTTCACTGTCCGTCGGCTAAAGGCTTGATTGAAACGTCAATGCGACAGTGACAACAAGTTGAACTCTATATATTACACAGCCCCAAACATGTCTTTGTCAAAGCCTGCAGTGAAGAGAAAGGTTGGTGATGAGCACAGACAATTTCAGGAAAAGTGGGAAATGGAATATTTGAAGAAACCACATGTAGTCACTAACTAGAGAAATCTGATTATTATTTTATTTTATTTATTTATCAGTGATTGATTTATTTTCTTATTGATTCTTAATTTCTTAATTTATTTTTTCAACTTATTTTGTGTTAAAAAATAAAGAGATTTGGCACAGATTTTTTCTTGTGGAAAACCTGATACGGCCTAGCCTCACCCAGACTCTGCCTCCAGCGGCCCCCAGGTAAATTGAGTTTGAGACCCCTGTTCTAAATTTTAAGGTGTAACAAAACTTAAAAATATATATATACTGAAGGCTGATATCACAGCATTTCATTCACTTCTGTGAATAAAACAAAATAAAAATGTTGTTTTTAAAGTTTACGTCATTATTTGAGATTCAAACTAAGATAAATCTCACAGGTTAGGGCAGAGTAAAGACCTGAACTCAGACTATAAAGACATTACTCTCTAGTAAACAGCCTTATCCTGCATTAGAAAAGTTCAAACAACCAAAGAGCTCATGGAACAATGGACGTGAAGTGTCATGATTCAGTTTAAAAGGTTGGGAAGCTCTGCCTTGGAAAAAAGGTGAACAATCAGTGTGCTGAGCAGATGTTGCAAAAAGTACTACTCCTTCTAGGTCCTCTCTGAAGAGCTGGAGGTCTTCAGGAGGTTTGTGAAGGTAGAGAGGGACGCCCCTGATCCGGTAGGAAACTGGTAGGACCAGCCAACGGGGAACAACAGATGAGAAAAGTTTGGATCGTCCTGAGTCGTACGGTCACTTATCCTTTGATACAGCATTACACTCTAATAAAGTTCTTAAACATGAGCATGACCTCTGAAATATGGACGATTTGAACCATAAAACATCAACCAGGTCCCAGTGACTTTCACATAAGCACCGACATTCAGGATTAAAACAGCGACTTCTAGATACATAAACTTAAAGCTTCAGTAAATATAACTGTGGAGGTTTGGCACAGCGGCCATCTGGGTACTGCTTGAATGCAGAATGCAATTATTCCAGGCACAATCTAGGGCAATAAAAACTGATGAAAACCTCCGTAATCGCATCCAGTTTATGACTGATGTATGCCATCTGGCTGACAGCACTTGAAGGAGAGATGGTCAAATCCCCCAACAGGCGTCAGAGGAAATGTTCAGCAGGTCCACATACGGATGTTTTACATGGATTTCGCTCTGCAGAGGAAAACTGTAACACACCAAGCTCCTTAAGGCTAAAACCAACAGACTACTGTAGCAGGCCGGCCTCGGGACACAAACTCCCTTGATTTAATTGGATCCTGCCATCAGTGAATGATAATCCTTTTGACGACACACAATTCAGGGTCAAGCCGAGGTTTTCCGAACAAGGGTTACGGATAATCTCCAGTCATTTAAGTACCCGGCGTCCTCTGTGCATACTACTCAGCGTAGATAAATAGGTCGAGACAGACCTGCTGAAAGACATCTTGTAATCTGATCTCTGCAACCCGGTCTCGCAGCGGGGATGTTGCTGCTCTGTTTCCTCATCCCTATGGTTGACACACTGATCATCCGGGTCAGGTTTAATGTTGCTAAGAGTGAGCGCTCTCCTCTGGGCGTCCCGTACTCGTTAGCAAGGGAAGCGATAGGGAGCCTCGCAGGGAAAATGTAATAATGTAACAGCAACACAAGGAGAGATTTATTTTTAATACCAATAGACAGAGCTAAATCCCTCTCGAGCGGAACAAATCCTCTGGTGTCTTTATACAAGTGAATGGTCCCCTGGAAAAGAAAACACAGATGCTGGATGCAGTGGGGGGTGGACACATTTACATTTTCAGTCTTTAGCTGATGTTCGAGTGAATGAACAGGTGTCTACCCTCGAGGACACTTCAGCAAGAAACAAGTTCCAAGCCATGAACCATGAGCAATGTCTACACCAGACCCCCCCATGCTAACCAGGATTTTATCACTTATATATATATATATATGAACCTATTTTTACTTTGCAATGTTTGTAGAGATCAAGGAGCTCTTTATCAAGGGTAAACCTGGCAGAGGCTGCAGCATGAAGACGGAAATAAACAGTGTACAGAAATCTGCAGGATCTAAACACAATCAAAGTGTATATAGAACAGAGGAAAAGCAATTTATTATATAAGCAATCCAATGAACGGGAGGCCGATATCAAACCTGCAGGGACATGACCCAAATAATTTAAAAGGGTAACTGGTATTTTTCAACCTGGATCTTATTTCCCCATGTTTTTCTGTCAAAGAAACTTGTGGGGACAACGAGTTTTGGACTTGGTTGAGTATTAAAGGGGAGTACTGGAGCCCGGAGCCACAAAATGAGCTACAACGCGATCCCGACGGACGATCAGGCACCAGCTGCCGCGACGCCGTGAAACTGGTGGGGTTCCTGTGTTTGCTTTGACCCTATACGCTGTGATCCTCTGCTCACAGAGAGGTTTCACAGCTTGGATAGGTATAGAAATGTTTTTTGTTGTTTATTGTCTGTGCAGCTCTTTCCAGAATGTTGGCACAACAATCTGAGCCTTTTAGTAGCAAAAACAAGCATTTTTAACGGATGTATTTTGATGGTGCGAAACTGCCCACAAGGATTACATTGTAGCCTGTTTCTTGGCTGCAGTCTGCAGCGCTCTCACTCAACACTGGACCAAATTCAGAACTTGTTGTCCCCATTAGTCACTTTGACACAAAAAAAACATGTCAAAAATTAGGTTCAAAAAGTTACCCTCAGCAAAACAATAGAACTCAAACTACTTCCACAAAGAGAGAGAGAGAGAGCAGAGCACACGGAGTAACTCTCCAATTCAGATGGCTGATCAAAGGATATTGATGAATTTCCAAGTTCTATTGGCGGGTAATAGGAATGAAATCCAGCACAGATTCAGATGCAAATAGGATACCCTGAAGAGATGTACAAAACCACTTCACATCTCACCACAGCTCAGTCATCATTCTTAAAATATGCAGACGACACAGCCATAACCTCCATAACCACAACCTCCAGCTCAACACGTCCAAAACACAAGAACTCATCATAGATTTCCCGGCACATCCCCCATCCTCAAAAACTCCCATGCATGTCTCAGGAGAACCGTAACCCTTAACGCATTCATATTTCTTGGCACACACATCAGAACACGCTCAAATGGAACATCAATACAGACCGCATTACTAAAACTGTTTTTCCTAAGACAGCTCATCCATCTATTTTCTGTAACTGCTTATCCTCATCAGGGTGGTCAGGGAATGGAGTCTATCCCGGCTGATTTAGGGGTACACTCTGGACGAGTCACTGCAGGTCGCAACCATGCACACCTACGAGACACCAATTAATCTATTCAGTCTTTAAACTATGGGAGGAAGCCGCAGTACCCGGAGAGAACCCACGCACACGAGGAGAACGTGCAGCCGAGGTTCGTACTTGTTACCGTGAGGCGACAGTGTCAACCACCACCGTGCCACCTCAGCTGAAGAGTGTGAAACAAAACCTCCTCCTTCAGGTTTCCAAACCTATCATTGAGAGCTTCCTCTTTCACCATGCTCACCGCCTCTTCAAGCTGATGCCCTCAAGAGGCACTACAGGTCCCTGCCCACCCAATCATCCCATTTCAAGAACTGTTTGTTTTCCCCACTTCAACAAGAGCTCTGAACACTCCTCCTCTGACCCTGACAGACGTACCTGTCGTATAAATACTGGATTGTGTCTCGTGTTGTGCTGGTCACTGTGTCTTTTGTGGCGTTGATATCTGTCCGACATCATTGAACTGAGCGTATATGACAGCAAATTTCACCGACCACAGTCGTGTGCTCGTTAATAAATGATTGATTAGTATCACAACAATACTGCAGCTGCTGCAACATTAAAATTTCATATTAAACAGACGGTCTTGAGTTTGTTATCCAAACAAGTGATCCCTGAACTCTCATTAGCATTTTTCCCTCAAAGGTTTGTTTGTAAGTTGTAGTTTTGTTTAATTCATCATGACTTATATGTTTTTTAAACAGAATATTGATGTATTTCTTTTGTTTGTTTAGCTTGCTCATCAGAGCACTGTAGATATGAGTTCCTGACTCCAAGAGCTCTTTGACATCAAGGGATTTAAACCTTTGACCTTCTGCTGCTGAAAAACATTAAACGTCTGAAGATGAGATACATCTTTCCAGATGTTCTTAAAAAGTTCTTAAAAATCTTAAAAGAGCATGAGCAATAAAAACAATATTCCCTATTCAGATAAAACACCGGTTTAAAAAAAAAAACAGCTTGACTTTTGCCTTTGATCCAAGTGGAACACAGCTCGGAATACCAAACCAAACCTTCCGAGCGCTAAAAGACCCGTTTTTGATGTGTAGATTGTCTGCCTTGTAGATTGTGCGTTCGCTCTCCCGCATACACAAACACAAGCAAATGTTCTGACAAGACTGAAAAACAACAGCTTGTTGCTTCAAATGCCTCAAAGAAGCGGCGTTTACCGTCCTCTGAGAAGAGACTTCTTGTGGTTTGACTGGATTATGACTCATCTCTTAGATGCAAAGGTAGAAGTGATTAGTGATGCTGCTGGAGAGCCACAAAGGCTCTGAGGGAGGAGGTCGGGGTGGACAAAGACACATGACTTGTCCTGTTGATTTTAATTAAGACACAATGACAAACTACACCCTTTGCTATATCTACAACAGCGTGAATAAATCACCCACTGCTCGGTGTTCATGTTTCAGTGCTTTATGACAAATGTTTTCTGTGACTGAGGCAGACTCGAGTCATTTGGTCCAATTCAGTCCAACGTCAGGTTTTCTTGGGCGAGTCAAGTCCCAAGTGAAGCCAAGATACATGCAGTCTTACCTGCAGAATCCTGTCCCTACAATGAGAAAAGACAAGACCGTGTAACCTTGTTTGTTTGTTCACATCTCCTTGGATTACCTTTGATTTTGGCCACTGCCAGCCCTGCACTGGATCTCCATCTACACTGAAACCATTGCCTATGTGAGCTTAGTATTCCACACGTTCCTTTCCCCAACAACACACTCAAGCTCCTCCTGGGGGATGCAGAGGCCTCCCCAGGCCAGATGAGCTATGTAGTCCCTCCATCAGTTTCTGGGTCTGCCCCGGAGTCTCCTACCAGTTGGAACACCTCCAAGGAAGGAGCCTTTGTGAACTTAATAAACTGTTTTAAACCTGTTTCAGCTCTGTGGTTCAGTGTTTGCACCTTTGAGTCTGCTACCGTTCTCCTTAATAGTCTGAGGTCAAGCCCCGAGTCTCGCAAGTCTAAGTCTCAAGTTGTTTCTGGCAAGTCAAGTTTTGAAGTCTTGAAGTGATTTGAGTCTACATCTTTCAAACTGTTTTTGTGCTACGTGAATTTTTCACTAACTAAAGTGAGGTGAATAAAACACCCCCCTCAGCATGTATCGGTACAAACAAGCTTGTTTCTATAGTTTTGTGATCATTTGACGCCGAAGGGAAAAAACCTTTTTGGTCTTTTCTGTGTGGAGTTGTGGATTATGTTTTGATGTTAAGTTCGTGCATGTTGCATCTCTCTCTCTCTCTCTGAGTTTGCTTTAGGAGATCTGCTTTCCTCCCACAGTCTTAAGATATGCAGGTCATAGAAACTGCAGACTCTAAATCAACCATAGGTGTAAATGTGAAGAGACTGTGTTTGTTCTGTTTTAGGGTGCTTACAGACTGCATGCTGGGGTTGGACCAAAGCCCAGGAAAGCCTGAATGAGTACAGTTTGTTAATAAGAATGACTGGGTGGACGGTCATGTCCTTGTAGGCAGTTAAGTCTCCTATCCGGCACCTAAATTTGCATTGTGGTGGATAGAGTGATTAGTAACGGCCGTTTTTTTGGTTCTTTTAATGAAAAATCTCATTTATTGCAGCTCCCACTGTTGATTTCTACGAGCATCTCTGTGCTTTAAGTTTTGTCCCATTCCTCGCTCCCCCTTTTATTCAAATTATATCGCAGCCCCACTAATGATGGGCATTATCCCAAATTTAGATAATTAAAATTCAATTATATTCCAGTTTTCAAAAGACAAAAACAGGCCGTGCTTGTTGGGAGAACACAACATCAGCCAGAACACTGCACGGCACAATGCTCGGCTGGCAGACTCTGAAGCTGGTCGCAATATCGTCGTTTATGCATTTTTTATTATGTATACATTTTGCGGTGCTGCTGTTTTCCCTCCTTCGTTTCTCTCCATTTTCATTTCGCCTCTAATATCGCTCGTCACGTTGATTTTGTTGTTTGGGGAATAAATGTTTATTTACAAGGCGCTCGGGGGGGATTTTAAACCTAACTGCACAATTTTCTATGATCCTCTATCTTTGTCTTAACAGTTCACTTGTGTGTTTACGCACAGACTCTGAAACGAATGAAGCTATCCGGTAATGGCGTCCCCGGTTTTAACTGACTGGCTGGTTCCAGTCAGTGTCACAATCTCATAATGATCTTTAAATGTCATGATTTGTGGCGAGGCGAGAGGACACGCACAAACACGGCACCGGGAGCTTGTCCCAGAGCACGACATTAAAACGAGCAGCGCCACTGCTAATGCTTATGTTTTGTTTTTTTTTGCTCGCTATTAGCGCGTTGAGTAATCTGTTCGGCGAGAGGTTGGTTTTTTGTTTTTTTTGGGGAGGAATGAGCAGATGGTTGAGCAGGATGAAGAGAGGAGATTCAAAGCAAAGAAGTGTCTGTAGTTTTAAGAGTGTACACACACAGAAAAAACAAGGTCTGTTGGGAAAAGATAAGGCCTAATTAATTTCATTATCAAAATTACGTACTACAGGAACAAGAACATCATTTGTTTAATTTAGCATCAAACGGTTGCAGTTCTTCAAGGATCCTTTCAGTGGTGTCTTTGGCCTCCTTCTCGAGGGCTTTCGGCGATCTATCACAGGGCCCGCGAGTAAACACAGCCTCCGCTAGACAACGCGGCGGGGAGATGATTGACTGGGCTTAATACGGCGACTGTCGAACATCATAACCGTGAATCACTCCGTTTCCTTTCACAAATTCCACAGCATCAATGTGATTATACAAACATTTGGTAGCAGTCAGCACACAGACTGTCACAATCAATAAGCAGACATTGTTGGGTTTTTTTTTCCTCCCCCTCACACCACAACAGCTTTTTCGATAGGATGATAGCAGCCCGAGCCTGAGGCACTGACATATTTCTCTCTGTTGTCTCTCTCCTTTTCTGTTGGGCTGTGACAGTCAGTGTTTATGTGTGTGTGTGTGTTGTTTGCATGTGTGTGTGTACGTGACATGCACTCTGTGAGGTTCACTGCCTCGGGGCTGCAGGAGGAAGACAGCTAAGATCCTTCTGTGAATGAGACGGGGCGCATCTGCATATGCAGAGGGGGGCAGGCGGCCATGTTTGTTTGTTCTGCTGGGATCCCGTGGGAGCGCTGATCAAGAATACCTGCCAGTTGGATCGGGCCCGATGAAGACGCGCCGAGCAGAATATTTAAAAAAAAAGTGCAGGAGAGAGAAACGCTGCCTCCGAGCAACAGATGGTTGGAAACCAGAGCTGCAGCGTCTTTATGCTTTGGTCAAGAAATGAGCGGATAAAAGGCAGCTGACATTGTGGACTATCAAATCTACAGAGGTTACAAAAGTAACCTTGAAGTGAGAGGTGAGAAATGAACGGAATAAGCCTGAAAACGCTTCCATGAGGGGCAGGAGGGATCGCTTAATGGGGTGAGGGAAAGATCTTTGGAAAGACCTGGCCTGAGTACGAGTACTAGTCTAATTAAACTCAATTGATTCTCTTGATTAACTGATAACTTGTCAGGAAGAGTTGGAAAGTGATCGGAAGACTTTCTCACAGCTCAAGGAGGCGATGTTTGGTCTGTCCGACACTCCGGGATCAAAAGACATTTCGCTTAAGATCCTACGTGACAGAATATTCGTACATTTTTGCATTTTCACTGGCTGATTTTCTGCTGATCAACTAAATGAACCGTCTCTGCACTACAGAGCGATTGTAAGAAGTTTGTTTAAGTTAAATGAGTTAATTAAAGTAAATCTTTGTTTCATTATTTTCTTCTTTTGTCATATTAGTGATCTGGATGATCAGGATGACGCTTCGGTCTGAGGGAGAAAAAACTCCTCTGCATGTATTCTAACTCAGTTAGTAAGTAACGTTAACCTTTAAACAGTGCAGTTCGTCTGTGTTGGGTCCATTAGTCCATTTTCATAAGGCCCAGATGATTTGACCCCTTTGGAGTTCTGCTAATCGTAGCACTGATGCTGATTGCAAAGTGTAAACCAGGTAGCGTGAGTGCGAGATGAGATTCATGCCATTGCGGTTTTAATTTACAGGACAATAAACACAGCTGCATCAGCACTGCAAACACTGATGTTTCTAATGTGTGCCCCATTAAAACCAATGAGGCCTCCAAATTAAGACATAAAAGAAGCTGTTTGTTGAAGCTCTGCAGAGCGAGCGACCCATTAAAACACGATCTGACGCCTAACTCTGTGGTCAAGGGTTAGTTAGTTGTTGAGGGGAAGATCATGCTCAGTTCATGGTAAGATTTGGCTTAATTTGACAATCAACATGGTCATAACACGGCCTCTAACCTCCTTCGGAACGGAGGCTGAATCCAGAAAGAAACCAGGCTATTAAAGGAAATCAAGTCCCTCCACACGACCAACCCACGGGGTTGAACTGAAGTGTTAAAAATGGGAAGCGACCAGTCGTCCACTTGGAGACATTCTCATGCTGTCTTGTGCAATATATTTGTTGCACACTGTCTCTGTTTTAAACGAAATAAATAAATAAGCCACTTTGCTGTCGTCCTTCTTGGGAGGAGTGGCAGTCTCGACCTGGTTACCAATAAGACGTATTGTTCAGCTCTTTATATGTCGCAAACGTCCGTCAATATAACTGTTGTTAGTGTCAACTCGTGACAGCTGTTCATCTTAATTACTGGCAGTTTGTTTGTTGCATGTTGTGGTTATATTTTCAAACGTTTTATTCATTTATTTATTTTTAGAACAAAGCTCACGCATGTTGCGTACTGATGATTCGGCCTCTGGCTCCGTTAATTGTCTCGTGTCGCTATGAAAACGCAGCTTATCAAAGCGCTGATTGCCAGACCTCTTTCATAGCTGGCAAATGTGACTAATTGGCAATCATCCTAATAGGACCCATCTTGGTGTCAGTGTTTGTCATTGCGAGTTGAAGAGTCAAAGTCATCGAGGCGTTCAATATTATGTCCTGTGTGTGTGTGTGTGTGTGATAGTTGCGGGCAAACTTTTATGTGTTAATGGCTAAAAAGAAAAGAGCAATGTTCAACACACCGAGAGCTTCTTTCTGTCTGCATGCTGGCTTCCAGCCTGTTACCGGACCCCTGCTAGTGACAGTGGCCTGGAGGAAAATCCACCTACAGACTTTGAACACCATCTTTTGAACTGTTACAACAGTCAGGGTAGCAACAAAAGGACATGATAATGGACGCCGAGGCACAGCTGGGGTTGTGTACAGGCTGAGTCAGAAGGAGGGAAGCTTCTTCAGCACCACGGACAGCTGCAGCCTCGCCGTCCGCTGCCTGACAGCGCGCGCTCTAATCCGTCATCCCAGGGATGAAGGAGAGTGAGGCCGCGATGACACATGCAAGTGTGTGTTTTGTGACATGTTCACTTTGTTGTGTGTGTGTGTGTGTGTGTTCACACTCCTCAGTTATCAGACACTGTAAACAAAATGAGTTGAAGGACGGTCTGGTTGGATTTGAGATCGCGTTATGTCCCGGGAATCTTCACTGAAATGTAAAATTCCCAGGATTTTTAACATTCACATACCGGAGATGCTTTCACCAGACCTACTGCAACCACTGTGTGATGCTACCAGACTAGAGGAAGAGAAGTTAAAGGAAATTTTAGTTTGGTAACTTTCTGCCGGACTCAGTAGTAGCAGCAGGAGCCGTTTATATTTACTGCTGAAGACAATCCTTGACAATCCTCATTCATCTACGTTATGTCCTATTACCAGTGAGTATGTTTTGTTTAGAATGAACACTATGTAACGTCTCATTTGTTTATTTCAAGCACACGACATGGACATTTTCAAGGTACGACACGTAGTAGACTTGTGGATGACGTACACATTGTATAGTCTTAAATTCACATTACTGCAGTTGCATGTTTCTTTCTACTAAGTATGATGCTCAAATTGCAGTCTACAGCTCAGGTGATTGGCCCAATTAGAGACACGAAAGCCCAGAGAGAGAGAGAGTGTGTGAGAGGGGGGACAACACTGAGTCCAACCTCGGTCACTGCAGCAAGGATCTCAGCCTTTCTACCAGTGCAGGGTCTACCAGTCGAGGTAGCAGGGTGTCCTCGCTGAATATTGTTTAAGAATAAGTTTTAAAGAGAGAGAAAAAGTGAAATCTGCTGATGAAAACTATGCAGGAGGTCCAAAAGTCAGAATCATACATACACGAAGTGAAGGATTCATCTCTAAATCAGAGCACAGACAACTAAACATCCAAAAACAATCCTCGTCAAACTTGCTGTAATGGCTGCTGCGGTCCACGAAGTATAACCTCAGGTCAGTCACACACTCCCCGACATCCACCTGCACAGACTTCCACTAGTGAAGCTGATAGAGGATGCAGAAAAACAGAAACTGGCAGCTGGAAATGTTTTTTCCACCTTAAAGATGCAAACTTTTAAGTGCTACTAAAATATTACCACAATTATGAGGAAAAAACCCAATTTGATCGTTTATTAGCCGCAGTTTTATGTTTAAAATCTAATTTGTGAATCTCAGGGACACGGTGATGTATTCAGGGGAAGAAATAATGCATGAGGGAAGGCAAGGCAGACTTTAAGATGAATTTCCAGACAGCTCAAGCCTGACAAAAAAAAGAAAGAAAGAAGAGAAACCTTAAAAATCCATTACCTAATTGTTAAAAAGTCAAATCACACCCAACTACACAAAGTATGGCAGGTCAAGGTTGAAGTAGCTCTTCAAAATCTGTCAGTCTTGACATCTTAAGAGATCCTGTTTCAAATTAACTTCAGTAGAAGTGAAGCAGAAACTTTATTCTAGTTCAGCTGGAGACGATGTGAAGTTCTATATGTCTCCTAGTTTCTGTGTTTCTCACTATGAAATTCTCTCTTTGTTCTTTACGTGTTGAGTCACAGCGCAGGAAGAGTAACACAGGCGTGAATTTAGCACTAATAACTGTAACTATAAAAAGCGGGAACGCAGCAGCGGCTGTAAATGTCAATGTAAAGGTGACACCTGATGAATCGGTCCGTGCTGCGTTTTTTACGTAAGCGCCTCAGAAAGTGGTGATTTGTTTACAACCTGTCTTCGAGTCTGAGTGAGTCAGTCTCTGCTGCCGCAAAGAAGACGACAAAGTGAGACGCTGGAGACGCTCGGCTGAATCTAAAATGGCTGTTAAATGGCAGAAAACGACGGAAGCGTGCCAGAAAACGCTTCCCGGAAGAAGAACCAGCTGATCGATGAGAAGCGGCGCCACCTCCAGTGGGTCGGACTGACTCTTCCTCCCGTACAATCCTCCTTAATGTGCGCACACTTATCACAATTTCATCCACTGTGCCCAGTAACAACAGAGCCTCGCCACGTCTCAACCCCAGCGTGAGATACAGCTTAATAAACTTCACGTAAATGATAATAAATCTTTTTCTGGCGTGGCAGCCATATTTTAAACCAAGTGTGTGACCTTCATCACTCCAAACCTCAAACCACCTCGGCTGAGGTCAATAACAGCGACCACCTGCTGAGCGGGTGCGTAGCTGCGTGATGGGAAGTCCACTTTGGTGAGATATCTTCTTTTCAGTCCTCAATAGTGACACAGTTACATGCTGTTCTCTTTGGCCTTATTACAAATAATGCTCGCTTACATAAAGTTATTGACCGGCCAAAACAAAAGATAATGGAGTCAAATCGACTGAAAGCTCTCTCTGTCAGTTACTCAATGGCGTCCGCTCTTACTCTGCAGCCCGCCGGCTTGTGTCTGTCTTTGTTTTCAAAATAAAACACATTTAATAAAAGACATCCTGGACTTTCGACCTCTCTGCTGCAGAGTCTGGGTCAGCCGCTCAAACAGACACTATTGAACCGACATTAATCTTCATTTTATCACACGGTGCTCTCTATGAATCACTTTTACCTTGTACGACAACAAAGTTTGACCCTCTACATAATTTATGTACCAATCGTCTCCTCGCTGATAGCCACACGTGGGAGGCGGGAGACAGGAGGAGGAAGGATTTACTGGTGTTGGAGCAAACAAAGGAAACAAATTCAACACGAGACCTCTAAATCAGCCTCCTCTAATAAATCTGCTCGGAGTTTCTCTCATCCACAAATTTGGATGCTCCTTCATCTTCTCGCGTTGTCGAGAGACTCAGTCGGGCGTAACTGACGGCAGACTGGAGTCGAAACGTTTTCTGGCAGACGTTAAATCCGCCTCATCCCGCAGCGTGGTCTTCACAGCTAACCGCAAACATCTTGTCTCTCATCTGTCTCATGATTAAATTGCCTTAAAGTATCAATCCCATTTAATTACTGTCATTATCATCAATGAGAAATTACCAAGCGCCCAAAACGGCAGGGTTAATTAGGCTTTCAGGGACGCACAGATTATTTATTTATCTGTGGTCGCCTGCAAAGGGAAGATATGAATTGGGAGTTAACTTCACGTCGAGGCTGCTCTGCTTACTTAACCGGCTCCTTGTTTATTCGTCTCTGACTCACTTTACCTCCCCGCTGTCACTCTGCTTCCCATCACTGCTGCTTCTTTTCATCCGTCTCACCTCCCTGACTCTTCTTTTGTTCTTTAAAAATCTCGTCACGTTATCTGCGCGTATCATTCAATCTTACAGCAGGAAGTTTAGCGCAGAGGTCCTTCTTAAACACACAAACAAACCAAAAAAATGACTTAGCTCTCGTAGTTTATTCGCTCACTCATCCTAACAGATGCTTGCACTTCACTGCTTGACTCGGCAACGTGAGAAAAGAATGACTTTAACCTTTTTCTCTGTTCATCAGACGACAACTCAGAAACAAAAAAGGGATTCTATGACAAATGATTTCACACATTAGAAGATAACCGGAGCTCTGCCTGTCCTCTGTTCTTCGAAGCGCAGCTCCAGATTTAACTGATGAAGGTGTACGAATCAGTAAAATCGTCTGTTGCAGAGATTTGTTTGAAATGAAAGCGTGCCCGCTCTTCGATCTTGATGATGGCACATGATTGAGAAGCTCGAAGTCAGCGGGTTTTCAGTTCTGAGACGTGGGTAATTTTCATTACGCACAAAAGAGAAGTGATTTCACAGTGATGAACACCTACAATCCAGCGAGGCGACAAATAACCACAAAAAGGTTTCAATGGAAGGAGAAATGAGAGAAGCTTACTTCTTGGGCGGCACCTGTCCCACGTTGACCCGGACGCAGATGACCTTACGAGTCTGCATTCCCAACGAGCAGGAGCCCTGACCGTCACGGACGCCCATGGAGGCGTTGAGGGACGAGGCGGAGGGGTCTTCGGTACAAGGCCCCCACGGTCCGGTCTGCCAGTGGTAAACCGTGCAGGCGTGCTCGTTGCAGTTTCGTACCTCCTGAAGGGAACTGCTGTTTGGGCACAGCGCACCACCTGAGAAGAAGTGAAAAAAAGTGAAAACTGAAACAAAACGTGTCCTGGAAGACTTAATGCTCAGGTGGTTCTCGTGGGACAGAGGTTCACCTCAGCTCTGCGTTTGTTTAGCTCGATGGGGAAATGGAGCGTGAGATGGACTGGCGGGCGGGTTTAGCGCGGCGTCAGCAGCACTGCGAACGCTGTACCGGACTGTTGCCAGAAGGAAAACCTCTCGATGTTCCAGTCCATCTACGTTCCAATGCATGGCCATTAGCTTAGCCGAAATAAGGCAGGGAAAGGGTTAGGAGCTTGGACGTCCGGAGGGGTCTTCCTTTGGAGGAAATTGTACCATCTACTCTGGGAACACCTCCTCCAGGAGGAGCTGGAATGAGTTACTGGGGAGGAGGGTGTCTGGAGTACGCCGCTAAACCTGCTGCCACAGCGACCTGACCCCGGATAGGCGGAAGGAAATCGAAGGATGGATGGGTAGCTTACTATTTGGGTTTGACAGCTGCAGCTTTACTGTCCTGGTGCCTGTTTTCAGCAACAAAAAGCTGCAGCAAACCAATCTTACTCTAAATGTCCAGGAGCAAGGCAGCAGTCAGACAGAGTTAACAACTAACTTGTGAACATAATGGAGCATTTAGCAGCTTCAGAGCCAGATATTACCCCCGGGAGTCCAAAACGGAGGCTGAGTATCGGACTTAACATTCATTGAGTGGTCAGAAACACACAAAATAAATGCTAATGTTGCTCTGGATGTCTGCTGGATGTGTAACTTTATGAGGGGATAATGTTGAAATTTCGTGCTTCCTGCTTGTTCCATTAGATTAGTTCCATTAAATTCAGCCGCGCTGTCATTGCACAGAGGACAACCAAATGCAGTTTAGCATCCAAGTAGAAGTGAAAGTGGCAGTAAAGTACAGAATATTTATAAATGGAGGGGAAACATATGAATATGCCAAATAATGCAGGTCTATGATGCCGGTTTGAGTAGAATTAATACAGAAATGTCTATATAACATGCCAAAATGGGGCATATAATCAGACATATCATGACTCAAGGCCAGGGCTGTGCCGACGCTCATCTCCTATTCAGACTTGGAGCTCAAGCACATTTTCCCCACTTGATGCACGCTCCAGGAAGGAGCTTTATTAAATCCAGCACAGCTGTCTGACAATTGTTGTTAACCGTATTTTTCTCCCCCCTGAAACTGAAGTTGAAACCGAGTGAAACCTACACCCACACGCACGTGAGGAAACATTCATAATAAGAGTTTCCTGGAGTTCTATTGTTTGAGAAATCCTCGTGTTGAAACGGACGGCGCGCCGCAGCGTGACAGCGCAGGACCGAATGATAGTAGCTAGGTTTTAGTCCAGGGAGTTGAAGCTCGGCGCGTACGAGCCGGTCGCTCGTCAATTTCTCTGTGCTTAATATAAAATAAATGTTGCCAGCTTTTAACATTCTGAGACAGCCGATTAATAAGAAAAAAGGATTTAACCTTCACTAAAATCATATTCTAATGCACAGAGATGGAAATGTAAAACTTTGAAAGGAGACTGTAAATGAGCCACTTTCAAGTTTCAAGGTTCAAAACTTTTGAGACGTGAGAATTTGAGGCTGCACGGTTGATTTATGTGAGACCGCTGAGCCTGAATTTGACGCGCCTCGCTGTGATAAAGACCGAAGACAACCGATTGTTTATTGTCGGTTTTATCAGTGCCACTGTTTTTGTTTGCGTATGTCGTATTGTGATTTCACCCACTGTCTCATCAGTCCTCTTATTTATCGTCACATCTTTGGGGGTGTGTGCTCACCTCCAAATCCAAGAAAACCTCGACACAAGATCCTGGAAACGCTGAAGACGTGAGACGACGGGTGCGGTCGAAGAGTCAGTTTTGCTTAGGAAGGTTCCTGACTGAGTGAAATCGCCCTGAAGTGTTCTCTAACTGTTGGAAAGGAGCCTCAGTGCTTCCTTTATTATCTCCTTTAGCAGAGGATACACCGGAGCATCCTTTAGGAAAGGAAAGGAAGGTAAAGCAGGCCCTCAGTTTTACTTCTGTGACGATATTCATTCATTGAATGAAGACATATCTTTGACCGGGTCGTCCACGTTTATATTTCCTGCATTAAAAACACAGTAAGAGCAGACGGGGAGTATCTAGTAAGTATCTAAGATGAGCGTTTTGAGGTCCATCTTCTGAACTTATAAAACCTTATAACCTCTCCTTCGAATCTTTCCTTGACCTTGTGAGTTTTCCATCAAGGGTTAAGGAAAAGTGGTTAGGAAAGGACTTAGAGGCTATTTTAGTTATATAGTCTGTCTAGAAATCATCTGAAGCTCCTGAGAAGTCTGACTCCATCCATCCATCCATCCATCCATCGGCCGTGTGCGCCCTGTACAAGTCGCCAATTCATCACAGCGCCGAGACAAACAACCGATCACGTTCAAGTCTGATGACAGATTCCCTGCAAATATTCGGACCTGTTTATCTCGAGAAGTGTGGATGCAGCTGTGCCTGTAAACGCACACGTCTAATGTATTTTTTCCACAAATACAAACCACCTGCTGGAAAAGGTGTTACATTTTATCGTTAACAAACGGCTATGCAATTATTGCCGTTAGGCTGTCTGGCTTCCACGCATTTTATTTAACACTGTGTGACACTGAGTCGGACTTCAAGGGGAAACCTGAACAGTAATTAACCGTCACAAAGCCCAGGAGGGGGGGGGGGGGGGGGGTGTCATAACACAGGTACAAAAACACTGCAGACATAAAGGTGTGTTCACGTACTGTATGACTGAGCTCCTTTCATGCAGGTATTTTGGTTTTCTGGGGATTATTTATGCTTAAAAGTCACAGATCAGGCTTTCAGTGCACGACTTTGGTCTGTACAACCAGCGTCTATTGTTTTTTCCCCTCCCCTCGCTCTGTTCCTGTCATTTCTCTTGTGCGGCGGCAGTCAGTCAGTCAGTGATGCAGTTGTTGGGTCGATGGACTGAGAGAGCCCTCTCCGGTTTTAGAGTAACTGCAGACATTTGGGGCTTTCAGTAAAGATTGAGAGGCATTGCGGGACTGTGAGTCCTCCACACCTGTATTTCTCTGCCTGGAGTTGGAGGAGTGCCAGCTCCGTAATGAGTGCCGGTGTACACACAGTCGGGCCCTGAATCACAGTCTGCCAACTCAGACAAATCTCAACCTAATGGTTACTGAGAATGACTGCCTTTCTGCTGACTGCGCCGTGCCAGCTTAAGCTGACTAACAACACCGCGACGCTACAGTCCCAACACTAGCATGACACGGCGCCTCAAATGAGCATGAGCTGTCGGCGAACAATGACCTAGAAAAGCTGGATGTTGGACGACGACGGGGGGGGGGGATGTGGCTTAAAGGGAACATGATGAGGGCGACAAACAAAAGCCAGGATATGTGAGTTGTTTAATTCATGTTTGCAGAGTGGATTACAGTTCACAAAGAGCCGGAGCAAGTGCCACTTAGCATGCATCTTGAACGACACACAAGAGGCACTTTAGGTGATTATCAGTCCCACAATAATCAGAATAAGAGGTCGTTTTAGGCTTATTAATGTATTAATTTGCGCGTGTTTCTATTCCAACATTTCGCTGGTTGCCTGTGCATCTTAAAGCTTTGAGAAAACAGAGTTTTTCTTCATTAATATGCAACACAGCAGCTGAAAAATCTGCCAAGGAACTCCGAATCTAATCAGATAATCTACTCTGCAGGGGGAAACCTGTGCTGGAGACACAAAAGCTTCTTTCAGGTATTGTTCTTGAGTACGCGTCTGAACAGACAGGCAAAGTATAGTTTGATAGGATTTCCACACATCTGCGCACACACACACACACACAGGGCTACTACGAGCACAGCTACTGGATTCTTCTAGTCTGAAGAGTCAAAGATTTACCGAGAAGTTCTGGAAATTTTGGCACCCGCGAGAGACCTTGAATACATAAATAAAATATGTTAATGTGACAGGTGAGACACGCAGCACATGAATGAACACTACAGTAGAAGAAAAAGACAGCTATTTCACACACACACGCTCTAAAGAGTAAACTCTAAATGAATTATAAGTTAGCCCAGAGCTCAAAACAAGCAAACTATTTTAATATGGCTACACGTAGAGGTTTAAACATCTACGAGCTAATTGCGAAAGTTACCCTCCATCACTGTGATCCACGCCACAACCATCGCGGTGACTGTGCAGAAAACACACACACAGATAAGACAGAAATGTTTGGACAGACAAGCAGATGCACGTACAGATTTAACGCACAGAGAACAAGCGTGCACAGAGAAATGATGGCAGAGATACAAAGTGAGCGTCAGGTGCGGAGACAGACCAACAGAAATAATCACCAGGACAGATAAGCAGACTGTCTGAGATAAGGACAAATGCACATGCAGACAAGTGTGAAATCCAGACATTCACTGAGTGACAGCAAAGGACGACTTGAAAGGCCATGACTAAGCCAATATCCAGGCGGCCTCGTCTGCATATATTTCCATACACGATGGTGCAGGTGGAGGCTCACCTTCCCCGGCGTTGTAGGCTAAGATGGAGCGGGTCCTCATCTGCTTCCCCTCGATGGTCTTGCTGGAGCAGGTCTGAGAGCAGGTAGACCAGGAGGTCCAGTCGCTGAGCACGCAGTCCCGTGAGCAAGGCACCTCACAGGGCACGGGCTCCAGAGGCGGGGAGGACGAGCAGAGATTTCTGTCCATCGTCTCTCCTGAGGAAAAGGGGTGAAATCAGAGTCGGTGATGAGCAGTAACGGGGTTTACCTAACTGTGCTAACAACAATAAGACAGTACGCTGTGAAGCTAATGAATTATTACAGTCGTGTTTGATGGTCTCACGTTAAAAGTTTCACGAAAGAAACAAGAAACAACCAAAAAATGATCTGCAAAATTAAGAATGGAACTGATTCTGGGACAGAAACCTCTGTGGCTGTGGCTGCCAAAAAACTGCAGTTCCTCAAACGTCCACTTGAGGCTGGCTGCAGAAGTGAGTCAGTCTCCATAAGTCCCCATGTTAGACAGCAGAAATAAACATGTTTACAGCCTGGTACAAAAAACAGAAATCTGGCCACCTGGCAGCACACGCTGAAATAAAAACTGTAAATGTGTTTCCAGGTGATGTCTCCAACCTTTGGAGTTTATTTCAAAGTAACGCATTAAAAAAAAAGTCCAAACAGGTGGTTTCTGCGTTTGATTCGTGGTTATTGCTTTCAAAACTTTAACATATGCCTTTATGGATAAACGCCGTTACTTACAATCTACCATCTGTGCTTCCAGCTGATAACTCGCCCAGTTTGATCGTAGCACGTAAAAAGAAGAAATATTTAAAGCACGAGGGGAGAAGAGGAGTTTTACTGACGCTCATATTGGGGAATTCTCTTGTGAGTGCACGGATATTAGTTCATTATATGTAAAACATTAACCTCATACTACCTTCGTTCATTAAACCCTAATATTAGTAAGCTATCCTCATTAGTGTGACCTCTGTAATTACAACAGCGCTTCTCTTTTATCACTCTGTTTGTGTCACCGAGCTGCAGCGTAAACTGTTATTATTTTAAAGCAGAGAGCCTCTTTTCATCTGCTTATTTATATTTGTGAGATGATCTGTTGACTGAGGGATGAATCCAGAACCAGAACTCTCAGAAAGCTGCTGAACACGTAAAAATGAACCCCATGGAGCGCTGAGACTCGCCAACTGAAGGCTTAAAGATTCATGGCAGGAATTAGATTATAACCCTCAAACTGCACTTGAGTACAGAGGCTGTGCAGAGTGTGAGCCAGCTGCGTGTCTTAATCGATGCCGCGATGTCAAGCATGCGGCCCGTTTCAAAGTGTAGAGTTTGTTTTTCCTGAGACGTCTGTTATCCCTGAGACAACTCGAGAAGGAACATTTCTCCAAACGAGCACACGAGTATCAGCCTGGCACGGAAACTAGAAAAACTGTGCCGACGTGAAGCGAAGATTCGAAACAGTGAAAGAAAATAAACAGAAGCAGAAACACAGGGAGAGAGTTTTCAAGCGGCAACCTCTGTGGAGCCTGCAGTTCCTCAAACGTCCACTTGAGGCTGGTTCCAGAAGTGAGTCAGTCTCCATAAGTCCCCATGTTAGACAGCAGAAATAAACATGTTTACAGCCTGGTACAAAACAGAAAACAGTTTTGGTCTCTGTAGCTAATTTCCCCGTTCATGACAACTGAGCTGAGGGTGACGTCCATTCTTCATCCCGTCACTGAGACTATTTTGTGATTCATCTTTTGACTTTCTGCTCGTCTGACATCGTTTCATACGGTTTGCAAACACGAGGATGGACTGGAAGTGGAGCTTGCAGTCATCTCATTTAAAGATTAATGTGCAACATTAATGTAATTTAATAAATGATGAAGTCGGACGGTTATTGCTCGCAGTATCTCGGAATCTCCAGACTCTTAAATTACTTTGTGCAGCTTTAAATCCAAACGTAATCTTATTTGAAAATAATTTTATGTGATTATTAATCACAGACTGGAAAGCATCAAAAAATCTCTAAACACTACAAACTAGCGGCACATCTGATGTTTCTGGGTCAGTCCAATATTTTGCAGTTTGCAGGAATAATTCAAAATGTTTCACTTGCGTTTTCCGCGTTGATATGACAGCTGATTACGACCCTTTTCCATGCGTTATCGGTAGAATATTCATACTGATGCACTCTCCGCTCTCCACAGAAAAGTGGCACCGAGCATGGAAAGAGAAAACTCACATGGGAGTCCCACATTTTACACCGTCGTCCATGTTTTAGTAATGAGCTCCTTGCATCAGCCATAAGTGGATTATATTAACCCACGTGTGTCTGTGCTGCTTCATGTGCTGCCCATGAATGAAGCACGGCGATAGTTTTTCTTCCACACACGCCCCAGCAACATGTAAACCTTTCAGCGGCTGCAGAGGAGCAGAGGAGAATCGCTCGGGCTTCAAAAGTCAGACTTTGCATTAAGATGTCACTTTGAAAGATATGTAGCGAACCAATCACGGCTGAACGGGAGTGACAAGAGACTCCAGCTGTTTTTTTTTTTTTCCAGGTTCACACAGAGGAATCATGAATGAGCCGAACACCCACCACGAGAGGGGAAAACCTGCAGAGGAGACACAGCTCTCTGCCTAAGTGGGCAGGCAGTCAGCGTGGGGGAATATCAATAGCCAGTTTCAATAACATTTGTATCGACCTTCGCCTGTTGTCTGGGCCTCGGCTGTGTGGCCTTTTTCTTTTATGACCGGGACACACTCGGAGAAAATATACAGCTGACATTGCAGTGAAAAATCTCTGAGGCGAAAAGTGGAGCGAAAAATCCAAACAGAACAAATCAATTTTCATCAGATGAGGGAGTGAAGGTGTGTGTGTGTGTGTGTGTGTGTGTGTGTGTGTGTGTGTGTGTGTGTGTGTGGATCAATCAACCGGAGTCAGGGGAGAAAGAACAGCACAGGACTCTGTTAACTCCAGCAGCACAGGCAGAGAGTCTCCACTGGACCGAACTTCACTGAATAGCTGCAGCCGATGCACGGACCGTGATGTGTGCGGGGAGACGTTAGAAGGACAAATCGAGCTCTCTGGTGGGGGGAACATGAACAAAGTCACCGCACGGGATCATAAAACGAAGATTTACTGAGCACATTTGGAGCCGAATGAGATTCCAAGAGCTGCATCACTTTCTAACTTCACATGCTGAATAAATAAAGACGGTATGTAATCTACACCTCGCCCCGGAAAAGAAAAGAAAAGACTGCAACGGAAACAAAAATCGATAATGTGCTGTACCTTATTTGGTGTAACATTTTTCCACACAACCTGAAGGCAATAGGAGGTCTGGGAAGCACGTGTGCTCCCTTATATTAAAGATTTACAGTAATAAAAAGTGGCAGTAAAAATCAGGAGCAGCAAAGGGCGCAGGATACTCCAAGACTCAGGGCCGCGGAGGATTGATTTGATGTAGTAGGAGTACGGTTTAATTGTGCGTGCTGAGAGGAAGAGTGTAATGAGAGAGACAGCGTGAGAGAGAGGTGGCAACGCTGAACCGAGCGAGCATTAAAAGTAGGAGAGGGTTGAGCAGCGGGAGGGATGAGGAGGAGAAGACGAGGAGAAGAGGAGTCTGGAAGGAGGTGATAAATGGAGTCCGTGCTCACGTACAGTGGGGAGTCGGAGGGTCAGTGGAGAGGTGACCTTGAAAAATATGAGTGAGGTGAGACCTGCTCGGCGGTGGGTCGAAAGAAAAACTCTCTCCGATTTTGCTCCATAACGAGACGCTCACCGTTGCTGTTGACACACTGGACCTGCGCGAGCCGAGTGCCGGGTCCGCACTCCTTCCCGTCGTCGGGCAGACACTGATCCAGGCCGACCAGCTGCCAGTCGTAACAGCTGGGCTCGTCGCACGGCACCGCCTCCACCAGGTGAGGGCAGTTTCCGGGCCCTCCTGTTGGCTCGTTGGTGATCCGTCGTCTCCTCAGTTTGAAACCTGCGGTGCGGCGACAGAGCGGAAAGACAAAGACAGACAAACATTTAGAATAACACCAAATTTAGCTACAGCACTTATGTACTTATTATTTTAAACCTCCCTCTCCGCCCTGCAGAGCCACTGCGTTGTTTATCCAAAATGTAGTTTATTACTAATTCTGACTTGAAAAAAGTGTCAAGTTTGGGCCCAGTTCCACTAAAATAACTGTTCAAAGACGTCAAATGATCCAATTTTTCACAATAAAATCAAAAATAAGAGAAAAACAAACATTAATGTGTGCACTAGAACTTTGTTTCTCTTCTTTCCTCTCACATGAATCATCTCACAACCCCTCACATTCATCTTGTAACGCTCTGCTGGCTCTCAGGTTTGAAACTCGCTCCAGCTCCAGCAGTAATACTGCATCAGTCAGGAGCCGTGTAGTATTTCATACCTGATCTGCTGGTAATACTCCTGCATGTTTACTTAAGTAAATGATCTGACATCTCCTCGCAGCACTGATGATGGACGCTCCTGATGAGCTCGGTTCGGTGTGGCGGCTCATTAACGTTGATGTAAACATCCGGAGATGCCCGCCACCCGCACGGACCGAGCGCTCGAGGCTGCCAGACGTCTTTACCTGCCCGTCATGTTCAAGTAACGTCACGCGTGAACAGCCGTAACGCACGTATGACCAAGTCATGCAGAAGTCATCCTGTGTGAGCTTCAGCGTCTTCAACTACTCTACCCAGCAACGGCTGCACGGTGACATCATCATCAAAGGTAGATTTTATGTTGAAGATGTAATCAGTCCTTCTTCCTACATCTACTGTATGTTCCTTATGTATTTTTAACAAGGTGTCCTGCTGGAGACATTCAGTCATTAACTATTCAGTGTTATTCTCTGAAGCAGCCAAACCTAGTGAGCATAAAAACACTAACATCACGTACAGAAATGAAAAGTCTTCACTCAACAGTAATGTTTATACAGTGTATTACTTATACAGTTCCTCTAAAAATGGCTGAATTGAATATATGCAGCATTTACCGCGCTGTTTTTACTGCAGCGTCGAGCGTCTATAGAGAAAGAGAGACGCCTCTTCCAGGTGGTGTCGACTGGAGATCCAAACTAAGCTCCAACTGTCCACAACTCCATAGTCACATGACTAATTAGAGTATACTAACTGATAGTGTTGTCTCATGAATATTTACACAAATAGAACTTTTCTAAATCATAATAATGCTTGAACTGTGGCGCGCAGCACCATTAAACCGTGATCTTTTGGAAACATGTTACATTTGTACCTTTCTTTGCAGCCTGGTCGTCACAGTTCTCGAAGGTGCACGGCCCCCAGGCGCCCCACGGCGACACCTCACAGTCGATGGGACACGGGATTTGGCAGAGCTGGGACCTGTTGGGGATCGGACCCTGGCACAGCTTGTTCTCCACCGGACGGGAGGCTGCAGATGTGCAGATGAACACACGGTCAGACTTTGCGTGTCTTTACCAGCAGTCAACAGGAACAGAGGACACCACAATGCTTATTTACTTTCATTCCTGACAGTAGACTCCCTATAGAGAAAAAAAACAGAACATGTCTGTGAAGTAGACACTGTTATCCCTTTGTTTTGTTTATCGCCTCCCTGTTAGCATGTCAGAATGATAAATTAGCAATGATTATCTGGTGCGGCGCCTTGCTCCAAAACATAAAACACCGTGGAGCTCTGCCCGCCGACTCTCAGCACAGACAGGAGAGAGGACGCAACAATGCAACACTCAAGGTGAGGTAAGAGAGCGGTGACAATGTGCTGGCTCATGTTTATTCCATGAGGTGTAATTTGGCATCCGCTTCCTCCTCGTCGTGCCATGTTGGCTTTAGAAAGCTCCTTCCACGATGCGACCGGTGAGTCCACGCCTGTCTGAACTCCCTGAAGGAACTCTGCTGGAATACAAAGGAGAGATGCTATCGCCACGCGAGGCGCGGCTCTGTGACAACTGTGCAGAACACATTTCTACGTGTCGGCTGAACCGGGCCGCGATAAATACGTTTGATGCGTGCAGTTTTTCTGAAGATACAGAGTTTATGCATTTATGCATGCCCATACTGTGTACGTGTTGTCGTCGGTGGCATTTCAAAGTAGTGCTACTGTATCTTCCAAAGCTGTGCATCCATATTTTCTTCACTTTCTGAGACTTTATTTGATACTAGGAGGAGGAAACTGACAGGAAATATGAGGACAGAGAAGGAGAAGGAGGACTTTTGATAACAGCTCCCGGTCAGACTAAATCCCAGAGAGCGGTTACGTGGTATGAGCCTCTCATCCGCAGGTCAAAAATGGAGCTGTCTGCCAGCAGCCATTTAGCTTAGCTTAGCATAAAGACTGGAAGCTGAGGGAAACGGCTAGCATTGCTTTCTACAAAAGGTAGCAAAATCTAACGAGCAGAGACGAGCTATCCATAGAAAAACCGAGTGTCAAAGCAACATTTGTGGTTTTACAGGCGGCTAAGCAGAGCGAGGCTCCCTCCGCAGACCTACACCTGCTATTTTGAGTGCATAAGTGTGTCCAAAACGCAGCGTACTGTGAGCATGCGGACAAAGTCGACACTTCTTGCCCTCAGCGGCCAACATTTTGACTCCGGCATTGTGAAAATAGTGTCCGAGGAAGCTGCTGGAGCTGAAATAGTTGCGGTGAATACCGCAATATACAAATGCAAGTTGTGCGTGTGTTTTAAATTTACATCTTGGCAGTGAAATGTTGGCGCTAAGAAGAAGAAGAAGAAGAAGAAGAAGAAGAAGAAGAAGAAGAAGAAGAAGAAGAAGAAGAAGAAGAAGAAGAAGAAGAAGAAGAAGAAGAAGAAGAAGAAGAAGAAGAAGAAGAAGAAGAAAAAGAAGAAGAAGAAGAAGAAGAAGAAGAAGAAGAAGTAAAATGTTGCAACATCCGGTACGTGCAGAGCGACTCAAATTAGACAAACAGAAGTGTGAGGTACACAAACTGAGACACAGCACTGGTCTTTGTGCTAAGCTAACTACCTGTAACTTCATATGTAAGAGATATATAAGCGGTATCGATAAATCAGTTCATCTAACTCTTGCAATGAAACCTATTTCCTGAAATATCGACCCATTGATTCAAACCAGCGAGCTGAGAGGACTCCACCTCCGTGCAGAGAGCACGCGGCTTCATCCACCCGTCTGCAGCTCCACACCTTCAAAACTTCTGTCCTTTCCTCAGACAGACATGCAGCCGTGCATACGGATGTACGTCTAGAAAGCATTAGCACGTATGTGAAACTCAATACTGAGCATCAATAATAGTGGAGACATTTTGCAAGACGACATAATATCAGGTACATTTTTTCTCAAATCAATATCGGCTCTCGGGAGAGAGGTTGGAGTGTTGTTTTAATCTTCTGTAATCAACTCAAGCGGCCGCAGAGCTCCGTGAACGCCCGTCAGCATAAGCAGACTTTGTGTCATTTTAACGCGACGCCACTGGAATAATAGTGAACAACTGAACTGGTAGCATCTGCCTGGGAGCTAGCACAAAGAGGATGTATGATCTTCTAATATCGAGCGATACATTTCAAATATGTCGGGGTGTTTAGCGATTCACAAACACACACACACAAAAAGAAGAAAGAAAATCTCTTTAAATGTTCAACTTTAGGCGCTTTATTTCCTGTTTTCCAGCTGTTACTACAAGACATCTGAGAGCTTAAAGTCTCACATAGTCAGGAGAGCTGCATCATAATTCCCTTAGAACTGTACAGACGGGAAGGCGAGCGGCGCTTTTGAAATGCAAAAATGTTTAATTCCTCTTACAAACACACTCAAAGTCAAATACGGAGTTTGCTGAGCCGATGTTAATCCACGTCTTATTGGGGAAACTACGTTGACTTCAGTCATTTAACATCAATCCACCGAGGAATACAAATCTGGGGACCAACACAATGTTGGGTATCTGTGTGATGAAGAGGAATAACACACTTCTCTGTATCCTGCTTCTCTATTAGTGTGTTTTACAGTGTGCTCTCCACTGAGTTCATTTTTCTGTTGTGCTGAACTGACGACGGAGGGAAAAATCCCCCATGCGAGTGTGGCTTACTGTCTGCAGTGCTGGAAAACGTCTCACATCTCAGTATCCATATTCTGTTTGTGGAGGAGCAAAGTTTTTTTTTTTCTTTCTTTCTTGGAGTTCCTGCAAAGCTTCGACTCCTCTGCAGGAAAAATACAGAACATTGCTGTAATACTGCTTTCCCGTCCCCTTTGTCGGATTTTGGGAACAATGCTGAACACTTTGCATAAAGAGCAGCAGCAGGGTGTGTGTGTGTGTGTGTGTGTGTGTGTGTGTGTGTGTGTGTGTGTGTGAACATTTAACGGACATCCACACTGTTGGTGAAATCTGAATTCGTTTTATATTTTCCACTTTGTTGGATATTGTTGTGTTCAAACAAGGAGAGGAAAGGAGAAATAAAGAGATAAGAAAGGGAACAAGGATAGAGGAAAGGAGACAGCATCACTGGTTAGAAGAGGGGATAAGAAAAAAGAGGAACAGAAGAAACAAAGAAGGAGGAGAGGAGAGGACATAGAGTGGAAGAATGCAAGGAAGGATAGAGGAAAGGAAAAGGAAGAGGAGAAGAGGAGAGGGAGCAAGAATAGAGGAGAGGAGAGGAGAGGAGAGAAGGGAAGCGGAGACCAGGAGGGAGGAAAAGAGAGGAAGCAAGATGATACGAGAGGAGACAAGGTCACTGGTTAGGAGAGAGGATGTGACAAAAGAAGAAAAGAGGATGAAGAGGAGGAAACAAGGATAGAGGATAGGAGAGATAAGAGAGGAGAAGAGCAAAGGAGAGGAGACAAGGGTAGAAGAAGAAGAAAAGAAGAGAAGAACAAAGGAGATGAAATAGGAGTAGCGGACAGGAGACAAGGAAAGAAGTTAGGAGAAGGAGGTAAGAGAAAACAAGGAGGGAGGAGAGGAGAGGCGATGAGGATAAGAATGGAAAAGGAACAAAGAGAAGAGAAAGGAAGAGGAAGAAAGCAGAGGAAACAAGGATAGACGTGAGGAAACAAGTATAGAGGAGCCTGACGGAGAAGGAGGCGAGGAGAAGAAAACAGGCTGGACTCAGAGGGAGAGGCTGAGGTTATCGGCGTGACTAAAACCACCTACCTGTAATCTGGAAGGTGACGGAGAGGAGAGGAGGGACGCTAGGCGTCTGCTGTCTTTGGGTCTGACCCGCTGTAATTACAGGGGAGATAGTGCTATTAGCTACGCACACACACACACACACACACACACACACACACACACCGGGGAGAGGGAGTCACTATCAAACAAACACAGAGAGTCACGGGAAACAGCACGAGACGAGCGGAGGCTAACACAACAACAGGAGAGGCCTCAGATGAACGAATGAAACGCTTCAACGCGATTAAATCGTCTTTTATCGTCTCCGGTCGGAGCGATAGGGGAAGTTTTCTTTGAGGTTTTATTTATTTTGAGCCACGGTTGATGATTTCAAAGTCTTGGAGACTCTCGGTGACCGTGTCATGTGACCGGTTTGGAGATTAAATAAATCTTATTACAGCTTCAGAGCGACAGAATTATCAGCCGTAATTTAACATGTCGCTGTTTTTTTTAGCTCAGCTGAGTGGAAGTGATAGTCCAGGTATTTAAAGGAGCAGTTCAACATTTCATGCCCGTTAGCCTAGCTTAGCATAAAGACTGGAAGCCAAGGCAAACAGCTAGCCTCGCTCTGTTCAAACAGCTCTTCCCGTCATCGTCAATTTGTGGTTCTGTGTACCAGCTTAACAAACACACACTGTCTGAGTTAGTCAGATTAAAAGCCAGGCTAGCTGTTTCCTCTACTTCTAGTCTTTATGCTAAGCTAGGCTAAACACATGTTCTCGTCTAACAATCAGGACTCTCAAACCAATTAAACAATTTAACTCCCTGTGCACATCAGCGCTACCTCGGCATTTTTCTAACCTGCAATGACAGAGTGAACTTGAGAATTTGAATAAACCTCTCACGGCACGACTCGCTGCACCTTTGGAAGGACTTTTAAGTTAATCTTCACGTCGCGGGAAGGTGACCAAAATGTCAGCTCCCATAAGGCTGGGAGAAGTGCTTCAGGCATCCAGAACACCCAAATTTACAGCTGAGGAAGTGCCGGATGGCGTTACTTAGGCTGTGATACCGATCTGGGGTCAGATGGGAGCTACTCCCCCCATAAAGATTAAGGTTAAGATTTAGTAGGTTGTAAGCTGATTCCAGATCTTGGCCTGAGGGTATCTTCCGCCCTTTTTTGCATGGTGATATTTATGCATGAGAGAGAAGGGGGGAGAAAGAGAGCGAGGAAACTTCACTGAACCGCTGTCTGCCTCTCTGTCTCAGAGGTATGCTGGGAGATTACCTCCCCAATGAAGGGAGAAGAAATCCTGCGCCAAGAAGATAAGAACTTTGTGCAGGCCTATGTGTGTGTGTGTGCGTGTGTGTGTGCAAACACTCTCACACACTTCTGCACAAGCAGCCTTGGCAACACCGCTCTCAGCATGCCTGTATGTATGAATCTTTAACTGTATCTTAACAGAGGTTATAGGCGCCTCGACGTGTATCAGCGCTCCGGTTCCATTACAAGCACATGTACCGCGCCGTACGGCCCCTATAGCATGTCAGCAGGAAGCGAGGAAGGAGAGACACACTCGAGGTATACATTAAACATCATTCCTTGTATTATTCAATAAGCTTTGTCTGACCGGTGTCTGCCTGTCGATGATTAATCTTGGCTACCGGACTCATTATTCTTTAATTAGGGCTGATACACAGTGAGAGGCAAAGTGCCGCCGATCAATTAGAGCGCCGAGAAACAATACTTTAGCGAATGAGACGCGCTGCCAGCTTTCCCTTCACGAGCCGTTCATCATCACACGGCATTAATATTTTAAAACACTTCAAGAAATATTGAAAAGAATGAAATGGGCAACGTGTGAGTCCAACACAACAATGACTCAAGCTCAAAGGCAGTTTGAGGCAGCAAGATCTTAGTAACTACTTTGTTGGTTACTGAGTTACTGTGAGCCAATCAGAGCTTTGGAAGTAGGATTAGGAACTGTCACCATCCTGCGCCGGAGCCAGAATAACGGCCGAAATGTGGATTAGACCGTCACGGCTGTGTGAGTTGTTGTAAGTCGACATGCAGAAATAACTAGACTGACATCGAGGACTGAGACGTGAGACATCATTTTTGTTTTACAGCTCTAACTGTAACGTCCTCCTGACGGGCCTGAAACTCTTACAGGTGATCCAGAACATCTTCAACCAACCCCAAAAGGTCTCATCGAGCATCGAGCAGCCCACGTTAAATTCAAGTCTCTCTGCCACC
Source organism: Nibea albiflora (assembly GCA_014281875.1). Classification (NCBI taxonomy): domain Eukaryota; kingdom Metazoa; phylum Chordata; class Actinopteri; family Sciaenidae; genus Nibea; species Nibea albiflora. Next base: position 23,540,221 of record CM024804.1, on the reverse strand, counting down.
CGTACACTCAGGACGATCCAAACTTTTCTCATCGAGCGTCCTACCACTTCCTACCAGATCAGGGGCGTCGCTCTCCTCCTGAAGACCTCCAGCTCTTCAGAGAGGACCTCCTCTCCAACACCACCAACAACTGGACATGACACATCTATCCCTCTCCTAGAGCGAGTATGTGCGTCATTGTCTCGATTGTTTCCTGTTTTTCTAAGTCGCTTTGGACACGTCTCGGATTTGAAATATACTTTTTTTTAACCGCTACTTACTGCAAAGCATTTTCTAACTCTTTAAACAGTTCTACAACCCAGTTGCGACACTTTAAAGCCCGGAGGACACGACGTCTATGATTTCCACAGAACCTTAAATGTGGACTCGTTAGACCAAAGCACACTTTCCCACTTCCTGTCAGTTCATCTCAGACGAGCTCGGGGCCCAGAGGAGTCTGCAGCCTTTCTGCAGTGTTGAATATAAATTGTCTTTATTATTATTATTATGACTAGTAATTGGTTCGGGGAAAATACCCGCCAATCTCTGAGAAGTAAAAGCGAGCATGAACATTCAATAATGAAGATATCTCTATAAATCCACACCAAACACCATCAGAGTGGATGAACTGCACTCCGCTAGCGTGAGAGGGAGCATCTCTCCACGCCCGGCCATCTCACCTCCTCTTTAGCCTCCGTCACTCTAACCTCTCACGCGATGAGCACGGTTGGTCTCCATAAGCTTAGCCTCGGCTAATGTCTTTAACACCCTCTTTAAGAGGGCAGCTTTGACTCTAAGCTGGCTTGACAAGTGTCAGAAACGGAGGCCTTTTGCACTTGTGACCACTGACAAATCACAGCAGGACACACGAGTAGTCAAATCCGAGCTCTAAATGACTCCGATCTGGTTGAAAAGGGAGAAAAAAAAACGTCAGAGGGTAAAAGTCGAAATCGAAGCTGACAATGTAGCCGCAGAGGGATGTTTGACACAAAACACACCACCGTGACTATTAATGCAAATACAATATTGTGTCATTGTATATTTAGACATGAAATGAGTCATTTATATCTGTTGCAAGCATTTGATATGTAATTATCTGCTTCACATGCACCAAGGGACTGTGTGGGGGGGTTCGGAGGATGTGAGTTGTCATGTAACGCCGCTTGATCAAATTACACGAGAGAGTTTGTCTCTCAACGCCGGCGTGTGTGAAGCAACTGTACGGCTAATAAAAAAAGGGGATTTTCTTCCCAGAGTAATAATATAAAAAACACAAAGGGCGGCGGAGATGTAAGAAATAAAAACACCTGGAAAAACTGGAGGAAGAGGACTCACGTTTCCGTGAGTTCTCTGCCTCAAATTGGGTTTAAGAATCTGACCCAGCAACCTTCGATACGTGCGTTTTTATTAAGATTGGCAGACGCTCGACAAGCCCTCGAGATCCATTCAAAACGCTGTGCAAAATCTTTATTATGAGCCCTGCAGCTTCAAGGAGCTTCTGCATGATAATGTCGCCTTAAACATGAATAAAACATGTACTGTATATTAAAATATATTCAGCGAGGCCCTGAAAACTCTTCTTACCATCAGCGATATCGAGAAATGCTTAAGATCGAGAGCCAAGTTTTCAGGGGGTTTTAACACTGCGTTTAAGGGTCCATATGGTGCAGATTAATATCCTTCTTTAGAGTGCGCGTGTTCCAGGCGCATTTTTATAGTCGGTGTGATTGCATATTAAGTCAATGCAAAGAAGCGAGTGGGCACAAACAGATGCAAAATCGCACGGGAGGGGTTAAAGGAGGTGACGATGCGCCGTCACGAGTCGAACATGTTTCACCTTCAGGACAAAAATGAGCTTCTCATATTAATGAATGCACAGAGATGCCGCGAAGAAGGAAGGAAAGGTGTCAGAAGGAAAGATAACAGGTTACGGAGAGATCAGTCAGAGTCACAAAAACATAGCGCAGGCATATGTTGTTGGCTAACGGCAGCTAATGTCTGTGCAGCTGCTACTCTGGCTGGTTGAGGTGAATAAACAGGCTGCAAGAAAAAAGAAAAAAGTAGTCCAGCTGTCAATTTTGTGCAGATAATCTGAGGCGACAATTCACTTTGAATTCAGATGAGCGTTAAGACTTTCAGCCTGAGAGGATAAACTTCACATCTCAGGGTTAAGGTGGACGTTTATAAGGAGATGTTCTATTTAAGGAGGCGCCAGTGTGACTGACGCTGAATCTCTGCCGATACCTGCGCTCACTTTTTCTTAAATTTAGAATCTGGACGCCGTTCTGCTCGAAACTCGAGTTCATCATTGATGTGAGATGACACGAGGGCGAGAGGCTGACTGATAAGACAAATGTTTAACAGCCTAACTTTGTCATCATAAACCAAGCGCTAACGTCTGACCGCAGTTCCTCTAACGTCCACTTGAGGCTGGCTGCAGCAGTGAGTCAGTCTCCATAAGTCCCCATGTTAGACAGCAGAAATAAACATGTTTACAGCCTGGTACAAAAAACAGTTTTGGTCTCTGTAGTTCATGACAACTGTACTGAGGGTGAGTTTATATACAACTCACCTGTTCACATTATATTAAGGCTTAAAGTTATGCAGGATTAAGAGCGTGGTTGATTGACAGGTGGGTTGTTTAAGCAACCAGGCGTCATGTGGTACGTGGTAGGACTACAAATATGGCGGTGACCAGAGCCAACAGCTCTCCAGAAACTTTTTGGTTGACGTCACGTATACGTCATCCCGTCTTTAAACTCCTAGAGACAGCCATCACGAGCTTCACCCAGCCAGGTGAAAAACATCTTCAGGCTGTTAATGTTGCAGAACAATGGGTGACATTTTCACTTTATTTCTTTCTACCTTTGTCTTTTTCTCTGAGGTCGTTGAGGTATTTTAGGAGCTCGGCGTTGGCTTGGACGCAATACACCTCCCTGGTCTGCAGGCCTCCCCCACAGAGCCCTGTCAGGTTGCTACGTCGACGGTCCTGTTGGCTTAGCAACGAGTCGACCCGGCAGTCGCTCCACTCCGTGGTCCTCCAGGTGTAACTACAGAGAGAGAGAGAGAGATCACGGATGGATGTGATGTGAGAGAGTTGGGCGTGGGTGTGGAATAGTGTCAAAGAACAGCACATTTACAATCCTGCAGATCTAACTTTAGCACATGAAAGATGTGCTGCATGGTTACAACCAATTTAGCCTTCCCGTTGATGAAGTATGCGCGGTACGCAAGTACTTTCAGGGATGTGGGCAGCCGGCGGATCGTCCAAACCCACCTAATTAGTTTCTTCAGTATTGTTTAACCACCGGTTTAACCATTTATATACCCAACAGAGGCTGGATGTTTTTAGAGGCGCAGCTGACAAGAATTTGGTGTATAATCATAATTTAATCGTGAGAGAAGCGTCAGCGGACAACAAAAAGACGCGAAAGGGACTTCAAAACATTTTAGTCGGGGAAAAAACAAAGCGTTGTGACTCACTGCACGGTCCGACAGAAAATCAAACACTCTCCAGGAGGAGAGTATGTAGAAGTATTTTGGCAATAGCTGTGCAAAGATGATGTGAAATGAAACTGAGGGAATAAAGGCCATCTGTGAGTCTGCGTTATGTGTTTTTGTGTGTGTGTGTGTGTGTGTGAGTTTGTAGGACTCAAATATCCTTGCAGTCTCCCTCCATTTGTCTCTACTTTGTGTCTGGCATCAGGCCAAGCACTTATACGGATCTGTCTCCATATGCTCTCTCCTGCACACACACACATGTATACACACACACCCAAGGGCCACCCAGGAGAGCAAATTAGCTCGGTGCTATGAGTAAAGTGAAGTCAACAGGAAGCGTGTGCAGCCTCAGCCAGGTTGAACACCAAGCGCTTTATTGGACTCCACACGATGAATCCCTGCAGTCGCCGTGTTTGGTGCGATAGCGGGGTCTTCACGGTGTTGTATCCGTGTGAAACAGAAGCGCCTGTCACGTGAAAATCACTCCCCCTGCTGTGCTTCCCCACCGTCATCAGGAAGGAACTCACGTAGCGCACGGCGGCACGCCTTCACCCAGAGGCTCGCACGACTCCCACTCCTCCAGCGGCGGGCACTCCGCTCCCTCGCCCACCGGGAACTGGAGCACCTGCCTGCTCCGAGTGCGGTTGCCTCTCGGGGACTCGGGTTCCACGCAGGTTTTGGAGCACGGGCTCCACTCGGCCCAGTCGGTCACCTGGCAGTCTTTGGGGAGGACGCAGGACTGGACGGTCAGCGGCAGGTCTCTCGCCGTGCACAGGCTGGGGGGCATAAAGAGGAGACGTGTAAGATTGATAGCACAGATGCTGAATATGTAAAAACGCATTGATTTCCTCTAATTAGAACCCAAATAGCACCACAAGAGGAGAAGGTTGCATACTTTGTAGAGTTACTGAGCCCAGGTGCCAGGAAGTCAGAGCTCCCAGCCAAGATATAAGGTGTTAATTAGCGAGCTTTGGAGGCGCTGGTAGGCAGAATATTTTATCTTTGGACAGAGCCAGGCTAGCCGTTTCTCCCTGTTTCCAGTCTTTATGCTAAGTTATGCTAATTGGCTGCTGCGGGAACAAGCACAACTATTTCTTCTATAGTTATAGTGATAAAGCTCATCCTCCACAGCGTCTACGACCATCTACCACACCCATCAAACCCCGTCCGTTCACGTTGACGGCTCGTCTTATGTCTCCAAAGGTAGATTTGGATCCCTCTATCTGTTTGTTTTCAGCTGGTCGCAGAGCATGTTTATGGTAAACAGAGCAGCTTACTGACGCCTCATTAAGGTGACGTAACCTCTCACCGCCGAGATGCCTTCAAGCCACCGCTTCTGGTCCTTTGAACGCGTTACAGCAACAGATATGTGTCACTACAAGTGGTGTGCAAACTCTCTCTGCCCTTGACTGGAGCCACATTTTGTCATTAGCTGCTCTCATTAGCATACACGCGGCATAATCACAGTCGCATTAGTAGCAAAAACAGCAGCGTTGTATCCATCCTCGAGTCTTAAGACAACCAAAACAACCCCTGATCAATCGCTCACACGCGTCTTTTGATCGACTTAATAGCGTTTAGATGTAATGAATAACCCGTCGTTCTTTGGGCCTCAACTGAATCATTAGAAATTTGTTCTAACTAAAGCCGACTGCTTTCTGCTACTCAGTCTGGATGTCTTTCCCCTTGAGGCGCTGCAGCTGACGAGCTATTAGTGCTAATTACAGCTCTGCTTCATTTAGAAACCTCTCATTTAGACGCTGCCACCGCACTTCACCTCCAGCAAACTACAGACTTTGGCTATAAATGAGGAAACGTATGAGCCGAGTGTGAGGTGTTTCTGTGTCTTTGCAGATTAAAAACACCTCTGCAGCCTTTGAAGTGCTGCTGAAGTGACACTGTGAAAAAAAAAATTGTTATTGTGCCAAAACAGTCTTTGTGCGTCGGCTCGGTTTGCATCGGAGGAGACCGGCACGGTCGTGGTTTGAGCCCGGCTGCAACCTTTCTGTGGGCATGTTCTCTTTGTGTCTGTGTGGGTTTTCTCCCACAGTCCAAAAAGATGCACATAACAGATGAATTGGTGAGGCTAAATTGTCCGTAGGTGTCAACGTGAGCGTGAATGGTTGTTTGCCTCTATGTGCCCTCCGATGAACTTGCAAATTTGACCAGAGCATCCCGCACTAAGTCGGCCGGGATCGGCTCCAGCCCTCCTCCTTCGACCCTGATGAGGATAAGCGGTTCCAGAAAACGGATGCAAAACAATGAGGAGGAATTTAAATGCGACGCGCTGAGGGTGACGGCTTGATTTTCCCGTCTCAGATGGAACTTCTTGTGTTTTTTAAAAAGCCCCTTAATGCAGCCAATGACCCATTTTTTGCTGCAACCGGATCCTTTGAGTTTCTCGCCGTTTGTTGTATGCCGTGCTCGAGCATTTCTTTTTTTTTTTTTTGTGGAGATTTCAAAGTTGCAAAAAGGAAGTCATTATTTCTTCATCTCCGTCATTCAGACAGAATGAGGACACAATCTCTCTCTTTTTAAATAAGTAAGATGATGTGTGGAAAAAATGTTCATTTTCTAAGCCTGTAGGTTTTACAGTAAGTCGCAACAATGGACTCCGAAGCCTTTTCAGACGAAATAAAAGGAGTCGGGAAGCCTTTCAACGCGCGCACGCTCATTACTTGGACTGCAACCAACAAAACATTGTTGAATTGGTCTAAAAGCATAAATCTATGTAGGTCAAGTGATTAAAGACAATTTCAGAGCGTCTGAGACGGGACGTTACGCCAAAAAAAAAGCCGTTTGTCCTCATCGGGATCTCGCCAATCGCAGATGACTTAAGGCAAGAGGTGTGGTGGGACATGTGACGCTTAGCTTTGAATGCAATGATGCAAGTTTGATTAATAGGACACACTCAGAACGCTGAGTGTTACCGGAAGTGGGTACGGGTTGGGACGAGTGGAGGACTACGGAGGAAGTAAAGGCCCAATGACAGATGTTCATCAAACGAAATTGGAAATGAAGCGAGCAAGATGTTCCGAGAGCGTCTGGCTGGGAAATCACTGTGTTACTGCTTCACTGGGAAGTTTGTTCCACTTTTCCGAAAGTGGCAAAAACAACTATGAATATTTCAGAACAAGAAATAAACAAGTCAAGGATTAATATTTATGCTCCTAAGGGCATGTGAGTTGTTTTCACGGCTCCTTTGAAATATTTGATCCCAGTCACTGCCGAGAGTTTGGCGCCAACAAAGCATTAATGAATAGATTCACGGTACATAATTGATCAAATCATAGAGTACAGTGGCATGTGACAGACATGTGATATGAACAGAGGCTTCCCTCCTCTGACATTGTCACTGATTCTTTCCTGTAGATCAGAGGCCTCGTGAAAGCCCCACATCTGAGTCTCTGGAGAACCGGCGATGACATTTTAGGTTAGTGTCAGTCGAGGAAACAGCTTTTTAAAAGCACGGCTGATTAGCTTATAGTCTTCTAATATTAACTTCAGAGGGTTATCATGAATAGCACTAATAAATGTCGTGACAAGAAGTAGACACCTTTCTTTTTTCTTCTTCTTCTTTTCATACTAACACAGGGCTCGTTGACTGAATACTCTAAGCCATAACCCATAAGTAGAGAAGATGTGTAGCTTAGCTTTAGACGTCACATCGGTGGGCGATCGTAAAAACACCACAGCTGAGCGTCTGAAGTTTCTTTAGAAAGCCCACTAACGAACGGATGGGGTTGATAAACGAGGTGATTGTTGCAAGGACAAGCGAGTGATCCTGATAACTCTTATCAGACGTCGACAGCCGACGTTACAGGAGAAGCGAGTGGCAGCATGGCGGTAAAAAATGTCAGGTGTTGGCGTCTTCTTTTCTCTCCGTGAACTTGTAAATGCAAAATCTGTGAGCGTTGTTTTGAGCTGCTCGCTGCTGTTGAGTAACGTTTCGATGTCTTCAGTGGTTCAACAGAGAATTAAAGTTCTTAAAGTTTCTGATTTTATAATCAAACATTTTCAAAAATATTTTCCCCTCTTCTTTTGGCCTAACTGCTAGTTTAGGGATCCATTGAACGGTCACAGTGGACAACAGACGGTGAAGTTGTCTGGTAACTACCAAAAACACCAAGGGAAGAATATCTGATACACTTTAGCTGTTAGCTTACAATCAAATCACGACTCCTGCATGTTTACGTCTTCTGGCACTTCCACATGTGCTGAAAACGCTGAAATTCTTCCCGCCTAATCAAACCGGGGACTAATTCCAGCATAATTTTGGTGTCACTTCAGCTGCAATTACAACAACACGAGAGCACGAAACTAAACTGTATCTGCGCGAGAAGAATGAAGAATGAAGAATGGAGCATGATTACGGACCTTTTTAAAAAAAATCAGGTTAGAGGCGTCTCAGCACAGTGGAAAGGTGCTTTTAAATCCAGATCTTAAAGTCCCAGAAGTCGTTTGATGCTTAACCTCAACCCAACCTTACCTTAACCCCAATCTGTGTTTGTATCTCTGATTATTTGATATAGAATAACCATCAATCCATCAAAGACACATGAAGCGGTTAAGTATAGATGCGGTCATTAAGTATAATGAGTGATGATACCAGCTGTACGGGTGCGTGTCGATGTTGATGGTGCCTTGGTGATTCATTCACTGGGATTGCATTTTTTTAAATTTTAGGCACTGAGACATGAACTGAGAGCCATTTGATCTACTTTTCAGTCAGAGTGCGACTTTGTAGCTCACAGCGATAATAATGTCAGGGCCGGAGGTCAGATCCCACCGAGGGTTTACCAGCACTAGAAATGGAAGCGACAGGATGTGTGATGGATGACAGTGCCCACAGAAGGAATAATTCAATGATTCTATGATTCTCTTACATGATGCAGCTCAAAATTACCGACTCGTTATATCAGTTGTGTCTTTAATTAGCTCCTTCTTTGCAGCTTCACCTTCCACTGTGAGTCTTTCCTAGCACTGTTTAGCCATGCAGCATGCTGGTTTTGAGAACTTCAAATTAAAATAATATTTTTAAGTCTTGGTACGAGGTAAATGTATTGTTTTTGTGACGAGAAGCTATAATCATAACCTTAAAGGTGGCGCTGTATGGTTGGCAGACAGTTACAGTAGCTCTGGCCTCTTCTTTTTGGTGTTTTGTGTGAAAACATGGACCTGGAACTACAGAGATTAGTGCTTTGCCTTTTTCCTGTTCCTACAAACTACTAGTGCCAAGTCTCAAGGATGCAGAGCTGGATCTAAACAGTACAAACCATGCGTACCATCAACAACATTATCATGGTGAATGTAAGATCTCTCCCCAAGAAGATGGAGAAGCTAACGGTGCTAACCAGGCTGCAGAGGGAGCATCACAGAGAAGTGGCTAAATTAACTTGGACTTGTAGGTGACTGACAGTGGACAGCTGAAGAGAGAAAATCAGGAAGAGAGAGCAGAAACGAACCACAGCACAGGATCAGAGCTCGGAGTTGAAACCAGGTTGCCTTTGGTACGTCGGGCGCCGACTTGAACCACGGCGGCGCCTCCAATTATTTATTCAAGAGCGCGGGATCAATAGAGCCTGTCTGATCTCTTCTTAAATACAGAAACCTTCCCATCACTATTTATTTTAGCTGCTTTGCTGTGGCAATTTGACTTCATGGCTTAGCAAGTGAAACATTTTGAGCGACACTTGATTTGTTCTCGTCTCTTGGAACGTATCATTACACATTCGTTCAAAAACCAGAACAAAACGGCAGAAAAGAGAAGAAAAAAAAAAAAAAGAAAGAGTCACAGTTAAGATTGATCTCATGTCATAAAAATGAGTTGCTTTGCCACTTCCATCCTTGGAAGTTGACATCAAATACACTGTGGTAGTTGTGCCTCATTGCTCTGACAGCACAGCAGTGACAAAGACACAGCCGATAAACATCCTCCCCCTACGCGTCACCTCCTGACAGGAAGAAGAAAGACTTTCAAAATGACAAATTTGGTATCATGTTTAGCTGTTAGAGACACACTGACCTGAGCACCAGAATACTCATATAAAAAGGACAGAAATACGAGCTGCTAAAGGCTTGTAACATTCTAGATAAAAAGGTTGCTACTCACTTGCGTCCCACAGCGCTCCCGTTCCTGTGTATGCAGACCACGTCCCGAGTCTGGTAGCCAACCTCGATGTCCCAGAACGGACTCTCTTGCCTGTTAAGGCGATTCCTGGTTCGCTTCTTCTGGATAAGCTCCCTGGTCTCTGGATCTTTGACTCCCGCTCTCTCCCTGAGCCCCTGGCCTTTTCCTTTCCTGCGCTTAACTTGGCGTGCTGTCCGAGTCTGCGGCAGAGCGCAAGGGTTCCAAGGTCCAACCCTGAGACTGTACATGCCCTCCGGACCGGTGCAAGGCCCCGGTTTACAAGACTGGAACTCAGTTAGGTTCGGACAAAGCGCACCTCCAAAAACCGGAGGAACCAGGACGCTACGGACTCTGTTCCTGAGGCCCGTGCCACATGTTTTGGAGCAGGACGTCCATGGCGAATACTCAGAAACCACACAATCCTGGGGGCAAGGGATCAAACACGCCTGCTCCAGGCGAGGCTTGGGCTCAAAGTACTCGCAGATGGCATCCTCTGCTGGAGACCCGTCTGACTTGAGCATGCAGCCCACTTCCCGAGTCTGAATGCCCTCTTCGCCCCCGCTGCATGTGAACGACCGCGGGGCCCCAAAGGTCCTTGCTGATACTGGCACGCACGCATTCCAGGCACCCAGTTTCCAGTCATAAAGGTCCTTGTGCCAGTCGCACACACGGAAACAGTTTCTCTGGTTGGAAGGGCGCTGGACCTGGTCACAGTTAGTGTGAAGCGTCGTCCAGCCGTCCACATGGGCGCACCAGACTGCTCGGCTTTGGCTGCCACCTGGGCCACAATCGCTGCCCATGCATCTTCCCCACGGACCTTGGTAAACAAATGAACAGGCTCAAATTAAAATATGAAACAAAAAAATCTTTGAGCTTTGGATGCGACTCCAAGCAGCACAAACATCAGAACAAACATCCTGCAGCAGCATTAGTAACAATCAGTGGAGATCAATGGCGCCATTTGTGTGCCTCCGAAACATAAATCCATATTACGCAAGAATCAATTAGTCAAACGCTTCAAACCTTCAAATCCTAAAGAAAGACAGAGTTTACTTTAGCAAGCTGTCAGCCAAAGGAAAGGCACATAATGAATCTTCAAGGATGACACAGTAAATTCACAGACTCCTCTAATGTGGCCTTTGATGTGCAATGTGTTGAGAAGCAGTTGGCAACCCGCAGCCGACGACGCGAGAGTGCAAAAATATGTGTCATATTTAATAAAAATAATGTCACCTCGTTTTGAACCCCACTCGGGTCAGACACAACGGTTCTGAGTGCATGAGCGCCACGAGGGGGGCGAGATTAGGCAATGCAGATACGAAGTGCAACAATGTGGAGATTATAGGTGATCACAAAAGAAACGTCTGAAAGCCAATTTACAAGCACCGAGAGTAATCTGTTACATTTATCAAACTCTATTGGCAAACAGCAGGAACATCCACAAACATCGATAAAACTTTGATTTGTCCGTACACGAGTTTCTGGCAAAGCCTCCTCTTATCCTCTCCCACTAATTGCAGTAAAGATCCAACGAATAGACCTATAACCTGACAGGGGGAGTGACGAGGTATAACTCATCATAGAAATACATGTTTTAATTAGAAAAAGTGCCAAACGAGGCTCAAAAATATGTTTTTTTACAGGATAAGACTGGAGATATTCTATATTTTCTTACTGGGTATCATCAGATGCAGGATGACGTTCACCTGAAGCTTAAAAATACATCAATGAACCGCACCGCTCAACTGGGTGACATGTTCTTTGCTGTTTGTTGTGAATAAGCCGCTCTACTGCTGCAAACCTGAAAGAAAATGCGTATTGATCCACTGCTGAATATAGTTCCCCACAAATTCACCATTAACTGAGCTTTTTGCCTAAAAAAAAAAAAAAGAAATAATTGGCCTTTTAAAACTTGAAACGATATTTACAACCCGTTACATCTTCACAGAAAGTACTGAGTAATGAACAATAAGAGAAATGTGGAACACCAGCTTTATCTTTCGAGGCGACATTGTGTAAATTCTGTACCATAAAATAAAAATAACAGATTTTATTGATGCCACACTGACTTGAATTGTGTCTCTCCTCTGCACTCCGTACACTTCTTCTCACACTATATAACTTCAGGCTCTGGGTCGGGAATTACGTAACGCTGTACGGCACACCAAACTGATTATTTCACTGATTTTGGTGAAACTGGATCATATTTTATGGAGAAAGTCTTTTCTGGTTTTCCCTCTGATGTCCTCCGGCTGCTCCGCCTCAGCTCTCTGTGATTTACTGACGGACAGTGAAGTAAACTGCTGCCTGCCGACTGTAGCTGCTGTTAGCTCCACACCAGAGGACTGGTGGAGTGGAGGAAGTTTTCAGACGCAGGAACCAGAACCAGAACCAGAGCCGGGCGAGATGTAACAGAGCTTAGCAGCTTGTATGAACATCGCTAATGGCAAGAAGAGAAAAGTATGTAAATGTTTATTGTCGCGTTCATCAGCGACCGTTTCGCCCCGTGCGAATGCACAGCATTGTGTTTACTGACTGCTGCTTCAGGTGTGGCATGAATAACTTAAATATCTGCCCTCCTCCTGGTTCGTCCTGTGTGACTTCTAAGTTTGGCGATCAAATAGAGGAAGCTGTGTTTAATTGCGTGTCTCTCCACAAAGGAATCTTAGCTCGTCACCGTGAGAAGTGTCTCAGCCCGTCTCAGCTGGTCCAAGAAAGTTCAAAAACACTAATTAACGCGGAGTGCCGGCGCTCTCGCTGTGTTATCCAAAGGCTATTGATACTACAAGGGAGAAGAAATCAAACTAATTGGGCAGCTTCACTTTTCACCTCACATTAACCTCCTAGGTAATTGATTATATTAGCATGTGGCCAGAGGCTGATTGCACCCTGAGTGGGCACTGGGCAGCTCATGTTGACCGTCGTCCATGCAGAGTTTAAAATGACGCCTGGCAGGAAATCAGGAGCACATTTCCGGCAGTGATTATCTCTGATGAGGCTGCTTGTTGCCTTGTCTCTGATCTCAGCTGCAGATACAGCTGACAGGATCTATCCGCGGCCAACGCGGTGCTCGCGGTTCACGGGAGACTCGGGGAATGATCGGTGTATCAACGCGCTCGATCAATGCGGTGATTTCTAGGTTTGTTGGGCGTCCGTAGCTCCAGATCGCATCACGCTGCTGCACTAGTATTAAAAAACAAGATTCAGAGGGTAAAGTAGATTTAGTATTCCCCTGATGAATCCCCTCAAGTGTTTGTCTGAGTCCATAAAATCTGTGTGATGTTGTTTTTTTTCTTTGTTTAAATGGAAAAAGGCAACTTGTGAAATTTCGCCTTCACAATACAAACTGATAAAGACACCGAACGTTATCTCGAGAGGGTGATATTGAGTTTTCAGGCGTGGAAAGAAAAACGTGTGTGGAGAAAATGTTCATCCAAACTCTAAAATGCAGCACAATCAGACTGCAGGACCAAAATAAAACACCTCCCACCGCCCAAAATCTAATCCATCCCAGATAGAAGTTATCTTCAAGACAACGGCGCTCACAGAGAAACTCCCCGAGCACTAAAACAGTTTCTGAATGAATAAAGATCACAAAGCTCGGCTACGTTCAGCCTGCCTGGTCTGAAAGCGTACAGCAAGACCGGTTTGTTATGCACTGTATTCTCTTTACGGGTGCAGCTCCATGGGAGAACCAGTCTACTTCTAACCGAGACTTCTGCTGGAAAAACTTTAATACCTCCAACCAAAAATCCAATTTTACTGGGTGGGAGAATTTGGTGGAGGGAGTGTGGGTCCGTTTCAACCACTGATTTACCTTGGAAATATTCCTAAGGGAACGTTCTACCATCCCCCCTTTCTTATTTCAATCAACTCTGTCCGCATTATGGAGAAAATTACTTCCACCGTTCGACTACAAAAGCAGACGAGGGATAAATACTCCTTGTGGCCAACGGTCTGTCTCTTAATAAGACCTCATCTTTTCTGCGTTCACAAGGAAACTAAAAAAATCTACTAAAAGTATTTGTATCCGGAACAGTTTGTACCGTGACATGTTCTGCTCTGTCAGATCTTTGCATGTTTGCTCGGGTTTTTCTTCTCCGGATGTAGATCAATGCGTAGCCTACAGCTAACGTTTCAATATTGCATGCAGTCTGACAGCATCATTTGACATTCGGGAAACAAACTGTGTTTCACCTCCATCTATCACATGTTGAGCAGGAAGTATTGTTCATTTCTCTTCCGTCCTATCAGGTCTGATGAAGGAAAACTTAAATTATCTTTTGACGTGGAAATCAAAAGTGTAACGATGAATTTTAAACTGATTTTAGACAGAAAAACATATCACGAGCTTCCTCTTCTAAATAACGCAGTGCGATCATTCATATTCATAAACATCCTTTACTTTAATTGTTTGGATTCAAACAACAAACAAATAAATCCATTTTTAAATTTACATCTTGGTGAGAGCAGACTTGAACTTTCATACACTGCAGGCGCAGAGTTCAGGCCTGTGCAATCTAAATGTAAATATTGTTTTATCGTTCGGCCACAAAAATATCCTTCCTGTGTGTGTTCATTATTTTAGCTGATAGCGAGTTCACCGATAACCTCCGGAGACTTTCCGTGCTCTTCAGATTTGATTGAAAAAAAACAGGCTTCAAAACTTTGTACGAGTCAATCGGAGGCGAGTGACCGACGAAAAGATCACAAGCCAGAAAAATTCTGTGCAGAGAGACGAACACAGAAGTTAGAAAATAAAGCTTGACTGTTCAGAGCTGCGACAATCAGTCGATTAAATCTAAATCTAATTTAAGACTTTTTATTAAAAATGCCCAAATTCTGATTTCAGCTCCCTAAATTTGAATATTTTCTGGTTTCTTTGGTCCGCTACGACAGTGGACTGAATATTTCTGAACAGCTGACATTTTATGAAACAAATTACTCATCGATTAGGGTGAACTCACCTGTTCACATTATATTAAGGCTCAAAGTTATGCAGGATTAAGAGCGTGGACGCTTTGACTGACAGGTAGATGTTTGTTTGAGCAACCAGGACCATTTTGGGCAGGACTGCCAACGTGGCCACCACACTGAGCTTCGTCAGTGGATTTAACACATACTCGTGGAGGGTTAGTGCATACTGTGTGTCCACATCGTCTGCGTGATACTGCGGCTGTGATATCCTTGCCTTCTAGGCAGAATAATATGACTCAGCATTTCAAACTCAGCACTCAACTCCTCTGAGGAAACATCCGAACCGGATAGTCTCACTTAAAAGCGAAGAACGAGAACACTAAACAGAAAATCTTTGCAGGTTGGAAACTTGTTGGGAGTTAAAATTAAAAATTCATGCGTGTCTGGAGCAGCGACCTCTGTCACGGCGCTTGTATCTGCGCTGCATTTGCTGACGGCGTAGAGCTGAGCAGCAAAACACGAGACGCCGGTGGAGTACAGAGCGAAGAGAGCTTCAGCCAGATGACCTGTTTTGACTGTAAATGTATAAAGGCGGAGGCAAATGTGCTGACAGCATGACACGGTGTGAAACAGGAAAATGATTAATTTAGGAATTTCTAGCAATGCAACAAAAAAAAGTGCTGATAAGTACAGTATACGACTCATTAGCAAACCTTCAAATAGAATCGCTAATTTCAATATAAAAACGTTATCAAATATCGTTTTACACCCACAATTACTGAGAAAAGTTTTGTAATCTCGGAAGAATCTTTCCTTTCGAAGAAGCTCTCACTTTACACCCTCCGACACCGGGGAGCCATAAAGCGCTAATGAAGATCAAAAGCTCCTGAAAAGTCACAGAGAAGCTCCGCGGGCACTTTGAGCCAACTTAAATAAAAATAAGAATAATATTAGCTCTTCTTTGTTTGACTCTGAGGCCCCGTGGTGCCCTTCACCGGTCTCCTGGGAGTCCTCGACCTCCCTCCTGGGGACCTTTGCTTTGAACAATATATGTGGAGTGTGATATCCTCTCTGACGGGGTGAGAGCCTGATCTCTGACTGGGCCTGGAGTATCTATTTAATGAACAGCTTCTTTGTCTCTGCAGGGTCAGCTTCACTAATGAATGGGTCACTGTGTGTGTCTCTCTCTCTCTGCTTGTGTTTGTTTATTATATCTTGAATCCGCGGCATCTCGCGCTCATACACGGGACCTCTCTCTCTCGGCCGGGTCAGGGTTCATCTCTGGATCATCTCGGCTGTCTTGGCTGGCGATTCCTTCGAATCAGGGAGTCTGGTTGACATTTCATTTTGGAAAAAGGCCCAATGAAAATGTAAAGCAGAAACCTCCACGACTGTGAAATGCCAAAAACTGCAGTTCCTCAGTATTAATTTAATTAGATACTATGCTACAGCTGATTACAACCAAGAGGCGGCCTCCGTGGCTGTGAAGTGAAGCAGTTCCTTTAAAGTTAAGTTGATGAGACACTTCTTGAAAAGATCATAGTTTGGCAGTTTTTCACCGTAAAGTCTACAAACATTTTAAAATATGGAATAAAACAATGTCCTTAAATGTGAAATCAGCAGTACTAATGTCATTTTATTATAATCCTGACACAGGGGAAAACCGGAGGAACCGGAGGAACCGGAGGAACGACCCGGAGGAAAAACCTCCCAAAACATGCACTATGACCAGATGGGAAAGTCAAAGTACATGTTTGTTTTTTCCCGTTTAAATTAAACGGTGGCGAACCGGAGCGACCCTGAGAAAACCAAAAGGTGTGTGAACGTGATCATCGTGTTCCTAAAAACAGTCTGATCACATTCACGCCTGGAAAGCGCAACACGTCAAGCGAATAGTGCGAATAACACGATATAGCTGATTAAGATAAACAACTCAAAGGTGATTTGATTGGATCTCTAGCGTTTCCATTGCAACCTCCTTTCTGGGGAAATGAAGCCAATATGGACGTGCCAAAAAAACTACAGTTCCTCAAACGTCCACTTGAGGCTGGCTGCAGAAGTGAGTCAGTCTCCATAAGTCCCCATGTTAGACAGCAGAAATAAACATGTTTACAGCCTGGTACAAAAAACAGTTTTGGTCTCTGTAGCTAATTTCCCCGTTCATGACAACTGTACTGAGGGTGAATTTATATACAACTCACCTTGTTCACATTATATTAAGGCTTAAAGTTATGCAGGATTAAGAGCGTGGACGCTTTGATTGACAGGTGGGTGTCATCAAAGATGGCTTGTTTGAGCAACCGGGCGTCATTCGGCCGGCGCTCCACGTCTTTGAGGGAGAAAGCGAGCTTTGGTCTAGAGACACAGACAGTGAATGAGAGTGAGCGAGTGCTGGTTGAACAAAGTAATTTCCTGAACGTTTCATAAAAGCTCCCAATATTTTCTGAGGTGGTGCGCGGTGTAAAAAGTTCGAGAACCGCCGGTCTCTGGGTTTAACGCCAGATGTGCTCGAAAAATACAAGCTGGTTTGCCTCAATTCAGTGAAACGAAGTCACTGCAGGGACACCGGTGAAGGAAGTGTATAAAGCTCTTGAACCCCGAGTGGAAACTTTGCTGCTGTACGCTGCAGAATAACAATAAGAAGCAGTCTGAAGGGTGAAAGTATGCTAATGTGTATATTGTGTAAGGCTCAGCTCTCTAAAGATTTGTTCTCCCACACATTTCCTGTAACTGAGAATCACTTCAAGTCAAGTTGTCAGATTAAATCAAAGCCTGGAAAGATGATTTTACACAGGTTTGATTTTACGGGTGACTGTGTATATTCTACAGATGCGTCTCACAAACAAACCACATTTCAGCGTCCTGATGATATTTTCAGGTTCGTGAAAGCCTGAACGAATCACCCAAAAGCTTGTTTTCGTGATTAAACATGAATGGTGTTTTGAAGCTCACGCAAACGGGCCTGAAAATTGATCCGTCAGTTTCATAGCAACGATGCGAGACGTCAGTCTGATTATGCAACCTTCTCTCGGTGTCGCTCTGCTGATTGCTGCAAGTTTTGAGTTGCTAAAAAAAGCAACTTCACGTCGAGTTTGAACGCCCTATACGACTTCCCAGTTTAGGCAGAATTGATGATATGAGCTACAATGCGATAATTGCATGTTTGCATGGCCTTTGGGAGAGCTAAGTACTACCACATTGAACTTGCCATGTTGAGTCACATTAAGCTCAGCGGAGCGTTTGTTTGCCAAGAGCTACAAAACAAATCTGTTGTTTAAAGAGCACAGCTAGATATAAATACTGTTCTCACACACACATGCAAAATGTTGCCATTCACATCACGCCTTCCCTTCAAACGATGCCTTATTTAGCGACAGATGGACGTTAGCCTTTCCAGCCCTGAACAGGCCTCAGCGTGCAACGTGGAAAAGAGCAAAACTAATGCTTCACATCTGAAGGAACACTTTGAGCAGCTTAGCATTCATGGATGATTGTTAACCACGGCCTTCATTCAGTGTGATCGGTGCCCTGGGCTGCGCAGCGCTAAGCCACATAGACTAATGCTCTCCGCTCACACTTGATCTAAATTACATTAGCCGTAATACCGTGATTGTGCTCGCGTGCCTCGGAAGGAGCTTCTTTGATGACTCTTTATTCGTCACGTCCGGCACGTTAACCGCGAGGCAGACGTTTTCAACACGTCACATGATGTTAAACAGTCTTCTCCCGGTTTATCTGCGCTCCTCTTTGCATACTTCACGTTACTGACGTCCCTTTCTAATGTTAATCCATTGTGTGAAAGTGTAGTCCAAAGTTTGAGGCCACACATCCCATTAAGTGGGTCTCTTCAACCAGTGTTGTAGTCAAGACCAAGACCGGACGCCACAGCTGGTTAAGCCACCTAATATTTGTTTGGGTGAGGCTCACGTCTCGCAGCCTTCTCAGTAAGTCTGTTACATTTTATTACAGAAGATTTGGCTGACGTCTCCTCACAAACAGACACACTCACTTCCTTAGAAAGGAGTCAAGGCGTTAGCTTCATTTGAAGCAAGAAGATTGAACCTTTTTCTCAAGGTTTTGGTGAGACTGTGGTGGGTGGACGTCCTTGGACCTTCTGTGGAGGTCCACGGGCTCCCCACCCCGAAGAAAGAAAGACTTTGTCCACACAGACTGTAGAACAACTTGCTGAACCGTCTCATTTGGTTTATTCTCTTGAGTGAAAATGAAACTTAAGTTCTGAAAGTGTCAGGATAAATTAGATTGAGGATATCTGGTGATGACTGTGGTCTTCAAGTCCTCTCTCTCCAAGATTGAGTACAAGTCTCAAGACCAACTCGAGTACTACAACCTCTGTTTAGTACAAAATTTAAATTCAAGTGAGGCTAAGCAGCATCATTACACTCTTAAGTACCTGAAATTGAACCTGAACCAAAAAAAAAAAGACAAGCAGCAGCAGCAGAAGAAGAAGAAGAAGCCAAAAGTGAGCAACAGAAGCTGGAAGAGAAGCGTGTTGTTCTGCAGTTTAAAGATTCTCCCTCTCAGCTCGTAAACACCCTGAGAGGATGGAGGAGTGACAAGATAAATTAGAGGGAACTTAGCTCCAAACCCAACAACACCCACATACGCTCAGCGGCGACGATATTTCACTACCGGCAACATGAAAGAAGTTCGACAAACCGAGTCGAAGGGTCAGGACCAGGCGCCGAGCCGGAGTGAAATCCAGCTTGGAACGGGCGGTTCTGCATTTTGGCACCACCGTGTCTGACAAGCGAGCGTCCGACTTCATTTTTGATTTACAGTTTTCAGCTGTCAGTGTGTTACGCGCGCACGATTCCCACGAGTGGAAAGGCAGCGGTCTGTGTAGCGGCCCGTCATTGAAAAATGTCAAGACTGTCAGAAGCTGTAAAATTCAGCTGCAAATCTATAAACTCCATAATTTCCCATTACACACTTTTCTTACATTCCTTGTCAGCCCTAATGAATGGCGGCTAACACACATAACAATGGCGACACAATGCATGGCTGCACACGCTGTGCGCGCTCCAGATGCCTGGTTCCTCTCAGAACGCACCAGGTGACCTTCACGTTCCCAAATACAACAATAACAACCATTATCGTGGAAACATCAGTGAGCGGCCTTCCACTCTTCCACCCGACCGGCGCCTCATTGTCCTTCCTGTATTCAAAAGGAACACACTGTCATGCTAACCTTTGTGTTAGCTCGCCGGTGTTCATGAGGACAGTCGAATACAGAGATCTGAGGTCCGGAAACTGAGGTGGAAGGTTCAAGTCCAACTTATGTCCACGCCGGTCAGTCAGTGTCCTTTGAGGAACTAACATGGCACGAACTGCAGTTCCTCAAACGTCCACTTGAGGCTGGCTCCAGGTTAGCGAGGTTCCTCTTCCAGCTGGCTTCGGTAAGAGTTTGACTGCGTTACGTGGTTCATTGATATGATTGGTTGAAGCCCGTGATCGACGTCCCAGATGGCGCAGGGCGGTTTAGAACTTTGAAGGCTGCTTTGGTGCTACACGTAGACAATGAACCGACTCTGACTGCTCCAGACGAAGACGAAAACATGAAGCGCATCGACTCTGTTGGGTGAAACAGCTGCTGATTATCAAATCTTCAGCGTGACGTCTGGACCCACGGAGCTGCCGACGCTCCTGTCCCCCCCCCTCACGTATCCCCTCATGATTGTGACTGATTGAGCCACCTGTCTCTACTTTCCCCCCCGCCTTGTAAAAAATCATGGGAGCTGAGCCTGTTTTGGTTAATTATTGTGAAGCAAATGTACGATGTGACAGATCAATCAATCCATCAATCATTATCACGCGCCGAGCCGCATCAGACGGATTGTGACATTTCTCGTTTGGTGATCAATTTAGCTACAAGACGACGAGCGCTAACGACGACCTCACAGTCAAACACACTGTGTAAAAATAACTTTACCTGCAAACGAGGGCGCTGCAGACAAACACTGGCAACCATTACTGCACTCAACCCTGTCAGGTAAACATTGTTTAGCTCTGCAAGGCCCAAAATCAACTTAAGAAAGTTGCATAAACTATATTAGAGTCCTCAAATTGTTAAGAAAACAAATAAAGATGCATTTTTGTGTCTTCAAACACTAAAATATGTCTGAAAATATGTTACATTAACATGAATCGAGCTAGCATCAGCCATCCTACACATTACTGCAGGTCAAATTTAATATACAACACATATTTTTATACAGCAGACATAGCAGATTGTATTTTCTCCATCTCTCTATGTGCTTCAGGGTCCTTGGCCTTAAAATGTTGAAGACTCTTCCACTCTTCCACTGGTGCAGCTCAGCTGGTGACCAACGCTCCAGGCCCGTTATGTGCAATGCTTAATGTATCTTTTTATTGTGTTTATATATTTATTATCGTGCCTTTGTTGGAGGAAGAGGTGACCCACATCATGTCTTAAAAGTGGCCTTTAAAAGGTGATAAAATGTGATGAAATGCCCTCTGGGGTACCAACCCTGACCCTGACCAAGCGCCTCAATCTACAGCTGACATGATCACAGGTGTGTCCCCATGTGATTTATCACTCAGGTGCAAAACAATCTGAACTGTAGCCAGAGTTTGTAACGTAGCTCGCCTTTTCAAACAGCCGCAGTGCTCCACCTTCGGGCAGCATAAAGTTTATTTTATCTTCTCAATATCAATTAATGACTTGAGGAAAATAATCTGCATGTTAATTAACAATTTAAAAAATCCTTATTTGCATCTTTATTGGGATTATTTATTATTCGGACATTCTAACTTTGTAAAACAAGAACACAACCGGGTCAAATGTCGCTTCCTACACTGTCTGTGCACTGACACTGAACTTTGGCATTAAACTGTGAGGAATCATTCAACATGGTTTTAATTCCTCCACTTGGCTGTGTGACACGACGGCTGTTCAAATCATAAACACGCTACCTCCAAGTGCGCCCATTGTCCAGTTTGTTCCCATTTATTTGATATCTGTCGGCAGTCGTTTGTTAATTCGCTCGCTTGTCCGCTGCGTCATTTCTTCGCCTAATTGTTGCATTTTTATTGGGTTTTATCTTCGTGTTTTACAGTCGACTCGTAAACTGATGGCTGTGAATGAAGTGATTTATTGTGTGGACCTGCAGGAAGATTAGGCCCCGCTAAAAGTGGAGGCTAATGGGGATGCAAACAAGCTCAACACTGGTCTTTAGCGAGTAAATAGGGAAGCCTCCCATGCTGCGTGCCGTTATATACTCACCACGCCGAGTTTGTTTAAAGAAAATTATGTCTGGCCGCCCTCGACAGCCTCGCCGCCGCTGTTTGTCACGACGTACAGAAGCCAGTCTCATTAACGAGGGAGTATTTTTCTTTTGCTAAAAAAGAAAAAGGCCGCCTGGCGTCGTGCGAGAAATCATTGATGGTGTTATGACGAGGACAACGCTGGCTTCTTGTTCTCCTTTGGTGTAAATGTCCTTTCGCCTCAGTTCCATTTATTACTTCTGACGGTTAAACATGCGTAAAAATCAGAGCGGCTCATCTTGATTGGACACTTATAATTCTTCCAATGTGTGAAAACAGAGGCTGTAAAAAAAAGAAAAAGAACAAAGTCCTGATGATAAAATAACATATAAAAGGCTGCGCCCGCGACGAATACCCTCTGCATCTTAAGCAGAGACACCGAGGAGAAAATAGAACAAATAACAGTGGCCATACTCATCACTGTCAAGGTAAAAATAAATATGTGTGTGCACTGCGGCGGTGAACTCTTTTATCGTTATTTACCGAGAAATGAACGCTGTTGTTCTGCAGCGAGGTGATACAAGCATTACAAACACATTTACACCCGAGAGCTGTCCAGCACAAACCGAATCTTCCACTGCAGGCCAAACGGGAGAGCTTCACGCGTCTGCTTTCTGTTGATCTGTTTACTCAAATCTGAGCTGACAGAGCTCAGGGACTGTGCCCTAAAGGGGGTGTGATAGCTTGGCAAAGAGTATGTTGGGGGAGCGTCAGAGGCTCAGTGATGGTCTCCGAGGCGATGCACTGGCAGGTTTTCTTTTCTAAGAGCAGCACTGACGCTGGCTGTTCAAGGCGTTTTTTACTGTAAGCACAGAAAGAATCAAAAGTCGGCACAGCGGGGAGGCTTGTTCCCCGCACAGTGGATGGCATTCTTCTAGTCAGGGGTGTGGTATTTCATCTCCATCTCAGCCCTCGAAAACATGCAATATGTATGCGACTGGTTGCATCTATTCGAGGACACACGACAACAACAGCAGCAGCAGCAGCAGCGAAGGCGTGATGACACGTTGGGCACACTTCCAATCCAACGTCTGTTTTTCTGCAGTTTATGATATCTTGTCCACCCCTTGGTGCACAGGGGGTGGACACAATATCATGAACACCTGTGGCACAATACCTCTGGAAAAAACGATCGATTCAGTCGTGCGGTCGTTTTTGGAGCCATTTGTTTTGTGAGTTTTCCAGCACGCTGCGAGGTGTTCGTGATGTGTTACAGCACCTGACTCTGAACGCCACAGCCCCGCTTTAACCGCTTTGATTGCACGTGTTTCTAATCTGCCGTCGGCCCACGCTGTCGCGGACTCGCTCGGTTAGAAAAAAACGAGACAATCTCCTCCTTCAATTTGAAGCTGCGACTCGCGCCTAGCAGTTGGCTCGACACATGACGGGAGACGAGACAGAAAGCACCGCTTTTAAAAGTCCATGCAACCCCGAGTGCGGGCCAATTCACTCAGACTGCACAAATAAAACCAAAAGACCGAATCCACTCCTGACGGCGCTGCCAAACAAAGAGCGTCTCGGTGCTCCGGTGCCGTTTGCTCACTTTAAACGAGCACACATTTGGTGGCCCGTCTATGCAAACGGAAAAAAGTTCAGAATCACAAACACCGCACGCTAATGGCCGCGCGCACTCTTCAGAGAGTTGCTGCTAACTGAAGCGCGTCCGGTGATCATGGCAGCAGTGATTTTAGCCAGGTGGGGCGATGGCGGCACATCATGTGTGCACAGATGGCACGGAGACAGGAGAGTACCTGAGATTCACCGCGAGGGAAACGAAACGACATAAAGAAGAGGCGACGGTTACGTAAGGAGGAGGGAAAAACAGCTTTCTGTACACAGAGAGGCCGCAGTTAAAGCTGAATACAGAGTCTCAGATCTTTGGAATTAGATAAGCGCTCTTCGAAAAACAAACATTTAAAGATACGAGGGCGATTCTTAGCTTAGCATAGCCGACCTACATCAGTTCACCTCAAAAACAACACAAGGGAACGCCAGGCTGCAGTTCATGAAGGTTGTTGCGGTGTGTGTGTGTGTGTGTGTGTGTGTGTGTGTGGTGAGGGGGAGCTTCTGAACGTAACTGCTGTGAAACAATCAGAAAATAACTTTTTATTTACGCTGATTAACCGTCGCTGTCGAGGACGGCGCTCCCTCACTCTCATTCACCTTCTATGTCGCTCAACCAACGCTCGCTATCACAAACCAGATTAAACTTCTTGTGTCTCAAAGAGTCAGACTCAGATTTAGAAGCTGGGTTCATGAAATAAACCAAACACACACACACACAGGTAGAGGATCAGGCTGACTGTGGAGGTCTGACCGGTCCGATCGTCTGATTTTTTTGGCTGCAGCATGACGTCAGAACGGGCTCGCTCCACTCAAATGAATGGAAAGCTGCATTTTGGCCACTCGCTATCTAGATCTATCATCTCATTGTACGGTTTACTCGTCTCTTTTTATTAGAGCTGGATTTCAGATGTGTTAACTTTCTCTAAAGGCAGCTAATTTCAGCAGTGAAAGGTGAAAGCAGGAGCTGTTCATCGGGGGAAGCATCCACCAGAAATAAAATGCACGTGTCACTGAGTTAGCAGATCTTTGTTAGCGGCGCTATTATTACATAGGAAGTGTTTGCACAGCTTATTATGAACCTCTGAGAGTTTATTTCATCAAGGGGGCGGCTTTAAATATTGCAGGGATCAAGGTAAAGATGCCTCAAAGCTGAACTGAACGCCTTTAATGTGACAACCCAAGCATTAACTGAACATTCTCAACTTACCTCTGAGCTACACAAATATGAATATGCACAAATATTTTTCTCTCTTCTGAGTCTTTTCATTCCAGCGCGACGGAGGTGGAAGAAGTCTCTCGAAGCTTTTATTTTAAAAAAATGTCTTTCCAGGCAAGACGTTACTCTGGATAATTCAGAGACCTCGCGGTCAACAGATTTCATCGGCGCTACTTTGAGAGTCCCTGTGAAAAAGTCCTGACAGACTTACAGGGACGCTTTTCTCTGGAGAGAGACATTGTTGTTGAATTTTTTAAATAAAACTGTTCAGTGCTGTCAGAATCCCACGCAGCTCCAGCGCCTGTTAGGGCGAAGGCAGAGATGTCGCAGACAGGTATCTCAAACAAAACCTACTTAAATAAACAAGAATCTGCATGAAGAAACACCCCCAGAGGGGAAGAGAGAGTCTTTGTAATTTGGGTGAAATGATCCTTTAACATTAAATATACATTATGTCACACTCTGCAGGAGTTTGTCAAGCTCACCCCGTATCTACATCCTCTCATCTGCCTGGTACAGATCCCGACTTTGGACGGTAATCTCCAGCGTCGTGCACGTATCATCTTTTTTTTGTATTTTGTGGATTAAACTCACGCTGTGTTGGATTTTCTTGATGACGAAGTGACAATCTGCGAATGAGCAGCATGAAACTGAGGCTGCGGGCTGTTGTTATCACCGCGCATGTTAGAAATCATGTTACAGGTGTGTGTAAGATGCCGCAGTGTATCTGCATGTGTTGTCCTTTGCAGGTGTTACGAGGATGGCGGTGGTGGTGGGGAGGAAGCCGAAGCTTGATGATGTAGCTGTCACTTTATTAAGATAAACTTTCCAATCACGCGGCGAGATCTCCCGCCCTCAGGAGCGCCAGCATCGGGGATTAGATTACCACCTCCCACAATGCATCACGCTTTACATCACAATCCAATAGGAAAAGTAATACCGGAGTGGGGATACTCACTCAGCCTCAGCCTGCTAAAACCAGAGGTTTAAAATTAGCTCCGGGGACATGCGGCGAATCAGAGCGATGAGATGTGAGTCGGCTCGTTTAAAAAAACACCGAATGAAGAAATCTTCGGCGATGTGTCACTGTGAAATCAGGGGTGATCACGAACTTAGCAAACAAGCGACTGCGCAAATAAAGGCACTGCAGACTGTTGTTATTTGCTTCATGCTTTGATTTGGACTTTATCAGTCTCAGCTTCATGTTAATAACACATCAAAACTGTTCTGGCGGCTGGTAAAGTGGCGTGCAAACCGACAAGATGAGAAAATAATGACGTTCGGCAAATAAGAATGAGCTCACTCGGGATACGGGTAATTATTACTTTTCACTCAGCGCGCTGATATTGTTAAAAGAAAAGCTCATACAAGCTGCTTTTAAGAAAGTCTAGCAGCAGTTTCATTATTTCAGCGTTACGCTCGGCGACAATGAGATTCAAGTATTCCCACACAGGCACTTCATATCAAGCCGGGTGTGCGTTTGTGTGAGAGGAGAGGGAACAATTTCATTTTTCTGCTTCGACAATAGAATTACAATCATATTTTAATCCCGTAACAATCACCTCGTGCTCGTGATGAAATACTTTAGAGGTGGATGAGAGACAGAAAAACTATTCCTGTCTTGTCTGACACCGAATTTATCCAGAATTTGGTAAATAAAATCTATTTTTGATGCCTTGAATTACTTTTGTGTGCACAAAGATTCCTAACTAGATGACTTGATTGATGTCTCAGCTCCGTGGCTGTGAAGTAGTGGAGTCTGCGCTGAAGTGCAGTTCCTCAAACGTCCACTCGAGGCTGGCTGCAGCAGTGAGTCCATAAGTCCCCATGTTAGACAGCAGAAATAAACATGTTTGCAGCCTGGTACAAAAAACAGTTTTGGTCTCTGTAGTTCATGACAACTGTACTGAGGGTGAATTTATATACAACTCACCTGTTCACATTATATTAAGGCTTAAAGTTATGCAGAGAGAGAACGTGCCACGAACGTCCGCAGAGGATTTCGTGGTAATCCGTCCAATAGTTGTCGGGATAAGTGTGGATCAGTGTGGTGGAGTGAATGACCTTAAAACACATTTATATTTTCAGTCCGAACCCCAAAGTTTAGCCGTCACCTGGAAGGTCATCCCTTTGTTTTTGACTCTGCACAATCGCCTCATTTACATGCATCCAATTCTGCTTGACATTTCTTCACCCAAAAGACGAGAATGAATAAACCCTCGAGAGGAAAACAGGACACGTTCCATTAACAGCAGAGCAGAGAACAATATCAGGGGATTATAACTGACTTCCTGTCTTCATTATGGTGCTCGTTTTGATTCTAAAGCATCATAATTCAGCCAAATTGGTAAAAAAATGTGAACGTTATTATGTGAATATCCTCACACAAGATTCTTTTGTAGTAGATCGCGGAGGCGTGCGCGCGTGGGAGGGTGGCAGTAACATTTACAATTTACGGAGAGAATTTACAGAGTTGTCTGCAACAAACAAAAGTTCGTAATTTATTAAAATTCAAGAGACGAAGTCTGCAGCGTTCTTTTGTTTCAGTTAATTAAAGTCCCGGTGATGCAACAGCGATGGAAAATTACCGCCTGTCAGGTTGTTAATTCATGTAACGGCGGGGCTTCTTGTTTTACCAATCAGCCGAGCATTACTGGATTTAAGAAAGTTAACACTTCGAGGCCAGTCGCTGCTAAACTTATTGAGGTGCAGTCCCACTTTTCAGGGCCTACGGGGGATTCTTCTTGGACTGTGATTCGGCAGCAGTAGGGAGGTGGGAGGTGTTGGACGGCGAACGCGGATATCAGAGCCAAGCTCGATTCAAAGCACGCACACACACACACACACACGCAGAGATGCATGCACACACAGCGGGGCCGAGGCAAGACAGACTGTGATCGTACCACCGCATCGACCCACCGCCTTCTGTTAGCTCTTTTCATGCTCGCCTTCATTTCATGTCACGCTCAAGTGTATGATGAAAACAGAGAAGGGGAAGGTGAAACCTCTGAATTCCGTAATCAGCCTCCAAATTGTAATCAGAAACATCCCGTTTTGTTTCATCTTCTCCGCGTTTGATTGTCTTTGTCTTGAGTATGAATAAATTTAAGGTGGCTGAACTAGGTCACGTAGCAAACGGATGCTCGCTTACTAAAATTTCCGCGATCTCACACACCTGTACGTCTCCTGACAACCGACAAACCAAACCACGGGACAGATTTGGCTTTTTTTTTCCCCGCGCGGCAGGCGACAAGCGTGAACCTTCCACGACCTTCCTCCCTCTTCACCCGCGAAAAAAGTAAAAAAAAAAAAAACCACACACATAAGGTGTAATTTATTCATCATGCAGACTAAGGGCAGGTAAAGGTAGCTGCTGATCCCTTGGGTTATTCCTTTATAATGACTTTTTTTTTTTTTTTTTGGACAGGACGGTTCACACACACTCTGCGTTGTAACCGAGGAGTTTCTGCTGCTTGTGCTCAGCAGAGTAATGAGACATTTCCAGCCATCTCAGCTACCAAATTGACAGCGTCACTGACTGGCGGTCTACTGGGAGGTCTTGTTAGGATGTTGAGCTATAATTGCACAACATGTTGGCAGGGTGGGAGGGGGGGGGGCATAAAGAGAAAGGGTAAGAAGGGGATACATTTTAGCATGTTGTGGATTGGTTTGCCAATTTTCCCCGGCGAAGCACGTCGTCACGATGCGGCGGGCGGTTATTTCTCTTCGAAGGAGGTCGCCTTTGATACCTTCAGGTTCCTTTTACTCCTCTTCGTCGTCGCTCGCATCAAATTGCGGAGCAGCGAACGGGACGAGTGATTGATTACTATAAAACCTGTCAGGCTCCCCCCTCGCTCACCCCGAGTTTGTGTGAAAACTCCCAGAGCCGAGAATAGATCTGAAGACTGACAGCTGCCTCTCCCACAGGACACACCAGCCCCTCTTGCTTGTGCTAATTTGTGCCAATGCCTACGCATGTGGAGGTGTGAGCGTATAATACCAGAGAGGTTTGGGCACACTTGTCAGAATCAGTCAGTCCTGCCTTGATTGAGTGAAAAGAATATGTTTTCTGGTGCAGCTGCGGTTCACACGACTCCGTGTTTACCATGCGGCGCGCGCGCTTCGCCTGCGATGTTTGATACGGCGTACAGTACGGCAGCCTTTGTTCCCGACGTCCAGCCTTGCATGCAGAAGTTTAGCCCCTCTATCTCACAGGATACAGTGGTGCATTCTCCGTGGGGGATCCCGTAGATAAAGAAATGACACACAAGCAGCTGAATGTCAAAAAAAAAGAAGAAAAAATAGGGGGGGGGGGGGGCGTTTGAATAATTCATGCGAGCTGCTGCATGCATCTTATGTGCCAAGGAACCGGAGAGATACTCCCACCATGGCATCCCAGCGAGATAAAAGAAGCGCGGGGTATAGAGAGCATTGACGTTATTGTCTGCCTTCTTACAGAAGTGCTGAATAACTGTCAAACTGTGGAGGCAGATGAAGGCCCTCTCTCTCTCCGAGATGGGAGGGTGGGGGGTGAATTTGATCCAGCGCGGTACCTGAATGATTCTGCCAGATGAAGGCGGATCCAACAATCCTACTGCGAACATTAGCGTTCAGCAGGAAGCCTTCTCTCTCTCTCAGTCGATTCAGTTTACTTCATTTGAGGAAACCCGAGCTCCTTACATCGCGAAGGC
This sequence comes from Nibea albiflora, assembly GCA_014281875.1. NCBI lineage: Eukaryota > Metazoa > Chordata > Actinopteri > Sciaenidae > Nibea > Nibea albiflora. Next base: position 23,510,916 of record CM024804.1, on the reverse strand, counting down.
GTGTGAAGCGGTTAACCTCGCTGCTGAAGCGAGGCAGCGAGGGCTATTTCTGCTCCCGTAACAATGTCCTAAGACAGAAACAGCTTAACGGGCGGACAGGTGGCCTGAGCTCAGCGGCTATCCCTTCCACACGACAACCGGACTGACATGTGGCGTCACGCCTAATCAAATCAAGAGACAGAAATGAACACGGAGGGGAGGCGAGAGATGCCACCTGGGCGCCTCAGAAATAGCCGGGGTGTTGAGCGGAAGTGACTCGTGCCTTTCCATCCAGAGCAACGATGCCGAGATTCAAGCCGAGTCTCTGCTTCGTCTGACCCCACTCCTCACTTGTTAATTGGCTAGATAGGGGGAGATTAGAGAGCCCCCGGGAGACGGTTGCTAGGATATTGATGGCAGTCAGTGGACGGACGCGGCTCGGGACGTTTCTTAGCGTAAAGGTCTCCCCAGTCGATTGTTGTTGTTATTTTCTCGTCAAGGTGTCAAGACTTTATTAAATATCACGTGCGTGTCAAAGAATAATGAATCAAAAACGCAGTTTTCAGCATAAAACCTTAATTTGCTGCATATATGAAGTATTTTTAAAAGAAACCCTCCTGCGACTTGTAACGCGCCCTGAATGATCATATTCCTTTAAAGTGGAAATCTTTTAAAAAGCTCCCCGAAGACATAATTTACTGGAGGTAACGAATTGACCGGAGGGGCAAATCAATAACAGCAAGCGACTCTTTGTACACTTCCACGGACGCATAAATCTCTGTCCAACGGCACGGAGTGCCAACAACGTGCACGCGGCTGCACAGCGGCACGGTTTTTCAGCGAGCCTTCGGAGTTACTCGACTGCGATGAGTGGTGGGGACGCTGCCATCGCTTCCATATGGCGACTACAGCCACGAGGCTTGGACACATATGTTTACTGTAGCCGGGGCAGGCGCGGCTGGCGGCGCATGTGTTCTTCTTTTGTTAATGTTTGCTCGTCGAGCATGAAAAGAAAGTTAAGCGAGGGAGCAAATTAATGCGTTTAATTTAGCTTTTATTAATCGTATCTCTGCAGCTGAAGCTTCTACGGATCGATGTGACACATTTTGCGGTCTCTCTGTAGGAGCTGCCACGTTTCCCGCTCCGTGTTCTGATTTAGAGCAGGAAGTTTTCACAAAAATTGGGAGTTTCAAGTCACTTTCAAGCCCTTTCAAGCACTTTCACTTTTTTTTTTTTTACTGCTCACACTGTCAACAGTGTGAGGAGCGCTGGAGGACGGTGCCATGAACGAGCTTCCGGCGTTACAAGACATTTCATTCTCCGAGCGAGCAGATCAACACGGAAAGAAGCGGGTTATTTTTACTCTTGTATTTTTGTAGTATTACTATTATTATTTCTTTTTTTTTGATTGATGATTTCCTGCTTCTCCGCACCGCTGCATTGTTTGTGTCAGATTATATACAGCTATTGAAAAGATGCTCATCAGGGGTGTGAGGCGCGGTAGGCAAACAACCATCCACGCTCACGTTCACATCTTATATTTGACCACTTTTAAACTCAACCTGGTCCAAACAAATGGACACACTGCGGACAGCGTGCAATAAAAAATGGACGACACCCAAAGGTTGTTTTGAAGCTCAGCAACGAGTGTGGTGGCTCTGGATGAACCAAAAGATGTGGATCATCAGTGGAACTGAGGCAACTTTAAGCCTTAATATAATGTGAACAGGTGAGTTGTATATAAATTCACCCTCAGTACAGTTGTCATGAACGGGGAAATTAGCTATAGAGACCAAAACATGTTTATTTCTGCTGTCTAACATGGGGACTTATGGAGACTGACTCACTTCTGGAGCCAGCCTCAAGTGGACGTTTGAGGAACTGCAGTTTGTTGGCACTACACGTCACAGCCACAGAAGTTGCTGCTTGTATGCTATCCAAAAATGTTCAGCGATAACATTTTTTATTAAGTATGAAGTTATTTCATAAATTGATGTTTCATTCATATATTTTCCACATTTTATGCACGCGATTACTCATTTTGCAGTTATTCATTTATTGATTTAATCTTGAAATACTGCAGTAAAAGTAAAAAGGTGTGATATAACAGCCGATGTGTGAAAACACACCAACATCTATCTCATCCAGGTGCCGAGTCCAAAAAACTGTGACTGTGATTTCTATCTCTAAAAAGGATCTGCGGTGCCGTCTGTGCCCTTTAGAATTTATTCTTCGCCACATCAGAAAAAAGGACGACGTTTCGAGCCCAAATTGGATTTTTGTCAGCGACACTCAGGTGTGTCATTAAAAATAGTCCTATATTACTTCTGTCTGTCCACACCTCCGAACCTGACTCGAAATATAAGAAGTGAACGTCAGAAACCAGAGACTGTCTGTCAGGAACCCTTTAGAAACAACAAATATATGTATAGATAGCAGTTATAGCAAATAAACAGTCTAAATATTATACTGTTGGATGAGCAGCAACCAAAAACGGAAGTAATCTTTGAGATGCTGGGCTGAAAAACACATCACACCTTTTATTTCACCAAGCTCTCGCCAACGACTAAAAGTCAGTCCCAGATTTACTAATTTTCTCTTCTTATCTTCCTCCGTCAACAGCCCCTTTGGTCTTTCGTCTCTGCGCCTGTTACAGTTGCATTGCCCAGCTCCTGTTCTGGCACGACACCAGCTTCTCAGTATTCCTATGCACCGTGAGTCTTAAAACCTCTTCTTCTTCTTCCTGTTGGTCTAAGACGCCTGTGGCACAAACACTAACACTCCCCCAGTGCCCTGAGCTGGACATCCCAGCTAACAAACTGAGCTAACGGCAGCTACAGTTGGCAGCGGTTTACCTCGCTGTCCACCCGCGTTGAGGCGGAGCAGCCGGAGGACATCAGAGGGAAAACCAGAGAACATTTCCTCCATAAAACATGATCCAGTCTCACCAAAATCAGTGAAATAAATTGCGGTATGTGCCGTAAAGTGTTACGTACTTCTCGCGGGTGATGACAGAGACACCATTCACCTGATTGCACGTCAGCGTAGCATCAAAATGATTTAACATCTGTAATTTTATGGAGTTAAAGTACACTATGTTGCTGTAATCACCCTCAAAGCGAGGGAATAATGCAATAAAAGGACATTAAGAATTGATTACGAGGGACAGGTTAATGCAAATCCAGGTGAAAAGACGTGATCAGATGATACATTAACCAGCATCGGCTGCATAGATCTGGGAGCTGCTATACCTGCTCAGTACAAGCATTTCATCATGTGGCTCTCATCCGATGTTCATTACTTAACACCCTGTCTTCTCAGTCAGAGACGAGATAACAAGAAGTGACATCACAGGGAATATATTTATGTATAAATGAGCCACCCACTGCCTCAGTTTCCTCCATAAATTAGCACGAGAGAAAAAAAAAAGAAAAAAAGAACAAAGCTTTCAAGGAAACGGCGACACGATATTAAAAATCCTTCCTGCTCACCGCCGTGTGAGAGGAGCTAATGGACTGCTGCTGCAGGAAGAAGAAGAAGAAGAAGAATATCACTGCCGGATAGATCAGGTAGAGCAGGAGGTCTAAGGTGAGGGAGAACACACACACACACACACACAAACACACACACGCTGAGTGCTATGATCGCACCGGGGGGCGCAAGCTGTAAAATCTGCCACCCTCTATGTGAAGGCACTGAGATAAATGAGCACACAACTCTCTGTTTCTGCCCTTTGATTTCACTGCTGCACCGCTCCAGGTAAACATGAGAGGAAAGAGAGAAGAGATGGGGCCACTGAGCATGTGATCTCACACACACACACACAGATGCACAAACAAGGACAGAAGGGATATGGGAGCTTTGAGCATATGTGCTGTCCTCAGACAGGTTTGGTTTGTGTTGTTTCCTTACATGGATCCAAACCCAGAGAAAACAATCAGGGAGAACACTTGAACCTGCTCTGGTTTTGCAGCTTGACACGCCATCATCATCATCAGCGAGCACATAAAGTCTCTTTCCTCCTCCCCGTTTGGCGTCAACGGAGGGATCAAACAGTTTCCTTCACAGTCCGTGTAAGTGGAGACAACACAATCGGATTAAACACATACGAGATAATAGCTTCTCTGTAACTGTGATTGAACAAGCCGCCCGGGGAGCGAATCAATTCTCTCAACTCGGAAAGTCTGTGTCCGCTTCGACTCATCCGACGCAGACACCTTTCCCTGTTTCCTCGATCCAGTCGTAACATCTGGATCGTAACGCCGGGGAGGTCTAATCAGGGGCAAGCATCGGGACGGGAGGAGAGCGTGTGCTGAATCCATTAAATATGGATTAGGGCGGTAATCGCCGGAGAGCGGGACACGAGGGCATAAAGCGGGAGTGGGCGCACGGCCAGGTGTGACAGGGGAAGATGGAGTCGGGACGGGTGTGGCTGCAGCGGCCTTAACGTGCAGAACTGGTGTCGGCACGACGAGGCTCTACGAGCGTCAACTTCTGGCTCCATCTGTTCACGAGTAAACGAGGCAGCGAAGGAGCAGGCGAATGTGAATGAATGCGGCGTCTGAGCGCTGAGAGCAGCAGGATCGAGTGGGTGTTTGGGATTTGTTTGTTTGTGTCTGTGTGCCGCTTGTACATGTAGCCCACGGAGGGCATTCGCTGTGACAACACGGCGCAATCTGGGAATGAAGGCGGGTTAATGATGCTGCAGACCAGATGTGTTTCACTCACGTGTCGGACTCTTTGCAGATGCTACTGAGAAGCGGTCGGCTACGACGTGGCTGCATGTTTTTCACACTGAATATCTGCAGGACGTATGTGGGTAACTTCACAGCGTTTCAAATGATGCATCACCAAGCACGGGTCTAAAAAAGATCCCGCAGATTTGTAGTTTACAAACAGAGAGATGAATTGATTGAACTTGCAGATTAATCTACAACAGGTTATCTGGCGTTCACACCAGATAACCTGGAAAGTTATCACATCAGCAGCTGGGATGCCAGGACTGTGAGCTTGCATACGCCGGGCTCAGGAGCGGGTACAGCCCACTAATGATGATTAGTGGTTCGATCCCCGGCTCAAGTGTCCTTGAGCAAGATACTGAACCCTTAAACTGATCCCAAAGCTGCCGTCAATGTGCGAATGGTTGGCTCCCAAAAACTGTTGAGCAGTTGTCACCTTGTAGCGTCAATGTATCTCGAGTGGTTTGAAGACTGGAAAGGCGGTCCAAGTACAGTCCAGATCCAACCCACCCAAACCCAAAATACGACCTTAGCTATAAACCTAACGTAGGTCGAGACTTGATTCATAGCTGTGTTCGCGGAATAAAGACGCACACTTCATTTCAAATTTGGCTTTTGCGGACAGAAGCTGTTCTGTGAAAGCAGAAACCACATTTCACATGAAAGAGAGTTTCTTTTTAGATTTGGCAACGACGGTTTTCCTGGTTTTGGCCACCAGCGCCGCTTCAACGCTTCGAGCTAAGGCCCATTTTATTTTTTTTGGGAGGCGACACACTTGACAGAGTGTTCGTCACTTTCAAAGGCGCAAAGGATCAAAGCAACTGAGGAGCTGCCTTGGACCATCATCTTAAACACCAGATTTCTTTTTTTTTTTCGTGTTGAATCAAACACTGTAATACGTACTCCAGCAGAGGGATGATTGGCCATGTGAGCTTGTGCTTTGATACAGGGTTTATAGAACATATAGTTATTCTCTGGTAAAGATAAGGCGCTTTGAACTATTATTGCTCGCCCTCTTCAGCTGATGCTGCCGTATTTACTCAGCTTGATATCTACAGTGGAAATAAAATTCCAGATTCTTCTTCTTGCATTTACAGAAAGCGAGAGAGAGAGAGAGACGATCAGACTTGACTTGTATGAAAGAGTATAGCCCAAAGGCCAACGTGGTCTTCTTTGAAGGACGGTTTGATGGTGGCAGTTTAAAAGTCAGTCGGGTTTCTTTTTTGACGAGCGCACACAGACAGACGTATCAGGCCGTACGGGCAATATCGTGGATAAATTGGAGCCGACAGATGGAAATAAATTTCTGATGAAACTGAAGAGCGCTCTTCCCCGCCGCGCTCATCCTTAAAGTCATGTAGGAAAACCCTGCTGCCGGCGATATGTGATGAGCGTTAATAAAGAGAGGAGCCCTGACTTGATCAATCATAGCATCTGATGGCGGAGTACACTAAAGGGAAGTCTTGTTATTTCTCTCCCTGGCGTATGCTTCTCCATCCTGAGAGGATGCATTCATTTTCACAGTGGGTCTTGTGTTGTCTCTGCTGCTCTCTTCCTCTTTCACACCCATTCAATCATCTCTATTCTCTCAGGCTTTTTCTCTCCTCTCCCTCTTCTCCCCCTGTAATATCCCCCTTCCTCTTTCCCTTTATAAATAACAGCGTCCCGGTGAGGTCAGCACATACGTGAGAGGCATCGGGAATCCGCCCAGATAAGAGAGCGTGATAGTGTCAAGCACCACTAAAGGTTAATACTGTCAATTTCTATGCTGCAGACTGAAGCCTTTGATGATCGCCTCTTCCTTTTTTATAGAGATGATCGCCGTGCTGTTGAGAAGGACGGATGTAACCAGGAGTGGCTCGTCCGTCCTTCGTCCTCCTCCTCCTCGTGCATTTTCAGTTTTTCTGCCTCACTTTCTCTGGAGAGCGATTAGCTGCGGTTATGAAGGGGCAAAGTGCCGCGCTGGAAAACAGTGTGAGTAATTAGGACGCTCAAACGATACAAAAGTGGAGGGAATCAAGGTAGGAGAGGATTTAGGATGGTTTACTGCGTGTTATGGATGAAGGTGGTGTACTGCAGGGAGGATCGAGGGATGAAGGGATAAGGGGAGAAATTGGGGTCACGGATGGATGGAGGTGTTTGGAGATGGACTGGTGACGGTGGGTGGTGTGAAGACGGAGGAAGGGGTTCTGCAAAGATTAGAGCTCTGGCGGTTTCTCTATGTGGACGGACGGGGAAAAAGAAAAAGAGGTTTGGTGGGAGGGAGTCAAAGAGTCAAAGAGTTTAAGTCAAGCGGCAACCTCTGTGGATGTGATGTGAAGCCTGTGTGGAAGTGCCAAAAACTGCAGTTCCTCAAATGTCCACTTGAGGCTGGCTGCAGAAGTGAGTCAGTCTCCATAAGTCCCCATGTTAGACAGCAGAAATAAACATGTTTACAGCCTGGTACAAAAAACAGTTTTGGTCTCTGTAGCTAATTTCCCCGTTCATGACAACTGTACTGAGGGTGAATTTATACACAGCTCACCTGTTCACATTATATTAAGTCTTAAAGTTATGCAGGATTAAGAGTGTGGACGCTTTGATTGACAGGTGGGTGATGCTACAGATGGCAGCCAGCCCACCTCAGCTCCACCGATAATTAGCCCGGAGGCGGAAGAGGCGGACTACAAACATGGTGGCGGTCAGAGCCGCAGATTTTGAGCTTCAAAACGACTCTTCAGAAACCTGCAGTTAATTTATTTTGTCCGATTTTGAGTTTTCTATTCAGTATTTTATCGTATTGGTATTTTTGTGTGTCGGTGTGGTCCGTCTTCTCTCCACGTTCAGGTCTGTTTGGCGTCACCTGAAGCTGCTCGACCTGGTCCTCCATATTCTCCGTAATGATTACAGCACATCTCTAATTTTGTTATCCTGATTATCTCCACTGGAAAATCACGTCTGTCCTCCATCCTCCTCCTCCTCCACCCTCCTCTGCTGCTCTCTTGGTGTTCTTTATTCGGTATGCTGTACAGATTGTGAGGAGAAAAACAGGTTTCTCTGGATGTTGACGCAAACAATATGAGATAATGAGGTTAAGGTGCACAGGCGGAAATAAAACTCCCTGAATTAGGGAAGAATGAAACGTGTCAACCAGTAAATATCAGGCTGACAGCTCCGCCTGAGCTGACTGTCCCAATTAATTAGTTTGCAAACTTTTTTTTTGTTAGTTGAAGAAATAATCACAGAGCAGATGGTGGCTATTTTCCTCCGTATCATTTACAGTCGACGTTACTTTGAATATTCACATCAGATGAAGTGTTATTCCTCTCTAACATAACAGTTAACAGACTAGCCATTCAGAAACTAGCGATAGTCTGTCACAATAGCTCTCCAAGCTTCTTTTTAGTCTATTGTACCGGGCTGCTTTCTCCCCCACTATCACATCTTTGTCAGGATTGTACATCATTTCATTCAGTGAAGACTCACCGAGCGATAAAAACTCTTTGAGTTTGCTTGGTCGCTAACGGGACAATGAGTTCCTCGAGAAGACGTATTTGTATCATCGAGTCCTGTCTCGTAGCAAGTTCACAAAGCAGAGGAGGGTAAATAAAAGTCGATGGAGCGACACGCAGATTAAGCTACGCTCCGGCTTTCCAGCTTTAAGGCTTTCTGGAACAAATCCAGTGATCTAATTCCACTGGAATCTATCGATTCAGCTGCAAAATATCCATCCGTTCATTTTCCATAATTTTCCTCGTCAGGATCGCAGCGTGCCGAAGCCGATAGCAGCTGACTTTGAGCAAGAGTCTCATCACTTTGCTGCAAAATATTGAATATTAAATTGAAACTGAAGAAATGATAAGTTTAGTGAAAGCCTGATGAGACATTCAGCTCAAAATCTGAGACAAACTCAAACTTCCAGTGCGTCCTTATCAATCAGAAACACGCGTTTCTGGACGATAGGCATCTTGGACTTCTGTGTACAATACAGTCATACATCTGCCCATATCCTTCCTGTGTTAGTGCTGCCTACGGCTCTCCCCTCGACATTATTCTTATTCGGAAACAGTCCTCACACAACCTTCAGTGTCGACGCGAGAAGCAGCAGTGTGACATGATAGAGTGCAGTGAAACATAAAAATGTGGAGGTCAGGGTGGTGGATGGCAGAAGATGAGTTTGTCCTGGGTTCTGTCTCATACGAGCAGTCATCCAATGCGACCGTGACGTCTTCTTATCTTAAAGAACAGGTTCACATTTGTTTTGTCTTAATACGATTCTCCAAGAGTTACGATCTCTGTAATCATCGGTCGGTCTCTTATTAACGCGACTCCGTCGACACACATCAGGGACAAATCCACAAATCTAAATTGAGCCAAGAGTGTTTTCTTGTTGAGCTGCATGTTGGGACAATAACACAATAGATTTTTCTACTAATCTTTCACTAAAGCCTGGAACTGGATGAGTTGATTTGGCCTAATTCAGACTGCTGAAGCCTCATTAAAGCTTTGGCTTTGACAGAGAAGCAGGACTGCGGTTTATTTTATGTACGCACATGAGAATAGGTCTGCTGATATTCGAGATATTTCTTATTGCCAACAAATCTCAAGACCATTAATGCACAACTGGAATAAAAACAACAATGTCCAACAACTGCAAGAATGTTGACTTGACGCAAGAGTTATACAGAAATACAGCTGGAGTTATCCTACGTTTGTCTTATTGTCTGCAAAGACCAAATAATGACGAAGAATGTGGCAGCTTTTTTGTACTTTTCACTTGTTTTGGACGACAATGGACTCCATAACAAAGAGGAACAAGCTACAACATGCTTGGCATGCACAAGCAACACTTGGGGGTCATTGTTATGTTATGTACTATACAAACATTTCTGCTCTGTCGCAACACAGGAAATTACAGAAATAATGAAAAATGAGATTTAACTGGAAATAACTTGTTTTCTCACAACTTATAGAAGCAACCTTGACAAAAAGAGAAAAGTTTGAAAATGCTATGACCCAGGCTCGAGGGGAGAAAACCTGAGGCAACATCACAAATGAGACTCCAATCTTCCCAGCTTCCAAGAATGACCAGCGACAAAGAGCCGGTTACAAGCTTTATTTGACATCTTTTAGCTTCAGGGTGGGCTAACAGCAAAACAATAAACAAAAAGGAACTAAAGCTGACCAACCTAAACTGACCTACTCAAGTAAAACAAACAGAAAGACAGAAGAAAAGGGTGGTGAACGCTAATGCTACCCATCCCTACCGAACCCAGGCTGTTACATCAGAAATCATGACTTACAGACTTCCCTGATGGACAGTAAAGTTTTGGACCACCAAAAAAAGGAGTTGGTGTCGTGCCAGACCCGGAGCCTGGCAGGCGGACAATGTAACTGAGCTTGGAGGATGGCATTGACGGAAAAAAACTTGAAAGACAGACGCCGAGCTGGGCTTCTTGCTATTAGACTAGTAAGTAAGATTAGCTGGCTGCTACATCTTGTGTTGTTGCGCTTGCTTGATGTTTGGCTCTGGTGGGCATAGTCGTTTAAATTTAATAATACTTGGATTGCCACGAGTAAGAAGTTTGCTGCCCTTGTCAGAAACTGCGCTAGCACAGGAAGTGAGCAGCAGCTGGAGAATTGTTGATGGAGTTAAAGTGCAGAAGAAGTTTACTGAGCCTGCAGTATCGGGAGATCAATGTCTACAACGGCGCATATTTGATATGTTTGGACAATCTGTGAAAAACAGAGGGGAAAGAAGTAATTTCCCTTATTCGTCCCACGGCTTCGCTCGATTTAATTCATCCGTGGATCACACTGACGCTACCCCTCTCTTCCTCCTCTGCCCTCCATTTCTTCCTCAGCTGCAGTCTCCAATCACGTAAACAAAGCAAAAAGCAGAGTGCTGCGGGGTCCTCGGGATACAGTTTTACTCACGAGGGACTCAACAATCAACGAGAAAGGCTATAAGCGTGGACGAGCATGCTTTAATGATTTTAATCCTCTGTAAATCAACAGTGGACTAAGGGAAGATTCCATCAGAAATGAGTTTCTATTAAATAGTGTTCAAGAGCCGTGGAGAGCTGACCTATTGCTGCTGGTGCTACTTATACAGCTCCCACACCGGCTCTTCCTACGATGATTTAGATGTCTTATTGGTGGGCTGCAGTATTTTATCATGGTGGTGGTGGTAAGTAAAGCGGAAAGTGAAAAAAAAAAAAAGCAGATGTGGAGGATCGGTGGTAGGGTGGGTCCACACAAAATCACGTGCCCATGTATGAGTGCACACATGCCAGTTTAGATTGTCCACAGTGTGACTGGAGGGTTCACCAGAAGGCTACAACAGCAGGACTGACCTACATCTCATACACAAACACATGAACGGAGGTACGCACAAACCAGTGTTTCCGCCACAGTTGGATTCTTGTCAGAAAGCCACGGAAACATCACGTAGATCAACACAAAAAATTCCCAACTGAAGCCCAGAGTCAGAAAATGTGCTCAGGGATGTCAGATTTTCCAGACAGAGTGACCGACTTCACCTGATTAATGGGGAACTCTGGGATACACACTTTCAGTGAAGACACACAATTTAAAGCAAATGCAGCACACTGCAGTACAGACCAGAGACTGTTTACTAGCATCTATATTTTACTGGAAATATTGCAACCCTGCTGCGAGCGGTGATTGTCAACAGTAAATAATTGGATAACTAAAAATACAGTACTTGGAAAATACTATTTTGGAGTACTGCTATAACGAGACTGTAAATGTATTGCACTGTAAATAAAACCGGTAAATGTTTTACCTGGGTTTACCTGAGTTTACCCTGTACATGAGTAAAGTACTTATCAATGGCTGCCGGTTAATAACTGTAATGTTTACATTAAGTTACTGCTCAATGGCTGCCGGTTAAACACTGTGAATCTGTTACTTTTCAATGGCTATATCTTGGTGTATTTCCCAGAGTAAGCTACTTGCCAATGGCTACAAGTTATTTACTGTGATCACTTTACAGTAAGTTACTTGTCAATGGCTGCAAGTTAATTACTGTGAATTTTACACTATTTTACTAGATTTTCATGTTTCCACTATAATTTTAATAAGAATATTTAAACTTTTATTCAAATTTTATTTGCCAATACTTAAGCTATCTTTATGTAGGAATACAGAAGGTGTTATTCTATGTTTTTCTGATTGACAACACCGCCTGAAAAGACCAAAATGTCCACCATGTGTTTGTTTGTGTCTCAATTCTTCTTGGTCTGCAGCCCTCAGTAAGTATTTTCCAACTCTAAATAAACTACAGTGTTCATGTTCATAAAGGAACATGTCACCCAGTGTAACAATGCGGCTCCTTTTGTGTACTTTTCACTTGTTTTGGACGACAGCGGAGCTCCGTGACAAAGAGGAATAAGTTACAACATGCTTGGCTATACAGGCAATACTTATTACACGGCTCAGTTCTTTGTTGGTTTTGGTGTTTTTCTGGGATTTGTTGTGCTATTTTCTTTTTCTCCAGCCATCACTGCTGTGGACCATATATATATATATATATATATATATATATATATATATATATATATATATATATATATATATATATATATATATATAGTATATATATATATATATATATAGTATTTTATATATATATAATACAATTTATGTTCTGTTGCAACAACTGGACCAAAAGGAAATTACAAAAATAAGAAAGTAAAATAAGATTTCACCAAAAAACTCAACTTCTGGAAACGACTCTGACAAAAACAGACTGCTAAACAACTCCATATTTAACTGAATGACAGTTTAACATATTCCCATTAAATAGATGTCAAGTGTGTATGACAGGTACGGTCACAGGTAGCGGGGCAGAGGCTCTGACATACACACAGTCATCATATTATCTCTGTTGCCATGACTACAGCTGTCAGCGGCTCACAGATGAAGGGGGTGTTGGGATCGGGGTGGATGCGTGGAGGTGGAGGGGGGCAGCTCGAGCTTTGACTGACAGTTGTGACAGGTATATAATCCTGTTGGTCGTGCTTTCATAGCAACACACACACACACATACAGAGGCAGGTGTGCCCGGCTGAAGGAGGGTTGGGTCGGCCTGTTCGCTCTGCAGCAGCTGACAGCTGACGAGAACTTCTAATGACACACTGTAGCGGAGAGCTACAGAGGGGATGTGGGTTGTGTTAGTTCTTTATTCTTATTTCACTCGCTGCCGAGGAGCAAGACAGAAGCCTGATAAATGCATGATGTATGGTCCAATAAATAGTGAGCAGGCCGCCGCTCACTAAAATCCAACCGACTGAGTAACGGAGAATGCCGATAACACACCAGGGATATAAGGTATAAGCTCTGACAGTCCCACAGGGTATGTTTAGTCTTACTACTCTTTATTGCTCAATCACTGCTAGCTTTATGTTCCTCATTTCTGCAGGTTGAGGAAAAAATCCAATAAAGTAATGGCAATGCGTTTCCCTTGTCACTTTTACTAACAGCTGCAAAGCAGAAGAATGAACGATGACTACGAGGGGTTGAATCCAAATGAAATAGGTCTGCTAATGAATTAGTAATGTTATTCATTATAAAAAAGGGGCAATGCTACAGCTGCCATTTTACAACGATGTCAGAGCTCAGCAGTCACACACGCAGACAAATATTAATGATAGCGATTTTTCAACCGACAGTAACCTCTGAAAACGACACCTCAGGTTTTCAGACAAGGATGGGACTCCTGCCTTTTCTCACTTGTCAATGGCTGCCAGTTAATTACTATGACTTTGTTTTACAGTAAGTTACTTGTCAATGGGTGCCAGTTACTTTGATACTTTTACTATAAGTTATTAGTCAGTGGATACCAGTTAAATACAGTTATTTATTAATTTTTTATAGTAAGTACTTGTCAATGGCTGCTAGTTAAGTAGTCTGATTTCTTTTTACAATCAGTTACTTGTCAATGGCTGTCCTGTTAAATACCGTGATTTCTGTTTCAAGGTAAGCAACTTGCCAATGGCAGCCAGTTACTGTGATTTTTTTTTTTTTTTACAGTAAGTTACTTGTTAATGGCTACCAGTTTATTATGATTTTACATACAGAGTATAGCCTTAAAACTGCAGCCGCACAACATCTCAGGTTTTCAGACAAGTGTGGGACTCCTGCCTTTTGTCACCTATAAAAATTCTTACTCTGCTATCAGTTTTATTTTCCCCACCAACTCATATACAACAGAAGGAACCTTATAGTCTGGGGGTACAAAGTCATTCAGGGAAACAGGAAATCAAAAACTGAAGTGGAAAAAAGCGAAGCAGTTTGAAGCAAAGCAGGTAACCCAGAAAAGTAAATTGCAACGCTCAATCACAAAGAAATGATGAAATAAAACCTCCACAGATGGATGATACCAAATAGTGTGAGATCATCGAAGGTTGAGCTTTTCATTTAAAAGAAAGGAATTCTGGAGCACACTGCGGCGTGCCCTCCAAGAACTTCTGGTCCTGTTGTAATTCCACAAAACTTAGCTCTCATCCTGAGTGTGAGAGGGTGCCAGAAAATGGGTGAATGCCTGCAGCAAGAGGGCAATTTTTCAATGCTTCGAGGGGGAAGCGACCATATTCTCCTACCTCTGTGCGACCACTGGATTTTCAATAAGGGCCCGTTCAGAAAAATAAACTGGGAGAATGTAAATATGGAGATGATGCATGACATTTTCCGAAGCTTTGTCTTGTGGTTCAAACCCCCCGAGGCCCTTCAACATTTTTTCTTTGATGACAAAGACTTCCTGCTGTGGAGTTTTGTTCAGCTACACACAGGTAAAAAAAAAAAAGTTTGAATTATTTGTTCTCAAGAAGATCAAAGTGCTAAAAAAAACCATTTTAATTTAGTTTTAATTACAGATACAACTGGGAATAGGAACCTTCCAATAAGTCTTACAGTTGTAAAATAAGCTACAAGGATTATGGTTGAAATAACAGAAATACTTCAGCTGAGCAAACGTTACAATGAACAGAACAGCAGCATTGCAAACACTGCTGGCTCCAAAGACACGAACCAATCAATGACCAACAACGTGGCAGCGTTTTTGGACTACGACAATGGACCTCCATAACAAAGACGAACAAGCTACAACATGCTTGGCAAACACAAGCAACACTTGGGGTCATCGTTGTTGATCATTGAGATGTACTGCAGCAAAGGAAAGTGCACAATCACTGAATGTTTCACACAACTTCTCAAGGCAACTTTGCCAAAAAGAGACTGCTAAACAAATTTAAAGAAGAGCTTCGAGTTGAGAACCACAGACAGAATCGGCTGAAAACTGCTGACCCGGCCTCGTGGGAAAACCTGAGGCAACATCAAAGATGAGACTCCAGTATTCCCAGCTCCCAAAAACCACCAGCAACAAAGACCCTGTTACATGGTTTATTTAGCACCTTTTAGCTTCAGGTTGGGCTAACGGCAAAATAATAAAACAGATATGAAAGCTGACCAACCCAACAAAAAGACAGAAGAAAATGGAGGTACACGCTGATGCTACCCAACCATACAAAACCCAGACCCAGTCTCATATAATGCTAATCTCACTACATTTCACGCAGAAACATGTTGGCTGGCAGTTGGCAGGCGAGCCCACAGGAGTTGTGGAAAACCAAGCTTGGAGGCTGGAACCTCCCAGAACAACAAACCCACGCTCTATCAACTCATGTTGCAGCCAATCACACACTGGCACCACAGCAGAAAGATAGATCCAAAACCATCAATGTAATGCTACACTGACATGTAATTAGATGAATAGTATCTCTGTCAGAACAAATTTGTGACCTGTTTTATGTCTTCAGTGGGAACCAATGGGCCTGTAGTTGAGAGCCAAAGACAGAATTGGGTAGTTTTAAATGTCACAACCCGGCTTTGGGTACAACCTGAGTCTTCAAAGCTCCCAAGCAGCAAATACTTTGCAGCCCTTAAAAGGGTTTATTTATAATTTTTTACCTTCAGGGTACGCCGACAGCGACCAAAGTTGACCAACCTAAGCTTGTAAAAGGAACAAAAACAGGAGAAAAGGGCCGTACCGAGCACAGGCTGTTAAAACCTCAAGTCTGGAAGCTGGGGGAAAAAAATAAAATGAAAGTATTTGCCTGCAGTAAAGACAGAGGTCAACGTAAATATGTGCCACGTTCTATCACACAAGTCATTCATGACGTGCAATGACGTCATTATCGGGCTCGCCTGTTTGCTTCTAGCCATGAGTCTGAATTTATTCTACATGTACAGTTCACGTATAACAAAAGAATAAATAATTAATTGTTGAATCTAGAATAAACGCTGCTACAGGGAGTTTAAACATCCAACGCATCCCCGTGCATCTATAGAGGATGAAGAAGGGCACAGGGAGAACAGCCAGTGGCTCTGAGGAGAGAGGTCACACGTGCCATGATGAATTACAGTAGCCGGGGTTGTCTTGGCTGCTAGTTCATTAATGAGTCCTCTTAGGGGAGTATGCTGCGACAACACAAGAGGACACATCAACACTACATCAATTCTCATCTGCTCTTTACAGTGTGTGTGTGTCTGCGCTGTTTTTGGATCTAATTGTGGCGCTCTCATAAACGAGTACAGCTCGCCTAATCGTTAAATGACAAAAGCTAATTTGCATATTTAATGGCTGCACTCTAATTTGATCACAGAACCGCTGACACATATTAGAGGCATTATCAAAGACTGCATTACTTTGGTTTGAAAATGAGACTCGATCATTAAAATTCAAGCACGGCACACACGAACAAAATTCGGAAAACTTTATTGGCCTTAATTAGTCATGATTGTATAACACTAGGCTGCATATCTCTCTTCACCTATATGTTTGAATCCATATGGGTTAGCTATATATAGTGTAGAATACGGCTGTCAAACCTGATGCACTCATCTTCATAAATATTTAAAACATTAATGCAAAGTAATTCAGTAGCGCACACATCATCCACCCACCAACGGGACCACGAAATGTACTGTAGGAACCACAGGTTGACTCGAGGTCCTACAAATAACTGACAACTGCCGTCCTCTATCTACAGGAATAAATAAACGCATGCCGCCCGGGTCCAGATCGGTCTAATCCAGCGTGGTGGTACTTCAGATTGGCCTTGGAATTAACGCTCGGCCTTGTCTTGGTCGGAGACAAAGAGGATCTTATTTCAAGACCAGTCAAGATCACAGCTGCAGGGCGATCACTTAATTGCCTGTGCATTATCGAACATCATTACCGTGACTGGATGTAACCTCCCCGCGCCCCCCTGCTTCAAATGTAACCCATAATTTGACTCATTTATAATTTACATTTTTTTGTTACTGTTAATGGCTGCCACCTTCACTTCACACGAACTCCAAGAGGGCGACTGTGGGATACGAGAGGAGAAGCTGTGACTGTCTCTCGAGGAGACCTCGGCCAAATCTTCCGGAATAAAAACGTTGCTATGAAACCGCAAAGAGTTCATCCGCAAAACAAGAGAGTCCCAGAGAAAACACACACAGCAGTGTGTTAATTCAGTGATGCAACCCAAGAGGTTTGGCAAGTATTAATATTAAATTGTAGCTACCAAAGTAAGCTGCATACGCTCTGGTCTCCGGTCATGACTCTGGCTCGCTTTAGGCGGTCTTGACTACAAATGTTGGCTGTAATCAATTCATCACTACGAGTCATTCGACATATTGCTATTTTAAAAACACCAATGATGGTTGATTTACAAAACTTTACAAAAGCAGCAACATTAATAATATTTATAATTCTTTCTTCAATCGTCCCAAACGTCCAACTTTAGATGCTTTGAATAAAATGATATGAACATAAACTGGAGGAGTGCCAACATTAAATTGGCACTACTCCCATTAAACACCCATTAACATAAGAACGAAGTATTGTGTTGTGTATGGGACTGTGCAAGCTGCCTCAACAGCCAGAAAGATGCATACTACGCCCCAAAAAGTCAACTTTAATTGACTTTGAAGGAAGATCGCTCTGTCTTGGATAAAGAAGACGGCACCTTGACTTATATAACCAGAGGAAGGGCTGTAGAGCTGTTGTCTATTTGTGTGTGAAGGTACAACCTTCATATTTACCCAGTGAAGGATATGACACCGCAGACAGCCAATAAAGGGAAGGCACTGTGACGTTTTATTTGTACAGTGAACAGTTATGATGCGACGCTGTGGCACATTTAAGCAGATAGAACAGGTGTGTGCACGTGATGACGCGTTTTTACTGCCCAAATGATTAAAGTGAACTACAATCAACAGCGACTCACAAACAGCCTCTTCCACAATCTGTCACATGCCAGCACTGAGCTACATTTAACCCGAGGTGTGACCACTGAAGAATTCTCTTCCCTGACTGTAACTGCTAAAACACGTGAAAAGCTGCCCGGTTATCGACATCGTGTTAAAGGGAAACGCCAACTTTCTCTCCACGGATTACAAGTGTGGTCTTACTGGGATTTACTGAGTGTGTGATGAGGTTGTGTTTGCCAGAGACCTCGTGTGTGTGTGTGTGTGAAGTGACACCCATGAGTGCAGGCCCACGCCGTACACCCACAGCACAATTTGAAAAGCTAACAGATGAATAGACGTTTGATGCCGCTGAAGCGTTGGACGAGCAGAAATAACCGAGCTGGTTAAGCAGCAAACTTAAACACCGATTCCATCTTTGAGAAGAATGGAGCGTTTTAAAATGAGCAGCTATTTTTGGTCATAATACACCTTCTGACTTCTGTTCAATGTCACCCTGACCTGAGCCGTGTACAGAGAAAAGGGGAATGTCACCTGTCTTTGTTGGAAAGGCTCTGACAGTCACTAAAAGCACAGTCATGTCTCATTATATTACAGTTACTTAGCTGTGAGGGAATCAGTGTTATTTCAGGCCATTTCAGCTCAGGTGGCAGTTAAGTGTTTCTCTGTTGAGGTTTCTGAAAAGATTAGTCAATGAATCGATTGCTCAACGGACAGAAAATGAAACGGCAGCAATGTTGATGATCTATTGATTGTTTAAGCGAGTTATAAAGCAAATGTTCTCTGGTTCCAGCTCCTCAAACCTGAAGATTTCTCTTTGCAACATCCATATAAACAGAATATCGTTCGGTTTCAGACAACAAACTTACAGCCTGTTAACATTTTATATGATTTATAGACTAAAAATTAAATTATTAATTAAAAAGAAAAAATCTCAAAATGAATCCATGGATCTCGAGCTTGTATTTAAGTCTTTATCTGTGTATGTGTACACATACGAGACCGATAAAACTTCCCCTGGTGGCCGGATGCAGTATAGGTCATAGACGTCTGCCTCCTCGATGATGGGACAGGGGACAAACTAAAAAAAAAAACAATTTTCTGTGTACAGTGGGAGTCCAAAACATCCCTGAACCATCGAGGACTCCACTAGACCTCAGAAGGTGTGCTGCGGTATTTGGCACCAAGATCTTTTAAGTTAGTGAGCCGCGAGGTCAGGCCTCCACGGATCAGGCCGCAGATGCTTATTTTCAGCATTTTGAGCTACAGTAGCTCGTCTGTTGCGCTCTCTGTGTGCTTCAACGGGCCTTGCCCGGCCATGACCCTTCTGACTTTTGATAGATACCGACCACTGCAGACTATTAAGGCCGCCGCGAGAGCTGCAGTTTTGGAGACGCTCTGACTCGAGTCGTCCAGCCACCGCAAGGTCAAAGTCACTCAAATCTGCAGGCCTGCACACATCAACTGACTCGCTGCCACCCACTGACATACGGTGCCACGATAACGAGACAATCAGCATTATCCACCTGTCGGTGCTCATCTGTTTGGTGTATTTGTCAGTGGATGATGAAGCAAAAATGTGAGCAAACTTCAGCCACCTCGTCTTGAAAAATCTGAGTTTGCATACACAGTTTGTTTCTCCACGCTTATGTTGCTGTTTCTCTCTGTAGGTGGGTGGGCAGTGACCACCAGGACACTGACAAATACTCTACACACCGGCCTGTCTGCTGTAGGCACGAGGAGTTAGTGAGGCTGATCAACGTACTGGGATATTCATATACAGTCAGCCCGGCCCTGCCCGAGGCCATCTGCTGCCCTGCCTCTAATCCAGGGGCTTGTCACTGGTGATTAGCCAGCTCCTCTATCACTCTCCCTCTCTCCCTCTGCCATTATATTTCTACTTTATTATGTTGATACTAGTGTTAAAGCATAGCGTGGTGCCCTCTCTCAGCTTAGACTCCTTTGTATGGATTTTTGATGCCCACAAATCCTCCATGCTTCCTCCCGCTATCTGTCTCTCTCTCTCTCCGTTCCTCCTTCATTATACGTTAGGCCTATTATGCCGCGGCTTAAAGAAAGAGTGCTCTCTGCCACTTTTCTATGCATTTTCAAGTCTACAAATTAACCACCTTTTCCAATCGCTGTTGGCATGTGAACCTTTTTTAATATGGGTAAGTATTTCTTGGCACGACACACACTTGAAATGCAGCGAAATTTCAGAGAACAAAGTAGATCCCGTAACAGCCTGAATGCAAACGAGGTCAAGATTATCAGTCAGATGTACGACTGACTGATTAAGACCAACTTGACCTTTAATATCTGTTTGAAGTCTTCCTCTCTTGAACTGTGTGAGAATGTCAGCGTGTTGACATGTAATATGTAACAGATACAACTACAACCGTTGGAAACATTATCATATCTCTCACTGTCAGGGCTTTTTTTTGTGGATTTAGCCGTGGTCTGTCTTAACTACTGGATGGAGTGTGAGTCCTGTTGACTTTTATGACTTTTCCATTGGCACCATTTGTGTTTTTGAAGATAGGTGGAGCATTTTATCGACCTCCAAAGGGAAATTTGCTCGTTACAGCTGCAGTTACACAGATTACAACACAACATATACCACACATGAGGTAGCTGAGTATTAAAGTGACGTGAGTATGAATAGAATTAAAAATTGTAAGGGAAACTTTAAGCCTTCATATAATGTGAACAGGTGAGTTGTATATAAATTCACCCTCAGTACAGTTGTCATGAACGGGGAAATTAGCTACAGAGACCAAAACTGTTTTTTGTACCAGGCTGTAAACATGTTTATTTCTGCTGTCTAACATGGGGACTTATGGAGACTGACTCACTTCTGCAGCCAGCCTCAAGTGGACGTTTGAGGAACTGCAGTTTTTTGGCAACACGGAGGTTGTCGCTTGGTATTTATATGCTAAAATATTTGACTACGTTTTTGTGGTTCATTGATGTGATTGGTTTAAGTTCAAGACTTCCCACATGGTTCTGTGTAACAAACATCACAGGGCTCCTACTAGGACTCCAGATTTACTGTCCTTTCATTTTTTATTTTTTTATTTTAGTGGCGCAGACTAAACAAAACAAACAGACCAAAGAACGACGGGCACAAGTCAGAAGAAGACAGTAGGGTCAACATTATTCCACAGACCAACACAATCAAATCAGGGATTGGCAAACACTGTCACAGACAATTACCTAAAGCCATTGTCCTGTCACTGTTGCTTAGGGTACTCTGAGGAATTACTGCACCATTTTTACTCAACCAACCAGGAACACATGGTCCAAAAAAACAAGCAGGAAATCATTGAGGAATGGGGTCAAAACTGCAGCGCCACAATGTGACTTTCAGTAACAAAAAGCAACGTGATTATGTAAGATTCAAAGCAGCAGGCAGCGGCTGGCGGCGGAGGCTCAATATACTAATGTAACGTTCTCATGATACTCAGCAAGATTTAATAGCTTTGATTCCTTAACCACACAGTGGATTATAGCTGTCCGTGTTTACAGATCGTCACATGATCTAATGATGAATTAATCTTTCCATAGCATCCGACTGTACACCAGCTTACCCACGAGACAACGAGGCAACAACACCCAAACTACTGCGAGACACGAAGCTTTTATGTTAAAAATAAAAATATGCCCACGGCTGAGGAAAAACACAAGTGATGCCCAGCGGGAGAGATGAAGGATTAACGGCACGGCTGGTGGATGAATGGGAGGATATTTACTCCTGAGCCTCGCTGCATCTCTACGGCTTTATTAGAGTAGCATCGGAGGAGGCAGTGCAGCCACTAAATGTCACAGCTTTCTTCAATGACACGACGCCGCTATTCCTCTCAGCCCGACTGAAGCTGCCTCGTTGCCTCTCGGGGGAAGTAAAAGGCCTGTTTTGAATGCCAGAGCGCTCGCTTTCCTCCCTTCCGATACGTCCGGCAAGATTTGTTTGTGTTTGGGCCGAGCGTAGATTTAAGCTCTCGTTTGTGGACAGGCACCACTGAGACGTGACCTCCGTGTGGCAGGGAAATACAAGTATTTTTCTGCAGGAAAATAGCTGGTGAAAAAAAAGAGCAAATTAAGCGAAAGTCAACGTTTTTCCAGATTGAGTTGTGAGGCATGACTCTGCAAATCCAGGAGGGGACATGAATGGAAACGGTAATTACCCCTCAAAGAGGTCTTCAGTGAGGCGACTAACCTTCACCTTTTGAAGTGAATCCGTGGACGACAAAAGTGTCCGGGCAGAAATCATCGGCGCTGAAGAATACGCGGCTGTCAGGACATTTTTTTGTTGTCTGCAGAACGAATATTTTCACGTCTGAATCGGTGAATTAAAGCTTCAATTAGACCAAACCAGAGTTAGTAAGTGTTGGAAAGATTAAAGGAAGACGGTTTGGGAGTTAATACATAATAATGTACTGCGAGTACAAGCAACATCTGCGCGCTAGTTACTGTGAATTTCACAGTAACCTGTGTAAGAATATTTCCTTTTATTCCATTTACCTATTGGTGTGCATCAGACTCCACATCTTCCATCTGCAACCCTGACAGGAAGTAGGGCGGACACCTGGCTGAATATATCAGCAACCACGAGAGATGGAAGAGTTTAACTCCTCTTCCAGCTCTACTATGACCGATACGCCGTCTGTCCTGCCGTCTGTTCTGACGAAGATTTAGAATGAATTGAACAGATAATAAGCAGCTCTGAGCGCGCTCTAATTGGCGTTTGTATTCTGTGCTTTGTTCCGGCGGAGACGCTACACGAGCCACGATGCTGTTATAATTGAGCGTGCACACACACAGAGTAGGTCAGACTTCTCCATCATGCACGCTCTGATACACAGAGAGACAGATCAAGGCTGATAATCAGGAAAAAAACAAAACATAAATCTATCGCTGATCTGCTTACTCACGCCGTGACCTTCCACCACCGTGTCGTGTAGCAGCATGACGAAGTGCCACATATAAAATATGTTATGAGCCATTTGACTCCGGCAGAATAAGGCAGCGGGAATCCTCTTAAGTCAGTCTAAATAAAGTTTTTTGGATGAAGTGTAATCTCTAATCCTGCCATCCCTCCTATATCAGTAATAGCCAGGTCTTAATGTAAGCTCTGCCATTTAGATTAAACAAACTGTGGCATCTCTTTGGCGTCTTTCTCCGCTGGATGGATTGGCTCTTTCAGAAACGGCAGCAGCGGCCTGCAGTAATATCTCAAAAGCCACAAACCAGATCAATCTGGGTCAAAAGTGACTTTTTAAAAAAATGAAGTGCTACGTCATCCTGTTGGCCAGCTCCGTATCGTTTCCGATGGGGTGACACTGAACTTGCAGACCCGCCGGAGCTCGGGATGCGCTCTCTGACTCAGCCGGTAAGACGGCGGGGCCACATGGCCACTGCTTTCCGGAGAAAGGCTCATTTTCAGACACATACGATACAATTAGCCTCCATTTCCGATCTGACTGAACTAAAAATGAAAACAAAAACAGGCATGCTGAATTAAAATAAAACCCATTGGCACACTGCGTAATGAAAAATGGAAATCCCAAGGAAATTGTTTTTTAATTTATATGCATGGCCTAAATTTGTTGCCTGTTGCTAAGGAATTTAAACAGAGGCTGGCCAATTACCAACCAGACGCACTGTTTGCCCTCAGGTGCTATGCTAATTAGGGTCAGAGAGGGTCACGTTGTAATGCACTCGCTAAAATGAGGCAGGAATCTCCGAGGGATATTCTCATTTGGGATGATGCCAGTCACATTCCTGCTGGTAGCTACAAAAGCTACTCAGCCAGACACACAGACGCGTGTGTGTTTCCACACAACACAGGTACACCGCGGGTATTAGCACGCGGCTATTTAAGGCAAAGGATTTTCAGGGAGCGCAGAGACCGCAGAGTCGAATATATAAACCGGTTGCTCGTGTCAGCTGAGGACGTGAATCAATCAAGTATGCAAAGAAAGGCAAATCCTTTTATAGGATGAGAAAATTCAACTCATTCCACAGAAATTCAGCCAGGAAAAAAGACAAAAACACAGACACACTGAATTCAAATAAAACCCCAAATCTGTGACGTCAAACTCAAGTTTCCAAAGAAGAGGCTCTAACAGGTTCTTATATCCTTCATTACAGCAGTAAAGTTTACAATAGATTGTCACAATAGACAGATCGCCCTCAGTACAGTTGTCATGAAGCTACAGAGACCAAAACAGTTTTTTGTACCAGGCTGTAAACATGTTTATTTCTGCTGTCTAACATGGGGACTTATGGAGACTGACTCACTTCTGGAGCCAGCCTCAACATGGGGACTTATGGATATGTACTTGTTTTGGGAGCCAACAGTTTTCTTCACAGAAGCAGAGATTGTCGCTTTGTTGGTTCCTCGACAGAAAATAAGGCAACAGAAGCAACTTTACGCTCGATCAGTCCGATCGATGCTGCGCTTTTTGTCTCTGTCTGTCTCAAGGCTCTACTTTCTGAGCTCGCCTCGTCTTTCGGCGTCTATAATCGGTTTGGCTGAAGGCATTCCGCCATATTAACGACCTTGGTTTGCTGTACTGCACTTGTGAACCCGTCACACCCGCTCTCCCCTCACTTTCCAGGATGGCCTCTTCGGTGGGCGCGCCGTAATAGCAAGTGATTGTGGGAGAGCCGCTAATAACCCACAGCGAGGGTGACATCCTTCACTGCCAGTGCCTCTGTAAAGGGGGGAATGGATTCGGCTAACAATGGCCTGTCAGAGCTAGTCGTCCTGTCCCCTGTGCATTGAAAGGTGACATCAGCAGGATGTGGTGACACACAGCATCTCGTTCAGACCGCTGAGAGCTGCAGTGGTCTTCAGTGTATGACGCCGTGTAGGACTAAAACTCCATTGTCTCCGCAAAGTGACAGGTCATTAGAGACACAGGGATGACAAATACAGAAATACACACACACAAACACACAGGTTCACAACGACGTGTAAACAGTCGGAAATCCAGGAAGCTACTGTAACAGGTGGCCAATCAGAAGGCAGAACGATGCAGAGTCATCTGTCTGAATAAGGTGCCGGCGTGGTGACTCAAACCTCCCGACTTGGGTAACTAAGTTGGAGCAATTAGTTGGACAGAGTCGTGCACGGGCTAATGACTCAGGTGACTTAACAGAGACACGTGCTGGGGAAGTGTGACTTGACCCGACGAGGCGAGACGGCAGGTGAAACGGGATTGGCTTGATCGGGCGCCAGAGGCGACAGCGGCATAATCTGAATGACAGATAATCTGGATCTCAGGAAAGATTACGGGTCCATATTCAGGGAGGGAGGGGGGAAGAGCGGCAGCGGAGTCAAGCCAAAAGCTGCAGTGCCTCAAACGTCCACTTGAGGCTGGATCCAGAAGTGAGTCAGTCTCCATAAGTCCCATGTTCAAATGTCCAGCTTCACAGCAGATTTCTTTCTACCGTAGCCCAGAACGGACAAACCAAACACTGATTAACCGTCTGGACACTTTGGTTGACAGGTAGGTGTCGCTACAGGTGGTTTGTGTGAGCACCCAGGCGTCACTTCAGCCCTCCACCCTCACTTCCACCAAACACCGAGCTTCAGGAACCTGTCGGTGACGTCACGCCTACGCTGTCCACTCAGGCGGAGTGGACAGGGATGTAAAACCAGCGTGATTGGAAGTATTTTAAGATCCGCTGGATCATCATCAACATGCACAGGGAACATCTACAGTCAGTCACACAGAGAGAGAGAAGATATGGAGACGTTCCAGCATGTTTCTGCTTGAATACACCGTCACCTGCTCAACCACCTGTAACTGCTTTGTCCTCAGGCAGACATGTGAGGTCTTGACAGCTCAAACCTTGACAACAGTCTAATGAAGCACGTACACACACCACCAGAAAGATGCACCTGCTCTGTGTGTGTGTTATGAATATGCAGGATCCACTGTCATCCTCGCCGGATGCTGAGAAATTTCAACATATTTTCAATGTTGCGACGACGAGGATCGAGTTCAGAAATGCAATCTATAATATGATTGCCAGACAGTGAAACAGAGCGAGGAAGATGCAGAGGGAAAGAAGTGCACGCCGTTGAGAGGAAGCGACAAGAAGAAGAAGAAAGAAAAAAAAGGTGTGAAAATAGACGTCTGAGCGCGGAGACAAACTCGCTGCAATCTCTCAAAGGCCCCGGAAAAACTGTGGCAACTCGTTATCACCATCATCATCACTAGCAACCGTCCTCATGGCGACCGTAATCACTCGTTTTTCCCGTCTCGCTCTTCTCCCTCACCGCCACCTTCAGAAATATCACTTGTGGTGGTGTGCGCGTTGTCTCTATCTGCCTCATTTGAATAGAACTCTCAGCGCCGAAACTGTCTCACCTCCCCAAAAACAGATACATCATATTTTCACAGAAGGTAATAAAAGGCGAGCGCAGCCCCTCCAACCCTCTCCCCCCCGAATTCCCCACAGTTTTCCAAAGACAGGGGCTGTATTTCAGCTCGACTCATCAATATGCAAAACATCAGAGCATTTGCTTGCCACAAGAATATTCTCTCCACTGCACGCGCCGTGTTTATGATTTTTTTTAAAAACAAGCCTCGATCGGCACGAGAGAAAAAAGTATGCGGATCTTGTGCAAACATAATCACATTTTGATGTGATTCAAAGCCCCACTAAATCGCCCCTGTGTGTGATTTTTTTTTAATATTCTGCAGGCAAATTGTCAAACCATAGAAGAAGAGAGAGAGAGAGAGGGGACTCCGGGGCTGAAATCAATGAGCTACCTTTTATTTGGGAAGAAGTGAACAAACTCCGAGCGGTGGATTACATTTCAAAGCGCGGAGCCTGGAGCTCTCCCCTTCGTCGAAGGAGCGCGTATAGCGTGGGAGAAAGGTGGTGTAGCGTGGGAGAGAGGCGTAATCACGATGACCTACAGTAGGGTAGATGTAGGTTAAGTTAGTCCCTCTCTCTCTCTCTCTCTCTCTCTCGTGCTTTGCCTGCAGTGCTCGCTCTGCCTTTCTCTTTCTCAAGTCTCTACCCTGGGCTGTCTTTCCTGGGTTGTTAAATCCCTGCTCCTTTAATCTCCTTACTCAGCTACATCCTCTTTAAAGATGCAGAACCACAGGAGAGACGTGGGATATGTCAACCGGGGACTGGTGCTGGGGGGGAAAGGCGGGGCAGGGGCGTGTGGGGTGTTTGAGTTGGGGAGGGGTTTGAAAAAAGAGAGAGAAGTTGCAACTTCTTCTTTTTTTATTGAGAAATGATCAGTTTGTTTTTTAGGTGTTTGCGTAAGAGACTAGCACGCCTTAGCCTCCTGAGCTTTTCTGGTTAAGTGAGGATTAAATCAAGTCAGGCGAGAGGGGTCATTTAATTTATGCCTTAAAGGGACTTCCTTAAAAGTCATTTTCTCGGCGTCATCGCGGTAATAATCACGGCTCGCTGTAGAACCTCAAATTAGCGCTCATGTTTGGCAGCGGCCTTTAATTCAATACATCCCCCCTGCTGTGACACTCAATTGACTCCATGTGATTCTTCCTCTGAACATGTGCAAAGATGCAACCGCCCATCAATCAACGGCATGTATGAATTTCAAACGCACACCCAACACGAGACGCTCGTCCAACCCTGATGTCGTATCAATATCATCAAAAACCGATTCCAGTCCGCTTCCCTCACCCCGAGCACCGTTGTGCGGCATCGCCCATCAATCATCCCGTATCTGTGGCTGTAAACGGGCTCAGCAGCAGCAGCACAACATCTCAATAATGGTGCATCACCTGAGACTCGGGGAGATGAAAGTGATCCATTCAGAAATGGATCTCGCTTTGCCGTGCGAGGAGGAGACGGCTCGCTGTACTGTAGATTTCTGGGTCATCTTTCAAGTGCGTGCGTCTTTGAAGTTGGGAGAGTCGCAGCACCTCCAAATAACAGATTTACGAGAAAGTGTGTCGTCTGGAGGCGTTACCGCGAACATGTGTGAGTTAATTAAGCGTGTGTTTCTGTGCTGCATCCGAGAGGCTTTGATTTTCTGCGATATGCACGGATTCATTCCTTAAAAATCAAAAAGTTATCGCATCTTTCAGCAACACAAATGACGAACCGAAAACACACACACACACACACACACACGATTAGATCAGACGAGTGTGCGACTGTGCGAGTGTGGGAGGTCACATGCCACAGCAGCAACACACTCATTCACCAACATAAACGCTCCATATGTTAAAAAAACAAGGGATCACATGTAATCTCTAATTAGTGGTTAAAGGCAGTACCTGTTTCCCAGAAGTAGACAGACTTCCCATCATCTGTTTGTGCGCGAGCCTTCCAGAAACCACACAGCAGCAGCGGCAGCAATGTCACCAAAAGGTACCAGCTCCCCTCTGTCCTTATTCGAAGGGTCCCTGCTGCTGCTGCTGCACCCCTCCACCCAAGCCCCATGGTCCGCCACAGGATAAAAGTAAATCCACTCAGCTCAGGAGGTCAGCGAAGGCAGCGCAGAGGGAGGAAAAACAACAACAACAACAACAATCCCTCAAAAAGGCGACAAGAAGTGAAGTGTGTCTTCAGTTTGAGAGAGTGAGGGTGAGAGTAAAGTGTCTGAGTGTGAGATAAGGAGGGAATAATGAGGTGTGTGTGTGTGTGTGTGTGGTGTGTGTGATCAGTCCTGCAGGAGTTGAGGTCCGGTACTTGGTCTTAGCAAAAAAAGGACAAGAAAGAGTAGTTTTCTCCCAACTTGGCGTGCAGGATGGTCCCGGAGGGGGAAGCCGTCAGTGTGGTCGTGGGCTGAGCTGCAGACGGATGGCGCGGTGGTCTTCCTCCTCCATCGTATCCGCTCCCACTGTTGCCGTCGCTGCCTCTGTCCTCTGGCTGTGGAGCAGTGACAGTGGGCGAGTGTCTGCAGTGTTGTTCGCTTCCCTCCCTCTCGCTCGCTCGCTCTCTCTCTCTCTCTCTCTCTCTCTCTCTCTTCGCCTCCTATTCGCTCACTCATTTGCTCCTCTCTCCCCGTGCCACCCTCTCTCTTCTTCCACTCCTTTTCTGTTTTTCTCTCTCCAGCTCTCATCCTCTCTTGTCTTTCTCATT
Organism: Nibea albiflora; assembly: GCA_014281875.1. NCBI lineage: Eukaryota > Metazoa > Chordata > Actinopteri > Sciaenidae > Nibea > Nibea albiflora. Next base: position 23,481,853 of record CM024804.1, on the reverse strand, counting down.
TTTTTTATTTTCACCCTCCTCCTTCTCACTTTTTCTTCCCCCCTCTCTCTCGCCCCGGGTTTTAGAAAGGATACACACCCCTCCTCCTCCTCCTCCTCCTCCTCTCCCTCCTCCTCTTCTTCCTCCTTCCTCCTCCACTTGTAGTGCTGGGGAAGACGACTGGAGACCAGCAGTGCTCACACCGGTCTCAGAAGCTCCCATAAGCACTGCTCCCGGGGATCAGAGAGGTAGAGAGGGAGACAAGCCGGGCTTAATGCAGAGAGCGAGGGAAACTGGGAGGAGGAGGAGGAGGAGGAGGAGGAGGAGGAGGAGAGGGTGGGGGGGAGCGAGGAGGAGCAAAACAGTACAGCCGGCGGGGGAGCGAGCACGAGGAGGAGAAAAAGGGGGTGTGAAAGAGAACTGATGGAATGAATGAAGTGATAATGAGGACGTACAGGAATATTTTTATATTTCATATTTATTTAAAGACTCGTGAGCAGATCTGTGGCAGGTAAAATGTTGATTTAGACACACAGTACCACCTGTGAAATGTGAAATGATTGTGATTTATTCTTGGTAAATTGTATCTTCTCCAAACTTTACTGATCAGTCTCATCAACCACAGCTAAGCTGACGTGAAAGAAAAAAAGAGGAACGCGTCTCCAGACAAAATTATTCCAATTTTATGGGCTTTTCATTTAAAGTCTGTGTGAAGTCAGAATAAAAATGTGTTCAGAGTTTGTCAGACTAAAGAGGAAAGTGTTATTAACCACGCAGCCAAATTTGAATCATTAAAAATATCAACAAGTTTATGAAATCAGGTGTCGAAAATCTGGTAAAAACCTCCGTGTCTCTGCTCAGGGTGGCCTCAGCGTGTCATCGAGCCACCCTTTAAGGACCGCCCACAAAATCCTGAGACTGAAAAACTGGTGACTGAAAACGTGTTTTCAGCAACTATTTTCCAACATAATTAATCTGGATTGAAAGAAACCTCAGACTTTAAGATTTAAGACTGCATTTAGCAGTTTTAGGGCAGTGATATCGAGAGGTTTTTCCAATCATTTGAACAGGGGTACGGCATTTTGGCTGCCATAGAGTACGGCAAAAACTCGAACTTTGGCAGAGAAGTTGAGTCAGATTAAACTATGAAACTGCCCCATACATAACTAACAAATAAAACATATAAGGAAAAATAAAAATGATATATTGTAATGTACAATATGTTTTTAAGATGAAAAGAGATGTGCAGTTTTGTGCAGGAGCGTGCACGACAGTCCAGGTGATGTTAATGTAACGTGGACGAGGACAGCTTCTGCTGTCGCAGTCGCAAAGTGCTGCAAAATAAAGACACGACGAAGTTTCCTTTTGGTTTGTGTCCGACGGTTTCAGTGACACAGACGGTGAATGAATGAGAGTGAGGGAGCGCCGGTATCGAGAAAGAAAGTTATTCTCTGATTGTTTCACAGCAGTTTTTACAAACTCAAACAGGAGTAACTAAGAAATACCGTACTTAGTAAATACTTAGAGTATTTCCATGTGATGGACTCACATTTGTTGTTTAATAGTTTTTGGACACAATGGCAGAGAGGAATACGATAGATCAGGTCTCACTACACAGGTGACACTGGAAAAGCAAGATTACAACACTGTGATGTACTGAGCTGTACCAGTAAGTGAGAATGACACTAAATGGCAAATAGTCCGTGGATAAGATCATCTTTAAATCTCGAGGATGTCAAACAGACAGCTAGATTAGAGGGTGTGTGTGTGTGTGTGTGTGTGTGTGTGTGTGTGTGTGTGAGGAATAATTTGCCTGACTTTAATGCGCTCTATCAACTGTTCTGCGTTCACTCAGGCTGAGGTCGTGTCCGGACATCTGACTGGCAGCCTCTGAGTTTGGCACGGTCCGCCTGTCATATCTGGTTTTATCTTGGTTTTACTTGGACAAGGCAGCTGCCTGGTTAGCGCCAGATTTACAAAAGATTGACATAGTTCCCACGGGTCCTTCAAATCCTTGAAAGTTTGTGAATTTTGAACATTTTGACACCTAAGCCACATCACGTTGCTGAACTGGATCGGACAGACAACTGCAGCTTCTCAAACGTCCACAGATTTCTTTTTACGTGTTGCCGCTCATGAATAGTCGTTGGATCTGTTGATCGGGCTCCTCGTGCCAGACGTTTGAAGCGTTGAAGCTGTGTCAGCTCGGAGATGAAGCCCTGCACACAGCGACGCAACCGACTGTATCGTATTTATATATTTAGAAGAACAAGGCAGAAAAGTCTGAGCAGGTTAAAGTGTCACGGGCGAACCACTTCAGAAACTCTCCTGATGGGGTTCGAAGTCGCGTGGAGGACGTCCCAAAACAGCTTCGTGGAACAACTGCAGTTCCTCAAACGTCCACTTGAGGCTGGTTCCAGAAGTGAGTTAGTCTCCATAAGTCCCCATGTTCAAATGTTTTTGTGTTATTTGTCTTTATATTTCCACATTTATTCTTTCACAGGTGTGTCCTTTTTTATTTTTACACTCTTAGGACTCCACATTTAGCGTCATACATTTGAACAGTCTGTTAAAACCCGCTCATAGCCAATTTACATGCAGCTGCATCGCCGTCCCGCTCCCTCAGAGATATGATTATGTGTCTAATATTACAGGAATAAGGTCTCAGTTACTTCATGAGCGATAGTTATTCTCTGATCCTTCGTGTCTAAAGCTTCATACAGATTTTTAAGAGGGACGCAGGAGGAGCTGACGCTGTGTAATATTCGGATGTATGATGGTAAAATACATAAAGAATGTAATATTTGGTGCAGTAACTTTCATTCAACTCATTTCAAACACTAAAGTCGACCTTACTGTCTGTCTGGACGACTTGACGGCGCAACAAAAGTGTCAGTTAATGACTTAGTGTCTGGATGTCACTGTCTTTGCCGTTAAATGTCAACTTGAAGCAGCGCACTGGATTCAGTCAGACAGACGGAGGAGGAGAAACAGATAAGACGGGGCACATGTGGGTGGAACTGGCAGGATGAAAAGTCAACACCACCTGCCATCTGAAGACTGCCGGCCTAATCTTTATCAGCAGATGACAAAGACAAAAAAAAATAATAAAAAAATACCGTCAGCTCTGTTTATGTAATTACAGACTGAACATCTTTGGGTCAAAAAATCTCATCTGTAATCAGTGAAAGGAGCAGCCCACATCACAGAGAGGGTGAAGATCAGCAGGGTGACACTAACGTATCACTATCAACAGGCCGGACGCTGACTTTAATTTGACTGGAAGGTCAGACGATTATCTGGCTGCTGACTCGAAGTGAAGCCTGCCTTTAAAACTGATGAAACTTCCCCTCATCAGTCGTCAGTCTTTATTTTAATTGACTGACTTAGATTTTTTTTTTTAAAAGCAGAGTTAGAGTTTTGTTATCTACTGGCAATTTCCTGACGGATTACAGAGTTTGATTCTTCGAGGATAACTAAAGACAACTAACACAGCACTCGACTGTCCGACACTTAAAAGTGTCCTTAAAGGATATATTTGACTTATTTACATATTTAAATGACGTCTCTTGGATGTTTGACCTTCATCGCGTACAATAGTTTTTGTTTGTTTGCCGTGTACCGTAGTACGAGCATGATTCGTGACCTCACAATGGTCTATTGTTTTATGTGAGAACATGACGCCCAGCTGCTCGTTTTATTGCCACTGACTAAGAAGAAAAAAGAAGCATCAGGAAAAAGAAAGCCCGGCTCATCGATTGGCTTTCTGATCCGGTGGTCCGTTTGCTTTCCCTGACTGAGACCGAGTCTGCCGGACTATCCGAGGAAACAAACTCCTGTTTGAGATATAAATATAATATTTTATGCTGTTTTTGTTACCTTGAAATGAGCCTTTAAAATCTACAGATGCCGATACAGAGAGTCCAGCTGTTCATCTGAAATTAAAGATATTTGTAGTTTTCAATGAGGTTTGAGTCGACGTCCTTAATTTAATGTGACTTTAATATTTAAGTAATTAACTGGACTTTTTCTTCAACTAATTTTAATCATCACACGCAGAATATTTGTGTGTTAAAACTATTTAAAAGTCTTGAAGGGATTTTTAATTTACTACCAGCTCTGCTGCTACAGCTAGAATTAGTGTGAATATTATCGCAGTGAATTTTAAAATAAATAATTACTTTAAGCTCCCGGAGCTGTTTAAACGATTTATATTTCGGCATAAAATTGTATTAAATTGTGTTCTTGAGTTTTACGTTTTGGAACATAATAAACAGACAGACGGACACTGAAGGACATAAAAACCTTCACATTTTTTATTTTTTCATCAGAAAGATTATTTTGGGTAGAATACCGTCGTGTTCCTCCTCCGATGATCCAAAGTGATATTAAATATATAATAAAGTGGAAATTCAGTTACATGATGAAGAGATGGAAGGCTGTGATTTAAAAATGCTGTAATAGAAATATTCAAATTCAGATTTAGAGTCATTTTTAGTTTTTAAGTGCGCACACACAAACCAATCTTGTACATTATAAACGTATATATATTATATATGAATACTGCATCTGTGGCTGACTAGGTTGACGAGGTTTATGATGCATACCCGACACAGCACAATGACGTGTGCGTGCATATTTATAACAATCTGTTGGCTTGTTAATAAGATGCATTTATATACTGTCAGCTGCTCTCGTTGCTCTATGCTGCGTTCATGCTGTCCTGATGTTGAGTTTGTGTTAATAAATAACAATTTTGTTGTTCCTTTGTTGCATTTCATATAATCTCGCTGTGTCTCCTGAATGATTGGATTTTTGCCTGTCAGGTCCTTTGAGGCCGGCGTTGGAACGAAGGTTCATGTGGAATAATTACCTCAAATCCATACAAGTAAATAATTCAGCTCTCCGCAGGCCACGCTGCGCTAATGTTGATGCAGAGTGTTCTTCAGCTACTCATCCCGTGGGTACGATTCAGGCTTCATCGTACCTTATCTCACTCTAAGTGTTAAACCGTAGTTAGCGAGGCCTTATGTTTGATGCTCTGAAGTGTTGTCCGACGTTCCTCCGAGTGGTTTCTTATCGGGGGTTTGTTTGGCTAATAATTAAAAGAAATAACAGGATCATTTATCGGCAGGTCGCGTTATGTCTCAGTGACAGCGCAGAGGTGGCTGTACACACTGTAATACTCTGGAGAACCGATTTATCCTTAGAACTTCTTTTTTTTTGGTGTTTACGGCATAAAAAGAGTTCTTTAAGTGACGTTTGCAGCTCTTTGGGTGCTTAGAAGAACCTTGTTATGTTCAACAATCTCTTATTTCCTTTTTAAAGGTTCTTTGAACGCTCTTTAAGTCACCTCTTGCAGCAACGTGACCTGGTTTTATTTAAAACACGTTTATGTCCTGTGTTGGTCAGCCTGTGTGCTTTGAAAGTCAACCTTTCGTTGGAGGGCTTTAATGTCGCTGTGCGGTCATCCGCTAACCGCTGAGTGACGGGTGGCGCACAGATCTTGGACCGATGACAGTATCCTGACCTGTGTGGCGGCTCTTGCCTGACAGACGTATGAAATTATCTGTTTGACACGTCTGGCTTAACTAACGGCTGCTATGTACTTAACTTTCTGACTGACTTGTGGCTGTATGGAGGAATTCATGTGGTGGTGAGATTTCTAATTGTAAGCTTGATAGTTCTGTCACTTTTTAGAGCGAACGATTCGTATTTGTAAAAGTAAATTACCCAATGTTCATTTAAAATGACATTTTTACTCTAAATTTATTAAATTTCACACAAAACTTCCTGATTTACTGATTTACTACCAAAACTTGATAATAAAAAAGAGGTTCTAAGTCTAACTTTTATTTTTATGCATGTATATACGTTTTAAAACCCAAAAACTAGTTAGATTGTCTTTTTTACGGCGTATGAATGGAACTAAATTACAGTTGTATTAAAATATTCAAATACAGGCTGTGAAACAAACTTCCTGACGGGTGTTTGTGAATCTTTGATGGCTATTACTGTCTAAACATCCACGAGGCTGTAAAGCTCCTCCGTGTTTGATAAAAGGCCGGCTGTGTGGATGCGGAGAAGAGAGACGATGATTGAGATAATAACTGAGAAAACACAATCACTCCACCAGAGATTACAACCATTAAAACTGATTAATCAAACAAAAAAAAACATTACTGCTCTCCTTGTACTGAATTGTAAATCAGCACTGAGGCGCTCCCTGCAGCATGTTATTTGGTAATCAGAGCAAAAGAGGCGCCAATATCAGGTTTCTAAAAGCAACATGAAGACTCGACCTGCCGTCCTCAAACCGGGCTCCTTCGTTTCGTAACTAAAATGTGTCCGCTCAGGGCCTCCGTAGCAGATAAAAAAGCAAAATGTCATGAGTAGATATTAAAGATTTTCTATTTTAACAGACACTGCATTATTATTGCATATCTGGGTGTGTTTACATGAGTTATGCGAATAGTCTGTTCACAGAATCGTCCCATCCGTCAGTGAGAGTTCGTCCACGGACTCAACAGTTGTGAAAACAGCTCGTCTCCGTGTTTTTGCTGACACTGAAATGGCTCCTTAATGCTGCGCCAAGCAAGTACCGAGACGTTTAATCTTGTTTACTGTTATTATATCTGAGCGAGAGCGGAGGAGGGCCGAGGAGAGAGACCACTTTGGATCAGCTAATAACGACAAAACAGGATGCAGCAACGCAACTTTGTCTGGACTGGTGTGGAGGATTTAGTGGCACCTAGTGGTGTAGTTGCAGATTGTAACCAACTGTTAACCCCTCGCTCACCCTGCAGTGTTTGGTTTGGAGATATAAGGCAGCAAAAAAGCAAAACAACTTATTTTAGTCGATGATACACGATTGAAAACATAACATTATGTTCTTTTTCTGCCATTTTCTCCCCTTGAATCTGACACACTGGACCGTTAAATGTCTGAATCAGAGCCACACAGGTCTGAAGTCTATTGTACTGTATCACAGAGAGACAAAATGAAGAGAGCGGCCGCCTGCCAACCCTCCACCAGGTGCAACCGCCGTCTTTTGCTCTGTTGATTACAGCTGTAGAGGAGGATTGAAGAGACGAGCACTCGCAGTAATCTCACAGTAGGCCAAACACCATTTCAAGGTAAACTGACCATAATCGCTTTGTTGGAAGAAGAAGAAGAAAATAATAATAACACAACTTGTTTTTCATGCAACAAATAGGAGATGCTGTGCAGGTTCAAACGTCCTGTGACAAGACGTGAGATAAAACTAGTTTTTACACAACTAATGACGTTAAACCTGCGATAACAGACTTTTTGTTCTAATGAGGGGATCAGAAACAAATTGTGACACACACAACAATTTTATCAATGAGCACAAACGTCTATTTTAAGTTGATGAAGGTGAATCTGTTAGCAGAGGCACATTATCATCCATTTAGAGTCATGTTCCTGCTCTACGGCTGAATTTAAGGTGAGTATCGATTCTCTTTTAACTCTGTTTTGGTCTCCACCAGCTCCTGAGGGAAACATCTGGCTCTTTAGCTAGCTCCTCAGTATTCACCAGCTAGTTACAATATGTAATCTCCATTTACTGTGTGAAGTGTTCCCAAGCTTTGAAAGACAAGACAAGACAAGACAGTGGCTCACAGGTGTGTGGTGTTAATGATCACCAACACAACGTCAGGTTCCTACTAACTAGCTTTACTAAAATAACTAAAAATTGGAGCTGGATAACGTGGCGTCGAACAGCAGGAACAATAGTACAGATCAACATAAAAATGTGAAGTCAAAAAAGGACAGAACATCTCTCTTACAGTGTTTTCTCAGATGAACTCACGGGTAAGTCCTGGACTCTCTGTCTCAAAGGTAAAAGATCAGTGACGAGATGTGTGCCAGGGCAGCTTAATAACTCGGAAGAAGTGAGGCTCATTTTTCTGTGTCCGACCTCGGTTACAGACACATTTAACAGAGCACAGATAGGGCTTAAAGGTCCAGTGTGTCGGCTGTACTTACAGAATGTGGCAGAGGTGGAATATAATCTCGGGAGGTGCAGCTGGTTGTGCACTAATCAGATCATTGGCGGTTCGATCGCAGGCTCCTCCAGTCTGCACGTCGAAGTGTCCTTGGGCAAGATATCGAACCCCAGATTGGATAAAAGCGTCAGCTAAATGACTAAAATGTAAATAAGTGTAACTTTCCATCAGCGTAAACCACCTGAAAATAAGACGCCAATGGTCCTCTTCTACGGTTTTCTACAGTAGCTCAGAGAGGACAAAACTAAACACTGGTTCTAGATAAATGTTGACTGCTGCAACAACGCACGGGAATGGACATGACTTTGATTACAATGTGCTGAGTCACGTAACGGTTTATTATTATTTATGATTCTCCTTTGAGATCCTGATTTTACACCAGACAAAGATAATCTTCTTTTCCCTTCACTGCGTCTCCATTATCTTTGAGTCACGATAACAGATGAATATTTCTTAGCTTCTTACGTATCAAAGAGATGCATGTGAGTCTTATTGGAGCTCGTCTTCATGGTTATTTTTAGCTTCTTCTTTTTTTTTTTTTCCGGGGACAGAGCGAGAGAGAGAGAGAGAGCGAGAGAGAGAGGTGAGAGACTTTCCACCTCACTGCTCAAATAGTCCAAACGCTCAGATCAGACAAACAAAACAGAGAGAAGAGCTGCAGCTTCAAATACACTGAGAATACACGTTAGATAGTTCAACAATGGTACGCAACGTAAACACAGATAGTAACCATTCTTCATAACTTCATGAAGATCCACGTGAGCCATCATCCACTGCACAAGTATAAACAGACCTCCAACATGTCTGCAGCTACCTTCTCGCACCAACAACCCAAACTATAACTGGCTGCTAACACTCGTCTCTTCTGATCTTGGACGTCATTGTCTTCCATCAAAATAAGACTGATTCAGTTCAATGGTATAAACGAGAAGATGGCTCCACCCAAACAACCTCATCCAGTTCACTCTCTTGGACACCCGTCCAGAAGCAGTAGAAGTCTCTCTGTGAGATAAACTGTTGCTGTTTACATGAATTCATCTGTAAAAATGTGTGTATGATGGAAGTTTTAATATTCTGTCTGACACGCTGACCTCCACACTCTGTACGCTTCATGTTTTTATTGTTTTTTGGCTGCCGGGTGGCCGGTGGTCCGTCTGGTGCTGCAGATAAGACGGACCTTTGAACGTTCCTCCTCGTGTTCATAATGAACACTTTGATAATGACTTCGAGTTCCCCAGATTCATTTCTCAACCGTTTAATTAATTTCTCAACTGTCGTACAACAAAAGTGCAGAAGACACTACGAACGTACGAATCATACACCGCACGTCAACAGCACGTGAGACTCGTCGAGTTATTCTGTCATTTGAAATGAAGCCGGAGACATAAACGTATATTTGAGTTATTTCAAATTCTCAAATGAAGCTGGAGCTTCCTCGATGAGTTCAGTCAGACGGTGGAGATGAATTTCTTTTATTTGGGGCGAGACAATTTAAGTTGAAGGTTAAGGTGCAGCGTCTCAACAAACTCAGCGAACGAGCCGATGAAAAACGGCATGTATGAATCAAATAAAGGACAATATGAATGTTTTAATTCATATTTGGCATATAAAACATGATTCCGGGGTCGTGACGATGACCATGATGTATTATCGTCGATTAAAGAACCCAACACAACCTTAAAACAATTCCACATCTTTCAAACGTCAAGCTAATTAGACTCTTTCTGACCTCGCCATCGCTCCTTCAGCCGCTTCCTCAAACAAACTTAAGGCAGCCATGCAGAATAGCTCCCAGCGTACCCATTCCTACTTTTCCAACTCTCTTTAAGCCGGAAGCTCCATTTAAACCTCACAACATTAAACATCTCTCGTACATTGTATCCTTTTTTTTCTCTTCTACTTCTAATTAAGCCCATAGTCGTGCTCCTTCAGCTGCCTCTCCACACAAATTAAAGCCAGCGATTTAGCTCAGCGTCATCCAGAATTCACGCCGCAGCTTCTTCAGAGACGCTTCCACTTGTTGCGAACTGCGCCTGCCTGTTGTTTGATGCTAAGTGGGTCGACGGTGAGGCGGTGCGAGAGCGAATCAGCTAAACAATGAGCTGAAAATGAAAAGCCAAGGGGAGCTCTGCACACTCGCCGGTGTGAGTGGCTCTACAGTCATTTCATGCATTGTTATCACAACAATAACAGCAGTTAGCTGTTGGTTCATGGAACTTTTACAACGGCCGACGCGTCTTGGGTCTGAAGGGTTTTTGGTGTGTGGTCGCCCTGATTGGTCCCAGTTGTAGAGAACTATGATTGGAGCGGCACCCGGTCCGACCCTCCAATTCCAGGCTCCAGAAATCTATCTGTGAACTTTAACTCTTGATGAGTATCATTGTGGAGAATTCGCTAAACTCAATGGTCAACGGTCAAGGGTGAGGTCAGGAGGGAAGCAAGTGTTCAGGAGCCTCTGACTGTCTTATGCCGTAATATTTATTGACCTTTGGCCGAGGAGAATTAGAGTAGAGACGCTGTCAAAGTTCATCAGAGGTGATGCTGCTGGTCAGACTTTAAACCCCAACAGAGAACACCACAAACTTCTACACGCCCAGAAATAGCCAAAGGGAATGTTTTCACCCATGTTTGTGTTACCGTCAGCACATTTCAGTCTGGAGACGCTGTTGTCGGTTTATCTTAATGGAACGTCAACGTTCCTCTAAGAACATTAGGTCCCCTTGACCTCGGACACCACAGCGTTGGCATCTGCTGTCCTCAATCGAAGCCAAACAACTGCTACTGCCGAGGACCTGAAGGCCCACACGTGACCCGTGAAACATAAGATAGAAGATGAGTATGTATGGCGAGGTTTGTTTGTTGCCTGGGAACGAGGCTAGATTTAATTAATTTGACTGATTTGCACACACTTATTATTATAATTTAGTTATGTTAGTTAGTTTAGATACGCATGTTTTTCTTTCTCGTTTTAATTAGCCTGGTTTTAAGAGAGTTCTCTTTAGGTCATATTATAAACACCCATACTGCGACAACGTCCACCGCCCTCTGCAGCAGCTTCACCATGCAGACTGCTGTCCACGTCCTGCTCCACAGACAGACTCGGGAACTCTTCAGACATTTGATCATTTTGTGATGATTCAGGTTGCAGGTTGGATTTTTTAAATCAGCATTTCTAGTTCTTATTTCTATAAAATCTGTCTTTTTATGTAGATTTTTGTTCATGAACATCTTTAAGGTTTAATTTAAATCCAGATTTATCTCATTTTAATGTATGTTGACTGTATTTTTATTATATCTCATGCTGCTACTGGATGCTTGAATTTCCCCTCAGGATTTATTTATTCTGTCGGTTAGCTCACCTCCTTTTATTGTTGATCCAAATTCCAGAAAATGAATAACTTTGTTGGAGTTACACAGAGCTGCCACATAACAGAAACTCTGCAAAGATCCTTTAATAATTAATAATCGTATCTCTTTTTGCTCGTATCTTCATGTATTCCAGTTCAGGGCTGATTCGCAGTGACAGCATGACTCACGGAGCAAAGGACAGTGACATGAAGTCAAACAGACGACGAGCCCGGGACTCCCCTGAAAGCGGCTCTCCGGAGAATGACTCACGAGGTGAGGAGGGGACGCGATGCCCCGGCACGGCACTTTGAATTCACAAGTCAAAACACACCCTTACACTCGCTCCTTACGGAGTTGGTGACCACGCTCCGGTGTGTGACTACACCTCTTGTGACACAATGAGATCAGCGAGCTTCACGCCCGGTGGAGCAGAGAGCCGAGCTCCAGGATCTGCACACACAGATTCCCCGCGACTATTCTTAACTCAGTTTGTTGGAGCTGATTTACTTTGTGCAGTGATAAGACACTGAAATGAAACAATACAAAGACAATAAAGAAATATAATAACACACACACACACACACACACACACACACCACCTCCTTCATGAAGCTCGTCTCTCTTGGCAAGTTTAAATTAATAATGAATTTTATGACAGATGCAATAAAAACTGTCTTTGCTTTGTTTACTCGAGGTTTAATGGGTTTGTGCTAGATTACTGCTGCGTTCAGAAGATTTCATTTTGTTCTCTTCATTACACGAGCGTCATTTTTGTTCATTACGTGTGATGATCTCGCTTCAATCTGAGGGTGAGCGAGAAGAAGTCGGATTTTATAGTCACAACCCGGAGATATAAGATGGTTTGGACTGCACAAACATTGTCTGCTATCATGGAGAACGGAAGATCTTTACTCTCTAACTTTAGACGTCCAATGTCCAATCACTGTTGTGCCTCCACCCAGCGCCCCTGCATCTCACACACCGAAGCTGCAAAAGACAAATGGAGACATGACCTGTGCCGGCACTAGCGGAGGAGCAGAGAGGCCGACGTTTGAAGAAGCACCGGCTTCATTCGGATCTCCGGTGAGGGTTTATTTCAGGTTCGAGGGAGTTAAAACTGTCGACTGTCTGCAAACGTTGTTAGACATCCCCATGTAAGGAAACAAGTAATATGACCAAGCATCTCCGAAAACCGTGGCCCAAAAACCGAGGTACGGACCGTACCGTGGGTCACCCGTACCGCTGCACCCCCGCTCCACACTCTAGTTAGATACTAAACTGCGTTTTGTTGTCTTACTTTGTGCAATGGCAGTCCAGTTGAATCTAATCGATCCAGTTTAGCGCGTTCCAGACGAGACAGAGACGCAGAGTTGACCCCATTCAAAGATTTGTTTGGTGCTTCGTGTCTGTCATGTTGGTAAAAAGAGGCGAGGAGACAAGGTGAAGCCTCTGACACCAGAGCAGAGATTAGAATTCATGCTTTTCTCCTCACAGCACGCGTGAGTGAAGAATGTGGACACTTATTTAGAACTGTGTTTTTTCACGTCGGGGATGTCAGGAGGGTTTCGGCTAAATTGAGGGAGGGCAGAGAAAATGCCGAAAAGAAATAATAGAAATCCATCCATCCATTTTCTACAGACATTTATCGCAGCTGGCGTTGAGGTAAGAGGCAGGTACGCCACGAACGAGTCACCGGTTCATCAGAGGGCACAGAGACAAACAACCATTCACACCTATACGTCACCAGTTAACCTGCACGTCTTTGGAGAACGTGCAGAGAGGCGACCGGGGGATTCGAACCGGGAACCTTGTTGATGTGAGATGCACAGAACATTTACACATTAAAATATACACATATAGTTGAAAGTACTTATAACACAGCGGTTCTCGTGCAGCCTCCAATTCATTAAAAATGACTGCAGAACTAATAAAAAAGGATTCAAGTTTAATTTCAGTGAAATAAAGGTCAGCATGATAGAATTAAACATGTTTATTTATATTTCTATCATCATCATCATTTAATATTTTTCCTGTGCTCCACCACGGAGAACCGCGGTTATGATGTAAAACAGAAATATGGAATCTAATGGATCAAAGATTTGAAGTACAAATACATTTATTATTGCAGTATACTCAGAAGAACAGATAGCGTAGTACCGTCTTTCTGTTTTTCTGCGTTCGAGCTTTTGCTGGTTTTCTTCTGGAGAATATTTAACCAACCATCTGACCGCTTAAATAAACCCGCACGGTTTGCAGTACAGTACGTTTTGGTGAGCAGACTGAGTGTATATTACATTTTAGAAAGTATAAACAGAACTGCACAGATAGCTGCGCGGCAAAGCCAGCGAATGCTGACACTAGATAAGATGTGAAGCTTCACTGACTGTGATTAGAAAATGTGCCTGCTGCCAACATAATACGCTTATTTAAAAAAAGGAGAAAACATCCAGCTTTGAATGAGAATGATGAGGCACTGAGAGGGAGGAGTAATCCTCCTCTTCTTGAATTTGGAGACAAAACTTTACACCGCCGGTCTAGCTCTCAGATTCAAACCACACACGCAGACTGACAAACAGCAACAACAACCGAGCAGCGATTAATTTCGGAGCTCGACTACAGCGGAGACTCGATTCAAGGATTATTGGAAGTGAGAGTCTGTCAGCAACATCACTAATACGTCTTTCAGGCTGCCAACATGATGCTGACCCCGATAAGCAGCAGGAATATGGATCGATTGATCCGGCCTTCTGTCCGATCAGCAGTGCAAATCTAAACATAGAAAACATAAAATGCTCTTGACAAACATCCGACGTTTGAACGCCGAGATCGCAGTTCATTTATAGTTACAGTGTGCATGCTTCAAAGAGCCAAACAGATTCAAGTTACACGCACCGCTGGCCGACCAAATGGATGTAACACTGCAGCCGGAGGAGGGAGGGAAGCTCGAGCTTTGATTCGTTGACCACAGTGTTGTGGACTTGATTAAATGCTGCATTGTGTGAAATGTTCCCCATACATCTCTCTCAGACAAAGCCGCTGTAGTGATTGCCTGCGGTAAAAGTGAACACCAGAGTTACTCAGGGCGGCTCTATAGTGAATGTAACTTTTCTATCAGAAAATAACTGATTTATAATTACTCATTAATTATTAATCGATGAATTAATAAATTATTAATCAGCTACAATCACCTGTGAGAAGTATGTAACACTATCACTAAAACTATTTCACTGGATCTTAGTTTATGGAGGTCCTCCGCCTCAACTCTGTGATTTACAGAGTTTCCTGATGGACAGTGAAGTAAACTGCTGCCAACTGTAGCTGCTGTTAGCTAATGTTAGCTCAGTTTGTTAGCCGGGCTTCCCAGACTGTGAGATCAGAGCACTGGGGGAGTGTTAGTGTTTGTACCACGGGTGTTTTGGAGCTCTGTCGTGCCAGAACCGGAGCTGGGCTCAGCAGCCTCTATGGACAAAATGGCAGAGGAGAACAGACCGAAGAGGACGACGCTTGAGGAAGAGAACTGACATTGAGTCGTTGCTCTAATCTACAGGCTACAGAGTCGCATCTTAAAAAGGTCCAGTAAAGTGCTGCGATCTGTAGCTGCTGTTAGCTAATGTTAGCTCAGTTTGTTAGCCAGAGTGAGCCTGTCATATCTACAGACGCTGCAGAGTCCACCTTTGTTTCTACAGTAGCCCAGAGCAGTCAAACTAAACACTGGCTCTGGATAGGGCAAGTTTTCATGCATTTCTGGACGCCGTAGTTTTAGGAAGTGAAGAGGTGAGGGCTGCAATCAACAACTACATCACTAGATGCCACTAAATCCTACACACTGCTCCTTTAAGTCCCCAGTAAGTAAGGGTACGGCTCCAGAGATGAACTCTATGTGTTGTGAAGTAATTAAGCCACATCCATCTGTCCCTGTCTGAAAATGCCTGTACCTTCTACCTGACTCATTTCAAACCTCCACAAATGAACCCACTTGAAATAAACACACCTCAGCTCATCAGCTTCATTAATATTTAGTTCACTTAAGCAGAGATCTGATTAACAAACATCAGGATGCTGAACTCTCTCTCTCTCTCTCTCTCTCTCTCTCTCTCTCTGCAAGCCTCATCAAAGTAATCCAATCTCGAAGGAAGTGACCTGTAAGCCACCCTAAACAATCTTTGGGGAAGCACACGGCAGGTAATGGTTTTATGAGATCAACCGTGAGGTCAGAGTATTTCTAAGTCTTCCCGGCAGTCTCCAGCAACGCGGATCAGAGATCCTGGCATACCTACAGGGAACACAGCGGCAGACATCTCTGAACATCTGACTGAAAGCCATATGGCAAGATAAATATTTACCCAGAGTTCAAATGGATATACAGAAACCATCAGCATCTACTGTAATATGCATGCACGGCGAGCTACATGATGTGAACACCAACTCTCTCTCCGTCTGACTGCAATATGTACAGTATGCATGCTGTGCCAGCTAATGTTTATTCATCCCTCCACCTCCTCCGCCTCCACCTCCTCCTCCTCCTCGCTCTCCCACGCACACTCACCCAAAGACACAAAGTCATGGAGGAGCTGTGGCCAGTTTACGTGAGACCGTTAACACCTCAGGTAGTTTGCAATTCTGATCCTGCTTATGGAGGAACAAACAGACCTGTGTGTGTGTGTGTGTATGTGTGTGTGTGTGACCTTTCATTTCAAATGCAGCTACGTGAAACACACACTCGTATATCCTGAGAGCTGCTAAGGTGAGGGCATGTTGAAAGTCCATGAAGTTAGAGCTACTTTCGGACAGCGAGCGTTCTCCACGGCTGCAGCTACGCCGACGTCATCTCTAAGTTAGTTTAGTCTCTACGTCGTCTTCACTCCGCCTCCTTCGCTTTAACTTTCGGGTCCATGAGAGCCCACGAAGACCACGATCATGCCCAGCCAGGACCGAAGAGAGAAGGAGGTTTGTAAAGGATGGAGAGGATGGTGCAGGTACATCCGCGGTCGTGTGACCCCTGCAGCGAGGTGGAGCTTATTGAAGACATGACATGAAGACCCTCGTTACTCTGCCTCTGATTGGTCTACAGACTCGGACGGATGGCTAACAACAGCAACAACAACAACAACAATTGTACAGTTGTTTCTGCACCGACTGTAGAGATTAGCCGACATGAATAAAAATTAAACACAAGATGTTGCAATAATTTAAATAATTGAATAACTCTGCTAGAAAAGAAGCTGTAGCTGGTTTACTTTTTCATTCTGCAGCCACCCTGGTCTTTAGGTTGTAACAAAATAGCTCATTTTGTTCCACATTTTGCAGCTCAGACTTTAATTTCACCGCATGCATCTTCTATAAAACAAGTTTAATGTTGCATAGCCTGCGCTGCACGTTAATTTCACCTACAAACTTCACACGCCTGGTCACCATTTTAACGTGTAATGAGTGATGTGACTGGAAGAGTCGAACATTATCTGCAGCCGCACATGCGCAGATCTAAATAGAAGTACTGTGGCGTCCAAAGAAGTACTCGAGTACTCACGCCCAACCCTACTTACTGCCTGTTAACTGCCCTCAGTGCCCACCGCTGATGATTTAAAATATTGTAGAGTATGCCAGACATATTCAGGAGTCTCCAAGGTCAGACTGAGATAACGTTGATTATGTGATCGGGAACTATTTTCTCAGACTTAACGAAGCTCTCTCTGTGGTCTGAGAGGACGTTAAAACAGCGTTCACAGGCTCTCACTGTCGACTGAAGTGACCTTCATGTGTTAAATCACCGTGGTTCCTCTTTAATGTTGGGAAGATGTTCAGGTCCGCGTTTAGAAAATGTGGTGAGAGCAGCTAAGGTCAGCAACAAAGAAAGATCATCTCAACTTTCACGTGGTTTTTAAAAATTAACACATGCATGTTCCCCAAGTACTGTCCTTACTACATAGTATACACTGTAGTATTTCTAAGCACAGTGGAGTATACTTGACTTCTGAATGAGATGTTAATAGACACTACAGGCTCAAAATAGAGCCCGCAGTGTAAATGAAAGGAGCTACTTATGGTTGTAAAAATGTGCGAAAAGCTCCGGATACAACTGAGAAGATGAACAATTAAAATAATAAATCCTCGGCTGCAGTGTTCCAACTTTTAGTTTTGGCACAAATAATATAATTTAAGTAGAAAGTTGGAAATAAATGCCTTGCATACTGAGAAGATTAGCACAAAGTGTGTATTTTTTAAAATGGCAGCATAAAGTAGAGGCCAGCAGGAAAACAGGCAAACCTTCCGAGGCAAGAAATCCATAAGATGAAGGGCTCACTGTATCCAACTGACCACTCCCAGTCGACCTCATCAAGTGGTCACCAGCCAAAGCCAATTAGTCTGATGACGGGCCGGAACACCATCCATTAGCATCACAGTGTGTTTTCTGCTGCTTTATTTTGTTGATTCGCCGCTGATTTATTACAGTTTTCAGCTCAGACTTGACTTTCAACCTCCACTATGGGACGCAGCAGTTTAATCAATTGATGAACTCCTTGATTAAAATGTTAAAATGTGTATTAAAGCCTCTCTGGATAGAAGACCTTTACTTTAAACTCTTTATTTGTTTGTATGGATAAGTATAAACACGAGACGGGACACGCTAAACTGTGTTTATATCATATTCTATATGAATTTCCTCAAATAGGACCCCAGTCTAATTGGTGTACATCTTCACTGAGGCTCAGGGGTTCCCTAATGATACCGGTCCATTCCACCTTCGCCTGCTGTGTGGGACACGATAAATAACCTGCACCAGAGTCAATGACAAACACATTAGGACACTAATCGTCTGTTTCAGAGGCTACGGGCAGACGTTTCTTCGCCTGTTTGATTGAACCTCTTTGTTGTTTAACTTCAGCTCTCATCGCATGGCTTGTACGTAGGCATGCAGAGAGTTCAGAGTAAACATTAAGTCATCAGGAAGTGGAACAGCATCTGGCTTTAGATTAAAACTCTAAATATGGTTGAAATGTTGCACGTAATCGGTTTCAGTGAATGCATTTCAAAGTGTAGTCAGGGCCTGCTGCAATTAAATGCTGTCGACGCGATAATTAAATATAATCTGGGTGTCCAAAACAGAAAATACATTCTCATTGTAGAAGTCCAGGAATCAGCTAAAAGGTCTCAGGGTTGAACATGCGTGGAACACCTCCAAAGGAAGGCGGCTAGGAGGCATCCACCTCAGCTGACACGAAGGAGCAGCTCATGACCATCGGTGAGGGTCCGGACCGCAGATGAACCGGAATATCGAGAGCCCCACAACGCTCCGGTATAAGATCTGCAGTACTGCAAACGACCAACCCGCCAGTCCATCTCACGCTCCGGGTTCCAAGTCCGAGATACTGCGGGCAAAAGTTTGCTCCCAACTCAATGGAGACCATTCCAGTTCCTGATAATGTTCTGTCACTGCCTCGATGGAAAATCTTCCAAGCTTGCATCTTGGCATTGATAAATTTCCACATTTCTTGTTTTATTTGAATGAAATGTTTGTAGTTGATTTCCAGCAATCAACGTGATCACATTTTAAGATTTTCTGACACTCTAAAACAGCTTCATGTGGGCGTAAAATAAAGTGCCATCTAGCTCAGACAATCACAAAGCACAAACTGTGACTGGTCCAATGATTTGAAAAAAGCTTGACATGCATATTCAACTTAGTTAGCCCGACAAGCAATCCTAAAAGAACACGACTTAGCATATCAAACAAACTTTTCTGCTCTTAAAAGCCGATTTCATGGGCAATGGTGGGGAAGAAGTGCTTATATAAACAACATAATTAGGAATATGCTGCCATAAATGAGGTCAAACAATCAAAAACCTTCAAAGTTTTTGCATATCTTCAAGTTTATTCATCACTGAATTGATTCATTGTTAATTTCGCTAATTCGTTTTGTGATGGTTGTTAAATCCTGAGGATTAGCAGCTCAAACACTTAAAAACATATAATTATTCATCAGAATTAGCAGCATATTTCAGCAGGAAATTACAACTGTTTTATCTGCTTTCCTGCACGCAGCTGCATGTGCACGGCGGCGGTCTTATTTCGGTTCCTTCTGGACGTATTTCGATAAAAACTTCATTATGTAAACGAGCAAACTTGTTTGTGTCCTAAACAAAAACCGTCCGTGAATGGTCGCAGCGAATATGGGTCAGCGTCATTATCAGAAGCAAACCAAAAAAAAAAAAAAACAGGGGGCTGAAGCAAAACGAGGTCAGATAGGGCTGCTCTTTTTTAGTGGCCACTCTGCCAAGCCAGAAAAAAAAAAAAAAAGACTCAATCCACATGCCAAATCTCTGCTTTCACGTCACGCCAGCACACACAGCACCTTCCTGGAAGCTCAGAGAAAAGCTTCAACGGCGCAGTCAGCATCACACCGACTGTGAGCTACAGCTATACAACTACATACTAAAAGACCGGCACTGCAACCTCTCACAGATACCTGTGAACTGGGAAACACTGAAGTGCACGCCTCCTGTGTGTTTGTTGTTTTGTGATTATATGGATTTAAATTTCTGACTCAGCTCGCGCTCACTTTGCTGTAAACAACTCGTGCTTCCAGGGGATGACACAAAGTCTTGGCAGGCTGGAGTTCACTTCACAGCAGAAAATTAAAAAAAAAGCTGGCATCATGATTTTGTCTTTAACATTATCGGCGAAATTTGACTCAGACAGTCACGAATTTGACATTTGCCCAGAGAAACTAATGGAATTAGACTTAATGATTCCTGAGGGCACACTTCAGCTACACGACTGTGTGACACTAGAAAGTTAACACACACACACACACACACACACACACACACACACAGATAATAAATGAGCATGTGTGTAAGATTGATTTATTACTACCTTATTGTCACTGTTATTTCACAACTACGGATGAGTGAGTACAATGACTCGATTTAAACCTAGCAACAGTTCCTCAAACGTCCACTTGAGGCTGGCTGCAGAAGTGAGTCAGTCTCCATAAGTCCCCATGTTAGACAGCAGAAATAAACATGTTTACAGCCTGGTACAAAAAACAGTTTTGGTCTCTATAGCTAATTTCCCCGTTCATGACAACTGTACTGAGGGTGAATTTATATACAACTCACCTGTTCACATTATATTAAGGCTTAAAGTTATGCAGGATTAAGAGCGTGGACGCTTTGATTGACAGGTGGGTGGTTACAGGTGAATTGCTTGAGCAACCAGGCTTCATTTGGCCCGTCAGGCTCCACGTCTTTGACCACCACACTGGGAGCTTCAGAGACCTGTGGGTGACGTTACGGATACGACATCCATGTTTTATACAGTCTACGGTTTAAACTAGACATGAGCATGACTAACCGGTGAAGCTTGAAACTGGTGTTGGTCAGCAGTTTTTTAAAGCAACATTTTTTAAATAAAGATTATTTTATTTATTGTTTATGTAAGTATCATCCATGCCTCACACTCGGCTCAACTGTATCAGCAGTCACTATAGGAACAGGAAACAATCATGAACGTCCCCGTGACAATGCAGCATCAAACCTGGCGGCGGTGGGAAATATTAAAAGCATAAACTTTATTCTGTAATAACAATACTCTCCTCTTCTGTAATGGATAGATGTGGAGGCCTGAAAGGTTCTGACCCCTTTTTAACGGTGACGAATCGCAGTCATTTCGTATATATCAAGAGCACTTCAGTTGCTCGTGCATTTCTGAGTCACACTCTCACATTACATTAAGCGCGGCGGAGGGGAGCAATCTCTCGTAGTTACACCAATCTTGCGGCTGCAGCTCTGTTGCCGGAGACGCCTGTAGGAACGACCCATGGACGGCCATTTTTCCTCTCGCTGCTGCCATAGCAACCGGCTCAAAAAAATCCAGCCTGACCTGATGTTAATATGATTTGACAGGCAAGAATGTGCATGTGGGCGGGTGTTTTTTTTTTTTATTATTGAGAGTATATACTTTTCTTGTGTGTGCGTGTGTGTGCGCTCAGCTGCAGTCTGTGTGTGTGTGTTTTCCGTGCGCACGCGGGTCTGTGTTTGTATGTAAAGCTCATTAACTCCTCAATGTGCCGTTGCTATGCTTCTTAGCTGAGACTTCAACAAAAATGAGAGTGGAGACAGCCCTTAGTCCCCCGTGCTCACCCACAAGGTTATATGGTCTGTGCATGTATGACACTTAAATTAATCTTTGCTTTCGTGGAAGAACCTCGCCGCAATTTAGGACATTTTCATATTTTCGAAATTGTATAAAGGGATTTTATCCATTCCCGAAGCACAGCGTGACCTGAATACATCTGTGGGGGGTTGATAGGGATGTTGATAAATAATTACCCCCAACCCACGCGTGCACTTCCTTTTTTTTTTTTGATTAATGGAGGACGCACCACAAGTGAGCGGCCAGTGTTTACATTCATCGCGGCGCCTCTATCGCAACAATTAGTTTAAATTAGTCAGGCTAATCTTTGAGCTGTAACGTTAGAACATTTATGATTGGAGAAAACCAGTTTGCCAGAGCTTATTTATTTGCTAAATCTAAAACAAATTAAAAGTAAATTCCAATATTTTTCTTGCTGATGTTGCACTGACCACCACTGAGACACTGCAGTGCTGCGGTTGACTGCAATAGCTTATTCGGGAGCTTAAAGGTCCAGTGTGTACGTTTAGTGGCCTATATGAACCTTTTCTTTTAATGTCAATTTGGCAGCCAGAGTTTTTACTGCTTGGAAGTACAGGGTGAGGTGTGGGAGGTTGTAATCTGCAACTTCACCACTAGGTGCCACTAAATCCTACACACTTGCTAAGTTGTTGTTGAGTATTTATTTGGCATTTTATACAGAACAGCATATAAGCAGTGTTGGAACCCATTGGCTATCGTCTAATGGTGATTTATCCAATGGGGAACGGCCAGTGTTTCTGGCATTACTGGTTAAATTTATGCATGTCTTTATTGACAGGTGAGTGCAGTCAGAGGGGGCTTCATTCAGCCCACCTCAACTCCACCCACACTCCACATCTTCGCCAGTTTTTTGGATTAACTGGGAGAAGGTGGAGGCAGGACAACAGCCAACGTTTTTGGCCTTCCGGTGCAGCCGCCAGCAGATTTTTGTGCCAGTGAATCCAACGAGCAGCGAGAATGAACTTTTAAAAAAAGGACACTAAAAATGTAGATCGTCACGGGACTGTTGAAACCAAAACACAATTGGTCAATGCTACTCGGACTACAAATGGAAACCAGAATGCTTCCAGGGCTAAAATCTTGATCTTGGATGATGAGAGAAAGGTTTCTTTAGCAGTTTTAGTTTGAAAGTACATTTTTCTAACTAATGGAGCCTCCTTTGACCACTGTCAAACAGCCAACATGTCCCAAGAACCAAGACATTGGTTGGGTCAAGGTTTATGCCATTCATGACCAACAACCACCCAGCCAGCTCTGAATGATCTGTTCACGCCCTGGCTTCTCTTGTTCTCTGATCAAGCTACAATTTGCTTTGAATTAAAAGGTGATCAAGGAGATTAGAGTAACTGCAAACTGTCACATCCCATTCCGGGACACCACTACTGTGGTTAAATCAAGACCAAATGAAATGTGCATGGTGCTTCATTAAGTTTAAAAGGAAAAGAAACAAGGGTTTTATTTTGAAAAGGGAGGAGAGAATACTCTCATGAAGTCACTATATAGTCTGAGAGCAGAAGACACTTTTTGTTCATCTATTCTGCTAAATTTGTTGGTGGCGAGGTTTGCCAAGGCATCTGGCTCACGACGCTGCCAACATTAGGGTGCCAGACACTGATACCTCAATGTCCTCTAGTCCTATAGTTATCATTTCAGTGAGCAGCAGTGTTTTATGACACTGCTAAAACTTTTACCCATAAATAAAAATGTGTAGTTTAGTATTACAGTCAGTTTGGAGTTAAGTTAAGACTCTCTCCTTGTCTTTCTTCCAACATTAAGTGCAGGAGCCACTTTTGTTTATGTGTTGCTGTGGAAAGTATTACTTGACGGCATTATCTCCTTTCCTTTGATAAAGGATGGTCCGGTGTATCGTATGCTGAAGGAGATCAGAAAGGAAGCACTGATGCTCCTTTCCTTAACATTTAGAGAAGTTGAACAGCTCTCATCATCTACATAAATACTTCATTTGACTCAGTTAGGAAACCTACCTAAACAAAATAGAGTATTCAACCGCACCCTAGGTTTGTAAGAGACGGAGACTAAGTCGAAAATCAGGATTAATGCATGAACTCGACCTGTGTGGGATCCTGATTCGACCACCGGCCTGAACGCCACTGAGCGTGTCTCAGGACAGGAAAGTGATCTACATTACTGACAGCTTCCAACAGCTAAAAGGTGGAAAAATCATATCAAATCTTGGCTAGCTGCTCATCTATTATATAAAAAAATTGTCTACATTATGTATCACCATCCATTAATTTCTTATGCTACATTGTTTCAGCCATACACCCTGACTAAGGCATGAAAATATGCTGGAATATTTCATCCATCTTCCCCGTCCTTATCTATTATCTAACCCTCTTTGTAAATCCCTCTGATATCTCCTTTTTTAAAATAGAGCATCAGATTGGATTCCAGCAGGAGTTAATCAGAAATGCTGCATGGTGCTCAAAGATGACATGCTTTATAAGCAGGGTAAAATAACCATCAGCCTCCAGACAAAACGCTGGCAATATTTGACAGAAGCCGGTGCGTGCATCGACGAGCCTCGCCTTGGCAGGCGCCCAGCCGTTATGTGATGCAGTTTTTGATTCTGAAAAACCTAAAACAGTGAAAGTGGGCAGTCAAAGAAGTGAGCCGCCTCTTGCTTATTATCTATTAGTCACAAGGTGCTGACTACTAAAGTGCCTACCACAAACCACCTCGCAGGGTGTATGCATGTGTGAGCTTTGCCAGCGTCGGACAGATGTGGACTGAGCTGTCCAGAGATGAATCAGAGGTTAGCTGCACGAGGAAACAACTAAAGGATACTGCAAACTGCCCGAGCGTGATAGATCTGCTTGGAAATATTTCACAGGTTCCCTGCTGGGGTCTATCCGGTTCCTAAAGTGTCACAGCACTGCTAGTGACGAGTGTTGGTTAAATGCCTGGAAGCAGACAGCAGCCCAGCTGGATCCCATCCCTCTGACTCTTTTCTGCTGCAGCTGTGTGTGTGGGTTTTTTTAATGTTGTCTTATGATAAAGAAAATATTCAGGGGAAAAGAAGGAGTAAGAGTTGGGCGCTCTTGTTTTGAAGCTGTTGTTCAAGCTGTTGTCTGAACTTTTTGTGTCTGAGTTCTTCCATCTTCCGTCTGATGATACATAATCGCGACACAACAAAAGCGAGAGCGCGCCGACAGCGCGGCAAATTTATGGCAACAAACATCTAAATGTACTCATAAAGAAGAGGCACTTTCAAGCTTTCATCAGCCGGTGTGCTTGCATTTGATGCCATCGTGAAACATAATGGCAAATAAGCTCTCAAATTCCTCTTTCTTATCACGATTTCTGCTCTTTTCATTCGCTCAACGGCAAACCCATTTCGCCCCATTTGCAAATTGGGGGATTCAATTTGTTCTACATATTTAGCACAATCAAACATCATGTACAGTGGCGTGGACGTTTTAAATCCTCTTCTTCTTCTTCTTCTTCCTGCTGTGTAAAAATGTCTGGTGAAATAAATCCTCGTTCTGCTGGGTCAGACCATGATGAATCCCTGTTAAACTCCCTTCAATATGCTATTTTTCCATGCTTATGTGGCCTCTATTGGGTGCGTTGCATTCCTACTGAGAACCCATTTTTAAAAAAACGAAAGATTTTGTGTCAAGTAATCCCACTTTACGATAATTATCGGGATGATTCAACTGGCTGTATATTTGAACCCAGAGGAATGTAGATTTATGCCGTTACGGGCATTCATTTTATTTTTACGAGATCGGGAGATCGCTCAAACTCCGCTTATTGCGAAGAAATTGAGAACGAGTCGATCGCGATTCATCTAAGAGGTTGTTAATAATAAAAGCTCAGTCGTTTCTGTTTATTTTCACAGCCAGTGCTTCATCTATCAGCCTCCCAGCAGCTTATGATAGGTGTACACGTCTAAGTGATGCTCAGTAATTTCCCATTAAATCAAACGAGCTTGGCGGTATATGCCGTCATGTGCATGATCATCCCTAATAACTCAAGTTAGCCTCCCTGTAAATTGCGGTAATATACCACAAGAGGCTTGTCAGTTAATTATGAAGTGCGTGCTTCTGCTGTAGGAATAAAGAAAACTGTACTCTCATGAGCAGAAATCCAGTGAGTCACCACTCCGAGGATTCATTTTTTCTTCTTTATAGGTTAAGAACAAGTTGACACCGGACATCAAATACTACAAACTCGGAATATCCTCCACTTCACCTCTGGAATATGGAGTTTTACACGTTCCCTCTGAAGCTTTGCTTCTGGTTTTTGAAGTGCTGACACCTGAAGTAGGCTGACGTGTCCTCCCTCTTATCGGGGACACACAGGCAGCTTCCTCACACAGCAGGCTGGACCAACGCTGCCACTTTTTAACCTGCCTGCTCAGACTAGTGCTGAGGGTGTTTTCATGTGCCTCACGGTGATTCAAAACGAATTAGTCCTCTCTGTGTACTACACAACTGTATTGGTACTGCGAGTTGCCGTTGACAGGGGAGAGGATGCTGAGATTAAGGAGGACAGACTACACCCGCACTCTTATTTTCCCCGTGGGCAAGCATTAAGTTTATAACAAGCGTGTTGACGGCACATTTTCTTCTTTTAGTTTAGTTGTTTGGCAGGTGGTGGTATCAAATCTGCTCACCATGACGCCTCAGTTGGCTCTCTGGCAAAACTGCAGTGTGGCTTGTTAGGAGTCAGAATGTGGTGCACACTAACTGCAAGAAACAATCACAACACACAAGACGTGGATGGATTTTAAGGTGAGGAACGCTGGCGCCTGGAGGCCGAGAGTCACTCACTGACTGACTGAATGAACACCAGAGAAAGTCGGAGTATGATCAGGGAACAATCAAACTCTAACATCTCTCACCCTCGTGGAGTAAAGCACTGCCAAAACTAGAAAACTTTTCCACAACGTTTCAGATGGGAGAAAACAAACTGCAGCAAGCGATGGCCTCCTTTTTTTTATTCCTCGATGCAACTGCGGCTCTGAACAATGACTGGTTTCCTGCCAAAAGAGCCGAGCGAGTTGACAAATCCAACCAACCACCTACTGATACATAGCTGGTGGTAATTTCCAACCCAGATAACGATAGGAGAGGAAGTGTTGTATCAGCAGCAGCAGAAGAGGCAAGCTTGGTCCTCCAACAACAATTAATGTTGTTTCTGGCTGGACAACCATTTATTTATTGTGAAACTCACAGTCCAGACGGTTTCAAAAACACCGTGAATGCACATCATTAAAAAACATGTTTTCTATAAAGTGGCAAATCCGTATTTAAGGGGATATTCGGAGCCACTGTCGCTTCTGATTTCTGTCATTTAGCGCTGGCGCTATGACAAACTTGTCCGCGGTGCCAAGTAGGTCATTGTTAAAGCCAACCTGTGTCAAACAGCATTTGCTGTTTATTTTTAGCACATTTTTTTAATGTGACTACGAGGCGGTTTCTGCAGACAGCAGCGCACGACAGCTCAGGAAAGTGGAAAATCTGTATTGTCCTATAAACCGTTAAACCAAATCCATCTGGTACTAATTAATGTCTGCACATATTAAGTTGACCCGCGTCAGTTTGGTGCAAAAGCATTCCAGGTTATTATTTCTATTAGCTGTTTTTCCAAGTGAGCTTCTCCCTCAGCGTTGCCAGGTTATGCATTATTCAGAGTGGTTCCTCTGAAATCAGAGAGATTAAAAGAGATTAAAGTAAATCTATTATCACTATAATTTGATGTTTGCTCACAGGCGTTAATGACAGTGTTGTTGTTGACGAGAGGATTCAGTGCCACACTGCTGCTGAGTCATATATTCACAGGTGGCAGCACAGTGCCATCATCTGGCTGATGGGAAAGCACCAGCAAACACAACAACTGGAGCTGTTTGAAGGAATATTAGAAGGAGCTGAAAGGTTTTTATATGTGGAAGTTAAATTCCAGTAACTAGAGTTCATTTCATTACCAAGTAATTGTGAAACTTTCAAATGAGGAAAGAACTTTTAGGGAGTTTTGTTTTTAATTTAAAGTAAACAAGATGTTCATTTAATGTTAACTATAACTAAATTAATAAATATATGTTCCATGAAGCTAAATCTCCGGGTTTAGGTCAGTGTGTTGTGAGTTGCAGGTTCCTCCGCGATACCTCTGTCATTAGTAGCCTAATGGGATAATGCGGTCAGTTCGAGCTGATTAAGAGTGACAATGGCGGCGGTTGTGGCAAAACTTGCTCTCCCTGGGAACTTATTTGACGTGTTTCTGTCAGATGACAAGATTTTCCGAGAGCTACAGCCGCCCTACAGTCGTCTGGTTCACGTCGTGTTGGACTAAAGTTTCCGAGCGCTGGCTGTGTTTCCTCTTAGTCTGAGGATGGAGCTAATTTTGGCCTCCGTACTGTGTAAACAGTATACTGAATATCTCTGCCAGCTCTCTGTGAGGTTTTGTGTTGTTTATGATGTGCTCATAATTGGAATAATTAACTGATATGATTGAGAAATATACATTATCTGTACTATTAGTGATACCATGAGGCTGGTTTTATATTCTTGTTTTGTCTTTGCTGATCTCAGTTAAGGCTGACAGATTTCTGTCAGCAGTGAAAGTACACTTACAGTGACCTAATTGCATTTTATTGTCATTTGTGTGTTACTACGACTCTCCTGATTCAGCCAGTTATAGCGTGCATGTGGAACACATTGTGATTTTACAGTGACGTTACACTTCAAGCGTGTTTGTTATCTGTTTTTACCCACAGCAACAAGTTTGTCATTATTAAACTGTCACTTACTTTGTGACTCACGCGTTCATACCATTTCTCAGAAGAAGTACTGCATTTAGTACAGCTGTGAGGTACTTCAGTTTTTCTATTTGAGACGCAAATATCTGACCTTTCGCTCCACTTTGCAGACTAAGATTTTACTTCATTTTGAAGTAATTTTGTACTTTGTACTCGTCGCAGGGCACATTCTGGTGTTAGGTGAATATAGACTAACAGTTTGTTTATAGTGATTGTAGTGTTTTTTATGTGAATTTGTGTCACTAATGAGCCCTGACAAACAAAAATGCATAAATAGATAGACAGAAATAAAATAAAGCTTTTTAAAAGCAGGTTAAACTGTGTAAATATTAGACAAATGAACTAAAGACTAGTGGTGATAATGTAACAGATGATGTATGACTGACAGGTCTGCTGTGTCACAGTAACTGACCTCCATCTGTGTTTAACCTGCTGGGCTATATAACCTCCGAGCAGCAGCCTGGCCAATGAGGACGCGGAGGGGGCGGTTCCGTCGGCTCCATTCCTCACTGTTGTGTGCGTGGTGTGAGTGACACACAACAACAACACCGGGGACGGTCCCGCGGATGGCAACCGAGTCCGAGTATAAATAAAAACAAACCACCGGACAGGTAAGACGTTAGCTAACGGTCACGTTTAAAAATGAAAACACACGCGGAGCCCGCGCGTGCTCTTCGTGTGTAACGGGTGTTTAAGCGTGACGCATCAGCGTTCCATACAGCGACCGTTGACTCGCGCGAGCTGCCCTGTTCGTTATTTAAACGTCAGGAATACGTGACGACATCACAAACCGTTGGGCCGTTTGTGTTTAAATGACGGTTTGGATGCAAAATGTCGCCGTTTGCTGAGTCCACGGAGCCGTTTGAACCGTTTTCCTCCGGCCGGTACGTTGTGTTCTTTGCCGAGGCTCGGCAGTATGGCGGCCTGGGCCGTGTACAAGATGTAGCAGTCAGCCAGCGGCGGCTGCAGACATCCTGGACCGTGTCACGAAGCAGACAACCTGCGGTCTGTCTGTGGCATCTGTCCGCTTCATTTCATACCGTCTGAATTTAAGTTACACGATGTAACGTTAGTACTCACTAATAACAGCAGCAACACCAACATGGTGGAAAACAACAGTACATCCACACTAGTACATCTGTGACAGCTAAAAACATCATAAAAAATAACAAATGCACAAGTTAATCATGTGTTATGACCAACTACAGCAGTAAAATATTAATTACACATGAATACACCATCATTATATATAATATATAGTATAATCATCATTGTTAAGCAGTACTTTTGATACTGCTGATAGATTTAGCAGTAGTAGTAGCCTGTACTGCTGTATGAAAGTAGTATAAGTAACTGAGTACTTCTTCCACCAGTTATCATACACGATACATCTTAGGACAAACCTACCTCACGAGTATCAGTACGACTTATCTAATCTGTAGTACTGTACTTAAAGTACTTAAAGTACTACAGCTACACACTGCAGACTCAGATTTCATGTGCAAAACACTTGTTATATCATAATAAAGAAATAATAACGATCATTTGACCAACAGTAAAATGTTAATTACACATGAATACATCATCATTTTTAAGCATTACTCAATATTTACTTAAGTATCTGAGTACTTTGAGTACATTTTAGGACAAACCTACCTCACAAGTATTAGTATGACTCATCTAATCTAATGTAGATGTACAGCAATAACCTGTTTAGGAAATATTAATGATGCACTTCTATCAGTGTTGGAAGAGGTATTCAAATTATGTCCTACCTGCACTAAAAATACTTCCTCTGAACTAGTACAAGTAGCAAAACACTCAAGTACAGTTTTTATGTGCAGTACTTCAGTAAAAGTGGTTGTTTATCTTCTTCTAAGTAGTAGTATGATAGTTTAGTGTTTGTTTGAATAATTCGAGGCTGACGGTGCTTCGTATGTGAACCTTGCACCCGTACGACTATGCAAACAAATAATCGAGGTAAATATTCTTCCTGATATAATCGGCCAAGCTCTAATTTAAATACCACAAAACAGCGAGGTCAGTGAGAGCTGGCTGCTGCGATGTCTGCCACAGATAATAAAGTCACACTAATTGTAAAAGAGCACAGTCCTACAACAATAACAGCAATAAATAATAATGTTGTTACGCCTCCGATGAATACACGAGTGCTGCCAGAGATTCGATTATCAGTTTCCAGGATTCAATAATGACTAATAACTCAATCTCCATTAGGAGACAATCAATTTCTTGTTACATTTACGCCTTAATGAGCAAGAAGCCGCCTAATTGACGAGGCAGCAGCCCCTAGAGAACATTATTATGAGGACAAACGTGTAAACTTCCATACGAGAATGATCAAAATTAATTATTGGTGATCGTTTAGAGAGACATCATGTTTCTGAAGCTGGTTCACGGCGGACAGTGCACCAGTTGAAGCGTCGCTCTCCCGGGAAATGTTTCCTGGAATCCGTCCAGGTCCAATTTCGCATTCAGGCGTGTGGCTGAGTGGCATGTGGTTTAGTCAGCACATCCCGCTGCACCCACGTACACACAGGCAGCAGTTCCTCTCTCTCTCTCTCCACCTCATGCTATCTTTTGTGTTGTGTACAGACAGCAGCTGCAGCCATGGGCAAGTCCCAGTCACACTTGGCCAAGCACAAAGACCAGAGTCAAGACGCGTTAACGGCAAACGGCGAGTACACGGACGGTCAAACGGAGGAGGACGGGAAGAACGGGGATGTGTCTCAGTTCCCGTACGTGGAGTTCACCGGGCGGGACAGCGTCACGTGTCCTACGTGTCAGGGCACCGGACGGATCCCACGAGGTAAATCTTTCCACATGTATAGATACTGATTATTGAATAACCTTTACTGGGATGCAGAGCACGGTACCGTAACGTAGCTTTCCATAATATTAAATATTCACAACAGTCACTTCTAGTTGAGAAGGAGAGAGAGAGATAACAGTCAAAAACTCAAGGTTTGATCTGTACGAGTCTCTATCCTGACGTTATTGTTGCAAAAAAGGGAAACCACAAAGAGTTAAGAGCAATGACATTTTAAAGAACGGTCAGCCAGCTTCCTGAGTCCCATTTTAAAATAAAATAATAAGAATAAAACAAAATATGTTGGCTGTCCTGGCTCTTCCGCCTCCTGGCTAATCTAAAAATTGGCAAAGACGTGGACGCCTTGCTCAAACAAGCCATCTGCAACACCACCCACCTGTCAATCAAAGCGTATTAACTCTATCAGATTAGATTATACTTTATTCATCCCACGACGGGGAAATTCACTCCATATCTACATTACTATACACTGTATACACGCTCTGGTCACATCTAATTATACCTACAGAACTAATAGATCAGTGTATACAGTTATACTCCATGACTTTCGTGGCTTGTTAGTTTTGACCGGGTTAAGAATAACCCACCAAAACCAATCATCCCGAACCAACCACAGAGTGTCAGCCAGTGACCGCCGTAGTGTTGCATCATGTGAATCTTACAACACGCTCCTTTACTCGACGGTAAAATAACACAGCTTTTCTCTTCTCTTTGAATTATTCAACAGGCCAAGAGAATCAGCTCGTGGCTCTGATTCCATACAGCGACCAAAGGCTGAGGCCGAGCAGGACGTGAGTCTGTTCTTTTTTAAAGATCAACTGTGTTCGCCGCGTGCATGATGAAACTCAATGAACACACAGTGCCGTGATAGACTTTGAAGCCATCAGCTGGTTTCAGGGTCTCACTTCTCTTTTCTCTCTGTGTGCTGCAGAAAGCTCTATGTCACGATATCAGTGGTGCTCTGCCTGCTGCTGTGCGGACTGGCTGTTTTCTTTCTGTTCCCGCGATCTATTGACGTCTCCTACGTGGGAGTGAAGTCCGCCTACGTCGCCTACGACCTGGACAAACGGATTGTGTATCTCAACATCACGGTAAGATTGTGTAGCTCTGCTCCCGTTAAAACAAACTGTGACAACACCCTGTAGGGAAATGTACAAGATAATCACTTTTTTTCATATTAACAGTGACATTAGTGAGATAACGTGACTCTGGAGCCCTCTTCGGTCTCGTCTACGGAGCTTTATCGTATCACGGTGTTTGCTTTCGACTGCAGCAGGCAGAATAAATGTTGTACAAGCTACCGGTGAAACACCAAGCAGCAGATAGACAAGTTAGCAACTACCTGGTGAATACTGTGGCGCATAGGAGAGACAGATATTTCCTTCAGGAGTTGATTAAACTACTGGACGTATGAAGAGAACTGGATTCTTAAGGAGGCTGCTCGGTGGTGCTTGCAGCCAAAAAAGTTCGATTTCAGGGCGTAAAGTGAGTCAGATCTTCCACAGTGTGTGGCCCGTAGAGCTCCGCTAGCTTAAACAGAGATATAATAAGTTAATCGTGCAGCTCCTCTTGGTTTTCAGACTGAACTCAGACAGTACAATGAGTCATGTCACAGCAGGTTGGTGGAAATAGCCAATAAAGCTCGACCACATCAACATAACATGTGATAATATGGGTGTTGTGTTTGTCTCTACTGCCCCCAAGTGGCCACAAAAATCAGCTAAATTCTTGTTTTTGGGCTTTTTAATAACACGTTTAATCTTCCTCCACGCAGAGCACTCTGAACATCACCAATAATAACTACTACGCCGTCTCTGTGACCAACATCACAGCCCAAGTGCAGTTCTCCAAGACGGTGATAGGCAAGGCCAAGTTCAGCAACAGCTCAGTGATCATACCGCTGGATGAGCGGCAGGTACGTTCAAAAACTACACGACTGAGCGGAGAATCAGGTCGTCACAGTCGGTAACAGAAACAGAATTTAAATGAGTTTTTGTGTTTATTGCAGATTGACTACACAGTGCCCACCACCATCGCTGACGAGATGAGCTATATGTTGTAAGTATCCTTCTGGAAGTCATAAATAAATGTGCTGTGGACACGTTTTAAATAACTCATCATTCTGTTCTTACAGTGACTACTGCACCTTGCCGACCATTAAAGTTCACAACATAGTGGTCATGATGCAGTAAGTATGCAGTATTTATTTGTTTACATCCTCACCAGGAATCCAGATGATTTTTCAAAATAACAAAATAAACTCACATCCAACCACCAAGATACTGAAGTTAACAAACCTGCAGACCTCTCAAGATGATGAGCGTCATGAATATTAATATATAACTCAACATCGTGCACCAGAACAGCTAGTCTAGACTCGTCTTACCTTGTCTGACTGCAGCCGTTTTGTTTCAGGGTGACGGTGACGACGTCGTACTTCGGCCACGCGGAGCAGGTCTCCCAGGAGATGTACCAGTACGTGGACTGCGGGGGTAACACCACCTCCCTGCACGGGCACGGGCAGGTTTACCAGTAGGAGGAGCAATAAAGGCGCGCAGGCTTACCGCGCTCTTACTGCTGCGACTTCCACGCAGGAAACGTCTGCTCAGTGACGAACAGGGACACAGCCTTTCTCAACAAGTCACGTGGCTCATCCGTTCTTTAGATTTCCAACCACTTTCTTCCCTTTGCAGGTCAAATGTGATGTTTAGAAGAGTTACGTCGGTTGGTTTCTCGTCAGACGAGCAGGTACGAGCTTTACCTGCCGCAGTCTGTGAGTCTTTCCAGGATCTGCCTCGAGGTTTGCGGTCACTCTTCACCCTAGTGCCAACGAAATAAACAGATTTAATATTATCGGCAGGCGTTCCCATCATGTTTACACCGTCACTCCTCAGCAATTAAATGACTTGAAGCAGTAATTTCAGACATGATGCACTTTAATCCTTATCGACAGATATTAACGAGAACACCACTTTCAATGAAAATACTACAACAAGACCACTGAGCGGTTCCTTCCTTCCTTCCTTCCTTCTCTTCATTCCTTCTCTCAGCTCTTTTTGTTTCCTTTCCTAAGGATTTGATTCTCGATGTTGTACAGTGCAATACAAGCTGACATATTCTCACATTTCAGATGTTTTTCAGTCGTTCTCAGACCAACTAGAGGCAGTGCGAGTCTTCTCTTGTGTTTTGTTTTCATTCATCCGAGTGATTTAGAAGCAAATTTGACTACTGTGAGGACTGTCGTGTAGAAAGTTACTCTGTAAAAGGGACGATGTTTTTAATTTCATAGCTAACGTGGGAGCGTTAGTCGGCTATAAAATGTGTAAATGTAAAATACTTTTCCTTCTGGCTTGCTTGGAAACTTTAAATCAATAATTGCTGGTGTGGGAGCAACTTTGAATAATGTGTTTGCTGTTTTAATCCACTCTGCATCGCTAATATCGTTGCCGTTGATTTTTAATGACTTCCTTTTGTCACTTTCAAACACTTTGTATTATTTCCTGATTGGCCGAAGTGCTCTGAGTGTGTTGATGTGAAGTCTGACAGAAGGTGACGCAGAGAAAAAAAAAAACAACTGTGAATTATTCCAATAAAAGTTGAAGAGCACAGACTAAAACGTGTCACCGTCAGAGGAGAGTCTGTGCAGACGTCGACTCTGCGACGGCGGGTGTGTGTTTTTCATGCATGAAGCTAAAAAAAATAAAATCATGACTCGTTTCGAAGGCGTGTTTGTAATATTCTGCGTTCACACTGCGTGGTGCCGAGCACTCTGCATCACCAAACCATTATTTCATTACATAATTTCATATTTACTGGAGGTCAGTTAAAGTCACACAGCACCCACAAAGCGATCGACAGCTGAAGCATCGCTTCACTTACTTCATCAAACATCTGTTTATTAAAGACACATGATCACCACTTCTGATATTTGTATATTAACTGTAAGGCCACAACTAATAATTATAGTTATGATCAAAGATAAACAATATTAAATGTCAGAATATAGCAGACGGTCCATCACTGTTTCACAGGAAACATCTTCAAATGTTACATTTTGTCCAACTAAGAGGCCGAAACACAAATATTAACAGATATTCACATTATGTTCACAAAAGTACAGAGTAAGGAGCAAATATTCAGATTTAAGAAGTTAGTTTTGGCTCAAAAATCCAAATATTTGATCTACATCATTTTAGTTCAAGTTTTTTGTAGGTGAAGTGTTACCATCCAAACGTATCACAAAACTTGACTGAATTTAACTCAGCGAAAGAAAATGTGAACGAGTAACTACTGCTGTGTGAATATTAGGAGTCGGTTCAGGAGAGGAGCAGCAGGTGGCGCCAAATCTCCAGATGGAAAACCAGAAGGAGGCGCAACAAGGAGGCGCAGTCTGACAGCACGATGCAGAAAACACGAAGCCAGTCTGAGTCTGTTTCATGTATTAATGTGACAAAGGTTGAATCAGATCGGTGAGCAGATGAGAGCCGTGAGGAGACAGTCAGAAGCAGCTGATCAGTCATGTGACTCAGTGAGGATGTTTCCCTTAAGTGCCATACATAATTAAGCTGGTAAATTTTGGAATAAATTTACCAAATAGGAAACTTTCCATATATGAGAATTTAACTGGAATTTTTGGGTAATTTATTGATTGGGGGGTGAGAGCCAGCATCATGATAACAAATGGTCAATAAAAATCAATAATCATATCATCAATATGTGGCTTCAATGGTCAGCCTTCAATTTAGTAAATTCTTGGTTTATTCTTGTTTATTTCCAGAAATGTACGTTAATTCCCATTGAAAGTTTCCAACAGAAACATCAAGGCTAACAAGTGTAAATAAAACTTTCTTATGTTCCGTGTGAACACAGGTCAGATCTTTAAATATTTCTGTTTCTGTCTTCATCACGTCTCTCTGATTGAACCGTACGTCGACCTCTCCTTGTTGGACTTTTCTCTGCTGTTTTGTCTCTTCTGTGTCTCGGCTGTGTGTGTCTCTGCCGTGTGTGTCTCTGCTGTGTGTGTCTCTAGTGTGTCTCTGCTGTGTGTGTCTCTAGTGTGTCTCTGCCGTGTGTCTCGCATGTTCACATCTGCTGCACTCGTTAAAACACAGCTCAGCTCACTTCCTCTCTGAAATCCAGGTCAGTGGTTTGGAGCAGAGCACGGCTGGAATACAGTTTTCCTTTTGTCTGAGCACATACACATGACACACATCGATGTTCAGTGTCTTATCACGGATTTATTGATATTCTGCATGTTTCATGTGGTAAAATTATGTTGAATATTTTAATATTTTTATCAAGTGACTTTTTTGCACCAGTTTTCTTACACATATGATAAATGTTTGTGTTTAACGTGTTAAATTATTTAACGTCGTCACCTGATTACAGCTGTTTCTCTCTTTTTCTCTGCTATTTGTCACGATATTTTAAATGACAGCTCTCTGATGGAACTTTATATGTATTACAGACCGGATCAGATAACACAGTACCAGAGTGTATCCGGTCCTGTACAGTACATGGAGTTGGCTTGTCTTAATAACTGAACACAGTACGAGCTCACGTGTGGGAACCGTCATGTTTCAGTGCCAACACGTCGTTAAATCGTCGAGCAGGAGCTGTTTCACTGTACGGAGGCCGACATGATTTGGTTGTGTTATTGTCATTAAGGCAGAGCCTCCCTCACCTCCTCACCTCCTCCTCCTCCTCCCTTCCTCCTCTCCTCACCACACAGTTCATGCAGACTGACTTCCTCTCTCCAGGTAAAAAGGAAATGTCTTTTCCTCGTGTGTTCTTCATGAACTCGTCGTTAAACAAGTTCTTCTGTCTGAATTAAGAAGCTACGCTGAAGCTTTTTTACATCCAGAACTACAGTACTATAAAACTACAGTACTATAAAATTATACTGACGCCTCATCCCAAATTTTGCTATATTTATTAATTGTTTTAATTTTAAGGTAACTGTTGCCACTGAATAAATGATACACAGTAGCAAAACTACCTGGTTAGTTTCAGGTAACGCTACCTAGGGTATTTTACTAGTTAGCATTAGCTGGCTAACATTCCCATTATAATTTGTCTAATTTGCTAGTTAGCATTCAGTGGCTAACACTCCCTATTAAATCTTTATCTAATTTGCTAGTTAGCGTTAGCTGGCTAAAGCCACCTAGCATATTCTGCTAGTTAGCATTAGCTGGCTAACAGCACCGATCATATTTTGCCTAACTGCTCCTTACTGTTAGGTGGCTAACACCACCTAGCATATTTTACTAGTTAGCATTAGCTGGCTAACACCCCTATTATATTTTGTCTAATTTGTTGGTTAGTATTAGCTGGCTAATGCTACCTATTATATTTTGCTTAATTTCTCAGTTAGCATTAGCTGGCTAACATTCCCTATTATATTCTGCCTAATTTGCTAGTTAGCATTACCTGGCTAAAACCACCTAGCATATTCTGCTAATTAGCGTTAGCTGACTAACACTCCCTATTATATTTGTCTAATTTGCTAGTTAGCATTAGCTGGCTCCTTATCATATTTTCCCTAATTTGCCGTTACTAAGTTACCGTTATGTTAGCCGATAGCTAGGTTGCTAAGTTAAGTTAAAAGAGCTAGTAGTTAACTTAGCTAAAGTTAGCATTGTGCTTGCAGACAGGTGTCTAAATATATAAGTCAGTAAATGTTTGTGTGTGTTGTGTTTCTGTCACTGTCATCTCACCATCCAGCCCCCGCATCAGCCGGCTCCGCCCCGCCGCGCTGCCCCCTCCCCGGCTCTGGTTGTAGTTTCCCTGAGTGTGCAGGAGGAGCGGGGGCGAAGTGGAGAAGTCTCGAAGTTTGTGGGACTTTCTCCTCCATCTCTCCATCCACCGCCTGCTGCTGCTGCTGCTGCTGCTGCTGCTCCTGCTGCCTCCTCTTCGCTCCGCTTCATCGCCCATACACACCTCCAAACATGCGTTTTGCGGGTCTCGGTTCTGCGGTGCTGCTCGCCTCCTTGCTGGCTCTGGTCGGTGTTTGCTCCGGACGCTCGGACGCGCCCCGCGGAGTCGCGGTCGGGTTTGTTTTTGACCCCAAAGCGAGGTGCGACCCGCCGTGTGAACACGCGGGGATCTGCATCCGCAACAACACATGCTTCTGCTCCAGAGGCTATGAAGGAGAGACCTGCCAGTATGGTGATGTTTCCTCTCTTTAAATCTCATTTATTAAGTGTTAAACTGACAGTTTTCTTATATTTAAGTAAGTTTAATACATAATTTGATGGTTTTAAGACATAAAATTCTGATTTTCACATGAGAAAAGAGACAAAATAAACCAAAACTTCATTAATAATGAGTAAAGATCTCATTTTGTGTGGATGCAGCCAACTGTTACCCCAAATGTAAGAACGGAGGAGAGTGTCTTCGCCCTGGAAAATGCAGATGTCCTCCAGGATTTGGAGGAAGATACTGTCACAAAGGTGAGCCTGTGACTCATAAATGAAACATCAGGTGTTCGTCTTTGTGTGTTTTGTCTTAAATTTTGTGATTTTATGTCAAACAAACAAAAGTTTTGACTTTTTTAAATGTGTTTAATTTGAGCAAAAACATGAAGTTAAATCAGGATGAGTGTGGGGGACAGTCTAGTGTTTCCCAACATGTGGGTTGAGACCCCCTAAAGCGGTCAGCAGTTAAACATACTTTAATTTCGCCTCATCAAGCTTCCAATAAAAAAACATTAAAAACCGAATAACCTCTGGTAGATCTAAGCAAATGATGACAAGTGCACACAAAGGCTTTGGCCACTGCCATGTTTGTAGTCCTGCCTCGTCAGGACTACAAACATGGCAGGCTGAATGATCATAGCTGTGATCTGTGTGTCTTTTGGCAGTGACGTGTGACGCCGGATGCTGGAACGGAGGGGAATGCATCGCTGTCAACGGAGTGGCCAAGTGCATCTGCCCCTCGAGCTGGACCGGCTCGAAATGCCAGGAAGGTCTGTTTATGGCCGTCTTTAATTACCCCCACCACCTCGTTAACACCAAATGGAGCCAGCCTCTCAGCAGGAGGACTGACTTCACACGTTTTTAAAAAGCTTTTCCACTTGGGGCCAAGTTGCTGTCAAGATGTGAAGCAACACGCGGCGGCAGTTTGTCTGATTTAGTGGATTTAAAAGACTTTTAAATGAACAGCTTGTGAATTATGATTGAGGCGTTCTTGGCTATACACTGCAGATGGAGTGAGCTCAGCAACAGAGAATCGAGGCTCTGTCGAGGCGTTTGTAGTTGTAGAACACACCTGATTAAGAATTTTAGCTTTTCTGTAGCATTATTTAGCTCTCTGGATCGTTGGCTAGCTTTAAACTAAGCTATTGAATAACAGTAGTTCTTGGCTCCATCTCTAACTACTGAAATTTAAAAGAAATCGTTGGATATATGCTTCATTTTCATGCTCAGAATTAGACGAGAAGACAGCGTTTAATATGAAGCTACAACTAGCAGCCATTAGCTTAGCATAAAGATTGGAAATAGGGAGGTAAAACAGCTAGCTTGGCTCCTATAAAGCTCACTAACATGTTACATGTTTGTTTAATCTGCACAAAATGTTTTAATGGAATAATATATAAATGAGCTAACTCTTTGCAAGAAGCTAAAGCAAATGCTGAAATGAGAGCGTCTCGGTCTCCACGCTCATGTTTGTGTGCTAATATGAAGCTACAGCTAGCTTAAAAATTGGAAAATGGCTAGCTTAGCTCTTGGCTCCTTGGTTACATCTTGTTTGTTTAAGTTGATTGGGTTAGCTTAGCATAAAAAAATGGGAGCAGAGGGAAACCCGTCATTGACATCTTATGGTAGAGAACTTTGGACAGAGCCATGCTAACAGTTTCCCTTTGTTTCCAGTCTTTATGCTAAGCTAAGCCAATCTGCTTTACAAAGATGAGAGGGGTATTGATCTCCTCGGCTCCTTGCAGGAAGCTAAAATGCCTCTTCAGCATCTCAGCCTTCACTAAAATGTTTGTCACCTCCAGCTGAAGCTCGGATCTGTTTCTCGGCATGCTGGGAATGTCTCACTGTGGTCTGTTTGTTTGCCTCCTGTGCAGCGATCTGTCCTCAGGGCTGCAGGAACGGAGGAATCTGCGTGGCTCCTGGAATCTGCAGCTGTCCGGAGGGATGGCTGGGCGGCGCCTGCCACACCGGTGAGTTAAGACCCCTTCGAGCAGTTCACAGTCCCAGTAAAACGTCTACGTCTTAACTGAGGACGAGTGTCAGTCTGCCAAACGTCTGCAGCGCCTGCTGAGGGGAAGGTTTTCAGCTCAGCGCTTTTCCAGATGTGACCCGACACGAAAACGTGTTCCTCAGATTTTTCTAAGCACTTTGTCTTCTGTCTGTTGTAGCTGTGTGCGCTCAGCCCTGCCTGAACGGAGGGAAGTGCATTTCTCCGGACAAATGCCGCTGTCGCCCACTGTTCTCCGGCCCTCGCTGCGGGGAGAGGAAAAAGTCCCACTAGTGTGACGACCCCACCGGAGGTCGAAGGTCATGCTGATGAGGACAATTATTATATTTTAGCTGAAACATTGGTAGTTTTATTTGTTTTTTCCCATATTATGTCATTATTTTTAAAGAAACTGTTCTCATTCTCATGTACTGTACTGTAATGTGTTATTAAATGAATTAAAGAGTGAGTTTTGTGCGTTTTAAGAGCTCATTTTTGTTTGTAACCTTCAGGGTGATCTGTCATCACAAATGAAGTAACATGCGTAACTGTGTTTTCAGTGATAAATAGTCACCTTAAACAACATTTATTACCATAAAACTAGCATTTATACCTACATTTGGAGCTGGTAAGTAAATATAAATGTATATATCTAAGTTAACCTCGACAGTCTGACCTCTTTTGGCACATGAAGGCCACCGTAGCTTCTCCAACACTCACATCTCACCACTGGAGGCCGCTAACTGTCACACGCTGTCCCTTTAACGAAACAAAAGCACAAAAATATGAAACGTTTTCTTTATTTAGTCATGTGTAACTCGTAACACAGTGTGAACCCAAACAGGTGGTCTTTACTGCATATATATATATTTAGTATCAGTGTAAATGGATAACAGTCTATAACTTAAACAGGCCAAAGACAAATAAAACACGTTACTGATGTGTACCATCTAAATTATAATGACTGAAGCAGATTTATTATTAAGAAACAAACAGTGCACATCAGTCGGGGCCGGGCTATAATCTGGCTGAAATCTTCTGATGAATCGCGGCCGGACTGATTCATTTGTCGTGTATTTATTGAACGCCGTGCAGCGACACGTCTGCCGACGCCTTTAACAGATGTGTGTGTCACTTTGAGCCTTGAGGTAGTGATATACAGGGACGCAAAGACAAGTGCAATACATCAAGTCCCTCTGTTAGCCTTCAGACGTGCAGACACACACACACACACTCGATATCTACACATACACTCGCTCATTCACGCACATTCAGTTTATTCATGGTGCTCTCTTCCCGCTTTGTGCATTTCGTGGCTTCTTTCATCCAACGTCTCGTCTCCGGTTCCGTCACGCTTGTGAGGCCTGTGAAGGCGCAAACACATTTAACGTTAACGACAAGATGGCGGACTGTGTTTACATCCTGAAGGTACATTCAGACAGGATCAGGCGCTCCCTCACTCTCACTCACTGCCTGTGTCTCTTAACCACTGCGCTACACCAACTCAAATAGCAGATCCTGTCTGAATTCAAGTGTTACAATATCGTCATGCATTTTTTTAAAGTTTCTGCTTCTCTTGCATCTTTTTCTCTGAAAGATAAGGACCTGGTATCAGTTACCGCTCAAAGACTAGAAAATATTCTGTCACTGCACGCTAAGAAACGGCTTGCCTGTGTTGGATGACCTTCACCAGGTTTTTATCTTTCAAAGGAACAGATGCATAACTCGA
Source organism: Nibea albiflora (assembly GCA_014281875.1). Taxonomy (NCBI): domain Eukaryota; kingdom Metazoa; phylum Chordata; class Actinopteri; family Sciaenidae; genus Nibea; species Nibea albiflora. The sequence goes on along the minus strand of CM024804.1, from coordinate 23,439,775 downwards.
GCTGCACAGCCCCAGATATAACTGGTGCTGCTGATGAAGTGTGACTCCTGTGCTCACCTTTATCGCGCAGGTGAGGCCCTGGTAGCCTTTCCGACAGTGGCAGTAGTCAGGAAGGACGCACCTCCCGCCATTCAAGCACCGCTGCTTACACACCGCTGAGGAGGGAATCGACACCATGACAGTGAACGCTCCGTTCTGCACTCTAAGCGTAAGTCCGGATCAGACTGTTGTTTTAAACTCACGTGTCTGACACTGCAGACCTTCCCAGCCGGCCGCACAGTGGCAGGTGTTCGGTCCCAAACACTCGCCGCCATTTTTACACTTCTGCAGACAGACAGCTGCAGACAGAGCAGAGAGAGGGAGGCGTGAGCACACACATCTGACACACACACACTAACCTTGTTTGGTGTGTATGTGTAAAACAGAGTCACTCACGTATGTTGCACCTCTTCCCTCTCCATCCCGACGCACAGGAGCACGTGTTGGGTCCAACGCACTTCCCTTTGTTCATGCAGGTTGGCTCGCACACACCTGCAGGACGTTTGTTCACGTGTTTATTAGAAGAGCCGCTCGTGTCAGTCGTCGTCAAATCATTAGAAATGTAACTCACTCTTCTGACAGCGCTTCCCCGTGTATCCTTCAGGACACGAGCAGACGTTGTTCCTCATGCACTGACCTCCGTTCTTACAGGGAGGACTGCAAACAGCTGAAACAACAACATACAAAGAAATACTCACACAGCCTCCAACTCTTGTACATGTATGAATAAACATCTCCCCTCTTAGCTGTGCACTCCTACACAACAAAACTGCTGTTTTAAACAGTCAGAGAGCTCAGTCTCATTTTTCATCATTCTTCTTGAAACAGGAGGTCGAACAGCGGCGCACGTTTCATCGAGGTCTTACCGATTTGACACTGAGAGCCGTAGAAGCCGCTGGGACAGGCGCAGATGTTTGGTTTGATGCAGGTTCCTCCATTCAGACAGACGGGCTTACAAAGAGCTGGAGACACGTCAAGAGGTATGTATGTCAGAGAAATGTATGGCTGATTAAGGGCTCAAATTCTGTGCCATCTAGTACCTGAGTTACACGTCGGTCCGTACCAGCCCCGTTTACATTCGCAGACATCAGGAGAGACGCACTCGCCTCCGTTTTCACAGTGCCTGTTGCACACCACTGAAACAGACAGACGTCACAGTGTCAGCTACAGAAAGTCAAACTTGTGGAAAGTTGAAACGACGTCACAAAAACGTCTCACTGATTTCACATCTGGGTCCGACGTATCCGTACGGGCAGGTGCACAGGTTTCTGGCCAGACAGGTGCCTCCGTGTTGACAAGGCGGCTCACAGCTCGCTGCACGCCGACACAACGCAAGCACACTTGTCAGTATTCTGTGAGCAAAGTGTGTGTGTGTGTGTGTGTGTGTGTGTTGGACAGGTTACCTTCCTCACAGGTGGGCCCGCTGTAGCCTGCAGGACACTCGCACACATTAGGCTTCACACACTTCCCCTGGTTCTTGCAGTCAGGTCGACACACAGCTGAGAGAGAAGAAGACGTCAGACGTTGTGATGAACGAGCAGAGCGAGCAGAGCTTCGTTCATGAATGATTCCGTTTAATCAACTTGTTTCATCGACGCGTCGCTCTCACCGATGTGGCAGTTGTATCCGGTGTAGCCATCCTTACAGGTACAGGTGTTGGGCAGAGAGCACTCCATGTTCCTCCCACACTGATACCTGCACACAGCTGAAAGCACGAAGTTTACGAGATGACACTCAGTGTTTCCAACAATAACACGAGGGTCAGCTACGGATCAGACCAGGCCGAGTGTTTACCACCAGCCCACTAAAGGGTCCAATGTCACAGCTAAAACTGGTCTGACCCACTTGAAATCGTCTGTATTTGAGCTGACACCTCGGCTCTGTTGGTGCCGGGAGGCTCACCTTCAGTTATGTAAACAAAGATGATGGGATTTGCATATAATTTACATAAAGTGGCATTTTTGGGCATCTCACCAGACATTTAACACAATGAAGGAGTGTCACGTCCTCTTCCTCACACTCCTCTAGTCCCCGTATCACTCCTGAACATGAACCTCACAAAGCTGTCACGTACCTTTACACGCGACGCCGTCTCCAGCGTACCCGTACGGGCAGCGTCCACACCTGAACGACCCGGAGACGGTGGGCTCACAGGGGACGCCGGGGAAACAGGGGGAGTCGGCACAGGTCACCACCTGGTGATGCGGTGACCCCCATTTGACCCCGGTGGTGAGGTCGGGGTTCGGCTCCACATGTTTCTGTGGCGTCGCTGAAGAAACTCTCCTGGTGCCGGAGACGGAGGCTTCTGGTCTGGTCCTCCTGTCGAGGGGTCGTCTGGGTGAGGTGGGAGACGATGATGAAGAGGAGGAGGAGGAGGTGGGAGTCATCTCCTTGCTTGAATTTGATTTGATGATGTGAATGGCGTCCGTCCCCTGACCTGTAAAATACTGGAAGTTAGAGGATACGACTTAAAATACTAACACAGACACAGCTTCATCGTGTCAGCAGTAAAACATGCAGCTCTGAGGTAAAATAATATCACATGCTATGTTATGGTAGCAATCAAGAACTGCTTCGCTCTCACTTGTTGCTAGGCATGTTTGTCCGTTTCCATGGAGACCGGGAGGACAGGGTCCACAGACGAAGCCCGCCGAGACGTGGACGCTCTCAAAACACTGAACGCCCGGGTGGCACGGCCGCCGAGAGCACGGCGACAGACTCGAGGGTTTGGGCCTCAGTGAAACCTGCGGGACTCTCGCCGGTGTGGTCGCCACCTCCCTGACCACGGACTGTTGGTTACCTTGACAACAGAAAAGGACGCCATTCAACTCAGCAACAGAGATTTTTGTCTTTTTATGGGAAAATGTAGAACATCTGTGACCTTATGAATGAAAATATCCACTAAGAGGAGGGAGAAGACGTACGTGCGCAGTTTTTCCCGTCTCCAGCGTATCCGTGTGGACAGAGTCCGCAGATGAAGGAGCCAAACGTGTTGTTACAGCCGACTCCGGGAAAACAAGGCTGAGAGACGCACTCATCGACGTCTTCTCTGCATGTACGGCCTGAAATAACACGACACACCCATGAAAGCATGCACTGCACTGTGTTCTAAACCAAAGCGTCTTTTGCTCTGTGCAGGTCGAAGCTCACCTGTCATTCCAGGTGGGCAGATACAGGTGAAGGAGTTGGGCCCGTCGAGACAGCGGCCCAGTCTGCAGGGGTTCGGTTTACAGTCGTCGATGTTCACCTCACACCTCTCACCTTTAAATCCATCCAGGCACACACACAGGTATTCACCGCTGCCGGCAGGGAGGTTGACGTTGGTCACGCAGGAAGCTCCGTTCAGACATTCACAGGAGCGCACAGACACCTGACGGGACAGAAACACAGAACTGAAAACAGACGGCGCTGCAGAAGAGAGGAAGAGGAAGTTTAAATCTGTCTCACCATCGTCTGAAGCAGAAAGCTTTGCAGCTCTTTTATTTAGTCTGACGTCTTTGTTTGTCCTTACTTCATCATTTTCACAACATAAACACACACCATGCTCAAACCTGCTGAACTGTAACACGAGGCTGTGCTGCAGACAGTAACCATGAGCCGAGTACTACGTGTCATTGTTGCCCTCTAGTGGCAAGAAGCAACAAATAATCCTGAATGAATCGTCCAGAATGACTGACATCCTCCCTCAAATATGCACCACTAAATTATTGTTGTGTAATTCTTACTGCTGCGGTAAAGCTGCTCAACCTGTGTGATCATGCAGAGTTTATTAAATACATGAAAGAACACACAACGAAACACTAAACCTGGATTTAAAGGGATTACCTGTACGGAGCCTCTGGTCTCGGCACGACAGTCGTCCATCACAGTAAACTGGAAAGTGTGCGTGTCTGTCGTCTCAGCTGTGGCCTTCCACGTCAGCAGGCCGTCCGGAGACAGCGACGCAGCTTCAGGACCCGATTTCAGGGTGAAGAGCAGCGCCGAGCCCTCGGGGTCCCGAGCTTGAAGCTGGTAGAAGAAATTCTCTCCCTGGAAGGAGCGAAGACGGAACGGCATGGAGTGGAGCACCGGAGGCTCGTTCTCTGACGGGAAACACACAGAGATAAATTACAATGAAGACGATGACCTGCTCATTATTTGTGGTGTGACGGACTCAGTGAGGAGAGAGAAATGTCTTTAAGGTCCAGAGCTGCACTTGGAAAACTGTTGATTTATCACAAATCAGACTCACACACAGTATAATACAGACATGTTTAATCTGGTCTCTTATTTGAGCTGAAAAATGTCATTTAAACTATGAAGAAAATCATAATACAGCCTCAGCTACGTCACACAGTATTTAATTAACAGTTTGATACAGATTTTTACAGCTTTCTGCTGCAGTTTTATATTTTTCAGTCTTATTTTTCTCATCTCATCTTTAATTTTTATAGAACTCACCTGTACAAATTATAATAAGACTTCAATTATGAATAATTAACAGCATGGATGGTTTGATTGACAACTAAAGCCTTCATATCACTGTGGTTATTGATACTAGTTTAATTTACAGTGTTAATAATTTACTATATTTCTAGTAAATAAATGAATGATTCATTAACTCCGTGCTTGAGGTGAGTGAGGTGAGGTTAATGTTCCACAGTCTGTCGTTTCTTCTAAGCGGAGCACCGTTTGACCTACTTTAAGTTGAAGAAGCAAAGTTGGTCAGAAAGTGTAACAATGAGGTAAGCTGTCCTCATATCAGCGCCGGGGGAATGAAGCGACTTCAATGGCTCCAATCTGCTGACAAATTATCAAAACAGCCCCGAGCCACAAGCACAAAACTCAGTGATGGCTATCCAACCGCAGCTCGGCTGAGGAAGTGACACATTAAAAAACTTTTCACGCCGTGTGCTCAGTGTCAACTTCTTGAACGAGCTGTGAGACAAAGCAGACGTTTTAATGTACATACTCTCCGCTATGGACCATGTGTGTTTGGAAGAGTCCGGGCGACACGCGAGGCACGGGCTGCTGGGATTGGACTCCCCCTCGCTGTAACATAAGCCTTCGATGTTGCAGGTTTTCTCCTGGGAAGCAAAGACAATAAATAAGAGAAGAAATTACACCCGGTGTTTGTTTCTGTTTGAAACGAGCTGCCTCTCAGAGCTGTTTGGTGGCCACTTATCCAAAAATGCAACCCTGACCTACTTCAGTGAGCCGCACAGGTTTTGTAAAACATGCAGCAGGAGAACAAGGACAGTTTTGTTGAAAGAGTCCAATAAGGTTTGAGGAAAACAAACCGAATTGTTTCCTGTGTTTAAAGATACCTCACACAGCACCTGGTTACTACAGCGCAGATGGAAAAGAGCTGCAGAGTGTCGGTGAAGATGTGAAGGGAAATGTATCTTCGGGAGGTATTTCAGCTTTTGATCCACGTATTAAATTAATATCCAAGAAAGGTGTCTTACCCTCAGGGTGCAGAGGACTTCAGTGTCGAGGCTGCAGATCTGGCAGGCTCCATCGTACAGAGTCAGGATCTTAGCGTTGCTGTAGCTGTAGCCATCATTGGATACCTGCAGAGAAAAGGCATTGAAGCAACATTGTTTTCTGAGGCTGATGGGAAGTGGAGTCAGTGTCGTGCCAGAACAGGAGCTGGGCAAGCAGGCAGTGTCACAAGACTCAGCAGCTTCTATGGACATAATGACAGAGGCGAAAAGACCAGAGGGGACGCTGGAGGAGGAAGATAAGAAGAGAAAAATATGGAGAGAGTGGACAGGAGTAAATCTGTTTCACACGGTCGTTCTCCTCCTAAACCATGTTGAAGCTGCCAGCAAATAAAAATAAGCAAACCTTCATTAATGCAGATTTATTGTGTAATCTTGTACTGGGGGATTCAGAGATGATGAAATATCTTGCAAAATAAGACGTTTTTCTAAGTTAATCCCTGAGAGGATCTTTCCTCTGCCCGGAGACAAACAAGGACTAAAAGCTGAAAGAGAGAAACCAGAATCAACGAGGGAGGATGGAGTCAATGGATTGTTTTTTTCCCCACCAGAAACGGTTAGTAGATGCGACTAACTTTAATCTGCCAGCGGGCCAGTGGTCTGTTTGTCGCTGTTTCAAAATCCAGGTCTGCAGGAGTTCGGCTGTCCTCCAGGGGGAGCTGGCACTCCAGAGCCGTCGCATCCAGAAAGACGGCCAGGACAAACTGGGGCTCGTCCAGAACCCACTCCCCATCCACAAACTTGACAAAGGACACAGAGGGAGAGAGAGAGAGAGAGGGGAGGAAGCCGTGAGTGGTAGGAGATGCAAAAGAGAGGAAGACATTTGAGAAGGACAGAGAAGAAGTGACAAAGGAGAGGATGAATGAGATGCAAAGACAGTGATCAATTACTGCTTTATTGTGACCAGAAACATCAAATGTATCATGCTTTGTCCTTCACTGAGTAGAGGGTTTGCAGTAGAGGTGTCTTTGCCAGATGTGTGTAGGGTTGTAATGGTAAATTCCTGATAAATTTCCATGGGAAGTTAACCTTGGGAATTTGGGAATTATTCAAAATTGGAAACTCCATGGGAAGATTGTACTAAAATATATTTTCCCCAACTATATTTAACTTTCCTGTTAGGGCTAACCTTCAATTTAGTAAATTCCTGTTTTATTCCAATGGAAAGTTTCCAACTTTGAAAATTCCCAGATTTTTGGAATCCTAGATGTGTGTTACGGCATCACAAACACACAAGCTGACCAATCGCAGCCCTTGTAGTCTCCTAAATGTTCCTCTGAGTCACTGTAGCGCCATCGTGTCATGTTTCTGATACAGCCCTTTAACTCACAACTATAAATCCACCTTAAATCTAATTTACACAGCAGCACTGCTGTAAAAACATTAAATTCATCAATAAAAGAAGAAATAAATAATCCTAATTAATGTTGGAGTCAAGAACAGGAACATGAAAGGTAACTAAACCTGAGCTACAGCAGCTCTCACGCAGAGATCACTTAATTTTTTGAAGTAGTGTCAGAAAGGAGGACGCACGCACAGCAAAGCCGCCGTGTAAATAAGAAGAAACAGAGAACATGAAGCAGAAAAAAACAAAGTACCTTTTCTTTAACAAACTCACACTTGAGTTCGTAGGAGTCCTTGAAGCCGTGACCGTAGACCTGGACGGTGGAGCAGTCTCCCTGTCGGACGTCACACAGGCCCTCCTTCTCCAGCTCGGTGATCTCCGGGATCTGATCTTCACAACATCAAGAACAGAGAGTGTAGACGAACATGTTACACCTGAGGATTTACAGCACATCATACACACAGATATATCGGACCTCTCAGAGTGTGTGTTGTCGCCGTGTGTTTAGTATGTTACCAGAGAGCATGCTGCAGTCATATGACCCAAATCCCGGGAAGCAGACACACCCCCACTCCGAGCACTGTCCGTTCCAGTTGCACAGATTTGGACACTTGAGGACGGACAGAACATCCTGGTACTCCTCCTCTCTCCTCCTCTCCTCTAACAGCCTCCTCTCACACTCGTTTTCCAGCAGCGGTAACGTCGCATTCAGCCACGACAGCTCATCCTTCAGCTGCAGGTCGCTGACACACATCGCCACCACGTGGCTGGTTATTGACTCTTCTAACAGGCGCCTGCAGCCTAACGCTATGCTGGAGTTTGCCAAGGCCTGCTGACACTGAGTCCTGGCCTCCTGCTCCGTCAGTCCTGAAGGCGTGGGCCACGTGACGGAGGAGTCTGGCTGGACAGGAGCTTCATGGTCCTCAGGGAAAAAGTAGGAGAAGCCCTCGAGATCAGACTGGCTGAGGCTTTGGTGTGGAGAGTTTGAGACGTAACGGTGGGTCTGTCGCCGGCCTCTGCGTCTCTGAAGGTGAGCTGAGGTTGAAGCTCCGTCACTGGAGGCTCTGGAGGGGGAGCTTCGTTCACGTGTCTGAGCATCACCGCCTCGATCCTGGGTGTTTTGGCTGGACTGGCCTGGAGGAAGCGGCTGTCTTTCACTTCCTTCGCTTTTCACCTCCACTGAGCCGATGTACTCAGCTGTGACGTCCAGAGCGGGGATGACGCCGGGGAGATGCACGTTGATGTGATGAGAGCAGGAGGAGTCGGAGGAGGTGACGGGTTTGGATCGGGCTCTGGGAGATGCGAGGCGGGGCTCTGCCTGACAGTTACACTGCTTCCGGGGGCTCAGAGTAGTCAGATGGGATGGCATGGTGTCAAACAGGCTGCTGCCTGGAGGGAGTCTGAAAGAGCAAAGGAGACGATGAAGAGGCAACAGGGTCTGACGGGAGGGTCTTTAAATCTGGACCCCCAGAGTGGACATTGTTATCAGCAGTGCAACGTCCTGCAACTTCGTCTTTGGAGAAGATGCTTGACCTGAATGACCAGCAGCTGTACGAGCTGAAAGTCAGCGTACAACTTGTTAGAAGAAAACTGGCAAGTAACGTAACGTAAAAGTGAACGTGAAGTAACCACCCGTGCATGAACATAATGTATTAAGACACTCTAAAGAACACTGACCTCCACTCTGAGATGAAAGCGTGCAGATCCTCGAGTGTGGCGCCCCCTGCTGAGTGGAAGTCATTGTCTGACTGCCCGTCGAAGGTCCCGCACAGGCCCTCGGTGTGCCTCCGGTCTGAGCTGGGAGCTCTCAGGGTCAGACTCATTCCCCAGTTAGAGACGTCTGCACGGACAAACGCGCCCGACGAGAAGGTCATCTGTGGATCACAGGAAGAGCACGAGCTCCAGTACGAACTACGTTCATTCAGTAACCAGATGTTTAAAGTGTGTCTGCCTCGTCCTCTCTCACCGTGACTTTGCGTCCCTGGTAGGACTCGGTGATGCGGATGCCGCTCTTGCTCAGGTCTCTGTTCTTCACAGACAGGTGAGGTTTGGTTTCGCCCATCTCTCCGTTGCACATGTCAAAAGCGATCACGTCGCCGCCGTCCCTCGCCACAAAACCGCACACGCACGAGGCGGCGTGCACCACGCTGCCACACTCCCACTGACGGACGTGGACCTCAAACGGCCAGAAGCTGCTCTTATACAGGACGAAGGTGCCGATTTGGTAATTCTCATAGCGCCTGTAGGTAAATACACACAAATATTCAGGGAACTGTTGAGAAAAAAAGCCACATAAACACAATTAAATTAAAGTTTACGATCACATATTGTTTCCTGATTAACTGAAGAAGAGACTGAAGTACCTGCCATCAAATGTGATGATGTGAGGATCAGTGAAGGAGTAGCAGTAGGCCGAGGGGGCGTCCTTCACTGTTATCTGAAATGAGAGATCAGCTTAATTCATACTTTAAAAACATGTAAATTATCTAAAGTCAGCTTCATGTTTACCTCTGCGGGTTCTGGTGAATATCCGTTCCAGAGAAAATTCTGTGTTTTGATGGATTTAACGAAGATCTGAGTCGTCCTGTTGCCGTCCTTAAAAAAGTCTGTGACGGGGCTGAAGTGGATCAGAGCTCGGCTGCAGACGCCGTCCTGACACGGGCCCCGGGTCAGATCCAGCACACAGGAGGACAGAGACAGATCTGCACCCAATAGACCGTCATCTATAACAAGACAAGGAGTGAGGATTATCTACATGATGATAAAAGATGGTGCAGGTTAGACTGACAGCATCAGTGGACTTCTGGAAATCTGACATCTCCTCCGTAGCCCTCCTGTGCACTCTTCACCTTTACTGCTCGTGCTGAGCTGCAGGGACAGAGTGCAGCGCTCTGTAGAGGACGAGGACTCTTCCAGACATGGGACAGGAACTGTGCTCTCAGCCGCCAACTCATACAGCCGCCCATCCTCGGACACACTGCTCACCTCTGGTCTGAGCTGCACAGAACCGACCCAAACAGTTAGAAAACCGGTCAGCACTTTGTCGAGCGTTTGAGAGAGCATCTGAATTAAATACGCCGTAATCTGAGGAGATGTTTTTGAAATGTTTTGTTTCTAGTGAGTCTAAATCAGCCTTGTGAAGCAGGAGTTATAATCCTGTAACGTTTACACAGAAGTGCACAGATAAACGAGCTCTCTTTGCTGCAGGAAAAGACGACATAATAAATAAAACTTCAGGTTGTTGTGACGTACTCTAATCCCTGCAAAGAACTCCTGACTTTCCACTGAAGCACCGCGGACGTCGGGCGAGTCCAAGAAGAAACTGGAGCTGGAGCAGTAAATCTGAGAGAGAGAGAGATTTAGTTTTTAGAAAATAGTGAATTATGATGCTTGCATTGTAAAGAAAGAGAGAGAGGAAACATAAAGCACATCAAGGGAGAAATCCTGGAAGTATAAAAAGGTTTAATAGTTGATCAACACACACGAGCAGTGTGCGGTAAAACAATACGACATGTTGACAGGCTTCAATAATAGTTTAAGCCACTGTTGGATCAGACCAACAGCAAAATATTCAGTTTTCTCTCCAGACGTTCACATCCTGAGTATAACTTCACTTTTTAATTTTTTGGACGATTTTCTGCCACCTGTTGAAAAAACTTAAAAATATCAGAGTGTCTTTTTCTTCTTGGTTCGTCTGTTTTTATTACGTCATCTGCATCGTCACACCTTGTCCCCCAGACGGAGGTTGAATCCGTCCAGCTCGATGAAGGCGGAGGTCTGGATGGTGGTCTCCTGTTTGAGCTCCTCCTTTCTGCCCTCGGGTGAGAGGCGAGACCAGGCCACCACGTATCCCAGCGAGCTGTTGGAGCTGCTGCCAAAGCTGCACTTCAGGTAGACGGTGCTTCCCGTCACCTCGGCGAGGATCGCCGGTACAGACGGAGGAGGAGGCTGCTTTGCTGACGGGAGAGAAGCAAAAAGAGATGATGTACAGTGTTTGCAAATAGTTTTTTATCGTATTTTAGGTGGAGACACACCCACAAGCCTCCTTTTCAACCTCGGGTTAAACTATTTTAAATCTGCTTTTCAGGGAAATCTTAAGGCTACAGCTAACAATGATATTTTAGACAGTATTGTGCTGCTAACTGTGGCTATAGTTTGGAAAAGGCTGTTCAGTGGCCTTGTGCACGAAGCCAGGTCCATAAAGAAAAGAGCCCTGACCTCGATCCCAGGCAGCACCCCGGTCTGGTTTTGGATTGAGATGTTCAGCTATCACATGTGTGTTTAACATTTAGTGGTCTCTGTACTTCGTTCAGGTGTATTTCATTTATATTTCATCAGAGAGCCCCAGAAAGCTCTAACCCAGGTGATATACAGAACAAGGCTTTGTGGGCTTTTTATGTTCTGCTACAATTAGATTAACAATCATAAACACATCATTTACTAACATCTGGCTGGAGTTTGGTGCTAAATCTCATTCCAGGCAGTTTTAATGACAAAAAAGGTCTCAATCTAGGGATGAAATACAACAAGTACTTCTAAATAAACTCACATGAGCAGCACATAGTGATGCAGAAGGAGCAAACTGTAGCTGAGGAGCTTGAAAACAGAAACATGGGAATCAAACAAGTTAATGAACGTGTCCTGTGATTAAACCTCCGTCCAACTCTGCCAGCTTCCTAAAAACCTTCCCCTGGCGTGATTCACGATCTGGCCGGGAGGGCCGTCGCCATGGAGACGAGGCCCAGCGGACGCCGGGACACATGCTCAGCTCATTAAGAGGAGCGGCGAGGGGGCTGACGGTGCATTCCTGACCGCATGGCAACTCCCCGACCCCCCGATTGTTTTGGTGTTTGACCTAACATGAGGAGACAGGCGCGAGCGCTCAACACAGCGGCGGGACCCTCACCTCTACAAGTTCCAGCAACGTTAACCTCGTCAGGGCCGCAGGTCAGCGACGGCGTGGGTGAGGCGTCCAACGTCTCTGTTAGAGAGCAATAATGGAACTCAATTATTTATTAACATAATAAATTCTTCCAGGGCAGAGAAGAGACTCGAACTTGAGCTGCTCATCTCATTTTTCAGATCTTCCTGCCGTGACACACCCTGTGCACAGTATCCCATGCATCCCTGCGTAGGCTGCAGAAGGTAAACGTAGAAGTCCCCACAGTTGCGGACGGTGACCGGGATGCGGAACATGCAACAGTCTTTGCTGCTGCTGGGGAAGAACTGCCAGGCGGCGCAGGCCGTCAGCTGCCTGACCTCCAGAGGACCCGGCAGGGACTCACCATCACCCAGGGACAGCCACACGGGAGCCTGGGTCCCACAGTGGTTCACCTGGATGACAGAGGAGATTTTTATGATGTGATTTTTATGCATGTGCAAATTACAAAACCAGCAGCTGCTAATACGGCGTAAATTTGAATGTGAAAAGATGTTTGACAAAGCTACAGTTTGTCGCAGTTAATCCCCCTTTGAGAAAAATCCTTGGCCTGACAAATCTTGCCATTTATCCGCCATCATCATAAAGACATCGCCTTATTATGTAACACATGTTCACAGCGATCCCCTCTTCCTTCCTCCGCCCACTCCTGTGGTTATCCATCACCCGGGGAGAGCAGCGATGCCCTGGGAAGGCGGAGAGCGGCTGACACTTCAGATGGATCCCGCAGGCTCCTCACAGCAGGCCGCCCGCAGGAAATGAGACACATTCCAGCTCTCCTTGCACTCTCCTTCATAAATATGTACATGAACACACACACACACACACACACACACACTGAGAGCTGTGTGTGTACATGCGTGCATATGTATTCATGCTGGCACACTTTATTTACCGAGACGAAAAAACAAACAGGTGAGGACAGAGAGGCCACCTCAGAGTTTCTCCACACGCCGTCACAGATGGGGAGATTTAAAGACGGATGTGTTGATATTTGTAATTAAACATGATGATGCTGGACCTCACCACTCCCTAAATGCAGAGGTCATGAGAATTTTACGACATTGTGAAGGAACGCTGGGAACTTTTGGAAATCTGATTTTGAATTGTAAAATGAAATTTGACTGATTTTTTTAGGCAAAGAAATTGAGTTTGAGCTGATAAAATCTCTCTCCAAACAACTAATAAGGCAACTGTTGCACTTCGATTCAGAAGAAGGGTTAGAGACGAACCTGTAGCTAAAAGTTTGGCAGTTTGTAGACTGTCCAAGTACCAACCAACAAATGTGACATGACTATGAAGCAGGATGAGACAAAATATTACAGGATCATTCAAATTCATGTGGTATTGATGGTGTTAAATGTTTCTGTTTGAGAGGTTCCTCCTGCAGACCACTCGAGAAACCAGGGAGCTTGTGTGTACCACCAGTTGTACTTGTACCACAGTTTGAGAACCAATGTCTTAAAGCAAAGGAGTGGTGAGGTGAAGCTTTGCTGGTTGTGTATGTGAAGGAATAGTAATTTAGTTGCCTGACAAAGACTAAAAGCAGAGGAAGATTTTAAAATCCACCTACCACCCCAAGAAACATCATCTTGGATTTGCAAAATAGTTAGCTGTGCCGTAAAGAAGAGATGATTTTCAGTAAAAACAATCTTTTAAGGCATATTCTTCACAGTTCATATACTGTATGAGACTAACACACACAGTCAGATTCCACTAATAAATCCTCCTGTCTGTGTCTTTGCAAGATGTTTTACAAAATAAGACCATTTACCTCCACGCACTGGGTGGGCATGCTCGCCGGCTTGTCAAAAATCTGAAACTGGTACCAGCCTGGTGCGAGGGAGTGGTCGCAGATGAAGTCCTGCAGGGCCGACTGTTGCAGCCAGCTGGAGCTGAAGGTGGTGCTGCGGTAGGGGTTCTGCAGGATGGAGTGGCCGCCCTGGCGCACACTCTGGAGGGAGAACTGCAAGTGCAGCCAGAGAGACAACATAAGCACTGGATATACACCAAGACTGTCAGTACCGATGATCAAATATATGGAAGGCTTTCCGCAGGCCAAATAGTGAATTGTGGATGTCGTCTGTCCAGCTGGTCTGGATTCAAATTCAAATTCAGAGCTGATAAAAAGGTACGGCGCTGCTCAGTGTTGACGTCTGCACAGACCTTTTCATTCAGGCAATTTACATTTACTGAATAAAAGAATAAAAGAGATTATTTTGCGTAGAGAGCTATGAAAATGTGATTTTTTGTCTTTTAAACATCATTTAGAGGAATCAGGAAAGAGATTTAAACTGTTTTTAAGGTCAACACATGCCAACAACCAATGCTCACGATACCGTGTGCAAGTCCATCCAGCCGGAGAAGGGGACAACTTTAGCTACTTCTAAGAAACGTGGAGAAGGTAAGACGTAAACACGCATGGCTTCATCAGGGAGCCGTCATCTCCTGCCTCAACCAGAAGAACGTTTAAGACAACAGTGTCTGGGAGGAAGGCCCAAACATCCACAACTTTTACATGAATTGTAATATTATTCCATTTCTGTCGTGTTCTGTCAAGTAGACCCTCCCTAAATGTTACACCTTGGAGTTTTAAAGAAACCATCATGACGACCAGATTCAGACCTTCAAACACCAACACGAGGAATCCAGTTCCCGAAAAACAACCTCTCTGATAATGATGAAGACCTGCGCTGGAGCCAAACCTAACAGCATTATTATTAATGGAGTTTCCCAGCAGGATGTGACTGTTGATGTCCATATAGTCCATTTTAAGATATGGGTTCACATTAGGTGTAACAAAAGAGGGGAAGTAGTTGGTATTCATCAGCTTGTGGTAAAGAGCTGTTGGATACGTTATTCTGTTTGCTTCATTAATCCTGTTACAGAACCTTCAAAGAATCTCAAACTTTGAGGTCAAATGTGAATTTAAAGCAGGAGTGAAACGGTTTACTCGGGTCGTTCCAAAGTAAATCCTGAGTGCATTTCACAGAAGTAAAATCCAAATGAAAGACATCCTTTGCAAAGGAAGTCTTAAAACTGCTACAGGGAAAGGAAAGGTCAGGAGGTGAAAGGTTAAAGGCGGGCGCCCAAACACACTTTGAGTGTTTGCATCATTGGAACGACCTATAAAATAAAACAAGAACGTCGTACATCTGTGTACAGAACTTTAACCCAGGAAGATGTCAAAGGAACTTCTGGACAGGGCTGAAGAAACTGAGAATGGACAGCAGCTACAAGAATCAGGAACTTTAAGTAGAAATTAAACAGATGCTTTTAACTGGTTCCAAACATCATCATTTGAGATTTTCTTCAACCAGAAGGGGTCAAGATACCAGTCGAGGTAGATCATGGAAGGATCCAACAAACTTGGAGTTTTCAGGGCTCCAACGCACTTTGCCTGGTTGGTAATCTGGTTATGCTGATTATGCATTTTAAGTTTCTGCAAACAGCAACAGCAGCAGTTTGTTTGTTTGCTTCAGCGGAACAGAAGTTTTTGACTTGTCGAAGTACCGATAACGTAACTGATGATGGCCGTGTGTGTCTGCAAGCACAATACCAGGCCTTGGAACCAGTACGAAGAGATTTCATGATAAAGTCCACCAATGACTTTCTTGCTTTGACATGTCAGTGACAGCCCTGAAGAAGCTCTAAGAACCGACAAAGACAAAGACAGAAAGAGGATATAACTGTTCTGTCTCTTTGAAATGGACAGCTGATTTCCGGGAAAAGGAGACTTGTTGAGACTACGAACAATCTGCTCAGACAAATCTGATTTCATCACTATTTATGGATAAGATTTAAAACACATGAATGGTTCATGTGGTCACAACAAAACACTGAACGTCCAGAGGTTATCAGCTCTGTTTAAAGTCTGGATGACATCCTTGTTATATTTCATTGGTTTGTTTCCTCTGTAGCAGGTTTAGGACTTCCCTTCATTTACATTTTGTTTTAGTCATTTACATTCAGGATTTATCAGGAGTGATCTGCTTTAAATCCACATCAGTCTTCGGCTTTTCCAAAGAGGCAGACCAGTCTGTTTACAGACCTCTGAATCAGCAGCCCACATCTTATTTTAAACTCATTACTGAAGGGAAGACAGGTGACGGAGAGGCCTGTGACCATGTAGACGTTACAATATGAACATAAAGCCGCACGGCCACAAAAGAAAAAAGATCCGAGCTGTAACTAAGAGACACCGGCCTCGGCTTCAGCTGCAGTTTTCTGGCCCTGACCCCGAGAGGTCAAATGAAAGCTGATAGCATGACTGAGTCTGCCACGGCTTTCAGACAGATGAGCAGACCAGCCCGCCGAAGGAGATGACAGGAGCTGTCATCCTTCATTCTCAACACCTGGTCACTTCAGTCCTCATCAGCTGGAGGGGAACTCTCGAGAGTCCAGCAGCTCAGCCCGGAGCCAGAGACTCATGATAGTCAGTGTGCTGTCCATGACAGACACTCTGACCGTGAGACGTGGAGGTATGTGGCCTTGGATGACAGTTACATGATGGATGAGTTGGTTTGTCTTTAAACTAGCAGAGGAATCTGGAGATCTCACGGTGATTACATTTGTAAATTGTGATTTTTGTGAAATTCAAAGTCGAGCAAAGTTCAGTCTTACCTGTCTGTGCGTGCATCTGTGCGTGCATCGCGTTGGGCAGCAAAAACGCAACGCATGGAAGAAGTTTCAAAACTGTTTCAAGTCTCATCGTCCTGCAGCGTCCCAGCGCGCGACTTTACAAACCAAACAGCGCGAGCACCGAGCGCGAGCCTTGGCACCGTTGTTTTTCTGTTACCGAGAAAGTCCCCGCTGCTGTTTGTCTGCTCGGTGCAGCAGGAGCTGCAGCCGTCGTCTCCGTGAAACAAGCGAGGAGAAATCCTCCGCAGGAGGTGCTGCAGGTTCCGTCGGAGTCACTTGGAGTGGAGAGTCTGATCCGAGCGGCTGACCACAGACTGCTGCGGGCTGCAGCATCACAGTGCGTTAGGAGGGGCACCTTCTCATGACCCGGACCTCCACACCTCTGCACACATCTGCACACATCTGCGGCTGAGCTGCAGACAGTCACAGACACACAGCTCTCACTCTGAAAACTACGACCACTAACAGCAACATCAGATCTGCAGACCTCATCTCTGAAACAAGGAAAAAACATGTATTAATCTTCACAGAGCAAATTGTGCAATGCAACTATATATTTGCTGTACTGTACTTAAGTTGAGGTACTTGGAGCTTAACTTGTTGATACTACTAATCTACCCAATAATAAACAAAGTATAGCATAAGCTCATACATGTTTGCTGTTACTATCTATGATCTTTTACTTGCTTATGTAACACTTTGAATTCAGGTACTTTTACTTGTAATGGAGTATTTTTAGACTATGTGGAAATATAACATTGGACATGAGTGATCTTGTGGTTATGTAATGGCAAAACATACTTAAAGGTCCGGTGTGTAAGATCTAGGAAGATGGTGGAAATGTATTGTGTTTGTGTACAATCACCTGAAAATAAAACGTGTTTTGACTTTGTCTCGTTAAAATAAGAGCTTTTACATTTACAGAGGGAGCGGGTCCTCTTCCACTGAGGCGGCCATGTTGAATCATCATGTCTGTACAGTAGCCCAGAGAAGACAAACTTAATATTGGCTTTAAAGAGTGCCCCCACGTTAAAATGTCCAAATTCACAGCAGAAATAAACATGTTTACAGCCTGGTACAAAAAACAGTTTTGGTCTCTGTAGCTAATTTCCTGGTTCATGACAACTGTACTGAGGGTGAATTTATATACAACTCACCTGTTCACATTATATTAAGGCTTAAAGTTATGCTGCTTTGAACAACCAGGCGTCATTCAGCCCGCCTCAGGTGTGAAGATGATGCACATCTTTGCCGATTTTTAGATTATCCAGGAGGCAGAAGAGGCAGGACAGAGATTCACAACAGCTTTATTCTGTTATTGAAAACAACCATATCTTACTCTTATGAGTTTATGCAGAGAGGTGAACCATGGTGAAGCTCCTTAAACTTAAATTACTTTAGTTTTCTTCTGTTTTCTGTATCGCTTCTGCTGCCCGAACATCTGCAAAACCTGACGTACCCTCATCAGTCTGATTAGTCTAATACAGTCTGGATAAAGAGTCGACTTCAGTCTGTAAAACTGTCTGCACCAAAATTAGTTTTCTCCCTTTTGAAGGGGAAAGAAGCAGACTGATGGTCTAATCATGGAAGCTCACTACTGGCCAGCTAGTGATATTTCATTAGTCACCACTCCAAACCACTAAAACAGATGCTGCATTTTTCAGAGAGAGCGGCCTCAGCCAAAGAGTGGGATTTTTGGATAAGCCAGATATCACATTCACGTCTTTTTTTGTTTCCATTCTCACGCTTTAACTGCAGCCTCCATACTCGGATATAGAGTTTCACTGGCAGGAGCCGAGGAGCTGGAGCTGATTGTTCGGTCAAAGAGCTGAAAGTGATCTCTGCAGAGGAGGACATAAGAAACGGAGGAAGTGATGGCTCAGATTTAATTGTACAGAAACTGATTCTGGAGTAGAAGAAACAGGGAATAAAATATGTTATTTTGGTCTGTCAACTGGGATGAGATGGTCCAATTCCCCCTGGCAGGCTCCAAGTATATTACAAACAGGAATCCAGACTTTATTTCTGAGTTGCGTGTTGTGATTTAGAGCTACCGCAAATTTCTATTTTGATTATTTATAAATCTGCAGATTATTTTCATTTCATTTCTGCCTATAAAATGTAGTAAAATAATTGAAAAATGCCCACCTGTTCATCAGAGCTTGAGGCGACATCTTCAGATATCTTGTTTTGTTCGACCAAGAGTTCGCTACCTGACGAGATATTCAGTTTACAAAGGATGAAAAGCAGGAAATATTCACATTTTAGAAGTTGATACCTGGCATGTTTGCTTGAAAAGTGACTCAGAACATTCAGAATTTATTGAGATATCTACTAATTAGTTATCGGTTCATTATCTAACAGACTACATTGATTTTCCTGTCTGAGATCTGTCTCTGCTTGCCCGAAAGGGGAATTAACTGTGCTGTAGTTTCTCAGTTTCAGGCTGATTATTTTGCCAAGTATCAGCAGGAGGACTATTTTTTTTAAATAAAGTGGACAGTTTAAGTAAACTGTGAGGTTTCAATAAAGTCAGTAAGACAGTATTATGTGATTAATGATAAATAAACCTTTGGACGATTATTTCCGCAGGTCTGGAGAGAGAGAGAGAGAACCAATGGGAAGCTGACAGCTGTGCAGGTCGTAGACTGCTCCCGTTCTTCTCCCAGCGCAACATGGAGGTGCCTGACTGTCTTGTTGAGACGCTCGTCTGTTTGACTCCCAGGCAGAGGAGGGATATAACCCCTCCCTCGTAAATCTCCTGGACCATCAACCTGCTAAGAGCCTGGAATAGCCATCAGGTACTTTTCTTCCCGTCTGCTCATGACTCCTCTTATACAACCGGCAATTAAATCTCAATCGGCCTAACTGGATGGAAAACATGAATCTATGTCAAGTGAACATAAACATACTCGATGTGTATTAGTTTGTAGCATTTAAGTTAAATCCAGAGTGCAAAAAATGTGATGGCAGTGGTGGTAAATAAATGAGGGTAATTCCCTTGTTTAATACTTAAATCTACACACATGAGCTCATTTTGTGCAATTTTCTCTCATTATAATCAGCTTTGCATACGTGGGAATAATAGCAGCACCGTGGTGTCCCCTGGGAAACTACATATAATTACCTTTATCTGATAGGAGAACTGATTCTACAACGTAAAAGTCGTCAAGGAGAACACAAGCAGAACAGGAAAAGCTCGGGGAGAATGATTCAAGCGCAGATAAATAAGTCGTAAACTCTGAACATTACCATACAGTCTGAGTTTTAGCTCTTTGTCTTCCTCACTCCATCACCTGCAGGAAAAAAAAGAACATCAGCTGAAATGAATAATTCAACACCTGTACAAGACTAAATCAGCACTCTGATTTACAGCCCACCTGAGGCTGCTCGTGTTCAGTAAAGGGTGAAAGTACTTATTTAGTACTTGAGCACATTGGGATGATGGTGCTTCCCTACTGCCTTTGTTGGGCCCCCGTGGAGAAAATTTGGGCAACTCTATGTAATGATTCCTCAGCTTGTTTCTTGGCCAACTCGTACGTGATGTTTTGGCAACAAAAGTGATGGAAGATGTGCTCAAACTACCAGTGAAGATTCATTTGAATCATTTTGGTGGTCTGATGGAGAAAGCTGAAATCAAATGGATGGACCAAACGTGTTTCACCACCGCAGTTTCTCCTTCATTCTAGCAAAGACAGGGTAAAATCAGAAACAAATGACAATGTAACACAGATCTATGGCCATGTTTAACATGTTGGACCCCAAGGCCATCAAGATGCTCTGATTCCAGATCAGTTGAAGATGGATAGACATGAGAAAATAAGATAAAGGAGGGAGCATTAGCTGTCACAAAGTATAGCTGAAGTTGGTGAATAAAAAGTTATATGATCTCCAAAATTATTACAAGTCATCTCAAGGAGAACATGAATCTCTGGACCAAATGTTAACCTCATGGTGGTGCTAAAGGAGTAATCAGGGGATGACCAAACTCATTAGGGTTTTTCCTCTGTAATTTCCACTGATTTTGTAATCAGTTGGCACTGCAGAAGGAACTGCTTTGTGTTTAGTTACTGTAGAAGACAAATGTGACCTCAGAGCAGCTGGGTCATGACACTAGGCTATTTCTGCTTTCACCCCCGACATCCAGCCTCCCATCACATACCCCAAACCAGACTGACCACTCCACGTTCTGTACCAGCAATGCAAACAATGTCTGTACAGTCTCTGATCCACTAACTCCCCAAATCCTCCAGAAGACTGTAACAACAGGCATAAAAGAAGCTATAGTTTGAGTCTTAAAAGTTACAGAAAGTGAAACATAGCTAATGGCAAAGACACCAAAAGGTGATGTTGACACCTTGGTTGGTACCGTATGATGAGTTGTGCTTTTATTGGTTTATATGTTCTGTTTGTTTTGTTTTTTGGTATCATACTCTCTGGAAACAAGGACTCACTAACAGAAGCTGAAGTGGATGCAGGAGTTAAAGGAAATCCATGCACTGCAAAAGTAAAGAAAAAAATGGCACGTTAATCATAAAATGACACATCAAAACAACAAATGTAAAAGTTTTTGATTTATTTGTTTCATGATTTATGACAATTCATTGATTTACAGTCGTCTCCTCAGTCTGAGCCAAAATTAAAGTTAAAAAAAAGGGAAGAAAGAGCTTTTGATCTGCCTCAGTGACGGTGTTCAACAACAGTAAAAACAGATGGAAGTCATGACAAACATTCAGGCATTGGAATGGAATACATGAAAGTCCAAATGAGACCTCTGGTTTCCTCGGCTCGGTCTTTGATACTGTTTCGGCTTGTTTCTGTTCCTTCAGCCGTTACGTAGCCATAAGTCACAAGCTTCTGTGTGATACAGCATGATTTATCTGTGGTACTTTTCTCATGTTTAAACAATAACGCAATTAGGCTCCATCGTTTTGTCAGAGTGACATAGAGACGTCTCTGAGGCCACTGAAAGGCAGGGTCAAACTCAGCGTCTCAGGCTGTCACATCTGACAAAAGGCTCCTGTAATTGTTTCAGCCGAGCCACTGATTGCACGGTGGCTGTAAATGTCGCTGGATACAATGGCAGGAGTCTCTCAGACACAGAGCTGAGGGGCCAGAGGTCAGCAGGAGCCTCAGAAGGTGGCAGCGCCTGGTTTAACAGGGGCGGCGAGGTCAGCTCCTTCACAGGCGCTGTTTGGTCTCAGCTCGGGTTTCCTGTTGCCTTTGCCCCCTTGTGTCAGCTGTCCGAGTCGGCACGAACAAAGTGACTGCTGCAACAACTGTCTGAAACGGCCGCTGCATACAGATCAGTGTTTGCATGAGGAGAGCTCCTCTGCTTACTGTCTGGTGCTTGTAAATCAAAGCTATGACCTCTGATGTGTTTCTAATGATCACTCATGACCAATAAGTTTACCGATGAATCACCAGGAGCATTTCAGACGCGTTTTGCCTGCAAGACTTTGTTAACTTGCTCAGATTTCGTTCTTTTTCTGGTTTAAGTGCTTCTATCATGAGTAAGTAATTTTAAAAATCTGTACAGGGCGTTTTATTTTGAAAACCGACTGGATTCTCGATGCTGTTGCGGCCACAATCAGCTCCGACAGCTGTGGTACACCTGGAAAGCGTCACAGCAGTTAGTAATGCTGGTACTGCATCTATTTATTTTACTGTACTGCACTGTTGTACTGTGTTTGATATTTGATACATATTCATTTAACCTATTGCTAATTTAAAATAATGATTAGCACAGCTATAAACTTGATGACACATTGAAGTAAAGACTCTCTTTCTCGAGTGTGCTGAGTGTACACAAAATGACTTCCTTTTGCTACAAGCTCCTTTCCAGACTCTTCTTGGACATCTGTTGGAGGTTGAGTCAGTAAAAAAATCTCTTTAGTAGCGATTGGTAGACATTAAACAGCTTTCGCTTTCAATCTGGAAGAAGCATCATCTCTGCATGCCAAATCCTGACCTCTCTGTGGAGACTCTGTACATACTGTAAACATTCATGACGCTGGTAAAGTACAGGGGACAGTTTATTTCATACAGTACTTTAAAATTTAAAGTCATGTGTCCAACCTCTAACCTTTAGTCGTCTCTGTCTTGATGACAGCCTTTCACCTCTCACTCAATTTGACTTTTGTTGCCATGTTCTGCCGTCTCAGCCTCAGTCTGACCAAAGAACCAAATTACAGAGAGGAAATCACTGTGGTGTGTCTTCTGTTAAAAGAATTAAAGTTGCACCTCAGACCATCAATGCATGATGATCTGCTCTGACTGCCACCACCTGAATGAAATACTGCCATCTAATGGTAATATCCTCACATTGCCAACTCATATACAGTTGTTACTTGTGAGGATGTTATACAAACTGTTACTGAGCTACTTGTACTTTATTTTATTTGACAGTTATTATTAGCAGCTACTCTGGTTAGGATTTTATGGGATGATATGGCTAGTGCTTTACAATCTTTTAGATTTGTGACTGCATGCTGTGAAAAGCAGCATGTAGTCTGGACCTCTTGTCATGGTTCACATATTCATGAGTTTGTGTGCAGTTTCACCAAAAGAATGACTTCCCCTCTAAACTTCTTAGATGGTTTCATTTAAATAATTCATGTAAATAGGCCACAGTATCTGTTATTTCACAAAAAGGGTGAATATAAACTGGGTTTCAGATCTTTGTTTGTTTTTTCGTTCTTTCCCACCCCATTAATCATCCCACGCCACCTCAGACTTATCTGATGATCATTTGAAGGGGCTTCACCCTGAGGCTGGGAACCACTGCACTAAATTAGATAACTGTATATAAATAGGTAAAACTAATTATAATTTTCCTGCTGAACAAGTACTTTTACTGTTGATACTTTAAGTACATTTTGCTCATAATACTTCTGCATTTTTACACAAGTAGTACTGTGAATGAAAGACTTGTAATGGAATATATTTACATTAATATAGTGACGGCTAAATTAAAGGATCTAAGTAATTTCTTTTAAATGTGCTGCTCCCTCCATCCTCCTGTAACAATGTACAGAAGGACTGAGATTACGTCTGATGAATTTAAATAAACTTTAAAGGATCTGGTAAATACAACTTTTGGTTGATCTGAATTTATTATTTTGATTTTATTTTGATAGTTTTAGAGACTCGTACTGTCTGTGGATCTTCTCTGGATATTGCCCGTACTCATGACAGTTGTCTGTGAATGTTTGGATGCTTCTAACAATGAACAATGTCCATCAGTATGTGATTAAGTGCATTGGTACGGATGATGCCGTGCTTTCTTCTATTCAGAGGACTTTGTTTGCACCGTTGCTAAGTTCCTGTTTTTGTTGAATGTCCCGAGCTCGGCCCACTTAACTTAATTCTTCTTGTTAAGAGAGCTAAAGCGGCTCGTTACCAAGCAGCACTTTTTATGTGTTGTGTCTGTAATCAATGCTTTGTGCCACTGTCTTTCTCCTGGGACTACCACTGTGTTCCTGACATAAGAACTAACAGTTCATCCTCAAACTCTGTGGATTTAAATGTGATCATCTAGAAGTGAGAGGTCAGGAGATATTCAAGGTAAGCAGAAACCTTACTTTTTAAAATGGCTCCGTATAGTTTGATGCATCCTCTGTCCTGCGTCTGCTTTGAGGAGAAAATCAAATTCTCTGCAAGTCAGAATCTCTCTTTAGCAAGAAGCAAATGGTTCACACTCCCTAAGATCGAGAGCCACATCGACGTGTGGAACATCAAGCCTCCAGATTTCTCTATTAAACTGTACAGATCGGTGTCAGATCCTCAAAAGAAAGAAAGAAGGACACATTCAAACATACCTGAACCTCAACACGGTCAAACAAAGAGGAGACCTGGAACATTTCTGCCAAAGGTTTTACATGAGAGTTACCAGAGATCAGAAGATCCTCCAAAGTTCATTGCATCATACAGGCCTCCTGACACGCTGCAAACTGACCTGATGTTTGTCAAGGCTGGGAAAGTATCCCACTGGGCCTTACAAGAACCCCAAACCACATGATTTCAGACCGGTAAGTACTTCATTCCTTCTTCTTGATGTTTACTGTAAACACACAGAGTGAATACGAGAAATTCAAGCAGAATCATACTTGGTTTAACTTGAGTGCAGCACATTACTCTGGAGTCTGTGATGTTTGATTTGACCACAAGATGGCAACATACACAAAAGTAAAAAAACTGCATTTAACTTTTGGCTTTTTACCACTTTTGCCCTCAGCTTGATGAGGACCTTCCAGACATCATTACTACGTATGAGAGAGACCCTGGAAACCTGAAATTAAAATTAAAGCACATGGACATTAGTGAGTGCATTAACTTCCCCCTTCCCTCTGACAGATTTTGACTTGTAAAGACTTAGAAGTACAGATCATCATATAAAAGCCTCATCACCATCATACAGAATAACTAACTAGGAATGATACTTTCCTTTCCAGTTCGGACCTCCAGATCAGAGTTAAACTTCAGTTCAAGGGACACCAAGAAAATGATGGACACCTTTAAACCTGCAGAGCCACAATGGGACGCGAGGCTCATACTCCCTCCGTCGCTCTGGCCTCCAAAATCAGCGTCCTACACCGTCAGTAGTGTTCTGGCATCACATCTCAACATGTTACATTTATCTGACAGCTAGTCATCACAGCATAATGTGGTCAGAGATGCTTTTTAAACTGTACAGGAGTAATAAGTGAAAACAAACAAGGATCTACGTGTAGTGTAAATAATTACTCCACTTAACAAACAATGTGGTTTCTGGTTTGACGTCATCTGACTGAAGTTACCTGTTACATTTCACATTACTTGTTACCCTAACAAACGGGGACGTTTACAACAGTTTTCCTGTCTGTTTCACAGAGACACAGACGAAGAAGAGGAGCGCACAGCGCGTTCTTGGACCGCGTGGAGGAGAAACTCTCGAGATCGTGGAAAAACAGATCCTGACTCTCTCATTTTTACATGTGCATATTTGTCTTTCTTTAAACAGTGTAATGTGGAAAATTAAACACTTGAATAAGTAAACACTTAAAGCTAACAGACTGCACTCACAGAGAGGAGATGTTATGAACACGTGATGGCAAAAGACAAAGTTCTAGTTCAGAAGACCACTTCAGTGATAATACATGGTTTTACTCTATTTGCTATGATTCAGATCTACTTAATATTAAAGCATAAATTATGTACAGACATTTTTTAGTATAATTAGTGTTGATGTGTTTCTACCATCAGCAAAGTGGTAACAAGGTTCGTATTAACTTTAGCTTAAATGAAATACATCACGTCTACTGTCAGTGGCAGTATTGTTATAACACAGCCAACGGTAGAAAGTAACTTGATTTTCACTTCTCTCTAACGCTGTTAATCAGCTCACAACCGCTCTGGTTTATCCCGTGACCCTTTGGAGGGGTTTGGACCACAGGTTGGGATGTTCTGGGCTACACTTGATAACTATATGAAGTAGTTAAAACTAGCTACAGCAGTAATAATAAGATAAAACAAAAGATAATATCACAGTCATGGGGTCATTCTTTACAGAACGAGTACTTTTACTGCCTTTAAACTACATTTACCTAATGAGACTTCTGTACTTTCACTGAAGTAAGATGACTTTTACTTGTAATAGAATACTTTCACTTTTAAGTAAAGGATCTGAATACGTCGTCCACACAGATCTGACGTCCTTAGTGGTTCTTATGGCGAGCTTATGGCAGATGCAGTGACTGTGGTGTCATGAAGGTCATCGCAGCACATCATAAAGCCCACTGGTCCACAGACAGCTGCTCGTTTGGCACTCCAAGAATCATAAACACGAGAAGCCTGCACATGTTCGAAGCATATCTCAAAGAGCTGCACATGCGTGTTTAATGAGTCATCTGTGCATAACTCGCAGACTAAATATAAAATGAAAAGAATATCATGTCACTGCATTAAACACATGACCAACAGGCTGCCATAGTGGGGGGTTTTAAGCTTACTGCAACATGGTTAATACTTTACTATTTACTAATGTCATTGTTCTTTACGGAGCTGTGAAAAAGTTATCAAAGACACTTATTACTACATACTGTTAATATATATACATATACACAATATCTGATGTATGTATGGGTAGAAGGAAAAATGGAAGCTGAAAATGGTTGGTGACCATCAGTGATTGTTGAAACCTGAGAAAATAGACACACAGACTTTATTAACACTATCTAAAAAACAGGTTGGCTGATCATTATTGACTTTTATTGTGATTTTATTGTATGACTGTGCTGTGTTTTGTGTGTATTTGATGTTGAGTTTTGTGTATTTGTATGAAAACCCATCATGGGAGAGAAACTGAAATTTGCCTGGGTGGAGGAAAATCTATATGCACATCTATAAGTACATTATTTTTGGATTTATAGATTACATGTAGCACAAGAACGTGGCTGTAAATGGATCATGAATCAAATCTAGAGTTGATTATTGAGTCACTGTTCGGGTGTTATGTTGTTTTATGTTGGGTTTTATGTATTTATATAAAACGCTGTCTAGAGACAGCAATAATAACCCAGTTTACACTGCAACCAGCAGGCTTCTACATGAGACGGTGGCTGTAAATGGATCGCGAATAGTATCTCTGATGATTATATTGTGTCATTGTTTGTGTTTTGTTTATGATTTATGGACCGCAAGCATGCTTACCCTATAAACGCTGAGAAAAAAAACGTTATTTCATTTTGCCATTGTAAAACAGAAGCTTAATTAAAAGGATGTGAGCACTTCTGACCTATATTTTGAGTTATTTTTCCACAAACTAAGACAAACCACAGTGACCTGGAATGGTTCGCACAGACAGACAGAGCTTGTATGAAAGCCTGATGGCTGGAAGGCCACTTACTGTTTGTTATCCTTCATGCATGATGGGCTGCAGCCAGGCTGCAGTCGGTCGGTCAGCGTGGAGCTCTTCCTGCTCTGCGACCAATCAGTTCAAACAAAAACACGCGGACGAACGAGGGGGGGCGGTGTCTACACACACACACACACACACACACACAGTCTCTGTCCCCTTAAACACACACAGACAGACACTCACACACGGGCTGAAAAGGGAAAACACGCTGACTCGCCGTCCTGAACCAACGGTACGTTTGGATTTGAAATTCTGCTTTTAACGGTTACTAACGGCTAATAGCTTAGCTCTGCTTTAATATACGCGCTGTGCTATCTGTGCTCGCTAAATGTCCGTTTATTGTTCAAAATGTGCCATAAAACACCGAGAATGGAGAGAATCTCCTCTTATTGGAGACGAACTGGCTTGAATTGTATCTAAAAACGCGTTATTTTTTACTCTTTAGCGACGTTTTGCGTCAAACGTCTTGCAACTTAGTGGAAATATACGTTTGTTAAACGTAAAAAGTACATTTTCGACCTATTCTAACGCGTAAATGTACAACTTTTTAAATTAAATGTACCTTCGTGGCCTCTTTTAACAAAACTTACCTTTTTAAACTCGTCAATTTCAATCAGTTTGCCGTTAAATATTAAAAAGTAAAGATGGTATGACAGACAAGACCGAGCAACAGGTGATCTTGGTTCCCGGGCAGAGGCGTGATTGACAGGCGCGTTTAGCCAATCAGGTGTCAGAGAGGGGAGCCGACGCACCAATCGCGTTCGTCCGCAGTGCTCCGTGTGGGCGTCGATCCAGGCTGACAGCAGTGTCATCGGCGGTAGCTCCACACACTGGGACACCGAGGACAAGGCAGGCAGGCAGGGTGTCTCCGCTGCTGGGGAAGAGATTTTCGGGTCGTCGTCGATGCTGCTTGTCGATACAGGAAAGGTGGAAATACGGCTGATATTTTAAAGGCAGCGTAGGAGCTGGAGAGGACCGCAGAGAGGATTTAGACTGAGTGTTTTCTATACAGATGGCTCAGACTGGTAGGTAACCTATGTTAGACTGAATGCATGTGTTCACCTGCCGTGCAAATCCTATGCAAAATTGGTGCAATCTCATATTTATACAGATAAAACACATTGCAGCTAAACTCTATTTTAAATCGATTTAAAGGTGCATATCATCCCAAAATAACATTAAACTAGTAGACAGACATCTATAGGAATGTTACAGTGATATCATATGCGGTGATTCGGGTAAACAGCACATTAAGGTGTGACTTTGAGCATGAAATGAAGCCAATCTCTGTCACACCTGTGCAATATATCAATATAACAGCACTGTGATGTCAGACTAGATGTGGTATATTGCTCAAAAGTCATTTCCTAGTCATAAAGCATGTTTTTACCATAAGTGAGGCCCAATGTGGACTTTGACTGACCCTTATCTGTTTGGTCATCATCCATTTTAATATTTAACGTGGAAATCTTCTGATAAGAGTCAGAAAATGTCAGCAATATATTCGTAATAGTCAAAAATACTGTGATATTCATGTGTTTGGATGCTGATGTAATCACAAGTTTCGTTTCACTTGCTCCCTTTGCAGTTACAGATTATGCGATAGACACCTGTCACGTTACACACAGTGATTTTTATCCACTGTTAATAGAAACAATGCAGCTGTAATCATCTTACAAACTAAAAAAATGGAAATTCATATGGACCCCTGCTCAAATGAATACACCGCAGCCGTGCTGTGGTCTGGTATGGCCACTAGCTTGTGGTGGCTTATGTTGGTAAACTTTAGATTAGAGCCCAATTTAGGCCAAGAAAGAAACTTATTTTTTCAAAGGACAAAGTTGCTTTGGGTCTATTAATTTTATTGTATTTATTGGCTTTAATGTATAATTATTAAATTCAGTGAAGTTTGCTGTTTCGGTGTCCAACGAATTGTTGTTAATTTGTTAAATATCTTACTTCTGTTACATATCTTTTTAATAATTATGTTATCTTAACTCCCATGGCAAAATATGTGCATTAATATCGACCGATACATCGATTTAGGAATGTTTGACTCTATCAGCCCCCAAAAATCCAGTAAAAATCATGGATATAGATATAGATAGATATGTTGTTATAGCTCATACAGATCACCAAAAAAAGCAACAGATTTGACTGAATCTTGGGAAATGTAGGGAAATTTAATATCCCATTATCCTGTAATTGCTACTTGTGGCCACAGCAGGCTGTTCAGTCAGAGTTACATAATCTTGGTTTAAGTGTTGTTGCCTCTCTAAGCCTGTGTTTCACCAACAATAATGTGCTTTCAGGTAACCTCTGTAGCCATTTTGGAATATCAGCAGCTCTGAGGATTACTGCCGGACGACTGGATCAAATCTCCTGAACTGCCAATCCTTCCTCATGAGGAAAGATGGGGAACGGATTGTCAGAGCAACCTAGCCTCCTCTCGAGCATCCCGTTCTTTCAGTCGTTTCACATCGCCATCCTCGGGTTGGACTCCGCTGGGAAGACCACCGTTCTGTACAGACTGCAGTTCAATGAGTTCGTGAACACGGTGCCCACCAAAGGTTTCAATGCAGAGAAGGTCAAACTGTCTCTCGGAGGCCACAGGACTGGGACATTCCACTTCTGGGACGTAGGCGGCCAGGAGAAGCTTCGCCCGCTGTGGAAGTCGTACACGCGATGCACAGACGGCATCATATTCGTGGTGGACTCCGTGGACGCGGAGCGCATGGAGGAGGCCAAAACGGAGCTCCATAAAATTGCCAAGACATCCGAGAACCAGGGGGTGCCCCTGCTGGTGGTAGCCAACAAACAGGACTTGAGGCACTCACTGGGACTCGCCGAGATCGAAAAATTGCTGGCGTTGAAGGAACTGGGCCCCGCAACGCCGTGGCACCTGCAGCCAGCCTGCGCCATCATAGGAGACGGACTCAGGGACGGCCTGGAGAGACTCCACGACATGATCCTTAAACGGAGAAAGGCTCTCCGGCAGCAGAAGAAAAAGAGATAAACTCGTCAGACTTGTCCTGCTGTTATATGTGAAGGAAACAAAGGATAATTTCTCCCCGCCGGTGGATCAGGTCCAGATTCAACATACTGAGTTTTATCAGTCCACAATTGAGATTTTAGGATTCCCGATCTTGTGATGAAGCTGTTCAGGAAGTGACACATGAAAGGAATACAGTATGAAGATGAGAAAGTTGCAGACATGTGTGGATGTGCTATAAAGAGTTTAAAAGGATTTAAAAAGCACTGAGGGTTCGGGGTCTGGATGGGTGATAGAAGTTAAGGATACTGTATGTTTCATGAATGGCTAGAGGCTGTTCCAAACGATATTACCAAAAATAATTTAAGAAAAGTCTTTTACGAGTTGAAGAGATATTTGGTAAATGATTAAACATTGTTACACCAGAGGGGCGATGAAATATACATCCCTTTTCTATGTTATTATACCATGTTCTTTTTTCTTTTTTTACACTGGACTTCCTTTGTTAAAGAAAAAGTATTACCATGCATATTATCGATTTGTTTGCCGGCTTGTATCACTCTTTTTTTTTTTAAGAAAGCACTTTAGATTATCACTTCATATGAAGTTTACAGTTTTTAAATAGATCTTATTGTGATGAAAATGTTTGGGGCAAAATACAACAGACGCTACTGTAGTTGTAGACCGGGTTATGTTTTGCTTAATAAAAGATATTTAGAGCAACTTCAACGCTCGTATGGAGGCTGTTATTATGTCCACATTGTTATCCAAGAGAGTGTAACCTTCAATTCTTTCGGGGGTGATAGTAGGCTTGAGTGTGGTAGCTTATTCGAGGGTGATTATTGACAGAAAGCAGTATGTGAAAACAGTGTGTCCCTTTTAGCAAGGCACTAACTGAACCGCCAGTTCTTCCCAGTGGAGTTGCTGCAGGATAAATAGACCTGCTTGTGCTGTCACATGGTGAACGTCTGAAAAACAAAATACATGCTCATGTCTACCTACTCTGTAATTATCTCTTTGGAGAGAAAAGGAAAGGAAAACATTGGTTGCACAATGATTGTGTCACAATGATTGTGTCGACACACCCAAAACTTTAAGGTCCGTTTAAAAGGAAAAAAAAAAGTTTTCCCACTGCAGTGTCAATAAGTGTTCAGAGATGCACCGATGTGTCGCAGCACGTCCTCGGGGACTTGAAAATGTTGTCAGGTCGGTCTAGAGGAGGCCAGACAAACCCTGCACGACAGGCTGGGGCAGGGTCTTTAAGTGCTGTGCTGTTGAGTATTTATGGCTCGCGGATACGTAGCCCCCTCAGTGTATTAACGCCATTTGCTCTCTCATTCCTTTTCGAACAATTAATGACTGCAACAGGACGACAGCGCAGCGGCGGCAGCAGCTGGCTTCTCTAAAATAACCGCGCGATGCGAGATTGGTATTTTGCACCACTCATAGGCTGAATCACTAAACATCCATTCTCACCATATAAATATCTGTTCCGGTTAGATGCGATAATCATGACCGTGATGGGTGGTTTTGGTGATGTGTCAGGGCGTGCATTGCATTTAAAAATAGACCCCAAAAAAAATGGATGATTTTGTTTTTATGGGCTACAGCTAACTGAAGTCAATAAACGACACACTTGGCTGGATTTGAACCCAGATTGTTGGTTGCCAGCTTCCGCAGAATGCCCCATATTTGTCAAAATTATGATTAATTATGTTTTTGTGTCACGGGTGGTGGTGGTGGTGGGGGGGGGAACCAGGTGCCTCTTCCTTGCTTGTTTGCCAAGGAAGGAAACTCAAAAAACACTTTTCCTGATTCTACTACCTTATCTCTGCAAGCCATGTCAGCTTTCAGTGTGTGTAAGTCAATTCATGTGTCCTGCTTCCTCCTCCTCCGTCCTCCTGCAGACTAAAGGACATTTCTTTTTGATCTCCTGGAGCACTCACCAGGGGATTACCACTCAAATGAAAAATCCCATTACCTGTCTCGTGCTTTATTTTTGCTGACTTGGTTTAACATGGACTGCTATAATCATTTTACTTGATCATATACAGTATGTAATATAATTATCCAGGCTCCCTCCTATACTTTAGCTTTTATCTGTTCTTGTAAAGTCTTCAGTGAAAGGTGGATTAGGGTGAATAAATCTCTTGTCCGGGGGCGATCCATTAACCCGTTAACCTCACATGGTGCGCTTGGCACAAAAAAGCTCCAGCCAACATTTAAAAAAAAAAAAAAAAGTCTTGTTTGGAGTAGCTCATCCATACAAGAATCCCCACCCATTATGGCTCTGACACTGTACTGAGCCGTCTCAGCTGCTCTCCCCGAGAGGACGCCTAAGGCTTGATCGAGTTTGACGCTGATGAATGCTGTACAAAATGTTCTGCTGTATGTGTGTGTGTTTGTGTGTGTTGGGTGTAAAGCGATGAGATTTTTCTACAGCATATGACGGAGCTGCAAACCGAGAGGAACGGCTGGTTTCAAAAAGGATTTCTCAGTGCTGTAAATTCTTTTAATGATATCTTCGATGTGGACACACCCGTGAAACACTCAACATGGGAACACAAGTCATGACGGATGCGTGAATTAACAAATCTATAGAGTTATCTGTGTTCATTTCACTTCCTTATTTCAACTTAAATTTGGGAAAACATGTTTTTGCAGTTTGACACTGTAAAAACTACAGTACCCATGAGCCTCAGCTACTGTTGCCATGGAAGCTGGTTACAAGCTGGAGCAAGTTCAGAACGCTTGAGGGCAAAACACCAAACCAGTTGGTGCATTCAGTTCAACACTGGGTCAAGAGCTGTAATCTTAAACTTTAACTCATTGATGTTAATGCACATAAAGGAATTTAAATTGTTTGATAGGGTGTTTCCCATAATTGCATCATGGGAGTTGTAGTTTGAAATTAAAAACTAACTAAAAATTAAAACATCAGTTTTCATAACTAAAGTACTAATTTTAGTAGAGGTAAAGTGAGCACACGAGAAATATAAAGTATGTCAGGGGTCCACTTGAGAGAAAATCAATGAGGTTTGCTAGAATACAAAACAATACAAGGCTATTCATTAGATTCAGACACAAAACCTGGTGATTAAGTGGAGTTTTTAAAAGGACAAACATGCTTTGTACTGCCGATTCATGTTCATCCAAACCTGGGAAGCTCTCCAACTGCTAATTACTGAATATTGTCTGAACAAAAAAATGAATGGGACTTTTAATTCATGAACCCTGAATGCCCAAAATACTTGAAATACCCACTCCCACTTCACTACTCTATAGAAACTCTCTCAATACATGCACCTTTTCAGCTAAACTGATGCCACGGATATCTTTTATGAATACGGAACAAATATATACATATAAGTATAATATAAGAAGTAATATTATGTCTGTTAGCAATCACTTTGAAAAAAGGCATTCAGCAGTTTTTGGATATGATGCTGAAGATAATGAATGAATAAAATGGATGCTAATGGATGAATGCTAATAGGTAAAGACCTCAGACTGTAAAAACAGCCAATAGGAAAACAGTTCTCATATTAAGGAGCATGTAAACCAGAAAAAATACCAAATCAGATGAAGTTAATAAAGTCTGACAGGCAAAATGCTTCCGGTGGGGTTTGAAGTCGCGTGGACAACGAACCAAAACAGCATTGCGGCCGCGATGGTGATGCTGTGATTCAGCCGTTTGCCACAGAGGTGTCTAATATAGAGCTGCAGCTGTTGAATACTACAAAATAATTTGTACTTGCATTGAGAAAGAACCTTGACATGCTTTCAATAGAAATTTAAACGACCCTCGCTGTAAAATAAGGTCAACGGAAGTGCGAGACGAGAGAAAGACGTTAACGTGGGTGCATCGATGGGTTTGTACTGGATGTGTGAGACAATGTGTAAATTCCTGTGTTGACCTTGACATGCTGTTAACACGCTGCACATGCATGCTCAGACTTCTTTTGACATGTTCTGTTGTGATGCTGTTGGTAGAAGGAGGTCCTCGCATACCACAAAGCTTCTTTTTGTCTCGGCCATGACAGAGTAATGTTTGTGTCAAACTGCACGGCTTCACTTTCCTTTAAATCCACCTCCAGAGGGTTTTTTTTTTATTCTGCTGAGTTTTGAAGATTTATCCCATTGTGTACTTAAAAAGGGGACACTGCAATATATGCATACGCCTTAGCCTGCTTATTATGCAAGGTTATCATGACGGGATTCATTTTTCTTCCCCCAGTCTATTGAGAGCGAGTGGCCTATTTACATGTGAATTCCTCCCGTAGCCCTGCAGCCTCGCTCAAAGTAGCGAACGGGGCCACCTGCAAGGGGAGACGTGGGAGGAGGAGGAGGAGGAGGGAGACGCTGTTTGAGGAGCTAGAGAAGTGCCCTCCTGTTTTCTTTGGTGCAGAGAAGAGAAGCTGGTTTTATTAATCCTTAGGATCCATGGAGACAGAGAGTGAGCTGTGGCGAAACGAACACAGGCAACATTTTGAACAATGTTTGAACGGTTATTCCTCAAAGATATTGCTGATTTTTCATATCCTGGCCTGGAAGTTAGAAACAAACAAGCAGAAGAGTCTACGTTAAAAGAACAACCTCCTAATCCCATTCCCATCCCAACGTTCTGCAACCAACAACCCGGCAGTCACACCCATTTTATGCAGCACTTGCCAAGGTGTGAGGACTTCAGTTAGTTTTGGTTGGTACTGCATCACAATGGATGCCTTTGAGGAGGAGGCTGCTTGAATGTGTGCACCGTTAAAGGCGTTAGTATACTTGAAACCAACCTGTGTTTGACCACCTCTGAAGGCTAAAGGGTTTACAGCACTTCTGAACGGCCACACTCAAAGGTGGGGTGAAAAGCTGGCCAATAAAAGCCTTCAGATGGCCCAGGGTATTCATGGTGGGTAATATGATATCCTTATACTGCACAGAAGTTACAGGGAGGAGGTTGGAGCAGGTGGCTTTGTGTACAAAGCACAGAACCAGGACACCAGAGATGGGGGTTCACGTCTGACATC
The DNA here is from genome assembly GCA_014281875.1 of Nibea albiflora. NCBI lineage: Eukaryota > Metazoa > Chordata > Actinopteri > Sciaenidae > Nibea > Nibea albiflora. Next base: position 23,404,418 of record CM024804.1, on the reverse strand, counting down.
TCGAGGGTTGTTTGGTTTAGGCTAGTCTCCCGATGAAGATCAGAGGAGGCCTCAGTACCTTCCTGGACAGCCACTAACAAACACATGGCCCTTACTTCAACCTCCTTACCCTGTCCCAAGCAATGTCTTACTGTACATAGTTTCCAATCACTCTCACTCTCTCACCCTTATTCACTGTCTATGCCTCTCAACCACTGCTCCCTCTCCATCCATCAGACACAAACCAAATGAAACTTCTGTCTCTATTTTGCACCATAAATTATGAGTCAGTTTAGTTTAGTGCATGAATCCACTTAGATAGTCTCAGATAGTTACAGAGACATTTCCGGCCGACTGTGGAGGTTTGACTGGCCTGCATCTGAGTGTCTAATTGGTGGCCGGAGAAAGTTGAATCTGGCTCAACTTCTACTACATTTTTTGGTACACTTTATTAGAGATACATTAGTGTTTCAGTCCTGGACCTCCATCAGGCATCAAATGAAACCGTTCTTTAACTTAAGCCATCTCTACATACAGTATAGGTAACTGTGGGTCGTATAATTGCTCACTCATGACCTGCAATGTCTGTTTTATGTTTCTGTTCACAGTTTGGATTTTCACTTGTAAAGTCAGTTAAAACCTTAAAAGATAGTGTATCAAAGCACCAGTGCAACACTTTCAGTGTAAATATCAGACAAAATGAGGACTATTGTAAATAATACAAATAATCTGCACCAAAATCTGTCAGACTGTAAGTTTTACATCAGCAGTCACTTGGACACCACGCACGGCAAAATGCTGTTTTATCCGAACAGTTTAAACTGTTTGGCATCTCTCTCAGTGTTTTCTGCCATGGATGGGCGACAGCGCTCATGCAGTGACATTCCTCGGCTCAGCCTGTGTGAAAGCCTCATTGTGGAGGTGATGATTGCTCTTTCACCTCTCACTCTCTGAGTGACTGTCGGCAGCTGGAATGGGAATAGGGGGAAATCTGTATATGTGCGTGGGTGCTTGCACACGATGATGGGCAAATGACTTTTTCATTCTATCTACCAATTTTGAACCTTGAACCTTTGGCTACATAGCTACACCCACTCAACATCCATAACGCCCATGTCCAGACACAAATCTGGCCCACAAAGAGCTGTGTCCCCCCTCCAGTCTGGGTATTGTGAGGCACAAGCCTGTGAAATCTGTCTTTGGTCTTGTTTAGGCATGAGGGATTACGGTGGCTTTAGGCTGCGCTCTCCAAAGCTTTATGTTCGCATACTGACTGATGGGGAAATTCATGGTGAGCAGAGGACTCAGTGGAGTTTCACCAATCGACAGATGAGAGGCCCCAAATTTGTTGAAAGATTTAGGATCCCAAGATTCAGTGCTTTGTGGAACCAGCAAGTGTTAAAAACACAATTTACAAGTAGGAAACCACAAACCTCTTAAGACAGAAAGCTTTAACAGAAACGCTCAAATATTTAGTCGTTTAGTGGTTGAAATGTTGTAATGATGGGAAAAAAGTAGTACTACTCCACATACTACAGTACAGTGTACTGTGAGGGACTGGGTGGTGCAGTGTGGGACACTGGACACAGTTTTATAATTATATTTTGGCAGTCAAATGTTGGTGCTAATACTCTGCTTGGTTGCAGTACGGCAAAGAAAAGGAAGTGGTAAAGTGTTGTTATTTTTGTTAGTGAAGCCAATGCATGCAATGCAAGTGCCACAATCTGCAGTTCCTCAAACGTCCACTTGAGGCTGGCTCCAGAAATGAGTCGGTCTCCATAAGTCCCCATGTTAAATGTCCAACTTCACAGCAGAAATAAACATGTTTACAGCCTGGTACAAAAAACAGCCTACGCTATCCAGTCTTTAGATTGCCAGTGGTTTTGAACTTAGAACTAAAAGATAAAATGGAAAATAATAGTTACAGCGTGGTCATGGTCAGGTCTTTAGTTCAAATATGGAAGCATCAACATTGTTTTAACAGGAAAAGATGTTCCTGCACATCATCACACTTTAAATAAACTGCAGCGTGAGACTTTGAGGTCAGATGTCACCAGCGTGTGTAGTTTTTGCCTCCTAAATTATTCAATGCATCTGCTGCAGGTTGATACACTTGTCAGAAGGCTCTTTAGTGACCTAAAGACTTAGGACGGTTGTTTTGTCTAGACACTCTGCCCTCTGTGTGATAATTGAAATTCAAATCAGATACTGTGTGATTCACCTAAACGCCTCTCTGCGATGTCAGCCCTGAAATGAATTCCCAAACTAAAAAAAAAGGGTTCACACAGCGGCCATATGTGTCTTTTCTCAAGATATTTTAATTGCATGCCTGCTTCGTGAGATAGTGTACAGGTCCAGGAGGGGCAGAGAAATGAAATGTAGTCGAGGTCATACGTGGGATTCAGACATTTTATAACCACATAACGTGGGTCTGATAACCTCTTCGAGTCATGCTGATGCTCCTAAGACTGGGTTGCACAAGCTATTCATAATTTACCTACTACAAGATAGTTTCAAATTAGTGATTGGCTGAAAACCATTAAAATGTCATATTACGCTCGTTTCCAGCTGCTATATTTTTATTCTGTGACTCCACAAGAGTAGCATTGCATGATTCACAGTTCAAAGAAATGCTTATTCATCTTATACTCTCCCTTTTTGCAGACCATCCTCTGTCTGAAACAAGCCATTTCAGGTCCTGTGTTTTTAAGCCCCCCCTGTCCCTAAAAGCCCACCATCCTCTGATTGGCCAACTTTCAGCAGAAAGCCTGCCGAGGGGCAAATAGCTGGCACAGCACTAAAAGTGTGGAGGTAGGTCTGTCTAGACTGGGCAGCACCCCGTGCTTATGAGCACAGCCTCGTCCTCTTGATGGTGTGTTGGACTGCATATGAAAGCTACAGTGACTTAGCTTGGGAAATAGATAACTGAGGCACTGAATTTGATGAGTTTACTGTTCGGACCACAAACAGAACAAGAATAAAAAAGTAAACAAGCACAACTTTATATAGCTTTGTTGTTACTTTAGCTGCTAACTAGCTGCTGTTAGCTCAGTTTTGACTGGCTAGCTGCATAACTAACTGAGCTAACTACCTCATGGCAGCTACAGTTAGCAGTTCTGCTGGGAATCAGAGGGTCTCTAATATTACTACTTGGTTACTACACAGCCAACCATTGTGTAGCATTTCCTGCATCCTTCTCTCGTAGCTTGTTAGCTTAGCAAAGAATGGCTTTTTACTGTTACTGACTGTTACTTTAGCTGCTAACTAGCTGCCGTTAGCTCAGTTAGGTTTAGTTAGCTGCACAGCTAACTTCTAAAGTAACTGTAAACCTCTTGGGGCTTATCGCTAAATTCAAATAATTTGCTAACCATTTTGTAAATGTAAATATAACTTTGCTTTGTTAATAGATGTATGTATATGTACATGTATTTGGAAGAACGTTTGGGAAATATCTGATTATGCTAGTAACTTTCAAGGTAGCAAATTAATTTTATCAGTTTGTACTTTTAGGCTAATGGTTATGCAGTTAACTTTGTTACATAACTAGGCTAAATTTGACCGTACACCAGCTCCAGGAGTTTTAGTCCAACGTTACGTTGCTGATAAGATTTCTTGTCCTCTCCTCTTGAGCCTCTTGTGACACCAAATATACTGTCACTGCTCTCAATGAGCCACTTCACCTCAAAATCAAATTGTTCTTATTGGACTCACATTGGGCCGTAATCTAATCTGCAGTGAAACCTAAACAACGGTATTTTATTCCACCTCTAAATTAGGGGCGTTGATGTTCTCACTGGTGTTGTTGTTGTTCCTCTCTCCTCGTGTAATGATGCTCATCGCCGCTGACCTCCTCTTGGTATAAACAGCACGACTCCCCTGATATTGGCAATAACACTGACAGAGGTATTTAAACAGCCACAACATGAGGAGTCTCAGCTCGGAGTTCATTAACTGCAAAGAAAGGCTGAATAATGAACCAGGGCCCTTTTTAGCAGTGGTGAGGAAGGAGAGGGCGGGGGGTTGTTATATTGATGTTCCTCCATGATTAACACTCCTGACTCGCCGGTCCAGAGCTTCCCAATCTGCCCCGATTTCCATGGTAATCAGAGCTGGTTCTTCACCGCAGGAGCCTGAAGCTTTATGAAGCTGAAGTTTTCTGCCTGGTTACACTGATTAGAGATATTTTGAAGGGTGGTGTGTGTTTGGGGACCATCTGCCCCACAGCTGAGCAGAAGTTTCAGATAAGAAAGGATTGATGCGGAGTCTGGGTTTCACGGCCCGTCTGTGCGCAGGCATGCTCCTTATCTACGTCACAGTATCCGGGATGCCTCGGGGGGGTCTCACGTCTGAAGATGGAGAAGCTACACTTTGTCTTGTCAGCTTCAGGGTGACCCTAGATTAGCCCATTATCTTTGAAAAGAACCAAAAAAGTCAACATTCGAGCCCATCGGAAATCTTATCAACTGTCCTCCTGCTGCATCAGAAGTGGAGGAGAACGGTCGGGTTGCTGGTTTTCTGTGAGAACCAGACTCCACAACTCCTACACGGTGTAAAACTTTAAGGGGAAGGGGGGAGGGGAAAAGGGGGAGTTGGGGTGAGCTGGGTTACGTCCTCTGGCCCTCAAAGCCATAAATCAAAATAAATTAAAGTCATGCTCACTCGGCACATATGGTGCCCTCAGTAACAGGCATTCCCTGCACTAACTATTCGTAAACACATTGCTCAGTTCTTAGTGACTAGTCCTATAGCTACATTTAAAATTGAGGAATGTCTTAGCTAGTAAACTTTAAGACTTCCCAACTGTGTAAACTGGTTGCGAGGAAACATCTGCAACAAAACACGAAAATCACATCAAGAGCTGTGACTAATTTTAGGGAGCCAGACGATATATTTAACTTAAGTGGTTAGATGTGTCAGTCTTCAAAGGGGGACAAGCAAGTTAGCTTTGTCACAGTTGCACAGAATTACAGGGTTTAAGTGACTTATGAACAAGTGAAACCGGCTCCAGGACCTGATTTAGAAAAACTTCCTTGAGAACAAATTTAGTGCAGCAATTATTGGTCAGAGGTCAGTTAGGGTAGAAGGAGTAGTAACTTCAGAGTGGAGAAATACTTTGTTACAAGTCATACATTCAAACCTTTACCTGCTGGTACTTACTATACGTACTTGCTGTACTTAGTTACTTATCCTGCTTACATTGCCTGCCCACCCGGCTCTGGTTCTAGCACGACACCGGCTCCACTCTCCAAACACTCCCCCAGTGCTCTGAGCTCACAGTCTGGTAACAAAATGAGCTAACATTAGCTAACAGCAGCTACAGTTCTCACTTCACTGTCTGTAAAAATAGGATCCAGTTTCACCAAAATCAGTGTTGGGGTGTGACTTAGAGCCGTAAAGCACTACGTACTTCTCCTGACCCGGAGCCCAGAGTTACATAATATAAGAAAGACAGCATTCACCTGATTACAACACAGTGTAACATCAGCAAGATTTAAAATCTGTTCATTTTATGGTAGAAAAGTTACAAAATGTTGCTTTAATCAGTCATTTACTCACAGCTCTTACTCATTACTCCAGTTTTGACAGAAATACCAGTATGTGCAGACACATTTATGATTTCCCTGATAAAATACACCCTTCACCTTTCACCAAGTATCTGCAGTGGTTGATTAAGATAGCTTCCCTTGGAAGAATATACAACAATTGATGGTTATCAGGTTAAAGTACAGTAAGAACTCGCTGCACCGCCTCCCTAGTTTCTTTTCTCTTTGCCCCATATGGCAGTAAATTCACTGTACATAGCACGCACTGCCACTGAGCCAACGTTAAGCCTCTTATCACTTTCTCTCCCACATTCCTCTTTTGTTCGAGCTCCCTTTGCTTTCAGTTAAACCTCACATGTCTGTTTTTTTTTATTTTTTACATAATCTCCCTGCTTGAAGTGAACGTTAACATGTAAAAGGCCTATCAGCATGTGGGAACACCGTGTACATTATGATAAATATTGTCAGACATACGTTATGTCTCCCTCACATTCAAGTTATTTTGTATCATTAATTAATCTGTCAGATAATTAGTTTTTTTTAATCACTGGAGCTCTGCTGTAAGCATTTAAATTCCTGCTTTCACACTGACCCTCCTCCATTAAAGTGCGACCACTGTGGATTAGCCGACGGGTCGTCCTTGTGAATTCATCTGATCTTATTAGAAAAGACTGACAGCTCAGTTAAAGCAGAGTAATCTTCTATCCTTTACATGTAATTAGCTCTGTCCTTCATACAACTGACTGACCTACATGGATGTGTCGCTGCCCTAATGAGTTCATCTACAGAGTCTGATTACTCCACAGAGCACACTCTCCAAATACTTGTCTGGTGACAAATAGTTAAAAAACTGTGGTTGAGGTTTGAAAACAATGACACCAGCATAGCCAGGGTTGAGTATGAATGTACCTGTACTGGTCCATATTTTGGTGCTCTGGGAGCAGTTAAGGGCACCTCAGCAGTGCCTGGGAGATGAACTGGCACCTCTCCAGCTACCAGTCCATCCTCCATACTGTGGTCCATGCTGGACTTGATCCGGCCACCATCTGGTTCCCAGGTCCCGATGGACCGGGCTGCGCCTCCTCTGAGTTTTCACATTTGACCCGACTCGCTTTCATCAACATTTTCAGTCACAGATGCATCAGCACACATTTGTTGTGGGTGTTTCCAAAATGGTGAAGCTAGTGCTAACAAATGTGGCTAAGCTTCAGGAATGACAGAGATAAAGCGTAATGTAAACACACTGTCTGACAGTATGAAGCAGTCATAAAGGTGTGTTTCCATCCACTTGTTTTTATAAAGCAGTTAGGTCTCCAGAATCACTGCATTGTCTGCTTTATTTGTTAATGTCATCTCTGCGATTGGAGCTAAAACTTTCAATAACTTGGCTAAGTACCAAAAATTTCATTTTGGCACTGTTATTGGCTGTCGACCCAACACCACAAGAAGTTCATCTACAGAACAGCATCCAGAGTGTAAAGCCTGCAATGAAACCCTAACTGAGGCCTCACCCAAAGAGATTTACTGAATATTTGCTACTTAAGTAGGCTATACTGTCTGGTCTCGGTCTCATCCTGCCTTGGCCTCAACCCTTCAAAGTCTTGGTTTCGTCTCAGTCTCAAACACTCTGGTCTTGGTGGTGACTTGATCTTGGTTTAGTTGGTCTTAACGCCAACACTATTCTGTATTAAAGGCTGTCTAGCCGAGAATAAACTGCACCTGAGAAGCTCATTATGTTGAGTTCAGGTTTCATTGAAGACTCTGACTGTCTAAACAAAACATCATAAAGTTAGTCTTAACTGCAGCGGCGTTGGTTTGATTGTGTTTTATTACTCAGACACATTATTATTGTGTAAAGCTCTTGTAATGTGCACCAACTGGTGGACCGACAAAGCGAGTCTTTGTGAAGACAGATCACATTGAACTGCAACTCTGCAAACCGGTTTGTCACCCGTCTTCATTTACAGACACATTTCCTCCAAGATTAAAGTCTGTCTTTTGTTCTCATGTACAAATCATTTCCCCGTTTTGTAGGTCAACAGGTAACTCTTCGGACTTTGTTATATTTGTCCAACATCAAACACTTCAATAAATCATCATGATACCTTACAGTAAAACGAAATATATTATTAATTATGATACAAAATTAAATATCAGCAGCCATCTTTAATAAATGAAATCTAAAATTATAACTAATTTAAGATTGCTCATCAATATTAAACAACCACATTTGACTCCCAACAAAGAAATCAACCTTCTCCAACATGTCACCAACAACAACATTTTCTTTAAAGTTGCCTGCATGAATATTTCCGGAACAATATGCACAACAAAGGTAACCGAAAAAGATCAAATTCAGCCCTGATGCAGTTTCTGTCTTTAAATATATTCAGAGAAACCACTCGAGGTTTAGAAATCCCTTTTGAGCTTCACTTGGAGAAACGAGAGCAGTCTGATAAAGTCTCTCTTCTTTTTTTTTGCAATGTGAACTGAAACCCGAGACGAGAGTCCCAAAGTCAGATCTGAGCCTCGAGACTGGAGCCTCATTAGCAATCTATCTTTGTGGCCATGAAAAAAAAAAAAAAAACACAAAGTAGCTTTGTCTTTGGGCAGCGTTTGATATGCTGCAGCGAGGCCCCCTGAGCTCAGAGACACAGCGAGGACTGAAAGCAGAGACTTCAAAAGTAGCCAGTGTCCACCTTCACCTGCGTCTGAAACCACAGGAAGAAAAACAGATGACGCCTTGTTCGGCATGAGCAGCGTTTCAGTGGCGCCCCTTAAATCACGGCGCTGATTACCCTGAGCGTCTAAACAGATGCACACAAAACGCTTTATTTTGAAAATCTATTTTTTTTTTATGTGATGACTGGCGTGAGTCCAAAATGTGAAAGCTTTTTTTATCTGCCCGTCAAACACGCTACAGGAACTTCAGTCTGGGGATTTCAGGGGGAAGTTTTTCTTTCTTCCAGCTGTGGTTTGAGTGTATGTCATGGAAAAAAAAACATGAATGGAAGGAAAGTAAATGACACAGAAACAGGAAGTGGAATTAGAAGGGAGGAAAAATAATAATGCTCAGTGATAGATAGATTACAGTTAATTTACTGTACTGTTGTTTTAACATTCCTAACAGTGATATTTGTGGCATTTTTAGGCATCAGTATGTGTTTTTTTTTTGGTAGTCTGCACTGCTGGTGTTTCTCAGAATATCCAAATACCCTTGTAGAGAATCACCTGTTCAGTGAATCAGAAAGTTCTGGTGCTGTGCCCATTGTTGTTTCCTCCAGCTGAACTAACAATCCACCAATCAGAGCGTTTGTAGTCAGGATTAAGAAAGAGGATGTTATCGTCCTACACAGCTAGCTGCATTTATAAAAAACAGCAACAAAAAAAGCTGAAAAAGGCATGACCCGGACGGATAGTGTCACTCACTACTGACTAGGTAGAACAAAACAAAACAACCTGCCTACCAACAAAAGTGGCACATTGAAGACAATGTTTGGTTAAAATGTATGAAGTGAGTAACAATTCAGTCTAAATTTCTGCAGAAAGACTCCCAAAATATCACCTATTTCCTGTTTTGTTATATTTTAGCAACTCTACTCAGCACGCCACCAACACAGGCTGCCAGTCTGCCACACACCGCCAGCTATGTCACTGATATTTGGTGAAACTGGATCATATTTTGTCCTCAGTGCTCTGTGATTTTCCTGATCGGCAGTGAAGTAAACTGCTGCCAACTATAGCTTTAGTTAGCTACTGTTAGCTTTGTTTGTTAGCTGGGCTACCTGAGCTCAGCGCACTGGGGAGTGTTAGTATTTGTTCCTCAGGCGTTTCGCAAAGAAGAGGAAGGTTACAGGCCCTGGACACGGGAGGAGAGCCAGTGTCGTGCCAGAACAGGAGTTGGGCAAGCGGGCAATGAAACCAGGCTTAGCATAGACATAATGACAGAGGAGAAAAGACCAAAGGGGACGTTGATGGAGGAAGCTAAGAAGAGAAAAGGAGCGAGTGAGCAAGCAAGAAGCCGAGCCAGGCTTCTGTTGGACTAGTCAGTAATAGTAGCTGGCTGCTCTGTCTTGTGTTGTTGACCTTGTTGATGTTTGGCTGTTAGCAAAGTTGTCGAATCTGAAACTACCAATTTCTACCTAATGTTGCTTTAAAATCTAATCTATAATATATCTATGTTGAGATGATGCACATTGCACCTTCACTGTAAACCTGCGTGAACTGTTTAGGAGCCACGAACAAGAACATGTTACAGGTTCAGGCTCTTTTGTAGCCGTGTTCTGCACCTCTTTCATACAGAGAGAGAAAAGTAAACAACAGAACAGAGCAGCATGTGACAGTGTGTCTTGACAACTGGATAGCATTATACAAGTTCAGCAGCTTTTTAACACAATAGGCTCCCCCCACAGGGAACGGCCATGACGTGTTTGGCACAACATGACCTGTTCAACCAGAGCAGGTGCATCCTCGTCCTGAAGGAAGTCTTTGCTGCACGCTGACTGACGGACAAACACGTGGGCAGAAGCAGTTCTGGGAAGGAAAAACCTAGTAGTGAACAATCAACATCTGCATTTCAGCGATTTGTCCCCTCCTCACCTCAACTCACCGACGCTGCCAAGAGGATTTCACACCACATGTTGAAGCATGACACAGAATGTGACATTTTCAGGTCTTTCTCTGTATTCCCAGGACGCTTTCAAACCAAATCTGGGAATGCTGACAAAATATCTCCTCTGTTGTGATTCCGTTTGTCTCATCACATGTTGGCGTTTCTATGAGTGGTGGTGCTGATAAGACGGCGTAGAGCTTTATTTGACATCTCCATTCGAGAGCTAACAACACATTTTTTCCTAAAAACACCCGGAGGGCAACCTGTGGACTGATATGATAACCTGAAATATGATAAGATGAACTTTATGGCACCGCAGGAGGAAAATGCCAGCCACATATAAGAGGAAGGAACAGGTTGTAAAACACAGAGTTAAAAAGGTAATAAATGTCAAGGATGTCAACAACACTTCCTGATGGCGGCAGTGAAATAAAAGAAGTACTATGGCAGATAACAAGGTGCTTTGTCCTTGTATGTTTACAGATTCACACATTTATAGATGCTGCCAAGTTAAGTACATTTACTCAAGCTCAGTTTTAAAAAGTGAGTATTTTCATTTCAAAGAACCCAAAGAGTATTCCTCTGCAAGAAAATACAAACATAAACACCAATCGGCCATAAAATTATGATCACTTGCCTAATATTGTGTTGGTCCCTCGTTTGTTCCGTTAGACCTCTGAAGGAGTGCTGCAGTATCTGGTACCAAGACGTTAGCAGCAGATCCTTTAAGTTGCACAAGTTGCGAGGTGGGCCCTCCATGGATCGGACTTGTTTGTCCAGCACATATCACAAATTCTTGATTGGGTTGAGATCTGGAGAACTTGGAGACCAAGTCAGCACCTTGACCTCATTGTTGCTGAACCGTTTCTCCTTTCTGGCAAGGCCACTGCCGTCAGGGAAGATCCATGTTTTCCATGAAAGAGTGGACCTGGTCTGCAACAATGCTTCGGTAGGTGGTACATGGATGGCAGGACCCAAAGTTTCCCAGCAGAGCATTGCCCAAAGATCACACTGCCTCTGCAAAACCCTGAGCTTTGCCCATTTTTCTGCCTCTAACATCAACTTTGAGGTCAAAATGTTCAGCTGCTGCCAACGAGATAATCAGCATTATTCACCTCACCTGTCAGTGTTTATAATGTTATGGCTGACCAGTGTCTGACTGTTCACTAGTTAGTTGCTCATGTTGTCTGATTGCACTCATTTGGCGCTGGGCATGAGATGATGAGAATGTATCAGAGCAGAAAACAGGATTTTAGTTGTTGTTCATGTCAGCATGATGAAAAGTTCCTCTCACGTCTCTCGTATGACTTATTTAGGGTTGCTTGTAAAGTGAGTAGGATTGCAGCAGCATCTTGCCCTTCAGTCAGCTTCAGTTGCTGCACATGCCTTCATGGATGCTGCTGTTCTATTTCTGCAGTGAAAGCAGCGAGAAAATGTGGGTTTGTTTTGCTGCCGCGCAGTTGCTCTCAGCTGTCCCATCACTCAGCAGTGCAAAAGAGGGGGCTTTTTTTTTTTTTACCTCTTCTCTACCCCCAATTTTCTCTTTCACTCGCAGTCGCTCTCAGAGACAAACGCAGTCGAGACAAGGCAACTGGGTCAACCTCCAGCTATTAAACTCCCGTGTCCCTGTTGAGACAGCGGGACAAATGGGTCCTACTTCAACTCAGACACAAACAAAAGCCTTCACATCCATCGGAGACCTCAGCCCCACTTGCATCCTAATGAGGTGAGAGTGGATTTCCCTCCGCTCTCCCTCTTAGTTAGTATGCTCACTGACCAGGAAACACAATGGCCTACACAATTATATAATGAGATCCAAGCTGTGATAAGGATGGGAAGACATTTTAATCAGGGCTACACTGTCTTTGTGGTTTGGTGCTCTCAATAAGCCTGTTAGCAAACATGCCATCCGTGTTCACAGCATACAGCAGACTGATCAGATGAAGTGTCCAAGAATTTGCATTTCATAATAGGGATGTCCCGTCTCTCCTGCCGCTGATTGATTGCAAGTGGTCTCCCCAAATGAAAGCCTGAATTATTCAAGCACAATATGGCAGGTCGGACTGTATTCATTTCCTGTTCAATCACAGCGTTTGATGGGTATTTAGGAACCGCTGAATATATCAGTGAAGAGTAATGGGAAACTATCTTTGAGAAGTATCCCACTAAAAATAGACAGCTATCTTTAAGAGAAGAGGGCGACGCTTGACTTCCAAGTTTCAGGTTTTTGTTCTTGAACTTAAAAGATAAAAAGACTTTACAGCCATGATAGCAGCTCAATGAGGTTGGACTTGTATGTTCTGCTTAAGCCAGCCAAACAATGCCTGGTTGCTCAAACAAGCCATCTGTAACGGCACCAACCACGCTGTTAATCCTGCATAACTTTAAGCCTTAATATAATGTGAACTGTATATAAATTCACCCTCAGTACAGTTGTCATGAACGGGGAAATTAGCTATAGAGACCAAAACTGTTTTTTGTACCAGGCTGTAAACATGTTTATGTCTGCTATGAAGTCTTTAACATGGGGACTTATGGAGACTCAAGTGGACGTTTGAGGAACTGCAGTTTTTGCTAATTAGCACTAAACACAAGCTACAGGCATGAAAGTTTCATGATAATATATCCAACAGTTGTTGAGACATTTCACTCTGAACAGTTTATATCCTGTAGCTGGTGAGATATTTTAGTCTGGATTAAAGTGGTTAACCAACAAACCAACCAACACATGGATCCAAGCTTCATTGCTATCAAACCTTAAAACAAAGAGGAATAAAGCTCCGATTCATGAGAGCCGAACCTTGTTTCTTTCTGCTGACGTGCTCGGTACACCCTCTCAGCAAACAAACCTCCATTACTCACCTCATAGTCTACCATGAAGTCACTGAGCAAACACAGAAACAAAAGCCAGCGGGCTAATAATAAAGCACTTCCTGCATCATGGTTTGTTGATGCTCTCCCGAGCAGGTGCTGTGCTGTGAGCTCACTTCTGCGGGGACAAAAGTGTAACTCAAAACCCCAAATTATGGGTTTGGATGGTAAGCAACAACAATCATTAGTGCTCTGTTTGTCTGCTGGCCTGTCGCAGGTTTTGTCAAAAAGAGGAAAATGTATTATGTATGTTCATCGGGTTTGACTACAGCGTCTTAACCACAGGAGAATGAGGGGAAGTGCACATAAGGACTCAAACACTTGGATGTAAACTGAGAAATATCAGTCCATCATTCACCAGCTGAGCTGCTTGTCTCTGATATGATCTTTATCTTTCATAATAAACTTTGTTTTCTTGTAATATCATGTATTAGACAGGAAATGAACGGAGATTTCCTGCGTCAAAAGTCAAACTTTGTTGATCTAACCGTCCTCTATGAGGTTTGTGGCTCTAAAACAAAAACCATAATTCACACAGCCATTAGAGGTCCTTGTCAGGTTGACCGCAGGTCATTTTCGGTTGTTTTGACTCCAGTATCGACTTTTCTGATGTCATGAACTTGAACTGGTCTTTATTTATTGTAACTGATAGTAAAACACTAATATTTCCTTTCCTTTTATTTTATTTCCTTTTAATATTAGAGAAAGTTATATGTATTTATTATGGTGAATTTCAATTTACCATCATTTGCAAACAACAGGTGCCAGTTCTTTAGTACTTGATTATCTCTACGTTCTCTGTCAGGCAGGTACAATGCGACCTGTTTTTAGTCTTTAGGACTCCATTGCACCTTTAAAAATGACTTTGTGACCAAAATAAAGAGGCCTGAGGATGTGGCAATGTGTGCTCCGCGCTCTTAATGATCCCTCTGTGGTTTGGGTCTCTGCTGAAAATAAATAAATAAATCACTGCGCGCGCAGCAAACTTTCCCCGAATGAATAACAGTCCCATCACGACACGATGACCTGTTGGAGCGGGAAATAACGGTAAACGCTGATCACAAAGAGTCGCTCTCCTCACGCAGGAAGAAAACCAACATCACCTCTAAATACACGTTTTAATCACCGCTGTTGTGTCACTTGCCAGAACAGTCATTGTGCGTCATTACACACGGCCGTGCAGCGCCGTAATGACTGCAATTTCTGCTGCAGGGTCAGTTTGAAAAGTAGTTCAGCTGCTATTTTCTCTGCAGATCTTACCGAGTATTTCCAAAATTAATGCAAAGTTGAAGTTGATAAAAATATCTAACCCAAATCTGTAAGTAACACCTATTTTCCTGCCCGGCATAACAGCTATTTCTTAGTTAAAGACACTGCACACTGTTGAAACAATAAAAATATAAAATACAAATATTATAGATGCTTTTTTAAAAATAGTTTTCAGTGTATGCATGTCTAAAGATGTCCCACTTTAAGTCTGTCCCATGCAGATGTATTATATGTCACCGTAATCCTTTTTTCCAACTGCGGATGCTAAAAAACAGGAAGTTGCACTAGTTTGAGCAGGGCAGTGTTGTCTTGATTTGAATACGGCTGCTGTGAACTTACCACAACCACGATCACTTCTTCTTCGCTCAGTTGCCACCGTGTGGAAAATTAGCTCCAACACTTGACTACCAAAATCTCTATATATCGAAAACAACTTGTACAACTTGCAGTTGTGATGAATACTGCGATATACAAATGTCTCTTCCTCAGCCGCCATTTTCACGATGTTCCTTCCCCAACGTGACCAAAATGGCGACTAGACGTGTCAACTTTTAGACCGTTATGAGTGCACCATCACAGTACACTGTATGACGGCATAGCTGACAGTGTAAATGCATTTATGCACTCAAAATAGCAAGTGTAAGTATGAAAGTATGCGACACACGTGCAGCAGGTTATAATGAGCTAATTACGAGGTCAAATTTGAAGCTCATGTGATCGTCATCAGTTGTGCAGATCTTTGTCTACAAAAGTCGGAAGATTTGTCCTGATGGCGGGAAAATTAATGGATGAGCAAAGTTATGAAAATTCATCCTGAAGGGGACTTCAAATGTAAAAAAGATCAAAGTGACAAATAATTTAACTAGTGTGTGTGTGTGTGTGTGTGTGTGTCCAATCCAAATCATGTGAGGGTCATACTTCACAGTACAGCGCTCCCACTGTAACACACAGTCCTAACATGACCGCTCTAACTGAGGCACCATGTGCTCCTCGCTGCAGATCAGTGTATTTGTACACACACAGCCCTGTTGTGTCTCCGCTAACATTCCCGTAAAGAAACCTTCCCATACTTTCTGTGTGACTCAGAGGCTCTTTGGCTTGGAGACGAGCCTGATAAACTTATCAGCGATGGCCCGAACGTGAGCACTTCCCATGACCTCGTGAGTAATAGGTTTAAGTGGTAAATCCGAAGCGGTGGCGAGCTCATCTGTAACGACATCCCCCGCATTCGCTGAGAGAGGTGCGGAGTGTGTGTAGCGGTAACACACCGAGGCTGGCACGGTGCAGCCAGCAGTCAGGTGAGACTCAAAGTGCACATTTACTGTAAAAGGGAGCGCTGAGAAAGCTGTGACCTTTAAGTCTTTTTCTTTTTGGCTTTTATCGCTGAAAATGTGTCTAAATATCATCACTGAAGACACCAGTGGAGTTTTGTCTGTTTCTGCTCAAACACTGAAGGCCGAAATTCAGTTATTGATACAGATCAGTCTTTATCAGTCTTCTCCACGATGTTCAGGAGCAACTTTTCTCTGCTACCTGCCCGGCATCAAACAGTACGTTCAGCATTTTTCTGACTGTGTGGCTGAGAGCAAACAGACAAAACAAGACGCTCTGTAGATCTGAGAAGACCTGAGCTGCACAATCATTTGATCCACTGTAGATATGAAAACATCAATTAGGGTTTATTAATTAGGGCCGATTACTCTGGTAATGAGAGTTTCCTAAACAGACTTTACAGGACGTCTGCAGGTCTTTAAGAATGGACCAGTGTGTAGGATTTAGAGGTATCTGGTGGTGTACTCAACTGTGGCTGCAAAACACAGAACAAAAAAAAGGTTTCTATGTTTGGTTTGGGGGCAGTGGTCTTATAAAACAGAAGACAGTTTTGCAGATTGCAATCCATGTCACTTGTGTGTTCCAATAATTATTGGTAACAACATGTCTTTTTTAAACAGATGACCAAGACTACTGTTCAGCACAGTGACAGCTAACATGTCACCTTCTCCACACAAAGTATGGGTGGCACCAGGAATGTACTAATTGTCAAACCAAGCCCTGACATGTTCCTCACAGCGTAAGCACACGGTGAGCTGTAAAAGTCTTTGGACTTAGGCAAGAATAATGAATTATGAGACAGGTATGACATGCAAAGGAGAAAAATATCATTTAGTTGACCTGTTCTCAGAGGGGAACAGCTTTTTCTCACACCAGCCTCAGTTAGAAACTCCAGAACACCCAAATCTAATTTGTTTTTTTACAAGCGAAAAAGGACGTCAGGATAATTGTTGGTTTCCTGCCAACGTGGCTGGTGAAGTAGAAAAACCTGTCACAGCCAATATTTAACAGCATTTATCCGGCGGTTAATTCTCCACCCCGCTGCGGCATTGAAACCGCATTTAAAATGTGTATGTGCGGCATGCAAGCGCGCATGTGTCCACATGTCGGGAAGTTTGTTTGTTCCCCAAATCTTAAAGACTTAAGACTCCTTTGGTGGGGGTTTTAACTGTAGCTGCTGTCTGGTCGGATGAAGCTGCACTTTTATTCTCACCTCAGTAATGACTTTGAAAGAAACTCTAATCAGTCGCTTTGCACAGGGTGCAGTAAAAATGTGATAAAATGAATGACATGTGCAGGAACACATCAACTTTTAAGCTCGTGCTGACACATAAAAGTGAGAAAGGGAAAAAAAATTCACACTGCTTACTTTCATCTAATGATCACAAGGACACAGTAAAATAGCCACATATGATTATAATGAATATATATATTTATTTTTCTCTGCTGATTCCCTGCAGAGTTTGCAAACCCTGGCTGTTCCCACATCAGCAGGGGCCACAAGCCCCGACCATTAAGTTCATGCATAATTTATCGCCACGTTAAAAAAAAAAAAAGGACCCAATTATAATGTGTGTGTATTTCACCAGACTGGTGGCTTTAGGACTCACATTAAACTGTGGTTTTTTAACCACCAAAACGGCTACAAATAGAGAGAGGCCTTTGAAATGAATACACTCGGGGATCAGAGATGGCAAAGTCAACAGTGCCACAGTGTGTAGGAATTTATAATCCGCCAATTACAGCCCATGCATACATTCAACTCCCTGGTTGTTTAATACATGAGTGTCTGCAGGGAATTCTCATAATGTGAGAAATGAGAGTGTGTGTTTGTATATGTGTGTGTGTGTGGGAGTTAAATGGAGAGTAGTAGCTCAGCCTCCTGAACCGCGGGGGGTTAACAGCATCGTGTACCGAGGGGATGTTGATAGTCAAGACATTTGTTTTGGTGAGCTGCTAACTCAGTCTCAGTGCTCTCGTCCTCTAGTGTACGTAAAATCAGCCTGTGGGACTGAGTGTAAACTGCAATGTCAAATAAGTCATGATGTCTTCAGTGGCTGGCTCAACATTCAATTCAATGTTCTTTATCTTTGGACACCTTTCATGTAGAATGGAATCAATCAATAATCAATGTTTATATACCAACAATGGGTTGAATTATAACAACATTTAATGTGCTAGGCTGCTGCATGCTAGGCATGTGTGAGGATGGTTAAAAGATAAAAGCATATCACATTGAGTTCACTATTGTTAGCAAAAAAGCTAACTAGCTAGCTAGTCTACATTAATCATTGGTAGCTAGCTACTTAGCTACAGAGCAAAATCCTAGTTAACTAGCTAACTGATCTACACCAATCATTGTTAGCTAGCTATGTAGCTACAGAGCTAAATGCTAGTTAACTAGCTAGCTCATCTACACCAATAACCGTTAGCTACAGAGCAAAGCACTAGTTAACTAGCTAGCTAATTTACATCAGTTGTTACTAGCTAGTTACATTTGATGTGAAATGTTAGCAAAAGGCCGGCTAACTAGGTAGCTAATTTACAACAACAGTGACGCACGGTTGCACCGGTATTAACATGTAGACTTCCAGTTGATGCATTGCTTCCTGTGTACTGGATGTGTAAATAAGACGTGTGTTTGCCAGGAAGACGTTGACCATATGGTGATAATATGCTGCATGTCGTGTTTAAAGCTGGTTTTTCTGCTCCTGAGTCCAGAACAATACAAAACTATGCTTAATTAGACTTGTGACAGATTGTTAGTAATCTATGTGTCACCTTCATGGCAGCAGGGTGTGAGTAGTATCGTCAGCACTGTAGCTGGATCGATTGGTTTGTTTACAGTCCGTGACGACAAGCAGCTTCTGCCTTGCTGAAGTGTCCTTGAGAGAAACAATGAATCTTAACACCTACACAAGAGCTTCTGACCTCTGACCTTCCTGTGAAGGGCAAGTTTCCCTTCTCACAAACTCAACGGATGATCTTTAGCTTGTACTTCTGCAGTGACGTAAACAAACAGCCTCTCTGTTTCTGTATATGTAGTCACGGATTTCTTTTGCAATCTTTGTAACAAAGGTAATGTTATTTTTGTAGAAAGACCCTGAGGTACTTGAACTGCTTCGCCTTGGTAGGGTCACCTGAGGCAAATTGGTCCCAGGGGAGGGATCACACCAAACACGATGCACAAAGACTTCTATGAAACGAAACTCAAGGAGCTGCAGGACTTCGTCTGGATGAGGGAAACCATGGCCCCCTTCTGGCGCCAGACCTGGAAGGGGAGTTTGCCAACAAGTGTCTGGCGGTTGGGCCTTGCACCATGGGCAAAGCACCAAAACAACGTGGGGCTGCCACCCTGTGGACCCACCACCCGCTAGTGCAGAGGTAGAGCGATAGCAGCTGATAGATGCACATCTGATTAGGATGGTTCCTGACTGCCTTCCTTTGGACATGTTCAGGGTACATCCAACTGGGAGGAGACTTCGGGGCAGACCCAGAACCTCCTAGAAAGCCTAGCCTGGGAACACCCCAGGATCCTCCAGAAGGAGCTGGAATTGCTCAGGAGAAGGGTGCCTGTTAACTTGCTGCCACCACGACCAGACCATGGATGGATGGATGGATGGATGGAATCCTGAGGTTCCCAGACAGTCCATGAATGTCACCAACAAAATCAGGGACAAGGGGGAACTCTTTTTAGGACGTTCTCAGCAGGTGTTGAGCTCCGTCACAGTATAATTACACTGAGTTGTTTCTTCTTCTATCTGTTAGAAAACAGCTGTGATATCTGTAGCAGTACTGGTCAACCTGGTGATCAGTGGTCATAAATAGTATTATAGGAGCAGTAACAACAAAAGTAGAGACACAGATCTCGTGTGTTTGTGATTATTTTGTGTTCACGGTGACGTGTGACTGAAGCTCTTACACTAACAGCATGACTCACACTGACAGACTGTTATCTGCTGCCATCTGCTGTACAAACATGACGACCGGCTCTCCCCGTGACCTGTTTAAACAGGATTTTATTACTCTACTCTGGTGAGTAATACCACATGAAACAGTCTGGAACAAATATTTGATTACTGCCACACGATTTCCCCACCAATACTGGTTTGAAACACACACACACACACACACACAGTTTGAAACACACACACACACACACTTATTCATGCCTGACTCGCCCACACATCCATCTCATTGTCATGTGATCAACAATGCAGCTGTCTGGTGCTTTGTTTCAGTCAGGATACTGTGGTGTTAATGAGGGCTCCAGGGACCACACACACACACACACACGCACACACACAAAGTTATATTTACACAGTCTGATACTGTACATGTAGGTGTTTGTACAGGTGTTCACTGTGACTATAAAGACAGCAGCTCTCCACATACAGTACCATCACTTTATTGTTCTAATGTTTGACACTGATAAACACGACAGTATTCATAATGTTACGATGGGATGCATGTCTGTGACAAACTGCATAATTATAATTAGCTTTAATTTGGTTTATACGCTCATGAAACAACCTACAGATAAGTTCTTCATCAAACAAACAAACAAATGGGAACAGTCTCAATAAAACAACACAGGATGAGACAAGAAGGTCTTTGTTTACACAGTACACACTGTACAGGCTCTTTATCAAAACATAACCACGATCTCACACTTCTACACTTAAACAGGAAGAGAGATATACAGCTTTACGTCCAGCATTGACAGGCTAGAGGATTTTTAGAGGCGCACAACAGGCTGAAAAAAAACCAAACAATTAATATAAGAATTATTATAAAACAAAGGTTGATGAGAACGTACATCAGCCTGATCAAACTGAACTCCTGATGTCCTCGATGAATTTTTATTAAATGCTTAGAAGGGACGAATGTGGGACTGTCCAAAACGAAAAGAAATACTTGAAAGCAGTTTTTCTGAAGTTAAAGTTGACTGTCTAAATAAATAACCTTTAATAGAGCTTCTTAGGTTTCATATTATTCGTGTTTTATTTGATTTATTTGTTATTTTATTCATTATCTGGATACTCAGAATCATAAAACTCTTCCTCTAGTTAATCTCTCTCGCTCGTCTCCTCACACCAAACCCTCAAGAGGGAGCCATTGTAGCTCTGATGAGCACGCTCAGCTCCACACCGTCTGTCACAGCTTCAACTTCCAGTTAATCTTTTACCAAAGTTTTATTTATTTTAATGTCAAATATGAAGTTAGATATTTTTAAAGTTTGTCCAACATGAGCCAGGCTTGATGAGTCGCAGATAACTGCTCGTTTGTACTGTCACAGATGGAGAAATTCATTCTTTATGGTGATACATTTGCTATGTCTGTGAAGAGGGTGTCATATTTTGGTGAAACAACACTCTTAATGTCTCTAAATCTACTGTAGGTTCCTAAATCAACGAGTTTTAAGAAGGTTAAAGCTCCAACGAGCAAGATCTTTACATATATTGAGAGATCAGCCATAGTAATGAGTTACCGTCCTTCAGCACCTTTTTAGCATCTTTCAGCTCATTGTTTTGGTTCTGTCACATCCACAGCTTGGTTTTAGTTTCTCAGGTTGACAACGTTTAGCAGCTATAGAGAAGCTCTCTCAGGAGATGGTGGAGAACAAAACAGGAGTCAAAAGGAGAGTTTAAAATGGATTTAACTCGAAGAAAAAATATAAATATTACTTTAAAATAAATGTCTTTTTATTATATTATACTTTGACACAAGCAGAACATGGTGACCACCTGCCAGCACTGAATGCAGGGCAGGCTAAACGTATATGCTTCGAGCTTTGGAGAAAAAAAGAGCACAAACGTCTTCATTTGGCACAAAATCAAGTGTTGATTTTATTTAATTAAGAATCATGCGGAGCGAGCTGCATTTAGCTTAGCTGGTGGTTAATCAAGAATTCATTTAACTTTCACCTACACGAGGAAGGCTCAGTGTTTGATGTATGGATCTCAGTGGATGGTGGCTGCTTGTTTTTAGGTCATACATCCACCTTAAACGCGTCGTTCTCCGGCTCTCCGCCTTCATCATTTTGCCCTCAGCGCTCGCAGTAACCCTTGTTCTGCCGCGCTCGCCGCCTCCTCCACGGCAGCGGCAGCGTTTCACCACTGCTTTGTCTGCAGTAGCATGCCAGGTCGCCTCAGTCAGTTTGATTAATTAGCATCCAGTTCGTAACCCGCCTGAATTAGCAGCAGAGCACTCGGGCTAATGAGCTGACTGTGAACCTGGAGGTTACAGTAACCAGCACAACTCATCTGTCAAGGCCTGAAGACTGGTGGACTCACACGGGCCTCCGATCAGCTGGACAGTGTGTGTGATGTCAGCAAGTACTGACTAACTACATCTCATGGATGTAGCAAACAGTGGATGGAGGCATGTAACTCCTATGACAGCTGGTTTTGAGCGATTATCCACAGGTTTACGTTCATAACATGTCTTGTATTTGCTTCATTGAACTCTTCTTCATCTCTTCATGGCCAGAATTGATTAAATCCATCAGCTGAAACACGTGCAAATTCATGACATGAGAATATAACCCAACAGAGGAGCCTTGGTTGCTTCTTGTTGCACATGGTGGGACTCCGGCATCTCATTCTAAGGTCATAAAAACATAACAAATCTTATTTTCAGGTGATTAAACCTGAATGAAAACAGTTTCTGCCGTATTCTGTAAATAGAAGCTCTAAATCGGACACACTGGACCTTTAAGGCGATCGCGCCGAGCGTAAAAAAGAAGATTTTCTGGGCTGATATTTATTTTTCATCCTCACTGTGAAGAGAAATAATTGTCCTTGTTTGCGTTAGGAGGTGTCCTGTCAACACTTTTACAGACGTCTATGTCTGCACCAGCTCTACCAATAAACTCAACCAGTGTCCGACCAAAACACCGAAACACTCCCTTCCGCTTTCTTCTTCCACGGCCACGATGAACAAACACGTCGGTGCTCTTCTCTTCAGCCTGAGGTTCAAAATTCATTTTTGGACTCGGCGACAGAAAAATAATCTCACCATGATAGTTGTTTTTGTGGTGAGATTATTTTTGATTTTTTTTTTTTAAACTTACTAAGGTCAATAATTAATTTTCAGGCTCAGTTTTTTAGTGCTCAGACATCTAAAATTTGAGATTTTTTTGGGATTTGATCAAAAGCTCTTCTTCGAATCTGGTAAAAATATAAAATAATAAAATAATTCAAAAACATACGAACCATCTACAGCCGTTTGGATGAAATTAATCTTATTTAAAATGAGATTTGCATTTCCTGAAATATCTTGTGTCAGTGTGAGCCTGATGTGTCGTCACCTTCATTTACAAAGATCACACACACATCCACGATCGAGCCGTCGTGGCTCTAAGCAGGAAAAAAAAACGGCTCAGTCAACAATAAATAATCATCTTATCAGGAATAAACCTCCAGCAACATCAGGGTCGGCCTGAGCAGCTGGATTTTATCGTCTGTAAAAAGTAGTGGCACTTGAAGAAACAGATATTTTGTGAGGCAGCATGTGGTGTAAAAAGTTCGAGGCACAGATACAAGGCGGGAAAAACAACCCGCAACACGAGGTTGATGCCATCTTAACCCGAGGTGTGACAGCGAAGGCCCTGTACGTTAGTAACGCTCGCTGCACGGCGGGCTCCGCGTTCGGTTGCTGAAGAACTTCACCGTCGTCGGTTCATTCACAGATTCACAAACGAACCTTTCCTACGCCCTCGAGCCAGAGTGTGAAGAGCACAGTCCTCCCATGATGCACCACGCCCCGACTACCACAACAACAGGCCTCACGGTCGACTGCCTCCACCCTCTCGGTGAGGTCTGACCCACTTGGCCCGCGTCGGGCCACACGGTCCGGTCCAGAGCCGCCAGCTGCTGTTGCCGCGGGTGATGATGAAGATGTTGGCACGGACATCGACTCAGGTGCCGTCTCCAAGGGAACCAGCGGGACTGTGACAATCTGATCATCACCGCGGCGACTGACACCTGACTGCACCCCCAACCTGGAGCGGCTAACACCGTCAGCTGTCCCCCAACAGGCGTGAGTGACAGAGATACAGGAGGCTCACGGACGGCGTGTGACCTGACGCGACACGTTACGGGAGGATGCAGCTAAAAGTGATCGTTAATAACTGATAAATAATCAATATTTAAACCCGGATCAAATGTTTTTTTTTTGTTTCTGCAGGATGAAGATGTGTCACAAAGTTTTTCCAGGTCAGAACAGAAATATAGAAGCAGTTTAGCTCTTGGGTAGCTCAATCAAGCTAATTAGACTGCAATCAAGGCTTTATCATTATTTAACATTTTGCCTCTTTGATGTTGATGTTTTGGGTTCATTGCTCTGAGCACGACACACACACACACACACTCACACACACACACTCCACACACACTCCCATCTAAGCTGTTTAGGTGATGTAGCCCCACAGGATCAGCTCGGCAGAACTCGTGTAAACACAATAAACTTTTTATTTGTTAATCCGCGGCGCTTCTTCTTCGCCCCGTTTAACCAATCAGGATGTCAAAAGTTCAAACGCCACCTTGCGCTCGTTTGTGAACGTGCCCACTTTGATTTGTCGCCGGGTTCCCGCGACAACCGGACCTCGTTCTAATTGGACGAGGGCGAATCGCCGGGGCCGCTCTCATTGGGTTTTTTTTTTTTTTTTTTTTGCAGGCCGGTCGAGCACTCCCCTCCCTTTGACCCCCTTACTTCCTGTCCCCCAGGACACCATTAGGCGCTGCCAGGTCCGAGCACTGTTCGTTAAAGCTTGTCACGCTGCGCCGCCGCCACCACCACCGCCACACATGACAACAGCCAGAGCGAGAGGGAGAAAATGATTCAAAGCTCCCTCCTTAAAAAACTGTAATGCTATATTTATAAGCCAGTATTTATAAACACATTTGCATATATCAAGATGAAAAAGTTGTTTGAATTGGGGGCAATTTGCATTTGGTGAAACATATGGCAGAGCCACGGAAGCCATGGGCCATGCCTTCATTACCCGATCTTCGTTTCATCAGCCCCTTGCTCCCCCGCTGAGCCTCCCCACGGCGGAGCCTTCTGTCCCCGAGGTTTCAGTGACAGGGGACAATATGTCCCCAAGGTGAGGAGCAGGGGGAAAGCCGCACGCACACCGCTCCTCCAATGATTATTTAATCAGACTCTTCACTCTGGATCTGAAAGAGGAGAGAGGTACAAAGTGGCGCTTATTACCCATTTGTTCAACGCAGGGAAAGAGAGAGGGAGAGAGGAGAGAGGAGACGAGGAGAGGAGGAGAGGAGGGTAGAGAGGAGAGCGAGCGCTCGAAATGGCAGATCAGTTAACGCAGCTGACGAGTGGGAAGATTCAGAGGAGAGGAGAGAGGAAAGGAGATGAAAAGAGGAGAAAAAAGGAGGTGTGTGTGTGTGTGTGTGTGTGGACTGGACACAAAAGGAAAGAGGAGGAGAGATCTGAGGGCAAACAATGAAAAGAGCCGGCGATTGAACAAATGAGTGAATGAAAAGAGGTGTTATCAAAGACACAAAGGAAGCATAACAGGATGAATTATCAGATTTTAAGCTCTCGTGTTAGAAAAACATCCCAGATATGAAATCACATAAACTGTGGCGACGCTGAGCTCCGTTTTCTTCTTCTTCTTCTTCCGCGTTCATTTGACAGTTATAGTCACTTTGCATGTTTAATATCTGACATGCAAATCATACAATCAGCTTAAATACTATGTTTTTTTTTAAACAAGCAGCAACCCCCGTGACTGTGAAGTGAAGCCAGCAAACTGCAGTTCCTCAAACGGCCACTTGAGGCCAGATCCAGAAGTGAGTCAGTCTCCATAAGTCCCCATGTTAGGCAGCAGAAATAAACATGTTTGCAGCCTGGTACAAAAAACAGTTTTGGTCTCTGTAGTTCATGACAACTGTACTGAAGGTGAATTTATATACAACTCACCTGTTCAGGTTATATTAAGGCTTAAAGTTATGCAGGATTAAGAGCGTGGACGCTTTGATTGACAGGCGGCTTGTTTGAGCAACCAGGCGTCATTCGGCCGGCTCAGAGTTTTACTTTTAGATATTATGTCAAATATACTTTTACTAACGTAACTCTGGTTGCTCTTGGCGTTAACTACAAACTTGCACAAAATTAAATTAGTTTCGGACTGAGCGTGATCACCTTAACGTCCGCTCCACCGCCAAGGTTTCACTTCAGATCACTCTGCATGTCTTAGTCACTGATATCACAGGTAAGGGTAAGTACAGGTAAGTTATTATTCACTAAATGAAGCCAGTTTTCTCGTTAAACCAACAAAAGGATGTGAGTACTTCTTCCAGCCCCCGCTCTTAAGCTGTAAAACAAATACGGAGCAACAAAAGAGCGGAAAGGAGAGCATAAAAGAAGAGCGGGTGGATGTGCGTTGTGGTCTGTTTGGGTGGAGGTTCCTGCAGGTGAGGGTTCAAACCCGAAACTCTGTCTCTCTCTCTGTGTGCCTGGCTGCAGTTTGGCGTGCCTCTCACACCAGTGGCCACATTTGCATGTGCAAAAAAGCCCTGTGTTGAAGTGCTGCGGCGGCGGCGTCCCACCCCGCCCTCCGCCTCCACCACCACCACCTTCAGCGCGTGTGGTCAACCCGTCTGCGATTTGTTTAAGTGCTTATGAAAGCTCCTCGCCCACAGTCAGGCCTGTTTACGCTGTTTTGACATGTAATACCTGTTTTTCTGGGTTATTTCCAGGAGATATCTCCGCGCAGGGAGGCGTTAGCAGCTCACAGTTGTCTGTCACGGTTTCTGCCCTCAATGTTTGTCTTTCTATTTCCATACTCTGATTCCATTTGGATGGGGCTGAATTTAGAGGCGGGCGGTTGGCTCTGAAGGTCATTCGGGGGTAATTCAGGCGTACCTGCCCACAAACGTTCACCTGAGAGCCTAAATTTAGGCCTGGAGCTCTGAGACCTGTTTTGTGGGCGTTGTAAATTTGACATGAATCGTTCAATTACGCGAGGACGAGTTTGTGTAATCAGATTTAAAGTAGCTGTTTGTGAAGAGGTGTATTTTTAACCCTGCCAACTTTTACAAGTCTGTTTTCGACCTCGGGGACGGCAAAATAAGAACAGACAGGCGACGTCTGTGGTCGTTTTTTTCCCGCGCTGACGTGGCGTTTTCTAAAACGATAATGGTGGCGAGCACACTGCAGGTCATTGTGAGTTTAAACGTGTTACAACACACAGACGAGCTCGTTAGTATTCTGTAGGCTTTTCCTGCCTCCTGTCCTTTGTTCCCTTCCTTCACCTTTGGTTCCCTCCCTCATTTACATATTGTTTTATTGTCTTACTGTCTTAAAGTGCCTCATTTCATCTGCTCTAGGTCAACTCACTGATGTCAGACGAGCTCCAGCACCAGTGTGTCGGCATGCTTCAATAAACTCTGAACTGGTCTCACATAGATTCAAGGTCCAGTTGTATAGAGGTAGATGTATCATGTCCGGTTGTTGGCAGTGTCGGAGAAGAGGTCCTCACTGAAGAGCTGCAGATCCTCTTGTGAAGGTCTGATCTGGTAGGACGGGGTAACGTGACCTTCTGGATTGTAGACAGGGTTGGCGGCCCGTCAGGAGGACGTTACAGCGGCAAATTTTAAGGTAACAAAAACATAATTCTTATTTTTGGGTGATTATGCACTAATAAAAAACCTTTAAGCCTTTAAACCACACCGCCCGATGCAGAAGCACCTCCTGCGGACGTACGAGCAGCTCGGGCTTTTAAAATCAAACTAGATGAACTCAAAAAACAGCTACTGAACTAAAAACCTGTCTCAGAGACCGCTCTGTGGAGGTTTGTCACCTGGCAGCCGTGTAATGTAGGTTAATGCACCGGTTGGTCGTGTGCCTGGGTTGAAACTGTAATCGGGGCATCTACCCCCGAAGAAACGGCGCCATTGAATCTCGAACAAAAAAAAAACACACACTCCTCCGCTGTGTCAACAGATGATTCAAAATACTGGTTTAATTAATCTCGCTTTATGAAAATGATTTCACCAATAAATACCTAATTTTTTTTTTTGCTCGATGTTAACGCCAATATTATTTCATGCCGTTTAGTTGGAGCTGAAACGAGGGCAAACAGGAAGAGAGCGCCACGCGTCGACGCGCGCACAAAAAAACAGAAGTATCCAGTCAGTTAATAAGTAATGACTGCCCGAGATCACAGGAACCTCACACTACAACAAAACAAGTTAAGCACGAGCTTTGATAATGACTTTTAATAATTCAATGTGTGTAATTATCGCGTTACAGGAAAGCACAACGGCGGCGGCGGCGGCTTGCTGTAGGGATCGAGGTGTAGCAATTAAAAGACGACAGAGATCGAGGTCAGCTGATCAAGGGAAGTCGCTGACCTTACATGTGTTGTTACACGAGAGGAGGAAAAACATCTTGATGTTGCAGAAAGTGCGTTTCTTTCTCGACTGATGGGAAACCCTCCTGGCCGCCTGCACGGGCGCCGTCGTCGTCTCTGCTGCTGCTGCTGCTGCTGCTGCGGTATCCGCGACCTGCTACTTCCTCAAAATTTGCTTCTCCATTGTCCCCCCCCAACCGAGACCTTGATTTCAAACTAGCCAAATGTCGAGGTTGCACATTTGCAACTCAAAACTAGCCAGATCAAATGTAATCACTCTGTTTGTCATCCCCAGATTTGAATTTCACAATGAGCGTGTGGAAGAGGAGGGAGGGAAGGAGAGGAGGAGGGGAGAAAAAAAAAGGAAACATGTCTGACTTCTCTGAAAATCAATGTCTTTCAACCAGCCCTCCGCTCCTCTTTGACGGGAAAGGGCATTCACATGCATTTGGCGGCCATTGTCGGCAGCAAAATGACTAATCATAACATCATTGATGTGTTAAAAAAAAACCTCCAACCACAGACGACAGTACCATTGACAACCTTTGCTCCCATCCAGAGAGAAAGAGTTAATTTGATCATGATGACACCCAGCCTCTCTTTCAAGCCCCTTTTCAGGCCAGAAGCAGCTGGGGCTGGAAGAGCAAGAGATGGGGGATGAATCCTCTGCAGAGTGAGGAGGTGGTGGTGGAGGTGGTGGTGGTGCAACGGAGGGGGAGAAAAATGACAAGAAGAGTCGTTATTATGTCTCCATTTTGGGACTGAGAGGGGTTTCTGAATTGCCCTGGATTGCGATCTTCGCGTTCGTTCATTCCTATATAGGCTCTCGGAGCGGCAAATGGGCCTTGGGCCAGTGCGAGCATTGGCGCTGGAGCTGGAACAAGAATAAGATCACAATTGCATTTAAAGCCCAGAGAGAGAGAGAGAGTGCGGAGAGAGAGAGGGGAGGGGGGGTGAAAGAAGAAGAAGAAGAAGAAGAAGAAGAAGAGGAGGAGAGACAGAAAAGAGGGAGCCTATGAGCTCTAATTGCCAGATGGTGAATATTTTCGCTCCCTTTCAACGGCGCATTAATTGCAGGGCTGCCCGGGGGTTGAGACGTACTGATCAGTGTGGCAGAGGATCCTGACCCTGATTATCCCCCCTCAGACTCCCCCCGCTGGAGAGACAGTGAGCAGTAGGGGGAGGTGAAGGGGGTCTGAGAAGGGAGAAGAGGGGAGGTGAGGGTTTTTTTGCAACAGTTACTCACCCAATCATTTGCCTATCAAGCCACCTGGGCCTCGACACTTTCGGGTTTTCAAGTTGGGAAGGAGGCGACAGGGTGGAGGGTCTTTCGGGGGGCGAGAGAAGGGAAAGCTAGAGGGATGGTGATGAGGATAGGTGAGGACAGACCACCCTCCTGTCCTCCTCTCTCCTCCCAGTCACCCACCTTTCCCTCCTCCGCCTCCCTCTCCTCCTCCTCCTCCTCCTCAGCTCCTCGTTTACATATCTCCAAAAGATGTAATTGAATTAAATAAAGC
Organism: Nibea albiflora; assembly: GCA_014281875.1. Lineage (NCBI taxonomy): Eukaryota > Metazoa > Chordata > Actinopteri > Sciaenidae > Nibea > Nibea albiflora. The sequence continues at coordinate 23,374,913 of CM024804.1, read as the reverse complement.
TTTCCTTCAGGGCAGCTGCCACAGCTGCTGTTTGTGGCATGTCAAAAGGCCCGCCACTTTAAGAGCACTTACATATGCTCCAAATTAGCAGGTCAGATAGGCGGACGCACGATGACAGGGCCGAGGCTGCCAACGCGACAAGGGGCCCACAGCTGTGAGCAATTCACTGGCAGAGTGGAGGCTCTTTCAGACCCCCTGATTATGAAGGGCAGCAGTGCACGTGCTCACACACACACACACACACACGTCAACAACCGTGTAACTGCATACACAAGCCACACACACACACACACCTATTCACACGTGTAGATGCAGGGGTCACTGCGGTATTTCGAGGATTTATTAGAGGATGATACGTGTGGCGACCCTCTCATTGTTCAAGAAGGAAATGATTAAACACACACTCATTTTCTGCATGAATCCTTGCTGCCTTTGTCACCTACGATGAAATCCATGCCTTCATATCTAGAGGAAAATGAAAAATATGAAGCTGCAAAGTCTAAAAATTATGAAAATACTGTGAATTTATTTAATTATTAAAACTTGGGGCATTTCCTGCTTTGTTTTGATAGTCACAGCTGGAGAGATGATGGACAGGAGATTGGGGCTGGAATCGAACCTGTGTCGCCGCAGCGAGTGACTTTTTTAACCTTGATATATAGAGCACATCCTGTCACGTCAGGTGACCTGCTGGGGTCACATTCACATCAGACGGTCACTGCAGCACCTGTAGAGGTCGAGGAGACATGAGCCTCCTTCCTCGTGAGTTTTTGGTCTCAGTCACAAGTTTTAAGTCTTTCTGGTCTAAAACAGACGATAAATCATGGCATGTTTTAAGGCGTGGCTATCCTTTGATTGACAGAGGCGTGGCTGTGTCAATCCGTGACTCCAGCTTTGACCTTTTCACTGAATGTTTCACTGAATTGTCACATTTTAGTCGTCTAAAATGTTTTTCTCCAACAGACTGTGCGGGTGTTAATCCCAGTGTTTATGAAATGAGATCTGGCTTCTCTCTGACTCCACCCCTCTTGACCAAATATGGTCACTTCCGGCCCCCCAAATGGCGATGGGGAAAATCCCGATCTTCAAGGTGGCATCACAGCGGCTACGTCCACTTCTTTCATACAGTCTGTGGCTACAACCTGAAACAGTATTTCATGTTTGCGCCGTCCAAGTCTGTACGACCCCGAGCTGTTTGACAGCCACAAGGAAACGTTAAATAAAAATATTTCTGCTGCAGCTTCGTTGCTTTTTATTGAAGGTTTGGATGCGAGGAGCCGAGGCCTCTTAAAAAAACGATGTCAACACTTTACTTCAGTTATGTATCCAGCGAGATGCGCCTGTCATATCGTAATCAACCGTTGTGAACAATCATCTAATGACTTGTCACTCAAGGTCTGCTGGGCAATTATGTTTGCATTTGCATGGCAGTGAATGGTGTTTATGACAAATAATCCATGTCCTAATTGCTTGTCTGTTTTCTTTAAGACGTGTGCTGCTGATAGGATGTGATTAGCTGGAGGCTGAAAGCAAAGTTGACACTGATCATACAGGTTATGTTTAGCAGCAGAGAGGGCGGCCTTTTTTTATAATTGTCTGTAATGTTGGGAACTGCTTTTGTGTCGCTGCACATCGTGTGATTTTGTGTGAGCTCGTAGATCGGCGTGTTTGTGCTCCCTGTCAGTACATTTGAAAAGGAGTGCAGAGGAAAGTTGGTTGGAGCTTTAGATCCTTTTCCGAGATCTTTTTCTCTTCTTAGCTTCCTCCGTCAACGTCCTCTTCTGTCTTTTCATCATGTCCATCGAGGCCGCTTGCCCGGCTCCCATCAGCGTTACCTCCTCCTCTTCTTCTTCCCGGTGGTCCAATGCGCTCTGCTGCGCTCTGAGCTCACAGTCCGGGCAGCCCGGCTAACAAACTAGAGCTAAACGTTATCTAACAGCAGCTACAGTTTACTTCACTGTCCATCGGGAAACTCTGTAAATCACAGAGAGCTGAAGCGGAACATTTCCTCCATAAAGTCAGTGAAATAGTTGGCGTTGCGTGGAAATAACGGACTTTCATTCACCTGATTACACGTCAGTGTAGCATGGAGGTTATTTTTGTGGTAGGAAAAGTTGACTCAAGAGTTCAGAAGACACTTTGTCATAAGCTATAAACTCGTCATATCATATCTGAACGAGGTCGTGACGACTCGCTGTGTGTCCCGTTCGATCATAGCTCATTACTCGACTTCATCTGCAGCAAACGACGTCCGTCAAACTCAACTTTGTGGACGATGCCGTCACATTTCCAATCTGAGGCTGTTGTTGTTGTTTCGTGCTGTCCTGTGGCGGGCAGAAAGGCTGTGACTCAGCTGTTTGCATGCAATACTGGAGAATAATGGATGTGAAGGTGCACACACACGCGCACGCACACCAAACACGGCCTTTTAAAAAATGCATGAGCGCCCCCCAAAAACCTCCCTCTCCCTCCACAGAATAGAGCTATCACTGGTGCCTGTTATCTCCCAGAACCCCCAGGTAGAAAATGGTAATGATACCACTTAACATCGCTGCACATATGGAGGGAAAATGGAAATGCCAACAGCACCTCAACTATAAAGCAAATCAAATTGAAATATTAATCCGCTGATTAATATAACATTATGAGAGCCCATTCTCTTTGTTGTTAAACAACAAAGGGTTGCAAAATAAGCAACTGCCTAAGAGGTAAGGGGTTTAAAAGAGTCCCACAGAGGTGCTAAAGCCCCTTTCAAACATCATTACTCTGCATAATGTATTCCCTTCCACAGTGCTGAGATTTGATATTGATGTTTACTCATTTATTTTTTAATTAACGTTCGTTGTTAATGAATTCTTTGATGAGAGGCATTTTGTAAATCATTATCCTTGGAAGAGGGAAAAAGGGGGATGCATCGCTCTTGCCCCTTAATGCTCGTGACAGAAGAAATAAATAAAAAAATTAAAAAAATAAAGGTGTAAGGGGAAAAAAAGTTGCGCACGAGAAGCGGGGTCATTGTTTAAAGTTTGTTTTCTGATGCGTTCATTTTTTTCCTCGCCTCCCTCGTTGCTGTTTTTCTGATTGCATCTTCTATCTACGGGGATGAAGCTGACAGGGACTCTCTGTGTGTGTTAGAGAGAGAGAGAGAGAGCCGGTGTGGATACTTAGCTAATTACAGGAATATAACTCAAGGCTTTCACAGAGAGAGAGAGAGAGAGTCGCTCCAGTGGGGAGGAGGGCTGCAGTTATATCTACGGAGCCCTCTGTCCTTCCCCTCTTTAATATTGATCACTGGGGGATCTCTTGGAGGACACAAAGTAGGCTCAGAGGCTGGGAAAGTTTGTTGGACCAACAGTTTGCTTCTCGCACGAGTGTCACAAACAGAAAATACTTTTTAAAAATCATACGAGCAGTTTGGAGCGATCCATGGAAATATTAAAAACATTTGCATTGGGTGACACGTTTCTTCTTCACACACTAGTTACTCTTAAAATCAGTCACATGAGCCGTGCTGGGAAATTATTCAGACTTTCAGCCCATTATTTAAAAAAAAAAAAAAAAGAAGGTGTTTAGTGTCAATAGTGTGAGTTATCTCTGGAGCCTTTTTCTAATTGATACCCACACGAGAGATTCTCAGGAAACGTGATGCAAAAACAACGTTGGACTTCGTCTTGATTAAAAACGTCTCAGAGCTTCACACGTCTGGCTGAGCTGCAAACAGACAAAGTAGATAAACTCGTGGCATGTTTGCTGCCGAACTGAACTCTGGGATTCACGAACACAAACGCTCTTTGCTGCCGACACTATTAAACCGCCAACCAGGATCAAATCAATTCTGATTTTTCTCAGGGAACCTGTAAACTCAACTGTGTGTGCAGTAAGTTTTATTAATGCACAGCTGATGTTGCAAGAAATGCACAAAAACTCTTCGACCGAGGAGCTTAAAACAAGCTGAGAGACTAAAACTCCGTGGAGTTGAGGGTTGTACGACCCACAGACTGTATGAAACGTGGATATATTGTCTGTGACGTCACCCACAGGTTTCTGAAGAGCAAACTTTAAGCCTTAATATAATGTGAAATGTGGAAATTAGCTATAGAGACCAAAACTGTTTTTTGTACCAGGCTGTAAACATGTTTATTTCTGCTGTCTAACATGGGGACTTATGGAGACTGACTCACTTCTGCAGCCAGCCTCAAGTGGACGTTTGAGGAGCTGCAGTTTCCGGTCACTTCCGTTCACAGCCACGGAGGTTTCTGCTCGGTACGACCGTGTTTTGGATGTTTGAACAAAGCTGGTTTCATCTTAACAGCGAGATAAATGCATTCAACATGAGCTCGAGGACACACACACACACACACACACACACACACGGCGTGTTTTAGTGAAGAAACCAACTGTTTGTTTACAGGAAAACTCCAGAGGACACCTTAAAACCACAGAGAGGAGAGAGGTAAGGAGGGAAACATCATTTAATAATGATTTCCCAACATTGACGACTAGAACAGCACACAGGAACATGAGCACTGTTCAGGGACTGCGGCTCTCTGATACTGTAGGCTAGTCTCAGTGTGAGGTTTGGACCAGTTGGCCACAGATGAGTCTCGAGCCCCCAACCCATCTGGAGCCATCTTGGAGATGAAGCAAAAAACCTGGAGCTTGTCCATCTCTTGGCAGGGCCGGTGTCGTCTCTACACATACAAGGCTGATCGTCTCTAATCCTACCAAAGAATTAATTGCTTAATTGGATCAATTAGATGTCCCAATAGGTCTTGATGACGTGCGGTAGGTGCATCAAATAATTATGAATCAATATCTGAAAGGACCGCACGCCGTCTCTCCGTCACGTGACAACCGAGACGATCTTAGACAAGTTTCAGATCTTACTTAATATCAATACGCTCGTGTTGCAGCCTCGTTTCAATCATGCAAGCGGCACTTCTTCAAGTTTTTCGCCGTCGCCCGGGCGACATTATGCAGTGCTTGTTTTTGAGACAGAAGAACTATTTTCATGACTTATGGCGTTTGCAGTATCTCAAAGATCGCACTGCTGTTTTTCTTCCTTCAAGCCAGTTTTAAATGGAGCCAAACTGCACAGCTTTAAAGGCACATTCATCAAAAAGCGCGAGCGCGGGTGCACACGCTGCAGATGCTGCCACTTTTTCTTAAAAAAAAAAAAAAAGAAAAAAAGATTGCAAGTAGAATTATGGCTTTTCATCAGCCGATAAATTTCACTTGTGATTAATTGCAACACTCACTTTTAGGATCACTTCTACACAAAAGAGCATTTCTGCTTTGTAAAATTCATATAAAAGAAATGCAAATCAATGGTGTTCTTGGCACCAAACATATGCTGCCACAATGCCAACAAGCCTGCCCCTGACAACCCCAGCTGGGGGCTTGTAAGACTTGCTCTTGGCAAAAGACGTTTTTTCCACCCGCTTTGCAAATGATCACCAATTAATACGAACAGCATCCAATTCTAATTTTGCACCTGGTAAGATTGTGAGTATCTTGTAAAGCTCTTCTAAGCTATGGATCCAAATTACTGCATGTTTTTTTAAATCCTCCCCTTTTTTTGGAGGGGGGGGGGGAAATCACACACGCAAAAAATTAAGATGGCAAAAGTCCGTAACATCCTGACCGACGAGCGCGACGACGTGAATCTGATCTGCAGAAATCTGCCAAAAAAAACAACAAACAAACAACCTCCTCCACGTCTTTTTATGCATTTTGTTGCGACTTCATCTTTTGTTGTCTGAAAGAAAGAAAAAAAAAAAAAGCCTCTCTCGTCACGCTGAAACTTTCAGGAGGTGTCGAGGAGAGAAATTAGCGATGTGTTTATCACTTGGTAACACAGCAGCATCCATCCATGTGATGAATTCCACATATTTCTCCAAAGAAAATGAAACTAAAACAATTCGACGGCGGTTTCACGTCACTAATTGCTCATCAGAGTTCTTAGCATCTCTCCCCTCTCTCTCTCTCTCTCTCCATCTCTCACTCTGAAATTGATACTCGCCATACGACTTATGATGGATAGGAAGCTTTAATGAGCTCTTACAAGCAATTAAGTAATCAGGGAACCCTGCTGCTCGGCGCTGGAGCTAGCAAGAGCAGTGACAAACGGAGGCCCATCAGTACTGTAATCAGCACAGGACACAGTCACCGCTGCTCACCACTCCCTAACCGAGGGCAGCAATGGGCCGAGCAGCAGGCTCCCATCTCGTGTTATTGTTTTGTCTGCAAATAGTCTCCGAACTTTGTGACTCCGAGACGTGCTCGCGTCGGAGCCTCCGCATCCGAGCGGAGAGTTTCACAGCCGCCTCGCTGGCAGGAGACTGGAAACTTTACACGGACGACGGCTCGCTTGAGTTGAATAAAGAGCGCCTGTAAAGGTCTGAGCGCCAAACGGAGCTACGGCAGGCCGACACAGCTTTATACTGGAAGAGCAGTGACGGGTAACAGGTAACAGGTGTGTGGAGGAAGAGCCCAGGTAACCCTCATCAGGCTCAGAGACACACACACCTGTTTGAGGAAATAAATGAAGCCTGAAACACTTTGAATATAAATTTATTGACTTACTTCTTTAAGTTGTTTTGTCACGAGGCAAATATTTATCATAAATCATGATTTAAAACATAAATCTGAAAGTAAACACGTCTTACAATTCTTTTAATTCGATGATTTGAACGCCGACGTCTCCTGATAAAACTGTTTTTGAATTAAACTTCTGACTATAAAAATAAAATCTATGAAGCAGAGTGTTAAACACAGAGTTGAGTTCAGGTTAACTCCATCAAACATCCATCCGTTATTTATTTATAATTTTGCAATATTGCTTTGCTGTTGTAACGTTTATTATTTTTAACTCTTTCCTATCTGTGCACATGGAGCCGGGAGGTGATTAGCTTAGCTTAGCATGAAGCGCGGGAAAAGGTCAGCTGTACTTTCATTCATTCAAGTTAAAATACAGGAAGTCAACGTGCGTGGTAAGCAACCACATCTTCTGTCTACATGACAGCGACCCAACAGTGAAGTGTTTTCGGCCTCGATGTCGTCGGGCTGATCGTATCAGGAATATTCATGTTTGTGCGGAGAGCAGGAAGTGGAGATGTGTCGTCCATCTTTACGAATGTGGATGGCTCCGACATGCGACGTGTTAATTAGTGATCTTCAGAGGTGGTGATAGGCGAATCCTCGAACAGTCGCGTTAACGCGGCCGCGCTCGTTCCAGCCTCTAATTAGAAACCGATGTTGGCCAGGCTGTCTGATTCCTCCTCGGCTCTTCAACCCTGAAAACTCTCTCATTGTTTACAGGTTTGGTTTTTCCAACACGGTAAACAATCTCACGTCGCGACGAGGAAAACGAAAAATCTCTGAACCGCGGGATTCGGCGTTCTCAGCTCCCCGGCTCACCTGCGGCGCCTGAGCCGCCGAGCTCCACCACGTTCTCACCCACCCCGAAGCATGTTGGGCACCCCAGGGCGGCGTGACACGTCTCTCCCACACTCCCCGACTCCTCTGAATAATTCTGCCCCGACCATACGTCTCCTCATCTCGTGCCTCTCTTTTCTCCGGGTGGTGTTGGTGGGGGGATGAGACAATGCGGTTCCACATTGAAAATCAAATATGTTGCTTATTAATAGGACAACTTTGGCGAATGCTACCTGGAGAAATGCCGGAGGGGGGAGCTCGCAGAGAGATGGAGATCGGGGACGCCTACAGTGTGGTGCACTTTCTCTCCCTTCTGTGCAAAAAACAGCTGAGGGTGCAGATTTCTCATCGCTAAACTGGCACAGTTGATGTAGGTAGCACACACACACACACACACTTTATGGAAATCAGAGAGAGCCAGGGTGTGTTAGGCAGCCATGCATGAAAAGCACAGAGCTTCTTCATCGCGTGTGCAGGTTACAGCAAAGAGGACAAAAAGGTTTCGACGCCACGTCAGTCAACGCGAGGCCTGATGTTCGGGCGGCGGTGCCAGTTATTTTCATGACAGCCATCTGCTTCATTCTATCCAAACGTGGCCTCCCTCCGCTGTCAAAGAGAAAAAACAAAAAGGCTGCCGCCGCCTTCGTCGTCGTCGTCCTCGTCGTCGTCTGCATGTCTCTCTCTCGGGCTGAACGCCGCCGCGCCGCTAACTTGGCGTCATTTCCTCGGATTCCGTACAGATTGCACCAGCTAATTATGATCTAATAACTGGCAGACTGTCTGTTTCAATATTATTACAGGAAGAGTAGGTTAAATGAATAGCTCATCATCTGCCCCCTGTATCAGTCATGTTGTTTTAATGATCATAATTCCACCATTAAATCTTAATAATATGTCAAGATCATAAGGGAGACATGTCAATTTGGGGCTTCAATGAGAATTAAAGCCAAGGAGCGCTGAAGTTGAGCCTGTTTTTTTTTTTTTCTGTTCCTGCGAAGGCTTGATTTCGTTAGCCGTGCCCTCACACACACACACACACACACACACACACACAGCAGAACAGACACAGAGCTGTTTCTGACTCAATCTGATAATTAAGAAATTAATTTCTGTTTCCTGATTGATGTGTTGATGTCGAACAGGAAAGACGCTGCACTAAATGTTTTACAGCTTTGGTATTCTCCACCGCTCCAACGCTTCAAATCTGGAATATGTTTCTTTCTTCTGAGGTTCTAAACAGCTGGCAGACGGCTTGAGGTCCATTTAGCGGCTGTTCTGGAGCTTTTGATCGTATGACACGATCTTCATCAGCAGATATGAAACGTAGACGTTCAAATTAAAATAACTTGCAACCACCTTATCGTTCAAATTTGAGGCTCAGCGTCTGACCTCGAAAAAGACAGTTGCAACTCCATTTAGTAGCTGTTCTGGAGCTTTTGATCCTTTTACATGTTCTTCATCAGCCAAAGGAAAATGTAGATTTTCTCGTTTTCCAAGCATCTTATCAACGATTTAATTATTTTAATTTCCTTTAAGATCTTTTAAACAGTTGGCACCAGAGTCCATGATGCAGTTGCACCTCAAAGTCCATTTAGTAGCTGCCCTGGAGCTTTTGATTCTTTTACATGTTCTTCATCAGCCAAAGCAAATGCAGATTTTTGGTTTTCCAAGCATCTTATCAACGATTTAATTATTTTAATTTCCTTTGAGATCTTTTAAACAGTTTCTGAAACAGTCTCATGTCAAGTTCCAGTGGCTGTTCTGGAGCTTTTGATCATATTACATGACCTTCATCAGCAGATGGGATCTGCCCAGTCAACATGTAAATGTAGACGTTCAAATTTTCATTTTTCCAGGCATGATGTCTAAATATGTTCTTGTCTATGTTGCAGTTGCACCTCAAAGTCCATTTAGTAGCTGCTCTGGGGCTTTTGATCACATTGCATGACCTTCATCGGCAGATGGGATTTGCCCAATCGACACGGAAATGCATGAATTCAAATTTTCTTGTTTTCCAAGTGCCTTATCGTTCACGTTCGGCCTCAGAGTCGAAGTTCAGAGTTCGTTCAACTCATCTCAAGGTCCATTTAGTAGCTGTTCTGGAGCTTTCAGCTATAATAAATCATATGGAGTGAGAAGTGTAGACGTATGTAGAGTACTTTTAGGACTTCTTGTCTTCTTTGGCATAAAAGTTTTTTGATTCAAAGTCCATTCTTGATCTTGGAAACAGTGAAAATCTCCCAGCTTTCTAATTTAAAAAGACTTTTCTGCCCTTTAAATTAAATTTTGAATCAGTTTTTGTACAAAATGACACTTTTGTGAAAAAACAGGATACCTTAAAAGTTTTTTTTTTTTAAATAAAAAAGGCGACATCTGAAGAAAATATCTTGTCAAGTCAAGCCTAAAATGGCGGCGTGTTTGATGCTGGAGGTTCGTTTCTTGGAAGACTCTTTGGATCCTCTGTTGGAGTCTCAATTACAGCACATTAAACTTTGAAAGGCCTCCAAGGACCCGGAGTACAAGCACTTTTTTTTTTGGACGGACTTCTAGAGTCTCTCTAAGAAAAAAAAAAAAAATCAATGCTTTGAGGTACAAACCTGTATTCTAGTCACTCTTCCCTCAAGGTTTTCTGTTTGTGAGGTAGAGACAGTCACTGCACACAGCTCCCAGCTAAGAATAGCTGCAGGAGAGCGGAGAAGGCAGCAAAGTGAGGAAAGTGAGGCAACACGAAAGGCAGCGAGGGAAGAGAGAGAGAGAGAGAGAGAGAGAGAGAGCGAGGAAGGGAAGGGGGGGAGAAAAACGAGGAAGTGGGCGACGGAGAAGAAAATAACTCAGGAGGGGAGTGTGAACGAGACAATGGCTCTGTCAAGGAGTCAAACGAAGTAAACATCATCAGTGCGATCCGGCGGTGACTCGGTTTGGCTCGGGAACTAAACACGACGCTGGGGCGATCAATCTGAATCAATCAAGTGTGTGTGTGTGTGTGTGTGTGTGTGTGTGTGGACAGGCAAGGCGTGGGTCGCGGTGACGGCGTGTACCCTGTCCCGAGGTCACTGCCCTCGTCAGAGAGAATGGAAATATGTGTGTGTGTGAGTGAATGAGTCCATTGCTGCAGAGTTAATAAGAGAGCATTGTGTGTGTGTGTGTGTGTGTGTAGGCAGGGATTGTAGTATTGTAGTATATTGAACACACACTAATGCGAGGGGGAGGCTCACACAGGAAGTTCACTCTACTACATTGTTGGAGGTTTTCATTAATTCTCCGTCCAGCATCCATATAGGACGACGATTTATGTGCAGTGCCAACAATCGGTGCCAACGCAGGAAGTGGTGTGTCCTTTATGTAGCAAAGCAGAGAGAGAGAGAGAGTGAGCGGGTGGAGGTCAGGGTGGTGGCATGGAGCACGTCTGACTCTGGAGAGCAGAGTTTGGGTCATTAACCAACTGTTTTTGTCGCCTTACCCTGATTTTTGTCTTGGCGACCAAAAAAAACTGCAGTTCCTCAAACGTCCACTCGAGGCTGGCTGCAGAAGTGAGTCAGTCTCCATAAGTCCCCATGTTAGACAGCAGAGATAAACATGTTTACAGCCTGGTACAAAAAACAGTTTCGGTCTCTAGAGCTAATTTCCCCGTTCATGACAACTGAGCGTGGACGCTTTGATTGGCAGGTGGGTGACGTTACAGATGGCTTCATTCGTCCACCGACGAGCCACGTCTTTGCCGATTCTTAGATTAGCCATGAGCGTCCATGTTTTATACAGTCTATGGAGCGTAAGGACGTAGCAGGATGTCATCTACAGCCCGAAGGGAGGCGGTCGGGTTGGACGAATGTATCCTGAACCTGAACGAGTTGTTTTTGTGCCTAAATTAACCATCAAGTGACGTCAAGTCAGGCGTGAATCAGAAACTACCAGAGCCAGCGTTCGGTCCGTCCGCCGTCCGGCTGTAGAAACACGGCCGACCTGCAACATCTGAAGATATAAAACAAAATGATTCTTATTTTTAGGAGATCATACACTAAATCAGAGTTATGCATATTATAAATAGAGACACAGTGGACCTTTAACCTACTGTAGGTTGCACAAACCGATAACTTTTAGTAACGTTAGTATCAAATTTAATCTGTGGCTTTGCAGAAACATTAGCAGTATTGACATCGCTGTCCGGCAGCAGCGGCGTTGCAGCATCATTACGACCATCTTTTACAGGAAACATCTCGTCATCGTCGTGCGGTATGGCTTCACTGGAAACTCAGATGGATTATCATGATGAGTTTTAAAAAGCAGCAAATGTTTCTGCTGTCTGTGTTTGCTCACAGGCTTTTCAAAGGTTTCATCTTTGTTAAAAATCTGCCGGTTACGGACACGAATTTCTCCTCTCTGAACCCAAACTGATCCGTAAATCCGATCTCGATCTAAACCCAAACCGAACGCTGCAAAATACGGAAGCTGAATATCAATTTAACATCCAGATGTTGATCTCTTCTCGTTTTCAAACAAAAGCTCTGCACCAGAAGCGTCTTGTTGAACTTATTTAGAATCATTACATCGAGCTACCGGTTCACTACTGGTGATTTAAAGATGGAGTCTTGTCATCTGTCACCACCTCCCCCCTCTCCGTCTTCCCTGCTTCCTGTCTGTTTCCACAGTTAACTATTAAGTAAAGCAGGAAACAAACGCTGTACTGTACGTAACACCCTTCAATCACAGAGCAGCATAAGTTGTGTTTACAGATGGATTCTCACAGCTGTAATAGAGCCGCTTCGCGTGTGATCCCACATAGAAATTATTTCTAGAGGTAATGTGACTCTTTAGTCACGAATCGCGTCTTTCGAGTTGATAAATTATATTTTTTTGTCTTCATCTTTCTCAGCCTGCAGCCCCGTCTGTCTGTCTGTCTGTCTGGACTTCTTTCTATCAGCTACCAAACAACCCCGCTGTGCCGGTGGACACCTAAAATAGAGTGCTGGCAAAAATAACAATGTCTCTTCACATGCTCTAATGCCGGCTGATCAATAGTAATTACCTACCTGTGTGGACCTGGCTGGCGGAGCTCCGTAGGCCCTCGGGGGATTCACTATAGACAGCTCACTATCCAGTCCCAGGTAACTCCATAGGACAGACCTTTTAATTGCTTTGTTCACTGTGAGTAATTGAGGGTTGGAGCGCGTTTGCCACGAGGAGTGTGACTTCACTTGGCCTCCGTTTAATTATTCCCGTAACACGAGCCTTCTGCCTTTAATTTTCACTTTGCGCGCGGCGTCGTGAGGTGCGAATACAACTGGAAAATGTAGGTTAGTAACTGTATAAGGCATGCTGAGCCAGATGCACTACAAACTCAGCCATATGGATAGACGGAGAAGTGTTTCTGTGTGTTTATTCCTCGCCGCGGAGGAACATATTGCAGAGGCTTCTTTTTTTTTTTTCTGTTTTAGCACGGCAACTGTCCCACTGCTCTGATTTGATCTCATCCCTCGCCAGGCCTCGACGCAGATACCTAGAACTGTATCAATATAGTTTAATTAGCATACTGATTAATCAGCTGGTTAATTAGACAAATTTCCTATAGGCTGATTACGCCTCCCGGACCTCGTGGTGTGAAGACATATAGAGTGCATGAGTAATGTAATTATTCTGACTGTCAGACGAGGCGAGGTAAGATTTTTTTTTAACGGGACACAAAGGCAGTTCAGAATGCAACATTCAAATCTTCAGTGTTTAAATATTTGACTCCCCGACATGTTTTTAAGACTTCTGCTTCAATATCTGATTTTGTTTTTCCACAAGAAGCTCGAATACCGTGTTTAAAATAAATCTTAATGTTACTTCATGTTAAAAGTCCAGGATATACGAACACGCTGGACATCAGATGTCTCCTACGGCACTAAAAAGTCCATTATCTGCAGCTGGAGGCTTCAGGTTTCCACATCACACTCATGATTGGCTCCTGTGTCCAAATCTTTAACTCAGATTTCAGATGCATGAATGATGCACACACTGTGAAGCTCAACATCCGAGTCAAAACACACTCCCAGACGGTTCTGTCCAGAAATAAACGGCACCATCGGGTTAGAAAGACGGAGTACACACTAAAAAACAACAGGTTAGGTCAGTGAAGTGTTTGTTTGTTTAGATGCAACAGTAATGTAAAAATCAACACCACTGGTCCATTTGTTCTTACTTTACTGGCACATTTGGGGTTTTATAATATTTGCCTGATGAGTAATCCCTTGTGATCATGCAAATATCGATTCTGAGAAGACTGAAGCGGGGAAATGCTGTTACGGCTCCGCAGAAACTGGATCTGGAAGTGATTTTAAAGACCTAAACCTCCTGTTTTGTTTCAGTTTCAAATATAATGATGTTGTGATATCAACCTTTAAACCTCGAGACAACACAGGAGCCCAATAAAGAGCCTTGTAGTTTAAGTTACTGCCCAGGCGGAGGCAGTTTTCTGGGGGACAGTTCGCCGAAGAGTCGTCAGCGCTGACTCCAACTTTTTCTGCATAAATTCAAAGAGCTTTTCTCTTATAAGTTGCCAAGAACACTATGTACTATTGTTTGTTAGAACAATGTGGGATGCCCAAAACCTCATGACATAATCGTTAGATGTAGATAAACAGCGGGACTTATCCGGCTCTCGCTGTCCGGACTCGAGGGTGTTCGCCGAAGAGTCGGCAGGGAGGACTCTCCTGTAGCTGTACTGTTGTTTGTTCTATTTACTACAGTTTTGCTGCTATTTGTTTTTTTCTTTCTGATGTTTGGTTGAATCAAACTAAATATTTACTATCAAATTAAAGAGGAAGAAAACATTTTCTGAGTCAAACAAACAGCTCTGAGGTCGAGCTGTTTGTTTGACTTGAACTGCAGCAAAATTCAAGAATTGCATTGACCTCCATTTCTCCTCTGTGATGACACTGAAGTATTAAAATGTTATTTCCTTGTTGAGCAAAAAATGCACTGAAGCTTTCAAGATGGATGCAGCATAGAGAGTCAACACGGGACTTGCTGTCAGCACATTTCGGGTGATCTGGGCCCGTAAACAGCGCTAGATAAACTCTAAGTTTTAGCTCCTGACAAGATTTGGACTTCCTCTGGGTGTTATTCTGATCCACAACCTGAATATTCAACAGACTGAACCCGTCAAGGCGCCCTCGGCCTCTGTTCGTCCTGTAACCCACACTTGCAGCAGCGAGGCGGAGCCGGGGTGCCGCCGCCGCCGCGACGTGCGACGACGGGTGCCTGCGTTTGGCACCGCCGGGCTTTGGGTGGCCGTGCAACAGTATCTGCAGGCTGCCATCCTTCTGTTCGCAGAGCATCTGAAGAAAGCAAACTGCACTGTTGCTCACACTCCCCGATCCCGTTGTTGTCATTGGCCGGCAGCCACCAATAGTGAGCCAACTGAGTTAACAGACACTTCCGCTCGGCACATAAGGAACCATCTGTTTTAAAAGCGAGAAAGAAATAAATAAAGAGCCCTCTCTCTCTCTCTCTCTCTCCTTCCACCACCAGCCTACAGTATGCAGAGCTCTGCTATTATCCTCCACCTCACACCTTCATCATTTACAATCTGCAGCCAGCTACCGAAAAATCACTGCTGCTGTGACTTTATTCAATCTCTCCTGTCCTGTATTGGCTTTTCAAATTGTGCCGGGACGAGATGATTTCTTATTTTGAGAACTGTTTTATTATCTGGGTAAATAACTAAATTGTCAATTTGTCGTTTCGCGGCTTCGCCGTCCGTCCGCTCGCGGTGCCGCCGTCAAAACTCTCCGTTTGCGATTTATCTGACGTTTAGCGAAGGTCAGATTTCTGCCGAAGCCTGATGTTTGTAACATCTTGAAAATCACGCTTGTGCGCGCCCGTCTTGGCTGCTCGCTGCTCCTCAGACGTGCCAGCTTGTAGCTAAATAAATATTGGCTGAGGGGCATTTGAAAAAACATATTGTCCTGGCTCAGCACTCGGTCCGCCTGCCCTCTGTTGCCAAAACAAGACGACGGGGCGTCCAGAAGCAGAATCTCTTCTCACATGAGCGGTTTGGTAATGGTCAGCTCGCTGCCACACGGCCTGCACTGCAAAAGCCTTTGTATGTGTGTGTGTGTATTACAGGTCCTCGAGTAGTAATGTATTTACTCGTCTCTTCATCCCGCGGCTTTGCAGAGAGAGAGAGAGAGAGAGAGAGAGAGAGAGAGAGAGAGGGGATCCTGGACGCGTGCCATTTTTTTTTGCTGCTATCAACACTACGCCTTTTGTTTCTCGTGGCGGCTTTTACGAGAAGAAGAAGGGTGTGTGTGCTCGTGTCCTGTGTGTTTTGCAGGTTTTGTGATAGCCAGAGATATCTTTGTCACTTCTATTTATGACATGTGTTTTTCAGATCGAGCCTTAAATACGACTTTATTTTTCGAGCGGCTGTGAACTCTTTCTGTGTGCTCAGTGCATTTGATCTAATTCGAGGCCCGACGCTCGGAAACAAGTTAAACTATATTTACGTTTATGTTTGACATTAATCCGGTGCGAACTCACAAATCGGACTTTTTCTTTTCGCACGTTTAACGTCTCGTCCTCACTCGCCATCCGTCTTCGTGCAGGAAAAAACATTACTAAAACATTGCTTTCAATTTAACCGGCGAACACCGCTCTGAACTCCTCTCTCCTCCAAAGAAATTAAAGGTGTATCGTAACAAGTGCATTATTTAGTAGATTTGACAGGACTGCCACATATTTGCAGAGAGAGAGAATTAATACGCCCGTGGAAACGAAAGCAAGAGCATGAAATCCAGTGAAATAATTAATTATCAGAGCCTATTTCGAGTCTTCTTCTTAAGCCTATTTAAAGGGCATTAGGTATTATGAATGTGAGGTGGTCTAAATTTACCCCTGTAATATCTATCTTCATCTGACTACATTAGTATACTTTTCCAGGCTCTGCAGGCTCCTCGCTTGCTATTTAAATCACATTGCATGACTCTGGGAACCGGGCTCATCTGTTTTTCTTCTTTGTGCGTCATTATTTCACACACATATTAATCTCTCCGCCTGGTTTACGGCAGATTTTTTTTACACACCTGAAACTGTTAAGACCGCAAAGATAAACCCTGACGCGAGTATTTGCTAAACGGGTGAAAAGAAGGCGCCCGTGAGTGACTCGGAGGAATGAATTATGTATACGCTAAAGAGAACTCATTTGGGAATTAAGGAGGATAAGTAGCAGTCCATTTTGTGCCTGTTAGGGACCCTCTCGGAGCTACAGTGGCTGCATTAGGGAGAGCTAATGGGCCCTGGGAGGGGGGCGAGTGTGCAGGGCGGAGAGGTGGAGGGTTGGAGGAGGCGGTGGAGGAGGGGTTGGGCCCTTTGCCGCCCAAGGTCTCCGGGCCCCGGTGACAGATGGTTGGCCACCTCACTGGGTGGCTGTGGCTACAAGGTCTGTCGTGATGCTGATCCGCGGCGTCGACAGCGACGCAGAGATCAAACGACATTGTGGAAGGTGAAGGGACGGGTGGCGTGCCAGGCCGGAGCCGGAGAGCGAGACGGGGGGCCGCAGAGTCGGGACTTCTGGAGGAAGTTGCCAATGTTGATATTTTTAGACTGAACTCATTGATAAATAATAATGTTAGCTTTTTGTCGGTGGCTGGAAAATCTCCAAAAAATACAGAAAAGGTCACAAATCCTGGAACGTTTCCGACCCCAGATTATAATCCAGATTATACTGAAGCTGCGCTGCATAACAACCAGATTAGATGGATTTAATTCAGATCATGTGACGAACATGCAGTTTTGCACCTTGAGGATGAAGGAAAACTAATTTATCCTCAAATTATTTGCTTGTGGGGAGATTGTTTGTTTGTTACATAAAACAATGAACTGAATTAAGTGACCAAAATGACTGAATCTGCCTTTTTTCTTCACGTTTGAACGGAGAGTAATCGTCGGCAGTGAGCGCCGTCAGTGGCCAGGATCCGGTTTTGCATTAAAGTGAAGTAGCCGCACGCCGCGTTCTCGTTTCTTATTTATTTTTTGGGTTATTAAAGACACCAAACGCTACGGCAGACAGCTTTCATCAGGTTTCATCACCCTCTGATGAAAGCTGTTTGCACGAACGCTGGGCGTCTTTATAAAGTCACAGAAATGAGACAACATCACGAGGCGACTTCGCTTCAATTGAATATTTATTTATATATTTATTTTTTGCTTTAGCCAGCACCTACATGTACATGGAACAAAACTTCAGCCGCCTGAGGCCGGTTCCTACGTACAGGGACGTGTCGTGAAGTTTTGTTAATAACGAAGAAAGTGGATGTCTTTCCTCCGTCGCCGTGCAGTCGTGTTCACCGGACAGACTCCATTAAACCGACATTTCATCGTTCATCTGATGTACCAACATTTTGACAAGGCAGAGACATAAAAGTGTTTTTAGTGTCTGTGAAACTAAAGACTTGATAAATCCCCATTCAAAAAACGAGCACGGCCACCAGTGCCCCGCGGGGCGCAAGAGACCGGGGCCCGTTAGGCGATTAGCCCCGTCTTACATTCCCGGTGATCGGATTAGACGATTCCCACAGTCTAGTCTGAAACTACTCCCGACCCGCAGCTCCGGAGAGCATCTCAATATCCAATTTCACAGCTTTCTAAACCTGGATCACGGAGGCTATTTATTACTGTCACAGGCTTTTGTGTTTCAGAGCGGCGGGGGTGGATTTGTCTTTTTTTTTTTTTATGTGTGTTTCATCCGGATCAGGAAGATGATCAACAAGAAGAGCGTAATGAGTGAGGAACCGGCGGCGTCGCCCGAAACCGCCTTTAAAAAAAAAACAACAATTAGACGAGGACGGCGCTTGTTTCGGCTTCCGTCGGTCCGTCAGCAGCTTCTCCGGGACCTTTGATCCGCGCCGCGCTGGCTGGCGTGAGGCCCGCACAGCACATCGGCTCCTGTAATTGACAAACTAGAATGGAAAAACAACAAAAAGACTTCAGTCTTCAGATTTGGGAATCGGAACTTCGGAAGAAAATGGGGGGATGTTACGGGGAAGTTTGATGATTACAACCCAGAATTGTGTTCAAGGCGTACAGTAAAATAGAGTTCACTAAGTGATTTTTGGACAGATGTAGCCCTTTGTTCTGATTGGCTGGCTAAAATCGTGCCTCCTGGATAATAAAACCATTTATAAGGTAGTCTTAAACTGCAGCAGCAGCTGTAATAGGGGCCTCCATTATAGAGGCTTTATAATTTCCCATGCTTTTTTCCTTTTAGAGCCTCTGTTGTTCCTCTGAATTACCCCTGAATGATTTATGCTCACTGGTCTGGCCACTGATAGACCCTGGCAACACATATAGAAACACACTTAGGGCTTTTTGGTATGTAAACACACTGTATTAAAAGCCAACTTGTTTCAAACAGCCAAACACATTTGTGGCGATGGCGGCGGCGGCGGTGGCGGGGGGGGGGCCCTCTCTCCGCTTTCAGGTGTCATTTCGCTCGTCAAACAGTGCGGTGTCGCAGCCAATCAGGGGCGGGCTCCGCCGGGGCCAAACACAAGCCATTTAACCTGAGCAAACACGGCGTGTCATGAAGCGCGAGGACGACTTTAAGAGCCTGAGCAAACACCCGCGAGAGAGAGAGAGAGAGAGCCATCGAGGGCACGAATGGAGGCGGCCCGGGCTGAGGACGAGTCACTCCCGTAATGGGTTTGTGATGACTCAAGATCGAGCGGCCATCTGTTTGTTACAGTGAGGAGGGGGGGCGCCGGGATTCACAGTTCAGATACACAGAATATTAGCCGGCTGAGGATGGGAGGGATTTTTGGCCGGTGGCACAGGATGTAAAGCATATGTCCATAAATGGTAAATATGTTGATAGCTGGGGCCCATGATCTCCTGAAACGGGGCCAGATAACAGGATTTGCATGGCGATTTTCAGCCTCAGTGGTACGACTATCTTCACGAGGCGCAAGACACGAGAGGCGTTCCCGAATCCTGCGACGTGACCCGAAGACGCGTCCTGATGAAGCGCAGGTGTAAAATCGCTGCGACTCACCGCTCGCCACATATTTAAAGCGCCCGGGGTCGTTTGCATGATATTTCAATGATGGGACTTTGAATAAACCGCAGTCATTTGTGTCCGGGCTGTAACCGTGAAGCTCATTTGAACAGCAGAAGAACAAACCACACCACGAGAACGCCCTCACAGCATCTGACCAGACACCTATCAGAGCTGGAACTCATTATGTGGGCGACATGTCCTCTGTTACATTACTGTGTTATTGGATTATTATTACTGATGCGTTCACATGTGGAAGCGGCAGGTTCCTCAGATGGAGCACATTTTCTGCACTGTTGTTTGAATCTGCAAAGTAATGAGTTACTTTATCAGGTGAATAAGTACTTGAGTAATCGTACTTGCTTGCTTGTTCGTAATTTGAGTTTTTCACATATGAGTTTTAAAGCCTTCTTCAGGAGACGTCATGAGCCTGAAATGAGTCAAAAACGGTCTTCAACCTGGGGTCCGTGACCCCTAGGTGGTCCGTAGAGCTACTGCAGGGGGGTCCGCCAATTTTTTCACCATTTTCACCAAAATAATTTGTGAGATTTAAAAAATATTGACCCAACTTTAATATGCAAATAATAAGCTTTTAAAAATCATCCAAGCTACTAAGCCTGGTGTGTAAATAGGTTAGTGAGGTGAAATAAAAAGGTGGATAAAGTAAATATAAAAGTTATTACATGAAGTTTCAGTTGTTGAGTTCTAGTCCTGAAAATCAGCTGAAAACACAGACAGGATGAACAGCTTCCTCAAAAAATCGAACAGCCGTGTGTTCCTGGACATTAGGAGTGATTTTAAAAATCACGCGAGGAGCAAAACTCTGAAATTATACTTTGATTATTGTTTGCTACAAGCTTTTCCTGAAGCACTCACCGTGTGCGTACTGTACATTATTTATCCCAATTATTCCCATTTTAGAGGGAGAACCCAAATTAGAAGTGTCGTTCATCATATTAAAAAGGCTCACTGCTGGTTTTTTTTGGGGGGGGGGGGGGTGTTCGTACACGTCGGATTAGATGTTGTTAAATATCCTCGGGGAAGCAATCAGGTGTTTAAAGTTAAGGGCAATTCCCCGCGCCGCAGACAATCAATAAAAGAACCCTAAGCGTGGGGACTGTAATGGGGTCGGCTTCGTAACCTGCTCTGACAAATTAAGGCAAGTCGTGTTTTTTCATTACTTACACATCCGTTTTCATTTTTCCCATCAGTGGAACCAATTAAACAATGCTGCCTTAAATTAGTCATTGATTTTCAGCGATAGTGACACTTTACAGAAGGAAATAATAACTTTAAGGGAGTGTTCCTGCTTCTTGTTAAGGACAGGAGCAATTCACCTCCATGAGAAAAAAAAAGTGCTGTCTTAAATTAGCCATTGATTTTTCCTCAGGTGTCACTTTGGTTAAATGCTTTGTGGTTGGGAGATTTCTCTCCAACCTGGAAATTGACAAGAGTCCATAATCTATTAGTGTTCTCACACACACACACACACACACGTCTTTGGTTTTCACTTCCAGCATGTAAATGTATGACCTTTCTGTCAGGAAACAGGCGCTGCACGTTGAATTTGAGTGTGGAAATCACCACAAAAAATGTTTTTATCGCTAAGTTCGTGCCGCTCGCTCCCTCCTTTTATTCACACACAGCAGCCACGGGGGGCTTTAATACGCAGAGCCACAAAGAGACGCTCCCCCTCACCCACGTCTCATTCGGGCAATCTGCTGCTCTCAAACTTTTAATCCGACGTCTCCGTCATCGCGCTAAAATGTAATCCCCACATGGGTGACGGTTAAACACGTAAAACACCCGACAAGCGTCCGGAACTTTCAGTTTTATTACAGAATTTTTAGTATCGCCGATCCCGTCTCACACACACACACACACACACACACACACACCTCGACAAACAAAAGTCAGACTGACCAGATTCTTTTTTTAATGCTCAAATCGAACAAAAATTTAAAAAAAGGAAATAAAACAAACAACCAAACAAAATAAAAAGTCCAGAGCAGCCGCTGCTCTTCTTCTTCTTCTTTTCTCCAGACTAGAAAATACACTTACAATTTGAAGCAGCAACAAAATGTGCATTTACCTGATTATACAATGGAACACTATGTTTGTTATAACATGAATTTTTTTCCCATCACATTATAAAACTCTAAATATTTCTTATACCTTTTTTTCCCCTCCTTTCTTTCTTTCTTTCTTTTTTTTGTAACAAAAGCAACTTCATCGATGGCAAAGCAGAAAATATACACCTCGTGTTCACCTGGAAACAAAATGTCTGAGTGTAAATTGGATTTTTTTGTTTGTTTTTTATTGTTTAAGCCAATAAAATCACTTCTTTTTATTATTTTATAGTTAACTGAACACCTGAATGACAAACGAATGACTGCTGCTCTCAGATACAAAGAAAAAAAACAAACAGTTTTACAGTGGATGAGTTATTTTACAGCGGCCATGTCGCTTTATTGATTCGATCCTAAACTCTCGGCCGTTCACAGAAAGCGTTTCCATCCGTCTCATCTTCGCTAACCCGCGTTGTTTTTCTTTTTCTTTTTTTTCCAGCTCCGGTTTATTTTACGTCTACGTGACGAGATCTACAGTCTGATTGGACGAGAGGAGGGCGGAGGTGGAGGAGGTGGAGGAGGTGAGGCAGTTCTCACTGATGGTAGCTAAATGTCTTTTTTTTTTTTTTAATCATCACATTACTTCTTCAGAGTCTATAATCATGTTAAAAGTTAAAATACCGTACGCCGCCGGTATTCACTTAAATGAGCGTGAGAGTACAACAAGGTGAGGGAGGAAGGGGGAGGAAGGGGAGCTAGAGGACGCGATCAAAAAGTGAGCGTCCTCTCCGGGAAGTTTCAGTTCTCGAGGGTGGAGGGGAGGCTGACGAGTCCTGTCTCACCACATGCTCCGAATCATACCAACAAAAACAGAAAAAAACTCAAAGGTTCCCACGTTAATGTACAAACAGAAGCCAGCCGCGTAGCGAGCCGCCCCCCCCCCCCCCCCGCCCCGCCCGGCAGGTCGACGCCGCACCGCTTCCCGTCCATAAAGTGCACTCTCCGTCCTGCTGTGCGGCTTCGACGTCAGAAAAAAAAAAAACAAGACAAAAGAAGACAAGGAGGAGGAGGAGGTGTTCACGAGACGGAGAGAGGAAGGGAAGCTCCGCCGCTGCATGTGTGTGTTCAGTCTTAATCCCGCAGCGACTGTGAATTAGCGGACATGACAGTCTCAGGTGTACGGGCGAAGGATGGAGGAGGGGAGAGTGTAGGTGTGTGTGTGTGTGTGTGTGTGTGTGTGTGGCCGTCGAGGCTGACGTTAATAAACGTAGCCCTCGCTGTAAGGGTGCGGCTGGCAGTACGGCCCCTCCTGTACGTAGGCCATGTTCTCGTCAAAGTGCGACAGCGGCACCGTGTCCTCCTCGTTGATCTGCCGCTCCATGTCCGTCTTCAGCACCGGCCGCTGATTGTCGGGAAACGCCATCGAGAACAAGGCCTCGGGGTCGCACACGAACTTGTAGACGTATCTCTCGCCGGCAACCTGGACGGAGACGGGAAACAAACGAGCCGACTTAAAACAAATACACAAATCATTGTCGCCCTTTAAATATTAAACATATTTACTGTTTTTCACCCATAATTTTACTCTGTTTATCTGCAGTGGGTAAAAAAGCTGAATATTCATCTGTTAAGGCAACAAATTCTTCATTTTTCAACCTGATTTTAAAAAAAATCTTCATATTTATGGATAAATTTGGACTTGATCTACAAAAAAAAAGCTTCAAATTCGAGGCGTGATGAAGGTAAAAACATTTTTTGAACATCTCTGAACTTGATCTTTAATAAGTTTGCCAACACTTCTTTTTAGAAAGAAAACAACAACAAAAAAAGTAATTTTTGGGCGTTGTTGCTGTTGTTAATCACCCAAAACACACAAAGGAAATGGAGGAGCTGCTCACGGGTGGAGAAAATGTAATAATAATTATGGAGGTTGGTGAAAGCTGCAGGAACACCTCAGGAAAGTGTCGGGGACGTTTTAAAGCTGCAGCCCGACGTTCGGCCGAGGCCGTGCGTCACCTCCTGTTTGTATCGAACAGACAAGTTGGCTGGTTTTTTTGAGAGAGAGGGACTCTGATGCTCGTCAGGTGCACCACGTTTGAGGTGCTCCACCTCCTTATGTGAGCTCTGTTGCTCCTCCTTTAACACAGGTGGTGTCAATCAGGCTTTTATTGAGTGAACGAGCTCCAAACTTTTCACCTCGTGTTCTTTTTACCTTCTGCATGATTCCTTTCTCGTAGTAGTAGCGCAACGATCGGCTGAGCTTGTCGTAATTCATCGCCGGCCGGTTCTTCTGTATCCCCCACCGACGTGCCACCTTCACAGACACACACCACACGAAAGATACAAAGACACAAAGTCAGTGCACGCAAACAGCAGGACGGGATGCCAAAACGCAGACGCGTCAAAACACAAACAAACGCGCCGTCGCCCTGATTTCCTGACAGGACGGTGGCGGGCAGCTTGAAATGTTAAACAAACTTATTAATCCATATTTTTTCTCCTAATAACTGTAATTAGAGTGCGTCCAAGCCTGAGCAGACCTGACCAGGGATGTGTTCATTAGGAGCTTGTCACACACCCAGCGGAGGAGGCAGCAGATGTTACAGCACCTGTCTACCAGACCACCCACCACCCGGCCTCGCAGTCCAAACCCCACGGCGCTCTCGTCAGCTTCTCCTCTGCAGTTTTACTCTCGTCGCCTCTCTTCACTTTCTCTCCTTTCGTTCGTCTTTCCCAGTTTTTTTTCTTTTTTTCTCCTCCAGAAATCAACACACGTCTGATCTGCCCTCTCGCCGACACGCTACACCTGCCCGGCGGAGAAAAACTAGCGCGACGTTTGTCTGCGGCGTCCCAAAGCGAGCGCGTTTGGTCACCTGATGGCATGAATG
This sequence comes from Nibea albiflora, assembly GCA_014281875.1. Taxonomy (NCBI): domain Eukaryota; kingdom Metazoa; phylum Chordata; class Actinopteri; family Sciaenidae; genus Nibea; species Nibea albiflora. The sequence continues at coordinate 23,350,488 of CM024804.1, read as the reverse complement.
GGCCCCCCTGTTAGCTGCAGCTGGCCCGTGCCTCTACACACCGTTGGGGCCGCGTGGACGTCTGCCAGATACCCCTCCATCTCCTCCCTTCTACACTCCCACCCCCGCCTGCGCCCCGCATCCTCCTCCATCCCCCGACGGCGAGCAACAGTGACTGAGCCCCACTGTGTGCGATGTGGGCGCGCGCACACACAACCAGCCTCTGTTTCCATTTCAAAAGGCCCAACCGTCGAACGCGGGCGTTATATTTTTAGGAATATGTCCTGTGAAATATTCAGCAGGGTCAGGCGGGTGGATGCGGGTGATTCGACCACTTTAAGAAGCGGAGAACTTCAAACGTCGACCTTTGACATCGTCTTAACGCGAAGCTGTGCGACGCGCCGTAAAAACAAAATTTCCTCCAGGCGCGGATACGCGACTGTAAGACGGCGAACCGGAGCTACAGCTGCGGATTATTTCTGTCAGCAGTCAGCGTGCTGATTTGACATTTAACTGATGAATCTTTCAAGCTTGTAAGATGTCGGTGAAAAATTGCGATCAAAACAAATAGTTTTGTGTCTCGAAGCGTGAAGATATTCAGCGCACGGTGATGTAAAACCGAGAAAAGCGGCAAATTATCACATTTCGGCAGCTCAAAACAGAAACAGTTTGGCATTTTTCTTCAATTATCATAATTGTTCACGGTTTTCTGTCGACCGGCTTACAACACGGTGACAGATTTGAGGATTCAAACATAAATACACGAGCTATACGTGCAGGAATAGTGTGAAAAATAAGAAAACTGATGTCGTCTTTGCTTGTTTTCTGTGAGCATCTGTCGCCTCTCACCTCTTCTGGCTCGATCAGCTTGAACTCCATGCCGCGGCCGGTCCAGGCGATGAAGTGGGAGTTGGACGGGTCGTCCAGCAGAGCCACGAGAAACTGCCAGAGCTGCAGCGAGCCTCTGCGCTGGTACGACGGGCCCTCGCGGTACAGGCCCGACTCCTGCTTGATGTCACCTACGGGACACGCAACAGCGCCGGGTTACCAACATGACGAAAACAGAGCGGTGTTTTTAAAACGCAGCACTCAAAAAAATTCTCACCTTCGACCTTTTCCGGCACGACGCAGGTGTCGTCGTAGAAATGCCTCACCACTTTGTCAAACATGCAACCTGCAAAAAAAAAAAAAAAAAAGAGGAGCGTTTGATACGATGTTCAGCAAAAATCCAACGTGCACCACCACAACACTGACTCGAATCGTCGTCAGTACCTTCAGTCCTGTTAGTGTGAGCCAGATAGCCGTCTTGCCGTAAGTAGACAGAATGGCAGCTAGGCACTTCTGCTGGAAGCCGGGGCAAGAATGGGAGAGTGGGTGTTAAAGGGCCCGAAGGCGGCATTAAGGAACACTATCTCAGTTATCTGAGAGCAGTCAAAGCCTGTTCACTCAATGCACCACTGGCTCTGATTAAAGAATACGCCCCGCAGGCCAAGCGGCATCGCGGTGGCTCGCAGCCACGGGGCGAGCTGGCTGCATCGCACCGCTAACGCGCTCCGAGCGTCTCCACTCGGAGGGAAGATTTACAACACGGCGCTCGTGTGAAGACGCGAAGCTGACATGATGTAATTTTTGTCATAAAGCTTACACGCTTTCACTGATCGGAGCTGCACAGCGCTGACGGCGTTAACTTGCAGCTAACGTAAAGTTTCCGTAAAGTTATTTTTCTCGTACGGCGAGGGGCGGGGCTTAGCCGTGACGTCACAACGTTTCATACACCAATCAGGCGGCAGGATTTAGCAACACGTGATCGTGAGGTTGTTTGTTCACGTTGCGGTCGATCAAATCTGATTTAAACGCGCCGACGGAGTCCTGATGAAGCGCTACATAAGTACATTTACTCGAGTACTGCAGTACAATTTTGAGGTACTCGATTCAGATTATTAAATTAAAAAAATATACATGTTGTTTAAGTTCGTCTGCAGTTTTTAAATGAACTCAAATAATCTGGCGATATATACTTTTACTTTTGGTACTTTAAGTGTACTTTGATACCCATGTATGTGTACTTTTACTCAGGTGAAGTTTGTATTTTTACACCTTGTATCGCCGCTCAAAAATGTTTGGTTTGTTGTTTATTATAACAGAAATTTCGTGTGTCTTACATTCATTGATCTGTGGCTGATACAGTCACAGTAAACTAGAGAGATTCTGTATCTGGTTAATAAAATCACGTCTCATCACGCAACTGTCTAAAATTGACTTCATCTATTTGCTTTACAGCACCGTCCGCATTGACTCGGATATGTCCGAACCTCCCACAACACGGACATCACGAAAAAACGTCCAAACAGGTTACAAAGTGAATGTTCAATAAACAGACTGAGGCCCTTCATTTAGGCCCATAAACATTTCTCCGAACTTCATCAAAGTAATGGGCTTGTAGAGGAAATTGCTGCTAATGAAATTACCCGCTCCCCTCCCATCCTTTCCAACAGGCCTGCTCCAGCCGACATGGTCGCTGTGACTGCTAATAAATTCACCCTGGTGCTCCGTCTCAGACGTACAGCGCAGAGCAAAAAAAAGCAAAATAAAGCTTCTTTATAATCTTTACAGTCTGACCTTCAGTGCGTGTAACGGGCTTAACCTTAGTTTACTGCTGCACTCGTTACAGGCAGCAACAATTCTGATTATTTATTCATTTTTTCAGGGATTTATCAGGCTTCAGACCTGGGAGAATTTCACCAGGGATGGTTATTAAAAGGTTCAAGATGAAGCGGTTGATCTATTGCTACTTTATTTTGGCAGAAATAAGTGTATTATTTCATAAACGATCATATTTAGCTGCTTTTTTTCCTTAAATTTAGTGACATGCGCTCACACCTTTGTCTCTCCGGTCAGCTGTTCATGTAAAGTTGCATAAATTATTGATATTTCGGCGCTGGTTGAGTTCCGGTTCTCGGTGCCAGTCCCTGTTTTTCTCATTATAAATTAAATATCTTTTGGTTTCAGACATGAAATGTGAACTTGTTTCAAAATAAATGATAATCATCTTATATTACAGGTTATAATCTGACAGCTAGTAGTTAGTTAGTCAGGATGAAGGAGTCCTGTGTTGTTAATTCATATTTAGAAGCTGCACACTTGATGGAAAATGACCAGAAATCCGCCGTTTCCTGGCTTTTCCCTGACTGCCGAGCTGCAGTTAGGAAAACAAAGAGTGTAACGTAACAGAGAGGTGAAAGAGGCCCACGGTGTTTTCCAAGAACTCATCGCCATGGGAAGAGGCTGCTTTTTCTCCCTGACTGGTCACACAGACTCTCCTCCGGCTCCGGCCTCTCCTGGGTCCTCTCTCTCTCTCTCTCTCTCTCTCTCTCTCTCTATCTATCTGAGCGCCTTGTGAATGAACCCGGCAGTCCGGCGTATGCTCATTCATGTCCTGATGTAGCCTCGGGCTCTGCAGAGGCCGCGGGCTGATGATTAGGTCCCTTTACTCTGTAAACTGAAGGGAGCGGACGAGCGTGGGAGGGCGGATTTTGGACTGCGACCAGGCGTAGGCCCCCTCCCTCACCCCCCTCACTTCTTTTCTATTAGAGCACCACAGGAAATGGCGACCGGCACAGACACCCGGCCCAACCAGATCCCCTGCCTTAATAATGGGCAAACTCAATAAACGCCACCCCCGCCTCCCATGTCTTCTCCCATTCCTGAAATGATAACGCTCTGGCAGCCAAAAAAAAAAAAAAAGAGGCTGCTGTTGTTTCGTTTCACTTACCAGAGCAGATCAAAGTATCACACACACACACACACACACACACAGCGGCGCTGAAAGTCTCTCACCTGAGTCGTAGGTGAAGTCTCTGGGCTCCTGTTTGATCATCATGGTGGCGGGGTACGTGTGCGGTAGCGGCGCCCCCATCATGGCCGGGTGCTCGAACAGGGGGTCGGGATACTCCTGCTTGAAGCCTTGAGGAGGGAAGGGGATGTTGGGCTCTGACATCTGCCTGTGGTAGATGGGCCGGCCGTCCCGAGCCATCGTCGGCGGGGAGGGGAACGAGTGGCACGGCTCCGAGAGCTGACGTCGAAATCTGAGAAGAGAAACATCAGCGGGTTCAGAGTTCACGTGGATGACTTTGACTGGAGGAGGTGATGACGGTGAACGGCAGGTTAGGACAAAAGAACATTCATGGCTCGATTTAAGCTATCTGACACATAAATCATCAGAAAGCGGGGCTGTAACTAACTCTGAATCTTGAAGAAAATGGGTTATTTGTCTAAAACTACCAAATATTCACTTTAAAATCAAAGAATCTCACATTAAATCAAGAGAATATTCCACATTTCTTCTTGAAAAACTGCCTTAATTACCTGAAATGATTAAAATAGCTGCTGTTTCTGAGCTTTAATGACTTTATTGGACACGAAAATCAAGAATAAACTTCCCAAATCAGATCAGAAATTTAACAGTTTAAGCAAAGTCAGCAGAGAAGCTTAAATCTAGAAAATGAACAGTCTCATTACTCAACAGGTCTCTCTGCTTGATCTGACGCTGAACACAGAAAATCAAATCAGCGGCGATGTGCCGGCTCCTCCCACTGAGCATCCACCCAGCCAATGAGTCTGCACTGTAACTAAAACTCCGATCCACAGCTGTGACCTCGTTACAATCTGCTCTGAGTCGTACGACCTCCGGCTAAAAGCCTCACCGCATGGAAATGTGATGTAAATGTGAAAACAGAGAGAAGGCCGCAGGGCTGCATGCGCGCAGTACCTGTGGTCCATGGAGTAGGCGTTGTCAGGGAGCGGCTGTGACGACGGCGGTACGTGGGTGTAGGTCCTGTCTGGTTTGGGTGTCGGGGCCGCCGTGGGTGAGGCATGATGGAGGGGGGAGACGGGGGTGCTACAGGGGGGCGTCACTGGGCTGGAGGGCTTCATTCCTGCAGGCTGCTTCTGCTCGTAGGCACTGCGGCAAACAGAGGACAACGTCACCACGGGTTCGATTCCCTCTGGTCTGACTGAACATGTAGCATTTTTGAATCGTTATGGCTTCATCCATACACTTTACACTTCACACCTGCAGCTTTAGGTGTGTTACTTGACACAGGTTACCCACATCCTGCTCAAACTTGAAGATAAACAAAGAAAAAGATATTTGAGAGGCCGAGATCGAAGGAAACGACATTTTAATACGTCGTTTGACTTTAAGTTCGCAAACAAATGTTGGATTAAAACTAATTAAATTAAGTTTAATTTGCACGTCAGCTCGGACACACGCTGGCTTTGTCTCAGTATATTCAGTATACGGAGCGTCACGCCATCTTTTGGCATGCGCTGTGGAGATTTTGATGTCAAGTGAAGTCCTGCCAAATGTGAGATTTCCTTATATGAAGTCACCAGGTGAGGAAATTAATCACACACACACACACACGCACGATTCACGGCTTACGAAACGCAGTCTGCGTACAAGGTCGTTAAAGGCGCTCGAGGTCAAACCAAACGAAGAAGCTGCGTCTAATTTTCAGATAAATAAAATAAATATAATGTGGAACTGAACGTTTATGGCTGTTCCTTGCAAATGTGAAGCTGAGGGATGTTTCATGAGTTCGGCCGGTGTCGTGCGGAGCCCCACCTGACGCTGTACGGGCACTTCTCTCCATACTGGAGCTTGAAGGACCGTTCCTGACTACAGTTGGAGCTCAGCTCTGAACACGGGCTGTGCAGCTCCCTCTTGATCTTCAGCTGCAGTCCGTGGAAAGCCACTTCACACCCGGGGGGAGAGGAAGAAAAGACACAAAGAGAGAGAGAGAAACTGATTTAGTTTAGTGTGGAAAAGTAACTTGTTAGGTGTGTTTTTGGAGTACGAGAGAAAAAGCATGTATCAACAATCAAATTCATTTTATGAAAGAAATCTGACTGCAGCTGCATGGACGTGCACCAGGCCTGATTAAGACAGACGTCCAAAGGCTGAGCATCCGTCCACCAACAGATCATCGCTTACACTAACAGCTCACTTCAAATCTCATTTGTTGGGCCGTTTTCCTGACAGGGAACTCTGTTAGTGAAATATGACAATCATAAAACTGGGTGTGCGGCGAGCTCCGACAAATGCTCTATCTGCTTTCAGCTGGCTGTCAATACGTTCCAGACGACGACAACGTGGGCTCATTGATCTGAGAGGAAGGAGATGGAGGAGGGAGGAAGAGAGGCAAGGCCCGCGCTCCTCTCTACCTATGGCCCTCTCCGCAGTGAGCCCGGTGCATCTGAGAGGCTGTTAAGTGCCTGATCAGTCCTGATTAACATCCCATCATCTCAAGTCATGATCAACGCTAATCCAATTGGCTGCGCTTCTGACGAAAACCCAGTCAGTCAGAATGAAGCCAAGGCTCTCGGGTTGCCTCGCCAATCGCCGTCTCACCGCGGCTGCACACGAAGCAGCGGTGAGGCCGCCCGGCGGACACGAGAGGGAGAGGAAAGGGGGGCCCGGTCGTGGTTGAAGGGGATGATTTTTGACATTTCGGGCCGAGAGTTTGGAAACAAGAGCGACCAGAAATTATGAATGGAGGGAAGAAATCCATCAACTCCTGCTCCGGCTAAAGTCCAAACATTTAGACATTCGATGACCCAAAAAGAGTCTGCGGTTTGAGGGAGTGTTTAGTCAGGAAGGTCTCTGAGGCTACGAGGAGCTGAGAGAGGAGGATGGAGGATGTTTTGGGGAGTTTTTTCTCACGAGGCTGACTGACAGCTGCCGTACGAGCAGGGGTCGATCTGCCAACACCCCATCTGACGCACAGCAGAGCAGACCCCCAGGGGGCACGGGGCCACACGGGCCCGGCATGACAAAGCTCAGGGGTTGTTCGCAGCCCTCGCTGGGGGCCTGACCTTTCCGGGTCATCGATCGGAGGTCAAAGAGACACTTCCTGAGGGGAGACCTTTCGCCGACGCGAGGCATGGCAGGGACTCGTTAACGGCTTACGGAGTCAAAACAATACCTTAGTTTTGTCTGTCGAGATCACGATCAGTGTCGCTTTAATTACCGACGACAATAAACGTACGTGTACTTCTTTCCCTGAGGTTACCGCGAGAGCATTGTCTTCAGGTTTGGAGCTCACCTGGTGCTGAACTACACTTCTTTACTGGGTCATATTTACATATAAAATGTATAAGTGACATCCATAACAACAGCCTCGCGTGCTGCTGTAGCACATGGTCCTTAAATTAGAAATGGAAATGTCACAATAGATTTTCGTCAGTGGGGTGCCAAGGTACACAAATCAATAGCGAGGGCATTGCCTGACTAAAACAGAGACTTCCTTTTCAGTCCAGAATGTCATGCCCATCACTGCTTGATTGCTCTCATTATCTACATATTGATTAACCAAGATGGTAGGATGTTTAAAAGAAGAAGCAGTTAGAACAATTACTGGGTCTATTTTGAATGCAAACGTTGTGCTTTTCTTTTTTTTTCCTGTGCCATTAACTCAAATATTCTGCAATTTTCTTTGCTGGACGGATTCGATAGAAATGTTTGTTTTAAGTGGAAAGGTTTAAGATTTATTCTTTAATTTTACTACAAAACTGGAGTCTAATAATTAAATTTCAGCTGTCACTTCCCTGGCAGTCTTTTGAGTAACTTATCAATGAACTCTTGGCCTCGGATGTTGTATATTCTCAGGTACAAATTGCGTGTTTTGGCAGAACCAGAGCCTATGTTTGGCAGATAATTTTCTAGTCCATTCATAAAAAAAATACAGGTCTTTTGGCAACAGCGAAAAACCTTCCATTCCATTTTCACCTACTGTAGGTGCTCGCCTTTGCTGTTAAATGATGGAAGCTCTCAGATCTGCCGGTAACGTGTGGCCTCATTTTACACCTCCTCTATCTCTTCGTTCCCTGCTAAGTTATGCTAATGGTAAGCATCTGTGTTGAGAGTTTGAGACAAAGAAAAATTCTCCTTCTCCTCCTCCTTCAGCCCCGAGGACACTTTCGCTTAGCACATGCTTCTTGTGCAGCACGGATGGAGAGTGCAAAGTCGAAACCCGCCGCAGCTTCTCGAGAGGTGATAAATCTCAGGCCATGAGAATATAAAATAACACTTTCAAACATGACTTTTCTGATCCTGTGTTTGAAGATACAGTGCTCTTAAACACAGGTTTCTTTAAAAAAAAATTATTTCTGCCTCTTTCAATGAACAGTATAGCAAAACATATAGAACGTATAACGTATCGTATACGTAAAAATACATAATTTAATTTAATATTGTTACTTTAACTGAAGCAGACGAAAAAATACCAGTGTAAAAAAATCTATTTATGTTAAATTAAGTAGCAATTACAGTTAAAGTAGCATTACAATTAAAGTAAGTAGCTAATTCAACAAAAGGGTATTAGCGCTAACATTTAGCGCTACTCTTGTTTTTGACTTTTAGTTCCCTATTTTTGTATATTTGGATTCAGTTGCCTAAAAATATCAATCATTAAACTTGTGTTAGAATATTTTATATTACTGTTGCGATACTAGTTTGTGTTTATTTTGCTAATGCCACCAGCTAGCTAGCAGAGATAGCAAGCTAGCGACTTTTCAGGCTAATGCTAACTGTGCTATTCTCAAAGGCATTGCTCAGTATTTACAGTTAATGCTAGTTAGCTTCACGTTTGGTTTAAGTAAATATTTACAACTGAAGAGTTAACATTCACGTAAAGTGTTTTATTTTATTTTGTAACTTAGCTGAGCATCCTCAAGTAAAAGTAAACCCTCAGAAAAATAGGTTGCTAAATTATAATTATTCATATAATGAATATATATATATTTTTTACTTAATTAAAATAAAAAGAAACAATGCTTCATATAATCTGAAAGTACAGCCCCAAGCACGCCTGTTCAAAGATGTACCGTAAATCGTATACGCGACTCCATAAAACAGCTCTTTTTAGCAAATATATCAAATATAAAGAGGATAGACGATGTATGAGCTAATACTTGATAGTAAGATTGTTTTTATGCTGGTTTTGGTGTTTTCATGGGATTTGTTGATTATAAGGAGAAACTACTACATTGCCAGTGGTGCGTATCACCAAAGCTGCTTTGTTGCAGTAATGAGATTTACTACTTGTAATTACTTTCACCCTTAACTCACTGCCCGTCTCTCTCCTCCCAACTATCCATCTCCATCTCTTTCCATCTCCACGTCCATCTCTCTCTATCTCACCTCCATCTCTCGACTCGGTGAAACCCATATGGGAGAGCTGCCGGCTGGGATGCCTGCTCGTGCGCCCAACCACGGTGCCCTCACCCTCCCGCCATCTGTTAGTGCCTCTCCAGTCTGCTGCAGGTTTGCCAACAGGACAATTCAGATGGTCAGCAGTCTCCTGCCACCGTGGCCACCCACCCTGGCTACCTCTGAAGGACAACGGGACAGTCTCGGTGACCTCTGGTTCTCTACTGTACGCCTCTCCTCTCCTCCATCTTGGATTTTAGGGTACGCTAAATCACACCCAGCGGGCTGGTGTTGTAGTTTAGGGAACTGTTGCGTGTTGTGAACAATATAAAACTGAGAGGAATGAGGGGCGAAATATTTCAAGGACAAAGGGGAGGATGGGGATTGATTGTTTTTACACTCTCAATACTCAGATTTACTCAATCCGAGCTCCAGAAAATGGCTCCAAACAAATAAATCCACTGAGAACAATCAGAAAATGAGCAAAATGAAGATATTTAGATTTAAAGTTCAGCTAAGTTTGTAGCTTAAGAGCTAAAACAGTATTGGTTTCATCAGCCTGAGCTCCTCAGGTCTGTTGTTTCAAGGTGTAGGAGGCAAAAAAAATAAAAGAGAGAGAGAGAAATAGACCCCCTCTGGTTTTTAATCTAGGAAACCAACAGGAACCAGCTCGAGGATCTCAGGCTGTCATCTGGCTCACAAGGGGTTAAAAGATCTGTGATCCAGACTCATTTCTGTTGAATCAAACCTGCAACCCAAGAGCTCGCCACTGCAGACATCACACGTTTATTTCTCTCTCTTTGTTCTCGTTCAGGTTGCTCGCTTCTGCAACTTCAGTTTCCAGGTTAAAGGGCGTTGAGGACACAGAGAAGACCTTTCCTTTTTTTTTGTTTTGTTTGGTGCCTTTTTTCTCACAGTTTCATGGGCGTTTTGGCTCATCTGAAAGACATGTGCTCGCTCCGGGTCCCACTGAGCTCCACTCACTCCATTTCTGTCCCCACCTTGGCACTACTTCCTCCAGAAGTGCACCGTGCCAAGTGCACCAGTCACCAGTGTGCAACCACCGTGCACGACCAGGTGAAGTACGACTAACTAACCGCATTACCTCGAGCGCAAAATCAGCTCGGGTTAAGCGATCTCGTTCGTCTCTTAGGGAGTATTCTTAGAAGAGGATAAATGTGGTATTTACTAATATTACACCGCCTGATTTAGAAATTTGAACCACACTGCACGGCAGGCGCCTCGAGGAAAAAGGGTCACCTCGTCGCATTTAATAAAGATTTTTATTTAAACCATCAGTTGACAGCAGTTTTTGGCCTACGTGGATTTAAAAATATCACTTATCACAATATTTTGATGTTTATGCAAATAAATCACAGCGCAATAATATCTCAGTGGTGGTGAGAGGCACATGAGCAACAGAGGGAAGGGAGAGACAGATATAGAGACACACAGAGAGGGTGAGAGGAGAGAGTGAGACACCCCCACCTACCACCACCACCACCACCAATCCCATGCACCTGTCTGCAGACCTGTAAGACTGTTGCAGCTCTCCAGAGAGCACTTGTGCGAGCAAAGGTGAGGGAGGTGAGGGTGCTGAGAGACACGGAAAAACACACACTCCCTCCCCGAGTACAAACACACCAGCCGAGACAAGAAAAAAACCAACGCCACAGATGTTGACACACACCCAAACACCAGCACTAACGCATGCACAAACACACACACACACACACGTAGAAAGAAAGGAAAAGAGAGAGAGCGAGCGACGTGGTGTCTTACTCACAGTTTTCAGTCTGGAAGTCTGGAACGAACTGCTCGTCATTGTCGGGAACTTGAGCTAAAGACAGAAGAAGAAGAAGAAGAAGAAGAAAGGGGATGATTGTTTCTGATGTTGATGGACAACGCAGCATTGATCACAGCTCTCTACCCTCCTCTGGCAAACAGTCTCCAGGGATATTAGGTTGGCCTATCCCGAGCGTTGTTTGCCTCTGTTGTCGGTTAAAAGCACACAGCTGCGAAAAATATGTTTTACAGGAAATCAGGGCAAGAGCTACTTTGTTTGTCTTCAGTGCCTGTGATTGTTTTTAAAAAAAATCAGCCTCGAGGTCGCGACCAAAAATACCAGATGACCACATCAAGTCTTTTTAAAAAAAACAAATACACAATATTATTTTCCCTTGAAATAAATCATCTCTTTACGTCACCGCTCTGCAGCCTTACATCTTCCTCAGCACGTGAAAATTGTCCAGCTGTGTCATAAAAATTGCATAAAAATAACAAAATGATTTGCAACAAACGCAGTTATTGTGTCTTGCACCAACATGCAGACGCTCGTATCTCAAAGAGTTTTTTTTAGACATTTAAATTTAAAAGGTTAAAAAAAAATAAAGATTTTATTGTGTTCTTTCAAATAAAATCATCAAATGAACCAAAATAACCTTCAAACGTTCGGATACGTTTTCAAGGCGTACAATGGAGCAACGTTTGCCAGCCTGCGAGGGAGATAATATTTTTGCTATAGGTGACCGTCTACCTCCTAATTCCACTTCCTGAGGTCGCCTTGTCCATTGACTGCTCCGCAGCCTTCGGCTCGTGCTCCTTGCCAGCAGCCAAACACCCATTGTTAACAGTATCTAATTGGCTTCCTCCCTACTGGTGAATCCACCTGTACCTACCGAGTTAGGTCTGTTCCAAAACCTTCCCCAATGCTTCACCTGCGCCTCGAACGCCCCTGCACTCGGGCTAATGCTAAAATAATGAAGCCCGCTCCGCTCTCTGGCTCCAATTAAGCATGTACATATTTATATCACACGTATTTACACTCGGTGACAGTTCTCCGCGTCCCTCAAGTTTTCCTCCAACTCTCTCCGGCGACGAAAAAGCAAGAAAAAAAAGAAAAGAAAGGAGATTTTAAATGTGTCATTAGCACGTCTATTTATACACACAATGAGGTTGGTCCTCATTATCACAGCATCCGTAACATGTCTCGACATGAGTCTCGAGATCTTCAACGAAATCACTGATTTTCCATTTTTGTCACTTTTGATATGATCGGGGAGTTTTTTTCTTTTTCCTCGTCAGAGGTGTGAATTAAGGGAGAGTAAACAATCACAGATCAAGAGGAGAAACCGCTGCATGTTTTCCAACAATGTCACGCAGGTGAAGAAACAAATCAGACAAAAGAGGTAGAAAACGAGTTCGCCTCAGATTCCACTGCGGCCGATAATCTGTTAAAACACATATAAAGACGCGAGGCGTAATAAATTACACTCCTGAAAGCTGCGACACTTTAATCATATTTTTGAACCTCAGCGTTCAGATCTGGCAAACCGACGCGACGCCGAACAAAAGGTGGAAAGAAAACAGCCCTCGTCTTCTGATTACAACACAAACAAACTCCCAGAAAACTTCAGAGAAACCTAACTTCGGGGGGAAAAAAGGGGATGAGAAGATGAGAGGAAGAGGAGAGACGAGAAACAAAAACACAAGAGAGGAGAGAGAAGAAGAAGAAGAAGAAGAAGGCAGCAGTGTGTGTCTCTGTCCAAAAAGGAAGTACAGGATGGATGAGTCACCGGCCTCAGTCTGTGAATGAGCCAGCTTATCCCCTGCAACAAACTCCTGGGGAGAACGGCAGAGCTGGAAATCTGCCGCCATTCACAAAACAAAACAAAAAGAGAGAGGGAGAAGGACAGAAAGGGCGACGTGGAGCAGAGATGACAGAGGAGAAGTTGTAAAGGTTTGTAACCACGAGGCCTGTCGGAGGCGTTTCCTGAGTGTTTAAACAAATTCAGCACTCAGTTTGAAAGTGAAATGACGTCGTGGGCCCAGAAACCATCAGAAACAAATCAAATCTCTGAAGATTGAGACTTTTCCTCACAAGAAAAAATACTAAAAAAAAAAAGAAAACCTGGGTGGAAGGTGGAGGACGGAGGGCGGAGGTGGTTTGTGGGTGTCAAACGTACGCCTGTCAGCTGACGGACCACCTCGACCTCTCGGTCTCAGAGTCGGAAATTCAGTCTGTCTCTCGTAATTCGTCGTCTTGTTCCAATTACCTGAACTAATAAATCTTAGAAAATTGTGGGGGAGGTATTCCTTTTCATCTTAATGGACAGGAAGTCATTCATTAAATCTACAATCTTGAAGCGTACATCATCACATTGATCCATGACAGGCAGAACTGTAATCCTTAACAGTAATACCTCTTATCACCCGCCGCCGCTCGCCGTCTCTTCCCTCACTTTGGATCCTGAAATATTAAAATCGTGTCTTATTCTTTCTTACACGCCCCGCGGTGCGCGCCCGGCCGCCACCTCATAATCTAACCGCTGCTCAGGAGTCGGCTCGACTAACTCCAATATCTGTTTCAAAGCATACTTTTCATTTTTTAAAAGCTTCCAGATCGCACTGCGAGCATTTTTTTTTCTCCTGTCTCCAAATGTGTTAAAGTATAGATGGAGCTTATGAATCATTGAGCGTCTCATCCACCTGTGTGAGGCTAAAAAATATTCCAGGGGACGTGTTACGACTCAATCCTTATTTAAAAAAAGTATTAAAGTTGATTCAATTATACTGCGCACTTGAGATTTCTACTTTATAACTAGAATTATGCCTCAGCGCACACTTATATTGTTAAATTGATATTTAAAAGGGGCCGTTTTGGCATTTTAATGCTGCGATTATGTGATAGAAATGCAGAATATTAACTATTTCACACAAATAAAACAACTTAAAATTTTAAAAAACTTCACAATTTTCTCTTTTTACAGTAAAAATCTACATTTTTCCATCAGTTCTAATTATCAAAATTTTAATTAAAAGGACTAAAAATAACCCTAAAACTAATTAAACACATTAAATAGATATTTCATTTTTTTTTAACTTGTTTAAAAATGCATTTTGATGAATGAATTCACACTTTTAACATGAAATAATTCAGTTTTTCTGCTGCAGATACAGGATGGTGTTCCAGATATTTTTGCAGAGAAAATACCGTCGATTTGTTTTAACTTTTTAAATTTTAAACACGTGCAAAAACTAGTTCAAGTCACCATTTTAACACTTTTTAACACACAACTTTACAGTCAATCTGGAGCACAGACTGCTTCCAGTAACTCTGTCAACGCTCCACTTCTCACTGTGCTGGGATAGAAACTTTCAGATTACATGCAGTATTCAAAGCAGGTTTACCTCTCACCGAAGATGCAAACACAACAAAGTGGAGCACATGCACATGCACGTATAATAATAATAATAATAATAATAAAAACACGGCAGAGTTTTAAAAAGAAATAAAAAATTAAAAGAATATTCACCACTAACCAAAACTTCGGTGCTGCAGACACGGTGGAAAGAGGACATTCGCGCTTAAATCCTGAAGCATCACGTCTCAGTTAGACCACAATGAGCAAGTCTTGCCATTAGAGGAAAAAATATATATTAAAAAAAAAAAAGAAGCAAAGAAATGGAGGAATGTTTCGCTCTGACTGATTCAGCTCGTTTGGAAGTCTGCGATTAAAAAAAAAAAACAAAAAGGAAAAATTATAGATCCATCCTCTCTCTCTCTTTTTTTCTCTCTTCTTTTTCTTTTTTTTTTTGCAGCCGAGAAATGAAATTGAAGAAGACAAGGTGATGGTACAGCTGGAGAAGATAGAGAGGTGTGCTGAGAGGGAGGCAAAGAGAGAGAGAGAGAGAGGGAGAGAGGGAGGAGGAGAGAGAGAGAGAGAGGGAGGAGAGAGTGACAGAGTGAGAGAGGGAGCTGGTAGGCTACAGCAGAGCTCTGGTGGAGGTGGAGGTGGAGGTGGTGGCGGTGGCTGGCGTGCAGCGCGTTAGCTCCTGCCAAAAGCAGAAGAGACAGTGAGCGTCGGAGAGCCTTCTCCTGGTAATTTGTGATGACACTCTCTGGGTAGAGCCTCCTCGGTCTCCCTCAAGACCCCTCGCTCACAGTCTCTAATGTATGCATGACACACAAGGTGCCTCTTCCACACAGGCTTTTAATTGGACTGCGACGCTAGGCAAGTAACTCCAGGCAGCTTTTTTCCCCCCTCTCTCCCTCTCTCTCTCCCCTCTCTCTCTCTCTCTCTGTCTTCCCCCCACACTCTCACTCTCAACCTATCCATTTTTACCCATCTCTACCTCCTTTTTTCCCTCCCCGAGATTTGAAACACTCACCTTCTGCCAGCCAAGTCTCCTGCAGCTGACTGAGGTCCTGGAAGAGCTCTGGATGGAGAGAGAGAACAAGGTTTAAATATATATATATATATAAAAAAAGTCAAAGCCCTGGAGAAGCATCAGAAACAACTGACTTCATTATGATACGCCCGTTAAAGCCAGTGGAGCTCAGCGGGCTAACAAGTCAATTTGTGTGTGCCTCTGACCGCTGACAGGAGGCTTGTGAGCATCATCACAAGGCCGCTGTGTTGTAATTGAGATTCTGTATAGTTAGCAGCACAGGTGGCCGCCGAGCCAATTGAATTTTGCTAAATGTTTAGGAGCCGTGAAATTAACTTCTCCCCCCGCCTCCTCCTCTTTACCTTCAGTGTCCAAAGCCAGGTTGGACTTAATGAATTTTCTCTTTCTGTCGTGCGCCGGCCTCTGGCAGCTCGGCGTCTTGTCTTGCAGCTTCTGCAAAGAGAGAGAAAAAATAAATCAATTCACATGCGCAACTGCAAGAACTCCTCAACCTGAGTTTGACTCATTAACAAGTTGTAGCATGGCGCACACTGTGTATTAAATGACGCTTAAATGGTCCCTGAGGGGAGGCATGGCAGCAGCAGAGGGGGCACAGGCAGATTTGACAACAATAAAAGACATTAAATATGATGTGATGTGATGTTTTCTCGCTCAGTCACTCACTTTGGAGTTACAATAAGGCACTTGCTGGTCGTGAAATCCATCCATCGTGCGCCGCTGAGCGATCTGCAAAGTCTCCTGTCCCGTCCCGGCCACCTTTCCCGGGGAAACAGAACAAAACACAGAGCCACAAGAGCTACTTTCATTCATTCACGTACACTTCAGGAGCCTGCGCCTGATTTGAGAGCCTAAAAATTACCCGACAACACCTCCGGCGATGCTGCAAAGTTAAGTTGACAATCTGCAAATTTCGTGCGTAAACGCGGAGAGGAGCGAGCCGAGCCGAGCCGAGCTGAGCCGAGCTGGAGGCTGCTGCAGCGAAATGTGCAATAAACTTATGAAGTGTGTGCAGTTACCTAGCGACCTCGCTCTTTTCATCCGCTTTTAGAGAGCCACGGAGCGGCTGCAGGATCTCCACACAGTCCCCGGCTCGCTGCTCGACGCTTCGTTACCCGCTCGCTGTGTCGCTTTCTAGCGGCGGCTTGGCATCGCCTCCCGGGGCCTCCCATGGAAACAAGCCGCACTGCCGCTTCCTATTGGTTGTCAATGTCTTTCACTGGATCAGATTGCTGGCAGTCAATCACGCACGGCTGCAAACTAAGGCAGTGGAGCAGCGCGGAGAGATCAATGGTAACGTGCAAGTGCCATGCGCAAAAAAGTTTGGACTTTGAAAATATGCAACAAAGTTGTGCATTATTTTTTAATGCTTAAAAAAAAAAAAAGAAGTTAAACACACACATGCAAACTGCACCTGCACACTCCCTCCCCTCACACACACACACACTCCTCTCCCGGTCAAGTTTGTGTCCATGGTAACTGTGTTTTGAAGAGCCTCCAGAGGGACTGGCTGAAGCGCCAGCTCTTCCCCTCTCCTGTAAGGGATACATTGTTGGGAGTGCTGAGGACCCGCAGAAGGCACTGACCTGGAAGTAAAGCACAGGTCACCAGGCGAAACTGAGGACAGCTTCCAAAAAAACCCCCACAAAAAAACATGCATGCTAAATAAAAGAGTAAAGTTGTATCCTGATTTACAACCGTGCAGTTATTCACATTAACACAAGGAGGCTAAAACAACCAAAAATACAGAGTACAGCCACAGTTTGTTGTTAAAAGTAAATGTTATAATATAAAAAGTTTTAAATGTAGCACTGACTACTAATCAAAACACAAAACTGCAGCTGTTTGTATGGATATCTTACAAGCTAGCTAATTTAAAAGGTCAGCTAAGCTAACGTAACGATGGAGCCTGTCACTAATATTTGATTGTTTCTTAAAGCGATATTTAAAAGTGTTCAGCAACAGATTATTATACTCGGCTACAAAGGATTCAAAATAAATTATGGTGTAAATATTTTTATTTCACTATTAAAGTTACAAATTAGCTAGTTAGTTAATTTGAAAGGTCAGTTAAGCTAACGTAGGCTGGAGCTTGACTGCAATTTTCACGATTGTTTCCTCAGTGCTTATTAAAATTGCTCAGCACCATAATATAATATTTAAACATTGGGTTAAAATACATACATTAAATTAAATTTGAATTAATATTAATGTTAAAGTTACAAATGCAATTGTTGCCAATGTTACTTGTTCAGCTAAGCTAACGTAACTTGGAGATATAATTAAAATTCATTTGACTGGACTGTTTGTCTTTTATTATTTCTGTGAGTTTATGTGTAACAAAGATAGACAGAGGCCAGTATAACGACACAGTAATTTTTCGTGACAGGCTTGCTAACGGTAATGTTAGCTGCCATTAGCTAGTGGTGATCATTCTAGCAAAACTTAAGCAGCTTATCAGTTTAAAAAAAGATAAAACTATCATGTTTTTGTCCACAAGAAGTCTACGTATAAAAGGAGTTATAAGGAGGAGGGCAAGTAATGGAGGAAAGCAAACACATGTGTTTGTACAGGACAACAATCAACAAAGATTACCCTGCACTGATACACGACAGATCTGGGATAAACCCCTGAAAAGGAACTTTACCATTGCATTAAACACTTGACTGAAAGACGGACATATCGGAAGTCAGCAGTGGTCACGCTGATGCCATCTTGGATCCAGGCAGGGTTCCATTACCGGGCAGGTGAAGTGGATGTGAAGTGAAGTACTGTGTCAGGCCTGCTGAACCCCCCCGAGGGCCAAGAAACACAGTTCAAGTGCAAGTGTCCACCCATCTGACACCGAGGAAACGGAGTAAACTAAGTGCCACTCCAAACAATAAGATCTTGCTGATTCTCTCTTATGTTTTTTTGGACATTCTTGTCGTTTTCCATCACTAAAACTGAACCCATGGAAGAGAGGCGGCTGACGAATGTACCAACCTACCATATACACAAGATGTCCTTAATGGATATATGAGACACAGTTTAGCGGAGGCGGTAGAGGCGGGACCGCCAGATTTTGAGCTTGAAAACGCTTCAAACCTTCAGATTACATCTCACATATGCTGTCCATTAACCCAAACCACCAGGGGAAGATCAAACTAACCACACTGCAACTGTTTAACTACATTAATCTCATACATCCGGCAAAGGGTACCTGTACGTCTGTAGGAGGCACTGAGGAGCATGACAAAACCTGGAATGACAGCATGTTGACAATTTAATTTTATTATTAACGTTAGAGTTCATATTTCTTCACCATAATGTCTGTTAGCAGGTCAAAGAACACCAGAACACTGTGTCAAACAACAAAAGCTTTTTTTTTTTATTATTTCCATTATCACTTTTCTCAGTCAACATTGGCAGGCATAATTTGTTTTAGGCAGAACAACATGGTGTGAGTTCCAGAGTGAAGCGGTAAAGCGGAAAAAATAAATAATACTGTGTACAAAAATACGACCTCACTGTACAAACGCTGCAAAGTACAAAGCAAAGAGAGAGTTTGGAGACTCGTCAGACCTCTCAGTCTCCCCTGGGTTATGGCACTTTTAAAGACTGAAACAGTCGAGCCTAAAATTCTTCGCAGAAAAGGAGCAGGAGTGCAATTCTGTTAAAAACAACACGTTTATCAGGTGTGTGTCACACCAGTAGGTCTGTAACAAATCTCAGAGTATTTGAAGTGCGCATTCATCTGAGACTGAGATAAATACTATTTAAATACAGAAATATACCGATTCAGTACCATCCAGAATAATATCATTTATTTATATAAGGGGACTCTTACAAGTCAATAGTTTGGACACATTCATTCATAAATTCAAATAATACGTATTTCATACGTGGTAAATAAAAGAGCTTTATACACTCATGATATTCTCCCAATGAGCTTCATGAGTTTATGACCTGGAAAGGTGTGCATTGTTCTTGTTAATTAGTAGAATTTCTGGTCGTCTTAATAAGTTTGAGACGATCAGTTGTGCTGTTCAGAGGCAGTGTTGGCATACAGTAAATAGCTCTATCCAACTACTGTAGGACAAGAATGGCTGAAGTGAGTAAAGAGAAACAACAGTGCATCATTTCTTTAAGACATGAAGCTCAGTCAGTCCAGAAAATATCAAGAATTTTCAATGTATCCTCAAACGCTGCGGTGAAACTCACAAAGACTACCCCAGGAAAAGGAGGACCAAGTTACTTCTGCTGCAGAGGATAAGTTCATTACAGTTACCAGCCTTTGAAATCACCAATTAACAGAGCCGCAGATTAGAGCCCGCATTAATGCTTCACAGAGTTCAAGTAGCAAACGCATCTTAATGTCAGCTGTTCAGAAAATACTGCGTGAATCAGGCCTTTGTGATCGAATAGGTGGGTGGTGTCTACATGTGTGGTTCCCACTGTAAAGCGCAGAGCAGAAGGTGTGGAAGAGCTTTGCTGGTGGCGCTGTTGGCGATTTATTCAAAATGCAAGCTACACTTAGCCGCCATGGCTAACCATACCATTCTCAGTGGAACCATCGTCTGTTTTTCAACAGGACAATGACCCCAAACACTTTCACTTCAGCATATATAGGAACCATTCCAGGTGACAAACTCATGAAGCTGGATGCCAAGAATGTGCAAAGCTGTCATCATGTGTGTTATGTCATAGTTTTGATATCTTCAACAATGTAGGAAGTCATAAAAATTAAGAAAAAAGCATTGAATTGAAGGTGTGTCCAAACTTTTGACTGGTGCTGTATGAAATAAAGAAAAGCTTTCAAAGGTTGACTGTGTGTGTGTGTGTGTGTGTGTGTGTGTGTGTGCGCACGAGTGGCTGTAAAATGCCTCTGAAAACTGTAATCATCGGATGGGATTGATTTTCAGTATTGATTCTTTAAATCAAGCTTGTACAATATATATGTCAATAGTCGTTTGTATTTAAACTTTAATTGGTTAATGTACGCTTGTATGCGCAGCAGACTGTAAACACTCTACAGTAATGTCAGAGCAAATCAATGACCAGTGGAGGTCAAACTGCTTTTTGTAAATATCCAACTGTACAGCCTGACTGAACACTACACTCTTTTCTGTTGTCTTTTTTACTGTTTGTCCACTTTAAAAGTACCTGAGCACCTGTTCAGAAAAGCAGGATCTCATAAAAATGCAGCCATTTTATAGATAAAATATGATATGATTAAAACCGAGCAGCACTGTAGATGTCAATTTTAAAAAACAAAACAAAAAACGATCAATTTCCACAAGTGTCAAAACAGATCCCGATCACTCATGCGACAGAAAGTGTGCACACAATTGGTAAAACTGTCTGGAAATCTCTCGTGCGACGTGAAACAAAGAGTGTCATGCATTTTTTATGACGATCAATAATCATTCCTAATCTTTTCACTGACGGAGCAGCAACACAGCAGATCAAAACATGACAAGGATGACTTGCAGGAACCATTAAAAGAAAGCTAAAGTGATTCTCTGTCTTTACACGACTTGAAGCCATTCGTGAGAAAACCTCCGAAGAAAATGCTGAGTAAACAAACTTCACTTCTTACGAAACACTTGGGAAGGATCAGCTGCAAACTCCAGATATGTCTCGTTCACTGTCCATCATGCATCGGGGGGATGCGAATGCAAAAAACTGTTAAAAAACATTAATAGCAGCAAAATATAAATAAATAAATAAATACATCATATCACAAAACACATTCATCTGTGGGTTTTTTCCCCACATGGCACAGATCACAACAGCAAAAATTAAAAACAGACTTTTAGAAAATTGGACTTCCCGAAATAGCTTCAGTATTTTTGGAGCTAAACTACACGACACACCGTAGACCAAAGCGTCGGATCTAAGCGCACCTCATTTCGGATTAATTGAGGACTCCTCAGTGACGTCTCCATGCTGCAGGCGATACATACTGAACCTACAGTTTGCTACTGTACGCTGGGCTATCAAACAGGCGTCAAAGACCCCCCTTTACTAACGGGCCGAAGTGATGATCAACTTGTGATCGCTGCTCTGCAGGTGTACTCGTGAGGACTCGAAAGGTCTTGAACCGTCGAAGATCAGTCTTTGCTCTCGGTGCGCGTTCTTCTGACGATGGAGGAGAAGAAACTCCGGCCTTGTAGCGGCCCCATCAACATGGGAGCCTGGTTCTTGTGGACGATCTCAATCTGGTGTTAGAAAGAAGGAAGTTTACATGTAGTCATGGTTGATAGTTCAAGTCTATCTCTTTGCTCTTGAACAAGAGCAAACTTTTACACAAAAGAACATCAAAGTTTAGTTGGTGTGGCATGAAATTTACAGAGCTCATTCATGCTGTCAAGAGTTTTTGTATCTTAAGTGCTACCCTTAGGAGAAGGTTTACATTTCAAGTCCCACTAATGGTAGGCTACCGCTCTATGATAGCTGTGCAGAGTGTAATGGACAGTCAAGTCTCTCACGGCTGCCAGAAGACCTTTAGACCTCATGCCTTGTTTAAAACCTGGATTTTGTGGCTCGTTGGTCTAGGGGTATGATTCTCGCTTAGGGTGCGAGAGGTCCCGGGTTCAAATCCCGGACGAGCCCTCGGGGCAGGACCTTGATGGTACTGTGTTTTGTTGTGTCGGTACTACAAGACATTCCCTACTTGCAAATGTAGTGAATGACAGTGAAGCTTGTGAACAGTTCACGGTCCCATCAAGTGTTTGCTAGCAGTCATTTTTATTCAGCCTTTGCTACATTTTGTGTTTGTCTTAGAGTGTGAGAGGTCATGGGTTCAAATCCTGGACGAAGCCTTAGTGCAGAAGAGTGGCTGTGCTGCATTTTGTTGTCTTAGTTCTTTTCTCTGTGAAATAACAATAAAGCTGACTCTGCATAGCTTCTTGTAAACAAACAGAGTTATATTTACATTCACAGTTTCCCACAGAAACTCTTTTAGTGTATCGTTGAGGATAACAAATATGTTCATGCATTTTCCCTGCTGAAAACATTCGCAAAGGAAAATGTTTGTTTGGCCACGGGATACTAACAGCACATGGAAACACTGTTAAAACACTGCTGCATAACTCTCTGAGGTACCTTTAATACAGCCATCTGAATGGGGACACCATTGGAAATGATAAAACTGGAGAATTTCAGTGTGTTGGAGGCGGTCTGCTGCTCAGACCATTTGTCCTGAGATCAGGGGAAGGTTTACATTTTTAGTCCCACTAATGATAGACTACAGCTCTGTAATCACAGTGCAGGCTGTGAGGCCTTTAGACTTTACGTCTTGTTCAGCTCTTGCATTTTGTGGCTCGTTGGTCTAGGGGTATGATTCTCGCTTAGGGTGCGAGAGGTCCCGGGTTCAAATACCGGACGAGCCCTCGGGGAGAAGTGCCACAGCGCTCCATTTTGTTATGTGTATAGGTTGAGCCTATTAAACCTAACATCACAACTGGTGATGTGGCATCGTACCATCGTGCAACGCAGCTCTACAGGATGTGGAAAGTACTTGCAATTGCCACTTTTTGGCTGTGCAAGAAAGAATATTTACCTGGGCGCAGGTTACTGTTTAATACACAAAGACTCAGTGGCAAAATAAAACCCAAATACATAGTGGATTGACCCAAATAAAAAGTTGGTTTTGCTGAAGGTCTAAATACATTTAAGCTTTGAGGTGAATCAGTGTTTCTCCAGGGAACTACAGAGGTTCTGAAAGGGGCCCATTGAGTCCTAAACATTATGAGTAGCCTTATTTTTATCATTATCAAACAATGACATTTCTAGCCACTGTTTCATTTTACCCAATGCCGTCTCCCTGCAGAATTTGTTACAATCATGCATCAACAACAACAAAATGTCCCATATGGGTTGTGGGTCCATATGGGTTCTTGTCAAATGTTGTCTTTGTACTTTTGCGGGATCCTTATGTGGCAAACTTTGAGAATCGCTGGGGTTCATGTCTCAGATAACGAATGTGAACATACATTATGGTGCATGTAAAGTATTGTAATATCTGACAATATCCTGTTTCCCAACAGCGATGCCATTTCTGTTGAAGATTGAAATTGTAGATCAATGGAACAACAAATATCAACCATCAAGGGTTGTCATATTAAGCACACGGTTCATTATACTGCTCCACAAAGAGTCGAAGCGCAGCAATGGGGAGAGGAAATGCTACCATCTGCATTAAAAGGGGGCCGCATTAACTTCAAAGCAAAGCTGCCATTTATTGTTCTTGCACTCTGACTCAGTAGCAATTACCAGCTTTTGTAGGCTTTCTGCTGTCATTAAATGTGACTGATCTTAATGTTTGTGATGCACTTTACAAAGCACAACATTTTTTAACCTTTTTATAGAAAGATCTGAAAGAATACCTGAAATAAATTTGAAGAATAAGTGCGCTGTTTTTAAAAGATGCAACATTAAGCATTTATACGCATCAACAGCCCCAGTTACAGCGCTCTTAAAAAATTAAAGACAATTAGAACAAATGAATTAAGCATGTAATGTACTCCCTAGTGATCAAAAATCATCCACGCTAAGTAAACTAAGAGGAGATTTTATTGGTCAGAATCTGGAAATACATGTAGAGGTCTGGAAAAAGAGTAAATCCATCAGTAAATTCAGACCTAGTTATCATACATCCATCATACATCCCTTCAAAATGCAAATGGTTTGATGGTGTTAAATGTGTTATGCATGCAGGGGAACCGAGACGCATTTGCATAGTTGTTGTAGTTGATAATTAGTGGGTTAACATCCCAACAACTGTGATGTTTTTGATAAGCATTTAACAGGTCAACAGATTCAAATTCAGCTCCGACATACAGTACGAATAACCCGCCGTGGAAATCATCGCAGCACGATTATGTATTGTCGGAGCCTTAACTTTGCACCAGCGGACACAAGAGCACTCTCAGGCTACTCGTTTTGTCATGCGCCGGGTTTTTTAAGCCTCGCCCGAGCCGATCCATATGTAAATGCCGGCAGCACTTCATCTGCAGTGGCGTTGTAATTAAAGCTAAACACAAGCGTAATCAACGCAAACTGAGGAGTTTCATTTTGAAAGATGAACAACTTGCACGGAGGGCAAACACTTGTCTACTTGAGACGTAGACGGTAAGCAAATCAGAAGAAGTAAGACAAAGATGAGTTTTTGTCATCATGAATTGCTGCACAGAAATACAAAGCAGTGATCTGTGGGAGAAATACAAGAGACAGATACTGCAGTCTGTCAGTCCTGTGAGACTGACTATATTCATTGTGCTGTTAGAAAATCACACTGCATGGGAACATTAGCAACTGGGGTAAAAATCTTCACATTCTCATCATAATTATGTCAATCATTGTTCATTATCCCTCATGAACAAGTCATGTGACGTGAGATCGAGTTTTAAATTCAGCACAAAATGCTTTGAGATTTAAAATTTGTAGCATTGCTAATTGGGAACATCCCAAAGTATCAAGGTCCGCCGATGATCTCCGTCATCTTACACGACTTGAACCTCTTAAATTCATCTATGATTGTACATAAATATATAGAAGAAAGGGACCACGCAACAAAAATATTCAAAAACTGAAGAATTTGACAAACTTTTACTGGCAAACTTGCAGTTGATCGAAGGCTATCTTGACAGTGTTGACTGGACAGAGAGCTCTTGTAGTTTGTTAGTTGTGTTGCACCGTTTAGCATGTTTCACTAAGAGCGACTGTTTGCAGACAAATATGACCGAGCTGAGCTAACAAGCTAAAGAGCTGCTAACGCTCAGCTGGCACACTCGCGCCCGGGTTTATTTTCTCTCCTAAAAAAACTCGGTCGTCAACTGCGGGTGAAGTTGTCATCCTGCTGCAGTGATTTAGAGGTATGTTCTGAACACATCAGCCTTACATGCGGTTACAGGTGTAACAGATCACACTTATGACACACAACATGGAGGATGGGTGTCGTCAGAGGTGCTACAGACTTGAAACGTTCCACCAGAATAGCAGCTGAAATCTTTTTTCAGTCTGGTCTTAAGTTACTCTTAAAGCTCCTGTTACAGTCTACCTCAGAGGTGCTGCATGCAAATCAGTATTGTTTAGGTTTTTCCTGCACAAAAAAAGACATTTGGCCCTAAAATACAGCAGTAGGTATCAGATGTAGCTGACAGGCTGCAGGGTGCATGAACCTCCTCTGTGTTTACTCACAGTGCAGGGAGTCTGCATCCAAGGTTCCCCATCAATCTGCATCGGAAGAGATTTACTGGTTCTGTAAGAGAAAAAAAAAATCTTAAATCTTAAAATGTTGCATCGGGCCTCCAGTTCAACCGACAAGGAAACAACAGCTGTGAAATACTTTCAACTCATTGTTGATTTTATGCTAACAAAATCCAGTTGGACGCTGACCTGATGGTCACGGAGGAGCACTGTGCCAGGCGTCGCCCGGCGCTCTTCAGTCCGGTGTAGATCTGCCCCATCTCCATGGCTCCTTCCAGCCCCACCACCTCCAGCAGCTGGTCAGACAAGTCTAAAACACACACACACACAGTCCAACAAACTGTTTATGTAACGGCTGCTGATTAATATTTCAAAAGCATGTACAGCTTGTCACGGCGCGCGTACTGTAAGCGTGAATAATGTGGAACTATCTGAGTGGCGATCAAGTGGAAAATTGTTGAATAAATGAGTCAGTATCAAATAAAGAAATTCATTGTTGCCTCTAAATGTTGCTGCTAGAAGACCCCCGCGTGGAGCGAGAGGAGAGGAACAAACGAGGGATGAAGGACATTTATTAAGAGAATGAAAGAGAGAACATGACGTGATGTTCCTCACTCGCACTTTGCCTTCTGCTTCTCAAACATTCTCCCTGTGTAAAGAAAAGAAAAGAGAAAAGGCAACAAGAACAACAAGCCACAAACAGAACAGCTATTAATTAGATTGCACCGGCAATGCAAAGCAATCTTGTGATAATATAATTATTAATTTCTCTTCTGTTTTGCAGTTATGAGCATTGATTTTGCCCCTGCTGGAAGCCCAGTGTCACGCAGGGCCCATCTGTTTCAGCGGCCCGCTCTGCCTCCGACTCTCCATCGACTCGTCCCTCCACAAATTAAGAAGCTGCTGCCTCGCTGCTGGGAGCGCGCAGACACTAATTGAAACTAAGACCCATTTTTAGGCACTCGGTGCGTGTGAGCGAGTTATCTCGCTGCTCCGTCTCTGTCATGTTTATCTGGTTTCCCTGACGGAGTGTCGTAGGCATTGTCGCCGTTGTCGTGAGGTGTTGTTGTCGCCGCCGAGCTGTGGTGTCCAGCTGTCACCATGGTGATGGACATGCGTCTGCACCTATCTCTCCGGGGTCGGCGTGGAGGAGAGTGTGTGCATATACCCAGCAGGTTGACCTCCTGACACGGGGCTTTAAAGCTGCTCCACCACCGACTGTGACTTCTCACGTTAATGCAAACGGCTCACACAGCCCTGAGCTGACACGTATGATGGACAGCGTCACCACGGCGATAGGGATTCCTTGTTGCCCGGGGCTACAAAGATCCAGTATACCCAAACACAACAGAGCCTCTCTGCCAAATATAACAAGGTCAGCACTCTGAACAGAGGGAAAATCTGTTTGACCTGCATGTTTTGGGCTTAACCGATGACTTCTACGTGACCTGTGGTGTTATTTAACTGAATCCAGCTGAGAATATATTTAAAGTACGCTGTTTTGGAGACGGAGAAGCAGATTTCAAGGAAAAGCTTTGACATTTTGGGGGAATTAGCTTAGCTTAGCATAAAGAATAAACGGCGTGTCCAAAAAAGATTTTAAAAACACCTAACGACACCTCTAAAGCTCGCTAATTAACACGTTCTTGTGCGTTTAATCTCTACAAAAATAACAAAAGAATAACAAACCCCCTGTAAAAGCACAAATTGACGCCTCAGTTTGTGTTTCCCAAAATGAAGTCTCATACCGTCTTCTCTTAGACTAAACCTGAGGCGATGCGTTCGAAGGTGAAAAATTATTTTTTTCGACTGGATGAATTGCAAACAGAAGATTTCAATAAAGGTCTTAGTGACTGAGAGTCAGATATTTCATCTAACGTAATCTATTTCCACAAATTTCCATTTTTATTTTGAATCACGGACCATTATTTCTTATATTAGACGTCCGAATGAATTACCTGGAGCAATAATCAAAAGTGGGACTCTGTTAAATATAGAAAAAGCCATCATGTTTACTTCCCAGAGATAAACTGGGGGAGAAAAATGGAGTCACCTAGCTGTTTACGCAAGAAGGTGGAATTACTAATGCACAAGATAAGGAGCCTGTCGCCAAATACAAAATGAATCACTGCTTACCCAACCTGCAATCAACATCACTCAGGTGATGAAGGCAATATTTGGCTGGGATAAACACACACAGGCGAGGGTGACAACGCAAAGCGGGCGAGACAGTCGTATGAACGAACGTCCACGTGGGAGGTTCACAAAAAAAAGCTTTATTCTCAGCGGAGAGTAAGAAACGGCGTCTCTGTCACTGTCAGACGACTACCTGTCGAGGCCGCTGGCTGCACCCCGACACATGTGGAGCAACAGGAATAAAAGAGAGCGAGACGGAGGGCGAGGGGAGCAGAGAGCAGCCGATCAGCTGAAAGCAGACCTGAAGAGGGATGGCGGGAGGGTGTGTGGAGGCTGATCCTCCAATGAAAGCTTCATGGGGCTTGTCACGAGGCATCAGTCCCGAGCATCAACCCACGCATGGACGCCGAGCCTCCCCCAGCCTCCCCCCCGCCTCCCCCCTGCAAAAAAAAGAAAAAGCCTCAGTCCCATTCTAAATAATTCACTCCGCAGCCATTCCCTTCCACCTGAGGGGCTTGTCTCCTGGCGTCACCAGCGGGACGATTTAACAGCTCCTGAAAGGTCAGAGTTTTTTTATCCCCCGAGCCGCCCTCCACCCACCGATCCACACACACACACACACACACACACACACACACTCACAATAATCCCTGCCAACAGTTTGATCCGTGCATCGTGCTCGTCGTGCGGTGCCCCCTCTGGGTTAATGCACTCCCGTGTTTACCTCTAAATACGCAGTTGTCTTGATCTGACAAGTTAGGCTGCTCACCTTGAGGGCACCTTCGCAAGGTCACACACACACACACACACACACACATCAACAAAACAAACACACAGAGACGTAGAGGCACACACACCACACACACACACACTCCCCTCTCAAACTAAGTGCCTTCCTGGGATCAGACGGCCTTTTTTTATTTATTTTTTCAACCACAAACACCAAACTGATTGATTTTTATTCAGGGATTAATGGAGTGTTCATCGCAGCAAGGTTGGACTTTGAATTGATCAACGATCTCGCTCATAGTCTGCCCTCCTCTGTAGCACACTGTAGTACAGTCACATCATCGCATTAGAGAAGTTATTCTACTTTTTATGACCACAAGTCCTGCAGATTTGAACAACGATCAATGTTCTTTGAAGGTCTAACAGCTACTGTAAAAAAAAAAAACTGCATAAAGCTTCACAGAGATGTTTTTTTTCTTCTTCCCATCAGTCATGTTCTGACCGGTGAAGTCTCACGAGGGATCGCTGGCAGCCATGTCTGGAGATCCTCACTGACTCGCCATGTTTCAAGCCCCGACACTGATTGTAACATCCACTCCATCCCTGAGTACAAACGCACCATCTCACCATGGAACCTAAAAACATACTGCGCGTCACCTGAGCGCGCAGGAGTCAGACATGATGGAGAATAAAACACATGAAACCAAAGAAATCCAGAATTCATGGCAACTGAGAGCAAAGAGAAAAATATGGATATCAATCATTTTTCCTTGTTATTAATCCTGTTCTGTGATGGTGATGGTTTTACATTCAACATAAGATAAATATCAAGTAAAAAAAAACTGCATGGCGACGCCTACGTGGTTTGGCCCACGAGTCCACCAGACTGTACTGGTGTGAAAGCAACATAGCTGATGCTTTGAGCTTTAAAGCAACATTACATGCAACATTAAACTGCAGAAACACCGATATCGCCTCAGCTTCAGACTGTAATAACTTAAATATGAACAGCTGTGAATTTGTGCATTTGTTATGATGATCAGCAACGTTGCTGACAGACAAACATCACCCCAACGTCTTCCCAGCGGTCCAAACAGCCTGTGGTACCAGTGTAAACACCAAGCTACAGCCTCATCCAACCTGTGAGAATGTGCCAAAAGATGCAGTTCCTCGAACGTCCACTCGATGCTGGCTACAGAACAAGTCAATCTCCATAAGCCCCCATGTTAAAAACTGCCAACTTCGCTGATCACACCCGGCTAACAAACTGAGCTAACAGCAGCTAACAGCAGCTAACAGCAGCTACAGTAGGCAGCAGGTTACTTCCCTGAGTTTGTCTGCTCCGGGCTGTTTTAGAAACATGGCAGCTCAATCTGCAATATTTCCATATTTTCTGGGTTGGAAAACTTCTACCACAGCTTTCCAGACACGTTTTCCTAATAAGTCCTTCAAGCGGTTCACACAGCTGACTCTGTTCTTTCTTTGTTCATTCATACATCCCCACTGACGGGCTTCTTTTTGACGTAAATGGATTCACGGGTACGCCCAACACCTCCCTCAGTCCTCACCTATTAACTGAGCCTGTCCACTGGAGCCTGCACACACCATTAATACACAAGTGACAGTTCCAAACAGTGACATGATTGTACCTCTTCTTTGCAAACAAAAGCCGCTGGCTATGATTCACCTTGTCACCGGTGAAATATTCATGCACTGCGGAAAAGTTTGGTCTTAAGTTTAGTCTTTGATCTGTCTGATAGGAGCAAGGGCACAAAGGAACGAGTCTCCAACACTGTCAAACCTGTTTAACGTACAGAATTACTGTCCAATTAGGCTAAAACAACCATACGCAGAGGTTTGGTTCATTTGCCTTATTGGACCAACCAATGACGATGTTGACATGGCGACGACTAGCACACGTTAAGGCGTTGAGGGCGATCACCAAGATTCATCCTCTGGGGACCATGATTTTCACTACAAACATTTAAATGTTATAAATGTAATTGACACTTATGGCGTCAGTGTTACCTTGAACTGCAAACATGAGCTCTTTGGGGTCGAGCACCGGTGTCCTCTTGTCCTGGCCCTTCTTTCCACCCTTGCGGTTGCCCCTCCTCTTCTTGCTCTCGCCCCAAAGGTTGGAGCCGCCGTGCATGCTGGGAATGTTGAGAATGGCGATGCCTTCCAAGGAGATGCTGCTGAGGTCCAGAGTAACGCCATCACACTTGTAGAAAGAGAAAGAAACAAAATGTGTCAATACTCTGACTGTTTTTTGGGAAACCGTCTTTTGTCTTTTCATCTCAACATAAACTTGTTTCCTTGTCTGAGTCTGACCCTGAACCTGCTCTGCACTTGCTATGCCATTGTTTTCCTCTGCGGAGAGCAGTGATGGCCAGATAGGTGAAGCATACGCTTAGCCGGGTGTCCATCAAGTCTAAATAATTTCAACTTTGACCTCAAAGGCCACTGACCAATGACAAACTACATTTAATGTAGCGTAGCGTAGCCTTAACTCTCGCCGTTTCCTGATGGACAGCGAAGTAAACTGCTGCCAACTGTAGCTGCTGTTAGCTCAGTTCGTTAGCCTGGCCGCCTGGACTGTGAGGTCAGAGCACCGCGGGAGTGTTCAATGTTTGTACTACAGGGACTAGAGCCGGTGTCGTGCCAGAACAGGAGCTGGGCAGGCAGGCTATGTAACCGAGCTCAGCAGCCTCTATGGACAGAATGACAGAGGCGTACCTGAGGTGTGAGCTTGGTGAAAGAACAAATACAGCTGTCCATATTTACCACAGCGGTATTACACTCTGAAACTGGGGGTGCTGCTGGGTCTTTGAGCTGAAAGGAATCCGCTAAGATCGTCGTCTGTCAGGCCGTTAATACTTGATAATCGATGTGACACCGCGGCTCTTCATACCTGCTCTCCTCCGGTACTGTAGGTACTGGACCGGCACTAATTAATAAAGACCCCTTGCACTGTTTTGGATAGCTCTGAGAAGGGGGAAGATGAACTGTATAGATGGCATCTTCATTATCACTCAATATCACACACAGCAGGGTCGTGTAGGGCTAATTACCTGTGTGTTGAACTGAGGTTCAGTGAGAAGCGGGTGGGAAGGTGTGTGCAGATAGCCTTCACACATCAACACTTTGTCTTGGTGAATTTGAAACTAGTATAAATTTGTACCAATTTATGGAACAAGGACTAATAATTGCCGCCATTCTTCTTACCGGAGCAGTTATCTGCATTCATGTGCACATTGTTTAATCTAATTAGTCCTAATGATATGGAGAATGTCGGCTTGGGATTCACATAAGAGAGTTGATGAAAGAATGGTTTGCTTTACCTCAACCTCCAGAAAGTCGTGGAGCTTCTTACATGTGGCCGAAAAGGTCTCCGAAGTGCCGAACTCAAAGTACCACAGCTTATTCTTTGTTCTGAAAGAAACAAGACAACAGGAACTGCAAAGGGACCGAGAAAAGAGGAAACAGAGAAGTGTTTTTCCCCCCACATCAAAATCTGAAGCTTGTACAGTCGTAGCAGCTCTTCTTCTCTCCTCTCGTCTCGTCTATAGCCTCGATGAAGAAAAGGAGCGATGCGTAAAGGTGTTTGATTCATGCTCGAAAAGAGGATTTTCTAAACTCCACAGGAAATACACCTCTAATGTTTACCGCTGACCAGAATCACACAGTCATTAATCTCCAAAGAATGCATAATGTGGCTCATTAATCACATATTGAAGCATGATGATGAATCTAATGCCAGTTAAGGAGGCACATGGGGTGGCCGGTGGGTACCCATGCCCAACATTAAGGCCCAGTGAGGGGTGTGAGAGGGTAATCTACCTGCCCCTGCAATTAACAGAGGACTGGGGTGCTGCTCCCCGGGCTTCCTACAGCACACGCTCCCATTGTTAAGGCTGATGATCAATGACCTTGCAGGGGTGAGTCACCATCTGTCCACACGCTGCCGTGGCATATTATATTCTCTCATGACTGCACGAATAAAATGTCATCTTTATTTTGTTTTGGAGTATTGATTACCCCTTTTATTATTACATATCTTTAAATTGATGCTAATCATGCAAACAGATGTCTCACAGCGTGGTACAGACCTTAGAATTGAATAAAATTGGGCGGAATTGAAAAGCAAAATAACAAATTTAACAAACACTTGAGAGCAGCTGATTTAAACATTTCTTCCAGCGTGTGGTTATTATTATTATAACAGTTACGAATGAAAACAATGCATCAATTTAGCTTCAAACACAAGAGGGACCAAGATGGAGAAGATTTATTGTTGGTCACGTGCACAAGTTAAGACCACTGCGTGTAGTTATGGGCTGGATTTGAACTTTCTTTTTCATGCAATTTGCAATTTATTTGGTTCCTGTTGTCCTGTCCTGAGAATGGTTTGATTTATTAATGGCAAGGACCCACTGGTTAATTTTAATATTTACAAGAAGATTCTTGGGTTGCTTCCATCCCATCTCTGTTCATGCTGTTTGGTGCTCATGCCCGTACTGAACTTTTAGTTTACATCCTCAGCCTGAGATGTTTTACAGAACAATCTGATTTCTTTGACCATTGCTTTATCTTTTGTTGTAACATTGTCTGTGTGTCATGTATCTGTTTAAATGACTTGTTCTTGTTCCTGTCTCAGCCAGGATTCCCTTTTTTTAAAAATCTGATTTGGACCTTTCCTCGTTGTAATAAATAAGAACATGACTTTCTCTCTGCTGCTAAAACAAGAAGTGGCTGTAAATATCCAGTAAAAAGTTTCCCGTAGAGGCTGCAAATGTAACATTATTTAGATGACTTAAATAACACAGAGATGGGTTTTTCTGCACTTGTTAGAGCCCGTCAGGGGGCCTGAATGTGACTGCCCTGAATGTGGCGTTAAGAGGTAATCAAAATCATAAAAATAAATTAAAATAAGACAAATGTTGAGGGATAGAGGTATCACAAAATAACGCCAACAATGATAATCATGATATTTAAAAAGGAAATATTGATACATTAATAATCCACACGTGATAAATAATCCGGCGCCTTTAAATCATTTCCGTTTCTTTAAGTTCACACACAGTCAGCGGTGGTAATGCGCCTTATCGCTGGATGCCAGTGTTACACTTGAGTGTAAAAACACACAGCAGTGTGGAGAGCGGTAAATACATCAGCACTAACATTACGAGGACAGACTAGTGTCAGTTCAAATTTAATAAGAAAGTGATCTGACACCACGGATGTGACAAGAAGAGAGACAGTCAGGAGCAGAAACCTCGATGCCGGGTGATAGAATCGAGTCAAGGGTGTCGGAGTGAGGAGGTTCACGTACAAACTGAAGCATCGTGTGGAACCAGGAATGGCAGAAAGATATCACCAGGAATTTAAATAAATTCTCTAAATTCTTGGAAAAATTGGGAATTTTCAGACTGACTATATTGAAAATAGACTTTAAGATTAAGGCAGCACCCCGAGCACCGTGGGCGTTGGTATAAGGTGGGAAAGCTTCATTTCAAGGTAAGCAAACATTTGGTTACAGCCATGTTTCACATAAACTAATCATCTCCAGATCATGCCTGGTGATCATGACAGTGATCTAATGTTTATGAAACCAAATTTGTGGGTCTTGTTGAGGCAGTACAGAGGACCAGTCCCGAAGACGTACACGATATACGGACTACTTGACAGTTCCCTAGCTGGACATAAATTAAAATAACGGTCAACTATAAACCAGGCATGCTCTTTAAAAAGTTTAGACAATGCTCTGCAGGTGCAACAGTCAATACAAAGCATTGTAACACAGTTTGTTTGTAGATACATTCTCCAGAAAAAAGGTAAAAACCAAGACCAGTTGCACCAAATTTAACTCATCCCCTGGACGACTGAGACCCTTGACAGGAAGTTAGAAATGTTGCATAGATGACTTGGAGCTTAGTTAGTAGGCTAGGCTCAGCAACAGAGTCTATCCCCTAACACTAATAAGAAACGTCCTATGAAATAGATTGAGGACAGAGAAAGTGAGCGGAAAACCGAGAACTGAAGAGCGACAAAGACGAGACAGCATCTGGAAAACGATGTGCGTCACGGGAGGCAGCGTCTCGGGCATCAAAGCAGCATCACGGCGTCCCACGGATCGCAAAAGCCTTTTCATCTTTCCAAGAAACAACAGACGACAACACGCAATTTATCACAAAGCTTCAAGGACAGAAAAAAAAACCTACAACAGTGCTGACACGCAGAACTGAATACAGTAAAAAATGGCCTTCTCTTAGCTGGAATCAAAGCGCTACAAGAGGGACGTATTAGTATAAGAAGAGTAACAATCACTGAATTATTGATTTCCTCATTAGGACTTTTGTCAGGACCATTTAGCCACTTTATAAATGAGCTTTCATTAGGGTACTTGCAAGGTAGCCCAACTCACAGTTGATTTATAATGTGCAACATGGTCAATAGAAGAGGGATGGGAGCAGGGGGGAGGTGGGAGGAGGCAGGAGGGTGATGGGGACATGCTGAGAGGCTTTCCACAACAACACATCCCTACATCTCCCCCACCACCACCACCACCATCATCATCATCACCATCATCATCATCAGTAGTCCCAACACATGAACACAGGCTGGGGCAATTTTGCAAATAAACAAATGAAGGTGGCTACTTTAGCTAGCACATTCAAAACTAGTGGTTGGTGATTAATGGAGACAGTGAAGCCGGGTACAGTACAGGCAATGTTTGGATCGCTCTGTTGTTGCTTTGTTGAAAGCTGTTGAATTGTTATCTGAAGGTGTGTTTAGACAGAACACAAAGTGAGTTTCAGAACAGAGCCAATGGGAAGACATGGATTCCCCTTTAGGGTTTCTACCTTAGATAAAGAGATGTTTCTACTGATCCCATGACTGAAAGTATCTCATGTAAAAATGGAAAATAAAACTGAATTGACACATTTGGTAGAGAGGCTGCTAGATGCTGCAGCTAAAGTAGCAAAATTGGATGGTTGCGGAAGAAAGCCCCAAAATAATTGGACAATTAAATGAAGTGAAATCTGAAAGCATCTTATAGAGAGTCCAAAGTCTTCAGCAGTAACACTGCATACGTACAAACTGTTTTGTCTTTTGTTGCTATAGAGCTCCATTTAGGTCTGAAGTGATGCAAAAGTGCCAGAAAACTGCAGTTCCCCAAACATCCACTTGAGGCTGGCTCCAGAAGTGAGTCAGTCTCCATAAGTCCCCATGTTAAAAACTTCACAGCAGAAATAAACATGCCTGGTGGCTGGTCTCTATAGCTAATTTCCCCGTTCATGACAACTGTACTCAGGGTGAATTTATACATCAGAACCTACAACCAAACTGTAGTTTGCTGGGTCGCATTGTGGGTAATGTAGGCACCCGTTTTGATAAAGGAGAACACATGGAATAAAAAAGACTGCTTTGATCATCTTGAGGGCATTGTTCAGGGTTCATTCCTCATGTCCATCAGCTCTATTAATCCGCTGACTCTCATCTCATTTTAAACCACAGCGACATAAACCGAGACCTCTGGGTTTTTCTTACAGTTCAGCAGAACCAAACTGATCTTCTGACAACTGGAGCCAAATGCAAGAGTAAAAACTAAAGCACGCTCTAATAACCGATACTGTAAGAGACAACATCTGAACCATCCTGTCGATTCCCACCACTTAACCTAACAAGTGCACCATGGCAACAAATCACCTCCTGTCCCTGTTCATTAGGTAATTAGGAGCATCCCATTGGCCGGACCGGGTTGTCGTTTGTTATCTGCCGAGCGATGCTAAACACCGGACTCCTCTGACAGACTGACTGCGAGGAGCGTCTTCAACAGTGTCCAGCTCGTCTCACGATTAATAGGGAGTCCATTTGAGTAAGATGATACTTTTAAGGTAGATTAGGACGACCTTACTTTATAGTAAGTGCAATAAAAGTGAACATAAAGTGCCCATTTCCTTAAAATGTTGCCTGACTTTTAGCTCTTCCAGGATATCTTCGAGGTTCATCCGTTATGTGTGCAGTGATTTGTGTCCGCATGTAGCAGGTTTATAATTCACACAGCCTTCTGCCGGGCCCTCCGCTGTGATCCTACCTGCAGTGTATCAATGCAAAGTGTACTGCAATAATAACTTTAGCGGTGTGCATGTGAGATCAGCTGTAGTAGTCACAGCTGGCACACACCAAAAGAAAACAGCGCATCAGGTTTCCAGAGCCGCTGAGTTGTCGTGCATTTGCACAAACAAATCGCGAAGCAAAGCTGAAAGAAGGGCATACAAAGCGTGCGGCGGAGAGAAAGAAAAACACCACGGAGCGCTTTAGAAAAACATCCAACCCCGTGAAGAAAGGTGGGAAACAAGACAGGTGAGCGGCAACAGAAAGACAAACGTAGCTCAAATAGCCTGAATCTAAACGATGCGATCATGCTCATCAACCCTCCGCCGGTTGGCCAACATATTAAAAGGATGTCAGAGGCGATAAGCTTCAGCGTAGCGTCGCTGTCCCGAGGCCACAGCACCTTTTGAATGCACTTTCTACCGGCCACACTGAACGCGAGGCACACAGCCATTGATTTTTGTTCCCCTCTGACACTTAATCTAACCCACAGTGATCTACGACCTTACTTTCACACTAATTTCTTCTTGATCAGAGGTGATAAATATCGCATTGACATAACCAACTCTTTGTGCATTGCATCAATGCACTGTTTTGTTTAACATGACACCGCCTGGAGCGCTCCGACTCCGACTGGCAGTTTGAGAAATGACCCGAGTTGCGTCGTCTTGCCTTCAGAGATGCAGCAGGCGGTTTGAAAAAATGTATTTCTCTCTGCTGCGGTGAGATGATTCCAAGGCCTTTTCCAAGAAATCATCTTTAAGAACAAATACTGAAATACTGAGCTGAAGTCCGGGGAAGAAATAATGTCACTGGTTCATTTAAGCTTTGTAAAGTTTTGTTGCGGTAAGAAACGTTGGAAAACTCACGTTAAAGGTCCAGTGTGTCAGATTTAGCCAACTGTATTCACAGAATATGACAATAGAGGTTTTTACTTCGTGTTTAGTCACCTGAAAATAAGAATCTTTGTGGTTTAGTTGCCTTAGAATGAGACTTTTATATCCACAGATGCTGCTGGTGCTTCGCGTTGAACCAGAAGGTTTCTACAGTAGCCCAGGAAGGACAAATCAAACGCTGGGATGGGCACGGACATTTTATAGCCATCGTAGTTTCTTCTTCATGTTTGGAAAAGGAAGGGCGCGTGGAGGTTGTTGCAATCTGCAACTACACCACTGAATCCTGCACACTGGACCTTTAAGGAAAACTAGTTTTTCTTCTTCGCAGCACAAATTAAAGATGAGACGACGAGCTGTGCACAATTATTAAAACCAGTAAAGTCAGAAAGTATCACAAAATAAAAAAATTAAATTCATACGTACATTAAGAGACACTTTTAAACCAAAACCAGCTCAGCTTGAACCTGCAGTGGCCTCAATGCAAAGTGACAAATATAATCATGAAAATGTTTCTTACAGATGTGTAAATTACACACGACGTCTTATAATAAAAAAAACCTAATGCCTGTTTAATCATTTAAGCTTAAATATAGATCAGACCTGAATCGTGAATAAACGCTGCGCTTGAACTCGACCAACGTGTTAATTGTGTGGATTACCCTCCATTGTGCAGATATATTATTAATTTTTACAGGTATTCCTGTAATTGAATTAAACATTTCACTGCGTGTGTGTGTGATCAATTAAAAACTACAATAATTTAAGTTGAAACGAAACACACAGTCTTAATTGTGACAGGCCCACTGCTCCACTCGAGAGCCGAGGAGTCATTTTGGGAGCTGTTAGATACCCGACGTGGAGTTAACAAAGCAATACTGTTAATTAATGATTTCATATTGTTTACAAGACTTCAGGTGTTTCGACAGCGCGTTTATCTAAAGTCTGACACCTCCAGCAACACGTCAGCGGGGAAAACTTGATTTTAGTCTGTTAGTTTGTAAATGAGAGTTGGTTATCATTCCTCATTAATGTTTGAGAACCCAGAAGTTGCCAATAAAGGACACGCGTCCAACATTTCACATGCTAACAGAAACACTTTCTGATTTTTAAAGTGTATCGCCAATACATCTCATTTAAAAGGTCTTTGAGATGCCTCAAAGCTGGGATGCTAATTTTAAGTTTCAGTTTCTCCTTTTCTCTTCTTATCTGTCCTCCGTCGACGTCCTCTTCAGTCTCTTCACCTCCGTCATTATGTCCACAGAGGCTGCTGAGTCTTTGAGTCACTGCCCCGCTTGCCCAGCTCCTGTTCTGGCACGACACCGGCTCCGGGTGGTTGAAAACACCTATACTACAAACACTAACACCCCCCTGGTACTCTGAGCTCATAATCCGGGTAGCCTGGCTAACAAACTGAGCTAACAGCAGCTACAGTTACTCCTTAAACTCCTGAAAATATGATCAAGTTTCACCAAAATCAGCGAAATAGTTGGTGGCGTGTCACTTAGTGCTGTAAAATATTGCATATTTCTTGGGTATTGTACCCACAGCACCTGATTATAAGTCAGCGTAGCGTCGAAATGATTTGAAATCTGATATTTTATGGTATAAAATCATGCACAGTGCAGCTAGAACACATCATACCATGCAAACTAAAGATGTCAGAGAGCCGCAACGATGGCTGAAATGAATGTTGATCTTCAGTTTGTCGTTATCAGGGTCGACTTGTTAATGGATCATACGATCATTCCTTTGTGTGTGCAGAGCCCTGTGTGTTTAAGTTCACTTGAGTTAGTGTGTTTGTGTTGTGTGTGCACGT
This sequence comes from Nibea albiflora, assembly GCA_014281875.1. Classification (NCBI taxonomy): domain Eukaryota; kingdom Metazoa; phylum Chordata; class Actinopteri; family Sciaenidae; genus Nibea; species Nibea albiflora. Next base: position 23,311,217 of record CM024804.1, on the reverse strand, counting down.
GTGTGTGTGTGTGTGTGCATTCCCACTGAGCTGGGGACAGGGCCACAGGTGAGATCTCTCTAAATTACACACAAGTGGTCATTAATTATAAATGACACTCTGGTCACATAAACGATTTCATCCTCAAATGAGGTCCGAGGGCGTCCGCCACTGAGGTCCACCACGCGTGTGTGTTGTGTGTGTAAATGAGTGCGTGTGTGTGTGTAAATTAGAGCGCCATCACCTGTGGCCCTGTTCCCAGCTCAGCAGGAAACACGCACACACGCGTACATGCGTACACACACATCGGCACGGGTGTGTTGATGGGTGCGTGTGTTGGTGAATCCGGCGGGCCCCATCCAGCACATCGCAGCGCTTTGATGAACATACTCATTATGCTAAAGAGTGCTCCATGCCTGGGCTTCCCTGTGCCTTCAGGAAAGGTTAACTCAGGATGGTTACACAGCACAGCGAGAGCCTGTGGGCGCACGGGGGCAGAGCGGCTCTGGAGGAGCACGCTGACGGTGTTAGATGTCTCAGGACCAAAAATAGATCTGCGTATGCAGAGCAAATATCATGGGAACATCAAGGCGCCATCATTGATGCCACAGAATAAACAAACATTGCAGGTGAAGCCGCATGCAGCCGAAAGGTCCCGAATCAGATGTTTTGCCTCAGATCTGATGTCGTCTGATTAGCGCGCAAAGCAAAATAAGCTGCGTGGAGCCGAGTTTTCAAATTATGATCTGGGCGACACGGAAGAAATTGGACTGTGAGGATTGTGTGGAGGAAAAACGGGCGCATTAAACAACAAAGTCAGCTGAGCATCAGTTATTGGCAGGATACATACAGGAGCTAGTTCTTCCCGACTCTGGTGAGCAGCATCACTGAGTGTATCGTGTAGCGGCTTTGTCTACAGGACGAGAACTCCAGTTTTGTACTTAAAAGATCCGTCGTAGATGCCAAACCGTAGCCATAAACTACAATCACTCCCCTTTATTTTCATTTTTATATTATTTATTGCCTTTGTTGGATAATTCACAGCGGAGAGGAGAGCGTGAAGGCTGTGACATGCACAGCTGGAGGTGAAGCGGGGGGGTTGTGGTCGTGGTTACATTGTATTCACCTCACTCATCTGGCCCGCGGGGCGCTCGTCGCTCCTCGTGCGACGATATGATCAGGAGCCAGAGTTTTATGAACGCTGGCATCAAACGTAAGAGCGGGAATTCTTAGATAGCGTCCAATATTGATAAACTGGCGTTTCTGTAGCGCCACCTGGTGGCGGAATGCATAACGTTGTTGCCTAGTTCTTTTAATTATCTGCAAAATGGACACATAAAACATGACTTCCTTCTTTTTAGGGAGGATAATACAACTTCCTTCGCCTCGGACACTGAAGTCAGAGATGAAGATCGTAAGCGGAGAGCCTCAAAACACGATCACCTGCTTCTTCCCATCGTACTGAAGTTCAGCGACGGGCACGTTGAAGAATAAGACAAAGTTCTTAATTTTCTAAACCCCTTCTTTCCTCGTTTCTCTCTCCATCCGTCTCTTTCCCTCAGAGTCAGAGATTAGTGCGTAATTACACGGGAGATCAGCAAAAAAAGAAGAAGAAGGGAGTAGTATATTTTAACAAGGCGGTCGAGGAGGAGTGGCGACGGAGGGGTGGGGTGGTGGAGGTGGAGGGGGGGTGGAGGTGGCGCAGCCCTCGTCACGGGCCGACTGATTGTCTGCTTTTAATCCTCAACCTCATTATCACCTCCAGGTCCGGCAGTGGCAGTAAATGAATCTATCTGCCGAGTGTCAAATCTTCACACCTTCGCCCTGGTAATCACCCCAAGGTGCAAATACAGAAGATGGATAGAACCGGAGAAATGAAGGGGAGGGAGAGCGAGCGCATGACCCCCGCATTTCATCAACAAAAACCTCCTCATTTCATAATTAGGAAGAGCTACATGATGCTGTTTGGTTTGTAATTAAAGCTGATTAAATATTCAGATTCTTTAAGGTCAGAGCAGCGACAGAACGTATACGTACGATACGTTCGGGAAGTGAAGAGTCATTACAGACGTCAGATTAAACGCCTCATAATTCAACGTTTGACATTTTTCTTATTCCAGGTCGCGCTTAATCTACTATAATCTCCCATTCATTAGTATTTCTTATTTATTTTGACTTTGAAACCTTTGCAAGGTTAGAATATGTACGATATGTGATTAAAATGAACATTTAATCCATGAAAAAGAGAAGAAGACGTTGTCCAGCGGTGCTCTGGCTGATATTCTAACATTTATTAAAATAATATATTAAAATAATTAGTATATTCAAATATTTGTGCTTTTAATTCATGTCAAATCATCCTCCAGCCTCCAGAAACAGTCGATTATTTACCCGGAAATGAAGTAATTCATGAATCGCACCCTAAAGTCTAAGATATTTCACTAAAAATATAATATATATATTAAAATATAAACTTTTTGTGCTCAAAAATCAAGCTTACATATTGATAATCTTTTTTTTTTTCTACATCAGAGATTAAAAAATATGAGTTTGTCTTTAAAACGTGTGAAAATGAGACATTTTTCTTTCAAATTCTAAAACTTTTGATAAAATAAATCAGATATTTGCTTCAAATAAAACCTGCGTTTGGTTCGGTGTCACTGCTGTAATATTTCTGCGTGATATCGAACACGACGACGCTGCGTCTGTTCTGTTCCAACACAACTTTCAGCCGCATTCTTCGTCTCATCGTACTGAAATTATATATTTTAACCAGTCGTCGGATGTTTGCGAATAAAAATATTTGCAGTTTGAAACGTCTCTCACTGAAAGACAAACTCTGAACGCTCCCCGCTTCATTCGTGTATTAAGTTTGGTGGCGCTCGAAGCTTGTTAGCGGTGGCTCATTATTCCTTTCATTCATTCCAGACAAAAACAGACTTGATGAGAGTGAAATAAAGTCTTTCCTCCTTCCAGACACGCTGCACTTTGCTTCTATTGTCACTGAAGAAAAAAAAAAAAAGAGCTTCCAGCTGCAGGAAAATGACTCCGTGATAAGTTGCAATATACTTCCAATGGACACGAGCCCTTTGGACAAATCCAACAAAATCTCTGCTACCTTGAAAAACTATAATCATGCATTATTGAAATTGGCAAGGATAGTGTGTAATAGAGAGATCCTAAACCCATTCCCCCTCCTGAATTATTAATTGGATTCAAATAACAGACAGAATAATTTTCTTAAAATATCTCAATCATTTTTCACAAAATGGGGCTTAAAATCGGGGTAAAACAACAGAGATGCCGCCTGCGTGTCCCGCGCGTACGCATGCAACGAGATCCGAAACATCACAATCGCAACATCACGACTACCTGACGTCCTCTTTGTTTAACCGGTCTTTAACTTTGCAGTCTCAAACAACAGGCCTGTGTTTATCTGAAGCCGCCTTCGCTTCCCTTTTTTCCGCCGCCGTATCTGCATGTTGGAGCAGCAGCAGGAGGATAGCTGGCTAAATGTTGTACTAAGGCCGGGGTAAAATATGATAATGAGTACAAATGGGATTATTAGGAGGCTGCGTGTCATCAGTCTGACTGATCCATGATGTCAAACTAGCCAAGCAAATTCAATTAGGCCTGCAATTACTCCCTGGCGCTAGTGGAGACGTATCGGGAGACGTTAAATATTGATGGAAACATAGATGCCACATTTGTTCATCTCCAAAAGGTGAACGCATCTCCTCAAGGTAATCACACATGCTAAGTATGAAGCGCGGCCATTCGTCATGCTGAGCTCCACGGAGGCTAACACAGTGGAGGGGCCACGCAGAGGTTCTGCAGATGAAGTGTAAAAAAAGACATTTAGACGTAAAATCCTGGAAAAATAAGTGTTTACCTGGACAAAAGCAGTTTTTTAGATCGTTAGAGGGTCACTGGATGTTTGAAATCATGCCAGTGTTGTAAAAATGACAAATGTAACGTGTGAACTTTGTGTTAAAAGCTGCATGTTTTATCACTAACCTGTGTTACAGAGGTGCGATTCAGACACCGCAGGTAGACGGATGATAATTTGGCTCTTGTGAAGTCAGGTTGTAAGATTTTTAAATTCTCAAAGGCATATTTGCAAATCTAAAAAATATAAGTATTTAACCGTGTTTAAGTGGCCCACTGCACATGCTCATTAGTGTTCTGACTGGACTCACGGAGTCGCGTCGTGTCTCTTAAACGAGGCTGAAAAAGTTCAACAGGATCCAAACAACGCAGCTGCCAGTCGCGTCCATGTTTGTAGTCCAGTTTTAGGAGACGTTAGCTAAAAGACTACAAGTGAGATATGATATTTTGGTCAGCCTTAGGAGCTATTTGGATTTGAGTATCTGCCCAAGGACTCTTCAACATGCAGACAGCAGGAGCCGGCGATCTTAGTGGACGACCCACTTCACCTCCTGAACAGTACGGTACAGTATGAGCATCCTGAATTACAAACTTACCTGCTGTTAAACTTCTCCGGATGCTTCTCCCTCATAACATGGAAGCGATGCGCGATGGAGGCGTCCTGAAAGAGAGAGTCAAACCTTTAATTCAGTCGCTGGGTTTATTTCACGCTCTCAGTTTAGAAATCTGACGTCTGTGATTAAACTTCTGTCCCGCCAACATGTAAAGCAGCTCCACATCCACATGCAGACATCAAATTATTGACATCCTCCTCCTCGTTAACTAACTTTCCCAACTTAAACAGACACAGTTACACCTCGCGCGTCCCTTGTGTATATTTCTATAAGGTGAAAGAAGTTACTTGCGGGAGGCGGCGGCGGGGTTGAGCCCGGGATGGAGCGATATTGACAGAAACCCTGATGAACAGCACGCTGTCTCCACACAGGCTAATTAATTAAACACACATTGTGAGTAATCACAGCTCCCAGCCTAACCTACAGGATGCTGCCGACACCCTGGCAACCAGAGTTGTTTTCTCCCTCCCATCCTCCACCTCTCCCTCTGATTCTCTATATGTCACTCCCGACCTTCCTCTCACCCTCTCCGACTCCCCCCTCTCTCCCTCTCCCTCTGTGGCCTAGGGCAGAAAAGTGCAGCCTCATTGGAGCTCTTGGTGTTAAGGCGATGCAGCTCATGTTACATGTTAAGGTGGTGTGATTGACAGAGACGCTTCACCAGTACATTAACACCATCTCAGTCTGCTAAGAGTGTTTAACTGTGAAACTACAGACCAGGATATAAATTTAGAATAAAGCCCATACGATGCCGAAGAGTTAAAATAAGACGTCTGTGTCTGGATCAGTAGACTGCGTGGAGGTGGTCTGCTTCGTGACCTAGACCCGGGTTCACCAGGACATTTCAGGCTCGGTTCTCACACTATCCAAGTCACACAACACCGACTGGATCGTATTTTACGGTCGTCAAACTGTAGCTGCTGTTAGCTCAGTGTGTTAGCCAGGCCGCCCGAGTGCTGATGGTGGAGTGGAGCCAATGTCGTGCCAGAACAGGAGCTGGTTCAAGTGGAGCAATGTAACAGAGCTCAGCAGCCTCTATGGAGATAATGACAGAGGCAGAGAGACCAAAGGGACAGAAGAGGGAATTGACCGAGCAAGAAGCCGTCGGAAAACAGTAAATCTGGGACTGACTGACGAGTTTGCAGATGTCCTGAACTAAACCATTTTCAGCCGCATATCAAATAATGTTTAATTACTGCCTGAAGTCAAGAACTGATTCATTTCAACATCCAACTAAAGTTTGATCTAAGGCATAGTCTCTTTGTGGACACGTAAACATGCAGACCGCATTCTTAAAAGGATATTTTGAAGGGGTAAAGACGCTGTAAAGATGTTTCCTCATAGGGGAAACAGAAAAAGGGCCGTGGCGTTCCCTCTTGTTCAAAAAGTAGAAAACAATTCATCCATAAAGATAAAACTGAGTTCTGTACAAGCGTTACATTTTGGATTTTACCGTTTCAAGAAGATTCTCACTAAATTAAGAGCCGGTTGATGATCAGACGTGCCAAAATTAAACACAGACTCACAGTTAATTCACCATTTCTCAGGTGTTTCAAGTGCCACCTGAATATTAGCACGGCTGTGATTAACTACGACCGAAGCAGTGCTGATATTCAGGCTCCCTCTCATGTAAAGTTACTTTATTAAACGTACTACTAAAACACAAAACTTGTTATCTTGTTGATATGCTGTATAGCCATAATAATACCTTTAGACGGGGAAGTAGTTATCAGTAAACTTTCATATAAATGGGATCAGTTATGTCACAAATTATGAGAACAGATTGTAAACTACACAGGGACGAGCGGCACTGTAGCTTCCTTTAATTTACACTTCTAAGTCGGCGCCAGCAGAAAGATGCTGGCGAGAAAAAACAGACCAAACTCTCGACAAAGACGGCAAACTTGTTCATCTCAAGACAGAAAGAAAGAAAGAAAGAAAGAGAGAGTTTCTGTAAACTTTCTGGGCTTGTTCCTCTCCCTCCTCCTTCCCACTGAAGCAATCTGTTTTGACCCGCTCCATTTTGAGTGGCACTATTGAAACAGCACCTACAGGGAGGACCCCCTGCCGGCTCTCTGTACAAAAATTTAGGAGAAGCCAAAAGAGAAAAATCAATGGCGCTCCTCTTGATGTCTCTTCAAGAAGACCAAAAGAATCCTTCAACATCCCCGCAGACTCACCTCACGCTTCCAACGCGAGCCAGAGAAGACGAGATGATGGATATATCTGAGAGATTGTAACTTGATTTTCTTACAAACAGGACAATAGCTGCAAACAAGAGAGCAAAAGCGAGGAGAGGTTGTCTCCCCTTTGGTTTGGGGTCTATTATCTGAGATCCGTACAAGTGCAGCTGCGGCTTCTGTAACAGTAAACAGCGATTTCAAGCAACCGGGAGTGGATGAAGCCCTTTGTCGTGCAGCGCGTGGTCGGCCTAACGCTGCCGTACACATGAAAGCAACGTCACAGAGAGCGATGTGAATAATGTTTGTTCAGCAGGGATGTACAGTCAGAGTCATGTGTGCAGATAACGTGACTTTAACATTCATCATCCAGACTGTAACAAACTTTTGCACCACAAAGATGAACACTTATATAACGCGCACACTGAATGCAGGCGTCAGAAGGTGTTTAATTAACTTTTAATTTAAATCTACATTCATCTTATAGGTTGTTGTGAAGCGGTTTAGCTTCTCACCTCGCTGCCGTCACGTCAGAGCGTACTTTAGGGTTTTCCAGTACGCCGTGACATAATTAGGTGTCATTAAAAGGTGCAGAACCTTTCGAGAAAATTTGCAGAAATGCTCCAGAGGGCAGCGAAACTGAAGTCTGGTATAAAAGCAGCTCCGTGGAAACACTTCATTTACGTTCATGCAAACCTTATTTCTATTTTTTGAGAGACTTTGTCCGGTCAGAGTTTATTGTGATTCTGCTGCTGTTTTTGACCAATCAGGCTCCAGTATTCTGATAATTTGTTCCTCCAATGATCATATCAGAGAATACATTAAACTATTACACATTATACGTACATATTAGGCAATCGTTAATACATATTTCTCATTTCTAAAGTTTTTTATTGACCGAAACGGAAACAGCAAAACGATTTCACCACACGGTCTGTGCAGCAGCCTTTCTGGAGCTTTTGATCACGTCACATGATCTTTGTAGGAAACTGTAGATACAGCTGTACGACTCCTTTGAAAACTCACATTTGTCTTTGATATATTCATAAAAGATGTAATACTTCTGTCTGACTCGAACGACAAGCTTCTAAGACAACTTCTAGCACTGGATCATCTGTAGAAGTCTTCGGACCTTTCATGTTGTCTTGATGATGATGAAGATCATGTGACATACCTGAAAGCTCCAGAGCTTCAGAATATCTACTAAATGTTATAATATATTTCTAAATAAAAAAGGGTACACGTCCGTCGCAGCGTCAACACATGTTGGACACATTCACCTCCTCGAGCCTTGACCCCCTCGCGGTGGCGGGCCGTCGTCTCTCTCATCTCTCTCCTCCTAGCTGCCCTCAAATAATTACCAATGTAAAAATCTGGCACCCAAATTAATACAGGACATGTGTAATGTCCTCTCATAGCTCAAAGTTTAGTCCAATTATGAGTGGGCCCCAGCGGTTTGATGTGCCTTTCACTACGGGGGAGAATAATGGCTTTGACAGGAGCGCCAGGGTCATTAGGGCGACTGACTGCATTATGGTAGTGGAGCGCGCTCAGTGATTAGTTCTGTCTCTCACCCCTGGCCCTGATTGAGATCATTACACTTCACGTCACTTCCACATCCTCCCAAAGGGATGGCGTCATTAATTCTCAATCCAACCGTTGGCCGTGGCAGAAGGTTAGGTCAGACGAATCTACCAAAAAAAAAAAAAAAATCTTTTTTTGGAAGAATCACCTGACTTCTTGGAAAATGAGGATGTTTCTTCTTCATCAGCCGCTGACGCTGATGATGATGAGTTATGAGAGCGATCAGACAAATATACATTTAAGTCAAGCGTTCGTCCACGGCGGCGGCGCTCGGCCTCCGCGGCGGCGTCAGCTACTGCTGATCTTTTGATTTCGACGGCGTCATTACAGAAACAATCTGCTCAGAATCTGCATAATCTCTGAGGTAATTATCAGCTCGACTTGTCGCTTAATCTTTATTGTGTTTATTTTTTTTTTTTTGTTCAACGGAAAGCAAAAAAAAAAAAAGAGAAGAATCTGAAGCGAAATGTGTCACAACTCAAATCCATAGAGAGCTCAAAATCTTCTTAATCCGCCACAAACAACTTCATTTGTCATCATCACGCCTGCTGGGTGCTAATCCCGCTAACAGAGCAGAGACAACAGGAGTTATAATGACTTTATGAAGCAGCCGGGCCAGAGATGATTTCCTTTAATGCTGAGGTTTTTTTTGTTCAGTGACGTGGAATCAACTGGTTAAAGCGTCCAAACTTTGTGTTATTTTTTGGGGTTGTGTTTTATCTGCATGAGGCGAGGACTTCGAGACGGAAAGACGGGCATTAAAACCTGCAGGTGTGATTTTTTCTCTCTCCGTGAAACGACGAGCACTTTGGAAATCAGCGCATGTTTCCGACACGCGGAGAATCAACCGCACCGCTCGACAACAAGACGCTCGTCTACTCTATTCCTCTCTTCTTCCCGTCGCTCGGCTCGATGTGTTGCTGCTGACGCTCTTCTGGTTGTCCCCAAGTCAGAATTAAAAACACACCCTGCTGAGTTTTCTTGTAATTTAGCATTTAACATATGTCATGTGTTATGTTTATGTTCTCACCTAAATTAATTGTGTGCAACCTTGAGGCTGAATAAATGTGCTGACTACATTTCCATGCATGTATACGTCAGCTAACAGTCCTCTTTTTCATTACACATCAAGTGGCAACCTCCATGAAGTGAGGCCAAAAAAAGCTGCAGTTCCTCAAACGTCCACTTGAGGCTGGCTGCAGAAGCGAGTCCTCCATAAGTCCCCATGTTAGACAGCAGAAATAAACATGTTTACAGCCTGGTACAAAAAACAGTTTTGGTCTCTATAGCTAATTTCCCCGTTCATGACAACTGTACTGAGGGTGAATTTATATACAACTCACCTGTTCACATTATATTAAGGCTTAATGTTATGCAGGATTAAGAGCGTGGACGCTTTGATTGACAGATACAGGTGTCTTATTTGAGCACCCAGGTGTCATTTGACCCCGCTTAGGTCCGCCGATGATTAGCCGGGGTGGAAGAAGCAGGACTTCCACCAGAGCTGCAGATTCTGTGGTTTAGTGTCAGACAGCGCTGATGTTTGTGTCCAGGCTGCATCATGCTTTAATCATATTCATCACAGCCACTGTCTTTACGGCCTTTCATTCACTTTGTGATATAAAGCCGCTCAGGATGTGCCCGTACTTCCAAGATTTACATCAGGTAACGCTCTCTCGTCTCGCAGAAGGTTTTCATCTACGTCTGTGTCAGATTAGGCGGCTAAGTCACAAAGACAAAGTCTTGTTGTGACTCGGCCGACCAATCATAGCTTGCCGTATTTCACCACCTGCGTGACGTCATTGGGAAGGAACGAAAACAAACAATGGCGGTGTGTGTGTGTTTGCTTAGAAACGATGGTGACCTTTCCTCAGTCCCACCTCGCAGCACCAACAACAACATTCTGCTTCACCAGTCTGTCCGTCCTACGCCTGTCTTGTTGGGACTTCACACTTTTGCTTCAGTTACACTGTAAAACTTTATTGCGTGACTATAAATTACATCTGATTTAGCGTCAGGGTTTAGCCTGGATGTGTTTTATGTAGGTTTCAATCAAATCAACAACTCCCGCGGTCAGATCGGGTGGAGATTTAATGTATCTTTAAACTCGCAAAGAGAGCGACTGACTGAGGAGCTGAAAGGAAGGCAGAGCGCTAAAATATGTTTCTTTACATGTTTTATACTGAATCTTTGTTACTAAACTAGTAAATCTCCTTTTTTCCTGTGAATGGAAGTGACCAAAAACTGCAGTTCCTCAAACGTCCACTTGAGGCTGGCTGCAGAAGTGAGTCAGTCTCCATAAGTCCCCATGTTAGACAGCAGAAATAAACATGTTTACAGCCTGGTACAAAAAACAGTTTTGGTCTCTGTAGCTAATTTCCCCGTTCATGACAACTGTACTGAGGGTGAATTTATATACAACTCACCTGTTCAGGTTATATTAAGGCTTGAAGGTGCAGCGTGTAAGATTCACTGCCTTTATTTTCAGAGTAACACGGCTGTGGTTCATGGATGCGTCCATATTGGGAAAAAGTGACTAAAATTAAATGTCGAAAACAAGAAACGTTCACAAAATCCACAGAAAAAATAGAGCTGTGCTTTGTTTTTGACATTTATACTTGGACATTTATTTCACCATATGTTCACCCCCGTAGACAGATTACAGCCACTGTTCTCCTCTATCACAATGTTAACAAGACCTGTCCTCTAATATCCTCTAACATCGTCATTAGGGGCCCAGGCTGGAGGTGTTATTCAACTAACATTTGTAAGGCCATGCATCACTTACGCCTGTACGAATCTCACAACATCCAGTGGCTCCCTCCTCTACCACCTGCAAATGTCAATTACCATATTTCCCCCCTGACATTTATCAGTAATGGCTAACATGAGCTACGTGAAATAAGTGTCATTATGGTGGAGATGGACAGGGGGGCGGAGGAGGGGGCAGTTCTAACACCGTGCAGACACACAACAAGGCTTGTTTGTCAATCAGAGATGTTTGAGGTTTGAGCACATCTCAATAAAGACGTAACCAGAATGTGATGGAGGCAAATAAATGGACTGATTATGATGTTACTGCAGGTGCATCTCTCTCCGAGTCGACCTTTAATAGCAGAGCCAAGAATTACTGACAGGGGGAATTTAATTCAGGCGCGTCAGTCGACGTCGTCTGTGTCTTCTGCCTTCGTTCTGTTTAAGTTTGTGTTCGGGTTAAGCTGTTTACTGGCACCTTCGCTGTTCTGCGACTGAGGCTCTTTGTCGCCGTGATTTAACTTCGCCGTGGTGTGGAAGAGATTTGAAAAGGCGCCACGCGTGCACGAGCGTGCCGTTACCTGCGAGTGCAGCCCTGCAGTCGCAGAGCACAGACGGTTACAAACCTGCTTTAAAAGATCCAAAGTTATCAGATATCAAGAGGAGAAATGACTCCAGCTTTTTGTTCCACGACGGAGCAACGACTAACACGATTATGAGTAATCGTAATAATCACCTTCTTTGTGCTGTTATTGGTCGTTTTAGTCCATAAATGGTTTTCCTGATTTATCAGTCTGATCATATTATGACTTGTGTTTGATTTTTATTTGTTTTCATGACGTGGATTTGTCAAATGTTGCATAAATAAAGATTTCTATTAGTATTTTTATTATTTGCAGTGAAAATAATGCTTTTATTTGTTTATCTAAGGTAGTTTTACAGACGTTAGTGTTTAATAAACGATACAGCAGAAAAGAATAACTGTATTCTCATAGTCAGCTGATAAAAACGGGACTTCTTTTTAATCCGGCTTTAAATTTGAGATGATTTAAACTTGTTATATTTTTTATCCTTTTGGTTTTATTGTTTATAATTCCTGATATTATCAAAGATTTTACTTGTTCTACCTGTTTTTTAATTAAAGATTTAACCCTGTTTTGCAGTTCAGGCTGTGAAACAATAAAGATTTTATCGCCACATCTGTATTAAACTGTTTATTTTGATGATTAAATATCATAAACAAACTGCAGAGATGATTTGAGACGCAGATCTCAAACAGTCAAACTTCTCTTTTCTGCGCGGGGCTGAGAGTTGACTCATCTTCATCCTGATCGCACTCAGGTTGTTACCAGCTGTTAATCACTTCACAGCTACGCATAACAGCGACTACGTTCAGCAAAGCGAAGATTATTTACTCGATGAAATGAAAGCGGTGATAAAATTCTCATTCTCTGCGGCAGGAAACAAAACAACGAGGTGTCGGCCGACCCGAAAGACGTTTTATGAGACTCAGCACTCGACTTTCTTTCCTGTTTGCGTCAGCTGTGGCCCCTCGACTCCCAACAAAACTCATTAAATGTGACCGCCTTTCTTATTTTTATGAATCCGTCACAGATTCATCACAGTTTTCCGAGTTTCTCTTCTGGGTTTTCAGTACGAACTCAGGACAAAGACGGCCGCGACTCACCACTCCGATGGAGAAGTAGTTGTTCACGATACTGTAAGGCACCGGGTCCCCTCGCTCGTCCTTGTCTGTGGGCGTGACGTCAATCTTCCAGCGGTCCAGCATCACTTCCGAGCTGTTCTCGATGTCCCGCATTATCTTCAGCAGGCTCTCGCCCTCATAGCCTCAGGAGGGAGACAGATAAGATGTGTTCAACTTTAAAGCTTGTTTAAATATCACACGTATGTACAGAAAACATTTACGTTTTCAGATTTTGTCCTAAAAATCCAATAATTCTAAATAAATCTGCAAATATCGGCTTTTAAAAATGAATCCTTGAGTTCGGGTGTCAAACTTCTCGTAGTTTAATTTAGGGAAACACTCAAACGGTTGATCAAACCACAGAAAAACGATTTGTCAGCGACTCTGAAGCGTGAAGTCCAAATATTCTTCTCAGCCATGAAGATCTGCTGCTTCTCTCTGTTTCAGACGACTGTAAACTGAATATTATAATACACCTGGGTTTGTTTCAGACATGTGAAGGCATCACCTCAAACTCTGATGCACATTTTGACTATTTTCTTTTTTTTTAGACAAACACAAAAAGATAATCTGCGTAACTTTCACCATTTCATCGTCCTGTACACCTCCTGAGCTCTTCTCTCTCGCAGTCAGCCGTTCATCTTGTGTTGGTGTTTGAACTTTAAACTCCTTCCTGTAACCGCAGCATCAACACAACGACTCTACGACTGATTTCGAGATTTCACAGCTCAGAATTTTAACAACATTCGCGTCAACGTCTCCCTAAAACTGCGCAGACTGAGAGCGTAACCGGTTTCTACATTCGCTGCCTCGCAGCGCGTCCAGGACGGATGTTTGCGTTTCACTTTAGGCGCGATGAAAGAATCGAATCATGACTTGCCGTCAGTGTTTTTTTTCAGCATTTATACTTGATTCACTTCCTCATTTCTGCTTTACATAAAGCGCGTCGCCGTTTCTCTCCATTACGTGTTGATTTAAGTTTCATATTATTATAAATTTCTTTGTTTTGACCGTTTTCTAACATTTTTAGACACGAATCAACTTGAAAATAATTATTTCCATCCTATCATTACTCCCTGAGCTTCCTCACAACAATGTAAATAATAATTAGGATAATTACCCCAGCTTATAGCGTGCTATACTTTAACTGTGGATCCAATAAGGTGAATAGAAGCTGTGTGTGTTTCGCTGCAATGTATCTATTTTCTGTCAGTACCTCCTCCCCAGCGGAGACATCTTGCCAGGTCGTTGCCCGTGCCAAGAGGAAGTATGCACACGGGGGGGTTCCTGTCCAGGTTGGCCTTATCTGGAGCAGCGGGACAAATATCACGACGAGGCGCGAAACAAGGCCAAAGGAGAAAAGAAAAAAAAAAAAAATAGGAAAGAAAAGTCAGTGCGAAGACTCGCGAAGAAAAGCATCAAATCCATTTTGCAGCCTTTTACTTGTAAAAACTACAAAGTCAATCTGAATGCCGAGTCGTGCCGTCTATTTCAAGAGACACATTTTGCCTGAAGGTTATTACCTCTCTTTGTTTTGATTGATAAAAAATTGAGGCAATTTTTGAGAGTCAGAAAAAGTAACGCGTCTTCAAGACCAAATAGAGGAGGCCAGGTGATTTTTTTTTTTTTGATGACCAGCATGTTGTTTTCCAACTCACGTAATCACCCCATTTTACCTCCCCTGAATACGCAGACTTGGACATAATTAAAGTGTTTACATACGAGCCATAGAAACCAACTTGACCATTTCAGGCTGAAAAACAAGAGAGCGCTGCTGGTTTGGAAAACTAATAAAAACAAATGCAATTTTTTTTTTCCAAAAAAAGGAAATGGAGTATTTAAGTTCCGCGATGCCGTACGTGATCAGACGCGGACGCCGGCATGAGTAAATGTACCGAAGCGCCCCGGGAGGTTTTTGATTTTGTAATGCAGGCAGGATAATTGATTGTATGTAAACAGCACAGCGACACGCCAACGTCAAACATTATGAAATGTACAATTTGTCCTGTACCTATAAAGTCCAGGATCCAGCCGACGGTGCCGTCGCCGCCGCAGGCCAACACTCTGAAATCAGGAACGTCTCTGAAGAAGTTCAGCCTGCAAACAGACAGACAAAGAAACAGTCGGCTCTGTTCAAATGAAGATTTTACATTAAAAAAACATCTAATAAGTTCATAAAATTCAACTAATGATCAAAGATTCAACCAGACTTTTAAAGAAAGGGTGTCGTCTGAGTTGATCTGCTCTGATATTTTTATTTAAAAGAAACTGTTTAAGGATTTCAAGGCTGTAAAGATCTGTTGTTACACCAAATAAAAGAATATTTATGTTTTATGTGTTTTACAGGCTCCTCTGAACAGATAATTCAAGTTCAAGACAAACAAATGTTGTTATCCGACATCAGGATGTTACTTTTTACTCTTACTCCAACGATTTCACCGATTTTAGTGAAACTGGATCATATTTTATGGAGAAAACGTTTTCTGATTTTCACTCTGATGCCCTCAGCTCTGTGATTTACAGAGTTTCCTGACGGGCAGTGAAGTAAGCTGCTGCTGTAGCTGCTGTTAGCTCAGTTTGTTAGCCGGGCTGAAATTCTAATAAAAAATAAAAAAATCAGGATCAAGCGTCGAGCTGATTTTGAGCTTCCACGACAACAAACAGAAGATCAGGGTTCATTTTATGTTTAATTCAATTCAGCTCGACCTACATCTTTAATCTGTTGGGATTATTATGTAAATCTGTGGCAACAAAAGTGACAAAAAATTCAAATGAATGTCTCTGAACGAGGCTAAAAAGTCAAGTGACTTTCTCTCCTCCTCCTCCTGCTTCCTTCGAGTGTTTACACGTCTTGTCAGATTTTATTTCAGCACAAAGAACGAGTCCTCTGTTTTCTTTCTGATCTAAAATATGATTTTAAAAAACGAGTTTTTGTTCACGTGTTTAAAGAAACGAAGGTTAATTAAGTCATACAAGCTTCTCTCATCACATAACAGACTGTGTGCAGATCGCTGCCTCGCTGCAAAGCCCCTCTAATCCCACAAAATAACACATGTCGCATTGACAATTATTCATTCAGCGAGCTAGCCTGCCTGTTCGAGGGCTAATTGGATCATGACAGGCAATGTTCAGTCCAACTTCTTCCGTTCCTTCACAATAACAAAGCCCTAACTGAATGAGCCAGCCTCCAAGCCTCGTATGGCGGGTAAATGATTCGCTCAATTACTCTCCAACTGGGACCGCAAACCATATTAGACGCAAAACAGACGGCCGCGAACATGAAAGGCAACTTTGGGGATGTTTAAATACCAAGAAACAAACACTTAATTTGCCCTAATTGCATTAGTGAGGCAGCTAATTGACAGCAGTGCGTGCGGCTGCCTCGGCCTGCAGTGTCCGACCGTCGTGACCGTTCACCTCCGCTAATGTGCGCGGCGGTGCGTGCACTTGACAAAATATTAACAAGGTTACAGCGGGGGCAAGGTCATCTGGAAAGTTGTCAGCTCAGAGGGAGAAGCTTGAGCTCAGGAGTTGGGGGGGGCGTGCAGGAACATCGATGGAAAGAGTGGACGCGAGGTCAGCTCCTCGAAAAACTCGGAGTGACGTGCCTCGGTCGAAGGTTTTTGCACCCTTGCGTGTGCCGCTGGGTATTTATTTTTTATAAGCCACAAAGATTCTGTTTTCACATTTAATCAGAGCCAAACAGCGAGGCAGCACGGCGGCGAGGCCGTCCCGCGCGTCCCGCGACGCCGCCGCCAAACGGGGCCTCGCTCATGCAAATGATGCGTTCATTTTCCCAATCACAGACGTGAACCATAGGAAACCCGACGCCAGCCGCACCTGGAGCCCCCTCGTCTGTATGCGTGATCACATGTGATATGGCGAGCGCTTCACCCCTCTCTCTGCGTCAGTCATCTGGAGTCACGTAAAGCCTTATGCATATGGAGCCGCCGCTCGTCCGAGGGCTCCAGCATGACGCTGTCGTCTCCAGGATTTGTTATGTGTGAACTCAACCTCATTTGTGTCTGCGCTGCGTGAGGGAAGCGAGCGAGGGGTCTAATACTAAAAGGCCTCTCTTGCATGTGATGGTGGAAATTATACGCGAGCAACAACAGCCTGTTGGTAAACAGAAGATCATTAGCCGACGCTGGACGATTTCTGTCCTCACTTCTTTCTTTTTTCCGGACGTTCACGTCATAATCAAACATTTAAAAATGTCTAAAAGGCAACTTGTGTGAAGGAGGATGAAATTCTGCAACAACTTTAACATTTTTTAAACAAGATTCATCAAAAAAATGCTGAATTTATGCCAGATTTTTTGGTTTTTGCAGTGAATTTCTTCATTTTAATGAATAAATAGACTTGAGATGTATTTTTGGAGTTGCAGTAGTGAGAAAATGTACATTTTTAACTCTTTTCATGGAGTTTTTGTGAGTTATTTGTCACCGATATTGTGTCAGCACACAGAAAATCCACATGTTGGACAAACTTAAAGGGCCGGTCTGTCTTAAAAACAGAATTAAAGAATCTTCCTAACAAGTGTGTGTCTCACAAAGTTTTCTGTCTTTTTGGTGCAAACGCTCCCTCGCGTGTTTCGATCCCGAGCCGTGGTGGAAGGACAGTTGCACAAAGAGCAAATTTCACCTCTAAAAACTTTGAAAGACTCGCTTTGATTTGTCAAAGCGAGACAGCTGCAGCCTCACATTGACGTCAGCTGAAGTTTTTTTTGTGCCGTTTCTTGAACCGCTCCCTTGAAGTGCCAACACCAACCCACCCCACCCCACCGGCCCGTTTGATGACCCGAC
The DNA here is from genome assembly GCA_014281875.1 of Nibea albiflora. NCBI lineage: Eukaryota > Metazoa > Chordata > Actinopteri > Sciaenidae > Nibea > Nibea albiflora. The sequence goes on along the minus strand of CM024804.1, from coordinate 23,293,708 downwards.
AACGTACCCCGGCATGGGTCCATTCTTGGCCAGGTTGTACACTTGTCTCGGGTTGAGCAGGTACTGGAACTTTCTGTAAATCCTGCGGGAGGAGTGAATATGACGAGAGGTGAGAAAACATGGAGAAATCACATGAAAACGTCGACGCAGAGCGACGTCCAATCAAGGCGGTGGACTGGGCAGCCGGGGTGGGACGTACCCAAAGTCCCCTTGAGGAGAAGCCATTAGAAAGACTAATTCATTTTAATTTCAATTTCATTATATCAACTGGCTGAAGTCATATTTTGATCTCATAATTTAAACAAATGAGGGCCGGCGTAATAAGGAGTGAATGAATATGTTTCAGTAATAACCCAATTAGCCCTGGGTTAAAGAAAAGGGGGACCAGCCAGGGAGGTGACAGCGAGGAGGAGGAGAGGAGGGGAGGCGGTGTGACGGCGGAGGCGGCCGGCGTTTCAGCTTAATGTTATTGTGTTTTTATTTGACTCGGTAAGCCTAAAGCACTCGGCAGCCAGAGGCCACGCTGCTGCTGCCGCCGCCGCCGCCGCCGCCGCTGCTCTTCCCCTCCGCCGCTGAGGAGCGAGGCTTCAGAGGCCTCTTGTAAGCATGTTGAGACAGATTGTGTACTTACCTCTCTCCCTGCTTCCCCCCGCTCTTCGGATTGACAAACACTAGCAGAGGATGAGTGCCCTCTATTGTTGTGATCTGAATGGGAGATGTCAAAACAAACCGGTTGGTGTTTGGAGACTGCAGGATGCTTCACAGGAATTCACTTTCAAGCCGTATCCCTCAGATATTTTAGCGAGCAGCGCGTTTGCAGCACTTCCAAAGCGATGCCAGTCATCCGATCCAGTTTGTAGTTGTTGTCGTTTTTTTGGTTTTTTTTGCCCTGTTTGGTTGCAGAGATGCTCGAGGTGCGCCTGGCTACTGTGGCAAAGTGTGGCAAGTCTTTGTGTCCAACTTTAATCTGGTGTTTAATTTTAAAGGAGAGCGGTGATAAAGTCACAAAAAAAATGAACTTTTAGGGCCAAATTTCCAAAAATAAATCAGATTTAAGTTGTCAGAGCTAATCAGTCTTACTGAAGACACATTTGTGTATAAACAGGTCACAAATATATAGAGTTTCATTCTAAAAAGAACATTTATGTAGTTTTTTTAGCAAAAAATCCCTCAAAGGAGAGTAAATAGAGCATTTCTTGAGCACTATTTCCAATGGCGGATTAACACCCGAGTGCCCTAACTACTCTGCAGCGTGCAGGACGGCGTAGGAGGCACTGGCTCCAAATAAACAGTGTTCATGTTATAAAAAGGAAGATTTCACCCATCAATACTTTGTTCAGCATCCGTTTCCTGTTGACACAAAGTGAAATATAAAGCAACACACACTGATGCTGATATTCAGCTTTCAGTCGGAGTTATGACGAGCGTTTAAGTAACGAGGCAGCCGTGGATGTACAGTACGGTAAAACAACCAATCCATCTCCTCCCCGATCGATCCTCTCGACCTGATGGCTCATGATTCACAATTCAGTCGTATTATTTGTCACCGCTGCCTAATTGGCAGGGCAGTTTGTCTCGTGTGACGTGTGACGGGTTTTTCTCTGCTGAGCGGTGCTGCTCCTGCTCCTGCTCCTGCTGCTGCTGCTGCTGCTGGTGCTGCTGGTGTAACCGCGGACAGACGGAGCCCGCAGTGCCGTAGAGGCCGAACGCACAAAGCGCCACGTAAACAAGCTCTAATCCAGCGGCCCCCTGTTTGAAACCGTGCAGTTACTCTGCAACAACTCGCCCCGCGCTCGCCCTGACACAGATGAAGCGCTTAACTCCCCCTGTCTGCTATCCCAGCAGGCCAAGGGTGAATTAATGAGCTCCCTGTCCAGTCCAGAGTGATCCATTACTTCCTGTAATTATAAATAATAATCTTGATTATTATGCTGGTTAGCCGGCGAGAGGCAGAGATGGATGTGCCTGGGATATGATTCATCATATTTCTCTCCCAGCCTTTGCGTAGACGAGCAGTCGCCACAGACAGCGGCAGGTTTCCATCGCCAGCATGCCGGCTGACAGATATTAGAGAGAGAGGATCAGGCCGGACCGGGCTCTGCTGCATGATACTGATCGCCAGCGCGGGCCCGTAGAGTCCCGTCACACGTGAGACCAACGGCGGGCAAACGTCTGAGGCTGCTGGCTCAGAAAGGCCTCGAGCAAACATCTGAAGTTAGATCCAGGTTCATGTTCTAACTTAGTGTGCGTGGTTCAACACGTCATCCGGCATCACGACGCCGCTCAGATACTGTGAAACGTTTTTCAGACGAGGTGTGAGACAAAAGTGGGACAGACGACAGCTTGAAAAACTCATTTTTATAACCTGTTTATAATTTATACTCTGATTTTACTTAAAGCAAAAAATGCATCAAAATATTCAGAATCAAAAATACAGATCGGCCCAGTTCAGGATCATTTAGTATAATAAGTTCATGATTTTAATGCTGGAGTAAATCTGACTGAATACATTTCACTAAAGTCTGAAATTAATCTGTAATAATTCAAAATGATTTCTGTATTTTTAACCAAAATCTGCAGCATAATTATCACTGAAGTTATTAAATAAATGCAGAGCAGTAAAAATAGAAACATTAAGTGAAGGATTTTATTTCTTTATGTTTGTTACTTTACTCATGAAGGCGTGTTAGTCTGTCTGTGACTCGTGTTGTTATTTTACCTTCTCAGCACAGTATAAATGTATTATGACTGATATCAGTTAATAAACATCCAGATGTAAGCGACCTCTCTGTGTGCGCGCTGCAGCACAGTACAGATTTTGTTATATTCGGTGACACGCAGGTAAAAAAAACAAAAAAAAACTCACCTGCAGTCCTTGGCCGTCCACCGTGACCGAGTTCGCTCTCTGCATCTTCCCTCGGCTCGACTGGCTGGACCGAGAGTCTTTCCTCAGCGTGGACTGCCTTTCCTGGGGTCAAAGGTCAGACACGGAGGTGGTTAACTGGGAAGACGAATTTAAAGGGAGTGTGTGTGACAGTTTGTTGCTATATTCTGTATGTAACCAGTACTTAGTGTGAGAAGACTTTAGGATATCATAAAACAGGAAAATAAATGACTTTCTTTATGATAGGGCCGTAATACTCCAAGAATTCATGAATTCATAAAGTTACTTGGAAATGCTGATTTGCTGTTTTCTCAGGAAAATAGAGACAACTGTGATTTTTAATCAATTCATGGCTCAGATGTTGATTTCCGAAGAAAGACCTGCAGGAAAAATGATTTATCTGCTGTAACATGATGAATAAAACACAACATAAATCCAAAAAGTACGCCTGAACTCGTGTAACAGCGTGTTATGTTGCAGTAGAGTTCATCTGGGTGAAGTCAAAATAAGAACAAAAAGTGGATAATCTCTGTTTTCGAGATACTGAAATAGACTTGTGCCATTTTGAAAATAATAATTTGCCACAGAAGAAAGAAGAAGCTTTTTTTTTTGTTGTTGCCATTTTGTTGCTCAGTGGGAGAACACAGGCTGATGATTGCATCCTCGGGTAACACGGTGTCAAACGAGGTCAGGCTCACTCGAGCCCACGGGACCCGCTGACCACTGAGGAGTGAAAGTCTTACCAGGATGATGGGGCAGATTGAGTTGGGGGGCAGGATGTGATCCTTCAGGGGTCCGCAGTCACACTCGGGTTTCACATGGGAGGCACACTTGTTATGGAGCTGGAGGAGGCGGCGGAGGCGGAACAAAAAAAAAGAAATCCAAACTGGTGTCAGGAGCAGTGCATGCTGCATGTGTACATTTCCAAGATTTATTTGCATTACACGTGTCACTGCCTCTGTTTTATTTTCTATTAACTTGCAGCCACAAACAAGAGTGTAAATTGGTGGAAAGACTCGCGAAGGTATCAGAGGTGCTAAAACGAAACCCTAAAATACAAGAAGCAGTGGGAATATAATGAGGAGGTGGCTGCCTCTCCTCGGGTGGCGGCTTACCGTGATTTGACACCACACACAGTGGAGCCCAGTCAGGCCCTGGTAACACTTAACGGTTTTGTGACACTTGTCACACTTGGTGGGGCAGTTCCCTTCCACCCAGAAATGATGCATTACCTGCGGAGAGAGGGGAGAGACGGCACGCAGGGAGGGAAAGAAAGTGAGAAAAGAAACACGGTGCAGAAAAACAAGACGTATACAAAGGCACAAGTGACACGACAATTAAAGAAAGCAAGAACAAGCAGGACGGAAGGAAGAAACAAACAGAGGCGACGGCGGCGTGTGTGCGCCTTTAAAGCGGGCTCGTCCTGGTGATTAGCAATGCTTAGTGGCAGACTGAGTTGTTTTAATTCCATTAGAAGAAGAGAAGCCTCTCGTCCTAAGCTCCGCCGAGCATCGCCGATCCAAGCGTGCCCGACTGGTAAACACTCCAATTGGACGCACCTCTGTGTTTTTCTTGGACTTGACATAGGTTTTGATGCAAGACGGCGGAGCGCGAGCCACGCAGCGCTCGTGGACTGTGTACTTGCAGACTGGAGGAAGGAAAAATGAGAGAAGAACAATTTAAAGATTTCAGACCAAGAAAAGACAGAACAGACTTATACGTGCTCGGGTTTCAGCTTCACTGAAGGCACCTGCGCCCAATTTTCTTGCAAAAATAGCTCGCAAAATATCAGTGAGGCTCATTTTTATACTCTCAGAATAAAATAACACAGAATGAAGGTTTTTTTAGACTATTTTGAAGCAGCTGTTTGTCTTTTTTCTCGTTATTTTCCATCTTCAGCAGTGAAAAACAGATAAAACAGCTTTTAAACCATCACAGGACGCTGAAACTCTTTCCTAAATTCAAAGCTAACGTCCCCGGGCACACTGTGTCTGCATCGGCCTACGCAAATCAATGCAATCTGTCGAAGCCTTAATGGCGAGTGAATTACTCACATGAGCAGCAGAGTCCCTGCTTCCCCAGTCCAATTAGCATGTTGAGACACAGGTTACAGTAGGCCGGCTTGTTGAAGTGCTTCAGCCTCCACACGTGTTGCCCGTCATCTTTAACATTCTGCAGTGAGAGAAAGACAGCGATCGATCGATCGATTGACCGGCTCACTCGTTATTTTAGTTTTATATCCCGGTCGTCAGTTTTTATCTGACTTATTTCTCAGGTTTTTTATTTGTGTCTGTGTGTTTGACCTCGGTGCTTCCAGCTGTGCAGTTAAAAAGACAGAGGACAGGTTTTGTTCAGTCTTTGCTGTTATATTCATTCATAAAAAAAAGTGACACTCGACAGGAGGGAGGGAGGGAGGGAGGGAGGGAGGGGGAGCGATCTCTGCTGAATCTGGTCGAATGCTTCCACCTGGTGGGAAAAACGCTGAACTGAAGCCGGACGTGATGTCGCTCTCATTAGTTTGGGGATCACACGGCAGCAGCGGGGACACACACGCGGAAGGAAACCACTGCAGAGTGTGTGTGAGCCTTAATTTATGAATAACTCTGTCTTTGTTTGTGACGTGTGTGTGTGTGTGTACTCGTTTTTTTTTTTTTTTGGAGGGCTGGGAAACATTTTTAAACGTCACCGACGCGTGTCAGCTTCCTGGATATTAATAGTGTAGAAACATACATCAGATATTTAACATAATCGCGGCGACTTTACGCTTCAGTTACGGTGCGGAAGCTGTTAATTCACACGTTCGCTCTTGTGACATCTGTCCAGATGTTTCGGGGTGACTGTCACACAGGATGTATACATCACCAGGTGAGTTTTCAAACCGCTCTGACGCTCTTAAAAAGCGGCTCTGATGAGTTCTGTCTGCAGTTTTTAGACTTACTGATCAACTTGCGGCGCACGGTGACGACTACAGGTTTTCACTGAACACTGAACGTGTTTTATTATTTATGTATTAAAGAACTTTATGTAGAAATGTGTATGTGTCTGTCTCTCAGCCTTTTATTTCACCAACCACTAAAAGTCAGTCCCGGATTTACTCTCGTCTGGCGGCTTCTTGCTCGCTCGCTCTCTCCTTTTCTCTTCTGTCTTATCGTAATCCATGTCCATAATGTCCAGTGGCTTGAAGCGGCTCCTGTTCTGGCACGACACTGTTAATAATTTGTCTAAAGGAGAAAAAGGAGGAGGACTGCACTTGCTTGATGTCTGGCAAGTTGTCAGCTCTCCAGTTTTTGATCATACGTATGTAATCAGGACAAATACATGTTAACAGTGGCCCATGTTTACCACAGATACACTCTGAAACTCGGTGCGCTAAATCCCCAAAAATGTACGAGATGTTTCCCATTGTCAGCTTTAAAGTCACAGTGATGTCAAAGCTGGTCTCACCGTCTCCAGGCCCAGCAGGACCAGCAGCGGGATGGTGGTCATGCCTCCCTGGATCCACTCCTCCAGTGACACCGTGCCATCACGATCGTAGTCGATCTCCTGCATCATATCCTGAAGGATCTAAATCACGGAAGATGAATGGATGTAAAAAATGAAGTGCCGTTTTTTACAGATTGCAGCTGATGGGTTGAAATGTCCTAATGTCTCTTACTGGCTTCAGTTCGGTCACGTCCCATTCCAGGTACTCGGCTACGTGCATCATCTGGGAGATAATGTGCTCCAGCTCCTGCGGCGAGACCGCAGACAGTCATTACAGGCACAGAAATACTGTATTTACCTTTCTGCTATATTGCAGCCTTACAAGTCGATGTCACTAAACGTCTCTGGTGTGAATAGACTGATAAACAGCGTGTAATAGCAGGTTGGGAATGTCATTCTTCCGCACAGAAGAGTTGCACAGAGGAAAACAAAGGCAGCGTGGGAAGAGCTCCGAGGCTGATGGTTTAATTACAATGGTTGCTTTTTTTGGGGAGGCAGAGCGACGTTATTATCTAGCGGGATACCGAATCACTACGACGCACTTTGGACTTCTTTAATATTGTTGAGCGTCGGTGAGAGCGCAGATCAAGAGCCGCAAGCCGCCGTTTTATTCTCTCTCAGATCCGCGGCACAATGTGGGTCACAGTAAATTAACGTCGTCTCTCTGCGCTCCGCTTCTCTCTCAGCCAATAATGGCTTACTAATAACGGGATACATTACAAGACCCCTCCACCCACTCCACCCTTGCCCTCTCTCTTCTCTTTAACCCTCTAATTCCACCCCGACTCCCTCCTACGCACTTCCTATACATGCACACATCAGCACCGCTGCTCTTTCATTCATAAATACACCGCCTAACGCACAATTTACTCTTTTCTGTCATCGTCCATTCATATACTTGGACCATGGCTCGAGGTTTAACACGTCCTGAATGATTATTATTACTGTAATTATAGATACAGTACAAATAAATAGATGCACTGTTAGAAATCCGAAATTTATGGAACATTTTTACAGTATTTTTCTGTTAAACTCGCACAGAAAAGTACAAAAATTACAGACATTATCTGCAAATCAACAACCAAACTGTCATTTTATGACGCCGGTGATGACAAATTACAGTTATTCCTCTTTTTCACTGATATTTACGCAGCATTTGTTCTGCTTTCTTACAACTTACATACAAATTCATGTAAAATGACATTAATTATCCGTCATTAAATACGTAGCTCATTATATAAATGTAGGTTTTGTATCGTTGATTGAAATAATTCAGGGAACATCTGTAACAAACCTTTTAACCTACAAATGCTACAAAAGATTTAGAGCTGACATTCATTTAAATACATAAACTCACTCTCTTTCCATCATGTATGTTAATTAATTGAATATATTTGATTGTAATGTGATTAATTCAGAATATAACGTGCGGATTCATCAAAAATAAGAATTGTTGTTGGTTGTAAGACATTTTGAGTCTCTGTCTGCTGTGATTTCTGAACATATCTGGACGTTTGGCACTAAAGTGAGGAGGAATATTTACCGAGCTGTCCAAAGACCCGTTTCCGTCTGTGTCATAGAGGCGAAACATAACTGTGGAGACAGAAAAAAAACAAAATGTCAAGCTTCAGCATAAAGGCCGAGCGCTCTGCAGCCTCTGACGTGAACACTAGAGGCAGTTACTGGCTCTGTGTTAATGTCACCGCGTGCTTCACTGCATGCAGAACACAAAACACAAGTCTCGGCGGCCGTAAAGCGTCTGAACGCTGCAACTTTAAGTGTCCCCCCGATTACCACTCAAAAGCGTCACCATGGAAACAGACAGCTCCCACATCCCGGCTGTGATTGGCTCTTCCTCTTACGTCACGGTGACGCGTAAACACTCACAAGTGTGAGCGTGACCGAATCGTGACAACAACAACAACAACAACATGACCTAGCTGCGGTTCATTTCCATACTAATGGCTCCACTTAGCCACCGCAGCTCCACCTCCACCTCCACCTCCATGTGAGCGCGGCTGAGGAGCAGCAGAGGGTGCGGTGTGCTGACATCATGAGGAGTTGACGTCAGACGGCGGTTCGTCAGGCCACTAACGAGGAGTTAATTGCTGGTTTCCTGTTGGGGAGGTGTGTGTGTGTGAGTGTGTGTGACCTTTCGGGGGAAGAGGGAGGAAGAAGAGGAGGAGGTGACGCTGGCGTCTGGTGTTGGGTGGAGGTTGATGGTGTTACTGGGAGGTGACTGCGGTGACTGCAAAGAGGCCCCAGAATGGTAATAAAGTGTAAAAGTGATGAGGGTTGTTGTTGTCGGACACTAACAGGAAGGAGACCTTTATGTTTAATACAGTGTGTTTGAGAGTTATTCCATTTATTTACACGTGAAAAACTCAATTTAATTTAGTTTATTTATAAGAGACGAGCTCAGAGGAACAGTAAGGCCTCCAACACCGGCTCCTGGAGGAGCGGTGACGGTTTAAGCAACCATTAAAATGACACTTTAAAATCTTAAAATCAAACAATCATAGCATGAATTCAAATCACTCTGTGTCGTGATTATAGTTCTGGAAAAGCTTTAACCAGGACTGGACTGATGCAAACGTGTTTTAACATCCTGAATCTGCTTTAAGACGGCAGGTAAACACGTCGACATCAGTGTTTTTACGTTCGTAGCAACCAATAACGTAATAATTTTAATTTTTAATGTACTAAAGCCGATAACATAATCGATGAATGAATGACGATCACGCCGTCCGCGATAATTATTTCTGACTATTTCAAAGGGACAACCGGCCAATAACGTAATAACTGTATTACTTTACTGTTGTTCAAGAATCAGAGCAGAACATTTCTAATCTTCAGTCTTATTGAATCATTCGTTGACTATCTCGCCATCCAAATTTGAGCTTGTAACTTGATCATGGATGTATGCAAACACTAAGTGCATGAAGGTGATTATTGTGTGTCAGGCTGATATAATATTTACACATTTATCTAATTATTCTAATTAATTTCTCCTATCTCACAGACTTCATCACATGCTACTCGAAGGAAGTCGTGTAGCTGCTTCATATTTTTTTTCTTATCAGTTTATTTCTTTAAGTTGTGTTTAACTTTAAATGGATTTTGTTTGAAGTTTCTTCTCTTCTTCCTTTATAAATGTAATTAAACTAAAGCTACTTAACACTGACGTCTCTCTTTCTTTAGTGACGGCTTGTGTTGGCTAAAACTGATCTTTAATCCGGACATCTTTTGCCAATGAGATGAGATTTTAAGCTCTGTTTGAAGAGTTGACCCTAATCTAGCGCTTGGTTTTGCCTTATTCTGTGATACTGACAATCAAATACCTGAAACAAGGTAAACTACAGACAGAAACAGTCGAGACAAATGTGTTACTGCAGTGCAGAAATGATAACAGAAAGAGAGAGACGTCTCAAACAAGCTGCACTGACATCAGGAACCAGCAGAGGGAGCCATCCACCTCTGCAATAACAGAGCTGCAGAGAGCGCGCTCAGTAAGACATCACCCGTAGTTAAATCCGTGATGCGTTCACACACAGGCAGCATCGTCTGAATTATTTAGTCGTCCCTGCGCTTAACGAGCGCTACGCTGTTCAATTATTCAGCAGATGGATGAGAAAAAAAAAAAAGCCCAATGTCCAATTAAAGAATGTAACCTCGTGAATAAATGATGTGATACATGCAATTAAGAGATGTGTCAATAAACCGTGAACAGGCGACTTCAAACTTCTTCATCGTCGATTTCGATGTCTTTAGTTCGAGTCGTTTGTTCCTGATCTGTCTCTCCTCTCGGGTGGAGAGAGGAGTTTGTGTCTGATGGTAAATCAAAACTTTAAGCTCTAAGCTTTAAGCTTATTTTCACCGGAGGGGAAAAAGAAAACACAACAAAGACACGGTTTGATTGAATGTGCTCGCTAACCACACAAAGACGAAGAGAAAACACAAATAAATATTATTATGAAGACTCATACGAGACTGTGCCGTGTCCGTAACATCTGTCTGCATCAGTCTTTATAAATACTCTGCAAGGTTTGACGCCCTAATGTCGAGTCGACCTCACAGACAGGATTTCATTTGGAGAATCATTTCACAGAGCCTGAAGAGACGGAGACAAATAATCGCACTGGCTGAGATGAACCTGAGCTGGGTGGAGGAAAGTGCTTCAGAGCACGATGAGACACGGAGAGGTGAGGTCAGCACAGACGGTGACATTAATAAATACGAGAGACTTACTGATGTTTCGCTCATTTGTGAACGGCTCGTTTTCATTTTTAATTAATCTGTCATTATTTTTTTAATTAAAAGAAAAAAAGGGGTGCGGGCGAACGCTGAGCCAGTGTCGTGCCAGAACCTGAGCTCAGCAAACCGGCTGAGCGAGCAAGAAGCCGCCGGACGAGTAAATCTGGGACTAGTCAGTGACTTTAGCTGGCTGCTGTGCCTGCTGATGTTTGGCTGTCTTCACTGAAAGGAGAGCAGAACTCGTCTCGACGGTAAAGATGCTTTCGTTCTAGTTTGTCTAGTTTGTGTGTGCGCCATTTTTCAAACTGTTTTCCAGGACGACTCCCCCGGGCGCTTCTGCGCATATTTGAGAAGCTGGAACTAAGCAAATGTTTGGCAACTTCTGTACCAACTTACTGATTATTCAGCTAATTATATCAGCTGTAATCAGACTCCGCATCACGTGTACGTAATCACATAATAACATAAGATGAATAAGGATTCGGTCAAGAACTGTTATTGTTAACCTCAATAAATCTCCCATCGTCTGAAGCCCCGTTAGAACAGGATTCACTCGGAGGAGCACCGGCACCGGCGAGTTCACGGACTAACAGCAGGTTATATAATAATTACCGGGATGGGAGTGAATTAAAATCACTGACCAGCCATCATCCCACCTCGCTTAGAGCAATAAATCCAGTCCGAGCAGCGCTTCAGTCTGCATGTTCGGCTTCGCAGGAGGCAGCTCTTAGATTAGATAAGATTATTCAGACATCTAAAGGCTAGTGCGGTTAAATAAAACTCGAAACATCGGCTGCTTAGAGCGGCTTGGTGTTGCATTTTTCCCACAAAGCAGCAGAGCAAAGATTCATGGTATTAGCTTTGTCCTCTCTAACCCTTTGTCTTTTTTTACTGAGCTTCTGTCTGACACGACTTCCACCCACTGAGGTTTAACTCAGGCAGTGACATTACTCCTGCCTCCCTCGGTTGTTTTTATTTGTGCATCCTTGTATCATGAATCTTGTATCACGGCTTCTCTGAACTTCACATTCTCGCCGAGCATCGACAGATGAACCAAAAAGTCACGTAATTTGGGGCGACACTCACATTCAAGCTTGTCCTCGGGACGCCCGCCCTCCAGCAGCGACAGGTAACACACGATGTCCTTCAGCTGCACCGTGTCCAGAGGCCGGGGCGGTGCGGGCGTCTTCAGAGGGGTCGAGTTGGCTTTGATCAGCTTCAGCCCTGCGGGGAGACGGAGATGAAAGGTCAAAACATCCTCCACAATGCCTCTAATGTTAGCCCAACAGCCCGCTGGGTTAGGATGCCTGACGTTAGTCATACGGCCGTATTGATCAACGGTGGGTGGCGTTCGGTTCACCGAAAGGCAGACGAGACAAACAGACACGATTCAGAGCACGGCCGAATGCTCACAGGTGATCTCACTGTGTTTAATAGACGGTAAAGATCAATGCATGATGATCAAACTATTCACTCCCTGTGCCAAACACCACACCGAGTGCCAGTTTGAAACCTAACCTTCATACAAGCACAAGGTTGCAACAAACTACGAGACGACACCACAAACTGCAGTTCCTCAAATGTCCACTTGAGGCTGGCTGCAGAAGTGAGTCAGTCTCCATAAGTCCCCATGTTAAAATGTCCAGTGTCCACACTCAGCTTCACAACAACTCTTCAGAAACCTGCGGAGGACATCACAGACGTACCTCGCGTAACATTTCAAGCAGATGAACTGCTGAAAGGTTTCTACACTTATCTTCTAAAACGTATCTGGTACGTATGAACAGCATAACACGCTCTTGTAACAAAACGTGGCCTCCGTGTATACGTTCTGTCTCTCTGTGGACACTGCAGGGCTCAGAAACTGAGATTAATTTGATTTTATTCAGGAGATAATACAAGCCAGCGGGCTGGAGGCAGATCAATGAATCTGCTATCATCACCAAAGAGCTACGCTGCTGTTATTTATTCATAAAGTCAGAGTTTACATCCAGCTACAACTCGTCTCAAACAAGTAATTATGCTGTTTGCTTCTCGTACTTGTGTGTGAGGAAACAGACGCTTTAATAAGGCCTCCGTGTGCAGATGGCGGCGGGTTAGAACAGATGGGACTTGTTCGGTCCCCCGTCTGCACACAGATGAGCTTGTCGGGCGGTGGGAGGAATTACGGTTAACACAACTGGATCAATGAAGGCCGGTCAACACAGTGACATACAGCACAGTCAGCTCTGGTTCAGCTCCTCACATGCACTCCGAGGTAAATGGGACAAACCATTAAACACACAGAGGAACAATGACGGAGTAAAGAACGGACAGCGTGACGAAAAGAAAGCGTCCACACTCTTAATCCTGCATGACTTTAAACCTTAATATAACCTGCACAGGTGAGTTGTATATAAATTCACCCTCAGTACAGTTGTCATGAACTACAGAGAGCAAAACTGGTTTTTGTACCAGGCTGTAAACATGTTTATTTCTGCTGTCTAACATGGGGACTTATGGAGACTGACTCACTTCTGGAACCAGCCTCAAATGGACGTTTGAGGAACTGCAGCTTTTGGCACTTCCTGTGTTTCAGCCGCATATAAAACAGAATATTTGGGTTACTTACTCTGTAAAATATGACGATATTTCTTGTATTAAATAATCTTATCATCAAGAGGAAGATATAGGAGACAGAAGGTTGTGTGGATTTTGCCGTATTTACTATTTCAGATTATAATTAATAAATTCATGGATTACTTGCTTTATGATGACAAACTAACTCTTTACTTTATTCCACGCCGCTGGTTAAGTATCGCTTACAGGAAGGTTTGTAAGTTTGTAATTATGCCAGCACAGGATTCCCCCGCTGATATTACAGATTTACGGTTTCACTCTGGCAAACCTCGCTTCTCGCTGCTCGATCCCCGAGGGGAAGTTTTTCAATTTCCAGCCAGTGTCCGGGAATCATTTCTCCTTTTTTTTTTTTTAACCTGATAATAAATATTTTGGTCCTCCGGTTCAGTGACGGTCTCTGCTGTAGTACTGCGAGTCAAACACTTTATTCTAACCGCTGTATCTGTGCTTTTTTTCTTTGGACATCTTTTCATAACTACAGTTTGTTTACACGCTACATGCTCAGCTGTAGCTCATTAAGACTGCAGCAGTTATTAACCTAATGAGCAAAAACTGCTCATAATTCTCGTGTCGGCAAGAAGCCCCGTCCTTAAAATGTGTTGGAGGTATTGATAAGTTACCGTACATGCTCAGTTACTTTTACCTGCTGCACAGTTAGTCATGCACCGTGCATAAACATCTGCTTTACGGTCCTGTTGATGGTATTTGAGGAGCTTCCTCTCCTTCATGTGGATGTACGATAACATCATTTAGATTTCAGGCCTATTCCCAACGTCATCCGCAATTCATGTCAACACACACACACAGACACACACAGCTCCGTGTGTTGATCGATTCTCTGTGCCTGTGTGTCTAACTTCCAGCCAGCTCGATCTGCTCTGTGCAGATTGAAGCAGGCCGCTCGAGGCGTCCGTCAGAAACAGAACCGCCATGGCGTGCCCAGGTACCTCACCTGGTAGCGCTTGCGGCCCATGGATCAAGACTAAAGTCCTGACAGCAGCGACCCGGGTCATCCCCTCTCTCTCTCCTAAACACCCAAAATATATCTTAAAACCTGATTTGAAACATTGACTAGAACAGCTGTGACAGTAACTGTGACATCTCGGTCACACTGTGGTCTCAACGCTCTTCACGCAACTTCAAATCCCACCAGGAGCGTTTCGAAGCATCTTGACCACCAGACTTTGTTAACATGCTCAGATTTGCACTCGGTGGAGACCCGCTTCTGACTGTGGGACTTCAGGTAGCTGCAATTAGCTGCGACGAACACGGAACCTGTTGCATCCGTGTCCGGTCAGACTCAGAACGGATAAAGATACTTGAAAACATTACAGCTGGGTTTGTCTTATTTCAATATGAGTAACTCATTCACCACACCAGAGTGATATATGATCGCCAAGACAACTGGCAGCCTCTAAACTACAATTTCCATTGTGTGCCACCGGGCTGGATTTGGCAGGAAGTGTGTTGTCATCTGAAGGCAGAAAACAGAAGCAGAAATGTTTTTTTTTTGTGTTTGTTTTTAACACAACAAAGAAAGAAAAGCCGTCCAAAGTTTGAAGGGAAAGCAAAGTCACAGGAGAAACGCTGCGAGGGAACGAGTGATTCATTGCACTTTAGCAACAAAAAGCTGTTTCTTCATATCAGTAGCTACAAAACAGAAAACACGCTGTGTTTATAACTGGAGGGTTTGTTAGGGTAAAGATTTCCTTTCTACACTTACCAGAGACTCTGGGTTTGTCAGACGATGAGGGACTGGGTTTGGGTCCCTTGTTGCTAAACGACATGAAGAGGTGTTGACAGAACTCCTCGGGGAGTTCGCTCTCCAGGAACGTCTGCATGAAGACCTTGAAGCCCTCAAAGTCGATCTCCTAAAAAGCCGCGACAGAAATAGAGCGTGTTGTTTGTCATGCTGAGCCTGCAGTCGTTGCCTTGAAGGCTTCACGGAAAATACAGATTATTTTCAACATGAAGGGGGTGAAAATATGTGATTCCTGTTCATGTTACAGACTCCTGCACTCAAAGACGTCTGAACTGTTCGGGCTGTGGGCGGTGAAGGTCCGTTTTCTGAGTGGGTTCAATGCAGAATTCAGTGTGCTGCTCCTCTAGTATTCATTTAGGCCGACGTTGGCCCTTCTGATTATTTGATTTAATCTGTGTTTTTCTCTAAAAATGCTCGCCGTCCTCTGGAGCTGCCTTCAGTTTTCTTTCTACATAAAAAACAGTCTTTTTAATTGCTTCACCGCCTCCTGAGAGTTGAGTTGTTCAGCGAGAAATGATGTGAGCACTCCGCAAAAACACGGCAAACAATAAATAAAAGAGAGGATGAGATTACCTGGCTGAGGATCTCCTGCTTCTAAACCCCGCGGCGTTGAAGAGAGACAGAAACAAACACGGTCACGGATGAATCGTGCAGTTATTTGATTAAAAATGTGTTACATATCCAGCTGTACACAAACATCTCTCTTGATTTAATGCCACTACGATAAGGGTGTCAAGCGTGTGCTGCCGTTATCGTGCTGATAAAACTGGATAAACGTTTCTTTCTTTTCATTTTCTTTCAGTTACTTTTCAGGGTGAAATGATTACCAACATCAGATAATACGCCGTTTTATGTTCAGTTGTCTGCAAGAGCAGTGAAACAACAAGAAATACCTCAGCATATGCAGTTAGGTGTGTGTGCTTGCGTGTGTGTGTGTACGGGGGAGCTCGTGACTGCATTTGGATTCAACAGACTATAAACTAATCTGTTATATAAACTGTACATACCTCCTCTGGATTGTATTTAGCCAGCACACCATCTCCATGGAACTCCTGCAGCACATCCTTCAGCTTCTTGGTGGAGTCTGAGGAAAGAAAAACGAAAGATGAGTTTCTGTTTTTGTCTGCTTCTGTCCGTTTACGGTCTGTGTACATTTTATATTGAACACATGCATGATGTTACCACAAATTAGAAACAAGTCTGGACACAAGCCGCCTTCTTTTTACAGATATACATTCTGCACATAGAAAGGGAAGTTATTGAAGTCAGTGTCCAGCCGCACCAGGCGACACGACTGACTTGAACTGGGCAACGAGTAGAAAATCTTGAACTTTTAGTGGAAAAGTCACGTTATCGCGTGGACCAGGACCAGGTGGGGTGGAGTGACACAGCAGCTGCTCGCCCACAGACAGCTGCTGAGCACTGGGGAGCTCTAGAGCAGAGACCCAGAGTTTCCGGAGGTATGAACACCCCTGGAGTCAACCCAGATTCTGCTATGATCCGGAGCTCAAAGTTAAGGTATTAAACCGGTTTATCAACCTTGACGAGCAACCTCCATCTGGAGCCATCTTTGGACACGTAGACCTCCATGGTGCGACCTCATATTTATAGACCATTCGGCGTACATGCAGCATCATGATGTCCGTCCATTTGTGAGTCAGAGCTGTGAATAAGTGGCCCACACCACCAAGGTCATAGGTTAGGAGTTCAACACCGGTCCAGATCTGCTGCACATAAAGGTGCAAAGTTTTAGCAGGTTTAGTGATAAACTACATTTGGAGGTCAGAATGCACGGGAGTGAGATGAGGAGACTGACTTCTGTGCATTAAATACAGACGTGAACAGGATAGAGAGAACATGGTCAGCCTGGGTAAGCGACTGCAAGCATGGCCAAACAGCTACCCTGGCCAGAGACTCTAAATCTCACTAATTAACACGTTGCACCTCATACTTAGCTTAACTTGTACACAAACAGAAATGTCAAGGCGACATTTGGTGGTTTCAGGGGGGGAGCTACATGCTAGATTTATATCTTGGTGAACCGCAGCTAGGAGAAGTGACTGTGCACGGCTTCCCGGAGTCTTGTCGACTCATGGAGGTTGCCAGGTTTGGTACCAACACGCTTGTACGGCGACCAAAACCACCGACTATATTTACCGACGTGGCAACAGCTGGAGATGTTGCACAGACGTACTGCCCCGAGGGATAAACTGCTGTTAGTCAAAAAATAGTTACAGCACAGAAACACAAATCACAGAAAACCACACGCCGATTTACAGAGTTTTTGCTCATGAACAAGTTAAAAGCATGAGATGTGTGTAAATCGTCGTCTTTGGAGGTGTTAGCCAGGCTGCTACAGACTTTATGCTAGGCTAACTCTATCCTGACTAAGTTCTAGCTTTCTAAAATAAAGCTAACACTGATACGCGTCTTTCAAAATGTTGAAATGCTTCATTAAACACATACAAACACCAACGTAACTTAATAATTTTGAAGCTACCGCACCTCAGCTATGAAGCTAATCTGAATTAAGCTAACCAAGATAAGCTAGCTGCGTTTAAAGTCTATTTAAACCTGAAATTACTGATTTTTTTTTTGTTGGGCCGCAGTAAAAAACGAGCTGCAAGCAAAACGTTGATATCTCATCAAATTTTAAAGTTGATATGAATTTGTAGCAGCAATAGGAACAGTTGCCGCATATCCAGGAGATACAAAGCATTAGCATCATTTACGGTCATGTTTCTGGCCATCCTACAAATATAAGTCCAATATACATTACCTTTTTCATACGGCATTCATCTTATGATCTATCTTTAACGGAAAAATATTAAATATAGGATCTTTAAAATCCCCAAACTACTAATCTGCTTGTTTAGGGAAGTATCTAATTTGTCTTTTTCCTCTGACAGGACAAAACTAGATTAAAAGGTCCCCTCACGTCACCCTCTCCTCTCAAAGGAGAAACAATGAAAAACAGCTACCGTCTAAACATGACGGCTCAATCTGGTGGACTCCATGAAAAGAGGCTTGTTCTAAGGTAACAAATAATCTTCATCACGGGACTCAAACCGGGCGCGTCACGGCAGCGTCACGGTTCAGCTCCGTCCTCTGCCCGGCGTCAACTCACACCGGGTGCGTAACGGCAGCGTTACGGCTGCGTAGCGAACTAGCCGTATTCACGTGAGATCATCCCGAGAGAATCCCGAACATACTCAACAACAACAACAAACAGCTAACTTTGCTTCTCCGGCATGGGAGAGATTATAAAAAGGATTTGTTGTGTCATAAATTATTGTGTGTTGTTCCACTTCAACAATTAGTCTCTCGTTGTTCATGTTGAGACTCTTTGATTGACTGACAGCTGACCTGGTGCCACCAGTCATGACGTAATGTGGACGTGAAGCTGTGACAGGCGACATGAACTGCATTTTGTGTTTTATTTTGAAAGGGGGCGGAAGTGTATTACGCTGATTCTGTGTCAGATTTCCTGTCTGGTGCAATCTGCTCTGAAGTGCTACGTAAAGATAGCGCTGCGGAGCGGAGAGACGCTTCTGGGACGCTGCTGAGACGTTCTGAGACGGTCTCATTGATTATAATGGCAGTGACCAGCAACGGCTGACGCGACGCAGCCGTAACGCGCCGCTGACGTCCCCGGTGTGAGTTAGGCTTTACACTCTGGACCTTTAAAAACAGAATGAAATTTAATCATCGCGCTGGTGATGGGGTGATTTTAAAGACAAAAATAACTCGATCTGACTGCGATTGGCTGTGATAATTACTGTGTGCTGCAGAGCGTTTATGAGCCATACTGTTAAATCAATTTGCTGCGCCACAGATACCGGGCTCTAATGTTATAGAAGTTAATTAGAAGTACCATTTTCTCACATGCACTGGAGCGCCTGGTTCATCTCGGAGTGCAAGCCGCTCTCCGCTCATCACAAATTACATTAAGACGCCTGTTAAAGTTCAGGCCTTCATATTAGCTACCTTGTCTTTTACCTCTTCGCGGGTTTAATTAGCACACATGCGGATCTGTGGCTCCTCGCGTTGAAGTGTGTTCCTGGAGCAGTTCTGCACCGGTGCAATGTTTGCAGGACTAAAAACTCCAGTGTGCGATTATCTAAATAGAGCAGGCAGAGCGGCCCTGAGGTAAGGCTGCTGTGCATGAAGCTGCACAGCACGCCACTGATTCATAGTCAGCAGGAGTTTAGGGGGGAGTTCAGCCTCGCAGGTAAGAGAGGGGAGTATAGTTTGCAGACTTCCAGCGACACTGGATGATAAATGTTACAGCGTGTGTGTCCTCTCAGGCTGAGTGATACAACATTGTTTACATCAGATTTAATTGGTGACCCCAGAGTGTAACCCACCTCTCACCCTAAACGCAAAACCCCACCGGGCAAGAGTCGCCAGACTTTGTTAACTTGCTCAGATTTGGTCAGTTTCTTTGGTTTAGGTGCTTCTAAATGTTCTAGGTATGTTTTTATGAGGGTGTTTTATTTTGAAAATCAGCCAAATTCTAACACAGGTTGCTTGCGGGCATCCGTCAAAAAATAAACCCAGCCACGTATTCCCCACGAGGCCGAGCTGAGGCCCACTTCTGGGACTCTTCTGAAACACACCACGCTGATTAGCAGGGCCGGTGAGGTTTGAGACATTTACTAGAACGTCAGATGTCAACATGCAGGGAAAACGCAGCCCAGCGTCACGATGCTGCCGCCAATCAGACACTTCACCAGGCAGACCCTCCACAGTCAGCATGAACTGACCCTATCCAGCTGGATTCATGGACTAACCTCTGAGACTCTACCTGTTGTGTTCTGGCTTTGTTTATTTCATGTAACCAGCTACAATTTAGTTTGTGTCCGAGACAAGGACCTAAAGTCGGCTGGGATTGGCTCTGACTCTGATAAGCAGTTACAAAAGTCTGATGGACATCCAAACAAATCAGATCTGTCTCGGGCTTCATAAGACAGTAAACTGTAACATTCGTTGTGTTGGAGATGCTGTGAGTTAATTGCTGATATTCTGCATCTATTCAGACGTTTCAGTCGATGCTCTAATGGATCTTTTGATTTTCTCTGAATGTATTTTTTTACCAACAATGACTGGAAATAAATGCCTCACATCGGGCTGAGTGTGTGTCATCGTTATTGACCATCTTTATTAGCGCGCCGTCTCCCCAAAAAACCATTACGGAGAGGAGAGTGATTATGTATCCGCTGATTGCTTGTCACATTTCGCAGGCACGACGGAATCACGATGTATTTTTCTCAGTCGGGCTAATGATTTAACCATTGTGTGGCACACAGTAATCAGAGGACATGTTCACAAACTGAAAATCTCTTTTTTTTAACCTTGAAACGTAGAAGAATGCTCCCTCTGTGCAGCCTCACATTAGCAATTATACCGAATAAAAACGAACTCTGTAATTGTTGTGAGTAAGATCTCCGGCGCCTGACGCGGCACACGGCTATTAAAGCGTTATGAAAGTGTGCGAGACTGGCTGTAATGAGAAGGAAGGGAGAGATACGGCGCTAGGAGGCGAGATTAAGGGGAGAGACGAGGAGGGGAAGGTGAGGCAACGTGATGCCCCTTTTGTTGCGGCTCAGAGAATGGGATATTTTATAACCTGTAGCTGCACGGCGCACACAAAGAGTCGCCGGGAGCTCGTTGAAACATGATTATCCAAATCTGTCTAGCGTGCACACACGCCTGCACGCAAACATCTACACACACGGACACAATTTTAACATTTTCCTGTTTAATTCTACAAACTCCTCAGCCACCCGTTAAGCAAATATTTGCAAGAAAGCAGGCAGCAGCAGCATCCTGATTGGTGCGTGAGCGCAGCATCCCGCAGGGAGAGGAGGGAAGTTCCTCGGAGTAAGGAACAATGTTGTCACCAGGCACAGAGCAATTAAAGGGAGAAATGTCATTACCAAGTGAAACACTGGTGCGAGGGATCCTGGGTGAAAAGCATTAATTATTACGATTCATACTCGGGGATCTGAAGAGCGAAGAGAAGCGGCAGCCTCAAAGATGTCGTGTCTGACGCTGAAAATAGCGGCTGAAAATATCTGTTGCAGGGACAGTTGACACAAAAAGCACTCAGCAGATGGACACTCCACTTTCTCGTCTGTGGTTTCTTTTGTTTGTCTCCCTACAAAACGATTTACTGCGACTTTCAGAGTCCGTCCAAAAACTATGTGTGGGTGGTGCACACAACATCCCGCAGTCAGCCTGCCAGGTATACCGTCACATTTTCCATCCCTGGTACCATTTCAAATGATGAAATGTGTCAACATCTTGGAGCGTAACATAAACTCCAGGCATCCAGAGCACAGTCTGGTGAGCAAAGAGGAGGAGGGGGGCATTTGTTGGTTTGCGGATGAATCATTCAGAGCCGAGCGAGGCAGATTAAATGTTCGGCAGCCCGAGATTCCTACATCAGCGAGGCGAACGCGCGGCCGGCATTTTATCACCAGAACAAGGGATGTTTGAGATGAGCCACGGCGATACTGCAGCTTACAGCAGACAGAGGGACTCGTGTTATTGTTAACCCGGCGGTTTGATGCTATCACATGCTAACGGTGTGAGGAAAGAAAAACTGAAGTCTGTCTCACGCCAACTTTCCAAAAACCTGAATTGATGACTGTTGGAACTTCTGCAGAGACGCGAGGAGAGGAATGTGTCAGAATTTCGGGGGGAATGCATCGCTCTGCTTTCTTAACGGAGGACTGATGTGAATTTAATCTCACCATATTTTGTAGAGAGAAGTTATTATGAGCTCAGCAGACGGCTAACCTTCACTGAAAGAGGAAAAACTGGCTGTAGCTCATTAACAATCAAACTAGCCACCAGGATCCAGCTAAATGACAGATATAAACATCTCTGATGTCCAGCTGCTGCTAATCAATAATTAATACATTCCCTGAACGCTCATTATACTATTTTTACACTTACATTGCTTAAATTTGACCCTCTGCCTGCAGGCTTAGCAGTGTATTAGGTAAAATGCACAAATTCAACCACTCAAGCTGCTTCTACACGACATATCGCACCCATTCATACACTGATGGAGCTACTGATGGCATTGGCTACCCATGCAAGGTGCCAGCTGCTCATCAGGCAGGAGCTAATTCATTCACACAGCCTTCGGGAGCATGTTGGGGCTCAGTGTTTTGGCCGAGGACACTTTGACATGCAGTTCGAACCACCGATCTACACAGCAGTTTCTTAAACATTGATCACAAAGGCAGTAAGCAGCGATGAACAGCAGCAGCACATGATCAGATGCAAATGTAACCAGTGAAAACAGCTCAAACACAAAGCAGGCCTCATGCTCATGATTCTCGCATCCTGATGCTCCTCGCTGCACAAACTCGGTGGATGCCACAAAGCTTGATCCGTGGCCAGCGTCCACAAAATCAGGACACCAGTTTCCCTCCATTTGTGGGGAAGTTTCATTCATAAAAAAAGAATTTCACACCTGCACAGCGGCTTGCATAGAGACCCCGAGGCTGCTGTTGGAGCCTGAGATTTAAAATTCAGCAACTCTAATCAGCCAGCAACAGAATCAAAGTCCAAACTCGGGAGGCCTCGTTACGCACGATGAGACAGCGAGGACTTAAATCACTCAAAGTGGCATTTTTATACATTCCTGTTTACAAGTATCTGTAAACTGACCTTAATTGACCTGTTTTTACAACTTGTGGGAAGCACAATAAAGTGTGACATAAAGTTTACCACCTTGTAACATTAGCTCGAGTCTGTCGTCCGCCACGTCCTGAGAAAATGTCTCTTTACTGCTGAATCAGGTGTGTCAAACATACGGCCCGCAGGCCATAACTGGCCCACAGGGGAGTTCAAAGTCACTACTACAATACTAAGTTGTAACGACAGTAGACTGACTGAGGAAAAACACGAGGAGACATATTGTTTTGTAAATGAACAGTTCATTCATCGTAAAAGTAAAAAGTTTGTATTTGTTGTTACGCAGATTACTTTTACTGGTCCGGCCCGATTGCGCTCAAATTGGATAATATGTGTCCCATAAACTTAAATGAATTTGACACCCCTGTGCTAAATGCTGTAGTATGTCCACATCTGCGTCTGCGTCTGAGTTCAGACGCTCAATCTGAGCTTTTTACACGAAAACAACACCTTAAATGATGGAAACAGGGCCGTGACAGCGAATCAAGACAGAATACGGGTCGGAAAAACAAAACAATGAGCTGAAAGACGCTAAAACTGCAGATCACACGTTTATCTATTGTTAATTTATGTGTATTTATCCGATTAAGCTAGCAGAGATCCCAGAGATGAAGCTTTTGTTGGTCAGATTCAAGATTTAAAAGTGTGACATCCAGTGTGTCACCTGAAAATGATTTCTTCCTGAAGAATAGGCTCACACATGCAGAGAGACACACCTCATCTCATCACAGCCACACAGACACAGACCGGAGAGCAGCTCTTCTACTCACACTGAGTGTATTCCTGTAGCAGGGCGAATTCAGCCGGGGTCAGTGTGACCCATTTGTCCTGGCTGCTCATCGTGTTCAGACCTGGTCTCTCTGTCCGCCAAGCATTCCCCGGGCAGCGACACACAGAGCCGGGCGTCACGCGCTGGAAAAAACAACAACAACAACAACAACAACAGGCATCAGACATCAGATCACCTGCCGCATTAACACACACAGACCTCTCTTTTTTTACTTCATGGGAGTGAAAATGACAAAGCGGGTCGACGCCTGTTTGAAACCGGCGTTTCTGCATCGTGAAAAAAGACGCACAGACGTATCAGAGCTGATATTCTGGATGTGTCATATTCCCCCGTGTTCCAGCCTGTTCGTCTTTCTGCAGCTGTCATTTCAAGGCCGACAGCCAAAATGTCCCTTTGTCTCTTGATCGCCGTGTTTTTTCAACATTGTTGCGAGGACTTGACATTTCAGGCATTGACATTCATGTTTGTCAGCCAGTGTAGGATGAATCCAGAGCGCGGATAGAAACTGATGGAGACCTTTTAGAGATTGTTAAGTTAAGAATGTAAAACGGGAATTTATTTATGCCTGAGCAACATTAAAAAAATGTTTGCTTGAGTTTGATTTATTGAATAAAAGTCACAAAATGCCTCTGTGATAATTAAAGCCTCAAACCAGGAGGAGTATTACGGCGACGCTCTGTTAAACAACATAATGTAACATTAAAAATGTCACTGCAACGTCTGGAAAAGAGGATATATTACCCATCATCCCATTCACTTCTCTCACAGGTCTCACAGCGAGCAGGCCTAGGCCGTACGCTTCATAATATTATTCAGAGACCCAACAATTCCCACCATGAGCAAGTTATCTGTAGTTATCTGTTGATAAGAACAAAGGAAGCTGTGCATGAACGGCATATGGCAGTGACGTATGTTCATTTCTTGGGAGGAAAAAAAAAGAAACCCAACAAAACAAAATCCCCAGAATCCTCTGCCAGGCTCGACTGTTTGGCTTGGAGCGAAGCAGCGTGAAATGTTTGCAACAAGTGGAAGGAAAGTGGGTGAATAATAATAAGAAGCCTAATTTGGGCAATAAAATCATTCAAAGCTGCGTTGGTTCTGCTTTTCAGATGACCTCGCATCAGCCCCGGCTGGTTGCTATGATGACAACACGATCGAGTTCAAGCTACATCAGCCTTTGTGGGCCGGTGTTTTTGAACTGAGTCCAATATCTGGTGTTTGGTTGGAGGTTTGCTGGAAGACAGAGTGATGCACTTCACCAGAGGCAAAACAAAGTCAAAGCAGTCAAATGAATCACCAAAACATGCATAAAATCTGAGTTCATTTCAGATTTTTTTCACGTGTTTTGTATTGTGTAACCACGGCGCGGCAGGAATGCCCGTCACATCAGAGGGTGGAAACACGAAAAGACAAAAAGAGTCAAGCTGTAATTTCAGTTCAGCACGCAGAGCTGTGCGACACCGCGGCTCGCCTGTTCGTGTCTAATTGTTGTGCAGGTGTCACTCACATCTGTGTGTGTGTGTGTGTGTGTGTGTGTGTGAGAGCCCGGATCAACAAGTGGACATGTGCATTCATGCGGAGGATGAATGTGTGTGTAAATACACACACGAACGTGCTGTGTGTACGCACTTTTTACCTTGAAGAGCCGACAAAAGCAACATTAGCATCGTCTTTATTAATGTATAGACAACACAAACAAAAGGGGAAGCAACAGCCAACACACACACACACACACACTGTTTCTATGTTAACACACTGGCTGCGTGGGAATCAGCCTCCCTCGCATAAACTTTGATCCGCCGCTGGAGCTGCAAACGCTCTGCGACGTCTTGTTGAATGTTTTTGCAGCGACAGCAGGAAAAAAAAAACAATAAAAGGAAGCGATTGTTATTTATCGTAAATCTCCAGTAAGACGGCGATTCAGCCTCTTACATCACACTGATGTGTGCAGTGTATTCCTGCTGTGCGCTGCACTGCAATCATCCTCCTCTCCTCTCCTCTCTCCTCTCTCCTCTCTCTCTTTCTGGTGTTGCCTAACTGCAGTGCATCCTCACTCCTCAACACTCCTGGCTTGGCGTCCTCTCAGCAATCAAAAATCCATTTCCACAAATGTTATCAGATCGGCCTCGTTGTCATTCATGCATCCATGTGCTGACATAGATCTTAAGCTCACACACACACACACACACACACAGACACAGTAAGGTAGCGGCCACTGCGACATACAGCACCATGAATGAGATGTGATATCAACATGCCGCTCACCTGCTGCAGAGCTCAACCAACCAAAGAGTGGATGGAGATGGAGGTGGAGGTGGAGTCCTCCAGGCAGATGTTTCCAGATGAAGCTCCTCACAGTCACATTCCTGCTGTATCCTCCTCTGGGTGCTCCTGTCAACTGCAAGGCAAAGAGGAGGAGGAGGAGGAGGAGGAGGAGGAGGAGAGGGGGGGTGTAATTAGATGTAACGTGAGTGGATGAAAGAGAGAAGACGAAAGAGCAGCAGCGGCAGCAGCAGCAGCAGCCCTCAGTGCTGCATGTCAGTGTATGAGTATGTGGATGGGGTTTGTTTTTCTCCGGCGGTGTCTGGTCAGAGCAGCATCGCTGGGGATGTGGAGTGCTTAGAGAGAGAGAGAGAGTGAGGGGAGAGGGAGGAGGGGGAGAGCACCAACGCTGCTCTGCCTGCAATGATCAGTTTCCATACTCCCGCTCGCTCACGTCACATCCCTCCATCCCTCCCCTCAGTCACTCCATCCCCTCCCTCCCCTGAAAAGAAGAAGAAGAAAAAAGCCCGGAGGTCCTACGCTCTTCTGCTTTCTCTCCGTCTTTCTCATCTCTCTCTTCACTACTCCCCACCTCCGACCTCCTCCTTTCAAAAAAAACAACATCTCTACTCCTCAGTCACTGTGGCACGCATCAGCCGGCTGCATTAGCATTCAACACGACAGGCGGTAAGTGCGGCAACCTGTGGGATATCCTCCTCTCCAGAGGGGCCGAGAGAAGGCGGGAAAAAAAGAGGAAGATGAAGACATAGAGGGTGGAGGGGGTGGAGGAGATGATAAAATGGGGACAAACAGAGAGAGGAGTGAGGATGATGCAGGAGGACAGGAGGTGGAGGAAGATGTTGTTTACAGGCGCCACAAAGACATAAAGAAGATTTGAGAGCGTTCATATAGAGAGTGCACGGCCAGTGAAATACCTACAGACTGCACGGCCTCATCTTGTTTGAGGATCAGAAACCGTGGCCGTGGCTCCATCTGTGCATGCGCTGCAGTTGGAGTGCAGGATGTATACGTAGCTATACAGAGCATACACACTCATTTCTGTCTGCCGTGTGTGATGTGCAGCATTCAGCTCTGTTCTTGACATAACATCCACCCTACGTATCCCCTGTAACGTTCTATTCAGACAGCAGATTTGCTGAGTTTACCATGCATGCGATAATAATAATAACTGTGTAATAATAACACAATGTGCACATATGTAAAGATGTTAGAAAACAGCTGCGTACTGTTGTTGAACAAGTCCAGAGAAACTGCAGAGACAGATGCTGTGTCTCGTTTTGTGTACTCGTGTTTTGCTTTTGGTATTTAGACATGCACGAGTGCGTTATCTGTGAGTACCGGACACTTCTCGCCCTCAATGGTCTCCATTTTGGATACGTAGCAGAAGGGTAACGGCCTCCGGCATTGTGAAAATGGTGGCAGAGGCAGCCGCTTGAGCTGAAGTGTTTGCTTTGATTATCGCAATGTACGAATGTAAGTCGTAGATATGTTTTAAATTCAGATTTTGCTAGTCAAATGTTTGTACTAATGTTCCAGCGACAAGAAAAAGCAGTAAAATGACTTCATTTGTATAAAAATCTGTTTAAATGCAGCTGCTTGAGTAATTATGTTCATCCATCCAAACAGTGTCATTGACATTTTAGCCGTTTAGCCGACACTCTTATCTAGAGAGAGAGATGCATGATGAGCACATGTGTCGAGATGAGCTCAGATTCTTTAGGTGGCCTCTGTGGAAGTCAATCAACCGATCAATAGTAATGAAGGAGGTTAGAGCCGCGGCATCGGCACATGAGCTGTGAGAAATCTCTGCAGTTAGCGCGCGACGATCAATACAGACGAAGATGAATAAGAACAAAAGAAGAAATTAAAATACAAAAAAAGACATTTTAGAAAATCTGATTATTAAAAGATGCACACTTAACATTAAACAGATCAATAAAGCAGAAAAATCAATAGAAACAATGAATATTTATATCAATCATTTAAAAACCACGGTGTATACACTCACATGCTGTTAACTGACATTTGCTTGTGAACATACAGGTACTACACAAGCACACAAGGATAAGGACTATGTTTAATAAAACTATGTTTATGTATGACAGACATAATGCTAGCATAAATACATTAGAAAGTCTATTTCGCAGATATAAATAAATCAGTGTCATCAGCATAGAAGCAGAACTTTATGGCATCCAGCTCAACTGTGTTTTTAATAGTTGCTATGGAGCTCAGTGGCACAGAGGAATACGATGTATCAGACTTTGGATACACCAAAAAAATGATCACCAGAAGTATCCTTTAATGATGCCAAAATATTTAAGACAAGAAACAAGAATAGTAGTTGTTTGGAAATTAACGAAACGAATAGCAATAGGCCGAGTACAGAGCCCTGTGGCACTCCAAACATTACAGTGTTACAGGTTGTTTTAAGTTTAAGAGAAGTTTGTATTTATTGACTGTGGAGGTGTCCAATCCTAGTTTTATGTATCGTTAGCCGTCCAAACTACAATTCTAAAGGATTCAATGAACTAATTAATATAAAATGTTGCCCAAACACATCAGTGTTTATACATGGGTCAATTTAAACTTAGATTAATGATGTATACAGATCATTTAAAGAACACGTTTGGTTACTGGCACCAGTGATTTCATTGTAATATTCTCCACTTCACAACAAATACAGTCTAGAAGCTCATGAGCCAGACATTTAACTTCCGGCTAGTGGAGCTGCTGTGCAGTATAAATGTCTAGCTCTGTAGAGCATATGTTCGCAGCAAAACCCTTCTGCAGGAGACGTAAAGGTCAGTCCGTAACAGTTTCTGCCCTGCTGGTCTGCCTTTCAAACAAGGCTGTGAGGTTCAAAAAGGTCTTAGTTATGAGCAAGCTGCTTCTTGAAACCAACTTAATATCTTCAATTCATTGACCAGCCCACCTTCAGATAACCTTTACGTTGCTCACACAGCCCTCAGCCTACGGGAGCCGCCATTTAATCTGACACACAAGCCTCAGCGTGTATTGAGTTTCAGCAAAGATCGCGGAACAATGACCCAGATATGGGCGGCGTGTGTGTGGGTGGAGGGTGGCTGACCAGTGTGCCAATAACGTTTGTGTTTTAGTGCTGCCTCCGGGCCGTCTGTGTAGGTCATGTGGTAGTTTACGTTTGTGCCGGAGAGACAACGGCAGTTGAAGTATTGACACATCCTTCACATGTGACTGGCAACGGGTAACTACAGGACATCGGAATATTTAGATTACATTCAAATAAATATGAACTATTAAAAAACGACTGATCCATTGTTTGGATTGGAGGCAACGAGCTGCAAACACTTTGCTGACATATTTCCACCTTATAAAGTTGTAACAGTGAGCGTGGTAGTAAACAGTTGCTTTTCATGCACCCAGCAGACGCACAGCTACACGATCAATCATTTAAAGTCGT
The DNA here is from genome assembly GCA_014281875.1 of Nibea albiflora. Lineage (NCBI taxonomy): Eukaryota > Metazoa > Chordata > Actinopteri > Sciaenidae > Nibea > Nibea albiflora. The sequence goes on along the minus strand of CM024804.1, from coordinate 23,264,478 downwards.
GTTCCTGGCCACCTCCTCCTCCGAGCTCTGCTTTGGTGTCCAACAACTCCTGAGGGAAATATCCGGCTCTGTTAAATGCTCCACTATGTTTACCAGCCAGTCGCTAACTGCTGCTCGGTGGCAGTTTTTTAAGAACTGAAAGTGGCAGAACCAGAACGGGTTCACGCTTCATAACGCTGAAGAAAGCTGCAGATTTGGGTGATAATTCTCTGGATTTACATGCAGTCATCTGATCTATTCTTATTCTAAGAATATTAATAACTGAAGCTGTAATACTGAAATAAAATATATGGTTGTTATTGTGAAAGTTAATTTAAACCTAATCAAGCAAACTCACATGAGGAAGAGTGAGAGAGGCTGAAAGCACGGGAAAATGATCTATTATTATTATTATTATTATTATTATTAATAAAGTAGTAGTAGTATCTTTAGTAGAAGTAACAGCAGCAGCAGTATTCGTAGTATTAGTAGCAGTAACAGCAATAGTAGCAGTACCTACTTACCACAGTTTTAGGAGTAGTATTGGTAGCTGTATGAGTAGCATGGCGTAGTAGTAGTAGTGAGAGCAGTAAGAATAGTACCAGTAGTACTTGTAGAAGTATTTGTGCCATGCATTGTTCTCAGAATTAGAATATTTAGAATAGATTCAAATATGAATCTAATTAGAAACATTTAAAAAAACATCTAGTATCTCATAGTAAGTTCTGTCGTGCCCGTACATGTATACATTAATTAAATTTACATCTATTAACGATCTATATTTAGACAATAAGGCGACTGTACTGTAGTTACTGTACACACGGCCTTCTGTAGAGGTCTGAGAGGTTTTATTGTAGATATGTTTCTTATTAAAAAAGGTACTACAGCCGGTTCTTTGCACAGTTTATTGTCTCTCCTCTCTCTCTCTCTGGTGTTTTTGTTCTGTCGTGTTTTACATGCAGATGACACAAAAGATGCACGACGGACGTGCCCGTCACTGCTTGCATCATCGTGATCTCCTGAGGTCATTATGCATGTGGGTCAGACACACTGCAGGGAGGTTAACGTAGCCACCGTGCTAACCGACTGCATCACACTCTGCATCAATGAAAATTCAAATATTAAGCCTTCTGTCTCCATTAATGGAGTGAAATGCTGCCAGTAATGCTGCAGAAATAAGAATCAGAAATCTGTTTATGCCAAGCAGGTTTTCACAAGGTATTTTAAGATTTATAGAAGACAGAAAAATAATAAAACATCTATTTTAAGAGCCTGACTGTAACTAACTAAATCTAATAATATTTGAGAGTTAGAGACGGAAGAGTAAAATGTGGTGAAAGACAACAAAAACGTGTCGGAGGAACTGAGATCAACGATGACAGTGACCGTCAAAAACACTCAGCAAAATTAAACAGCATAAATTAGCACGACGACTAAGAATGTCACAACACAGGCCAGAAGAACTCGTCACACGACCACACAAACATCTTGTGCAGTATCGAAAAACGAAGGCAAGGCCTTGTTACCTCAGTTAAACAAAGATATGGTCAACCCTTCAAAATAAAATCATTAAATTGCACATTTGATAAGATATATTTGTGGTTTTAAGTACCAAAAACTACCCATCTATCTAATATTAATGAGCCTCTCTTCTGATTGGCTGCATGATGCAGGTCGAGCCACAGGTAACAGACTGTGGACACGTTGAGGGTGCTGACTGTATATTTGTGACATCACAAGCCTACAGAGGTCCTGACAGCTTGTTTAAATACGGTGAAAGTTGTTTCACCATATTTAAACACTTAGACTTGACCTAGACTTTATAATTTATACAATAACAGAAAAATCAAAAACTAATTTGGGACCGTTTAGTCGACAAACGCTACTCAAAGCTCCCTGCGACTGTTCTTCGTGTTGTGCGGCCCGCTCACATGTCACATACAAACATTAAGCGTCCAGCAGCAGTCGAGGAAAATGCTTCATTCTGAGGGCTCGGCAGATTTGTGGTCAAACCGAACTCTGCAGTCGTACATTAACCTGACAGCTTGTTTAATGGCTTTTTCATGAACAGTCTGAGTCTACAGTCTGCTGTGTTTTCTCCGAGGATCACACACACACACACACGCCTGAAGCAGGCTTTTAATAACCGCTGGAGGTTGGAGATGGAAAAAAAATGGTTTGCCAACAAAGGATTAAATATTGTGAAAGCAGTCTCATTCATAACTGGACAGGACAGGTGTGTCCTTTACCAGTGACCAGTGTCCTGTCTGCTTGAAGACAATATGGATTACAACATATATTATTTCAGCAGCTACAGTTAGCTAACGTTAGCTCGGTTTGTCAGAGCCGGTGTCGTGCCAGAACCGGAGCTGGGCAAGTGGGCAATGTAACCAAGCTCAGCAGCCTCTATGGAGCTAATGACAGAGGTGAAAAGACCGACGGAGGAGCGTCGACTCCTGAAGCCAGTCACCACAAACAGCTAACGAATGCAATACTGTAATCATTATATATATATATATATATATATATATATATATATATATATATATATATATATATATATATATATATATATATATATATATATATATATATATGTGTGTATATGTATATCTCACAGCCTGAACCTTCTGCTGAGAGCAGATGGGCTCTCGAATAAATAAATAAAAATCAACATTACAACTCGTAAGACCCAATCAAATCCCCCCGTTACTCAGAGGAGAGCTGGCAACTCTGTCACCACAACCACCACAAACCCCCGACTGTGACAGCAGTCACATATATCAATTCTACCCCACTTCTGTGCTATAAATAGCAGCCTGAGTGTGGAGTCTAGTGCAGAACACCATGTATCATAATGGGACCATTATGTAAGGTCCTGTCCTATGCGTCTACACAGGCTGACCCTGGGTCTTCCTTTGGGGTGGGAGGAGGCTGATGCCAGCTAGGTAACAGACAGCTGGGCCTCCTTCGATGATTATGCGTCCCCGAGGCTGAAGCGAAGGAGCATTAAGAGCGAAGAAAGACTGACGCTGATGCACGAATGTTTAAAATTAGCCCGTGGGCATCTGTCGTTTTCAGGAAACGTCTCGGAGAGTACAGAGAACATAAAATGGCTTTTCACTCAGTATTTTGAAAGCACATATGTCAGTCCAAGAACTACATTAATATAATTGTTGCTTACATGATTTCCTTCTTGGAGAAACCGTAACATGTCCTGGGCGGCTGCGATTAAGCCGAGTCAGGGAAAACGTCACAAAGACGTCGAGTCAGCGTTCTTTTTAAATATTTAAAGTCCAGCTGAAATGAAATTGCGTTTCTTTGTCTGGTGCAGCATAAACATCTGCCCTGCGCTCCCCGGCGACAACTGACGGAGGAGAAATTAAACATTTATATTTTTCAGTTTTATGACTCCTGCTTTTACATTGATTCATCGGAGCAGAGGTTTTTATTCCCCCTTTAAAGTTTCCCTTTGAGTGAGATCCGTAATGTAACTGAACCACTTGGGTCTCATGCAGGTTACTCGAAGCTTTGAGCAGAGTTTCAGGAGCAGGACCAAACCTCGACGTGCCGCTTTCGACATTCCTGAGTACTCTTTAACTCTCGTACTCCGCACCTTCCCGTTTCTTTCTCTCCTTCTTCCTCTTCTCCATGGGGGCCTGAAGCGGTCTGTTGGTGGTCGCTGCTACGTTGTTACATCCCTCCATGGGTTACACCTTGGACAAACAACCACTCACACCTACAGGCAGTTTAGAGTTGACCTATTAACTGCACGTCTTTGGACTGTGGGAGGAAGCTCAGAGAGAACAGACACGGGGAGAACATGCACCACTGCACCGCCGTGGCGCCTGTTATGTCCTCATCCCGTCTTGGTCTCGGTCTTGACTTCATCTCGACCCCTCAGAGTCTTGGTCTTGACTGCAGCACTGATCCAGCCCGTCCTCTGGGTCAGACAGTTGAGCCTACGGGGCAACACAGTCCACGGGGTGAAAGAACACACATAAATACTGCATAATGAGCATCGCACATACCTCACTGCGTGTACGTCTCGTGTGTGTTTGCACGTTTGTGCACTCATGCATGTGTGTGTGTGTGTAGTGGGACTCCCCTGCAGACAGTTGGTGCAGAGCATTGAACTATATTATCATAGCATGAATCACTGGAACATTCAGCGGCACTGAGGGAGCGGATCACATTTGTTCTTTGCTCGTCCCCATCTGCCGCGTAACGGGGGAAAAAGAGGAGCCACACACACACACACATAAGATGTTTTAGCTGATGTGTGGTGTGTTTATACAAAGATAACACCCGTATCTGTAGACTTTACACTGATAATCAGCTAAATCTCTCTTTTATTGTTTCCACACCTGTTTTCTGGTCCACATCACTGCTGTCTGTCGCTCTTTAAACTTTCCGGAGACTGCCAGTAAATCAAACAGTTAATGGGAGGGATGATGTCAGTCATCACCATGTTTTTGTACCAGGCTTTAAACATGCTGCTGTCTAACATGGGGACTTATGGAGACTGACTCACTTCTGGAGCCAGCCTCAAGTGGACGTCTGAGGAACTGCACTCTTCCACATTGGCTTCACAGCTGAGAAATACTCGCCCGTTCTACACTAACCTTTTTAGCAGCTACCATTGATGTTTTTAAAGTTTGTATCTCATGCTGTAGCCGCCTGTAGTTCCTCACGGGACACCGACTGGTCTGCAAACACCGTGGTTTGGAAACAAAGTTACATTCCAGGTAGATTACTTGCTGAGTCATGTTGAAGTAAATGCAAACTGTAAGTGTGTCCCTCAAACCAGGTGAACTAACGAGGGAAGCACCATCGTGCATTCATCATTTACTCCATCTGCTGTAGTAGCAGTAGTAGTAGTAGAGGTGACGTTGTCTGGTGCATTCAGGCGTTCGCAGGTTTTCCTGACCACCGCTGATGTGATTTGTCCTCGGCCCAGTGAGCAGAACACATTTTTACGCCAACACAAGTGATGTGACGATATCGAAGTGGCATGCGATTATCAGCAGAGGAGCTGCATTCCTCTGCTGGCGGTGTGAAGGGAAACAGGAGAGGAAGATTTCATCCCATGAAAAGACTCAAAACTACAAGGACTGTCCGCGTAGAGCTTCGTCCTCTGACTCAGAAACTATTAAGACTAAACACCTAAATCTTACTGCACAGCCTCAAATTTCAAGCCCTCAATTTCAAGCCCGGTGCCCACGTTATGTAAGAAGCTAATGTACTTGCACCCATCTGTGTGCCCATAGGCCATGTTGCACTTAAAATAAGGAGCGGTCAGGTGCAGCGAGTGCACTACTGACCAATAAAAACCTGGTCCAAAGTCACTGCTGCAGCATTTGAAGGAAGAACACGACTACCTCGCTCGATGATTTAAAATCTGTGATTTTAATGGTTTTAAAGTTATGCAGCTACGATGAATTAAACAAACACAAACCCGTCTGATTATGGCCCGTTTATCTATGCACTACTACCAACTGTTACCATTAGAAAACCAATAAGCGTTTACTAACTAACTACAAGCTGAAAACAAGGTTAACCACACAGCACAGTCTAGTTCAGCCCTGTTTGAGTGAGTTTGCTTAAAACTACAGTGAGCAACTGTTTAAAGATTTACTGTCAGTACCACAGAAGAAGAAAGCAGTGACAGAATATCACTGTTTGAATTCAGAGGAAATCTAGAGACTGAACTGTCTTTGAAATGTATTATTAGAGCGTCACAACTCATAAAAGAAATCATGAATAATTCATCGAAATGTGTCTGTGTCGTGTTTGTTTATTAACCCAACAAACTGGTAAACTCTGAGTCGTCACACAGATGCTGTTAAAAAGCAGCCGTGACGCGACCGAGGATGAAATGACTGCTGGTTTGTTTTTATGCTCCCTTTTAACATCAGAGCGAGCCCGCAGAGATCTAATTCTCATCGACTGTCCCATTGATCGTTTTTCTTGAGCGACATTTCCTCGTTCCATTAAGCGAGACCCCGGGCAGAATTCCCTCACTGCCTATTAGAAAGATTTCATGTAAAAGGTGAAGGCCGTATCCTTCACTGCGACGCCGGGATCAATACGTCAGCTTCTCGTGCCGCTGGTTGTTGGATCGCTTCAATAACCCGACACATCATTAAAAAGCAGAGAGCACAGCGGCACAGACACAATAATAGAAAGTGTGAGAGGTCACAGGCCGGTACTGTCATGTTGGATTAAACAGACTGCAGATAATGATATTTAAAAAACAACACAGTTAGTCAGCTGCACGTTTGAGCCAGTTTACATCTTCTAAAAGGTTTTTAGACACTCGCAAATCAATCAAATGTCACTTTCTGACTAAATATATAATAAATTTGATAGTTTGTTGCATGCTGAGATATAATTTGTTTGGAAATATGTTGTTCAGGATCTAGAAGTGAAAAACAAACAGACTCCGTTGGATCATCACGTCTTTAAAGAACCACCGTAATATTTCTGGTGTCACAGTATAATGTATATATAAAGGTTGTGAGTGTTGAAATATAAATTTGTGGACAAAACAAACAAATGTTTCGCTTGCCAGCAGACTGTTATTCTTATGACGCTGTCCTTTAAACGCAGACGTCAGATGTTGGTAGTTTTCTTTCACAGTTTCTGGTATCAGACGTCAGTTTGTTGAAGTTTGTTTTCAGAGTTGCTCATTTAGGATCCTGAAGTGGAGAAAAACAAACGGTAAAATGTGTTTTTGTCCCGTCAGACTCGCTTTTTGTTAGTCTGTCCACCGTTTTAACACTTTCTACTGACGTGAATTCAGATTTATGTTTGTAAAAGTTCGTAAAGAGTCTGATTCTTCTCTGAACTCACACGACATGCATGTATATTTACACAGCATGTTCCGTGTTGCTATACTAATCTTCTAAATCTTGTGTGTGTATATAAAGCTTAAGCTTTGGGGTCAAACTGAGATTTAAGGTGAGCACAAACTTCAGCAGGTAAACGCGAAAACAGACGTCTGTCAAACTTCATCCAGTCGAAGTAACAAGTGAGCGGGAGCTCGACATAAGTACTGTAACAGGCCTCTGAAGAGCAGAAGCATGTGGGAATGTTTGGACAAACATTCATAGATTTAAATGTGTCGCTTCTCTGTATTTGATACATTTAAGCGGAAATTACTTGTTTCCTTTTTAGCATAAAGTTCATACCGACCTTCATTTTCTTACCTCGTGTACTCGTGAACTTGGGTTCAGTCGTGTTGTTCAAGGCCTGATGAAGACAATCTGAATCAGCAGAAACCATGACGACGATAAGACATTACAAACATTCGTTTCAGTCATGATACTCACCTTTTCAGCTGCTTGTTGATATTCTGTGTTGGTGTAAGAGGGTCAGCAGGTGAAAACACTTCCAAACACTCACATTTTCCTTTGCATATGTTGCAGGAATGAAAGCCAGACCTGCGTATTCACAAAACCAGCAACAATAATGCATCCTCTGTGATCTGCACATGGTTTTCAAACCCCTAAAGGTCCTAAAGGTCCCAAACTGTGGCTTCAGGTCTCAATCAGTGATGTCACAGCAGGTGGAAATCATCACTGATTGAGAGCAGCTTTCTGCCCCGTGTGACTCAAACCTGCATCTGCTGAACTTCCTTACTTCCACAGCACACGAACGCGTCCAAACGCTCCCGTTCTGCAGTCACAGATGCTACCTGCACCTGTCAGGTAACACATTAGATAAGACGCGCGGTGTTTGAGCTCTGAGCCCGCCGTGAGCGCTCTGCGCGTACGTACAGTCTGCCGACGCCATCTGCAGACCTGCGAATATGACACATTATGAATCTTCACGCAGCTGCTTCCGCTCCTCCAGTTTTCACAAAAATCAGCAACCATTTACATAATCTGCAATCTGTCGTGTTTTCATGACGATTATTAATGAAATAAACACACATGCCTGTGTACGCGCGCCGCTTTCCAGGGAATGTCGTGTAATTTAGCACCGTGAGCGTAATCAGCAGTTTCCACGAACTCATCTTCATGTTTGAAGTTGTCACATTTGCTGTATGTCAGCACACAGGTGCTTATTTTGTCTTCAGGTGTCGTTTTATGACACGGAAGTGTTTCACAGCTGCATTTAAGACAGTCTCATGCTTAATATAATACAGATATATATGCACATCCTAGTATAGTGCTGTGCACCATCTGGGAAATGATCCAACATGCAGACCTGCAGACTGTATTTAACGTTTATTATGAGTATTTTCTGATCCACCTTGTGTTTTATGAAGTCTTATAAAATGTCAGATTTTACACTTACCTTACCAAGAAGCTTCCAGAACAAGTCAGACTTCTTCCTACATAGATTATTACTCAAGGAGAGATCACACACACTCACACTGAATCAAAAAATATATAAGTTATACAAACTTTTTAGCTTTTTTTTAACATCACATCATCACACTTGTTTCTTTTAGCTCGACTTCAGTCCTTGAATAATCACGCTGGCCATTTCATTACCTGTACCATCTGCTAGAAATTCTACCTGATATATAATAATGTTCATTTTTGATCGACGCTGCCAGAGACGTATACATTTATTTATCGGTTTCTTCTTGAGGTTGTAGTTCGTAGTGGTGTTTAACCGCACGGCACCGGATCGGGACGTGTTTCTAATATTCTGTATCTTTGCATCCATCAGAGGACATGAGTGATATTATAAAACACACTCCTGTACAACAACACAACAAACTACGACCTCAGTAACAAACATGAAGTAGATTTAATGTCTCTCCGAGTGTGTCAACAGAAACTGAAACATAAAAAGAACCACATCGTGCATCACAGTGTGTCAGCGATGTGAAGGTGTCACCTGTAAACAAGTCAGGTTGTTGGCGATTACAGCACCACCTGCTGTGGACTGTCCGTCACCCGACCGCACCGACACTCTGCACGGCCTCCACCTTGTGTGTATTCTTACGAAATCAAAACACGGAGACACGTCGAGCAAAATTACAAAAGTTTTATTGCAATGAGAAAAGCAATAAACTGTTCAGGCCTGTGCAAGTCAGAGGTCAAATCAACAGGCGTCAGTCAGAGCAGCGATATTTGAGGTATATGTTGCATAGTTAGAGGCAATAAAAGTCACACAGCAGCAGCTCAGAGGAATATTAACACGTTAGTTGATTAGTGGCTCAATTAGCAGCGTCTCCGTTAGAAAGTTCAGGAGATGTTTAAAAAAGAGGCACAGCTTCGTTAGCTTGTGGCTAATTTACATGCTGAAGGTTTGTTTTTTCACAAAGTGAAGCAGACGAGGAACGGACCGTCCTCAGCACGACGCCGACGGACGCCGCATACAGACGAGGTGTGTTTATTCAAATGTGTTTAAAAAGGAATCACGCCGACTCGAAAAAGATGAAATTCAGTCTCCAGTCATCTCAGTCGGCCTTCTTCTTGATGCTGAGCAGCTGAGAGACGCTCTGCAGAGCCCAGAACAGCAGAGAGAGGGAGACAAAGGCCTGGACAACACACACACACAGACACAGACGAGAGGGCGTTAGAGTCAGAGAGGCCTCCAAAGTGACGACTTGGACACCATGTAGACACTCAGAACGTATCCTGATTCAGCCGAGGTGACGAAATAATGTGTCATAAAGCTCGACAGCTTGAGTTTGCATCAGATAAATGTGTTTAAGAAGGACATTTTTAATGAATTTAAGACATCTGCCTGCAGCTAAAGAGCGTTTTCACAATGGATCAAAGTGTTTAAATTCGGTTTATAAAATATCAGGAAAAAAGTATGAAATATATTTATTTATTTGACATATTTAAATTGCTTATTTTGTCCCCAAAACTCTAAATAAATTCAGTTTATGATGAAAGGAAGCTGAAAAACAGCAAACATTCAGATCCGAGAGGTCAGATTTTAACATTTGCATGAGAAAATTATAATTATTGATAATGGAAATAGCGTCTTATTACAGCTGCAGAACAGTAGCCTTTGAAACTTTTTCCCCCCTCACATATTTTTTAATCATTTAGTCATTAATTCTGCCGTGTAATTATAGTATACGCTTCCATTTAATGAGGCTAACCTTGTCTTCCCGAGCTGCTAACGTTAAAACAGATCCAAAGTTTTAATGTCGGTTCCCTGTCGAGTCTGCACTTATTCTCACTTCCTCTGGAAGTTGGCTGCAAACTGTTACGCTGATTAGAAGCGAGCTGGATTATCATAACATAAAAAGAAAGAAAAAAAGACGCCGGGTATCTATTTACGAGCAGCGAACAGAAAGACAAACACTGAGAGTGAATTCCTAATTGAAAGAAAACAGCGAGGATGAAGCAGAAGGCGAGCTCGGGAGGTTAAGGAGCAGGTCTTCTCCCCTGATGCTCTCACCACGGGGTCAGAGGGGCCGCCGTCATGGGCGCCCTCGCTATTCAGAGAGAGAGAGAAGGGAGCGACGAAGGGGGGGGCTCTGCCAGAAACAGCCCTCGCCTCCACCCCTCGCTGCGTTCTGGCCCATAAACTGCATCCTACATCGCAACCCAAGCCAAAACCAGACCGCTGTCCATCACAGGCGAAACAGCCTGATGGGAAAAAAAGCAACGTTTCCTCGTGGACACGGCAGCTGTTTTCCTCTGAGAGACAGAGAGAGAATATAACACAGAGCTCTCTCTGCGTTTCTACCTCCGTCTACCTGACGACTGCCTCCCCGCTGAGAGACGACAAAAGCTTCACCACGGACCAAACAAAGGAAACCAACCGACTCATCGAGGACGTAAAGACATCGGCCTCCGTTTATTTCCTGTCCGCCGTCCAAACATCATTCAAATATCTGAAGTTTAAAGACACGAATCAGGCCGTACTGCATTTTATGTACTTGTACTGCTACTTTATACTTGAATAAAAATAAATATTGAGAGCGTTAAACATTTTACTACTGTCAGATATTTTTCAGATTAAGGTCACACAAAAAAATGTGTTTATAAAATATGAAGCATTTTAACATATTAAACTACTCAACAGTGCTTAAAACACATTAAAGCATCGGTAATAATAGTAAAGTATAAAACTTTACTTCTTCTTTAACAGTGATGAAAACTATATGTAATATTTCTTTTAAAAATGCACAGCCTCACACCTGAATGTGTCGCAGTCCACGACAGGCCAGCAGAAAGTCACACTGACGCTGATAAATCAAAGTAAAAAAACACCTCGAGGTACATTTACTGCAGAGTATTTCTACTGTACTGCAGTATCTCTGTTCCATGATCGTACACCACGACATTTACTAAATGAAAACTACATAAAATTAAGATTTTACACATGAAACACGATGAGCTGATGAAATGATGATTATAAAAATAGAGATTTTTTCTGTGCATACTTCAATACTTTGAGTACATTTTGCAAGTAATAAGTAACAGGATTTTTTTAATGCAGTATTTTTACAGAGTGAATACTTCCTCCACTCGGATGGCTGTAGATAATTAGGATAATTAAGTTTCTTAAACCAAATTACACTGGCAGAAGATGTGAAAGACACAAAAGAACATTTTACAACTTCATCTGCTGACTTTTTCTTTTGTTTGCACTCAAACGCCACATCAAATAAACAAAGCAGCAGAAAATGAAGTGATATTTTTTTATGTTTCTATGGTAACGCTGATCTGTCCCACAGCTTTTTACTAGAGGTTAGGGTTAGGGTCAGGAAGTGAAAATCACATTGACCTTTGACCGCCGCTGGATAAAGTCGTTTCACAGCCTGATAAATGCGATTAAAACAGTTTGAACGTGACGGCTAACAGTCGAAGCTCCTCGAAGGAAAAGCAGACGGAAGATTTAAACTTCACAAATACACGAAGTTGCATCGCGTCCGTCTCGGAGACGGATTGGGATCGAGAGGCTTGGCAGATCCTCGCAAATCACATTTCACTCAAACAGACCGAAACATGACAGACGTTTCTATCAAAGCCGCATGTCGAGGCAGAGAGAGGAAGGGCACCGGTTTTCTCTGTTCCAATCTCTCCCCGCTCGCCCCACCAGGCTACATTTTAATGGACTGTAGGAAATCCATGTGGGACAGATTACATAGTGGAAGGAAGCGGGTTTGATCGTCTACAAATAAGCACTACAGCCAGACAGCAGCGGCTCCCAAAGTAGAGATCTCAGCAGATCGACTCACACTCACTTTGTTTTGGGCAGAAGGTACTTTGTTAAGAGCAGTAATCCCAAAAAGCCGCAGACATGTGGTTCCTGTACGGTGTCTGAGCTTCATCTGCTGAGGGGAGACGACTCTCTCTCTGTAACAATCTGTCCGACACCTCATCCAATCAAACTTTAACTTAATTAATATAAAAGGATTTATGATGAACACTGGCGGTTCTGCAGAAGCAGAATGAGCAAAGCTCTCGCTTTCTACACACGGCTTGTAAAAGTAAAAGATGTTTAGTTAGAGTTAATGTCAGGTGACTGAAACACTCGGGCAGTGATTACAATTACGGGTAATGAGAAGGCAAACGCTGCCCTCAGACATGTTACACACACACCTCCGCTTTCTGTGTCTGCACGGACGCATGTGGAGGTGATGCTGGACTAAACACTGACGCCACACTGACAGATCTACGTAAGGCTGCAGAGAAAGATCTTGGCTCGCTGGATATAAATCATTCTCACGATGTACGGGCGGGGCGGAGCCTCGACCCCACTAAGTTGGTAAATGATCAATAACAAGGCTGTCCTGCATGTTTCCACAGAGCACATCGGCCGGATTATTAATCCTCCAAACTATCTATCCAACATAAACAATGTAACAAAACAGATGTTCATTGGTCGGTAAGGTTCTAAATGTGGCGACGAGATGTCGTCTGGGTGGCTCGTTAATCTAACTAATCACAGACTTAAAAAAACTGACGTTAGAAGATGAATCCGTGTGCAGACACTCACTCTGTTCACACAGTAACTATATGAGATAACACGCGTTTAAACGGGGAGTGCAGGATTTTATCTGTTTTGCAGAGAAAGACCAAAAGTTTGATTCAATCTCTCTTCAGCCTTTTAACAACAGCGCTGTAACATGCAAACACACATACTTGTTTAAATATGTAAATAGCATCTTTAAAAAAAAGGCCTCGATCTGTTTTCATGTGGTTTTAGTGTGATGTCAACGCTGTTCAACACTACTCTTAATCGGCCTGATGAGAAGCATGAAAATAGGAAATAACATCTGCAGCTCTGGCACAGAAACATCTGTATCGGCCTTCAGAGCCACGCTGGTCAGCTCTACGTTGAGTCACTCCGCGGTGCTGTTGATGGACATAAAGCATCGGGCTGACACCACCCACCCCCGGTGGTGCGCTGCGGTGCCCCTGGCGACCGTCCTCCAGCCTTCAGCGAGTTAACATGGCAGAGCCTCGCTGTTCTTCCAACGCAGCTGCACTCGTGATTGAAATGAAAACAAGGCAGAATGGCTGCTGTCAGACATGTGATATATGACCTGTAATGGGATGTTTCCAGAGCTCTCCCTCTCTCTCTCTCTCTCTCTCCATATGGCTGCCTACAGTCCACCAGACCTGGACTGAACTGTATCGGAAAATGTTTTTTGTTTTAACCTGGCTGGCTGCAGAGCGGAGCTGGAGTGGGTGGAGATCGCTGCATCAGGACATTGGCTAAATTGGTGAAAATAAACTGTAGAAAATGTCTCTTAATACGGTTTCATCCCTCAACGTCTTATTCAGACTTTGTCTTCATGTTTTCAGCTCGCAGAGACGCTTACTAGGCCGTTTTTAAATAAAGTTTAAAGGCCAGGTTAAAGGACGCAAGGACGCCGCATAACGTGTCCACGTGTGCGTGTACAAATGCATACAAAGAGGACTTCCTGTCTGTTCATTATGTGCAGATATACGGTCTCTGTGTTCGGGTTGTTTGAGCAGACTCAGGAAGGATACGCCGAGCAGGTTAATGTCCCACCAGAGAATCTGTTGTAGTGCCTGCTCTGCAGCACAGCCATGAGAAATATCACCGTCACACTCCCCCACACACACACAGACACACACACACATTGCAGCCAGACACACACGTGAAACTTCAACGCACGGCAAGTGTAGCAAAAACACGAAGGCGGTGTGATGATACGCCAATTTAGGATGATATAGCTGTTTAGATGTTTTCCATTTCACATCTGCTGTTTGCTCTCATTTACCGAGGTCACAGCGACTCGTCCAGACCTCGTTATTCCTCGTTGGTAACGTGAGACAAATCCCTGAGAGTAATCCTTCTCATATCTGTTTAATTCACTTCAGACCGCAAGCAGCTTGGCACCGCTTCAGCCTCTGCACGAGAAGTCTTCACCTCATCATTAACTACAGTTCCCTGGGTGGCCAACTCGCAGGACTCGCTGATGAAGAGCGCAGTAGTTGGCAAAAAGTTTCGGTCCGGGAAGTGGGCATGAAAGACAAACAGGAGGACGCGTTTGCTTGTGTGAAAATCAAGCCCCGTACGTGGAGGACAAGTGCAGATGAATGAGTCGCCAACGGCCTCCAGGAGGTGTATCTTTACCTGGACTCCATCCATCCATCCATCCATCCATCCATCCATCCATCCATCCATCCAACCAACCATCCATCCATCCATCCAACCAACCACTGTTTTATAAAATTCATAGCAGCCTCCATTTTACAAACCTACTGTAGCGTTCAGAGCCAACTGTTCTTGAAACCATTCGGTGTTCCTGCCACATGGATAGGAAAGTCCAAAGAGGCGGTAATCAACATTGCCAATTAGTAATGCAACACAAGTGGTACGCCAGTAATCAGCTCAACAAGGAGGAAAAATGTCCCATCTTTGCCAGCTTGGTCCAAGGTGTTAACACAGCAATAAACACTCCAAATGAAGATCTACTGCCCAATTAAAGTTCATTTTACTAAGACAATCAAACGCAGAATCTGAAATGGGATCAGACAAACTAATTAAAAGCACAAAAAAATCAAGGCCAAAGACAATAATTCAGCCCACAAGGCTGAGAAAGCAGACGAAGCAGCCGTGAAGGCAGCAAAGGGAGGCTGTGTTTGAAGAAACTGAGCTGCTGCTGCAGGAAGAGGAAGAACGTCTGCACCGAGAGGCAGGTCAGGACCTCTGAGAGGGAGACGGCAAGGTTCACGGGATATGACCAACAGGAGACCAACAAGCAGAGAGGACCTAAGGCAGCATGAGGATGTTACCTTATTGCTTCATAAAGGCCCAGAGCAGTTGAAGGCCTTTGTCATATATAAGAGAGGATCCTACGACAGATGCTTGTGCACCACGGAGAACCAGACGTCAAGGTAGACGCCAGGTAGGACTCATACGCCGCCTCCTCTGTCGCTGTGTGGATCCTCTCAGACATTTGGGTGGGAGCTGTGGACGAATGCATGTCGCAGGAACATGGTACCATTTAAAAAAAAAAGACAACACCACCACCCTAACTACTGGATTTCACCAAGCTGTGACGCCGTGGCCACAATGCTGTTTTGAGTCCGTTCATCAAGCGGATTCAGATCCCAGCAGGAAGCGCTTTCAGAGGCGATGCGTTATGCCCACCAGGCTTCGCTGATGTTCTCAGATTTGGCAAGTTTTCCTTGGATTGTGTGCGTCTACCATGAGAAAGTTGGCTATGTAGTTAAATAGTTTCCCTTCTGGTTGTCTTTACGATCAGGAGTCTGCACAAGGTGTTTTATTTTGAAAATTGACCAGGTCAATGCCGTCTGTGTGTCTTTAAAAGTGATACCAATGGATGAATCCATGCCATACCTGTGCTCAACCTCACCACCACAGATATACAGCTGCCAGATACTTTAAAGGGCGTGTACTCCGTATCCAGCTCTATCCTCTGCTGTGCGGCATGTGTGTTGCCTCCTGTTTCTTCTCGTCTTTAAAAATATGTTTCCTATCTGATTGCTTGTGTATTTTGGTAAGCGAGGAGGAACAGGAAGTGATTTGGTCAGAAGGAGGTGGGGGCGGGCACAGATCAACAAGGCAATCATCAGTGTGGCTGTGGGCCGACAAGTTTTAAACGCTGAGCCAACAAGAATTACGTAATTGTAGGGTTTTTTTTTTTGTTTCTTTGCGGGCCCTTGCAAAAGTTTGCAGAGTCCGTCGTGAGAACCGTTCAGTGGGCCTTAAAATGTGGTTTGAGGACGTGTTTTAAAAGGCAGAGATGGCCAAACAAAAGTCTACGGAAGCTCCAAAAACAAAAGAATTTTTTGTGCACCGAAGAAGAAAAAGAGGGAAAACACTGATCGATACACTGGATCACTGCAGATATTAAGTGTTGGGTGACGTGACTGATCCAAATGTTATGTTTTGGTTACTGTAGCAAAAAAAAAAAAAAATCATAAAATCTGCTGTTAAATGGTTTCCAGGCTCGAGGCTCGGACGCTTATCGGCCAGTAGCCTGAGATTAGATCATGAATCAGGAGATGCATCCCAAGAAATATGCGACCTTGAACCTTCTTAACTGATCCTTTGTCAGTGTAGGAAATATGCATGAAGCATGTTTTACCTGTGCAGCATGGAATAAGCTTGCTGTGAGTCAGTTTCTGTGTGACAGTGGCCATTTCCAATTTTGCAATCTTAGATCTGACGTCCGTCCAAACTTGTAACCCCCCCAAACGCCTCCCAGATTCTGGCAGCCAGAGACATTTTCCAGCTCGCTTCAGGCAAGATGCTGAGGCTTGAACTATTCTGAAAAAGGAACCATGAAGAATTTTATTTTACTACAATATCAGACGTGTGATTGTTAGCCAGTAAGCCAATGAGCGTGGCGCAGAGAGAGATTAATAAACCGAGAGGAGAGTGATGAAAGCTTCCACTGCAGTAAAGATTACTAAATGAATACGCTAAGCCTTCGTTCGGAGACGCTGCGATTGATCTTACAGTGCAAATCTTTGACTTATTTATATTTGAACTTTATGAAAGTCTTTTATCGTTTGTTATGTTTTGAATTTTTCGAGCCGACGTCTTTGGAAATTGGCGTTACGCTTCTATGAAATCAGCTTTATGTGCATTTTGGAGGAGGGGAGGAATAATACAGTGAGAAAAAACAAAAAACAGAGCAGCTATCGTCAGGTTCAATCAGGTTCACGTGTTGGCTCTGAAGCTGCATCATAAACTGGATGACTGTTGTGTTTCACCCATGAATTAAAGCACAAATAGGAAGACAAATTCAAAAGAAAGTCAACGTTGGCCACAGAAACTCAAACGCCAAACTAAACACAGCTCGAGAACCCCCAAAGGGCCAATTGCTGTTAGATTTCCATAGCTTTACCTGGCAAGTGGTTTGACAACATAAACCAAGCGGTTACTCTTTGACGGGCACGATCCCCTGCACATTGAGTGATAATATTTCACACTGTGTACGGTCGACCACCCCGCTGTTTACTCCAACGGAACAGTCCTACCCAGCGTTTCTCTTTCAAATCCCTCCATTTTCTCCCTGGGAGGAGATTTCCTTTCCTTTCCATTCCTGCGAGCTCTCAGATGATGTCATGCTCACCGAGTTTCCACTGCTCCAAACAATCCTGTTAACCTCAGCGCTGCTTCTTGCTACCACACATTCCTGCTTTAGAAAAAAAAGAAAAGAAAAGAAAAGAAAAGAAAAGAAAAGGCGGCTGACCTCTCGCACCTGAGATCTGCCGGATGGAAACGACGCTCTTAGATAACGCCGACCTCTCACCGCCGGCGCTCTTATCTGCCCGGCGACAGCGGGAAAGAGGGGGTGTGATTTTTTTTATTTTTTTGCAGACGAATCAGGTGATACGTTGAAGATAAAACACACTTTGTGCCAGAGCTGGGCCTTTTGTGTTTGACATGAACTTCATAATATTGTTCTGACCTCTTCTTTTTGGTCATGGAGCATTTATCTTTCCCTCGCAAGTTTGACTAAATCAAAAAAATAAGTAAAAGCTTTTTTTTTTTGATTGGAAAACACACTATCAGCAGCGAGATGGAAAGATGGAAACTTCAGTGAGGTGTGAAAACAGCTTAGATGTTTTCTTTTATATATTTTGGATCGGACCGGATTACGTAAATTCAGATTTGCTTCTGAAGCATCAAACTCGCATGAGCTAATGTATCAACTTCTTGAACTGAATTTATTACAAGGACACATCTAAGTCAAACTGTAAAATAAAAAAGCTTTTTATGATCCTATTTGGGTGATTTTATTTTGCCTTATTACAATAAAAAAAACAAAAGGACGGCAAGTTTTTGCCGCTTTCTGCTGGATTCGAACCCAGAAATCTGTAAACTGGGTTTCAATCCAGGCAAACAGGAAGCTCAAAGACGCTCGCACTCCCTCTCGACTGAAGACAGGTGTATTTTTATGAGCTCTGCTCTTAAATTACTGTGACTTCACCAGCACTTTGTGGCCGCTTCGAGAGAGAAGAGCCGCTTAATTACTCAGCGTCTGCGCAGCGTGTCTGCCTGCCTTCGGGCAAACTGGGGGCCCGCACAATAACACAACTATGTGTTACATCATGTGTGTGTGTGTGTGTGTGTGTGTGGACACGCAGGGAGACAGAGGGTGGATGAAATAACAGCAGATGTTCTGATGCAGCCTTGCAATAAAAACTCTGTTCCTGAAGTTAAATTGTTGACACATTAAGTGAGTGAGTTAACTGCACATGCACAGAGGTTCAAATCTAGGTGGGCTTTTGAGGTGACACGTCCTCTGGCAGCCGTGCTGAAGATCCTCATTCACTGACATTTGGTCCAGAGCTGCCAGCGGTGAGAAGCAGAGCGGCGTAAGCGACATCTGACAAACTTTGCAGGAGAGAGCCAAAACAAAGAAATGACCACATCTCGTCGTGACGTTTCCCTAAATTCAATCTGTAATATTAACACTTCATAAACGTGCATGACGATATATTTTATGAACGATATTTTCACGTCTTCTCACAAGCCTAAATAATTCAGTCTGTTCGGTGTTTGAATAACTCTGGGTTAGTTTAGGGAGCACAAAGAGCCCAGAGACCTTTTACTTAATATAAATCTCTCTATTTCATCCAATTTACACCATTGATGAAATAAAATCAACAATTTTAATAATCGATGTATCAGTTATTAAGAGGATTGAAGTATTTGCAGATCCCAGCTTCTCAAACATAACGTCCTGCTGCCTTTCTCTGAATATCTGGAATTTGTTGACATCCAGCAAACTTAAGAAGACGAAACTGAGAAAAATGCTGCTAGAATAACCAACAAATAATCATGAGGAGGAGCCCTGATACTGGAGAAGAAGCTTAGTCTGGCGAACAGGGGCACATCAACACAGTCTGCAGCCTTCTGATTGAATGAGATGACTCATCGGGTTGGTGCACACAGGTCGGCCAACAGCGCGAGACGCTTCCAAAGGACGTCGTGTCAGTTGGCATAATACACTCGCTGCAGTCTCTCAGAGGACAGAGGCAGCGGGGAATGTCTGAAAAATGAGTAAACATCGATGTCGCACCGCGAACATCTGCAGGGACGGCAGCAGCTCAACGTAAAATAATAAGAGATCAGCATAAAGGAAATATGTAACTATTGTTGTTGTCTTTATGTTTATGTTATCCTGGATCTGCAGGAAGAGCAGCAGCTCAGGAAATTCAAACATGTCTTAATTTAATATAGAAACTGTCCCCAGTGTTTAGTTTATGCACTGCAGTTTATTTATGATCTGTAAAATATCAAATCTTGGTCATATTGAAGTCGTCCTTTGATTTTAAAAGTTTGTTTTTATGTGTTTATGATGAAAAAAACCGTCTGATGATCACAAACTCAAATATGATTCTTAGCATCTGCATCAAAAACTCTCAATAACTTCCAGTCGTCCACACACACACACACACACACACACACACACACACACACACACACACACACACACACACACACACACACACACACACACACACACACACACAGATGTTCATATTGTGTGAAACCCCACAAACACACACTCATGCACAGACAGCTATAACCTCACACAACCCTCCCCTCCCCTCTGCCAGCCCAGCTCAGTCACACACACACACACACACACACACGGTTACCAGCCTCGTCTTCATGTGAGCTGCACAGACGTGGAGTTTTTTTTTTTTTGGGCGGGTGAATTTGGGCGGCTGGGAGCGAGAGGCAGCCCTGGTTTACAGGTCAAGCCTGCAGCTTTACAAGGGAAATCTCCAGAGCCACTATAAATACCACTGTGAGCTTTAAGGGTGCAGTATATCACACCACTGGGTTTGAAGGACCACAAACCGACCTAGTTTTTGTAGTTTTTTTTGCAGTCTCTCCCCCTTTACTTTCCCCCCAACTGTACAGTCGCATGAGCCTGAATACAATTAAATGTGAATTTCCCCCCTCCTCCATTTCGAGTGACTGTTAATTGATTGGCCCGACTTCAAAACACGCCCCGCTCCGCAACAAAGAGCTGGCCGTTCACCTCACGCGTCAGACCCATATATCATTAAAGTACCTTCAAGTTTGAGGGTGGTTTCATGTGTGTTTTTTTTCTTCCTTCTCCTTCGCTGTAGTTCTGAGCAAAGGGTACAAATATGTCAGGAACCAATTCAAGTAAATTGTGAGGTTTTTCAATGAGCCCCACCTGCGTGTGCGACATTTACTCAGCCCGAGCTGATCTACTGCGACTCGAAATGAGGCCTAATGACTCGTTTAAGGAAAAGGCTGCATAAAACTTGCGGCGCTGTCAAAGTGACACAGCCGTGCAGCATGTGCAGCGTAAATCAAGACCTTGGCTTTTTTCCCCATAAAGCTCTCAAGCTAATTGGATATGCACTTCATTTTAGACATGGTTTAAAAAAATATATATATATCATGTGATCCATTTTTTCTTTTTAAACGGTGAGAAAAAGGTGGGAAATCCTCGAGTTGTCTTTTGAACACCTGAGCGCAGCAGATGTGGAAGTCGGAGGACAATAAAATTTCGGCGATTTGGCGCTCACGTGCAAATCTCATCAAGCCAGCTCTAGTTAGCGGCAGACGGCGCTAATTGGTTCCAGAAGCGTTGCTCTCGTCGTTCACACACTGGGCTGGGGATGGCAAAGCGGTGAGGGGGCGGGCAGAAAGGAGGGAGGGAAGGAGGGGAGAAAAAAGGAGGCAGTCGTAGGGAAGGAGGGCAAGTAATGAGAGGTCAGCCGCCATCTACAGTCGGGCCTGCCAGAGCCAGAAAGGCACGCCAATTTTATGGTCAATTGGGCGACGCATCTGGACTCGTAGATCACAGAGCCGCGAGAGCTGGACTTAGCACCCAGCTCACACACACAAAGCAGACCACACAACACACACGATCACAGCCAAACAGGCTACACACACACACACACACAGGGAAACACGATCAGTCAGGGAGTCTTATGAAGATTTTCACACACGCGTTTCCCAGACAGTGATTCTTTAATATACAGATTACTGTATGTTATTATGACATATCAACACATACATGAAAACGATCCTTCTGTCTCGTTAACGTTCCACCGTTACCGAGACCTGGAAAGTTCACTACAGTACATTTAGTAATTGGCCCGCCGTGCCGTACATGTGTTCTCCACTCATGAGCTACCAGCGGGCTAATTAGGCCTTGTTGTGTTTGGGCTGTTTGAAATATGAAGACAGTTTTCAATGTTGCACATAGTTTGGACGCAAACTGCTTCTCGGGTTCACGCTCAAAAACATTTTAATGGAGGGCGGCAGAGAGGAGGCCAAAACGCAGCGTTTCCACCGCACGTCATGACGAGACGAGACAAATAGTTTTGGAGAAATGTTTTTTATAGATATAGTACATGCGATATGATCGAAAGCTCCAGAAGTTACTCAATGTACCCCGAAGTGAGGCCGTTAAAGTCTTAGATTTGATTTATTAGTATTTTATTTTTATTCATTTGTATTTTTCTAATCGATTTTGTCTATAGTGAGCTGCTGCAGCACATCTTAATCTTACCTTATCAGCATGTCAGGTCACATGGAGTTCCCCGTTCACACTTTATTTCCACTTATCAATAAACATAACGCCCTTCCTGCGTCGCTACATGTGAGCTCTGTTGGTCTATTTGTCAGTGCTTTCATTTTAATTTCCTTTAATTGCATTCAAACGGACAACAGGTCGTCTCACCTCGGTTGGCACGGCGAGCGAGGGCAGCGGGGGCTTCGCGCAGCCGTACCTCTGCATCGTCACCATGACGACGCAGCGTAGCATCTCCAGGACTGCCGCCGTTGGCCTGAACAAGAGGACAGGAGGACACGACACAACACCTCAGTGACATTTCAGCTCGATGCCTTCACCTCTGCTGCTGTGACGATGTGACAGGAATCATTTTACAGGTTTTTAACGGGAGGAGAGCTGACGGAGTTCAAACTGATTGACGTCGACGAGCAGAGTCGAGGTCTAATAGGAGGACAGGTCATGTGATTCACAGTAGATGACAACAGCAGAAGACCTGTTCAGACTGCAGAATATAATTTAATTTAATGTTAGAGGCCTCTGTTTTTAAAATTTCTTAATTATGTGTTTACTTTTAATATATTTTAAAATCAACTCATCCAGTCACATGTGGAACATAAACGATGAAGGAAAACAAAGAAAATCCATTTTAATCTTCACATTAAAGAAGCATTAAAGCCTAAACGGTTCATGTGTTGTCTTTTCTTAACTGTCTAATCATTTCAGCACTTGTAGCAGAAGGTTATTTTTCTTCTTTCCTTCCTTGTTAACTATCCTGTGACCCCTCAGACTCATCTCGCGATCCCCTGGAAGGGTTCCAACCCGCAGCTTGGGAACCGCTGCCGTAAATAACCAGAGCGCTCTCTCATGCTTCTGAGCAAACTCTGCCCACCTCCACATTTTTTCCACCGGCTAATTCAATATCGAAGCGCTTCCACAGAAATCAATACGTGGACGTCTTGTAAGCGCGCCATACCTCTGATCCATGATGTAGCCCAGGGCGGTGAGAGTGAGCAGAACGTAGCCGGTCATCCCCAGAACGGTTAACTGGGACAGCATCTAGGATCAACACACGATGGCATGCCATGAGAAATGCGGTCGGGAAAAAATACATTAGAATCTAAACCTTAAATTAATATCATGGCTGGTTAAGTTACGATCACAGGAGACTTCACTGGGAGAGCAGTCATAAACCGCACGGCTGTTTCGACTGTTTACTTGGCAGTGCCAACCAAAACATGTCTGACCTTCAGAATAAGTGTACTGGCACATACAGTATCCTGCAGCAAATGCAATCTCCCTCTTACTTTACACTGACATGCCTAGTTTACATAGACGCTCTAATCATCCCAGATGGGTCTTGACAGGGGACTTGACCACAGTGGAAGAGCCTGCAGTTTGAATCCCGATAGCCCCGAAACGGAGCCAAAACAACCAACATCGGAGCAAGAAATCCCATGCAGATTCTCCCTGACCTTTTTTTCTGAAGCGATCTGGGACGCGCGCACACAAAACAGCACAGAGTACAGAACGTGATGTACGGCCTCATTCGAGTTCTCTAACCTACGGCCTTGGCTGAGGGCAGCAGCTGGAAGCCCGGTGTCTCCCGAGGATGCAGCGGGCTGTCAGCTTAGGTTTATATTTCTCCGACACTCAATCCGGAGCCTAACAGCCAAATCTCACTGACTGCTCCCATACTGTACGGACCCAAAAGGCCATATATAGTAAACATAAAATCAACCCATCAACAGGATGCAATAAAACCGTATGTCTTTGTGTTTATCCAATAGTCGTAATCTATAACCCCCCCCCCAGGAACTATATTATCTGAGCCGTCACATGGGAACGCAGAGGGATGATATGATTATGATTTCAAACTGGGGGAATTCTGGCATGGATCCATCCATCGGAGAGCAGGAAGCGTCATCCCCGGACTGTCAGAGTTTATTAAAGCTGAGCGATCATTGCGTCACAGTTCAAAGGCTACGGATACAGTTATTTTTAGTGAGGCGGCGTAATGAGCGGAGAATTATGTCGGTACGCGGAGGTTACGCGAACTTACCCGAGAAAAGTCACATTCACGGAATTTATTTTAGTCCTCGCTTCATTCATCGCGATCATTTCTTAAACTTTTCTTTGCTAACGTGACGGAGCGTCAGAACCGCAGCCGAGGACAGAAACGAAAGCTAACATCTGGTGGCGGCGGGCTGATTGTGTTATTCTGTCGTCCCCGGAGACGCGGCAGATTAACTCATTATTCGGCCCATTATTGCAGCTGTTATGATGATGAAGTTCATGAAAGCTCGCTGGACGGGCGCACCGCTACGAAAACACCAGCACAGTAGAGGAGTTGTGAAATGTTACCACACGGAGTCGCAAAGATAACACACACACACACACACACACACACACACACACACACACACACACACACACACACACACACACACACACCCTGCACTATTGATA
Organism: Nibea albiflora; assembly: GCA_014281875.1. Taxonomy (NCBI): domain Eukaryota; kingdom Metazoa; phylum Chordata; class Actinopteri; family Sciaenidae; genus Nibea; species Nibea albiflora. Next base: position 23,240,075 of record CM024804.1, on the reverse strand, counting down.
AACATGAGGATTGATTTGCAGCCACATATTTGCGCCGTGTTTTCTTGCCTCTCAACCCTCCCCTCCCCCCCCGGGGGGGGGGGGAGCAAATGCTGACTCACTGCTGTTCAATAAATAAGTACAAACAAGCTGCCATTTTGTTCCAGTGAAGTCCAATTTTAGCCCCCAGAAATCGCAGCTTGCCTCACGGGGCTTCACAATCCGTGCAAAGCGAGCACCACCCTCTGTCCTTAGACCCTCTGCTTTGTGCGTGCCACGATTAAAAACAATAAATTCTTCCTCATGCATCCCGAAGTGACACTGCACGTTATTAAGTTCATTCCGGTTCCTATATTTGGACAGATATTTTGTGTTGCTGAGTTCTGCTTCACATTAGAACTTTAAACCAGAGCAGATACCGAGCTCCAAACTCTCAGAGATGTTCGGAGATGAGATTTCATGACTCGGTCAAAATCCCCTCTCTGCCTCTAATAGTAACTGTTTAGCAAACCTATAATAAAAAACGTACACGCTGGCCTGCTGGTGATGTAATTGAAGAGTAGCTTCACTTGTTTGAAATAACCATGTTTTCGTGGCTTCGAATTAACGCAAAGCCCATAAATTGTCCGGCAGTGTATCATCAATTGTCAGGCTAAATAAGCGCCTAGCGAACAGAACAGTGACATGATTTATTGTTGGGCCAGAGCTCTCACTTTGTTATTTTCCCTCCAAGTCCTGATTGCTGCATCCTGAAGGCTATTTGGGTTGGGAAATGGTTGACTCGACAATTAAGGCGTTTGTGTTCACTGCTGGACCACCAGCTGGTGTTTCATTCGCCGAGAGGGAGGGGAACCCTCGACCCTGGAGGAGAGGGGAGGGAGGGGTGGGTGGATGTGTGTGTGTGTGTGTGTGTGTGCATGTGAGAGAAGGAGGAGGTGGTGGGGAAGGGAGGGGGACCACAACTGAAGGAGCACCACGGAGGTAGCGATCACAAAAAGACAGGAGGTTTTATTTGGGAGTTTGAAGGGGCTGGGCGTGACAGCACTTTTTGGCTAACCAAAACTATGCCTGGGGAAAAAAGGCTTCCAAAGATAACTGCTGAGGAGACCTGTTTCTTTTTTTTTTTTCTGAAGGCGGAGGAAGGGGGTCTCTTGGCCTGTCGAGTGGAAAATAATAGACAAAGGTTGTTCTTAAGGGGAATGCCGATCAGTCATCCTGTCATGATGTTAGACCGAGCTAGTCTTTTCCTGCTGGCTAAGTAGAGGACTCTGCTCGACCGTGGACCAGCCACAACAAACTGTATAATTGGGTGAAATAATGTTGGCAAACAAACACGCAGCCCTCGGTCTTAAATTAAGAGCCCCCGGACCACCTTGTCATACTTTATATGAGGGATTACAGTAGCCTAAACATAACAGTAGCCAGCGTGTGACCAGGAGGTCACCAGCTTCAAAAGTCTCAGACTAAACTTCTTCAAATCCTACATCACATACGTACCATCTTGTTTTCAAACAGGTCGTGGTAAGCCAGCAGCACCAACAGGAAATGGATGACCACATACACCTTTAAAGGCAACGACCAGCTGGGATCGTGAGGCACTTCCTGTCCGGTAACCTGCACGTGGAAAATAAAACACGCTTAATTAATGAGTCTCACACGCAACGACGATTCATCCAACTTCAGTGTGACCACTGGAGCTGATGACCTGTTCAATCATATAAAAGTGGAAGTTAACTATTAAATCATACGTAGACATATTGATTCTGTATTATTACTTCAGCTTTGTCTGTTGTTTCCCAGATGTTTGGTCTCTGCCCACCTGTGGCGCTCCTACACGGCCGATATCGATGGATCTTTTTCCTAGAACTTCATAACCGTTTATTTGTGACTTCACTCGTAGCACGCCGGCCCTTTAAGTTACAATCCTTCAGATTTCGCCTCGGGTTGATTTGGCGACACCTGATGGCTGCTGATGGGAATGCACATTTTAATAAGCGAACACGCCTCAGGCGGCTTCAGTCGAGCAGACTGTGAGCTGAGATGATTAATCACGTCACGTTTAATAAAGAGGACGACAAAAAAAACAACAGCGCTGATCACTGGCTGTCCAATGCCGCGCGCCGTCCTGTGTAATCCTGCCAACAGCAATAAAAACTTCTATACAGAGAGGCGGTCGCAGAATGTAAATACAGCGAACAGAGAAAGAGCCATAAAACAGGATTAAAAATGAGTTCTGACATGATGAAAATAGGACGGATTCAAACTTTAAGTGACACTGAAAGGACGATAAAAACAGAATCAGGGCGGGAATGTGAAAATAAAAAAAGAGGAAATAAGGGAGATGACAAATACAACAGGAATCAGAAGTGAGTCAGTGTGAATGTTTGAAAAGAAATGCAATAATGTCACTCGTAAAAGTCTGAACCTCCCTGATGACCCTTCTCTACCTCCTACGTGTTTATTTTCTCCATAACACACAAAAAAAAGAAAAAAAGTCTTTCTTGTTTTTTCAGGCTGAATTTCAGAAGAAGAAAAAAAAAACTGTTGAAAATTAGTTTGTTGCGTTCCATCCACAAAGTCATCCAGGATTTATTGGGCGTAGCGGTTTCCCCCAAACACGGAGGAATATGTGAGTCCTTCTGTAAGAATTCCCTGAGTCACTTGACCTGTTTTTGTCTCAATGTGCTTCTTAACTAAAAGTAATTAGGCCTGCGGGCTTTATGTTGAAACAGCATCGTTTTCCTCTCATTCAGGGGGTTTCCCAAGATCCTGAAGAACCAAACCACCACATGTGGGTTCCCCCCCGCATCCCCATCCCCAGCCCTGTAGGTATTCCAGCACGCTGGCTCTGCTTATTGTCAAAGAGCTGAAACACGTTCGCCCCCCTCTCCTCCTCCTTCACCCTTTCCCTTCACAGATATCAATGAGCTGCCGCCGCCGCCGAACACGCAGCCTTTCAAGAGATTTCGGTTAAACTCCGGCTCTGTCCCGACCCTGCTGGGTTTAAGGGGCCGATTTAATTGTGAAGGCAAAGAGGAGTGTGAAGCATGAGGGAACTAAATACGTGACACCATCAGCGTTATTTCAAAGCTAACCGCCGGGGCATCCAACTGGAGCCTGTATTTCTTTCTACACACACACACACACACACACACACACACGTGCACGTTTACACTCGCCTGCATGCGGTTTTAATCCCGCAGACTTCGTTTAAAGACGGTGAAAATGAACTTATTGTGTTCCCTCTACAAAGGCTTTGCAGCTTTTATTTGATGTGGCAGTTCCTTGTAAAACTTTGGAGAATATGTGAATCCTTCAATAAGGAGGAATGCTCTGAGTCATCTTGGCCCTTTTTTGTTTTGCCTTTGTCAAAAAGAAGAGGACGTGTAATGAACCCCGAGGCTTTTATTGTGAAAGTATGCCTCCTGCAGGGTTGATGAAATCCACCAACCTTTGGATTGTTGGCGTGGTCGCCTAGCCGAGCTTTACCAGGTTTCCAGCTCGGACCGTTCATGAACGTTGACAGCTTATTGACGATTTTCTTGTAGGCGTTGGACTTTCTCCACAAATATGAGTAGTAGTGTAACTGAAAGAGAAAAAACACCCAGGAGTCAGAACATCAACATACAATCAAACGCCACATTTAGCTCATCAATGTTAACTAAGCCGGAGCTGCGCTAACTAATCCTGAGTAGAAACGTCTCCGCCGTCGTCGGGCCCGGACGTCACTCGCGCTGCGTTCTGCCAACAGAGAGGGCAGCAAAAATAATCATAACATCCACCTCCAGGCATTTTGGTTTTATTGGCCTCCTTCACCTCAGCTGGGCAGTTTGTTTGGAGTAAGTAATAATGTTATGGTTACAAAATTGCCACTCGGGGCCAAGGACAGAAACATGAGCTCCCGCCTCATCTGAAGGGGTTTACGCTCTGATGGATGGAGGTGACCGGTGGAGGGAGACGGGACTCACCTGGACGTAGAGGATGTCAAAGGTTTTGATGGGGAACACCAGGCCGTACACCACTTTGTCTGTCTCCAGAGCAAAAGTACCTGAGAAGGACGCGACATCGTGACATTAGCTTCCACCTGGCGAATATTCGCTCTGCTTTTAGCTTTGTTTTGGTCTCCACCAACTCCTGAGGGAAATATCTGACCCCTTAACTAATCAAGGTATTTATTTATCCAAAAAAAATTGGGCTCATAGCTTCTGGAATCGACCTCTTAAAACTGTCTGCAGCAGCTAAAGAGAGAAATAAATGTGCCAAAAGGGATTTCTGGGTAATGTAAACCTCAAAATTTAATCAGCTACCTCGAACCGACGTTTGGTGCAAAGTTGCTGAGTCGAGTGTGAAGGCTACAGGCAGACCTACAGTTTATAGAGTCACTGTTTCCCTTCATTTTGTTCTTATAATGGGTCATACCACAACTTTTGGTTTCAATAACAAGTAATGACAGGGCAGCCGTTACCGCCACCGATACAGACACAAACAGCAAAAACAGTTAGCTAATAACATCTTTGAATACTCAGGAGAGAGTCTGACATCAGAGGCGGCTTTTATCTGTTTATGAGCCATAAAAACTGTGCACAGAAGATAAAATGTCACATAAAGGTGAGTCAAAACATCAATAATAGTAATTATGAACAACTGACACAGCTAATCTCTTGACAGTAACTAAATGGGTGCATTGAAAAGACATTAAGAATACAAGAAAATATTAATTAAAGATTATTTTTCTTACCAAATAATCGATCCCATATGATCAGAATTCCTCCGTAATTCTTGTCAATGCAGTAAAGGTTCCTCCCTGTTGAGATAACATGTTGTGAGACGATGATAGAAATTATTTAAACTAAAAAATGATACATCTGATGTTTTATCATAAATTTATGTCAGTTTTTATTAAATTGAATCATGTTCAGCTCACCGTGATGGACTCTGTGGTGTTTTGGGGTGTTGAAGATCCACTCCAGAGGTCCAAGGTCTCGGATCAGCTGTCATAAAATGATAAAAGGAAGTTTCATCACCATCTGACTTTTAAACCAGATATCTTGTGGTCAGAAGTGACATTTTGTCCTGATGGTGGTTTCAAGATGAAAGGTCATGGGTCCAAAATAGAAAGGGTTGATCCTCTGAGGAGCGTGAATGTGTTATTCATTTTTAAATTAAATTAAATTAGATTCTTGGACAAAAATGTAGGCCATGGGAAAAGTTTGACTTGAGTACTTGAGATCCAGACAAAAAGTCAATGGGTCACCAAAGTTTTAAGTGCTTATTGTCTGGGAATCACAAATGTCTGTCCAACATGATAAGTGGAAACTTTGACCTGCAAAGTGGCAAAAAGACACACGTGTGATCAGACAAAGAAGCAAAGGACAAAATAACACACGACACAGGACAACTAGACACAGGTGACGCTAACGAAGGCGAAACAAACGAGGGACGGGTCAAAGAGAGAGAGAGAGAGGGCAGAACTACAAAATAAAACTGTAAACTCAGAAGCTGTCTGTCGATTGATTCTACAGTCTGTTATTTCTGTATATCAGACTGGACTCGTGCCACCACAGCGGACACACTTAAGTAAACCAATAAAATCAATATTTAAATCAATATTTAGTGTCAAATTATTGATTTCTTTTGTGAGTAGCCGTGTAATAAACTGAGCAATGTACAGCAAAGGCAACATAAATCCAGACTGGATGATTCAAGACTCCTCCGTGAAAAGCTTCTACTTTCCTAAATATTCCTATTTTGTTTGTTTTCCAGAGCAAAGAGCTCAAATCAGTTAAATGGCGCATGGTGAACTGGTAGCACAGCAAATAGCGGGGATGAGGAAGAGCTGCCAAGAGCAGAGATGTTAATGGTAATGTTTAAACCCAATAACACACACAGACAAAAGAAAGCATGCAGTGAATGCATCGCGAGGACATTTTGTGCATAAAAACTACCAACCATGAAGCGTTTTCTCTTCTTAGATATCAAACAGATGCACCAGTGAGTCATTAAAGATTACAGAGGTCACGGAGCGTATTTCACACAGTTCATGTTTCTCTTTTTGGCTGCAACTCTTACGATATTTTGATGTTTCGCATCAATACGACAGACCTCTCAAGTCTGGAGAAATGTGGACGGCTGGACAGAATTTCTCAGTGATTCATTATTTCCATGTAATGGCTGCGTCTGGCAGCCGAGCGTGAGAGTTTCATCTCGAATGAGAAGGGGTCTCCACCACTTCACTTGCAGCTCTTGAGGCTGGACTGCTGCAGAGCTGTAGCGTGCCAATAAATTACATGACATCAAAAAAAAAAAGAGCCCATAAAGGAGGCATAAATTACATCCCCTCAGAAAATTGTGACTATTACGACTGTTTTCACTAATAGTGCACTAAAAGATGGAAGGCGTTCCAAATCCATTCATTCCCTCTAAAGATTGTTGGGATTGTAAAAGTGATACTCCCAGTCACTTTAGAAAGGCAGAGAGAGTGGTCATGCTTCTGTTTGGAAGATTTCATAAAATCTCATTATTTTTTATTGAATGCAGGTTCCACTGAAACAATGAGTCCACAAAGGCTCGGCTTAGCAGACAGATTAGTGCTGGCACGGGGAGAAAAGGTAACTTTTCTCAGTCGTGTTACCTTTTTTAACTGTGCACGGTGACGTGGACGGCGAATTCATACAAAGCTACACGTTGCTGCATTCATCTGACACAGAGAATAAATCAGAACCTGTATCTAATGTTGTAATCCATTACAATGAAACATTTCATTTTCACACAGGAGACTCTTTCTGTCCTCCTCTGGAACTGTGTGTCGAATTTCCACCACTAGAGGTGAGATACCACCTCCACCTGAACCGGGCACAAACAGACCTCTGTGCTCTGGATGAATAATACTCAGACTGCAAAGTCTTAATTTTAGATTACACAAAACATCTGCTGACCATTTCTGTTCTGTAACACAGCATCGTTTTAATTTGACTCACAGTAAATGATGAACGGACTGGACTTATATAACAACTTTCTGGTCTTCTGTCCACTCGTGGTGCTTCTACGCTACACGTCTGATTCACACACTGATGGGGCAGCCCCCCCTTTCAACCCTCATCATGGAAAACACACGAAGAAGTGCAGACGATGCAGCTTTTAAGTTAAATCAACCCGGCTGTCAAAGAAGGAAATAGAGCTACTGCACGTAATCTTGGCATCGCGTGTTGATGCCGTGTTGGAGCTATACTGCCAATTTTCTGTGTAAATACCTCATGTTACATCATATATTGAAGTGCAGCCTATAAATTTATTTTCTTTTAAAATTTAGCTGATGCAGCTTATATTTAGCTGCGCTCTATAGTCCAAGAATTACGGTAATCACTGTAATATATATTTTGTTATATGTCTACATAAAACTACCTGCTTCAATTGAACACCTAGAAACATATTTTTACTATATCACTCTGTTTTCAGTGGTGTAGTTGCTGAATGCAACCCTGTCTCCTCGCCTTCTCCTTCCTAGTGTGTAGGAGATCTAACGCCAGTATTTAGTTTGTCTGTTCTAGGCTACCGTAGAAACATGGCTGTTCAAAATGGCAGACCAATTGGGAGAAGACTTGCTGGACCACAACACAAACATCATGTTAATCATTATCTTATTCCTGTCTGGTGATGATTGATGTGCGTTCACAGAATCGGATTAAACATTTACCTCCGTGTGGATCCAGAACTGGTAGAGGAGGTTTAACTGGATGTGAACGGCGAAGATCGCGGGGGGCGCAACCAGAGCCAGGGGCAGGTAGAAAACCTGAGGAGGAGGCATGAGGAGAGAAATGAATGCAGTACACAGCTGACAAAACTCCTGCGATTTGTTCACAAAAACCTCATCATGTCTGTTTTCTATTAAAAGTCTTTTTTTTAAAAACACGTTGCATAATACAAAAACACGTCGCGCCTTTTTATGCGCAGCAGCTGGGACGAACGAAGCCTGAGAATCTTTGATATACAACCTTAGTAACAGTTTCATCACTGCTCCTGATGTGTGAATGCTGGTAGAAAACACACACTTTCTACGATAGGTTATGAGTTTTTCATACACAGTCAAAATATATCCTCTGTGAGCTACAGCTGTGCTCACACAGGTCTGCAGCTCATAATTATGAAGAAATATACGACCACTACAAACTGGTACTCAGCCCCAAAACACACTACTGAATAACTTTATTTACATGTTTTAAAGCAGAGTTTACAGAGTGTTTTGACAGACAAGCACAAACTTTGGTTATTAAAAAAAACAATAAGTGACAAATGAGATAAAAATAAAAGAATAAATCTGCAAATCTCCTCAGGCAGGTTGAGAGGCCGTGATGGTAAAAGCACCGTCACTTTTAGATTCAAGCCTCGACTTTGGAACCTCCAGCTGAGGGTCTATGGCTGCAGACTGGCTGATAAAGGGGTCAACATGTCTGTTACATAACATGGAGCCAGACCCAGATGTGCTCTAAAGGTGATCGGTAAATTGTGTAGCAGCAGCAGGACTGTGTATGCTGGATCGACTCAAAATAAACTACACAGGTGATAAAGGAACATGCCGTCCAGTGCAATAGTGTGGCTTTATTTAAGTATTGTACTAGAAAACTGTGTTTCCTGTGGAAAATGCAGCGTGAATACCTGATGCATGTAAAATAGTGTAATAAAGTTTAAAGTTTGTGGCTGAAAGTGTGTAGAAGTGGTGGGAGATGAAAGTGTTGAAGGTTTGTAGAAAGATTTGTTGTGCCATTCATTTTAATGTAAAATTTGAACGTGGGAAAAGTAAACAGAATATTTTAAAATACGAATGCTACAAATGAGTAAAATAACTGCCGTAACGCCCTAAATGAGCTGAACGTTGTGATATTTGAACGGTTTCTGCAGGACAAAGTATGCAGGAGTAGTAATGTGCCAATGTGTAAGAATAATATAAGATTTGGAGAACAATCGTGCAGATGCCGGTTTCAACGTAAACGTGACATCTTACCCATGATGTGAACTGCTGGGTGAGGGACTGTCTGAGGGCGGTGGTCAGGTTGTAATACTCTGAACTGTGGTGAACCTGGTGAGCAGCCCAAAGGATGGCCACCTCTGGAGAAAACAGACACATAGATCCATCATAAAACAGGAGTCAGAGAGTCCCAGAGTCATCTTAAGTTATCACCTCATCCACCTGCTCATTAATGTGTTACAGAGTTCATGAGATTCATGCACGGGCCTTGAACCCTCACATGTATTCACATATTCATCACCACCAAGTGATTTATCTCAAAAATCAACTCTGCTCCGTCCCCAGAAGAGTAACTAGACACTTTCATCCCCTGAAGGAGTCGTTTCGGTGCCGCTGCTGGGCAGCAGTGATGAAAAGCTCGAGTCCTGAGTGAGGCTGGCCATTTGGTGCAGGGGAGGGGGCTTTTTTTTTTTTAGGGCTATTATGACGGCGGGGGTATTCGGCTGCAGCTGGTTAGAGTCCAGCCTGATGTCCCAGTGCTCCAGTTTACATTCCTCTGCTGTGTTGTGATACTTGCTACATTAATATCTGTGTTACACTTCATTTTAACATCCAAAGGGAACATGCTTGTTAAGTTTCACTGGATCTCCGGGCTGTTTTCTGGACCACCCCGTCTGGTCTGTGCTTTTTGGCACCTCCCGTCCACTTTGGCTTCTGCAGCCGTACAAGAGAGAACAGTAACCTTCAAATATTGCAGAACCACAAGGCCCCATATAGACTATGTATAGTAATGCATTTGTTGTAATAAAAAGCAGCCCGAGTTATTAAATGAGGTTTAAGTTTTTACGAGGGAGCCTTGATACGTGGTGGGATTTGTGATTAAGGGATCAATTATCAAACAATTAAACTTAGTTAAAAAAAAGGGTGGGGGTATCAAGGGTGAATGAATGTGGTCACATTTGGGTGGCTCAGAAGCTACACATGATCTGCATGAATGTGTGTGTCCCTGCACACACACACACACGCTTATTTCAGGCTTGATCGTCCAGAGTTTGACATTTTGGGAAATTTGCTTATTTGAAGAGTTATTTGAAGATGACGCCACACTCACGTCACTTAGCTTAGCACAACTGCTCCAAGAAATGATACAGCACAAAACAAATTGTTGTTCTGACATCATGTTTTAGATATAAATGTATTAATTAGTGACCTTTATGAGTGCTGTTAGGCTGATTTTGCTACCTTTGGACAGAGCTAGGACAGCCCTGTGTCCAAGCTTTATGCTAAGCTAGGCTAACTGTCGCCTAGATGTAGCTGCATATTAACATAAATGAGCAGCATCGATGTTCTTATGCAACGTCTGACTCTCACAGGATACTGAATGAAGCGTATTTCGCAGAACGTTGCTTGAAGTTGTGACGTTTTCACATGGTAGCAGCGTCCAAGCACAAACATTCAGTTATGTACACTCAGTGCTGGTTTACACCTGAACGGTTCATGTTTTTGTCAAGCTGTAAACATTTGATCAGGTCAGTTTTGGTGTCACGTTGCAATTATGAGAGCGTGCCGTGCTGGGAATTAAATTTGTGATTTCATTACAATGTTATGGCATTATCTCCAACCTCAAGCACAATATTCAGATCCTATTTCAGTCACTGCAGTGCCAAAAGGCAGTAGACGAGCTACATATGAAGTACAGTGTGAGAGCCATGCAGGTAACTCACACGTCACAATAAAAGCTTCGCAGGAAATTAAAAGATTTTGTCTACTGAAATCCAAGAAGGCTTTTGATTTATAAGCTACAGGAAGAGACGGAGATGGAGGCTTCATACTCAAATATGACTAAATATAGTCCAAACCATCCAAACACGCCGACGGTTCAGATTGATCTTCATCTTTTTGACGGACTAAGGTTCAACTGTTGAATCGTGGTCCACAGGAGGTTTCACACCTGTACGTTTGGTTCGGATCAAACTGAAAGGTCCTAAACGAAACGAGGTGTGAAAGCAACCTCACATTCGCCCGATGTGGAATTACGTCTTTCTGTTTCGAGAGAATCAAACTCCGTACTCCTGTCTCACTGTTTAATAAACTTGTGAGTTGTATCAGGGCAGGCAGTCGTCGGTCCCGATGGGTCGAGGGTCGGCTGCACCTGAACAAACACACTGCAGAGGCCTGAAGGTGTGTGCGCAGTGTAAGCAGAGGAGTACCACGATCTGTCCGGACTCGTTTCCAATCAATGAAACTGAGGTGGAATTCCTCAAGCGTTTTTTTTTTTTTTTCCCTGGAAAACCCCGTGGAGCTCCGAGAGAAAACTACTGCTCCCGAGCAATACGCCACACCTTATTTAACGGGGTTATTGCTGGATTTCACCAGGTGTGAGAGGAATAAATGTCACAGGGAGTGTTTTCGGAGGTGTCACGTACGGTGTTAAAGGGCGTATTTTGTGAGTGAGTCGAAATGGAAGCAACAGGGTTGGATTTTATTTCAAACTTTATTCGCCCTCTCAAAGTAAATGACGGACAGCGTGCAGACAAGGCATGAGTGTGAGAGGAGGGAGGTGGAGGAGGGTAAAGGAAAAGACTGACTGCAACTGCAGCAGAAAAAATTATGACGTTTCTTCCGCTGCGAACCATGGGGGGATTCGGAGATGAACTGTCCTGCTAAGAGACACATTGAGAGGATAATCCAGCCTTTGTTTAATTCCAGCAGCCTGAGTCCTTTTGCTTTTTTTCTTCTCGCTGGAATCGCGCTTGGCAGGGACCTGGACGAAGGGCGGTTAAGATTGATGCTCGTTGTCATTGATAGGAAGTAAGAACCGCTAGGCTTCACTGCAAGCCCATGTCCTCATCTCTCTGACTCGGCGGGACGCTGCATAGTTTGGCAGGGCCTATTCAGGAGGGAAGCCCCTTTAATGGTGAGAACCAATGCCACAGAGCCCACGTTCCCAGCAAGAGCAAGAGAAACGCTGAGGACGGCACTTCCATCTGGCCTCCAGTGAGCCTCGGCTCACGCTTTCTCAGGAATAACAAGCATGAGTGCACGCTAATCAGGTGATGGACACTTATTACAGCTTTGAGAATGCTCCGACAACAATAACGACAGCATTAGTCATTTATTCCCAACACCTAACACACCATGTTTGTGTTTACCTGATAGGGACGTCTAGTGGCTGTGTGACTGATGAGTACTGTAGCGCAGCATATAGCACCATAAAACCTTTTAAGGAGGCGTTCAAGACAATAAAGAGTGCTGTTCGCATCCAAGAGTCAATTGTTTGTGCCCAAATTTAACCAAATCTTAATTTTACTAAAATAAGACAATTTAAGAGTCAACTTGAAACAAACCGTACAGCAACGTCCATTTCATCCACACGTTTTACCATTTCTGTCCGCCATCAACGTTCTCCCTGCACAATAAACCGAACTTTGAACAACGCGCAACTGACATCCAACAAAGACTTAAAGCAGTTTCTGTTACCTCTCATCTTCTGTTGCTGCTCTGAAAAAGTCCAACCCGTTGGCTTCAGTAGGAACAAACCTACACGCATCATCTCAGACCTCAACAGCAGAGCCGTCACATGCGGAGCACGCAGTACCACAGCCAACCCTTCAACCCATTCTTCAGACTGTTGCAGATACAGATCCCGGGCCTGGAAACTAGAATCTAGCATGACACCATACTCATCGGAACCACTGAGCAAATCAGAAATGTGCGCGATGATTCAGCATTAAAAAAAATGTTTCTGCTGACTTGTTTCCATTCACCTGAATTCGTTTTTGGGTGGACAAATAAACCAAAAACATCTGCATGAGCAGATACCACAGGAGTTAGAGCAGTAGCCGTATCGAGAGCTGCGAGAGGTGATGTAACTCACTCTAAGCTTTTAGATTGTGCTCTTGATTTATATCATGACACATAATCAAGACCTATAAGTCATAATCAGTCATGTTATGTGACCGAGTTAGACTTTAACAGAGTCTGTTTACGCCCACCTGTCAGGAGCAGTGCTTACATAACGGGAGTCGTATAAACGCAACAACCAAAGTCCTATTGAGCTCCATAAATTTAGCTCCAGTCGAAGCCTGCAGCGTCAAGCGCCAATATCAAACTGTACCTTGATAATGCTGCTATAAAAAGAAAGTATGACTGGAGAAAAAGAAAAATAATCAGCATGGAAAGAGGTCATAATCGACCGTTTAACCACCGAGACCTTATGAAATGCTTTAACGGTTACATCAATCAGCTGCCTGATCATCACCCTCAGCGACAAACTCCTGGCACGGACAAACGTCGTCGTCCTTCATGTGCAGCCCTCTGAGTGGTTGGCTGCCCTGTCAATCACAGGGGTAATGGCCTGTGAATAGCCCTCCAGTGTTTGGATTGGAGGGCTCTTGGATGAGGTGCCAACCCAAACAGCGAGCGCCGGACTCAGTGGGACAGTCGGCCAACTCCCTTATGCCGCTGCCATACTTCATGCTGTCCACACAGCTCAGTCACACACACTAAACTAAACACACTAACCCCGGTCAGGCTCACTTTCAGCTCTCACAAACTGGGGTGTAAAAAACTACGTATAGAAAGCGAGAGGGTTCGATTGCATCAACTAGCCGACTTCCTGAAGTCCAAACCGAGACGTAAAAGTGTTTTAATTATTAACACAAAGGAGTAATCACAATATTTCATGTTTAATGCCATAAGAACCCAGAGTTTATGGAAGGTTTTAAATATTTTATATAATAATGTCCAGGAGGGGGCAGCTTAACCCTGCCAGGACTCGTTTTTCTTCCTGAAAGAAGACTGTCCACGCCAAGGTTTGAATCATGACGCTGTAAATGCAAACATAATGACGGGCTGTATTGTATTTCATTTTATTTAGACATTTTAAGTCTTCCATAGTGGCGGGGAGGAATGTCTTGGATAGAGTTCGAAGATGTTAGCTGCGGCCACAAAGTGTTTCACCACTCTCGCAGAGGTGACGTTACATCCGAACATGTACGGTAGGCAGGTCAGCCTCAGCCGATCAGACAAAAACAAATTACACAAAATTCATGAGAAAGAAATTTGAGGGGGAGGATGTCATAGTACACAGCGGCATTGGAAAGAAGAAATGAGCGCATAGAAACCAAAACGTAAAAGGATGATAAAAGGTTTCCACGGATCGTGGTCGCGCCTGGATCGCGGACCGTGGTTGCACCTGCTGTCGTGGTCCTGCTTGACGTCCACCGCTGCTAACATTATTATTATTAGTCATATCCCCGCTCCCCTTCTCTTTCTCTCTGAACCGAACCGGTCGAGGCAGATGGCCGCCCACGTAGAGCCCGGTTCTGCTCGAGGTTTGTGCCTCTTTAAAAAGGAGTTTTTCCTTGTCGCTGTCGCCAAGTGCTTGCTCATGGTGGGAATCGCTGAGTCTCTTTAAATAATTTTATATGGAGTACTGTCTAGACCAGAATAGTGTCCTGAAATAACTTCTGTTATAGTTTGACTCTATATAAATCAAAGTGGACTGATAAAGTCTTTCAGATACGCCGCAAAATATCAACTATAATCATCCACTGGACCATTACATGTTCTCACAATTACACTGCAAAACTTAAAATCCTACTAATGTTTGCTACACGCAGTTTGATAGTCGTTTTTTGTGAAATATAGAATGTGGCCCGACCCGTTCTATATTTCACTACAGCGCCGAGGACCAGCCATCATTTTAAAATCATTCCCAGGGTTTGGAAACACGGAAAGTCCTGAGCTTTGTAGACAGTTCAAGTTGTCATTAGGGTTGCAAAGGAGTGGAAACTTTCCATGGGAAGTTACACTGGGGAAATTTGAAATTTCCAAATGAGAAATTCCATGGGAATTATGGAAATTTATGGAAATTAATTGGAAATTTTGGGTTACTTAAACAAACTGTATCATATCGAAAAATAAATATAAACATTTTGACATGCAAAATAAAACAATTTAAAAATATGACATTTCAACAAACCTTTAAGTAGAACTTTATCAAGTTTGAATTATTTTATTGAAAAAGCTCAAATGTGTAAATTCCCGGTTTATTTCCATTTATTCCCATCAATTCCAGTTAATTCTTATAAATTCCCGTTAATTCTCATGGAAAGTTTCCAACTTGGAAAATTCCCAGAATTTTGCAACCCTAGTTGTCATCAATAACCGGAACCAGAAATATCATCCCAGCCAGCAGTAAACAGCTGGACTCACCCGGCTCTCACTGCCCAGATGGAGGCTGATTTCTGGGGGGAGTTCGCCGAAGAGTCGGCAGGGAGGACCGACCAGGTCATGATGACTTTTCCACTTATATAAACTGGTAGGAACTGTTTGTTTTTATGGAAAGGAAATATGTATTCCTAAATGTCTTAGTGCCATTTCTTTTTACTTTAAAAGTTTTTGGGTTGAAGTTAAAGGGAAAGTTGAGTTTTTTAAAATGTAAACAACTTGTGATTGTCAGTTTCTTTCCTTTTTTGAGGTAGAGCTGCTCAAATTGTTGATCTGAGTTCTCACTGAACTGCAGCAACATTCAAGAACTCGACCGGCTTAAATATAAATAGCAAAACTGCCGCCAGCTTTTAACCTTTCGGCTCACTCGACTCAGATTTCTTGCCCTATCGGACTTCCTTTCTACCTCAGATCTCACCACGCAGCACTGAAGTTATCATGCTAATGAGAAAAAAACTCTCTTCTGAAACTTAAAGTAATCCACATGTGAGGCATTACGGCTCGTGTTCATCCTTCATATTCACACGTCATCCCTCCAATCAGTGGAGCTTCATCCCTCAGCGGCGTCAGCAGTGGAAACGTCTTCATCCGTCAGCGCTGTTGACGGAGGGAAGTCCGTGTCTGTGTCCGTGCGGCGAGGGGAGCACACGAGGGCAGCAGACAGCCGGACTGTGGCCTCCGCTGAGCTCAGCGACCCTCAATGATCATAACACACACTTCTTTTCCACACTTTGTTTTAATGCCGTGCACGCAGGCCCTGTGGACGTTCTCCCTTTGTGATGTCTAGCTTCAGTCCCCCCGCTCGCTCTCTCTTTTCATCGCGCTCACAGCAGACAGAGAGTGACCTATAGATCACTGTTGATGTTATCTCTGCCTCCCATGAGGCCTTTCACTCGGTCTCTTCTGCTGCCGTGAGCGAGCCCCCCACATCCTGACCCATACCATGCCGACAGAACCTGCAAGCTAAGCGGGGGCCCGGATTCTTTTGTCAGCCTTGCAACCTGCAAGCGGGCCAGGAACTCGCCGTCACGGTGAAGATTTATGGAGCCTAGGGGCAGGTTAACCCCTCTCTCTCTCTCTCTCTCTCTCTCCACCCGCACACACCACCCTCTCCACCCTGCCACACAGCCAAGAGGAGCTCCTCTTTAAACAATAACATCCACATCGGCTGCGTCTCCTCGGGGACGGAGGACAAGCGGAGGAGTGCTGAGCACATCTGTTTGTCTTAACAACGGCTGCTGTCTGCAGAAGGAGCGGGAGGGGTGTGGACACAACAGCAAACAGATAGAGGATGTCGTAAGGTGCTGAGGAGGTGAAGTGAATATATAATGAGCAATGTTTTTACAGATATATCTAGTTTTTGCTTCAATATTTGAGTCTTTACAGTTCATGTGTGTATAAATTATGTTTAGATCTGCTTTTCAATGAAAGGATGTTTCATGCCAACTCAACTCATGAGGTCAAAAAAATCCATCTCGCTTACAGACTAATCAGCGTCCTAGGAGGAACTACCGGCAGCTACAACATACAAGTAATAATATAATAATTAGAGCAATAATAACTATATCAGTAGTGGGGATGAATATTTGGTTTGTTGATCTGATTGGCTGAAGTTCATCCCCGATACAGGACGTTTCATCCAGTCACACAGACTGATCATCTACCCCCAAATGATCAGCAGGAGGGTCGAGCAAACACAACAAAGACTTTCACCGATCTTAACCTTCACTTATGTACTTATTTTAACCCCATCCAACCTAACCATGCAGTTATTCTGCCAAAAACTAACCAAACTGTGACAGTTTAAAACTCGGCAAATGTTTCTCAGGCAGTTTTATTTTAAAAAGGTCAAAAAGAAGCGTTGAGTCGACTGACCAACCTGCCGGGGTAAAACAATATGCAAGTTTTTGCCTTTAGCACCAGTATTTCTATCCTTACCTCATCCTAATCACTCTATTACATAAAGGCCAGCATCAGTCATCAACACACAGCCACCGAACTTTGTCATACTTAACAGTTACCTAGTGTTTCAATGTTAGAAACACGAGATAAAGGACGTCATATGCCAACAGTCGTCTTGTCAATTCAGCATCAATATAATCCATAAAGATAAACTGTGTTTCTGTGCAAACTACAACTCAAGAACTGGATACCAGCGTTATTTATTTATTAATTATTATTATTATTATTAATCATGAGATGAACAAACTTGAAGAGCTTTTTTCAGCCGTTATCTCGATATCGGCACAGCCGTGCTGATATTCAGTAGAACAGCACATGTGACGTTGCATTATTCCATCTTACAGCAAAGTAGTGAAATTATTTAACGGGACCTCGAAGTGATGATGACCCTCCGACGTTTCGGAGCTATAAGTGTGACACTGAGCAGCGGCAGCAGCGGCCAGCGTGGTGAGACGACTGCAGCGTAACTCCATTACCTCACATATAATCAGAGTACGGACAGCTGACTGGTTGATTAATGGCTTCAGCCCGGTTGGCATGCCTGGATATAGATGCTGCCCCGAGAGCAGAGCTGCTATTAGTGGCGCTTGCGATATAAGGTTAGAATAAACAGAATCAACAGGCCTGTCAACAACACGGCCACATTCGAACCGAGTCGGTCTCCCGTTCACCCAAAACCATCTGTTTCCAGAATAGAAAGGTTTCAAACGTATATAGTTTGTCTGACGCTGAAAGAGGAGCGGAGGGAGAAGCGGCAGAGAAACTGTGGGGTGCATTTGTTTTTTTATTCTTGTCAGTCACCAATGTGTTTATAAAAAGTGGATTCGAATGCCGTTAATACATAAACCAGTGGTTAAACGTGCAGCATGGCTCGTGTTGTTGCAGGCATTGGGAGCGGGGGGGCATCATGCACCAATGATACGAGTTTAAGCTAACATCGTTATCAAGATCATTTGAGGTCAAAACCAAATCAAACAAAGACCACAACTGTGTCGTCCTCACAGGCTCCTCTGCCAGAAGCTGCAGAGCTGCAGGCCTGCAGACAGGGGCAGCTCACTTTCCTTTCAATCTGCTGCTATCTCCAAGATCGCAGCATCTGGCAAGAGCCGAGCCCGAGCCCGAGCCGAGTCGTCATGCGTCCTCGGTAAGAGATGGCATCGGCACACACGCATACGACCGACGGCCTTTCAAAGTACTTTTCCACTTAATTATCTTTGAGCTGCACTTTCATGTGGAAGTCATGAGAGAGGAAACTATGCAAAAAAAAAAAACTGGCCATAAATCTGGTTAAACTGAAAATGATATTTTACGCTGAGGCTAATAAGGGCTCGTATTTCCCAGCGGAGGATGTCACTTCTGCCTCTTTTTGCAGATTTCTATTGTAATCTTTCCCTTATTATGCAATATTAAGATTTATAGCTCACATGTCTTGATGCAATAGGATTCGAGACGCAGCGCTCCCGCTGTTCTGAAGCAAGATGTGCGCGCGGTAAAATGAGACGAAGCAGCGCTACACGACAGTTCGACACTCATTAAACTGCCGAAAAATACTTTCTGCCCGCATCCTACATCTGTCTCATTCCTCAGTGCTTCATTACAGGCGACATCCATCCCACACGGTAGAATATTTTGGTTGATCCTTACTCTGGAAAGAGCCCCGAGGTCAAAATCTGGTTGACCGAGATGACCTCGGCTGACCAGAGTGTGGAGTGAGGACCGCGCTGGCCCTGTCCTGCGGTCGGGGAGGACTTTGGTAACAAGGGGAAAAGCTTATATCCTGAGCAAGCGCTGCGGGCGCTCAGCACCAGACAATTATCTGCGACCCCACAATGTTCCATAATAACAACCCCAACAGGCTGAAAGAAGAGGAAATGAAAGTAAGTGGAAAAGGTTTTTTTTCTCTCTTTAAAACATAAAAATGATTCTGCAGCTCAAAAATAAAAGAATTCCGACCAAATGTACCGAGCAGATATGCAACACTGCAGACGTCATGTCTTCTGCATCGTCAGACAATGAGGGCAACGACGGGAACACACACACACACACATCATTAAAACCTCCTCATGAATGTCAGACACACGACCACTGTGCTCCGGTCGAAGCATCAACGTGCGCAGCTTAACCCGCTTTTTGTCAGAACACGAGCCCTCGGACGCTGAAGGCTAACACTCGTACTGAACAGCCTGCACACGACACACTCCTCCACACACTCGCAGTACAATACAAAAACGATCTCACATTTAGAACGTGTGTGTGTTTTTACCTGTTCTTCCTAATTTGTCGCCTTTTCCAACTCCTGCCGACAGAGCGGAAAGTCTGACTTACAAACTCACCTCGCCTCACCTGTCTGCTTGATCCAGGTTGTTACCTCACACTGCTTACGTTTTAAACAGGCTATTGTTACCCAGCTACTCCAGGACAGCAGCAGCCCACATCAGTGGCAAAGGTCAGCCTGATTAACTCTCTCATATCAGGATTCAAATTCATGCTTTAGGCTGGAGCCAAGATATTTAATCTAACGGTCTTCATCCTCCACACCCACACTGGCCCGGCTGTAAGGATACTTACTCGTGGAAACACTCTGGTTAGTGAAAGCGAGTTCCTCGAAGATATTTCAGCTGCACATAAACTTTAGCTGCTGAGGAAATGTTCCTCTCAAAGTCTACACCAACCTGCTTCCCTCTGTGAACTCGGCGTGTCCAGCCTGTGATTGTTTGATGTGATTCCAGTCCTCATAAAGTAAACACGGTCTTATTGACACGTCTGCGCTTTGACTAAATTTGTCTTTTATATAAATCGATTCAGACAGCAGCGTCCACACAAGCCGCAGAATCACGAAGGGAGAATAAAAGATTTTATTTTTGGAGCATTCAAATCAGCACGTAAACGTCAGTTAACCAGGTCATCTGTGCACGCGGCTACCTGCATCGATTTTTCATGGCACTGCACATCGATCACAGGGATACGTTCAGAAACACCGGTTTGATTTTCAGGTTTGAAAACGGCCGAGTCATCCCGTTTCTCTGTTTGTCTCTTCGTCAGATTCAGACATTTTCTTTTAAGAAAACCGAGTTAGCAAAGAAGACTGAAAATAAGCTGAAACCTTCATATTATTGAACTCATCATCAGACATCATCAGTGTCCGATGAGGAACTACTGGCAGCTACGGCCCACGATAGACAGCGATATGAAACGCTGCAACGATAAATTGATTAGTCGATCTTCAGGATCTGCTGCTGCTCTGCTGTAAACTGAATCTTTGTTGGTTGTGAAGGCAAAGCAGAGAAATAATCAGCAGGTTAATTGAGGATCCGGCAGATTCTGTGTTTTGTCGTCAGGTGTTGTAATACTTTCTGTGACATAAATTCTGCAGATCTTTCTTTACACTACATGGTTAATTTGTCCGATATGGATCAACTTATGCTTCAAAATGATCCCAAATCCGATCAGATCACGTCCTCTGCTCCTGTGGAGTTAAACATTGAAACACGCAGACACCGCCGTGACAATAATCACGTCTAATCTGCCCTGTCGTGATGGCGGGAGTTAAAAATACTCAGAGTAAAAAGCATCCCGGGACGATGTTCTCAGTCACCTCAAAATCATGTCGGGCAGCTGTTGGCGAGCCGCGGCAGACGGTCTAAAAAACACAGCTTCTGTTCAGCCAGATTCTGCACCGACACACAGCGGCAGCGGACTTTCATCCAAAGCTATGCGGACTAGACGGCGGGCAGCTTGATGTGCCACTGACACAAATAAACATCAGCGCAGGCCACAAATAAATACCTCTCTTCCGGTGTGCTGTGTGGCAGCCGAGCATCTGGCACGTGCATCAGTGAGCCAACACACATGGAAATATGTCGAGCCACAAAGTGTGGAAATACCGTATCCGGTATATATATTTCTTTTATTTCTGTTTTTTTATAGTGACGCTGTAGGACGTTTGCTGCTTCAGAGCCATGACTATATACAGCTTGTTGCTGTGAGAGCTCCGGGTTAAGACCACAGCCCTCTGGAGACCACGGCCTCTCACATCTGCACAGCTCTAAACCAGCTGGATGTAACTCAAAAATAATTGCTTCCTCCACAACGTCCAGGAAAGCATGATGTGTGTGCTATCTTCACGACTCCTCCCTGCAGGGATGGCAACTAAATCAACATTTTACAACCATTTATCATCAGCTCGCTTTGTAGTTCTGTATTTTTTATTTTTTTTGTCCGTATTATCTGAGGGACACTTGAAAGAGGACGTGGAGAGATTGTTCATCTCGGTGCTGGTAGGTAGCTGAGTTATGTCGGAAAAGGAAATCGACTTAACGCTGGGAACTCAAGAGGAGACGTGCGTGGACGAGGATGAGGATGGACGCAGCTTGTTTAATTGTTGGAAACAAACGTAAACGTGTGTGTGATCGGTGGAGAAGTGGATTGTCCTGCAGGCACGGTTTTACAAGTTTCTAATGACGTTTTAATACTTTTTTCCACCAGGGAAAAGTGGCCAGTATTCAAATCCATAGTAAACACCACGGATCCAAGCTGACCGCAGCCACTTTGCTCCTTTTTTAAGCCTACAGAGGGACGAGTGTTCCTAACTTAAATGATCTTACTTAACCGCTCGGTACTCAGGGAGGTGCACATTTGTTACTTTGTAATAAAGAGTACAGAAACTACACGGCGGTGAACGCTTGGCAAAACAACGGCTGCCAAAAGAAACACGAATAATGTGAAAAAGATCCAATAAACTCGACTTATTAGCTATGAAACGCGATCCGCCTTTGCGTGCCGTGTACGTCGGTGTGAGCGCTCGTACCGTGAGCGAAGCGGTGGACCCAGTAGTAGCAGAAGT
The DNA here is from genome assembly GCA_014281875.1 of Nibea albiflora. Lineage (NCBI taxonomy): Eukaryota > Metazoa > Chordata > Actinopteri > Sciaenidae > Nibea > Nibea albiflora. The sequence goes on along the minus strand of CM024804.1, from coordinate 23,218,095 downwards.
CGACGCCCAAGAAGGTGAACCACCAGGTCCAGGCGCTGTCCCAGGGAAGCTCCACCAGGCGGTACCGGTCCCACACGTACATGTACGCCGTCAGCTCGCAGCCTCGCATCAGCAACCTGCGGGAGGAACAGCGAACTCGTTCATCTCAGTCCTGCTTAATCGACTTATCTGTTCGTTCATGTGCTGAAGGATCAAATATCAAACGCCGACGCTCCGACCATCGCTGAATCTTAAGTGTAGTTATGCGACCACACTGGAGAGCTGCCACGTCTATCTTAGCTGCTCTCCATTTCAAAGGATTCTTCTGTCAGAGTCCACATTTTGAGACGGACTACATCATAACGTTCTGTTCCAAATGCAACATTTAGGTCACAACCTTCTTTTGACCTTCACAATCCCCAAATCCAGTACACCCAATTATAAGATGGCAAACGTGTGTATTGTTAATGCAACATCTGTTGGATAATGTTGTATTTACTACAAAGTCTACTGGGGTGTCGATCAGCTCAGCTTGCAGAGCATCCGTCCCGTGCACAACTTACGGTAGCGGCCCGGGGTTCGAATCCGACCTGCGGCTCTTTGCTGCATGTCATTCCCCATCGCTCTCTGTCTGCACGTTCCTGTCACTCTTTAGCTGCCTCCATGCAATCAACTTGAAAAGGCCAAAGAAAGTCGGCCTCCTGTCCTTACTGTCTTACTTTGTTTGACCTGAAATAATCATTTGGATCTACCTTCTTTCCACCGGTCTGCACCGTCTGCAGGTGTTCCTTTCAGCCGCTACGACAACAGCTGCAGCCGCACAGTCATAAAAGTTTACATCCTATGTCTTTCCCTAAACACTTTTCCTTTACCTCGATGGAAAATGTCACGAGGTCAAGAAAGCACGTGAGGGAGAAAACGCTCTGCCTGCACTTCTAAATGTTACTGACGCGTTGGTAAAGGATGCTGCCCTACGTTAAAGGAAAGGAAACTCACGGTAACTGATCTGAGACGACTTCAAGCTTCCGTGAGCTGGACTGCGGTGGACTGCAGTAAGCGGACAATGTTCAGAGAGCTTAAGTGAAACTAATTAAACTCATGAAAGCGAGGGGAACATGTCTCTGTCCACCCAGTGAGGTAATGACGCCCTTGATAATGTCGTTCCCATCAAGTTGCCTCACTTTGGACAAGATCCTTTAATCGGCAACATTTGAAGCTACAGCAACCAAGAAAAACATTTCCTGCCATATTTTTCAGCTATGATAACAACAGAAATACCTGATAAGTCAAGAAGCGCATTACTTTTTATTGTATCACAGACTTCGAGCTACTTAAACACTTACAGTGGGAGTCTGGAGACCATCCCAGCAGATATGGAGGTGAGTCCATCACTGATGGTGACTACCGAGGCTCCTGTCTTCAGCACGCCCACCACCAGCTCCAGCACCATCAGCCCTACAAAGAAAGGAGTGGCCTGCACACACAGACACACACACACACCAGGAATCATGATTCAGCACTGGTACAAACTGTGAAAACAAGACAGTTTCAAGTGCACTGTTGTGTCAAGCTTGAATATTTGTCTTGGCCGACGAGCTGAAAGCTCGCAGGGCTTTCATCTCTTGTGATCCATGATGTTTGTTTCACTGTGCAAGGCCGGAGCAGCGGGTCTAAAGCCACAATGTACTGGCATGTATTGGACATGGCAAACATTTGTCCGAGCCGGGCTGCAGCCGAGGTAGAAATGATCTCACCGGTTGAGTTGAGACGTCAGCGCATAACAAACCGCATATTTTCATATTTCGAGCTGTCAGGTGGAAGCCAGACAAAACAAAGAGGAGGAGACGTCAAACAACGAAATCTAATTGTCTTGAAGTCATGTCGTCTCTTGACAGTTTGGTGAATTACACAAATTATGCTACAAACATGCAGAACTACCTCCCTCTACTGGTTAAAACGTGGCTACTGCATCTGAATTTTGCTATTGGCCGATTTTGGAGGCTGGTGACATCCTCCAACCTCCTTCCTCATCTCCTCATGGTTAGCCTGAGCAGCCATAATGACGTGTATCCATCAGGTAAAGCTAGCTCATACCGGTTGACCTTTCAGGAATAATTTAGTGTACGAAGAAAATAAAAGGAGTCGTTTATATTTTACTCAAAGGTTCGTCTTTGCTGGACAATTTTTGAACCAGAAAAGTTAACTGCAGCCTTTTTTTTCCCCCCGGAGGTTTATAATGACAAACGGCTCTACAGATACCCATGAGCCTTGGCTGCTGTTGCTAAGCAGAAGAAGTGAGTCAGAGGTGTGAATCAGAGCGAGTCTTTCCAAATTCAAATCTTCCAAAGTCTTCTCATTTAAGCTGCGAGCGAAACCTGATTTCAGGTTCCGATAAGATGCAGTCTTTAGCTTAAAGAAATAAACAGACGTGCTCATCTGGTTCAACCAGGAAGGTTTCATGTCCGTCCAGGCCTTGGAGGGACAGGGAGGGTCAGCCATCTTATGTCTAATATCTAACGTCTGTGCAGAAAATGAACAGGACGTACACTTCTTGGACCCGAAATAACTTTTTCCACTCTGCACTTCCATAGGTGAAAATATAACGTTTGAAAAGGCGTGGCTCCGTTACTGACTGACCTCCACCCGGGCTGCAGATCCCCTCACTGTGTAGTAAAGACTATATATTAACTTACATTAAGTGACTTAAATTAAGAAGTTCCTCCTCACATGTTGCAGCAATATGGCTGACAAATGTGTGATCCATCAAGACGAACAAGCAGTTTGTTTTTAATTAGAACCAGCTTCTTTTTTTTTTTTGCCACGACTTTCAAACAAAATTCAAACTTTCCAAAAAGTTGCAAAAAAAAACAAAACAACAACAACAAAAAACTGGTTCAGATTTCAGCTTCGACTAAATAAATGGTAAGCTCTAACCGAACAGTCAGTGACAGGCCTCTGTTCTAACTGCGCTGGAAACATGTAATAACCTCTTAATGGGTCTGTCAAACATGGAACCAATTAGCGAGGGACGTAGTTAGCAAACAGGTCACGACTGCGACTTCAGCGGCGTGTCGGACCTGCTGGTTAGCTTTTAGCTTGAAGGCGCTCATTGACCAAGTGACTGCAGTCGTAACTGGGACACATGGGCCTGCCAAAGGAATGAAGGGCGTGACGGGACCACAGAGGAGCACATCTGCAGGTGGGGAGGGAGGAAGTGTGTGTGTGTGTGTGCATATCTACATGCAGGTGTGTGAACGCGTGTGCACGAGCAGAGGCGAGAGCGCCACCAGGGACCCGCGATCACACGCAACGCTCCCAACATCTGGCAGCAGGGCTGCAAGAGCTGCAGCTAACAAATGGGCTCCCAGCTCGCAGGCAGGACCTCCTCCAAACCCGCTGAGAGAGAGATTATCATTCTGGACACCGGCCTAAAACCTTCCCTCCTTTATTCTCCTCCTGTCTTGCAGATAGTTTTACCTCCTCAGCCCGGCGCTCTTGACAGCTCGGGACAAAATTATTCAGCAAGCCGATTCTCAAGGAAAGAGCTTTTTCGTCACTGCAGTTCATAATTTGTCCTCGTCTGTCTGAGTCAGATATTTTTAAGTCTCTCTTTTTGATCTCGCATTAACTGAAAATCTTTTTATGGACGAAAAAAAACAAAAATCACACGACAGAACGACTATTTTACATGCAGCACGCTCACATCCTGTGCGGATTGTTTGTTGTGGCATCTAATAATTGTATTTTCTTCTGAATTCGGACTTACATGGAACATGACATTTGCAGACCAGATGTTTTTTGTTTTTTTTATAAGGTCACGGATGACTTACGTCGGCTGCAAACACGCAGGCTGACAATACACTTTTATCGCCGCTGCCTGAGAGAAATATTGTGTTTGCATTGAAATCACCGAATAGCTGAGAGACCTGGAAACTGCCCACAAAGCCATAATTCCAAACAACTCCAAAATTAGAAGATTGTGTTTTGTTTTTTCTAATTAATCTGGCCCGTCGGGATCAGAGTGTAGCAGTTTGTGCGGAACAATTAATGACACGTCACACAAACGGTGCTGAGTCACACACACACACACACACACCCAGGCAAACTTTTATCGCCATCGAGCCCTGCAGCAATAACAAATTTGTTTAATCACGGTTGGTAGTGGATTATAAGGACTCCTGCTGTGGGGGTAATTGTTCTCCTCCCCTGATGTGCCCCATAAAACCTCATGACAAACATGTGCTGGTAAACCTGCACCAGACATTCGCCGTAATAAACGACAGCTCAGACACTGTAAACTGACAGTAAGATGCAGAAGAAACCCCAAACTAGGGTATAAACACTGTGCATTAAGCAGCCGTGGGAAATTACTGAGTAGACTTTAGACGTCTTTAAGAAGCTAGATTTAATTTATAATAAGAATATCTTTGTGAAATACAGTTTACTGCCTGAAGCTGCTCATAGTTCAGACGCACGTGGAATAAAGTGCGACCAAACGAAAGCGTTATTTTGCGTTTGTGTAAGACGTGACTGGTTTTGTGTGTCTGACTTGTCTTACTGTATACACGTGATTTATTATCTTAATCTCAGACTGAACACAAAATAAGATCATAAAATATCACTACTCTGAGGAAAGTTAAAGGTCCAGTCTTCAGGATTTAGAAGTGTAGTGGCTGATTAGAACCTCTGTAGAAACACGCTGGACTCTGTAAACGTGTGTCTGTAGACACAACGGCAACAAAAACAAAATGATTCTTACGTTCAGGTGATTTTACACTAACCCAAACACAGTTATATTTAACTCCTGCCATTTACTGTAAATAGAGCTCCCTAAATCTGACACACTGGACCTTTAAACTTTTTTTTTTTTGTTTGGCTTGATTACATAACGACATTTGGTCGCTGTGAAAAGGGAAAGAGGTTTCTTACACTGGAGAGAAACGCTGCTGTTTTATTACAGTTGACCTCACAGCACAGGCCTGGTAGTCCAACATGCTAAAAATATTATATATATCATATTTCCAATGCCCAAATGATCAGAAAATACTGCATTTGGTATTATAGTACTAAGCTTATGGGATGCAGGTTAGCTAATGTGACCGAAAAACCAAATACTTTAACTTTTTTTGGAGCAGAGCGAGGAAACGGTAACAGGTGGAACTTAAGAGAACATCGAAGAAAAACAACTCAAAGTTTACGGAAGTGCCGAGCATAAACTTGTTTTAATCTACGTGAGCTGAACTTCGACCTCGTTGCTGTGAAGTGTGAACTTACACAACACCGGTTTGAACTGTGAACACAATGAACAGATTACTCACACATCTCATGATTACTGCAGATAGGAATATCAAATCTAACAACTTAAATATGGACAAATCTTAATTTATCATTGTGCAAACAGACCTCGGGCTGTGAGGAGAGCACTGCATGAAGATCTCCATAAACGGGCCTCCTGCGGTGAAATTTCCAAATCATTTCCAATTTTTCCATGATGACATTCTTTTCTCCCTCCAAGCCAAGGAGGAGAAAGTGCAGCGATGTCACCAGTTACACAACTTATTTTTAAACCTCTCCTTGTGATCACTTTGTTTTAACCACAGACGTGAAAGACACTCAACCTTAAAGTAAATGACGGTTTTGCACTTCAGGGCCGCCGTACTCGATAGACGAAACTATTAATCAAACAGTCGTGGAAATAATCCGCAGATTAATCGATGATGTAAATAACTCTTAATTTTTATTTTCACACCGCTCCATTACACAAGTTGATGTTGATACTCGACCTGCAGCTACAGTGTAAAGAATGGACAGCTCGAGTGTGACGTCAACAACAGTTAGCTAATTTTAACATGGGGACTTATGGAGACTGACTCACTTCTGGAGCCAGCCTCCAGTGGGCGTTTGAGGAACTGCAGCTTTCAGCATTGGCTTCACTTCACGGCTACGGAGCAACAAACCATCATCAACGATCATAATTTTTAATTAATCTACATCTTATTTTCTCAGTCGATTCATTGTTTTGTCTACAGAATAAAATAATTACTGTTCAAAAACACAAACAAAAAGCAACAAATCTTTTAATATTTGAAATATCTGAGCAGGTTGAACCGGTGACTTTCTGCATTTTCGCTTCAGTTTCAGGTTTATTGGTCATCTGTAGGTGAACACAGGGTCAGCAGTGGAATGTGAAACGTGTTGGGCGAGAAAAACGGGTCATCTCAGCCGCATTAGTAACAGCTAGACACAGAAGATAAAAACAAGCTAAGACATAAAATCCAACAGTTTCCCCCCGTGTCTGTGCGGGTCTCTCGGGTCCTCCAGCTTCCTTCCACAGACATACAGGTAACAGGTGAACCGGTGACTCTAAACTGCACGTTCGAATGGCTGTGTGTCTGATGACAGAAGCAATCAGTTGATTATTTAAGTATCTGATACTGTGCAGCAATGAATCATGCACGCCGTGTTATTTTTATGCAGATCTCCGCTTGTGATCACTTCATGGACACAAATTTGACTGTAAATACAAAGTACAGACGTGCAAATAACAGTTCTTGCATGTTGTGATTTACTCCTGTGTTTTCACAGGTGAGGAACTTGAGTTATTTTTGAACTGTCTGTCTGAAGCAGAAGCTTTGAGTTCTTCCTCCAGGTGACAGGTCACCCGTGGTGTCTTCGCACAGAGGTGGGGATGGTTGAGGCGACCTTTATACAACAAATCAGCCCATATTTCGTGACAGTGTGTGACACTCACCTCTTGCACATACTTAGGGACGTCTTCCACCTTCTCAAAGGATGACTCGCTCGGTGTGAGCATTGCAAACATGGCCCGGAGCCCCGTGGACACCGAGCCGAGCTCCACAGCTGCAGCCATGTTCAAAGCACCGTGCACTCCTCTGCTGCTGCTGCTCCAGGTGAGTTACAGGTGCTACCTGTGCAGGTAGCTCACAGCGGGGTTACACTCGGATCTATCCGCCGTTTAACGAGCTTGTTTTCCTTCTGCCGAGTTAAGTAGGTCAGTTACTTAACAGGAGAGCTGGCAGCGGATGAGCATGAAACTTCTCAGCGTGCACACCTTAAAGCTGCAGGTAACCTCTGACTGCGCGCACCTACCGCGGCCGCAGCGCTGCTCCCTTTATATCAGGCGACATTGACTTTTCACATACTTCGAGCGGAGTGCCGTGTCGCTTTATCTCGCGAGACCTTGACACGAGCAGCCTGCAGGAGTTGTAAACACAGGGAGTGCGGAGGTTTACCCAAGGTCAGCGTATCCATCTATTCACATTCACTGCAGCACTCAGCCCTTTGTATCGTGTGCATGCGCGACTTAGATGCAAGATGTGAGTGAGTGTTAAAAATATAAAGAACTCTACAGGGCTGTAACTGGGATTTTAAAAATAGAAAGCTCCCCTTGGGCACAGACTCCTCCCCACAGGAGCTCTAATTTTAACCACACACCAAAAAAAGTCTGTTTTTATTATTATTTTGCTTCATTTAAAGGTCCAGTGTGTAAGATTAGTGAGTATTTCTTTGCAGTAATATTACATAATATTCATAAGTACGTTTTCATTTGTGTATATAAGAACTGTTGTGTGTTTATATCTGCAGTGAGAGCGGGTCCTCTTCCATGGAGTCCGCCATTTTGAACCACCATGTTTGTACGGTAGCCCAGAACAGACAAACTACAAGTGATCTGGATATTACCTTTATGAACTGATGTGAATTTTGCAGCTAGAGCTTTTCCTACACGCTTGGAATAAGAATTTATCCGTTACGGGAACGTATCGCGGCACACGTGAAATGTATCACGTTGTAACGTGACAGTGTGCTGCATGGCAGCAATACGCTAACGTTATTCATTAAAGCCTCTCCACACTGTTCAAATAATAATAATTTTGTGGATTAATGTTTTAGCTGTGAGGTCATATCTGTCAAGTATAAAGATACAGTTAGCTTAGCTTAGCACCAAGATGGCGGCAGCCAGAGCCGCCGCAATTCGAGCTTCACAACAACTCTCTAGAAACCTGTGGGTGACGTCACGTATACGTACGTACGTCCGTGCCCTGAGCTGGCAACATTCTGGTTAGCTTAGCATGTTAGTTAACCTATCTAGTCAGCTGGTTCGCTCGGCTATATTAAATGATTCAGTTAGAGAGGCCTTGTGCTAGCACAGTTAGCATCATAGATTGGCATGGTCGTGGGATGGCCTTCTCTGTGTTGCAGGCCCAGCACCAGTCATTAATGACCCTGAAAGACTTGGACTTTCATACTCACATGTAACTTCATATATACTCAGTCATTGTAGACTGAGGCTAATCTACAATGCTTGACTTCACTTAGCCGCTCTCTTGAAGATATGAGGCCTGGTTACACATCCTCATATCTGCTCTTAGCGTGAGTCAGGGTAATAAAATTACGTCACCTGTTGGAGGGATCAGTAGATGTATGATGGCACACTGCGATGATCCAAACGTTCGGCACATCAGGACAGCTGATTCTCTTCACACGTGACATTAAACACACTTTTTGTTGTTGTTGATTAAACAGCCAACCGTCAGTCGGACGCTCCAGGTGAAAAAGTTTGAGCATGATGTGACTCATGCATGTAAGTTTATAGTCTAACCGGGCTGGTTGTGCATAGTGGAGGAGGTGAGCGTCCTCTGTACTTTGCACTGAATTGCAGTTGCATCCTGTTGGGGCAGGGGGGGAAAAAAACTTTCACATGCCGTGTGAGGTTCCTGCTCCACAAATTAGAATGCACAATCACAATGTGGTGAAAGATGAGATCAAGTCATGAAATTATTTTCAACTGGATTTTGTAACACAATCTGATCCTTTGCGGGTTCTCTCTCCCTTGGCAGGAGTCCCGAGCGTGCCCCGAGGCAAAGGTGAATTTAGCATGCAACCCCATCACCAGCTTTCTACACTTTCTGCAATGTTTAATTCATTTCACGAAACACACACACACACTCTCACACACACACGCACACACATCAGTCTGGATTCATACAGTAGATGGAAAAAAAAAATCATATGGGATTTCATTTACCACTGGTTAAAGTTTATTCAATCTGCAATTCTCCCTGAAAGGATTTAATAAAATACTTATTTCAGGTTTCAGATTTGTTTACAAAATGTCATCTCCAGGCAAACAAAGAACTGTCAGTGTTTATTACTGTGTGAGCTGAATAGAGTGGGTATAAAATTATCGTTAAGGTAGAGACAATACTGAGATTTATTTACAGATCATTTATATTAGCTAGGCAAATTAGATTTCCTGGCACGTGATTTGATCAATTACATCATAATTTACATTTTTATACAGTATAGACCGACTGAAGTGTTGTTCAACAGTGCAAATCAAAGCATTAGCCACAACATGGAATGTTTACAACAGTTTGACTAAATACGATTTCCGAAATGTTAAAGTGAGTTTGTGTGTTTCGATTTTTATCTTAAATTCTTCCTTTTTTTTAACCAATGGCCGTTTTGAAATACGTCAACATCCTCCGTTTGCCTGCGCGACGACTGAATTACGCAACACATTTCTCTGTACATCTGTACACTTATTTAGCATCGTTGTATGACGATGGCGAATCAGCAAACAGCAGTCCTTCTAAGGACAGTCCTGAGGCAGAGGCAGGGCCTATACTCTGACGGGGGGGTGGTGGGAGGTCGGGGGAGGACGATGTGTGTGTGTGTGTGTGTGTGCATCATAAGTGAGCATGCTCGGAGCTCTGGTCGCTGTCGTGACTGTCCTCGTTGGCTAAGGAGTCCGTCGAGTGGTGGAGCGACGCGATGCCAGAGAACTCCGACGGCAGCAACGTCCCCTTTTTCACATTCACCAGTTCTTTCTCTCGAGCGGCCGCCCCCTGCTGGCCGCCTTTCACCCTTTTCCACTTCATCCTCCTGTTCTGGAACCACACCTTCACCTACGGAGGGGGTGGAGGGGGGTGAAGCGAGACAGAAAGTGTCAAGGAGAGAGCAAACAGTCACCCAAAATAATCAAAAAGCAATTAGGAAGCCTTTCCTGCCTCGACGGCAACCTTCTCTAGAAGTTTGGCAGCTATTCCTACAGCGGCAATTATGTGTGGATGTAGTGTTCCATCTGCCACTTGGCGTCTACCTGTTTTTCCCTGACTCAACAGCCTCGACCGTATTTACGTCTCTCAGATTGATGATTAAGCTGTTGCTTAAAACGGTTTACACGTCAAGTAGCAGCAGCAGAGGCCCTCTGAGTGTCGACACATGCGCCTGAAGGGGGGAGGGAGTAAAGAGAGGGGGGGGGGGTGGGGGGGGAGAGTTTATTTTTGGGGAGAGTCATTCCGGACGGGGGGACCGAGCGGTCACGTGGTCAGGAAGTGAGCTGACAGCACAAACGTTTGTCTTAAACGTCGCGCTGAGTATCACCTCGGATTCTTTACAAGCCTCGGGGCCTTTTCTGAGAGCTGGAGAGAGGTGGAGAGGCGCAGAGGTGGAGAGGGGTGGGTGGATGAGCGGTGAGGATCACTTCTATGTGCCAGGCTCTAGTGTCAAACTGAACATGTGATCCTCGAGGTTTACGTGCGCACACGCACTATTTAAACTCAGCGGCACTGTCCCTGTACGGCTTGACTTTACACCTGTAGTGGCACTGTTCGATCACGACGCGCCACACGCCTCGGCGCCTATTTTAGCCTCTGATAGAAGACGGACCACAGATCCGCCGGCTTAAAACGACTTGATTAATCCTCGAACAACAAGAGAGACACCGCTGATGATGAAATATATACTTTATGTGCGTTAAAACTCAGATAAACTGGTTGAAATGAGCAGCATTCGACAGTAAAAGACCGTAAAACATGCCATGAAGTATGTATACACTGAAAACACCTTTTATTTAAACGCCATTTTAAGGGAATTTATTCAAAATAAAGCAGTATTTTATATTAGAGACTGTTAATTATACAGTAAAACACTGTAATATTTAATGGCGTATTTTACGGTCTTTTACCGTTATTTAAAAATGAGGGTTTGCGTGTGAAATCATCGCTTTACTGTAACATTAGAAAGGGTTGTATTGTATTTATTACAGGAAAATGCTGCCAGTTTTTTACCGTGAAAGCTTAAAAGTTTCTTTTTTTTACAGTGCATATGTGTTAAACGCTGTTGAAACAGTAGTTACGTGAACGTAGACGTTTAAAAAACATCAATCTTTCAGCCTGATTTATGCCTGTTTTGATCCTGATGTTTACACATGTAAAGATGCTTACTGGGCGTTAGTTCATCCGAAAAACTTTAATTCATTGGGGGATTTTTTTCCTCCTTCATGCCGGTTTAAACTCCAAACATGCAAAAAATGTCGACCGTGTAGCTCCACCTCTGCCACCTTTGAAACGATTCCAGCTTTCACAGCCTACAAAGACAGAAAGCATCCATCAAATGTCTCCAAACAGCTCACGCAGCGTAAATCGACTGCCTCGGCCAGCTGTTTGCATTGCCAATATTTACCTCACTATCTTTGCGCTGTATATTTTCCCTGACAAAACTGATGTCACACACACACACACACACGACTTGTGCTGCACGAGCTGAAGAAGAAATTTCATGCACATTTTTTTATGCCGCTCTGAGCCACAAAAAGATTAATTGCAGCCGTCTGGGCAGAGGGCTCAAGTGGAATTACAATGGCAAACTGTGTGCTTGGTGGCCCCGCAGAGTTAAACGGCCTGACACGGCGGTACAGAGACGTATTCCTTCAAAGTTTTTTACACCTTTTGTAATTTGAAGCAAAAGCAGACACGATTTATGATACATTTATCACTTTTTATGTCACACTTTCCACTCGCTTTCAGATCGAGGAGTAAGAAACTAAATGCAACTGTGCAGGTTTAGCACTCGCATTACTTTGAGAGGCCTTTAACACACACACACACGCCCACGGACATTTTTATTCACTAAGAGAAGCAGATCTCCTTAGATGGACACTTTTATCTGAAGCCTTTGGGTGCAGACCGTACATTTTTAGCACGGCCCAAGTGGGAATCGAACCAGAGACCCTGAAAGCGTCACTGACGTTCTCAACAATAACCGAGCGATTAATGGCGGTTTGCTACCAGATGTTGAGACACTGCAGGCGGACGTTTTAATGTGATTGCAGGAGAAGCAGGTGTAACTAATAACGCGGCCCTGCCCTGTTAGTTCCATTTGTTTAAAACGTTTGCTCGGCTATTATACTTTCTAGTTTAGCGTGACACGAGCCGCAGATCGGCTCACACGTGTCTATCTTTGGGCCTCTGAGCTGTGACTTGTACCACCTGAAGCTTGTGTGTTCGCGTCTCACTCCAGCCTGAATCACACTGCAAAATATCACTTGGCAAGGCGTCAACTGAACGTGACTTACAGCTTCCAAACGGGTGTCAGAGAACAACAGGCTGTACGATGTTTCCTTCCCCCGACCGTTTGTCTCCTGTTATTTATTTCACGTGCATGCGTTTTACAGCGGCCGGCCCACGCTCGGAGACCAATTTGTGCTTGCAGGGGTAGCGGAGGAGAGGAAGTGACTTGCTAGACAGCAACTTCCTCCAAACCCCGTCCCTCTCTCCCTGCCTCAACTGTGGCCTGCTTGAAAGAATAGACAGGAACATCTGGAATATGATAGTCCCGTCGCACAGCCACATCTGGAGCACAATAGCCCCTCGAACCTGAAGTTACAAAAACACAGTAGCGAGCCGAAAAGCCTCGTCGCCGTCCCGAGGCCGAGTCTGTTTTCACAACATGGCATTAATGTGCTAATGCACGGGGGAGGCGACGGCGGCGGGGGTGATGTTACTGAACCCGTGGGGAAACGAGCTGACGGCGGGTGGGGCACGTACTTGTCTCTCGGTGAGGTCAAGGTTGACGGCGATCTCGTAGCGCCTTAGCCTGGTTAGGTAGTTGTGGTGGGCGAACTCGGCCTCCAGCTCTCGGATCTGCTCCTTGGTGAACGCCGTCCTCTCCTTCCTGGGCTTGCTGCTCACGTCTGACTTGTAATTCCCGTCCTGGGACTCTGAAACCAAACACCACACAGGTTTCTGTTCCACTCAGGGCAGATTTATATGCAACAAAAATAAAAATAAGGCAAATGTTATGTGGCAGGTGCAAGTCGGCGGGTGGGGGCGAGGTAAGAGAAACAATGGGAGCTGTCAATCACACTTTATTGTTCAGTCATTGTTTATGAAGACTTTAAGTGGCTGGAAGGACTCACGCAGCTACACATGTGTGTGACTGTGGCAGCTGTGCTGGTACAATCGGCTGGCTCAGACTGCCAACGTGGGTTTAATTTGTCTTGAAGGAATCTGCTGCTGCAAATGTATTTTTAAACGTGGAACAAAAAGGTTTGCAGGGTACATAAAATACATTTTCTAGTTTCTTTTTTTTTTATTGTTTTCTCAGATTTTGATTCATATTTTCTTTGCAGATTTAAGAACGCCAGTAAAACAATACATTTCCTGTCCAGTCCTGAGCTGGAAAAAAATGGTAAATTGCAGGCAAAGGCCTTCGAAAACACGACTGACATAACGTGATGATAATGTTACCTGGAAATGTTGTAGATGAAATGTAACAGGCCTTCAAAATAAAACAATGCCAGGCACACGCTCGCAACATGTGAATTTATTGACGCATGAAATGTGGCGTTAACGCATGATAAAAATTTGGGCCCGGCACGTCATCCCGACTTCGTCTCATCACCATCGAGGAGAGAAAAAACAAAAAAACTTTTTGTTTTTTTGCCATTTCGAGAAACTTTCCGAAGAAAACACGTACGCTTAATTTGCCCTGCAAAACTTTCCTATTGTGAGCGGCCCTTTTGTGGTTTCTCTGTTGGACACGCTTCAGTTGCACATTGCACTTGAAGGCAGCGGTGATTGCATGCTAATTCATCTGCGGTCCTGTTCTGTCGTGTGTGTGAATCCAGCAGGGCCCGGCGTCGAAGCCAAACACTCAGACACGCTCGCACACAAATGGAGCTCAGCCCGAAGCCAGAGTCAAAGCTGCTCACCTAAGACTTCCACCCGGAGGGACCCCTGTTGGTTCTGTCGTCCCGTCAGAAAGAGGACCTTCCTTCTAATTAAGCGCGTGTTTTTTCAGAGCGAAATAACTCCCTCGAGACGCCGAAGAGAAGAAGCTGCTCTACAAAAAAGTTATATTTGTATGGCACTTGCACAGCCTCTGGAGCCAAGGACAAACAGATATATAAACTGCAAGAATTCCCGCATGAATTTTATGAAATGAAACAGATCATTGCTCGACTCGCAGCCTGTGTCCGGCTCCCCCCTTGACCTTGCCTTTTCCCCTCCCTGTAATTTCAAAACCGGGGCGCTCCAAACAGCGTGTGGCTGATTGAAGCGAGCCTTCAGACGTATTTATCCGCTCCCTCTCTCTCTCTCTCTCTTTCTTTCTGGTAAACACAGACATTGTGTAAAGAGAAATAAAAGAATAACACAGCCAGCTGGTGCAGACCAGCAGGCCCGGAGTTAAAACGAGCGGCGGGCTTTTATGACACAGCCACTACACCACAGCAATTAGGTCCACGCTGTAACTTTCATCTCTCCACAAAAAAGGAGGAATAATATGAGAAAAATACACGCACCCAGACAGGGCATGTCGTTTAGGGCTCCCAAATGAACCGAGGTCGGCGCGGGAGCGACCCTCTCCGTCACAAAAGTCTCCCTCTCTTTGCGTGTTAGTTGTTTTCCAGTCAGTGAAAGTGGTGATTTTTTTATTTCCCTCCTCTGTAAAATATTACACACACGAGAATGAACTCGAATGCACCGACACATCCTCCATGTTTTTCTGGAGCTTCTTCTTCTTCTTCTTCTCGGTCACCCCACTCCTCCTTTTTTACGACGCTCGCCTCAACAAAATAAGACTTCAAGCACCTTTTATTGTTCCACGCAGAAAACCCAGTAACTTCTTTTTAAAAAGGGGGCGACCACTCCCACGACAGGACGAGCACAGAACACAAATATAACCCAGACACTCGCTTGCAAAGTGCAGCAACCAACCCCCGGACACGACACTCTATAGGGCTGAAAAAACTCCAGATTGAACCACAAAAAATGAGCCGGTTCCGCAGAAACCAGACACCCGAAATACCAAAGCAGAGCTGGCTCATCTCATTAGTCCACCCCGCGGCCTTCCCTGAGGAAACAATCACAACCGAGTATTAGACACCAGAAAGCTGAGATGCTTCATATTTTTTTTTGCGCGCAGAAAACGAGGCGAGCCCCAGCATGGAAATGAGCTCTCAGGTTTTGTTGTTATTTCTGTATCTAAATTCGGGTTTCTGGTCCAGATGGTGAAACCTAATCAGGCCTCTATCTCATGCAACTGGCAGCGGTGTAATATTTAGACAGCTGATTGAGTCAGCAACCCGGTGAGGGCCCAATAATCAGCGTGATTGGTGTTAGCGTGGAGAGAATGCACAGCACATGTAATGTATGCAGCAACTATTGTTACAAGGAAAGAGGGATTTGGAGAGCGAGGCTCGGCTTTCCAAAACGATTTGACAAAGGAGGAGAGGAAATAGGAGGCGGTTTGTTGAATCTGTGGATTAAAATATACAATTGCAACATTTTTCTGGGTGACTAACAGGAAATTTAGCACAAATACAAGCCGCCTCGGCTCTCGAAAAGCACGCGAGTCATACATTTTTTTATTCTCATTCCTCGTATTCTTGCATTTGCATGAATCTGTCATTTTTCAGCACATGACTGCGACATCTGGAGTTCGTGTTAAATCAGTAAGTGGTGTGAATTTTACCCGCTCTTTCTCGTATTTTGTAACATAACCAACAATTATTACAAACACATGTTTCCAGTGTAGTTACGTCGTCTGTTAATTACACTTCAATCCCGTCACGATTTGCACGCTTGACTTTTGTAAATCTTGCAGCGACAGCCGGGCCTGTCAGAGAGACTAAGGTGAGGTGACCACCAGCATCCTGCAGCGTAAAGCGATCACACGCAGGGAATATCAGTCAAGTGGTCAAGTGCAGGTGATATGCTGTGCATACAAAGAGGCCTTTAAAAGGGTACATGACCGCCGCTGACGGGGCTGCAGTCCTCAAATGGATAGCCAGAGCGGTGAGCACACTTTCCCTGGAAAACTTAAGAGCTCTCACTAATATCACGTTCCCTTCGAGAACTCCGGCGACCCGACCCGGCAGTTTGTCATGCAGTGATTGATTATTGTGGTGACTGCAGGTTGGAAATGTCCTGCAGGTTATCAGGGAGGCGTTACTTATTTGGGTAAAGAGGGACTTCTTCACGAGTGTGCAAAGAAATGTTTTTCTTTTCAGGTGTATCTCCAAATTTATGCGGATCATTGCACGGGTTATTCAAGGACTGTGTCCCTGTTTCAGGGCAACGTGAAGCCGGAAAAACAGCTTCATAATCAGCGGATTATCTTCGAAAATGTTGCACACGAGACGGCGATTTTTAAGAGTTGGAGATGAGAAAACCTGAACGCACCTCAGGGGTCAAAGTTGCAAATTTTACAAAGTCACAAATATCCTAAAATCAAAAAAAGCTCACAGCACTGCTGCACAGAACAGATATTCATAAATCCAGCTGATAAATCCATATTTAAATTTCTTAATAGGCATAATAACAGTTTACTTGTAGGATTATTAAAATAATTTATAATCCTTGTAACTTCAGATGAATCAATATTGCATCACACACTTTAGTCGCTTCCATTTTCATGTCCGTAAACTAGACTGTGATTTATTTTAACGGCAAACATTTAGACAAGAAAAAAGAAAAAATCCCGAGAGTCTGTCGGGGTGTTTAGTGCGGCGCGAGGCGCCGGTGTAGTCTTTTACAATCCACGACATTAAGTCTTTACTGTGCGAGGAGCGTCGCAGCAGACCAGATGTGTTTTCTCTTTTTAAAAAACAAAACGCGGCAGAGTAATCAGAGCGGCGGCGGCGGCGTGGCCTTTCTGCTCCACGCTTCAGCCGACACCTACAAACTTGTTTTTCTATCAGAGCCGCAGAAAAAGAAAAAAAAATCCCTCAACAGTGTGTCGAAAGATTTATAACGACAAGTACAGATGTTTGTGTTATTCTTGAGCTCTGCTTGGAATTTCTTAAAAATGCAGATATTTATGTGACGCCGACTGAACAAAGAGACGTTGGAACATGTGTCACAAATATTTGGAGGAAGATATCTGAGGCGTGAAGATCTCCGCCGCTCCTCTTACCTGAACTGTCACTTTTCCTCTTGCTGTTTCTCTTCTCGGCCTCAGCAGGTGACAGAGTCTGTCTGCCAAAGTCTGCAGGCACACAGGAGGCCCCTGTAGGGGTGCTGCCGCTGCCCAGACTCGGGGTGCTGGCGCACATACTGGGCCCACCAGGGTGGCCCAGATCTGGGGGTGTTGGCCCGTTATCGTGGGACGAGTGGGAGTGCGGGTGGCAGAGGTTGTGGCGCGTGCTGCCGCCGGGTGACGGCATCTGTGGGATATGCCAAGATGCGTGGTGCTGAGGCGGGTGGTGATGCTGCTGGGAGGGCAGGTGGCCGCGGTGGGGGTGGTGGTGGTGGTGCTGCCCGGGAAACAGGCCGTCGTCGATCGGGTAGCTGGAGATGATGCAGGGCGATGGCGAGGAGGTGGAGGAGGAGGAGGACGAGGAGGCCAGGTCGGGGTAGGAGACGTGGTCCGAGCGTCCGTGCAGAGTCAGGGGAGACTGGGTGAAGGCGGGATGCAGGGCCTGAGCCGGGGCGTGGGGGCTCCGCAGGCAGCCAAACAGTGTGTGATCCATCGCATGCAAACACACACACGGCCCTCCAGGAAAGGCGAGAAGGGCAAGTAAAAAAAAAGAAAAGAAAAAAGGGTAAAGTTACTAAATCAAGCAAAAACAAAAAAAGATCACAAGCACATATCCAAGATGCTTCTTCTCCTTTTCCCCCCGTGGACGATCCCAGAACTTTTTCCTTCAGTCAGAGAAACTCTCGGAAAGTCAGGGCAGAAAGTGAAGTGTGTTTTGAAATGGGTGTCCTGTGATAATCCGGAGCATGCGGCCAGTTGCCAGGCTGTACAGGATAAACAGTTAGCCCAGGATAAGCTGCAGCAGAGCCTCTCAGATGTCAGGAGGAACAGGGGACTGGAGCTCGAGGCTGCTGGGAGCAGAAGGAGGTTCCTAGGAACTGCAGAACGAGGGGAGCCGGCGGAGGGGATGTTATAAATAGGGTGTAACATGAGAGGGAGGCTGGGTCACAGACTGCATACGCGCTACTGACCACATACATATGATCACCCTCCAAAAAGCACAGCACAATAAATCTGTACTATTAAAATGGCTGAGCTTCAGGAAAGAGGGCAATTTATTTTGGACTTTGGAGCTGACCTCCGGTGGCCATCTTTTTTCTTTTTCTTGCATGAAAACAGACTTAAAGTTTCATGGGTGGGGCTGGAGGGGGTACGAGGGGGGTGGAGGGGTGGGAGGGAAGGGGGTATTAGGGGGGAGAGTGTGGAGGGATATGGGGGGGGGGGGCGAGGTGTCAGGGGTTAACTGAGCGTGTCACCCCGTCTCTGTCAGTGTTGACCCTTTAAAATACTGTTAGTGTTGTGGAAGAAGGCGAGGCCGCCCGCCGCTCCCATCAGGCCTCTGCAGGGCCGTCCGTTTATCTGCGAGGGAATCGTGGAAATCCCGAGATGTGAAGAAGAGCCGCAGTTAGTCAGACGTACGTTTGACTTTCCACCGCTTTTAAAAGAAATCTACAAATCAGAAACTGAAGAAATCTTCAATGCGGTGCAAAAATATTCAGTCTGAAGCAAAAGTTTGAGTTTACGACCCTCAAAAAGCAACCAGAGTTCATGAGAATTCATTTCATGAAGAGGATTCTCTTATTTTGAAATGAAACACCTCACATCATCAAATCAATAAACACAGTGATGAAGGTCTGACCTCCCATCCGAGGTCATGAGTTCAAATAACAGCTTTTATTTCAAAAACACCAAATATGTCGTTTTTTTTAAATGACCATTAATTACCGCAGCGTCATCCAACGCGGGATTATTTAATGTGACAGAACCTGCAACATTTCATAAAATAACATCCGCGGCTCGCGGCGTCGAGAGCGACGCGAGGAAGGAAGAGAAAATCCCAGAAATGGTTTACGAGTTTGTGTAAGATGAAATATTTCATCCACCTACGACCCCGAAATACATCAAACACTCCCATCACACGGCGTCAGCGCTCGCATCAGCGCGCGGCTAAATCATTTTGACCATTAAAGTGTCATTTTTGTAGACGTGAAGGAGGAATAAAAGGCAACCGACAGAAAGACACGCTCGCTCCGGCTCCTCTTATTCTCATTAACATAATCAAACATGCCAAAAATACATAAAACTTAAACACATTTAATTACACTCAGACTCATTTATATCTTCATCTGCGAGTGTGTTTATTTAAAAATCAGATTTTTGTGCATGCAATTCAAATATCTCAGCTGTATAATTTACACAGTTAGTGTAATTAAGAGATATTAAATAAATATTGGACGTGTTTTATTAGAAATTAAAGATAAACTCTCACATATCTTCTTTCATTTCAAAGGTTTAGATTTGCTCTGTGTGTTATACTTCACATGGCACTAATTTAAAATGTGTGCTCTTCAGGTTTAAAGCTAATAATGTATAAAAACACAGGAGAGGCGTGCAGCTTGTTTCAGATCAGTCACAATAAGTCTGCGCTCTGGGGATCCGGCTGGACGACACGGGCTGTGCCACAGGCGCTGCGAGGCCGCCTGAGAAAGGAAATTAATTCCTCTTTGAGAGAAAATGACTTTAACAGATAGCACGGCGGAGGCAGGCTGTAACTTTGCCGCTGTCGCTGCCCCCACAAACCCCCCCACCACACACACACACACACACACACACAGAGTCCCTGCAAAGCCTCCGAAGGCAGCAGAGGCAGCGCAAGCAAAAGGAAAGGCACCTTAGGTGAGTGAGTGTCAAACTCTTCTACTGTTTACCTTACAAATTAAGGCTATTAGCAGGTTAGCTGAGGCTATATATTTGCTCAGGGCCTCGAGCAGGTATTAATTCACACGTGTTTCCAATCCTGTCGCCGGCCTCGCCGCAGTGATGGCCTGTGGCGTGTTTGCAGTCAATCCTAGGTTTCTCCCCTCGTGGGCTATACGAGGCAAAAACTCCCACTGTGTGAATAAGTGTGTGTGTGTGTGTGTGAATATCCTGGACTTTTATTGTGAAACTATTAGCTACAAGTTGTCTTAAAGGATTGAGATTCCACCTAACACGCATCAATTAAATCTCCTTTATTTTATGATTATTTTTCTCTGATTTATTCGAGTGTCTCCGTGTTTGTCTTCTTGATTCATGTGACTCCTTTAACCACAGAAGAAATGTCCAGAGTTTGGCCTGAGCTGCTGCTGATGGTGTAAATGCTGTTTCAGATGCCTGAACTGAATCAAATCCGTTTGGAAACTTTTTATTTGGACTCGTTTAAAGACGCTGGCACGAGCCGTGGGTGACGTAATCCTAAAAATAAAAAAAGAAACTACCTGTGCAGGCCTGCAGGAGCACACGTCTGTCGAACCGTTAACGCGATGACATGCGAAATGAAGAGGATAAAAAGAGGCGGAGGCGGAGGTGGAGGTGAGGAGGTTCTGATGATGTGTGTGTGTGTGTGTGTGTGGTTGTGGGGGCAGAGCGAGGCGATAGGTGGACCTGCTGCTCGAACCTGTGGCTGTCCGTCACGAGGGCAAACGGCGCTCGGTGACACCGTCACCAAAACAAACCTGCAAAGCACAAAGTCCGTTTCTGAAAATAAAGTTTTTATTTATGGAAAATAAGCGGCCTGCACTCCTGCAGAAAGTGTCGGCCTTCGCAGAGATGCACAGCCGTGACAGACGACACAGACTTCACTTAAATGAGCAGAATGTGAATATAGGAGGATAATTTAAGTGTTTATTAATAAATGTGTCAACAACTAAAGCTCCTCTTTGGTGCGTAAACTGATAATAAATAATATAGTGGTTATAATCTGATTTATTTCTTCACAGGAGAAGTTATAATTGCTGACAAAGACTGTACATTAATAAAAAAATCTCCCTATAGCTGCGTCAAACTGCGTTTATTTCTTTTATTTACTAAAAACAGGCAGGCTGCAGCACAAAGTCAATTAAAAAAAAGACAATATTAGAACACAGCAACCGAGAAAAATAATAAAAGTGCAGTACAAGCCTGGTGCTGCGTATTAAATGTATATAACAGCTAAATATGGAGGTTAAAGACTTCATTAAGTAAATATGACGATTACAGTTGAACGGAAACACAGAATGGCAGCAACATTTCCAGCCTTGCATCACTGCGCTCCCTCCTCTGAATTTAACAGCCCCCGACGTGTTACACGCTTTATTGTAGAAGGCTTTGATGTAACTCTCAGACTCTAATACGAGCGCTTAAAAAGACCCAGAGTGTGTGTAATCATTAATAGACTTTTTCCTCCCTTAATATGGAAACATTTCAGAGCATCTGACGCTCAGCGAGCCTCTCCTGATATATAAAGCGTGCGAGCCAATAAGTGAAAGTAAGATCAGGATTGATGTGATTTTGTAGCAGTGTTAAAGCCAATATATCTTAAATAAGACTGCTGCAACTAACAAATGTCACCCTGGTAAATAAACCTGCAGGATTTTGGCCTTCGAGAGCAGAAAGTTCTGACTTTAATGGAAATTTTTCAGATATAATATTTCCACCTTTTATAAAAAGAATCCCGCCCTTATAAAATTTGCTGGCATTGGAGTTCGACGGGGTGCCATCTGAAGATCGTTGCCTGCGTCTGAGGACAAAATCTTCACAGCAGGTCGCTTTTCAACCCGACAAACATTTGGTAATGTGATTGCACTTCCTCGGTTTGATCCTCGGACTAATGACAGAGCGGGGACTGGTGACAGTTGCAGTGTTGCAGATGAACATCTGTCCACGAGGGAACTTGTCGTCGCCGCTCGTTTCCTTTGAGGCCTTCGAGCCGCAGATTTACAGCAGTCGCGGGGAACGATGTCCGTCGTACGCGGGCGACGGCGGGATGTCAGTGATATATGACGAAGTGAGACAGTAAATGTTGTCTCCATTTACAGCTCGATCACACGAGAAGAACAGCAGCCTCCTCGGGGGGAAGTGACAGCGTGGAAGCATGAAAGGAAAATGTTGACAGCTCCGAACGCGTCTGGTGTTTCTTTGTCGCTCACTTAATGTCGGATGGACAAAACATTTGTGTGTTTGCTCTCCTGCAGTTTGTATGAGAGTGAAAAAATAAGAGGTTAGAAAGTTTTTCTTCCTCTAGATGTGTCTAATTTTTAAATACAGTAAAGCACTGTTAAACTTTTTAATTTGTTTTAGAGCTGCAATTTTAATCTTAAAATAATGTTTCATTTATTTTAAATATTATATATAATTTACTACATTTTTACGTGAATCAAAGGCTGCCGTGTGCAGAGAAAAATAAATTCCCCTTCTTGGATACGACACTCAGCTAATAAATTTAAAACTAAACGTGAACATCGAGCTTAAAAAAAAGCAGATTTCCTCTCTCAGAACTTGACATTTCATCTGAAACGATGATATCTTTGTAAAAGTCTGATTTCGTGCTGCGACGGTCGCACTGAGGCAGCGCTGCAGCTCTTAGGTGGCCACTTTCTGTGTCTGTAATGGCCGCGGACAGCCGGAGTGAGATCATCATCTATAATGGGGGGCGGTTGGAGCCGGTGCCTGGTGTGCGATGGTTCCCCTCCAGCTTGAAGGCATTGGTGCCTGAGCAGACGTGTGTGATGCTGTGCAGAGTCAGACCACACCTCAAACGGCTCGGGGTCGCCCGCACTAAAGCCTCCATTTAAATCTGGACCGGGTACAACCCGCCAAAAGCGGCACCGGCTCCAGCCAGCCACAGTGCTAAGCCCGTTTCCTCCCAGACTAAATTTGTAAAAAAAAAAAAGTAGAACGCCCCTTCATTTTCGCCTCCTCGCCATCTCCAAGTGGAGTGGGACCGGGTGCCAGGCGCGGGGGGAACCACGCCAGACTTTTCGATTTGTGAACGGGCCCATTAGTGACTTTTATTTGTTCAATTGGATCGTCCGCCCACCTACCGTCCAACTGAACCCACCCCGACGCGCTAAACTTCCTGCTCCGCGGCTCTAAAGCTCATAACGTTTGCCGGATCAGTCCAATGGCTGTGGAAGAGGTTCTGGCCCACATTGCATCACTCGACGTCCCTCTGATGGTCCGGCTTCAACATGCTGTTCCAATAAGGCAAATCATTCAGAAGAGTGAAGTCAACCTTTTTATGATTTTACGGCTTCCTTCTCTCTTTAGGTTCCTGAGAGTTTCTGGACGATTCCCAGAGCGTTTATTCCGTTAGGTTACTGTACGGGGGACCGGCCTGCTTTCTGACTAATGTTAAGTCAATGTGTTGGGGCTGGTGGATCTCATTAACACATAATTCGGGCTCAGAATCATCAGTTGGAGCTCAGCTATATCACGTTAGGTCGGTGGTGGCGTCGTAGGAACCAACCAAAGGAGGAAACTTTTCACACGGGTCGTGTTTTTTTGTCGCGAGTTAACGTCTCTGGCGAGTCGAACGTGTCAGGAAAATGTTCAGTGACAACTTGATTCGTTTGTTTTCAAGCTTGCAGAACAATATCAGATTTTTATGGTTACACTGAGGCAAAAAACTGGGTTAAAAATAGATTGCGGTCCGGGTTTAATGCAGGAAGAATGATTTTTAACCAAAATCACGATATTTTGGCAACCTTAGCCAAAGTCCTTTTGTTGCCTGGACCACACGTGGGATACAAACTGAGGTTAAAGAGTCCAACCAACCACCACGACCACCTCTCTGTGGACATTAATGTAGCTTCATCCACTCAAAACGAAGTCCAGCCGAGAATTAAAAACCTTTTTGGAGACAGGGTCGCGTTTGTGTCGACACCATAATCCAGAAAGTTTGTTTGTTGTTCTGAAGAAGTTTTGAGCCGCCCTCTTGCATTGAGCTCTCCGGTTTCACTCACACACCTCCACAGGTGTTCTCACTTATTTTAAAGCCTCTCGTGGGTGTGACCGTCGCTCTCCTGCTGTTGGTTTTTGTTGCACCTGTTCGGCACCTTCGCCGCCTTGTTGTTGGTAACGCGGCCGTCACGTGATTTCCAGCACAGCTTCAGACAGTTTCAGCCTGACCAGATGTTTAATCAGACAGAATAACTGAAAACACCTGCAGGAGCTTTAATTCGATCAAATATCAGCCAGACAGCGTCGCCTATTTCTGATGGGGGGATATTCATCCGCGAACGCGGCTTACAAGTACTTTAATTCTAGTTGTATATAATAATAACTTTAATACTCATATTTCATTAGTAATTCATCCTCTTCTGCACAGTTTGTTTAGTGTCTTTATTCTCTGTGCAAATAAAGTACTACACACACACTGATAATTATCATATTAACAGAGCGATTTTACAAACTTTCCTCAGAGTTTCAGCTGAACAGAATACAAAGAAAAAACACTGATAACTGAAATATTTTCTATGATAAATGTGTTTATGATCATAGAGTATCTCCGTCGTGTTCAGACGGTCTTTAAGATTAAAGATCTGACTTTTAACCTTCCTGAGACAGACGAGGACATAGAAATACATTTCTCTCCAAAATCAGCCTGCAAGTTAACAAGACGGGGTCACAGCTGATTAATACGCGTTATCATAATCTAGCTTAGTGGTTTGCACTGCGGCACTGCTGGCTGACACGCTGTCATCTTACAAGCGTGTGTGCTTTTATTTTGACCTGCTGACTCGTCGTCTCGTTTCTCTGCGATGTTCTTTAAAGCTGCTTCGTGATGAACGAGTGAGGAAATATCAGAGGCCTTTTCCAGCACAGCAAACTTAAACTGAGAGAAAAACCTTCATGGGAACTGACAATTGAAGCAACATTGATGTGGCCTAAAAATTAAATCAGATTCTCAAATGGTATAAAAAATAAATCCCATGACATGAAAGCTTCACTCTCCTTCTGTCTGCTCTTACTGCTGCATCACTCAGGTGTTCGTCATCTGACCTTGTAGAGTTCGTAGAGCAGCAGACCCGGTGAACCTGCTCACTGATTCACTGAAGACGTCCGCGCGGTGACCCGAGGCCCTTAACGTGCAGCCGTCACGCTCTCCGAGGTCACAGGGTGCAGCAGGAGAACAGCGACCTCTACTGGCAGGCGGAGAAAGAGGCGTGTGAGTGTAGGTGTGGGCATTGTGACGTGCTGCTCAGGATTATTTATCGTTGATACAAGCAGAAATAATCCAAATGTAACTTACTTCAGTGCAGGTGTGAGGTAAACGTTGTGAACTGGCTGCTCTGACGGCCTCCTTCACTCTGCTGCTGCTCTGCTTTCTGTCTGCAGACCTGTTGGGAGGTTAATCAGTGCCATGGGACACACCTGGGCCTGCTGTGCCCCATCGTGCATGTGCATCCATAAAACAAATCTTCACTCATCCTGCGCTGACTTCACAGATTCAGTTCGCCCGTGTGTGTCCTGTTTCTGGGCTGCTTCATGCATGTTGTTCTGTAAAAACAAACAAAAAGGAAACCAAAAGCCACAATAAAGAAGTGTGTGTGTGTGTGTGTGTGTGTGTGGCTGCTGCTCTGGCTTCACATGCGTGGAGCACAGTGGGACCAGGTGTGTCTCATGCCGATGATTAACCCCCCAACAGGTCTGCAGACAGAAAGCAGAGCGGCCGTCACGGTGAGCTCAGGAAAAGTTTGGACTTTTTAGGGATCTGTAGTCCTCACAGGACGGTGAGACTACAAACATATGATCATCGTACAGACCATGATGCATTGCCATATAATGTACAAAGCAGCAAAATGCAGCATATATAATATATTCATTAAAACATATAAAACCCCGACAAGGAACATTTTACTGCACGAGTTTATTTTTCAAACTTTAAATGCAGGACTTTTACTTGTAGTGGAGTATTTCCACAGTTTTTCCACTTAGAGTACTTTTACTTTACTAAAGGTCTGAATACTTCTTCCACTTCTTCTTCTAATGTTGATTTAATGTCACTTCTATCATCGCTGCGTGTGAAGATAAAAACAGCTAAAAGTGAAATTAACTTCATGATACAAGATGAAAAATGAACCAAAACTGTTTGTAAAAATTTAACAAAAACCTGAAAGTCAATATTTCTCATGTGAAACTAGAAAATCAGCCTCGTCTCGGTAAACTGGCTCAGATTTTTATGAAGTTAAAGAGTCTCAACTGGTGCAAGCGAAGATACAGAGTAGCTGTGATCTTGTTCAGGCGTCGAGTGTCTGACTTTAAGACTGACGACGTTCATTTCATGTTCCTAAACACGTCCTGATAAAAGGAAGCGAGTGAGTAATGAAGCTGACGCGTGTAATCCTCGAGGAGTCACATCAGATTCATCGTGAGTCAACATAATGTTGCTGCGATATCTACTGAAAATCACAAAAAGAAGAATTACAAGAGTTTGAACCACAAAGAGGGAAAGTAAAGAAATGTAAATGATGTTTATCTGCGTGTGTTATTAACATGATATCAATATTTACCACAGTTTACCAGACAGCAGTCTGGCATTTGTGTCTGACTCTAAATGTATTAATTGATGTATTATTTTTATTTGTTTATGGCTCATTTCCATCTGTAGTCTCCGAGCTTCACGTAAAAAGCAGTCGTTGTGGATTAAATCATTGCAGACGGGATTAAAACATGAATATTGAAGTCAGGCTGCAGCTCCAGATGGCCATGAAGAGCTTTGAAACGCGGCCGCACTTCTTTTTTACTTGTTTTACTTTCTGCTCCGACTGAGCTGAAATTCCTCCTCCTCTCGGTTTACATCGCCGTCTCTTTTCTGAAGGCATGTTTGAAATGCAGAACTGTTTGCTTGACATTTATTTGCCTGCAAATAAATAGCACGTCTCCCCAGCAGCTCTGGAGTCAAGGGTTATTGCTGCTCGGTGTCAGTCATATTTAGCTCTTGCCCAATAGGAATCCGGTGACCTCTGCATATTTTTCACTCAGCGGGGTCATCGGCTGAGCCTCCGGGGAGCCGTTCTGCTCTCCGTCTCCTCTCACACTGGGAAGTGGAGTTCCCAAGCATTTCCCCCAACTGTGGTCCAGAACAATCCCATGTCGTCGCCCAATCAGGAGACTGGCTTGAGCCGCCCGCTCGGTGTAGACATGACGCATGGACAGGACAATAGGAGGATACAGAGGCATGCTGTATGGGTGCAAATACACCCCCCCTTTGTCATGACGACCGGGTTAGATGGGTTGTTATACAGTGTAGTGTCGATTTCCTGAATTTTATGTTGTGACACCTCGGGCCAGCTGTTTTGCCTTGTTAAAAATGACGACCCGTGCAGCAGAAGAGCAGAATACGCAGCTCCGACTCTGATAATATATAAAACGTGTTGCCTGTGGATCAGATCCACGGAGAGTCACGCTAGAAACTGACCAGGCTCACTTCTCTGCGAGCCCGAGCCTGCGCCGTGACATCTGTTGAAGCCATAGCTTCGCCGTTTTTCAGCAGGACCCCGTTCCCTCCGTCCTGTTTGCAGTTGCCGTGGCGACGGGGGCAGTGGTGTGTGTGTGTGTGCAGGAGGCAGAGCGGGGTTTGGTCCAAGCTCGCTGGGACTGAAGAGGAGGCGGCAGCTTGGACGGGATGGACTGTATTCAGTTCCAGGGCTTTCCAGAACCTCCCAAGGGCTTCATTAAAACAAAAGGAGGAGGAGGAGGTGGGACTTCCTGTTGGAATGTTACAGGCCAACCATGACCCCGGAGGAACTGCAACTTTTAATGTGGACAGAAGGTCTACAGTCACACCGTGCACGCTGATATCATGTGCGTCTATGACAGAGCTTCTCAATCATGCGGCACTAACGGCCCGCGTCGTCGTTCGGAGAAATTTACTGCAACAAATAACCCGTGACGACATCTACTGGTGACTGACGGGAACTGCAACAACATTCTCCAACTTTCCGTGCAAACGAATATCCAGAAACGGGAACGTCATCAATATCGGGAGTTGCTTCATCGAGATTAATAGACGGCGTTTGAAGGCAACGATAGATGAGATGACATGATGCTAAATGGACTGTACGCACAGTCAGCGCCTGTCTCGTCATCTAACCACTCGCGCACACACACACCGACGGCACAGGTTCGGTACATTAAAGGATGCTTCGACATGCAGGGTAAAGGTTGCACCGGGATCGGAGCACCGATCTTCTGATTCTTCTGATTACTGAACGATGCAGGAAACACATTTCATGTCTTAATTTGAAGAATACTACAGTCTCTTTATGAGGGTACTGATGCCTCGTTACCGTGCTTCGATACCTGAGCTGTAAATCTCGTCAGGTGTCAGTGAGCCAATCGCATGCCCTGTAACAAACTCTGATGATGATTAGCCAGCTGGAGCCGAACAGCAAAAACACGGTGAGAGAAATCCACCTGAAGCTGACATGGCGGACGTTCGTCATCACACTCAGAGAAAGTAAGAGGTATCACTCTGCCGCTATTTTCCAGTACCACAAACCTCCAGCACCACCAGCCCTGCACAGCCAGACTCTCCACATTGGAAAGCATCTCCATACTGTTTTTGTTCCAAAACACAGAAGAAGCCAGAAAGCGAGAGAGCCAGAAATATCAACACGGAAAACTAATCCATGAGTCAGCGCCGATGATGAACAATCATATCTACTCCCCGCGGACACTCTGCTAGTTATTCTGTGACAGAAACTGTTGCTGCCACGCGAAAATCTGAGCTGGATTCAGCAGCGAATTAATCAGCATTAGGAAACAAAGAGCGAGGAAGAGAACGGCACCTGGGCTGGGACGAGAGCATTTCATCATGCAGGCAGGAAACAATAGGGGGATGTGGGACGACGACCGCCACATGGACCAGGGAGTCCATAAAACTGACGTTCATTAACATTTGTGTGGATGTTTGAGACGACACTCTGAAGATAAGTTTAGAGTTAGAGCTGAGAATAACGCCAGGAAAGAGATAAAGAAACTGAAAACGTCACTAACTGCAAAGTCATCGTGTTTTTAAGAAAGCATGACATTATTTTGGACAAAGACTTCACTGTTGTCGAACAAAAACTTGATGTTGATGCGATCTTGGCTTCGTTATCAATATTCTGTGACTTGAATGAATAAACTCTGAAGAAATAAACTCTCTGGTTTAAATTTAATTTTGTTGCATATTTCACAGATATTTGCCAAGAATACAAACAACAGCTGGACGTTGTTTGTTTTTATTGTTCGTCAATTAAAGAACTCTCCGGACAAAAAAAATAAAAAATCCCATGCAACAATGCCGTGAGTCAAACATACAGAATAGAGTGACGACAGAGAAGAAGACACATGACAAATAAATGACTCGACACAGGTCTGTTTATTTTGTTTTCAGTTTAAGTATTAAAAATGTCCGATGTGTTACGACGTTACAAGCGTCCACATTGGATTGGATGATGATCCTGCGACGCTACCTGGTCATCATCACGCCTGAGCCAACAGTCACTTCACGGGGATTCAAGACCGAAGCTGGACCGCAACATCAAACTTCGTTCGTGGTCTGAGGGCTCATTCGGCTCAGTAAGTGGCTGATGTTAGTTTAATATCGCTGCCACACACCAAAAGAAAAGTGACATGACTTGAACGGTCCAAGAAAAATGGGACCAAAATGACTTATTAATTACAAAAAGCCAATTTTGGGACAGATTTTTTAGTCCTTTACTGTATAATAAACTGATGTATTAATAACAGCATGCACACTTTTCTTCTCCGCTTCCTCCATCAGCATCCCCCCTTTGGTTTATCCTCCCATGTCCGTAGAGGCTGCTGAGCCCGGTTACATCACTCGCTTGCCCGGCTCTGGTTCTGGCACGACACCAGCTCCGCCTGAAAACCTTCTCTTCTTCCCGGTGGTCCAAAACGCCACTGCAGCTACGAAACTTTGCAACATTTTCTTCAGAAAACACGATCCAGTTTCACCAAAATACCGTCAGTAAGGCGGCACGCGCTTCTTGTATCGTACCCGGAGCGTGAGAGTCGGTGTCGCGTCAAAATGATTTAAAATCTGTTATTTTATGGTAGAAAAAGTTACACAGTGTTGCTTTAAAACAATCTGTTTGCTCAATTAGCGTCTCTAAGGGCCGTAAAAGTCGAATAATCTTTAATCGCGGCATTAGAAGTATTAAAAAGTGCAGACGTTAGTGTAAATACTGTAACGATGTTCTGTGATCACGCAGCTTCATTTTCCTTCTTAATGAAGTGTGTTACACAACCAGGCCCTGTTTATCTTCCACCTGATTGATCCTTTATAAGGCGCTGATTACAACCGACTAATTACACACACACACACACACACACGCACGCACACAAACATGTAGGAACACACACAGAGTTAAAAGACACACACAGTTGAGAATAACAAAAGGACACTAACACAACATTTATGCACACATGTAGAGTAATTAACGCACATATGCACAAAAACACGTCCACACACACTCTCAGGCGTGGCGGGTATAAATACACAGATTGCCTGCCTCATTCTCACACCCACACAAACACTAACACACACATTCCTGGATTCCAGCTCGTGTCGGGTGTGTTTACATGCCGCCATCACTTCGTGGTCTGGCGTGAGGCATCGAAAGTGATCAGAAATCGGACCAACAAAAAGCCGGGCCAAGCCGGAGAGTAAATAAGTAATAAATCTATCCCACATCAGCGGAACGTTTCACTGTAAACACGCTCTTAAAAAGCCAGTGTGTTGTGGCGTCCCGTGTGGACGGGAAGATGGCTGACATTCCTGCCGCTCTCCACAAGAAAGAGCGGGCGATAGAAACAGAGCCGTGAGTTTACAGGGTTTTTTTTTTTTGGCCGGTTTCTCCGCAGCATCTGGTGGCTTTAATCACAACAAAGCAGAATTAGTCAACGTCAGAGAGATGGGAGGAGGCGGGGATGGTGGTCGGTTTTTTGTTTTTTTGTGTGCGGGGTCTTACAATGTGTGAGAAAGACGGAGAGAGGAAGAGCGGGTGTCGTGCCAGAATTTGTATCATGCTAAAAATGTGTTTCCCATGAGACCCGTACAATGAAATTATAATGAGGGAAATTTGCTCAGCAAATGACCGCCAACTTCCCCACAGGATCAACGGATGTGTGTGTGGTTTATAATAATATATATGGATGATAATAATAATTTGTAATAATAAGATCAGCAGCGTTGCATTGCGAGGCGTCTAAAGAGTCACTTCAACGTTTGTAAAATGTTTTTCTCCTCGTGCACGGTGTTGGAATCAGGCAGGGCGAGAGAGGAAGTGAGTTTTAGGGGAAACACATTTTTTGCAAAACAATGGGCCGAGTTTGTTTTTCTTTATTTTTTAATGTGATTAAAGATTCGAGTGAAATGTTGCAGCAGCCGATCAGAACAGGAGGAAAACTGAGCAGCACAAGATGCAGATTAAATTTGTATCAAAGCTGCATTCACTGGTTTCGTCAGCAGAAACAAGCCGATGAGGAAAAGTTGCATATTTACATCCAGCAGACGCAGCAACATTTTATTTATTGGTGTAGTTTAGAACAGATCATGCACGATATTAAAGGTTTGTCTGATACTCGCTCTCCTTTTAACTCCGGTTTGGTCGCCACCAACTCCTCCGCTAAAGCTGCTAAATGCTTCACGTTTATCTGTCTGCTCGGTTCGGGCAGAGCGTGTAATATACGACATGAGCTTTTCATTTACTGATGGATTCACTGCTGGACTGTTACAGGACGATATACAGAGAATAAACATTTAACACAGACACTTCAGAGACGACGAAACAAACGTGAATTAACGTACCTCACTGGCCGCACACAATCTAGAGCAGGCGTGTCCAAACTGTTCCACAAAGGGCCGGTGTGGCTGCAGGTTTTCCTTCCAATCAAGCAGCAGCACACCAGACTTGACTCATTTAATCAACTGATCTCAGTCCTCAGAGGTTGGAACAAAAACCTGCAGCCACACCGGCCCCTTATGGAACAGTTTGGACACCCCTGATCTATCAAATAAAGGCCTTCAAGAAGAAAGTCAAAAATTGGAAGTACAAAGTTCTGCTCCCACCCAGTGCACAAAACAAAGAAATATTCATTAGAATAAATCATCTAAATAAGTATAAGGTGGCTTTTCAGAGCTGCAGGCAAAGCAAGAGCAAAAAAAAAGCTTCGTTATATGATCCGTTGTTAATAAACAGGATCTATTTTAAGTGAAGCTTCACATGGAAGAGAAAAGAAAAAGCAGATTTCTCAAGACAGCAAAATAATTTGTCACAAAGTTGCTGATCTGAACGTTCGGTGCAGTTTGTGTCAGTCGATCTCTGAGGAAAAACCAAACAATCTTTTATTTTCTTGTGAGAAAAATATTCACAAGCGCAGCTCCTCTTGGCTTCCGTAGATCTGATAGAGATAGTTAGAGGACTTTATTGATCCCTGAAGGGTAATTCGAGTGTTGCAGCCTCAGTTACGAGTATTACAACACACGAGTGGCTACAGTATGAATACATTTAAAAGTGTAAGAGAAGGAAGAATACAGCTCTGTCTGCAGAATACACTTAACTCTGTCCATCGTGCATTCAGTGTGTGTCTCCTCTCCTCCTGCACAGACGAGCTGCTGCAACACCCGACGCCATGTTGGTAAAAAAATGTATAAAAACACAGCATGCTAACAGAAAAAAGCTCACAATCAGAATTTATTTGATTTAACATTGAAGAAATAAAAAAATATTTCTGTTAATCACTTCATCTCTTTACATTTTTTTGTAAAAATTTAAATTTTCCTTGCAAAACCATTAAAAAAAAAATAAGTGTAGACCATCTGCACTGTGTTATTTTGCGGACTGTGTTCATTGTTTAACACACCGGTTCCCAAAGTGTGGGTCGTGGACCTCTGGGGGGGTCACGAGGCAGCTGCCCTTTCTGACCTCTGATGCGATTACGACAGATTAACGACATTAGCAGCAACAGCTACGTTAGATAAGGTCCGTTAGCATCGTGCTAAACATTACGACACGTAACGAGGACAAACCATCTGACATCTGGGCACAGCGGGGGTCGCAAAGGACGCCGTTTATGTCTCGTCCGTCTCTTCTGATTCGTCTCCGTCGTGACTTCCTCCTGTCAAACTCTAACTACTGTTTTGAAAGGCGCAATAACTCGACTTCGGTTTAACATAAATATTGCCTCCGTGCCCCCCCCCCCCTCCCTCAGCAGACTGGAGAGGTCACACACAAGCATGGCGATCGTTTTACTGGTCAACATCAGGTCCGTTTAATAGAGACGGAGAGAAGCTGGGATTTCTGGGGGAGTTTGAAACCGATCCCTCGCTCCTCTTGTAAAAGTTGCACACTTAACTGGACGCATGCGAGGAGGTGAAATTGATCGTAGCAGAGTGGGTGTGAAATATACGCACGCAGCTCTCGGCCACCTGGAGGTGCACGTACATGTGTGTGTGTGTGTGTGACATCTAAGACACCGTTCGAGTCCCACGCACCGCCGAGAGCCGGAGGTAAAGCGAGGTGCAACAACCCCAATAACTTCTACAGCTCAAATTAGCGGTGCTTTTTTTAAGAAAGCGGCCGGCCTCCCACGCAGCTATCACCACGTTCACCGCCGAAGACGCCTAATTATCAGCTCCGAAGACTGAACCTCGTATGTCACCGGCAGACAGGCGGCCACGCCTCCCCTCTTAAGAATGGGAACGCTATCATAAAAGGCCTTGATGACATAAAACAAAGCGATTGGCTTTGACATGGGAGGAGATTTTAGCTCATTTGGGGTTTTTCAAAAAAGGGAACCAGTTCTGAATTGATCCTGTGCTTTATGGCCTGCTTCCCCCTCTGCGCTAGGTCCCTGGATTTATTTCTGCGTCTGCACAGCAGGACATAAATCATCCTCGGACTCTCTTTCTTGTGCTCCCTCTTTCTTTTCCTCTCCTGCACCCCCCCCTCTTCTTCTTCTTCTTCTTTCTTCCCTCTGAAGCGAGGGATGTGGCTGTCTGCAGGACAGAGTCCGGCTCTCTCTCCCCTCCGGAAGAATTAGGCCCGCAGACATTACCACATTGTATTTTGCGGTGCATAGTTTTTCAAAAAGGGGGAACCAGTCCTGGCTCCACCACAGTCCCTCTCCTGCGGGCCCCTCGGGCCTCTTTCCCTCACTCTCTAATTAGATTAGCCGGGTCCCCAATCTGGCAACCCAGGGTTCCAATCTGGCAATCCGGCTACCTTTGCGGCAGCGCAATATCTGGTCTTAAGAGGAGGAAATGACCTAAATGTTGGTCAGCATGGTATTCTGTTACGCTCAATGGTGTGCTGACAAAACGACTTTGGTAATGAAGACGTTAGAGGCGAAAGGAGAGAGAAGAGAAAAAAAAGAGGATTTACAGCTGAGCTCCATGAAAAGTGCCGGGCCAACCCGAAGGCTTGTGGTCGAGGGTAGCCATTTTGGGAGGAGAAGCTGGCAGCCGAGGGAGCCATCGCAGGTCGGGTCAGTTCCAAAACAGCCAATTAGGCGCTCAGGGGCTGTTGCATATCAATAAATATCACCCGAGCATGGAGCTACTTGGAGGCCTGCAGTTAATTCGCAATAAAAAGGCAAAAAGTGGATCTTTCAGTCGGGATGAATGCTAAAGTCACTGAAATACTACCGGGCCACTCTCTCTCTCTCTCTCTTCGTTTCTGTCTTTACTTTTGTGCAAGTGTTTCAGCATCTTCAAGTGCCTGAGCAGAAGGCCGTAAAGTATCACAGCGGCATCGGAAAGGAAGTTGTCAAGCCAACGGACGGAGCCAGAAAAGGGTTTGAACAATTTAGGAGGCTGAGCGTCTTACGGGGACTCTGTATTTCTGTCAGTACGAATGCTTAACGCACTGCCAAAGAGATGATTAAGAAATAGAAAGAAAACACAGAGTGAGTCTGTGCGTGAAGGGGGGAAAAAAACGCAGTTAAAACCGAACAAGGACAGTCAAACGGTACAGAGCTTCCCGCGGCGAAACACATGTGCAGACAAGACTAATCCAGCCGTGCACTAAATTCCACAGCCAGCCATCTAGATGGGACGTGACAGTATAAAACAGAGGAGGACGTCTGGAGATTTCACTGACAGGAAGTGAGTGCTGCGAATGATTCGGCCTCATAAATCATTTTTTCGGAGGGGAGAGAGAGAGAGAAAGAGAGATTCAGGGAGCTTCCAGAAACCAGGAAAAAAAAAAAGTCTTTTTCATGCACAACTGATGAGTTGATCCCTCAAAGGGTGCTGCTGAAGTGTGTGTGTGTGTGTGTGTGTGTGTGTGTGTGTGTGTGTCAGCTCCCACGCTATAACACAAATCAAGATGTTATGGCAGGTCGCGATGACTAACTTGCTGTTGTTGTGTTTGAGGTTTTTCAGTGTGGAGAAAATAGTTGCAATCCTTCACCGTGGGCCCCCGGAGGGAGCCGAGGCCCTGGTGAAGGGAGAGAGGGAGGGACGGGTGAGAGGGTAAGGGAGGGAGCGCGGGGAGGGGGGCGGGGGGGAGAGTCCTGAGTCAGGGAGACATGTTCATGGGAAAGATCAGCTGGGGATTTGTCTCTACGGTGTAGTTAGTCTGCGTGTGTGTGTGTGTGTGTGTGAAAAGGCAGCATATATTTAACAGAAACTTCAGATGTTTTGGCGTTCGCACTGAGCTTCTGATTTTTTAAATGAAATTCACTTTATATGTTTATTTTTTTTGAACTGCCGACTTTTCCATGACGTGCGCTTCAGCTCCTGCGACCCTGATACGCCGGACGGTTGTTGACCTTCACGCTCGCCGTACGTTTGACCGACAAAATATAATTATGAAACATTTGTACGACGATGCCGGTGCCCTCTTCCCTTAATGCTACGTCACCGAAATGGCGACCGCTACGGACGAGAACTGGACGCTCGGCTTTTCGACCGTCATGAGCGCGCCGTGCATGTGACGTCTGTGAGTATGCCAATCCGGAGAGTGTCGTCTTGTTGCTTTCACATCTCTGTTGGTGTATGTTTGACCCACCCTGATTTGATTAACTCATTTCCTTCCAGATTAGAAGCATCACACCGTTCCCATCCAGTGAGACGCACCTCTCTGCATTTTTTTGATTTCCAATGTCCATTTATCCTGATCGGGGCTGCAGGGGGCTGGACGCGATCTAGTCGTCGTCACCGGTTCATCGAGTGGCTGGTTTTGAGCGTATTCCTGAAGGAGAGGCGTGTCAGGATTTAGCGGTGGCGGTTCAACGTGGCAGACGATCGTAGACATAAAAATCTGATTCTAAGGCAACAGAAACAACAATTCTTCTTTAATGCGCTGAAGGAAAAGCATAGCTGCGAACCTCACGTTTCCGTCATATTCTGTAAATAGAGCCCTCTAAATCTGACACACTGGACCTTTAATCGTTCCTTTGTGGGTTGAGAAAATTCTCCGACTTCTTGAGATAAATAAACTATTTTAAATCCCTCCTGGATTAGCTGGAAAATACATCATCACACAGAGAAAACTGGCAGTTTTTCTCACGAAAAGTTGACTTTTTACGGACACGAGCATGTCATGATCTTATAGAAAATGACTCACTGCTGTGGGTTAAACTACCAAACTGTTTAAAGTAGTAGGAGCTCAGCTGTAAGTAACATGCAGGCTTTGGAGTATTTAAGTATCCGGATACTTCAACAATCACTCCTGATGACATTAAATCCTTCAGGTGGTGCACTGAGCGCTAACTAATCAGACGTGTATTAATATGGAGATGATGCAGATCATTGCGGCCTGTGTGTGCTGGAGCTGTAATGGATGGACGTCCCGTCTCGCCTGCTGGAGACGGGTTTGATTGAGCGGCGCCGGAGGAGCTGAGCAGCAGAGAAAGCAGCCAGGATTGATGCAGAGAGGAGACGGCGAGCTCCGCTGATATTTCATCGCGTGAATCACGAACAGAGCCGCAACCGGGCTGTCAGCATGATGGAGGTCCGATCGAGGAGGGGGGCGAGCTCGCCGGACCAACGGCCAGATCCACAGCTGCTTCCAACTAACTGCAGTCCTCGACGCCGAGCTGCAGCTCCAGCTCGCTTCACTGTACGAAGATAAAATTCACAGTTCACGATAAGACAGCAGTTTGATTCTGTCGCTTCAGTCAGCCTCAGCAACGTGGAACGTCCTTTCCTTCTTTCCTTTCCTTCTTTTACTTTCTTGTTTCCTTCCCTCTGTTTTTATAAAATATTCAATTCCTTCTTTGTTTCCTTCTTGTACTTCTTCCAATTTTTTCATCCTTCCTTCGATTCCTTCATTTCTTTTCTGCTTCCTTCCTTCCTTCCTCTCTTTCTTCTTTGCTTCATCCAACCTTTCTTTTTTCCTTGCATGTATGTTTCCTTCCTTCCTTCCTGCTTCCTTCTTGTCTTGCTATTAATTGTCCTTCCTTCCTCTCATTCTTCCTTGTTTGCTTCATCCAACCTTTCTTTTTCCCTTTCTGTGTGTCCTTCCTTCCTTCCCTCCTTTCTTCTTCTTTTTCTCTTTTTATTTATGTCATTGTATTCATTTTCCTCCCTTCCTTTCCTCCTTCATCCTTTCTTGCATTTCATTTTATGCTTCCTGTCTTTCCTTTTCTTTCCTCTTTAGTTCCCTCCATCTTTGTTTCCTTCTTTCTCCCTTTCCTTTCTTCCTTATTTTTTCCTTTCTTTACACATGTTGCTTCATCCTTCCTCTCTTCTTTCCTTTCATGTTTATGCTCTGTTCCTTTCCTTCCTTCCTTCCTTCCTTCAGCCCTCTTTTCACTTGCTTTGTACAGTTCTTCTTTCCGTCCATCGCTCTCCTCTCGTGTCTCGTGTAACTTTTTCTCCAGCATCCCGTGAGCTCTCCAACACTCTGTACGGTCCCATGTGTTTTGGGACGTCCTCATTTATAAAGACCGCTGCAGCGAAAACACACACGAGAAGAAGAAAAGACACAGACACACACATTCACATCCACAGCAGATGAGTCATTCCCTCCTGTTCTCCGCCGATGATGGAGCACCCATTAACCCACAGCACCCAGCCGCCTCCAAACACAAATAATCAGCTCTGATGTGCCATCGCGTCCTCCCACCGCTATAATTGTAGAAAATTGTTGGACCTAATTTGGCACAATTCACCCCATTACCAAACTCTCTCTTACATCTAATCCTCCCCTTTGGCACCGGTAATGTAGACAAGGTTTGGATCTGAGTCCTGCTGAGTGAAGGATTCTACAAAGAGCAGAAAGCTTCTGAGCTTCTGCTGCTGGAAATGCAGACGCTGTATGTAGGACGCCGAGGCCTGTGACTGACTCCATTATTCATCATCCAGGTGTGTTTAAAGCTGCTTGTAGGTGAATCGGCCGTACGCTACCTGCCGGGCAGCAGACGGCACACACAGTTTAACTGCTGAAGATATTTGGCAGACGGTTTAAAAGACAACTGATCGCCAACATGTTGTCAACAGGAGCCACCTAGTGACCAAAAATCTATGAATGCAGCTTTAAGGACAGTTTGCACGTAGACTTTCTGATTACTTAGTTACTTTAACAGAACTTTGGTTGAAATAACTGATTTCGACCACTGAAAAAGGGTTTCTAGCACGATCTTCGCCGAGCAGTTTTTATCCACAGAAATGCATCATCAAGCCGCTGTAGCGACTGTTGTGACGTCGCCTTCAGGTTTCTCTGTCCTGTCCTGTCGGCTCGGACGAGAATACGGAGATCGTTTGCGGCGGCTGACTCGTTCTGCAGCCAGCCTCGAGTGGACGTTTGAGGAAGTGCAGTTTTTTCACTCCATAGAGCAGGGGTGTCCAAACTGTTCCACAAAGGGCCGGTGTGGCTGCAGGTTTTTGTTCCAACCAACCAAGAGTCACGTCTGGTGTGCTGCTGCTTGGTTGGAAGGAAAACCTGCAGCCACACCGGCCCTTTGTGGAACAGTTTGGACACCCCTGCCATAGAGCCTCCTAAATCGGACACACTGCTCCTCTGATATTACAAATTCTGATGAAATCTTGGACCTCTGTGGCTCTGTCCTCTCTGTGCCGGAGTCATTACCTCTGCGGTGAAGAAAAAACCCTTTATTTCAGACTACTGAATGAAACCCTGCCTTCATCTGCGGCAGATCTTCACAACATTGCCACTCAACACCAGGTCGCCTGCCACACGGTTGCGGTTCACCGCAGCACCACCGTGGGAGCCCCCGGGGCCTGTCCACATGTGCCGAGGCTGATGAAGCTTCACGCCGACCCGACTCCAACTGAATCTTCGCTTCCAGCAGGTTGTTTCAGACGTAGCTGTCAGCGAGAGATCCCACGTCCTGCTGAGTCTCATTTATAAGGCGAGCCTCAGCTGTGTGTGGATCAGTGACAGCTCAGGAGGGGAGAAATGTGGAATTCATTTGGCCCTCAGGAGCGGTCAGCTCGTGGGGGTGGAGGAAATATGTGGGAGTGGGTACGGGGGCTGGAGAAGACAGAACAATAAAAAAATATAGAACAGAGAGCTGAATGGTATTTGAACACCAGCACGCAACACTGAATGAAAGTTATTCCCCTACAGTGTTGATCCCTGTCATCTTTTCCTAAAGCTGGATTCATCCAGCAACATTTGTTTCCCACTCACAATATTTTCCCGTTGCTTTCAAGTGCTGTGGGAAATGTGACGGTTGCAGAGTGAGAGCACATTAAAGACGCACTCCTGGTTTTTGTTACAGCGGCCGTCAAATCCCCGAATTTGCCTCCAGCTTTCTTACTGACGGGTCGAAGCTGAACTGTGGAGCTCACATGGAAGCCACATCGACAATTAAAACTGAAGAAGTGGCTTTATATCTTTAATATCCTCCACAGCAGGCGTGTAACGAGAAGACTGAGACCAGAGCAGGAACAGTTCGACAATTTAATGAGCAAACAGGACAGAAGAAAACTCTCCAGCAGATGAACGAAGCATCGCAGTTCTCTGTTACAGCCTCTCTGCTAAGGGCAGGCAGGTGATCAGGTGAGGAAACACAGGTGAAGGTGGTGGGATGGAAAACCAGGAGCGAACCGTGACAAGGGGTGTCAAACATAAAATCAGCCCGTCATCTGTTCCACTTATTTTTCTGAAGAAGTTTCAGGTTTGTGATGTTTTTATCAAAAGTTCAGGAGCGGGCCAAAATGCAAAAAAACTAACTTTAATAACAAAACAGCACAGCAGGGTAGAAAAACCCTCCAAGAGGCGGCTGGAGATTCAGGCAAAAACACTGAATAAGCAGGAAAACAATCCAAAAGGGCAGAAGCAAAGTCGGCGTAAAACACAGAGAGAAGGACACAAAGCACGCCAGCGCAGACAGACGAGGAAACAAAGGAAGCACGGGAAGTAAACAGGTGAAACAAATCAGGGACAGGTGCAGAATCAAAAACAAGGCAGGAAGTGGAATTAGAGAAGACGCGGACAGGTGAGAACTACAAAATAAAACAGGAAACACTCAAACAAAACAAAAGAAAGTGCATAACTATGGATGACAAACTCCTGAAACGATTGACGCAGCGCGTAAATCTGTCTCTTCGCTTGAGACCAGAGGACGCACTTGAAGTAATCAGAACAATGGACACATACTGAAGTCCGTCCAGGCCAAACCTCAAAGTTTATTGAGATGATTAGAAATGGCAGTGAGGATTATAAGTGTGAGGACCCGTCCTAGAAGAAAAGCTGTGCGTGTCCTTGTTTTTTC
Organism: Nibea albiflora; assembly: GCA_014281875.1. NCBI lineage: Eukaryota > Metazoa > Chordata > Actinopteri > Sciaenidae > Nibea > Nibea albiflora. Next base: position 23,177,331 of record CM024804.1, on the reverse strand, counting down.
TGCTTGACACCCCAAATTTCTGGTGATTTGCTGCGTCCACTTTGTTTTTGAGTCCACTTCTTCTTCTGGTGGCTTGACGTTGCCTTCATAGCAGGATGTTGCAGGGAGCATAAAGCCTCATCCGAGCAGTACAGTGACTCATCTATCGCTAACCTCTGCAGAAATGTAGGTGCTTTTCTGTTTCCGTCACAGGCTTCTGGGTGCTTCGCAATAAGAGCGTGTGTCATTAAAGTTCCCCTCTCCTGGATTTTCCCAGACTCCTCCAGACCACCAGAATCACAGCTGAACCCCCCCCTAAAAAACTCAGTATAAACTGCACACACTGACATCACCCCCGACGTGTTTACTCTGCACGGCTTCTCGGCACTGTGATCTCACGGCGAATCGTTTCAACATCCATCTGTTGCTGGAAGTTTGATGAATCTTTAGGGGGAGTTTAGTCTGAATTTCACAGCACCTTCTCCTGCAGCAATCACGGCTGCATTAGATCCGAGTGTTTGTTTGTGTAGAGATCCTCCGATCATCTCCACCAGATGGCACCGTCGTCCACCATCTCAGGTGCCACTTGTTGGGCGTGTTAAAAACCCAAAGTGATTTCCATGCTGCAAACCTTCATTACATTTACGTTTATATTGTTAGCGTTGGTGGAGATCCATGGAAATCCAACCCTGACAACATTTGTGTTGTGGCCGTTTTACTGCAGCAATGCCGAATCCAACAAATCAGAGTGAATTTCATACTCCATGAACCAGACGCTGTGGCTTTGCAATGACTTCATGAGGTCAAATTCCTGAACACCTTCCCTCCTGTATTCATGGCTGCGTTGTTGTGCTTGGCATCCCACCTACACGGAGCTTCCTGACCCGTCCAAAGTCCTCATATTCTTAGTCTGCTCTCTTGACCCCCTCGCTGTGTTTGTTTTGTAGTCTCCAGGAAGAAGTGCTTTTCTCGTGGTTTTGTCTCAGCGCGCCCCGATGCTAGGCGGCGGCGCTGCCGCAGACGTGCCCGCTTTTATTGTGATCCAGATTTGGGAATCCTTCGTGGGCCAGGATGAACTCATGACAGGACACAGGAGTCTAAATTTAGGGTTGTCACATTCGCTTCGAAGCCGGCCACGATCACAGGCAAACACAGAAAAACCTGCAGCCACTGCGCTCGTATGGAAAAGTACACACAGTTATGAGCACGGGGCCTCTACTAACTAGAACTAAGTACATTTACTGTACTTAGGTACAGATTCAAGGTACAAGGTATAGCTGGTGGAGAGTTACAGCCTGGAGAAGCTTCCTGACCCGTCCAAGTCCTCACTACCTCCAAATTTGGTGTTTTTAAGCTACATAAACTATTTAAAATCCCTCTTGGATTAGCTGCAAAATGTATATTTAAGATATCACTGATTAAGAGTTGTTTAGGATTTAGTGGCCTCCAGCTGTGTAGCTGCTCCCTTGTTTCACCCTTTTCTTCCTCTACATTTAGCGGGTATCTAACGGTGGAGCTGCTTTGACCTCTAAACTACGTTATCCAGCGTCTGGTTCATCCATTTGAGGCTGCTGTAGAAACACAGACCTGCAGAGTCTGTAAGATATAAAAAGACTCATTCTAAGGCAACAAAACCGAAACTGTGGAGACAAAAAGCATCTGTCACACCGTTAACCTTCAACCGAACTGGATTTCTGCTCTGTGCATGTTGAGAAATGTGACAACAGTTTTCTATCTCGCAGCTCCGACGTGCAACGAGAGAGTTGGGCAGCGAGCTTCGCGTGCACAAAGACGAGGAGCTCTTGCGGTAACTTTCAAGGCTGAAGATAAGATTCATGCGTCAGGGTGAGAAACAAGTATCTCGTATCAAAGTTGAAGGTTTCTGATCACGTCAGATGACGTCAGGACCTCTGACCTTTCAGCTGATGATTAATATTTACACTAATGAAAATATTGTTTGCAAATTCTATTTAATTTCTGCCTAAACAGAGACACTCTGGACCTTTAACCTACAGAACAATAATCCATCATATGTGGCAGTGAAACGCTGACGGGGCATCGATAATACTTGCATACTTTTAGCTGAGTAAGGTTTTGAACGCAGTACTTCTTTCACAGTGTGCTATTAGTACTTTTGCTTAAGTAAAGGATCTGAATACTTCTTCCACCGCTGAATATCGAGGCCCATAATCAGAGCTGTGGTTCGCTGGTCGGGGCGACGACGTGCTGTCTGAGCCCGGCAGACCTACAGACGGTCAAACTGTGGCATCTGGGTTCGGTCTCTCTCCCCCCGTTGCTCCCTGCAAACACCAGCGCCGGCCCTATCTGAGCAGGACCTGGTCTGAGGTATCAAGCCAAGGCCCGTGGCTCTGGTTAGCTTTAAGATAGCTCGGCTCAGACAGAAACACATTAGGACAACCAGGACCGAACCATCTGGCAGCACCTACAACCGCAGAATTAGGGGTTAATCACAGGCAATTAAAAAGAGGCGGGTTCGAAAAGTACTCAAAATATTCCATGTGTGTTTCCAAGAAAATCTGAGATTGGATGACAGTCATAGGTCAGAGGTTTTTTTTTAGCCTTTTATTAGAGATTTGACAGTGGAGAGATGACAGGAGGAGACACAGATAGAGAACAAGATGCAACGCAGACTCCAGACTTGAACTACGAACGCCGTGGTTCAGATTCAAACCGCCGAGCTCAAACCATGTGAGGATTGTTAGAAATACGTTTTCCTCGCCTGTTTTCTCGACCCTGTTCTGGATTTCACCGCTTTTCCTCCAGATAAACAATAAAATTAAAGTAAATTTTAAACGATTCTGTAATTGTCTTGTTTTTTTTATTGTAATATTACTGAGAAACTGCGTTTTTAGACCCAAAATAAACAGATATGCAGGAAATCTAATAGAATAATACAAGTGTGTGTCCAAAAGAAGTTGGCACGCTGTGTAAAATGTAAAAAGAAACAAAATACGATGATTGCAAAACCTCCGAACTCAGCAAAAGACGACTTAGGAAATGTTGAAACTGAGATTTTTTTTATTGTTTTTGGTAAATGTTGGTATTTTGACACCAGCGACGTGTTTCACATCAGTCCATCTCAGACGGGCTTGAAGGCGGCGTCCAGATCCGTTTTCTGGAAGCGTTCCTCGGCTCGTGCAGCGATGTCCGCGGCAGAGTCAGCCGAAGGCCTGAAGATCACGAACTGTTCTTTCTAATTTCACTTAAATAAATTGTTGCACTATTTGCCAGCTCCGTCCCGCCTCAGCTCAGCCTCTCTGGATTCTCTCTGCACACACATCATGTCGCTAACCTGTTGACATCTGTGAGATCTTCCATCAGCAGTTTTCTAACAAGAAACATGTTGCTGGCAACAGATTTTCCAAAAACAATAAAAAATTCTAGTTGTTTTTGTGCTTATTTCAGTTACATATGAGGTTTTAGTGTTTTGCACATCATCACATTTACTTTAACATCTTCGCAGCGTGCCAGCTCTTCTGAATCGATGAAGCCTGATTGGTCGATCCTCTCTCGGCCTTTCTCCAATCATTTTATTAAAAATACCGTAATCAGTGAAGTTCGCCACAAAAATCTTTTCTAGGTTTGGACTTCGTCTCAACACATTATTCAAAATATGACAAAAGGTAGAGCAGGTTCACGTGCAACGTCCTTCTAAGTGCAACACCGCAACCCAGTGGAGGAAGAAGGTCTAACAAGGACTTCACAGCAGACTTATTAACCGAAGACGTCCACCAGGTGTCTCTATACTCAAAGGAATACAGCATGTGCACATCTTCATCACAGCCGCACAGCTCATTACACAGTGTTGATAGTCTTTTAGTGAATCAGTGAGTTTTTAACGAGTTTCTGCTGTGGCCAGCCGCCCGAGTCGCCTAAAAAAGCCCCTTAAATTTGTCTTTATCATCATTAACCTCATAAAAAGACTAAAACCAACAAACACAGCGTATATCAGAGCCTGGTCTCCGTGCCAAAGAGCTCTATTGTTGTCCAAACTATTAAAAAACACCTAAATGGGGCTCTGGGTGAACACACACACCTCACGTAAACCTGCCTGCGCCAGCAAATGTGTATTAATCCGCTGCTGAAAATAGTCCATGACAAATGGAGGCATTTCCTCCTGTCAGAGCAACGTTTGATACAAACCGCCGTGAAGAGTTGTTTTAGGGAAAGAAATGAAGATGCTGTATGTTTGTGACCAGAGTTTTAAGGATTTAGTGTTTAGAAAAGACGATGTTGGAGGGCAACACGAACACGTTGCTGTTTTGGGGTTTTCCATGGGATTTGCTGACGATGAGAAAAATGTAGAATAAGGCCAACGTGACGAAGCCTGAGGTACAACAAGAGAGACAACAAATTAAAAAGAACGTTCAGGGAGAACGAATAAAAAAAACATGTTACAATCTCTGCAGAAATACAAGCGTGAGCTGTGAGGAGTTCGTTACGGGGAACCTGAAGACGGAGCTCCGCTCTCGCCCGAGGCGTCTCTCCATCATCGGCTGGAATTCCAGCGAGCTGCAGAGAGGACGGAGAAAATGCAGGAAACTGGAGATGGCCTGGAAGTGTGAGAGAGGCGTACGCAAAGCGACGGCGAGGCCTTTTGTGGCCTGGAATGTTCCGGCGTCGACACTTTTATTAAAGACTCTTTGATGCGTGACGCCGCTTTCCCTCCATTCCTGCGACAAACATGCAGGAACACTCAAACTTGAATGTTTCTTTATTTTCACAGCGACATCTGATGAAGCTTCACCACAGATTTCTGTCTCCTCCATCCTCTGTCAGCTGCAGTCGCTGAGATTTGACCTTCCACATGAGACAAACACAAAGAGTTGATGCCTCCTGATACAGGAGGACACACGGACGTGCACTGATGTGTCCGGGCCTCTTTGCGTTGCTCATCCCCGCTCTCCTCTAACCGTCGTCGGCCTCTGTGCAGTAAAAATGCTGCAGGCGGGGTCTGTGCCGGTGTCAGAGCTGGTTCACAGCAGGAAACAGGAGCCTCCTTCTTTACGAAGCTGCTTCATTAAGAGCTTCACTGATGCGTGAGGCTGCAGACAGACGACCAGACTTCAGGAACTTTAGAGCACTTCAGTCGGCTGAAGCTGGAGCGAGCACGAGAAGGAAAGACATGCTGCTGCAGGTTTAAGACATGAAGAAAAAAAAACTCTGGTTTAAATATGCTGTTTTAATGAAGTACAAAAATATAAGCACCCTCTCGTTACATTTCAGTCTCAGTCACTTTATCCAGTCGTAAAATTAATTAACAACATTATGTCCACATGACGACATTAAAAAGAGATTACGAGCATCATTAATGAAACGGGACAAAAACTGTAATTTCAGGAGTCACTGTGCCGTCGTGTTTTACTTGCTTTCATGACGAACGGCCAAAATATCACTGCACATGCACGTTACCGTGGTTACGTGGTCGTTTTCTTGATCGGCAGTTGGATTTATTAGAAGTTTAGTTTGCTGAAATCAACACATGGACACTGTTGGATGCATGGGAGCAGTTTTTGTTGTAATAATAATATAATTCAAGTTCCCACATTAATTAAGTTAACGTAGTGACGCTGAGGCAAACGTTTGCTCACATGCAGCGCCTGAGCAAGGCCTCGTAAATATATTGTTGAGTGCACGACGACGTTTTTAACCTCGGTGATCGTGTTCACACATGAATTATGATCCTCGTTCGTTTGTGCTTTATTGAAGAGGACAAACATTTTGGAAGGGAAGGATTTAGTTTGTGATCAATCGTTGATTGTACGAGTCGTTCTTTACGTTGCTGTGCTGTTAAATAACTATGAAATTAGAAGTTTCTATATTTGTAATAGTTCTGATATCTCATACAACTCTCCATGAGTGACACGACTGCAGATGTTGTTGTTTGTTTGGACAGGAGACGCAGCAGCAGGACAGTGGACGTTTGGGGGCAGGACTCAGTGACGCTTCAAGCCCAAAAAGTTTGATTTCTTCCCCAGCCGAGCCACCAGCTTCCGGTTCAGCCCTCCGCTAACGTCAGTGGGGATAAAATCATTTCACACTGATCATATTCTGATCAGGAGTCAGTTCACGGGGAGCATGACGCTGAAAAACAAGCGTATTTGTCATTTTAAGCTTGTGGGAAAAAATCTTTTCCCCGTTGTGTCACATGATGTCACCATCACACAGTTTGTCCTGAGGGCTCGAGTAAGTGTGTGACTGGATTTCTGGAGCTTGACATGCACTTGGGATTAAAAGTCAGGATATCTCAGCCGGCTGCTTTGATTTCGTCCCCAAACTTTCTCTGCTGTAGCTGATACAGAGACGGATTCAGAGCGGTCTCGGTCCTGCTTCCCCTCATGCCTGCAGAAGCTGTCCCACCAGGGCGGGGCTCCTGTCCCGGATCAGGGCCGACGTGATCTCAGCGACCTTCAGCACTGACCTCTCCCAAAGCTCCGCGTCCTGAGAGAAAGAGGGACAGGCGACGTCATCGGTTAAAGAGCATAAAATTACAGACAGACACGCTAACGACGCGCCACCTCGCTCATTACATGAGCTCAGCAGTCAGATCCTGCAGTAACAACGCAAGACATCCCGACGCAGATTCACATTTGTTCGTGTTTATCCTCTCCCGAGACAGTCACGACCGCCTGAGTCATCCGAATGTTTGCAGCATCCAGTTAAGAGTAAGCAGCCGGTTCAAACTAGCAGGACACAAAGTTAAACCATGCCGCTTCCCTTGAAATGATCATGGCGGTCAGAGGACGGAGGAGTTACGACACAGACGATTTGACGAACGGTTAGAAAAAAAAAAAAAAAGGGAAAGTCGGTGTCCAAATTTAGCATCAGCTGCCATTTTCTTGACGACACACGCACGATAAAAATATCCTGGAATGTGCAACTCTCCCACAGAGGAAGCCTGAGGATGCCGTGCCGCCTCGCGTCAGCTTTAAGGTCAAATAAACACGTAATCTGAATTCACCGCATTTAATTTGATTGCAACAATCACAAAATCTAGCGATGGGAGGATTTTCGTGACTCTCGTGTTATTTTTATGGCTTGTTCAATCAACAGACGGAAGCAATTTTCCACCCAAGAGGAGGAGGAGGAGGAGGAGGAGGAGGAAGAGGAGGAGGAGGAGGAGGAGGAGGAGGAGGAGGAGGAGGAGGGGGAGAGAATTAAGGGCACTTTCTTTTTTCACAAATTTGTGTTAATGTCAAGTCCTCTGAAGCTGGCGAACCAATGAGGAGGACTTTGAGATTTATGGTGCATGATATTGGACAGATCTACGCTAAACCACACGTTACACATTCTCCCTTTCGCTCGGCCTCCCTCTTTTTTCAGACTTCACTGTTGTGGTTGTTTTGCTTTCGTGATTCGTCTCCTCTGTATCTCTTTCTTCTTCCTCCGCCTGCACAATGCACTTTTAATGGTTTTCACTCCCCTGACTCCATTCCTTGGGCTACAGCGACTCCATACTTTGATTTAGTTTCTTGATGAAGCCTGAGAATGACCTGTTTTCCATCTTTCAAAGAGTCGAAGGAGCTTTGCTTTGTTTTAACCACAGACTTGTTCCTCGGCGCAGATTTATGCTTCATGCTCTACCTGGACTGTTTCATGAATAGATCGAGGACTTTAATAAGGCCTCTGACAAAGTGTTTGATGTAGCAGCGTGCATGAGGGAGAAAATATGAAACAAGGTTTTCTTTAAACGTTTAAAGACACAGTGTGCACGGCCGAGGAGGATTCATGTAACAAAGGAGACAAAGAAGAAAGGCCGGGGACTCTGCAGCTCCGTCTTCAAATATCTAAAACATACACGTTCATTTAAAGGACAAGTCTGAGTATTTAATGTAACTCTAAATCCTCGAATGATGCACAGTTAATGATGCACACATGATGCAACACGCCGAGCTTAGCTGAGCTCTCCACGGACGATCCTTCACCTAGCGCACGTAGCGCCGGGCGTTTCTGCCATGATCGGAGATCTCAAACACGAACTGTCCGAAACGTACACGAGATTAGACCTGCGGGAGTGCAAGGTAAGGGTTTAGCAAAACGGTCCATCGTGGACGTCTGAGACCAAAGTGGGATTAAAACAAAGACCAGATGATCAGAATCAGATAATCTGCCAGATTGGAGGCATTACCAGAAGAGCGTGCTCGACTTCTTTCGTACGTCGCTCAGCCTCTCTCACTTTCTGACTTGTCACAGCGGGAGGACAAACAGGTGTAACTAATGACACGATGGCTCCGATCCATTTGGGTGTTCCAGGTGTAAAGTGAGCCAGGATGGACGACACCAGCGGCCTGGAACCGCAGCACCTAACTGGAACGCGGCCTTTATTAATGTTATTAGTTCCTCTTGTGCTTTTCCTGCTATGAGATGTAAAAATGTCTTTGCCTTACTTTGGCCGAGCGTCGTATTATCAGAGCTGACACAAAGAAGGCCAAAACCTACGACGACTTGATCCAAGCTGCAATAAATTGTAATTATCCTTTAAAACGGGATTAGATCTGACTTGAGTTATTTCGCCAGAAAAACTCCAGCCGATGTGACACTCTCTCTTTTTTGGATCCATCACCGGGTTTATCGGCCAGCTCTCGAAAGGCAGGTTTGCTTGAGAGTGAAATAAAATAATTTGAGGAGGCTTAAGAGGGATTTTCACAAAGCTTTTAATGTCCTCAGAGCGGAACATAAAAATATATTAAAAATAGAGCCCACTGAAATGACAAAACAACGATGATTTAAGATCTGGAACATCCGATTTAACGTATCCTCAGATCTGGCTTCCAAACGCGTTGGTCGTTACAAATATGTGTCAGCGGTTTTAACGCGTTCTGGAGCCGAGGGCGCGATCAACGGGACAAAAACAAGCTTGTTTTGACCCTTTCTCGACGCTTACAGCCCGAACTCCAGCGGCCAGCTCGGACGGGAATGTGACGAGGTGTGAGAGCGATGAGCGTGGAATCCGGCCTGACCGTGGTTAATGGGAGCGAGAGGACCCGGGATCCAGAACTCCCGGAGCACTCCTCTCTAATCAGAACCAGTGGAGGGGGGAGTCAGATGACATGGATTTTCCACACCGACTGACTGAAAGCAAGTGTGGGGTGGGTGGTGGTGGTGGTGGTGGTGTAGGCTGAGGCAATGGGGGACAGATCAGCGACTCCAGCTTCTCATTGATTAAAGCAACGCAGGGGGATGAAGAAGAAGAAAAAAACATATATAAAAGAAAGATGGGATCAAAATATGAACGCTTTGAACGCGCTCCAGAAACATTCTGTGTCGGCGCTGACAACCTCTTCTTAATATGATTTTAAATTTACAATTGGATTTCAAGGAATCAAACGAAATGAAAGAAAACAGACAGGCTTTGCTGTTTTCCTTCACCGTGTACCCCAAAGTCCATTGTTCTTGGGCTTAATCACCAGTGCGAGGAAGCCACGTGGACACGGGCCGGTCCACGTGTCCAACGTTGGACCACAGGTTCATCAGCGATCGCTCAGGAGCGCTCGTGAAATCTGATTGCGTCTTATCATAAGCAGTCCTGATCAAAGCATTCCTCCCATCGTTATCGAAAAGAAATTACATCTTCACACGGAAAGTATTTTGAGATGTTACATGTGTTTGGAGGAGCTAAAAAAAGGCCACGGAGGGGGGCGGGATGATAAATGTGATGAGCGCCTTCGTTGGCCGATTACCACCCAAGTGCATTGATGAGGACTCATGGGAAAGTCACGGAGAACCCGCGGGTGTCTCGGGACATATTGAAGGCAGCTACAGCCATTAAACCGCAGCTAATGACTCTATTATAGAGGTCTGTTTTCTTATATGCAGAACAAAAAAAAAACACTTAAGTTTGTGCACGAGAAAATAAGAAAAAGCACACACACACACACACACACACAAAGTCCAGATCACCCGCGAGGATCAAAGTTTTAACTCCATCTAAGCTCCCAGCGCTGAATTATTTCCACTCCAAGATATGCGGCCTTTGAAATATGAATCACGCTTCATAAACCGGCGTTATTAAATCAAGTAGTTGCTTGCACAGTGGAACACAAATACGACTTGAGCTCTTCATTGACTCGTGGCACAGCTTTAAGTAGTCACAACTGCCACTCAGGCTGCACATGCGGTCGAGGAACAGGCACGACAAAGGGGGTAGAATTACTGAACGGCAACAAACTCCGAGGCATTTGCATATCTAACTGCTTTCAGGCTGAAATCTATATGACTCCAGTGTGAGGAACATGCGGACTGATTGATCGCCGCTCGGGGAAAAGCCGCAGTGGATCTGGTACCTCTCCTGACCCGGGATTTGCTACCATCGGCGTTGGGGGGGCCGGTTCAGCTCGTGTCTCCTCTTTCAACCGAAGGACCGTCCAGGATGAATAAAGCAGCTCGCTGGCTCATTGTTATGGGCACGCAAACATCCATGAGAAGAGGAGTCGGGTACATGTTGGGTCACACAAGCACGCATATGAAAGACAGAACCGGGGTTACACACTTCATGAGCATGTGTTCGTACTCGTACATGTGCGCCCGAGCTGGAATGTGACCCTGGAGGGGTTTTTTTTTTTTTTGCATGTCTCCAGATCTTCATCTTCATCACGATCGTCATCACCGCCAGAGCCCGATGTCCTCCAGCGGCGCTGACTAAGATGATTTTCCACTGTCTCCGTCCCAGTGTCTCTTCCAGGCAAGAATATGGAGATGGAGAGAAAAAATGTTGTGTGTCTGGACAGACATGAGATGAAAAAGGCGTAACCGAGCCTTGTGAGACGACAAACCGCGACCGGATTAGTCCTGATTGATCGAGCTATTAGAGGTAATAGGTGCGTCTCACCTGTTTATAGTGCGGGAAAGTCTCCGCGAGCCAAAGTCTAAGTGCAGCCGGCAGGATGGTATTTGATTTTAAAAGTTTTTACGAGATTCACTTTACTATTATTAGACGTGAGGGAAGCTCACTTTCCACTTCATAATGATTAACTGCCACAAATCCTCACTTAAAGGATTTCCCAGCCAAAAGTATCATCATTTATTCACATTAGTGGAAGGGACTATCGCGGTAATGTATGCCATATTACACATTTACATTTTTGAAACACAACACTCGACAGCAGAGCCGCCCTCTGCTACATCGATCACCGACACATCCAATCCCTCGGTGGCCTTAGATGGCATTTATATAGCTCCTCTAGACAGATTTCACCTTTTAAAAATAGTCACTGACAGAGATGTCGTAGCTGGAGAGAGTTATGGAGGACTTCGAGAGGGTGTCCAGCTTTTTTTATTTTTACCCCGTGTGTCAAAGATTCCCCCCGTCCGCGAGACGAGGCGTATTAAGAAATGAAGTGACAGCCTTGTTTTAATATATAAACAAGGCGATATATAACCGTTTGACCGGGAAAGCAAAACCTTCCCAATCACTCCCATGTGTATGAATGCGCAAACACATGCAACAGCCCTGTTATTCCAAACTGCGACCACAAGTTTATGGAATGGAACTTCAATCATTAGCTTCTATTTTTGCTTACTGTTTAAAAAGGGAAGATTTTGACAAGCTGTGAGGCGACAGGTCTTTGAAACACACACACAGAGAGAGAGAGAGAGAGAGAGAGGACGGGGAAGATGGGGGAGGGACGCATCGGCGGACCACACACACAATAAGCAATCCTCAAACTCGCTCTACTCTTAAATGCCACAGTTGCAATCAACCTTTCCGTCTGAACGGGGAGCGCGCAGCAGCACTCCTGCCACACAAGAAGAGGCCTGCTTTGAAGCTTAAAGGTTTCAGGCAATTAGGACCTTTAACGGTGACAATTTGTATGCCTCTGTCATTTTCCCCGAGATCCCCCAGCCCCGAGGACTGACGCTGCTGCTGCTGCTGCTTGCTGCGTCTTGCTGCTGAGGGCTTCCACTTCTGTTCCCTTCATGAAATGCCAAGAGCGCAGGGTCCTAATTGAAAAACAGCTTATGGGAAAGCTTGGCGCGGAGCCCCGAGCCAAGAGAACTGGAAAGAGTTGTTAGAGTCACACCAGCTACCATAACCAAGGTGGCCAAGAACATTCAGGGAGTTTTTATGGCCTCTTTTCATCATCCTAACGTTTTACCGTCACTGTATTTTTGCCTGTGACATGAGGGTGCTACAGTATTAATGGCTGTATCATCCACTTGAGGGCAGTATCATTGCTTGCACTGAGGCCAGACAGCGTTCTCCACTCTGGGAGTCTTAAAAAGCTAAAAAACCCACCACCTAACACGAGCTTCACTGAGCATTACTCTGACTTCTGCTCTTTAATAGATGAAGTAATTTCTCAGGAAAATTCTCCCCAAATGACCCGTGTGTCGAATCCCAGCGATACAATGCAGCTAAAAACACCCAGCGCTTCTTGGTCTGAGCGAGGATAGTGTTTCACGGCTTCTGACAGCTCGTCCCACAGCGGGTATTGTGGTCCTGCTGCCCTGACTCCCCTCCGTGTATCACCGAAGACAGGCAGTAGCTTGGGGCTAAACTGCGAAGAGAGAAAAGGGGGCAACAGGTCCAATTACTGGCCGGTCCAAAAGTCTGATTAGAGCCTCAAATTTTACACCGCTACAGTCCCGTAGAGACTCATTTCAAACAATGAAGAATGGTGACAGAATGACTCAAATCCTTTAGTAAATGTAGACCAGACCACAGGGGGGAAATACAACATTTCAAGCAAAAGGCCTGCACTTAAATCTTGTGCTCCGTAAAAGCCAGCGTCCTCCATTATTCCCCCTTTAGAAGCTTCACGGTTGGGTTACTCCACTCGGTCTGACGGTATCATGTAGATTCTTTATCAGCTTATTCCAGCGTTTCATTAAAAAGGTATACGAGGGAATCGTTCAAAGCCAAGACTCTGTGTTTTTATGGCTGGAAATATTCTCTAGATGTCTCGTGCATCATTTCATACACATTTTCCCCAAAATTCAGCCCGACATGTTTGATATCTTTGGAAACGCTGAGCTCTCTGAAATACACTTCTGTGGGTTTGAATAATTCACATCACTGAACAGCTTGAGTTTGTAACGACTGAGCCAGCAGCAGGTAGGAGTAAACAAAGATTAAAACGTAAAAGTACTAAGGTATGTGAAGGATTTTATGTATCTGTAGTTTTGGGGGGTTTCCATGGTTTGAGATCAATTCAAGACAGAAGGAATGAAGCGAAAACATAAAGAAGAACCAGCAAGAAAAGAACCTTTAAATGATCAATGATAAAGTACTATTACTTAGAGCTTCTTTGTGGGATTATTATTAGTGGGATTTTAACGAGAAGAAATACTTATTAGCAGCAAAATATATCCTCAAGTTTAGCTTTGGTGTTCTCGTTTGGGGCTTTTCATGTTTGGAGAATAAATGGAGATAACTTCTATGAAGGGACAAGAGAAAATAACTCCTGTACAAAGTCCGTGCTTGGTTCATCTCTTAGCACTGATTAAAAGTTTAAGTTTAGTGTTTGCTGCTCGGTGAAAGTCTTTCCAGTCTTGGAGATTTTCATACTTTCAAATCAGCTGAAAATGAAAGGAACGGAAATATAAGGAAAGAATGAGGCCTGAGGAAAGGAAGGACAGCTCAAAATTGTACTTAAGTTTCGGTCTCAGTTTAATCCTGATGCGTCTATACGACCAACACAAACAAACATGACCATCAAGGAGACGATTACACAGTTATTCTTAATGCCTGACGCCGGGTCGGATTACCCTTAAAAAGAACAAAACAAGGCAGTGGAAACGCTACCGCTTTTGGTGGTAAAGGCTGCCAGGGTAAACACAAAATTAAAGTTTCTTGTAGCTCTTTTAACTACAATACTTCAGTAAACCTACTTGTTGACTTTCCAGCCATGATAATGAGCCAGACACTGACTGGAGAACGGCATGAGAGCAGACAGAAGATCGACGATCAGAGATGAGATGGAAGCAAACAAATCAATCAGACTAATAACCCCGCCAAACCTGACTCTGACACTTGAATGTACATTAAAGTCCACGCACACACACACACACACACTCGGCTTTAATATTTACTGCTGCGCTCCGGTTCTAAACAACCATCGCGCTTACACTGAAAGTTCAGCCATAAATCCGGAAAATTTGCTTGGATCCGAGCTGGAAGAGTGAGAGCTGGAGTTGACGAGGATGACAGCGACGTAAGCATCATTTCATACTTCTTACAGACGAACTGCCTCCAGGGAATGTGTTTTATTGAATTTCGCGGAGGTATTTAGTGCCGCTGCCTGAGTGTCTGTATTTTAGATACCCGTGTCGTTCCCACTCTGCCTCACTTCATCTGAAAGGGACTGTAATGTAGGAAAATGAATAAGTCTGTATCCCACCCTACTTTTTGTGCGGCTGCGAGTTCCCTCAGACTTTCCAGCCATAGAAAAAGCAAACTTTTGTATTGATAACTGCTTTTCAAACCCCGTTCAGAGAACAATTGCTGCCACACAACCCTTTCACGGTACACTGGGAAAGCTCTTTCAACACGGGTTTCCAAAATATCCTGTCTAGGGGCGTCCACTGGGCAAACATAGCAGTTTGTTAGTCACGTCTTCATGTACGACTTCTCTTTCTGTGCACCCTCTTCTGCTGAGAATGGGACCATCGTAGTTCCACTGGATTCCCTCGGTGAGAACGACTTCAACAAGCTCTGCTGAGAGACGACTTTGTTTGACTTCGACTCACCGAAAGACATACCTCAAAACAGTAAGCAGAACAATGGCCCTTCAGTTGTGGAGGTATGAAAGCATGAAGGCATGGGTGGGATTTATGAACTGGGACAAATCCCACATGCGGTGAGAGTGAGAGCCCCGAGAGCGCACACACCCTCCCACAGATGCCTCATTTACTTATCACACTGTATCGCTTACACCAAACCAGCGCAGCCAAACGCAGTGTATATATCCCAGGCCATCTGAGGTCAGGCGCAGGTGCAGGGATATTTCACAAAACAAGACATTTATTACGAGCTGGTTTTCAGCACCGCACATCCTGGCCAAGGCTTAGTGCCCTCACTTCCATCCTTTGTACAAGCGACAGATAGTAATCGCAGTAGGCCGTAAGCCAAACACACAAACATAGGTGCAACACTGTATTTTTGTACTGCTGTCAAAATATCTGCGTACCGCAGACTAAACATCAGGGGGGGATACAGCCGGCCATGTGGCTTGACAGATGTAGTGTGAGAACAAGAAGGGACCGCTATGAGGAAAATCATTTTCACAGGACTGTGAGATTCATTTGAGGACATTAAATACAAGAACAGATTTAAGTTCTTGAACGCTACCTTGAAATCTTTTCTTATTTATAACTTCATAAACCTCCAATTGGGGTTTCCATCAGAGCAGGAAATTTGATTTTAGCATCAGGAGCCAAATCCCCCAACTCACCAGCCGTTTTTAGTTTTTAACCAGCCGACTGAACCGTCCAACTTGCTGGGGAGGACCTCCAGACAACCTGGTTGGTCATTACTTCCACTTAAGTTATGCTTCCAGTCCAATTCAGTTCAATTTTCCAAAATTCAATCCAAAGTTTTGTGTGGAGAAGTTAGGCCGCAAGCCAACAAACAAAATCTTTATTTACGGTGGCGCATTAACAGGCTTCAGCGTAGCTACAACAGCTACATGCGAGCTCTAGGCTCTTAAGCCACACGGGGAGTTACAGTGCAGCTGAAGGTAACCACACGTCAAGGCAACAGCAGCTTCACAGAGATGACATCCAGACCACAAGAACTCTGATGATCGTCTGCTCGTGTTTTCTCCAAGTTTCTGATGCTTTTGGAGAGAGCGAAGACAATATGAAGGAAGTTGAAGAAAGGTTCAGTTATCTTCTCGTTTTTGAGTAAGACACATCCAACAAAGTGATCTCCATCTCTGTCACTGTGAATGATTGAAGCTGAACACACTGATGGCACGCCTGCAGAAGTTATAGACTAGGTATGTGCGAACGGGCAAGCAGCACGATCTTGTATTACCATTTATTACGGATTAAAAACTATTATTTTATTGATTGATTTTGATTGTTTAGCCCTTGCTAAATGCTAGATCTTTCTAATTTGCCTCACTGTGACTGTAGGAGCAGTTAAATTTATCAGCCTTAGCTAAAGTTTTACCAGCGTTTTGGGGCATCTGGTGGTATTTTCCCCGGTCTGAATACTCCGTGTGCTATTCCGCAGCTATTTTCCACCGCGCCCCAACCAGACAAGCATGTGTACAGAGAGGTCTCTGCAAATAAAAGCAAAAGCAGAGAAGTAAGGTGAGCGTCACAAAAACAATCTTTGATGAGGCCTGTTAAATGAAAGCATAATCCCTGGAAGATAACTCAAACCAGGACTACTGTGGGTGGTCAGAAACCGCTCAGAACCAAGTGGCAAAACAAACACACACGCATGTTTTGCCCTTACTCTGAGTGATTGAATGTTTACAAACTAATTGCGTAGCGCTGGCTTACATTAATCTTCCATAAGAATGTCTGTTTGTAACACCAATTAACTCTTTGAATGTCATTTCCAAATTGTCTGCAAGAGCTTGCGTCAAGTCACATCAGCCCAAACAGCGCGCTCGCTGGTCTTTTTAATCTAAGAAATCAAAGCTGAGTAAACACCGCTTTGGTATGTCTAATTCCTTGAGCCAAACTCCAGCGGTCAAGTTTCACACATACCGACACACATCTGGAGCACTCTCGGCATGGAAGATCAGGCCTGATATCCTGCACATGTTGCTGCAGTGTGAGTCTCTCCCAAGGCTCTGACCCTAACACTCTACAAATACATCACCGAGGAGAGGGGAGTGATCCGGCTTCTGTCTGTATGGAGATGTCAGGATTCCACCGAGGTAGCCAAGTGCTCTCATCCACATTTCCAGGGGGATGTTAGATAAAGTTAGACATAATTGTCAGAACAAAGACAAGACAAGTACTTAGGCAAACAGTGAAGGGGGCAGGGTGGATGGTGGACGCTTTCTGACGCTAAGTGCATCAACGGGAAAATATGAAATCATTTTTTATCTGTGCAACGTTTTGATGAACCCATCTAATGTTTGTTTAGTCACTTCTAAAACAGTAACTTAATATCGAGAACGCTTTTTTCCCCCTCATTACTTAAAATGTCTCCTGAACTGTCAATCGACCCGGACGAGCCAAAAAGGCTAACGCACGCGATCTTACTAATCACCTCTCTCTCGTAACGGAGACGGCTCCTCATTTTTTGACAAAGTGGGATGACGCCGGTCTCTCGGAGTACATTAAAGGTTCCAACGCTCTTTCATCACAGAAAATATAACACCAGGCGCTTATTCATCTGAGGACAATTGTTGGATTTACTCAGAGAAAGGTCGGGAGTGTGCTGAGACAGCAGAGTCGGCAGCCATCCCTGATCTCCCTTGACCCTGCCAGGGTTGCGAATACATAGGTGTCACAGCAAGAGCCTCAGTGGCTTGTGTAGGGTTTCACCTGCCTGCCATGTTGGACCTAAACAGGATAAGCCGTGTATGTCGCCTGACAGATGTAGTGTGAGAAAAAGTGCGGACAAAGACCTCTGGAGAAATCATTTTCCCTTGGCGCTTCATTTAGAAAATTCTCCGGGAGTGTGTAATTCATTTTCGGGGGAATTAACTAAAAGACCAGGTTTCAGTTATGGAACTTTGCAGTGAAACCTGATTGTTCATGACTTTATAAACTTTGGCTCACTTTAGGACTCTTTTTAGATTCAAGGCTAGTTCTAACTCTAGGGATGGCAATGTCAGCCGGTCAGGCGGTTGGTTCATCACTTTGGTTCCAACTGAATTATCTCAACAGCAAATGTTGAACATAGATTTATGGTCTCCAAAGGATGAACTCCACTGACTTCATCGAGTGCCACCAAGAGGTCAAAGTGTTCACTCATACAGTGTAATACCAAAATACTTCTACAAGGTTTGGCACCAAATTTCGTGCAGACATTCTTGGTTAACGGACGTGATCCTCTGGCGTTTTCTTTCCTGACAACATTGAGGTTAAGGGTTGAGATTTTGAGTTTCCCAACTTGTGACGCCTTAAAATGAATCAGCGTCAGATGAATCTGATAAACTTATCAGCCACAGCCTTTTGCACAAATTTCCATGCTTCCCTCTATTTTATCTGGCAGAAAATTTAGCCTGAGAAAAGTCGTGAGTGTGCTGAAACCACGGAGACGACAGTCTTCCCTGATCCGCCTTGACCCTGCTGAGGGTACAACTCCACGAGTGTCACAGCAAGAGCTTCACTGGGCCGTGTACGGTTTCACCTGTCTGCCTTTCAGACCTAGATCTGAACAGGTCGAGGAGAATAGACCTATAGAGCCCTCTCCTTTTCTTCCTCCCTCCCCTCCTTCTTCTCCTTTCTCTGCCTCTCTTTTCTTCCCGGCCGGCTAATCTCTTCTCAGGTTCAGGATTCCCGGTCTGGGCCCTTTGAGGAGGAGGAAATATGGGGTTGGGTAAACATCAGGGCTCTCACTGGAGGGATTACAACACCCATATATCACCGTGACAACCCTCTTTTCAGCGGATGACAAGTCGCCAGGACCCTGTGCAAGGAGGGATCCAATGACACTTCCTATCGCCACTGCAGACACTGATAGCGTATACCGTCACCGTTTTCACAACATCGTGTCAGTTTATGAGGATCCGGTGTCTACAGATTCTCAGCCAACGTCTTTAGAACGGTTTGAGGTTTTTCACGCATTATCACACCTGATGTTTGGCTTGTGGGCATCTTCAGAGGGTAACAACACAAACGGAAAAAGACTCTAGAGAAGTGCTTTGATCACATGTCCTCTCAGAGAGACTGCTGCTCATTGTCCATGACTCCATTTCACTCTCTCCTCTTGACGAAGCGCTGTGGCACGCATGGCGACACGCTGCTGGACACATTGCGCCTCGGCGGTTGGGTGTTACTCTGAATAATGTGAAACCATAGTCAGGCCTCGTTTGAGAAAATCCACTTTTTATCCAAAAAGACATCACTAAAGGTCAATGAGGTGGATCATTTTCCCAACCTCTCTGGGCCGAACTCAATTCCATGCGCTCATGCATTTTTACTGTCAAAAGGTTAAAATTCAATTATCCAAATGGCCGTGCTTTTCCAAAGAGGTGGGTGCGTCCAGTAATTCCTCAGTGTGATACATAACGAGAGGCAAGGGACACTTAATGTTCTCCACGGTTGTTCTTCTCACTGGTGTGCAGTTGACAACAACCAGTCATGTCAGAGCAGAGAATGAAATCATTGAGGGAGGAACAAAAGGGGATTCAGAGTTTATGGTAGATTACCTTTAACAAGAGTTTGTTTAATCAATTGGAAAATACACAATACACGTTCAACTATTGATGTCATATTTTGTTTCAAAGTTGAGCGAAGGAATCAAACGGACTTTCAACTTTCAGTCGCTGGACTTTAATTAAACATTTCATCTAGTTTCTCAGAATCAGTTAAATGCAACTCTTACCTGCAAAAAAGGGACAAAAGATATGTGCTCAATTATTATTTTAAAAAATGCTTGCAGGACTCAAAATATTTCCAGTGATACGCAGCTATTATAATGTAAGTAATGTATACTGGCAGTATGTCTCCGTAATGGTTTTCTTGAACCTTGCAGCTTCTCCGACTGCACAAATATTATTTTTAGCTTTCATAAGAAACTCCCTAACACAAAGCTAGGTCAAGCTGAGCACATTTCTCATAATATTTACCCAGTTCTGTTTTTTTCTACAATGGCTGCCTGATATTTAACAACTCTTATTAATGAGCATCATTTTGAAGTATTACGAATGTGAGCGGTGACTATATTATGTGACGACTTCACCGTTTAAGTGTGGAATTCATTTTAATTAAACACGATCCCATGACTCAGGTTTACATGCAGCTACTCTTGATTTTGTAGGTGGAAAAGAAAATTGAGGATGGTGTGTAAGAGTAAAGTGACAGTATATGCAGAAGTGTTGGCGAAGTATCACTATGTGAATTCTATCTATAGTTTTCTATACTTCTTGTGTAAGCACAAAGTATCAGTCCCGGTACAGAAGCAGCAGAGATGGCAGCAGTCCTCTTAGATTAGAAGTTGAGAAGTCTGATGGCCTCGTGGTAAAACCGTTGTTAAGTCTGGTGGTATGTGCAGCCATGCTTCTGTATCGTCTGCCAGACAGTAACAAGGACAGTCTGCGAGCTGGGTGGCTGTGGTCCTTGATGATGTTGTGTGCTTTCCACAGGCACCGCTGAAAGATATCCTGCACGGCCGAGAGTCTGTTGACAGACAGAGTAGCTCTCTGTAGTGATATGTGGCTGTGGGCAGAACAGTTCCTGTGATTTTGATGGCGCACCTGTAGAAGTTCGCGAGGGTGCTGGCATTCATGCCAAACAAACAGTGCCATTGGTGAGCTTTCTTGACCTTCCTGTGTAGTGTCCACTAGAGGTCCTCTGTAATGTGCACAGCGAACAACTTCGATCTCTGTAGGCCGTCCAGTCCAGGATAGTTGTGTTTAAAGATGACATTGAAGCTGTGCTTGGAAGCACATGCATAGATGAACATGGAGTACAGAAGGGGGCTGAGCACGCAGCCCTGTGGTGCGCCCGTGTTGTGGATCAGTGAGGAGGTGTGATGTGTGCCGGTTCTCAGTACCTGGGGCCTGCTCGTCAAAGATTTGAATGTCTAGCTGCAGATGGAGGTTTGCAGTCCAAGGTGAAATAGAGATGAGTTTTGAGGGTGGTTTCTTGGATGTCTAGGAGTTTGCCCAGTGGCGATTTCTTTTGTAGTCCATGATGCAGCGTAGTCTGTCTCAAAGCAGAGTAGTAGTTGGACTTCATCCCTATAGTTCTTCTGATGGACTTCCAGTGGTCATATCTGGCTGTCTTGTAGGCATCAGTGTCCCCTGAGTCGAAGGTGGTTTGACAACACTCCAAATGTTTCTGCTTTTGGCACACCATTGTCAGTGCACTTACTTCTATAGCCTGCTACAGAGTTTGTGTATTCATGTTGCATCTTCAAACATCTGCCTGTCAGTTGTCTCGAAGCAGTCCTGAAAGACCTCATCATCTTCTTTGTTCCATAAACAAAGGCATGGCAAAGTTACATGAGAAGATCAGTACCATCCTCGTGTCTGTGTGTTAGGTATGGAGCTGGGGTCAATTAGGTTAGCTTAAGGCACATAACTCTCCACCAGACAACAACTACTTATTTTTACATTTCTGTTCATGTATGGATTAAACAAATCAGAGGCTAGCTGTTTCCCCGTTTCCAGTCTTTATGCTAAGCTATGCTAATTGACTCCAGGCTCCAGACAGAAGAGCGACCCTCTCATCTGAGAAATCTGAAGAGCAGCTTGAGTTGCGACATGTGGATGAATTAGCACTGAGCTATTTTGACATCCTTCAGATGGAATTGGCACGTTTCTCCTGGAAACTAGAGTTTTGTTTTGTGTTTTTCAAACTTTTTTTTGAAGTTGGCCAAGCACCAACGCTTGCTGCATGCACGTCCACACGTTCACACCTTGGAAGCTGTAACCAGTGAGTACATCTACAGTAGTTATGTGTACACATGGCAACAGTAAGAGTTCACAAACTATGGCTCTGAGTTGTACATTGTTTATAGTTTCACCGGCAGTTGTTTTTGCTCGGCAAATTATATCATATAAAAAAAAAACATTCACAAAGCTGCACTTAAGAAAAACAACAGTCCAGATCGTATCTATGCAACTGTGGCGACTGCAGGCACGAAAGTGGAAAGTGGATAAACGTTTCTTTAAAGAAAAATAGTTTAACAACTATATATATGTATGTATTGTAGTGAAACATCTTATTCACATGAAATGCGTTAATGTGTGTTTATTTTAACTGTCATCTTACAGAACAGAACATCTGTTTAAAACTGCGGACTGCGACATAACTAAATGTTTTCATATTTTTCAAACAGCCGAACAAGAAAACTCGACCTCTCTTTGCAGGGAACAGAAAATGCAATCCAGCCAACATACCAGACGTCATGTGACAGAGCTGGATGTTGACGACGCTGAATTTTATGGCAAAGAAGTTGTGTCTGGTACTCGGTGCCATCTCAGATGTGTACGCTTCTCATGGGGCAGTTTTTTCCATGTTTTAATTAAAGCAGCGAGCATCCAGGACAACGAGCCGTCCGCAGATTTAATCCATCTTGCCCTAATCAGGCTGATTGGCTGAAAATGTTCATGTGTACATTATCTCCTCCTCTCTGATCTCTTTTTATTAAAGCCAAAGAAATAAACTTAGAATTTGTGAGCTATATTCAGATATACTGCACGTCTGACATAGGAAGTGTTGGCAAGCATCTCGACAAATATGAGTTAGGCCATCTGGGAAGAATTATCCTCATTAAAACAAAGAGCTAACAGTGATTTATATATTCTATATTCTGCTGTTCCACTATCTCATAACTATAAGTATTTTATCATGGTGAAACGCGCTTTATCTCCGTCCACTCCCTTTCCCCTTCTCTCTGCTCCCTCCGAGGAGACGAAGCAGGATGACTAATTAACAGCATTAGTCTCCATAATTCAGGGGAAAACCATGATGTCCAACATCCGATAGCGGAATCAAACTCATATGTGAACCAGCAGCGTAGCGCATGCCTCGCTATCAAGAATACAAAGCACCTCGTTTTAATTAGGCGGCGCTGTGACGTCAAGACTCGACGCATGATGCCCGGATCGCTGACCGCAGAAGGCCAGGCCTTCCTCCTTCACCTCATCGCTCACGTATGTCGTTTTCTTGCAGGAGCGAATAAACCCCGACCTGCTCGAACATCCCTTCGCCTGAGGCACAGAGGCTTCTACAAATGATTTGTGAAGCGATGCGGCTGCCAAAAAAACTCATTCATCACATTGCTACAGTCAGTCATAAGCATAAATCGTGATGGATGTCACATTTAAGTCCAACAACTCCATGAATATTCAACATTTGTCTAAGATCTGCCCTGAACATCTGGCCCAAAAAGTTGTGATTTGACTTGACGGCTTTGGTAGCATGAATCTTGACATTTCTCACTGTGCTGGATGAATAATTCCAATTTATATAATCCTGTAATTACTGAGCAGTCAGTTATGGATTTCAGGTCAACCATATCCACCCTGATGACTCCAGCGTAAACTTGGCGGGGCCTCGCAGCGGATTCCCATGACACACGTCTTAGCCGCGGAGTTTGGGCCAACACGTGCGGTGGTCGAGCTGCTTGTTGCTTTTCTGCATCCCCTTTTAATCCCTGACGTTCGGATGAAACAATACAGAACACACATGGCGGAAGGTGAAAAGTTGACATCCTGCGCTCTCAATCACAGCGGTGGGTACGTATTTATTCTTTAAAAAAAAAAAGAAGACACACCTGCCCGAGAGTGTGCTCACACATAAAAACGTGTGATAAAAGACAGCAACTCTGCCTGAAGCATAAAAAGCATGACAAGACATTGGCACGAGACACTTAAAAGACATTTCCCATTCTGTTTTGTTTGGCCTCTTAAATATGCATTCACAGCACAGGAACTCATGAGCTCATATTTTAGGAAGAAATAAAAGAAAAATACGAAGAAGACGGGGACAGACGACGAGCTTACCTTTGACTGACGAAGCTGGATGCCGTAGACGAGGACATTTCGGAGTTTGGCTGCAGAGGCGAGGTCCATGATGGCTGCTGGCTCTACCGCTCTGCCGCTGACGGACAGCTCGTCCGAGGCGCTCAAACGCATCTATCAAAACAAAAGCCACCGCGCCCAATCAGAAAACCGCTTGCCAATAGCGAGGATCACTTACCAGAACAGTAATTATGCCCCTCTATTTTTTTTTTTTGCAGCAGCAATTACAGCTCATTGTTCAAGCAGTTGTTTAAACATGTTGCAACTCTATAGGCCTGTTTATTTAAGGAGAGGACGTGAGCTCTGCTGAGATGAGAGTAAATAGAGGTCGGTTGATAGACAGTCCTGTCTGAGGGTATAATGATTCTCTAATTCGGTTGTAAATCTTCGGAGCCTCCAGGGTTTATTTTCCCCAATTAGGGCAGCATAATCCAGACACATTGGTTCGCATTACTGTGTCATCCTTTAGAATATCTAAAACTCAGTCCATAACCGACACACTGACAGCAACTTAACTCGAGATTTATTCACTGCAATTATTTTGTCATATATCCGCGAAGACCGCATCGGCAACAGACGGGAGAATTGTTTCAAATGTGTCAGGACATCTGCTTTAAAAACGTGCAATTATTACACTTTAATATCAATCAGATGTTCATGTCAGCAGGTGAAGGTGAGTTTTGAAGAGAGATTACTCAGCACATTAGCAGGTGTTCAACCTCCTCGGGCCTCCGGGCTGTGAAACGCTGATGCCACGGTGATGTTTGTGCCCATTTCCAAAACACAAACGGAGACAAGGCCGGTCTTTTGTTGCAGTAACTGTCCCGCAGCCAAAAAAAGGGTTTAGCAAAGATGAATTTGGGTTAACGTTACACACATTAACATCTCGCAACTGCCCGCTGAAACCACTAATGTCTACCTTTTGGCCACTGGGCAGGTTCAGTGGAATGATTAAAAAGGACTGTACGGTGCACTTTTGGCAGACGTCACATCAGGACATTTATTCAGCAACTAAAGAGTGATCAAAGCATCAGCAGTCAGTGTCTGGTTCTGAGCTGTCAGTTCCTCATAATAAGAGACTGATGGCTTTTTTATTTTTTTTTAGAGCCTCACCAGAAGTCCACCACAGAAACTCTCCTCCATCAGTCATCTCTAAAGACCAGAGTGAAATCCACAAAACAGGTTTTGCTCCTCGGTTAGAGGTATGTCTGATGTAACCATGGCCCACAAACTCAATGTTTCTGACCGTTTTAAGTTATTCTTGGAAGTTAGCGAGTGGAAGACGGTCAGGCAGGACAGAGGGAAGCCTGAAAAACACAACTGCAACACCTAGTTTAACTGATGACCGCCTCTCATTACTTCTGTTTATTTGTAGTTACATAGTTTCACAGATGAAAAAGTGAATCCCTGAATCGGAAGGCCAAGCTCTCGATCTTCCAGTCCATCTGTGGTCATGAGCCTTTGGTAGTGACCGAAACAATGAGATGAGAGGTCGCTGACGTCCATAAGGTCACCGGGCTCGACCACAGAGATTAGATTAGGAGCTCGGACATCTGGAAGGAGCTCAGAGCAGAGAGAAGAAGCCGCCTCCTTTGGAGATGTTCTGGGCATTTTTTAAATCATTGCTTAAAAAGTTCCAGCGTTTCTTATTTAGAGGCCTACATTTACAAAATCAGAATCTTTATGTAACCTTGAATGAACCTTTTATATCTACAAACGCTACAGGTTCTCATCCACCGCCATGTTGGTTCTACTGTAGCTTCTCCTTCAAGTTAGGAAGAAGAGGCTGAAGCAAGGACGTTCAGACAACGAGATGCCACCAACTTCTACGCACTGATCCTTCAAACATAGTGTTAAGCATAAGAACTGTTGCTATGGTTACTTGCCGTCTAGTACACCTCATGCAATGGTTTAGAAAGGTGCTTAAACTCTTCACCAATAACATGTTCAAGGCGTATATGATTTTTTTACCTGCCAGTCGATGATGTTTATATAATAAAAATATTAAAACATTAGGCATTCATAGACCAACAAGCGACCTTCTTCTCTGCCCTCGAGGCCACCACTTCAAACTCAATTATCCCTCCACTGATCACTACCATGTGATCGAACCTGTACGTGTGCAATCTAACGGCACGTTGGTGTTGAACTACGCCTTCTCACTTACAGCCGTGAAACTCGGCGGCTGCTTCACGTTTCTGGTAGCCACAACTTCCCAGTTCACACACATTCTAACATGACCATGAAATCAGGTTAGACAAGGAGGGAAAAGTAAACGTTGTGCGATCCATTATAGTAATGGATTGTTTTCCTTTTTTTTAGATACACTTTGCTGTGGTGAGGTTAAGTTACTTTGATATGATCTACATCGTGTATTGTAGAACTTCCTGGAGCTGCAACAAAGGATCATTTTTTTATTAGCGATTTACTGATTGAAAAAATAAGCAGTGAAATAAATATTTAGTCTCTGAAAAGTTCCAAGCGTCAGTCCAACATGCAGCCGTACTCGATGTACAAAGAGATGCAGAAAATCCTCATATTCAAGAAGAATGAGCAGCTTTGACTTTAACTCTAATTCAATGGTTGATTAACTAATTATGATTAGTTGATTGTGTGATGTGTTTCAACTTAAATAAGTTAGTTAAAGTAGAACAGAACAGCACAGAGAAGAGTCTGATCAAAAAGTTTACAATATTATAAACCAGAAGAGAAAATAGTTGAATAAAGTAGGACAGAATAGAGCAGAGAGTGCAGCGTAGCACAGAGCAGTGTAGAGTGGAACAGAGTATCTCAGAGTTGAGTAGCACAGCATAGATTAAAGTAACATAGATTAGAGTAACCAAACAGACTAAACCTTAATTGTTTTTGAGCTGAATAGAGTAGAGTAGAGCAAAGTAGACTAGGAACAGAAATAAAATTATTAATTAATTAAACGGAGACTGGAGAGGCGTATAACAGAAGAGAAGCGTGTTAACAGGACGAGTTGTGGGAACTCTGACATGCTCTCGTTTTGGTGTGGTAGAGAGTCTAAAGCCCAGCTTCAGACTGTGTTTACATGTGACGTGTGTGTGTATTTGTGTGTGTGCGTGCTTACACGTGATGTGTGTGTGTCCCGATCTTTATTGAAAACTCAGACGAGTAAGTGCAGGGATTCAGTGTAATGCTGCGTGACATCCGAAGTGATTGAGACTTGTCGGCCTCTGCAGGTTTGTTTCTTTCTCATTACCTGAAATTGTTTTGGCACTTGCTCTGTGTGTTGGTTAAAGAGGTCGATTTTCCAAAATAAAAGAAGGTAAACAGGCCTTTTTCTAGGAACAGATAGGATCAGTTTGTATTAGACTTTTCCTCCCGTGAGCTCTCAGGACAGCGTTGCTCTGTTGGTGGTGGATGTCGGGTGTTTTGAAGCCGGGTGAACGGTAAGTGAGGCCGAGCTGCAGAGCTCTCCTGGGAGGTGTAGGGTTTCCAAACAGCTACAGAGCTCATCAAGGTAGCCGAGGTGGACTACAGGTGACGTTTTTACAAGCGGAAAAAAAGCAGAAAAGGTTTGGCTCGCCCTGTAGTACATGTATCTTGAAAGAAACTGAATCTGCCCCGCGCCAGATGTCTGTACTCACGAACACGAACGAAAAGTTCATTCAAAGTGTGGGAAATGATACCGAGACACGGTCACCTTCCAGAACCTGCAGATCTACGGTAGCTCTCGATACACTTAACTGTCCTCTGAGCTGTTTTTCAAGGAGACTCGAGGTCTGATAAAAACAGGCTGCAAACCTTCAGGAGGCTTCCCAGTTTGCACAGAGATATTTGATAGTACAACCACCCGATTCCAAAAAAAGCTGGGACGCTTTATAAAATGTAAATCTAGCCTGGAGGACACGACGTTTAGGATTTCCAAAACAATCGGAGATGTGGACTCGTCAGACAGACACAGACTCTGTCAGTACATCTCAGATGAGCTCGAGCCCAGAGGAGTCGGCGGCGCTTCTGGATGTTATTAGATGCCGAAGCGGCATTCACACTCTTGTTCTTCAAATCTTTATTCTCGTTTTTACGCACTAGTCCTACATATTTTGTCCTACTACGGACATGACGGCTGTTATTTTACTCATTTGAGCGTCTGTAGACTTCAATCAAACTTTAATCTATATTACACTGTTCTACTGTTTCAGCTCATTTCACACACATTTCTCACAGATGCAAACATCTGTAATAAGCGCAGTTTTGGGCGTTATTATTTCTCAAAAATCAAAATATCTTTTATTAAGTTGAAGTGAAGATATACACGCTAGAATGGAGGGTTCGAGCAGATGAGTTAGTCGTTAGTTTGAGGCATGAAATGCATAAAATTAGTTGGTGAATGTAAAGCTGTATTGTCACACTCTGTAACTGTACAGGCTGAATCAGCAAAAGCAAAGACAGCCACGATCTTGAAAAGTCACAGAAGAGGAAGTAACATAAAAACAGCATTTACACAGATGCTTTTGTTCTGGCGTGACAAAGACGGGTCAATCCTGTACTAATGAAACCTGCTGTGTGTGGACTTGCAGCTTTATTAAAAGGGCAGAGCGTCTCACAAAAAAATGCAGTGGTTTAATCTAGTAATGTGTGTGACATATGTACTTGGAGTTGTTGGAATTTTGTTTGGTTACAAAGACACTTCACCGAAACCAGAGCAGGCAGTTCAGGTTATGTTGGCTTTACCGAGCTTTATTTTGGCGCCGGTCCACCGGTCCATGTTGAAAAAGTTGAGATTTAAGAAAGTTTTCTTCCTGTAACTTTAAATGTCAGAGTTGCTGTGCAGTTTATACGTGACAGTTCCTGTAACTCAGTTTACAAATCTGTCCAACTCACAGCGAGGAACGGAGACAGGAGTCTGAGGAGAACGTAGAATTGGAAGTGGCTTTTTGGTCATCCAAAGCAGCATGACTTTAATGAATGCAACGACAGTCGGTCCACCACTGTGGTCCAGGCTGGAATATCTCAATAACGACTTGACAGACTGGCATTAGATGTTTTTCATTCATCCATTCTTGGTCCCCAGAGGAGAAATCCTACAGACTTTATATAGATATTCATGTTCCCCTTCAGGATGAATTGAAATCATTTTGGTGATCCCTTCTAGCGCCATCATCAGGTCAAAACACTTCATA
This sequence comes from Nibea albiflora, assembly GCA_014281875.1. NCBI lineage: Eukaryota > Metazoa > Chordata > Actinopteri > Sciaenidae > Nibea > Nibea albiflora. The sequence goes on along the minus strand of CM024804.1, from coordinate 23,148,575 downwards.
CTCCAGTGTTACATAACTAAAACATTCCCGTCAGCCTCCACGATTACAACATGACCACATGTGATGCCATACCGTGGTGTTGACCCACCTTACTGTGCCTCTGATTGGTGGACAAGTCAGAAACACAGACTCTGACTGGTCAAAAGACTCAGCCCAGGCCATCGTGTGATTGACAGTGAATAACAACAATAACTGTTTTTAATAAGACATCCCGCGTTGGATCGGTAAAGTGCAAAATCATGTAGATACATTACTTTTCTGCCTGTCACGTCTTAGCTTAGCATGATAGCATGTTACCAGTGTACAGTTCTCATTGTGAGCTCTTGTGCTATTGTGCCTCTGTACAGCCTCAAAGAGCCGCCAGCATGGCTGTAGACTCTTTTTTTGTCTGGTGTCTTGACCATGACTGCGGTATCCATGTGTGAACTCACCCAAATGACGACGAGCGGGTGCAGAACAGCCTGATTCACTGCCTCCAAATCCCTCAGCAAGGCCTCCACTTCAGACAGGCTTGAACCATTGACCTGGAGACCAAAGAAATCAAAACCTAGATAAGAACCTTTGTGCAAAGATGACATTTTCCTCCACGAGGAGCTGCAGGATATGCTACAAGCTTTTAATCTAAAATCTGCGCACTCCTTTGGCCAGAACAGATCATGAATATTTACACGGACATGTTTTCATTTCTCAGAAAAGTTGTAGCTGAAATGGGAACTTACAGAAAGCTGGATGAAGTTCGACTCCTTTAATAGATACCTGGCGTTTTCTCCCAGCAGATCTGGGACGACATCCAGCTCCTGTAAGATGGAGATACCCCGATGTTTAATATTCGGTTCTGCTTGTTACAGCAGCCTGAGTGATAATAACTTAAAGCAAGTGCTGCAGAACGAGGGACGCAATGCATCTCCATGTCGAGTGACTGATTGACTTCAGTGCTCAAAGGTCGAGAGCCTTCTGGTTTTTGTTTCAGCCACTTCTTCAATCATTTAGTGTGAGAGTACAAACCACCTGTTTGCCTGCCATGAATAATTTTATGATTAGAGAAAAGGGATGAAAGAAAAAACACTCGCACACACCGAGTGGCTCATTTCCATCAACTGTAATCAGAAGCTTATTAGTACAAATGGACGAGATTAAAAAAACGTAACCGTTTCTGGGCTCCTTTATGCGTCTGAGCTGGCAGGAAAACTCTGTCATATGCAAAAGCAGCGATCAGACACAGGCCAACTTAAATTTCATTACGCTGCAAATTGAGTCAAAAGCCGGCTACAGCCAAGAATCGTAAAAAGCTTTTTTGCTCAAAGAACCAGCACATTTAGGTCCTGATCTTTCCATTCAGTTTTCGGGCCTTGGCATACGAGTGACATGAGGCAACCGGATAGCGCGCCGCTGTCCGCCATGTCCGCTTTACATTCATCTTTGTTGTTCTGTGCCTCTAATTACAGCTTGGTACTACAATTTCACACACGCAGGAAATAAACACAGATATAAACATACAGATTCTGAGTTTGGCGCTCAGATACAGTTGTTCTACCCGTTAAAATAACAGAAAGTAATTGGAAATGTGAAATGGATATGGGAAACACATGTCGAAGGGTTAATTGGTCTTGAAAGATAACTGCCCATGGCTTCAGGAGGAAAATCATTTCAGCCCCAAATGCAGATTTGCAAGGTTTAAAAAAAATTTAACATGATCTAAACCAGGTTGGGCATGAAATCCCAGAGTAGGAATGTTTATTTAAATTTAGGCATGGCCTGAAGAGCCAAGAAGCCGCAAAGGCTCGACGACCAAACCGCTCTGAGGACACAAGAAAAACAAAGTTTCAGAGCTTAGATCGGCACCGAGCGACCTTCGACAACGAATTTTGAATGCGGTAAGGAAGAAACCTTTTAGTAAGGATGAGTCTAATTTAAAACAACGCAGTGTTTAAACATTAAAAATCACATTAAACCTTTATAGTTAAAGGTGTGTGTCAGATTTAGGGAGCTCTCTATCATACGCACGTTTTCATTAGTGTATAATCACCTGAAAATAAGAATCATCATGTTTTTTTATATCTACAGATGCAGCTCGGCCTCTTCCACAGAGTCCGCCATGTTTCTACCGTAGCCCAGAATGGACAAACCAACTCTGGCTTCAGATTTTTCAGGTTTTGAGTCTGAGATTGTGGGCGTCCTCTCGGGCAATGCTTAAAAGTTGTCCTCCTCCCATACCCCTTCAGTTTAGTTGCCCAGTTTTGCTAAATTCCTGGATGCCTACAGGATCATGATGGATATTCAACCCCACAGACACTCAACAATTAGGCCAAAATAGACTTTTAACCTCAATTTTAAGGCATTTATTGACTGAGGAAAAACTCTCCCAAACTACTGGACGTTTGTACATTTCGATCTGAAGCCATTACTGGTCAGTGGCTGACGAGAAGCCCTCTCCCTGCTGCGGTGTTACTCCGTGCTCTGTCTAAATGACAGACCCTCTTACAGGTTGAGGTTAATCATTAAAAACCTTCACTAAGTTGATACATGAGTCTGAGGACCATCTTTGATGTGGGCTGGATATGAGAATATTACCATACATCAAGATAAAAGGAAGAGAATACAGAGGAGGTGATATGGCCTACTTCTTTTTTTTTAATGAAATACTTCTTTCCTCCGTTATAAACTGACTAAACTCAGACAAGTGGATGTTTTATGGGCACCTTTGTTCCAGATTTACTGAAGCCAAATGTTTGAATCACTGGATAAGTAGGACATAGACGGACAGCAAAAATGGGTTCAACATGGAGGCTCTGGCATGTTGGAAAAATTAGGTTTTCAAGGACGCCTGAATCAATCAGATGCCAATCGTTATCGCTAATATTCATTTTTTAAAAATGCGATCAAGAGACGGGATTAATGCTTGAACTCGGTTCTTCTGTTAAAGCTCAAACTTTTCATTTTTATAATAAAAAAAAGATGAAAAAGGTCAAAAAGTTCATTTTAGTATTTAGTGAGAGAATACCTTCAAAATATTTTATATTTATACCAACGAGGTGCCCTTAAGCCTCCAACTGCTGTTGTGGTCAACAGATGAAATGGTTGTGCCGCAGCTTTCAGGTGTGTGATTGTGTGACCGAGCCGGGTGTTCCTGAAAATCATCCCTAGATAAATAAAAGGTTAAAAAAAACCTGCTTCCTCCTGGAATGTGGAGTTTTCAGGAGATTAATTTTTGTATAAATTTTACATCAACTGACAATCTTTCTTTTTTCCTCCATAAGCCTGGATTTAAACTGCTTCAAATGGATCTCTCAGATAACATCCTGCTGATAGAAGCCCTTAATCACACATGCTGACAAATCCTCCACCTGCACACACGCACACACACTCAAACACACTGCACTATACTGTCCGTTTTCAGCTGAGCTTGGGCGGCCCAGCCTTGCTTATCCCTGTATTAGATTCACGTAATGGCACTGAGACAAAGGTAATTCTTCGTCTTCCGCTTCTTCCACTCGCCTTTCATCTCCCCCCTCCGTTCCTCCTCCCTCCCAAACTCTCTGAAAAGGATGTATCTGGTTCCGAACACGCGCACCGGAAAAACACAGCCCCGCCGGCCACCTGAGCACAGACGGGAATGGCTTCCATCAGCCAATCCAAGGAGACTGATACTGACCCCAATCTGTCTCTGGGGCCCCGGTCCAGCACCGGACAGCGAGATCCGCCCGCTTTGACACCAGCTGATGAAGGACTTGGAGCGAGTTTAAAGGAGGATGGATCTGTTTGGATCACGGTGGAACATGGGAAGACGTAATGCGGCGTGCTCTGCCGCCTCCTTCTACTGTCAACAGCTACACGCAGGGAATATATATACATCAAGATGATCCACGTTTCTATCCTTGAAGCCATGTGTGGCTGATTTGTCAGCCTGGGTGTCTGCTCTGGAGAAGAGCAATGAGAGGTGAGGGGCATGAACAGGATGGACACAATATCATAAACACCTGTACAATGTCAGGTGATAAAATATAAAGTAATGCAACGTTGTATGAAGCTTAAATGTTATAAAATCTATTTAAGAGGTGCTGATTTGACTCTGCTCTCACTTTTTTTTAGGACCTTACTTCAGAGTTGTTTTTTGGGATTGGGAGTGGGAAAAGCAATGTTGAACCGATTTGTCAAGATTAATTCAGAGGTTCCATAAAATAAAAAAAGGTGAAGCTATATCTTCTTTGGCGTTCATATACGTTGTCTCAGGCTGCACATGGACCCAACATCCTCCACTCATAAAGTAGAGTAACCTTTTCAATATGTTGCCTGAGGCGAAACCCAGGGCAAAGAAATCACACAAATCAGTCGCTGCTGCCTGTAAAACTTAATTTCTGTGAGCTCACAACGAAGTGAACTACTCCTCTCAATTTCAGCAGCTGGACAGTAAAACTGTTTAGAGAGATTACGGAGAGGCAAACTGTGAGAACGCAGAATAGATAGACGATGCCTAAACCACTCTTTTGGTTCGATCCACTTCTCCACATTTAACCCGTACGTTAGGCATCCAGACAATCTTCACCTCACTAGTTTCCAACTTCCCAAAGAGCTTCCAGATTAAGGACAGGTGACAGTCAAGTGAAGCCAGTGCAGAAGTGCCAAAAACTGCAGTTCCTCAAATGTCCACTTGAAGCTGCCTCCAGAAGTGAGTCAGAAATAAACATGTTTACAGCCTGGTACAAAAAACAGTTTTGGTCTCTGTAGCTAATTCCGTTCATGACAACTGTACTGAGGGTGAATTTATATACAACTCACCTGTTCACATTATATTAAGGCTTAAAGTTATGAGTGTGGACGCTTTGATTGACAGGTGTTTTAAAGATGGCTTGTTTGAGGCGTCATTCGGCCTGCCGATTTTCAAAAAGAAGAGCCAGGACAGCCAATATGGCGGCAGCCAGAACCACAGATTTCGAGCTTCAAAACAACTCTTCATAAAGCGGTGGGTGACGTCACACACACGCTGTGTATTCTTCATACTGTCAGTGGTGACAGCACAATACTGAAACAGTATATTTAACTACGTTGCAGAAAAACAAGTGACTTGGTTTGAAGAAGTTTCCAGCAACATTTTAACAGGATTATTTGCTGTGACTTTGGGTTGCTGTTGGACCTGCTGTGAGTCTAAAATGACTACAAGCTGCTCTCCTGTCCTGCTGCACTGAGGAGCAGACTAAACTTTTCAGAGCCGCAGTGTCTTTTCAGGCCTGCAGGTATTTGATTCTCAAAACATAGATTTCTTAAAGACTATTTCTTTAACGAGACATTATAAGCTGCACAATGGCAGTGTCTGTTCCAGGCATTCATAATATTATGTCCATCCCCCTGAGCTACATGAGCTCTTTCCTAACAGGTGATACAAAACATCAATTGCAGTCGCACAAACAAACACATTCTCCAACTTATACACGGTCTGATTTTGCATTGCGCTCAATCAAAACCTGTCAGTCGTCCGTGATCATCACTTTCTTCTTTCTTCAGTTTTATTTTTTACAGACCCAAAACCTGTAATCACGTGTCCACTTTTAATCACAAAGCTTATTTTCCTGACGTCCATTCTCCTTAAAGAACGACGAAAGGTTGCTTGAGTTAGCGGTTATGTGGCTTGCTCAAGGGAAACCCGACAGTTGTTGAGATAAAGGAGAGGATTTCACATGTGGAGCCTCTACGTGGTCGGAGCTGTCCGACTGAATATCTGAGACTGTCACTCATTTACTGTTTTGCATATGGATGCTGTTTTCCATTGTCTATTAGGAACAATTTCACAAATTAAATGGAGGATGTTTGCAACATCGGAATTCGATGTGCCCGAGAAAACAAAAACAAAAAAATAAGATTAGAGTGAGAGGGAGGGATATGAACTGTTTTGGAAACTGGGAGCGTGTCAAGTCTGACGGAGCAGAGGTGGTAGGAGGATGAGGAGGAGGAGGAGGAGGTAAGAACTCATCACTAAACACTCAATTAATCAAGCAAACTCCCACGGTACAGGAAATATGACTGCCATCTGCTCTCCATGTAGGGGAGTGAGAGGAGGTGGAGGTCGGGGATGGAGGGAGAAAATGAGGAGGAGGAAAAGCTGCAGAGAGTGGATGTCCCAGACAGGCTCCATTAGAGGTTTGACCGCACATGGCAAGTCTCACCACCGGGCCACCCAAGTGGAGCTCACGTCGAGTTTGTGGGGGGATTAGAGGTACGGGGACGGGGAGATAGAGGAAAATAAAAATGGCAAACTCATGGGGATCTTCAGTGCTGCTGTCATCAACACGACCAACATTTTAATCAGCTTACTCACTGTGTCGAGAGCTCCAACAGCCTTCTGGAGAGCGTCAGCCAGAGTCACAGCTTGTGCAGATCCACCTGTAATAACACAAGCCGACCGCGATAGAGTCTCTGAAAGAGAAAGACATGTGACTGGCTGAAAACTCCTTTGATAATTGCCATCGAGGGTGAGAGAGTTCATTTGCATGAACACGACTGAAAGAAGAAGCAAGTCAGAGTTTTGGGAGCAAAACATGTTGTCATAGTTACTGAATTCATGCAAAGTCGACCCAGAACCCGAAAGAAAAAAAACATTTCAAATCGATTTAAGCTGCAGACTGTCCTGTCAGTTTTCCCAGCAATAGTAATCTTTAGCTTCAACTCGCTGTTATTTTGAGCTCTGTGATTGGCTGCTTCTTGCTGAAATGCACCTTGGGAGCTGTAGTTAACATCTAGCTTAAAGTTTAAACAGGTTTGTATCAAGTGACACCCTCCATGGCTGGGAAGTGAAAAAGAAAAGAAAAGCTGCAGTTACTCAAACGTCCACTTGAGACTGCCTCCGGAAGTGAGTCAGTCTCCATAAGTCCCCATGTTAGACAGCAGAAATAAACATGTTTACAGCCTGGTACAAAAAACTGTTTTGGTCTCTATAGCTAATTTCCCCGTTCATGACAACTGTACTGAGGGTGAATTTATATACAACTCATCTGTTCAGATTATATTAAGACTTAAAGTTATGCAGGATGAAGAGCGTGGTTGCTTTGATTGACAGGTAGTTGTCGTTACAGCTGGCTAGTTTGCTAGCCCTACCACTTTGCTTTTGTGTTTAACTATTTTTTCCCAATAGTAAGTTATTGTATTTTTTAAATAAGTATTTAAATAAATGTGCTACATCTCAGTAAAGATGGCGGTTACATCACACTTGATACACTTAAAATCACTCTTACTTTTATAATGGCATTTAGGGCTAGTTTAAATGGAAATCATTCGAATCACAGACTTTAAGAATTGTGACACCCCTGGCTCCAACTGCCACCTAACACAGCGTGTATGGGGAAAATGAATGGAACTTCTTCTTCTTCGAGAACGAGGGGCACCAGAAGTTCATCGTCAAAAACAGAACCATTATGAACCATTTCTAACCGTACAAGTGCCTCCACAAACGCACCTTTCTAATCAGGACACACACCGACGCATGTACGCCTGCGCACACATACACACAGTTGTGCGTATTTAAGTATGCTCACGCGCACAGAAACACAAACACACAAACCGAAACGTTCGACAGTTTCTCGCGGTGACAGATGAGAAAACTTTCTTCCACGTCCTCTCTAAAAAACACACAATGAATTCATTCACATCAGAGGCTCTGGGAATAATCACTGTGCACCTTATGTCACCATCAAACAGGTAATTGTTGGTCCAGGTGCCGACGGGGTGAAATATAGGTCTGTGTTTATTTCCATTTCTCTGATTGTGATAGTCTCCCTTGTCCTGACTTGCTCTCCATAGTATTCACTGTTCCAGCTAAGCTGAACAATGCTGCAAAGAATGTCTCCCTCTGAGTACAGTGAGGGGCCATTTTGGTTCATTCTCTTTCAAGTCTAACTCTAACCTGCCAACAAAAAGAGACAAAAACTCCTACAATTCTCATTTCTGACCATTTAAGCTGTCTGAGATGACTTACTGCCTTCATTCTTTCATGTGTGTATATAAAATAAGAAGATGAAAAGGTCCACTATATATTGTACATACAGGAAATGATGTATAACGAGGGTGACTCACCTTTGATAATGGACTCTGCAGCAGCCAAATCCCGTTTGTAGGTTACCTGGAGGACAAAATGACTGTAAAGCATCAGTTCGCTCAAATTAGAAGAAGAAACAAAAGATCCATGCAGATAGTTTTGGTTTTATGTGCCAAGATTTTATGATATCTCCCCTGAAAAACAATCCACTACCACACTGCGTTGGAATTTCATTTGGGTTCTTCAAAGCATTGGAAAACAAAATTTGAAAGACGCAACAGCAAACCGTCTTACCAAAAACAGTGTCCCATTTACTCTGGTCTTAGTTCCCAAGGTGTCCCAGATGTATTCTGCTAGACAAGACTATATTTATGTGGACTTTTCTCAAATACTTGCATCTTCTTGAGAGATACCATAAATCAAATAATCTAATATCTTTGATTGCACTGCAAGAAGTTTTCCAGATGATCAGAAACCAAGTTAATACTGACAAAAAGGTCCAAGCTCTGGGAGTAGTAATTTAAGCAAAGTTTGTAGTGTCGCAGTGTCGCCTCACAGCAAGAAGGTTCTTGGTTTGAACCCTCCAGTCTGCTGGGGCCTGGGGTTAATTGGTGATTCTAAATTGCCCATAGGTGTGAATGTGACAGGCCTGAGCTGAAGAGGCAACTTGTTCAGGTCCAAGGGACATTGGGCCCACTTCTGGCCCAATGTCAGCTGGAATCGGCTACAGGTTCAAGTGACCCTGATAAGGATACGCTGTTACAGAAAATGGATCCCCACAACCTCCCCCTTCAAGAGGCAATATTTGGTTTGTCTGTTCTGGGCCACCGTAGAAACATGGAAGAGGACCCATTGTGTCTTTAGACATAAAAGGCTCATTCTAAGGTAACAAATACAGTATGCACTAATAAAAACATAGTTCTGAATATTATGCTCCATTTCTGCCATATTCTGTAATTAGAGCAGCTTAAATCTTTGGTCCTTTCAATTTCCTTCTTCATTGCTTTAAGCACCACAAACAAAATTCTGTCCTCGTCCATTATATTGGGGTGTAGACAGAAAACTCCAAACCTCAGCACACAAAACCAAAATGATCTTCATGGCTAGATAACATCAAGTCTAACGAAAAGAATGTGTCTTTTTGTAATTTGGGTGAACTAACCGTTTAAGGCAAAAAGATACATGATCTGATAGACGGTTAGGCTCAAAACAATTACATTTAAACTAATGTCTACATGCTAATCCCGGATGTCACATCCAATATATTAGTGCTTCCTCTTTTGCCAGGATCACTCATTTCCAATTCATGAGGTTTGTTTGTAGCCCATATGATAAATGAGCAGTGGGCACACAGCTGCATCAGCCAAAATGTCACCAAATCCGCAATCCCCAAACCCAAAACAGGCCTCTGGCGAGCTCACCTTCCACAGTGTTGGCGGACCCTGGAGGAGCTTGGCATTGGTGCCACAGTACTGCAAAGCCAGATGGAGACACTCGGTGCCAAACTCAAAGTCTGACTCACTGCACTGCAGAGGGGACACAACAGAGAGAAGTGGATGTGGATAACTGACAACAATACATTTCCATCACAGTTAAGGGAAATTTGGTACACTATGTTATTCCACTGCAGTGTTGGAACTGCACCAATGTCTGCAACCAACTGGACGCCCTGTTACATATCTGCGTATTTAACTATATTTACGAATAGATTAAATGTACCCATTATTATACAAATTTTGTAGATTTTACAGTGGCTGGACAGCCCATAACTTCCATAAATTTTTATTTTAAAATGGTGAAACGCAAAACCATTGAACTGAAGCCTGTATTTTTTTTTAATGGCCAGCAGTAGGCACCTCCGTTGGCTGCAATAAAAAAGAAGCTAGACTGCATTGAAATTTATGTAAAAAAAGATCTTACTATCTCTTAATTTATGATCACAGTCATCAGTTTTCTCATGAGTTCATGGTCTCTCATTATCTAGCTTCAAGTCTTCTTCCATAAAGTATGATGGTTATGTAAATTTTGGTCCCATATTTTCCTGCTTGAGTCAAAACCAAGCGCAACCCAAGTAGCTCCGGCAAAACCAAGATGGCAATTTCCATAATGCCACTCAAGGTTTCAAAATGGCTGTCCACAAACATGCCAGTGATGGATAGTTAATTTCCTTTTTTTGGGAACTTGAATGTGCTGCCAACATTTCATGACAATCTCTTGATTAGGGTGCATAGTGCTGAGGGTTCATCCTCTGGAGAGCATGAAGGCTCAGTAGATTTCCCATCAGGCTCTTGTTGTGTCAAAGTACCTTTTCTACTTCAGTATTAGGGTAAAAGTTTACCACTTGTTTGAGACTCGTTTCTTCTCTCGTCCATGCATTCCTAAAATAATTTGGTTCTGTGCAACATATGGTCATCTCAGACAGAAATTAAATTCTGCTTTAACTTAAACTTCCTGCAGATATTTCACTTAAATATCAGTCTGTATCGTGATCAGAGCTGGTGTTTCAACAGAAGAGAAACAGGCTCATAACAAAATGGTGCCGTCACCACATTTTTCAGCAGACACTTCAGAGGATACTGTTTTCTTTGGCTGATGGATTGTTGGCCCTTATCTATTAAGAACTTTGGTTTCATCACAAGACACTTTCCCACATTGTTCTGTAAAGTGTGTTTTCTTTGATAACTGTGGATGCTACACAATCTGTTCATATGTTCCTTCATATGTGAGAAATGGCCAAACTTAATTTAAGAGCCTGGGTGGTGATGGTGCAAATCAGCCGCTTCATGTTTACTTTGAGAATTATACATCTGGGTGGAGAACCTGATCGATTTCAGGATCTTGAAGCATTCCTTACATCCCACTCTCAATCTAAACGCTTTAACATGGGCATTTATTGTGTTGGATGACCAAAAAGTAACTAACAAAAGGTTCTTTAGCTTTACTACGAGCAGAGATGATTGTTTGTTCCTGTCCTTTGTTTTCCTCTCCTTGTCAAGGTACAGTTCCAAGGCTTATTAGTAGGTAAAAACATGTGTTTCTAGTATATTTCATCAGTGCTGCACATGCAAATAAGCTGCTTCAATAAATGTGTTACCTGTTACACAAAAACATGCGTGACTGTGACTCCAAATACTGCAAGAGGAGAAGAGGGGCAAATCTGTCATAACAAATTTTGCGAGGTAAAAAAATAAATACAAAAGACAAAGAGGAATTAAAAAGTCTAATTGAGATAATTAGACCTGAAATAGCTTCAGGTGAAGACAAACCTGGATGTGGATGTTAATGTTTGAGACATTATTCCATATAAAAGTTACAAAAACAAGATTAAAAGAAAATTGAGATTTCATTTGGGGGGTTTTTGACCTCAGGCAAATAAAAACTGAAAATTTAAATGTCCTGCTGCGTGTAGGGCTGATTATCAAACCACAATACTTTACGAGTACGACCAAAATCCAACTGGCAAATATTGAAGGGGGGTGTTTACTTTTTTATGTATCATTTGATTCAACTGAGATCAACATGAGATCTAAAGAATGTTGCTAATTATAATAACTATTTCACTTTAAGCTTCAGCTGATTGGGGAGCGAGCTGAAATAACCAATGACATACTATCACATACTATGAGCATGTTCGCAAACAGTTAGCCATAGGCCTAAGCAAGGCCAATATTCACTCTCCTAACTCGGTTTTGGTCTCTATAAGCCAGATGAATAAATCGAAAAATAAAAATGACGTTAAGCTTTGGAGTGCCCTCGAGTGGGATAGACAAAAAAATTGATTAGTGCCACTAGGAAAGTAAAAATCATATTTATATTCCAGTTTGGACGACAACAATCTAGCCCAGCACTGACGCTTCATAAAACTGATTTGATAAACACAGTCCTGTGCCTGGCCACCTCGTTAAAGTTAAGTCCAATAGTCGCTCTTTTTTTTTTTTTTTTAGCTTCGTTTTGGCCTTAAAAAAGAAAAATATCTGACTCTTTAGTTGACGGGCTAGTCGCTAACTTTGTCTGGTTTTCAGGTAGTGTGTCGTTGGTTTAGCAGAACTTTGCAGCTGAAAACAGCTGCCTGCTAATGCTGGAAACAGCACTGATGAGAGCGGTGAGACTAAAACAGTAAAGTTACGGGCCAGAAAAACAAACAATTAACCGACAGATGCTAAAATGCTCAATAGAGCTGAGGGGAACTACAGAGCTGAGCGATTTAACTCTGTGACCTCTTTCTACTTCACACAAAGTCACTTGATCCTTTGTTGAGATGAAAATGTTGATGACAGCAGCTTTAAACGAAGGTATTAGAAACAGTATCGATACCAAAACTCCAGCTCTTCCTAAGTGATTCTTAATTAGGATTAGATCACATCATTTATTGTACAAATTAACATTATATTTTTCGACTCACAGCTGGGAAAGTGCGGATCACGCAGAGGTTTGGATTGAGGCGATGAGCTCATTTGGTTTAAAATGCAGTCAGGACTACAAAGACCAATCCATGCTACCTGAGATTATACCCGGGTAATATTTTATCAAGCTATAAAAGAGAGGGGTCTTTTATTCCAGGGGACCCTGCAACAGAAGAGAGAAATTACAGCAGAAATGCGCTCTCGGTCTTGAGGTAATTTAACCTTTAGCATTTTCTCCCCGTACAAAAGCTTTCACCGGGGACTGGATAAAGTGTCTCCCCCTTTGTCTTTTCAGCCCTGAGTTCTTCTCCTCTCAATGGATGTCAAGATACAAACGTGCACCTCTCAGAGATTTTTCATGAGCATGTCCTACAGTCCTAACCTGACACTTCCCCCCCTGTCCTTTGAAAGGTTGAAGAGGACGGGAACAACAGGAGGAGAGAGGGGGACACCCTCTTTCTCCAGCGACCTCCCGAGTTTGTCTTCATTTATGCAACTTGACTTGCTTTGACACCGCGGCGCAAATGTGCGAAAGGCCAAAGCCAACAGGGCTCTCAAAGCAATCTAAAGATCTTCGTGCGGCAGGAATAAAACTGGGCTGCAATTGGAGGCATACTTCAGCTCTTAGCTCAAAGTTTGCTGCGTCCGTTCAAAAAACGTGGCTATCAGAAAAACCATCTAATGGAGTCACGATTAGAAACAGCAAACTAAGCGTGTGTGCAAAAATAAATAAGGTCAACTTCTCTGACTCAAGTTTCACATTAAGTTGTCTTGGATAAGTCTGCCAGGTCTTTGCAATAAGCCCCAGCTTTCAGGGGAGAATCAACACATTTACGGCTTTACGTCAGAGGATAAATTCTTTCCATTTTTCAGGTACACATATTATAAGCGCGTGCTGAGACTATTAATCCTGAATCCACCTAAATGTGCCATGTAATTTCAGCGCTTTTTCACCATTTTTTCCAACTGAGCCTTTGTTCGCTTTTTCTTCCGCAGACTGCTCTGCTGCTGCAGCGTGGCAGAATAAATTAACGTGTCAGTTCTTTTCCCAGACGCAGCCGAGGCCGAGTGAAAGTGATAGCACCCACGCCACAAGCTCCTCACGGTGAAACCCTGCAGGTTCTGGCACATCAGCTGAACAATGAAGGACTGTGAAGGCCTGTTATGATGTATGAGAACCATAAAGACCTTTGTCATATAAGTGGAGTAATTCTTTGAGCATAAATCTCCACCTGACTGTCATTTCGTCAGATTTGAGAGACTTTTTTTGTGCAATTATTTGACACCGGGAGTAAGCGGAACATGCCTGCGGGACAAGATTTTTGTTCTTCCTGTGATATTAGGAGTTGTTTTCATAAAAATAGCCGTTGTAGAAATCACACTTTTGGTTTCATGTGCTCTGTACAAATCCTGGATTTCTGCTTGATCGCTTCAGTTGCACAGAATGAGCTGTTAAATAGTGACAGTTTTATAGTTTAACACACTTCTAATGTAAAAAAAAGAAAAGAAAGTTGAGTGCATGAAGGCGGAGGCAGTTATAAGTGGGAAAAAGTTTCTTTGCTTTCTCGTTTGCCCCCCTTTTCTTTCCACAAATATTTCATCTGAATTAAGTGGCATGAGAAATACAGATAAAGATTTTGCCTAAAGTAAAATATCCATGTTTTATCATGTGAACCTCCAAACTAAGTGTTTTACAGAGCGCTTCACTGTGCCATTATAATTACATTTGAGGAAACAGGACAGAGACGGATGACTTTAATTAACAGGCTGTCACAAAGGGACGACTGTCACAAGGGGGACGAGCTGGTGTGCTACGAGCTCTGTGCTACTTTTCAGTGAGGGTACATTCAGACGTCACCTCAGGGTTATCCAGCCGGTGTGTGAGGGAGTGAGGAGGAGCTGCCGGGGGTGTGTCTATTTGTGCCAAACAGAACCACTCATGAATCCACCTGGATGGTCTCAGTTTCAGAGATATTACAGGCGGACGGTGAAGGCAAACTGAGCGTCTGATTGGTGGTCGTAGCTTCTCCGCTGCACGTCACTACATCTTTTGGCAGACACTGATAAGTAAAAACCAGACTAAAGCCACTCAAATGGAAAAACCTATGCTTTCTTCCCTTTTTTGGTCTGACTGTACCCTTACACCGTTTAGTTCCACAGGGCTCTATCCTTGGCCCCCTGTTGTTTTGTGTCAACAATGTGCCACTGGAACATATCATACATAAACAAGCAAATATACTGTGAGTCCTGTTAAAAAAAACACTGACAAAAGCAAGATGTGTGTGCTGGAAGTGCTGGATGTCCCAAAATCTCCAGCTAAATGAAAACAAATCTATTATCCTCCAGTCGGTCTGATTTTTACAACATCTTGGCTCCCCCGTCCACGAACGTCAAACCTGCAGCCAAAAACCTGGGTGTAATATTTGACAGTGACCTTTCATTTGGAAAACAAGTTATGAAAGAGCATCTCGCCCTTATTTTGAGAAGGTCATACATGTTTTCTTTGCATCATCCTGGTTCGATGATTGGAATTGATTGTATTCAGTAAAGCCAAAGAGCTTCAATAACTTTGAATGTGTCTCCAAGTGCAGTCGCAAAAGCTATCAAACACTACGTTGAAACTGGCTCTCGTGAGGACCACCCGGGAAAGGAAGACCTTTGCTGCAGAGGATAAGTTCATTATAGTTACCAGCCTCAGAAATCACCAATTAACATGAGATTAGAGCCCAAATAAATGATTCAAGAGAGTCAACATCAACTGTTTGGAAAATGCTGCCAGAATCAGACCTTCGTGACTGAATGGGTGCACAGAAACCAAGGCTGAGAGAGACAAACAAGAAGAAGAAGAAGAGAACTGCTCGGGCCAAAGAAACACATGGAATGGACATTAGACCAGTGGAAAATTTGGCCTGATGGTCAGATGAGTCAAATCCGTTCAACTGCTGTGTCTTCCATGGATGGTATCTGCGTGTGTGGTTCCCACCCTGACGCATGGAAGAGGAGTTATGATGGTGTGGGGGTTCTTTACTGGTGACACTGTTGGCCATCGAGGCCCTTAAATAACCTCAAATATAAAACAAATTTCCTTTTATAGCACTTTTGTTGACCAAGTGATTCCATATGTGTTCTTTTATCGTCTTTAAGTCTTCAGTGTTAATCTATAATGTAGAAAATAACACAAATAATAAAATAAAAATGTTGCACTGTATATATAATATATGTATCTTATCATTTTATAATTGTCTGATATCATTTGCCCTTTTACAGTTCTGAAATCAAGCTTTCCTCACTCGCAGGAGTAACAACACTCACAGATCACTTGTTGCTGATGATGAATGAAGACGTTAGCTGTTAGCTGCATGTTAAATGCTGTTCATTAAAGCCCTCGTACCCACATTCTTGTGTATTAAAGGTGAATCAAAGAGCAGACTCTACCCTCTGATAGGCTTGATAGATGACATCGTACGTGAATCCCTGAGGCATCTCGCTGGCTCTGTACTTGGCCCGTTCCAGAGAATGATCGAGGTAGCCCTCTTGCGTGGTGGCTATCACCGTGGAAACAAGAGGCCGGATAGCTCCTGCTGCCTGCGTAAAACAATAAAAAATAAAAGAGGATTCTGGTTTTATTATTTGTTTTGAAAACAATCATAAAGTTTGGAAAGAATCTTTAAGAGAGAAATTTTACCGCTTGTCAAGCTCTGTAAAGGGTGAAATGAGCCTCAGAGCTGCTCTCAAAAAGAAGCAGAACTTGTACGATTGCCATTTTGGCCCTTGAGTGTGCAATGATACAGTCTGCTCACAGCTTGATGAACAATAATACAGTTTGATTTCCTCTCAATATTTTTATAAGCCTGGACAGTAAACAAACTATGACGGCAGACTGCTTTCAAGTTTCAGTCGCCTCAGTTGTTTCTAATATTTTTTTGTTAGATTTTAATGAGAAATTGGAAAAACAGATTAAATAAAAACATTAATTGACTTGTTTTACAAGCAGATTTTATATAAAACTACAAGAATAAAACTGTCTAGACGTGAACATTCTCAATAGGACCAAATGCCTGAACAAGGACTAACTTTTTCCAAAGGTATTTGGGCACAAACTCATTTTCTAAAGCGAGATGAATGATGAATGCCGTCGTTACATTTTTGTGAAGTGACATTTAGAGGTGGAACGCGTTCACAGTTATAGCACAGACACAAATAAAGGTGAACAGGCACACGGGGCAGCATGAAACGAGCACGAAAATCAGAGTTGTCAAAGCAAAAACCACGTCAAACAGTAACGTTAGAGCATAATGACAACACTTTATTTCACTTTGGATGTCCGCTGCCAATAAAAATGATAAAATGTTGACATAATATGTAAATGCTGTAATCGGGAAACACAAATAAGAAGCGTGTGATGCTGCTGAAAGCTGGAAAAACCTAAAAAATGGACCTTACGTTATGATTTTTTTTGTTTATTGAATAATCTTGATAGCTGTTCGGCCATAACCGCACACATTTTGAGGCAGCAGCCATAACACAAAGTAACAATAAATCCATTTTAACCAGCACATCTGGAGCACGCAACGCTTGTGCCTTCGGAAAACTGAAAATAATCAACATTTCTGAGATAATATTTTCATGTCAGTATAGCATGATTGAAGGCGGCTTCCAGAAGTAGTCGTCGGCGAGCGTGTGCGAGAGAAATCTCTAGTTAATGAAAGGAAAGCAAACATGTGTTCTGTGTGTTACACATGCTGTTAAAATCAAAATTAATCTGTTGCTCCTCAGCGGAGACGGGCTTTCTGCCATGAGCGTGGATACTGGCAAGATAATGAAGACCAGACTGCCTGCTGTGAAAGTTCATCATCACGAAGCACGCACACACACACACACACACACTCAGAAACACGCCATAAATGTTGGCCTCATGTCAGGGTGCTCTTGCTTCTTTCACAACCTGTATGACCTGCATCTCACGAGTCTCAGCCATCAATCATTACGAGACCAATCGGCGAGTTTGTTCGTCACAGCGGTCCAAATGTTTTCCATCTATCACTGACGGCATTAAAAAAAAGCCACCGCAAGGAGCGATGGCTCTTCCACCCTGGTAAACAGCTTGTGAAAAAAAAAAAAAAAAAGGTGAGATGACGAGAGCCGTTTGTCGTCTTTGGTCTGAACCCGACTGGAAAACTTTGTTGTATTTTTATGTTTTGGTTTGTTTACATTCACACTGCACGATGAAAAACGACCCGCAGACTGCGAAAGAAAAGTCCACGTGTCGCACTTGGTAACCCGTCATCCCACGAGGTGAAAGGTTTGATTCCAGCCGCTCTAACTGCAGCTAACCATGATGGATTTGTTTACACTCTGCGCCGTAATTGACCTTCTCTGGTTTTCAGCTAAAAAACTTGAAGTATGAGCTGCAGTCGAGATTTAATTAGCTGCACTGCGCTGTCCAAGCATGAAGAACTTCTGGCATTTTAGGGTTGTTTCCTCTATTTGTACAGGGGATTAGGATCTGTCTCTGAGCTGCTGTCCCCTTGGAAATAGACACATCCTGCCTTTATGTGCTACTGGAAAAAATGATAATCCATAGAGGCTACACATCTTCGAGTCATATTTACAGTTGGAGCTTTGGAGATCGCTTTAATTATGATCGTTTCCAAGCTGCAACATTTGCTGAGCTTTGAATGTTTCCTCGTGACAGAATGACCATTTGACTACAGACTGACTCTGCAGCATTTCCACTGATTTCCACCCCGATATCCACGAGGCTGCCGGTTTTAAGACAAGCGGCAACCTCCGTGGGCCACGATGTGAAGCCAAAAACTGCAGTTCCTCAAACGTCCACTTGAGGCTGGCTGCAGAAGTGAGTCAGTCTCCATAAGTCCCCATGTTAGACAGCAGAAATAAACATGTTTACAGCCTGGTACAAAAAACTGTTTTGGTCTCTATAGCTAATTTCCCCGTTCATGACAACTGTACTGAGGGTGAATTTATATACAACTCACCTGTTCACATTATATTAAGGCTTAAAGTTATGAATTGGACCCTTTGATTGACAGGTGGGTGCTGTTACAGGTGGCTTGTTTGAGCAGCCAGGCGTTATTTGGCTCGCCTCCACGTCAAATTTTAGATTATGAAGACTACAAACATGATGGAGGCCAGTGCCACAGATTTTAAGCTTCAAAACAAGTCTTAAAAACCTACGGCTGTTATTGTTTTTAGTGACAAATGTCCTTTTGTCTTCCTCAGGGCTGCAGCTAATGATTGTTTTCATCATTAATTGATAGTTTAGCTCTGAAAAAAGTGAAAACTACATCCCAGCTTTCCAGATTCATGTTTTGTCTGACCAACATTATTTATTTTAAAAGACCAGAGCAGCTTAACTGACCTTGTGAGTCACTTTTTCAGAGGAAAATATCTGATGATTCCACCTTCTTAAATGGGAAGATTTGCTGCTTTTAGCTGTCTTACATTATGAATTGATTATTTGGACAACTTAGATTCTGGGAAAATGTGATTTTTCACTATTTTCGGATGTTTTATAGACCTGACAACTGATCAATTATTCAAAGAAATATAAGTTTGCAGAAAATCCTCAGACTCTAACAGCTGAAAGCAGACACTGTTTGGCTTTTTGCTTGGAAAATGATTCAAATCATAAATTTATGATCAGAATAGTTGCTGAATTTAGCAAATTTTCTACTAATACAATCCTACAATACTAATAAATTGTTTCATCTATCATCTCACTTCATCAAATGGGCCAAAGGAAGAGGCACAGTTCATCGTGTTAAAACAGCTTTTATCATACTCACCCCTTCTTCCTTGGCAGCCATGGCTATCTTGTACAGAAAGTCCTCCTCCACAAAAGGCCGCACGGCATCGTGGATGATCACCACCTTCGGCCTCTCCTCCTCCTCCCCCTCGCCCAGGGCCAGCACTCCGTTACATATCGACCTGTGGCGAGTCGAGCCACCTGGCACCACTCGAACCTTCCCATGCTGGAAGCGCTGGATGATGTCTGTCATCAGGTCGACGTTTTCTTTGGCAACGACGACCACGATGCGCTGGATCCACGGCACCCTGCAAGAACACGGCGTGCACTCAGTGGAAGTCTGTTTGGTGAGGTGAGAAGTCAGGAAGACCAGAGAGGACCGGCAGAACTTCTTACATTTAAGAATTAGGGCTGGAACTAATCTATCAAGTCCTGTTTCATCTGGAGGACGTCGAAAAATGCTCATTTAAAGTTCCCAGAACCCAAAGCGACCTCTTACGAACCCAAAGATGCCCGATTCACAGAGAATCTTCACATTTCAGAAGATAAAACCAGCAAAGGTCCAAAACCAAAGTGTTAAAACGACTCGTTTGCTGCCCGTAAACAACCGAATCCTTCCGCTAAGAGAAGGTAACTGTAGGATCGGATTGTGGGTCTGACACCGATGACCTTTGACCGTCCTCTACAGGAAGCCTCTGTGTCACCGCCGGGGCCACACAGGCAGCATCTCTCCCTGCTCTTTAGTCCTCCGGGATGTTGCTGCACTCATTTCCTGACAACATGTAAACAGTGACAACAAACTAAGAGGAGCCACATCTGATTACAAACACCGGTTGTTTTCGTGTTGTTGTAATGAAGGTCAGGCAGTGATCACCACAGAGCGTAAACATCCACCTTCTCGTCACTGTTATGGAGCCTGCAGTCTGAGTACAGTACTGCTGTCTGTCCTCCGGTGATGGAAGACAGACCCGAGTCCTAAATGTGTAGATATCTGCTTTCAAGTGGCTACGGGAGGTTTTTCAGCCTGCAAAACACTTACAGGGTGCGTTAGAGGTACACGTCGTCATAAACAGGTACTATCAAGTATTAGAAGTTTTATTTAGTAGCCATGAAGATAGATAGTTTAACTTCAGTCCAGTTTTTCTTGGTGATATGATGACATTCAAGTGTCTATACAGTTTGTGTATCAATACGGAGAAGCTTGATTTGTCAGGAATTACATTACGTATATTTTACCCACATTGTAAACTGGTTACTGTGAAATGAACAGTAACTAACTGGCAGCTGTTGTCTGTTTGCAGACCAAGTGTTTGGCAGATAGCGGGGTTAGAGTAGGACACTGTTTCTTTAGGATGCTAAATTTGGTTCAATATGATGTTTTATGGACCTGACAATTAATACGTTAGTCAGGGAAATATAAATTTGCAGCTGGAACCAGAGGATGTTTGCAATTTGGGCTCGGAAAATGATTCAAATCGTGAATTTGTGACCAGAAAGAGTTGCTGAATTTAGCTAATTTTCTGTGTTAAAACAGCTTTTATCATATTCTTGTCCCTTGGCAGCCATGGCAGGATGCAGTGAGCCCAATGATGCTTGTTTGGAGGCTGAATAAAACTATATATATATATATATATATATATATTATAGATATATATATATATATATATATATATATATTTTTTTTTTTTTTTTTTTTTTTTTTTTTATATTTATATTTATTTATTTATTTTTTGTCTGTTAGATGAACTGAACATTTAATGTTGAAGCTGGACCAGGTGCTTCATATGCAGATTAAGTTGATGCTCATGTCATCATGATGTGCTCAGAGGTGGAAGAAGTACTCATATGTTGTACTTTAACACAGTACTTGAAGTACTCAGTTACAGCTGAGCAGTGGAGGGATATACTCAGGTATACTGTAGTTAAATATAAATGTATGAGCAGCCTGCACAGACACACACCGGCCGTTAGAGGAGGCGTTTAGTCCGGACTCAGTGAGACGTTTGTGTCCCTCCACCTGACCGTTACCTGACCGTTACCTGACCGTTACCTGGCGGTTACCTGACCGTTACCTGGTCGTTACCTGGCCGTGTTCACAAACAGACATTATAACATCTACTATAATCTTTTCCTACCTCTCGAAAGCCTGGATAGTGTAGCTAATGAGCGGCCGACCCAGGAACGAGCAGAACTGTTTGGGTGTCAACAAGCCGGTTCTCTCTCCGGTGCCACCGGCAGGAAGAACCACAGACACCGGGAAGTTCACGCTGCACTCCGCCGGCTGGTGGTCGCTCTTCCCGGCTTCGCGGTTTGGGAAAATCCCTGGATGAGCGGGCCTGTCCGGTTCACAGTCGTTATCGCGCTGCATGTTGACGCGGTTAAACCTCCATCAGGTCGCGGATGGGTGGAGGGGTGGAGGTCACGACAGGTCACTTCCAAAGACACGGTCCATTCCCGGTTAATGGGCGGAGAGACAACGTGGATGGAGGTTTGGGAATCAACACCGTCAAGTTATAAGAGCTAAATGGAGCGCTTCCGGTGAACTCTTTCAAAATAAAACACCCAACTCCAGGTTGTTTTTTTTAACCATAAAGCACCTTGTGTATAAAAAGACCACACTTATAATACTCCATAACACCCCCAATGTATATTCCACTTCAATACATGTACTGCCAATTGCAGTAAAATGCAGCAACAGCAATATTATTTGTAATGGTGCATCTTTCTTTGAACTCATTGAATGAAAAAATAAAAGCTTAATGTGCAAAGTGATGGAAAGTTACAGCTGTCAGGTGAATGTAGTGGAGTTAAAAGTACAGCTTGAATGTGAAAGTTCATTATTTACCTTTGAAGCAACATTGTGAGGTGTGATGGAAAGCTGTTTGTTGTTTTTGTCAGAATAGCACAATGTTTGTCAATGAAATGTAGACTCTAAAAATGTAATATATTTAAATAAAGTACCAGTTCTCAGACTATACTGTACTGAAAACTGAATATTACCATGTCATGCTAAAAATGCATTTAATCAACAAAATATCGACAGTCGTGGAAGTGTAAATCATCTCATTTACACTATTGTTTAAATTTGGCGTCAACTTTAACTTGAAAGGTACAATTGTCTAATTTCCGGTCAAATTCAAGCTGAAGCTTGACACCTGTCCTGAAATCAGAAATAAGTTTGTGGTAGCAAATCTCGCGAGAGCACAAAGAATAGTACCTGCCTTTGAATTAGACAATAAAAATCATGCCATAGTTGTTGTAAAACTTGACTTCCTGTCACAGTCTAAGAAAAGATGCAATAGTTTCCTGCTCATGAATATTAATGAATAATCTTAAGAGTGCTACTATGACGATTGTAGCAAGGACGACAACTTCTTAGCTACACGATATTGTCACAGGTGAACCGTCGCTCTGCACGATCCATCGTGGTGAACTGAAGTTTCCACTGACAACAATGCACGTGATAAAAAGTGATATTTATTTCATATAAAGTTATTACAGGACAGATTGATGAAAAGCTTTGAGATTTCACCCACATGCTGATGCCACTTAAGCAAAACTTATCATATTATATATTGCCACAGGAAATATATTACATCATACATCATAAATCTTACATAGTAAAAATTTTATACACATGGCCATACTTCAGAAAGGCAAGTAAGAATTTGATATATGTACAAGTATTTACACGGGATATTTTGAGATGTTTGGTGTCGTTTACTGGTGTTGGTGCCGATAGGTACACGTGCACGTGGCTACTGGGACAATGTGGGTTTGCTCTGCAGACTGTACAGCCCAGTTCTGTTCACATTATCTTGAGCCACGTGGAGTCAAATGTCAAATAAAAGTCCTTAGCATGCCCTTTGGAGCTCTCCATCATAGTGAGGAACCAGCTTCACCTAAATCAAGTCCCAGTCACATTGGGAGATAATCCACAGCTCTGGACGTCGTCTCAGTATCACAGAGACAAAACTCCTCTAGGTTCATGTGGATTCAGAGTCTGTCTGCACGCCTGCCGGCTCTCAGGGTTCAGTCTCGTGCCAGTTCCCGTTCAGCCGGTTCTTCCCCAGCCTCCTCTTGCTCTTGGACTTGTGCTTGTGCAGGAGGTGCGGCGGCGTCAGAGCCGGCTCCTCGAACTTGTTGCCCGATTCGTTGTGTTGCCTCGAGTACCTCTTGCACTTGCACGAGGTGACCACGGTGATTTTGTACGTTCTCGTGCTGCCGTCCTGGCACTGCAGCTGGATGCGCTGGGTGCGGGTCTTGTCGTTGACGCACCGCCAGTCCTGGTTGCTGCTCCGGCGACCCCAGAGCTTCCTGCTGTAGGAGCCGCCGATCCAGTTTTGAAGCATCTGAGCTGGGAGACACTCGCCGGTGCACACCAGCTCCTTGATGGGGTTGATGCTGGTGCAGTGGCCATCGGAGATATACTTAGTGGACCTCAGCTCTCTGCAGCCGATTTGGCTCCGCTCTGCGGAAAGACACAAAGAGAAATATAAGAAAAACAACCCAAGATAACGTTTTTAAATGTCCAAAAACTCTTAAATTACTCAATTCAAATGTTATATAAGAAAGAAAGTAGCATATTCTCACATTTAAGAGCCCAGCTGAGATGATTATTTGACTTTTTAAACAGTTTAACTACCCAAATATTCAACTATTAGTTGCAGCTTTAATGTTAGGTTAAGTTTTCAGGGATATTTGAATTACAATGTCCTGTTCGGCGCTCCTTGAGGCAACAGAATTACACATTAGAGTCAGTCTGTGTCATTAAATCATCATGATACTGAAAAGGTTAATATATGATAATAGCAGATTACTTCTCAGCTCTTTATCCTGCACATTACATCGGCTATGAGTCCCTTTGTAGCCTCTGGCGAGTCACAGGAACACAGTGGAAGGAGCACAATAGCACGCTGACCTTTCTGCTTCAAAACGATGAGGAATCACGGCACGTGAAAAGGAAAAACTCGGAGGATTACGTCTTTGCAGCAGCTACGGCTGTCAGTATTATTCTGCCAACCACCACCACCACCTCCTCCCCTCCACCCTCCACTGTAACCCAAGCTCAGCTCCATTCATACAGCTCCATACGCCTCAGTGACAATACCCCCCCCCCTTCCTCTGTCATAGCGTTTGATGAATGAAGTGGGGGTGAGGCTCTCTGAACAACCCCTCCACACACCACTACCACCACCACCACCACTACTACTACCTCCACCCCTCCCTCCTTCACTGTCGGC
This sequence comes from Nibea albiflora, assembly GCA_014281875.1. Taxonomy (NCBI): domain Eukaryota; kingdom Metazoa; phylum Chordata; class Actinopteri; family Sciaenidae; genus Nibea; species Nibea albiflora. Next base: position 23,124,137 of record CM024804.1, on the reverse strand, counting down.
CCGCCACAATCAGAGGCTTCCTGTTCACGGGAGAACACCTCCATTCAGCCAGCTACTCGACCCGGCTCATCCCCGCCTGGACGACAGCCAGCCAGCCAGCCAGGTGTGTGTTACACCGAGTGTTCCCTCTGTATGATCACGGTGACTTTTTACAACTCTCCAACCTCCAACCTGTACTTTACTCTACATTCATTTATTCTGCAGCTGCAGGGCTTACTTACTTTTTACCAACAGTGACTGTATGTTCGTGTGTTTTGATGACATGAAGTCTCTTCTTGTCTGTAGACGATGATGGGATTAAGTGCCTGATTAAACGCTGCCTCATTTGGCTCTTTTAAGATGCAAATGCAACAAAGTTTCACTCTTGGCTGCATGCATCATTCAATTAAGGAAAATAAAGACATTAAACAAAGTATAAAAGTTGGAAAAATATTAACTGGGGATGGAGGAGCTTTGAGGAATCTGCTACAACCTCTTTGGGCAGAAACTACAAAAAGTAGGAGACTGGACTACAGTAATGACTTACCAAATCATTCAAATAAACTCAGATTATAAAATTAAATAGTAACAAATAGTACAAGTACTTTAAAGTACAATAAGATGATCATCATAGGAGCATATGAGAAGCCCTAACAGCATCCTCCGGGATGCTCCCTCACTCACCGGCTCTGTCGTGCGCCGCGTTGGCCGCTCCTCTCCCGCCGTGCCGTGCACGGTTCAGGGTCACGTTGCTCTGAACCTCCGGCACCGGAGCCGGCGCGCTCACATGCGAGAACAGGAGCTCCGTGGCGTCGTTCTTGAAGGCTTGGCAACTCCTCAGGAGGATGCAGAGGACGAGCACGGAGTGGCACGAGTCGTACGCGCTCAGGTGCATGGCTGCGTGGTGAGATGTAGATCCGTCTGGAAGTGGACTGATGCTGGATGAGCTGCATGTCAGAGTGGAGGTTTTATACAGGCGGACCGCCTCTTCGCTTTGGCAGCTACTCAGGTGCGTCTCTGTCAGGAGGAGCTGATTGGTCGGCACGAATTTTACGCTCGTCGGATGAGCCCGCCCACGGCTTTTATTTTGGAGAGATTAAAATCTGATCCTGGATGGTGGAGAGGGGTTTCTATCCATGATGATGATGATGATGATGATGATGATGAGATTACATGCCTTGCTCATTAACACGTGGTTTTTTGGTTCGTTTACAACATCCTGATATATTTATAAAAAGAAAAACAACACTGTCACGGGTAAAATCTTTGACTTGTTTTCACTGTGCACCAACATTTATCAGGATGGAAACAGCCGTTCTATATCCAACATGAAGAAATACTTAAAAGTAGAAGATTTAAAGAGCATATTTAGTGTAATTAAAGCAACATTACATTTAGCACCACAAGTACAGAGTCTGATCCTACTGTGGTAAATATGGACCATGTTCCTTTGTCAGTGTCCTCTTCAGTGTTTTGGCCTCTGCCATTATGTCCACAGAGGCTGCTGAGTCTTGTGACATTGCCCGCTTGGCCAGCTCCGGTTCTGGCACGACACTGGCTCTGCTCCAAAACTCCTGTGCTACAAACATTAACCCGCTCACAGTGTGGGCTAGCCTGGCTAACAAACTGAGCTAACATAGGCTAAAAGCAGCTACAGTTAGCTTCACTGTCCATCAGAAAAGTCTGTAAATCACAAAGCCATGGGGTAGAGTGAGAACCAGAAAACATTTTCTCCACAAAATATGATCCAGATTCACAGAAATCAGTGAAATAGTTGTTGGTGTGCAGAAACAGACACGCGGGAATAACAGAGGCACCATTCACCTGATTACATGTCAGTGTAGCATCAGCATGATGTAACTATCAATAACATTCTCAGGCTCCAGACAATGTAAAGCCATAATTAGGTAACTTGAGAAATCATCCATCACCGCCAAGATTCCAGGTCATCTTTATATTGGGAAACGCAGCAGCTACATTTGAAATCAGACAGAGAGAGAGATCAGGACGGATCAAATCACAGATGTTTTTGTGGCTACATAAAGATATTTCACAACCTGAAAATTCATCTGAATAACAAACTTTTTTTTTTTGGCAAATACTAAATGTGCTTTATTACTCTTCAAAATAAAAGCACCGTCACGTCATCAAGTTGTCAGATTTGCTCCAGGATGTTCTCGGATTGGGTGAAGAGCGAGGCAAGAGGGTCAGACGAAAGAGAGAACGTCCATCCATCATCCACAACCAGCCGGGGTTTGAACTGCAAACCTTCTTATTGGAAAGCAACAGTGCCAAACGCCGCAGCACCAAAGCAACAGAAAACTTTAAATTCACCAAACAGCAGAGAGCAGTAAGACACGCTTATGTTGAACAGACATCTAAAACTTGGGTTTAACCTTTGACCCTTGGATCACATGTTGGCAGTCCTGCTGATCTAAAATTCAGCAAATACCTGAGGCGATAGAGATGAATAAATAAATAAATAAATAAATAATACAATAGAACAAAGGATATGATATGTCATGTTTTACTTCCAACAAAGCAAATCAGCCCAGCTAAAAAACAGATGCAGAGAAACTCAGATGAGTCATCAATTACTGAAGAAATCGCTGAGCAACCTGACATCTGCTGTGTTTGAGACAAAGCGTAGAAATGATTGCAAACATTTGATCTTGATCCGGCCCACGTGCTGCTCATTATTAACAGTAGTGATGGAGCATTAATCACACACGTGTGCACACGGCCGTCCTCGTGTTTTACCTTCGTTTTTTGTCCGTGTTGTGACTTGCCTCTCTCGTTTAATTCAAGAATGAAAGCTGATATTGTCTGTGCGTAATTTGCTGTCTGTCTGTGCCGTCCTCCCTCTGCCTACCTCTCAATCCCTGTCAGTTACACGTCTAATGATTCGAGTGCCCAGACTAACTGGAGTCTTTGTGTGTCCGCTGCACAAAACAAGGAGAGATATAATTACGTTTGCGGGGAACATTCAATCCCGGCTTGTCTTACTGATCTGAAAAGAGGCGTCGTGCAGAGACACTAATTGTTGCTCATGTGAATGAAAGCTGATACGTGGATCACTTGTTGTTTTTTATTATCACACAAGCACTTTCTTTTTTTTTTTTAATAAAGGCTGTGGTCCCTTTTTTTAGGACAGAGGACTGAAGGAGGCCCGAGGATGTTTCTTTCTTCTCCTGAGTGAAAGGTTGTTGCAGATTTAGCAATATGGTGATGATATTAACTGTTTAATAGAAGAGTTAAGAGTAAACTCACCAGTTCAAAGGTTATTTTCAAGATTTCAGAAACAAGGAAAGGAGACATGAAGTGAGGGAAAGAAGGAGGAAGGGAGGTAGGAAGGAGGAAATAAACATCATTAGTGATGCACTATGGCCAAAACTGTGACAACTTACATTTAAGTACAGACTGGGGTTATTTTTCATTGTTTGGGCCACTTAGAAGAGAAATCTTCATTTGTGTTTGGCTCTCAACATGACGAAGCTAGATCGTTAAAGAAATTTGGTGTGGAAGAACTTGACAGAGTCCTGACCTGAACCCTGCAGGGACGAATGGAAACACCAGACAAACACGAGACAATCCCACTGACAGTGTAAAGAATGGACAGCTGTGTCCACTTCTGCTGTGAAGTTGGACATTTTAACACGGGGACTTACGGAGACTGACTCACTTCTGGAGCCGGCCTCAAGTGGACGTTTGAGGAACTGCAGTTTTTGGTCACCTGATCTCACTGCTGCTCCTGTAGCTATCTGGGTACCAAAACATTTATCTAATCTATCTTTATCTTTTGGCTATGCCGTGTATTTTAGAGCTCATATTGGACTGTTTGCTCATCGACACTTGTCGATCTTTCTTTTCTTACGCAGCACAAATGCAGCTTGGAGTGAAAATGGTGGCAGATTTAGGCTAAACTGTATTTTATCATCATAACATTGTTGTATTAAAACAGCTGGAAACATCAGCACTTACTCATTTAGTGACTCGATATCTGGGCTTGAAGTTTGTCGGTAATGAGCTCGTTAGCCTGACATGCTGACACTGCAGGTTGCACTCAAGCAGACAAGCACACTGTTTAATCTACGTCTTACAGTTTGGTTCATGTTTTTGGTTTGAGGAATAAAAGAAGACGTCGCTCCGAGCTCGTTAAATCAAACTGTACAGGCCTGCTGTGCCTCAGACTGAACAACAATGGAGAGGTTTGATTCTTTTTATGATTCTGGTTTAGAAAAGTAATGAGTGACTACAGCCATGAGGAAAATGTGGAGTAATATAAATACCACGGCACCGCAGCCTTGAAATCTCCTCTGCAGGTGAACTCGGCCTGTCATTAAACTTCACACTCAGTTTCTGTTATTGTTTCCTCGCTCGCTCTTTTGTTCTTCCTCAAACGGGAGCACCGGAGTCTCATTCAGCTCCACTTCCGAGGGAAAATAAAGACCAACATGGCCGGCTCTTCTCAGAAGACTATTTACACTTCGACGCCCCTCTGAGCTTCTAATGGGAGCGGGTTAAATGAATGCTGAGAGGTGAATATGATAGGCCTCAGCCTTTGTGCTCTCGCTATGTAAAGAAACAGAAAGCTGACTCTCCCTCTTTCTTTCTCTCTCTCTCTCTTGGAGTAGTGGTGAAACTCGGAAGCAGCAGGACTTCGGGTTCAGCCCAAACCCTCATGGGAAGTGAAAGGTGGCTGGGTTAATGGCATATTGACAAGCGGCATGGCAGGAGTGTGTGTGCATGATCAGGAAGCGCCCACATGCAGCAAACGGAGGTGTGGCGAGGGCGACCGGAGGGAAACGAGAGGAATGCACAACACCTGGAACGAAGCCAAGAAAGAGAGAGCAGCGTGGCAGAGATCCAAACTGAAGACGGACAATGGACGGGGGACGGTGTCTCCTTCATGTTGATCTCATGTGACAATAAATGGCACGTTTCCTCAAACGCTACCAACAAATAAAATGTCACATACTAACATAAAGGTGTTCATTTATCTGATAGTTCAGGTTAACAGGTCAACAGGTGACTCTAAATTGCCTCACAGGTGTAAACGTGAGCATGAATGGCTGTTTGTCTCTATGTGTGAACACCTGACATCACTGCTTGGTGGATAAGTGGTTAGAAAATTACATTTCAGTGTCTTACCTGCAGTAGACTGCGATTTTCTGCAGAACTCTGGGACTCTCTGGGAGCAGACTGACCTCCCTCTACTGTAGGTAACACACTAAAATTGTATTTTAAGTTGGTCATATTTAGCTAATACTTTGTTTTTTAGTTAAGAGTATTTCTAAACTGTGGTATTGCTAGTACTTCTGTGAGTACTTCTTCCACCGCTGGTACTTTCTCTTTTAGTGGACCTGTAGTCACTTCACGTACATGCTACTGGTGGACATACCGGCATAATTACAGCATGTGTGACAGAATAGTCTCAACTCAAAGGACACTTTGTCGCTTTTAAGGGAGCTTTGGACCTCTGTGAGACTGCGGTGGTGGCTGGACCTCTGGCTCCCCCTGTAGAGAAGCCTAAAGTTTAAAGCCACAACATAGAAGGTTAACGCTTCCAAACTATTAGATTAACCTTAATCATGAATGATAACTTCTGTGGTAACGCGAGATGTTTATACACGGATAATAACAAAACCGTGCTGAGGGATTTGACAGATCTGAATCCATTCAAAAGAGACTCTGCACTCTTGATTATGTTTCATCTCTGAAACAATGTGAGGCGTTTTCCATCCATCCAAAAGATCAACATATCAAAGCTTCATCAACGCGCCGTATCTCATTTGTTATCTGCACACACACACACACTGCACTGTAAAGATGTTTCAGAGGGGGCGATGTGCTACATCCACAGTTGCTCCACAGATGTGTTGGTTGCACGGATAAACTGCGGTTCGTCAGGAAATTCTTACAGCGCATAACTCCATCAGCTAACCAACTCCACGTACACATTAACAGTCAAGATATGTGTTTATCGGAGGAGCTTCGGATAAAGTCAGGCCTTCATTCACATCTTTAAAGCTCGACGACTTCTCGTCTCGTGATTGGAAAGAGTGAGATTTCATGTTTTCTCCACAAAGGTAACAAAAGGCAACAAACAGCTGCAGCTGTTACATAAACTCCAATATTTCCCTCTGACGTGTCGCGAGCGTGAAGAGCAGAAAGTTTCCCAGAACTCAAAACACTCAAGTTACAGTAAATACAGCGATTAGTGAATGCACCGAGTTACTTTCCAGCAGCGGAGGGTTCATGGATGTGACAGTGACGGGGATGACAGGGATTCATTTCAAAGGATCGCTGCTGCACGCTGATATTCCACTCCCGTCTCTGTGAAATCAGCTGTTTGACTTGAACCTCTGTGGCCTCTGTGACACATTATCAGGAACCACAACATGAAGCAACCTCAACGTCCAACCTTGGTGAAACACCGCCGCCTGCAGGACATTCGCCTCCGCTGCAGATTAAAGATCAGCACGTTTGATCACTGATCTGGGCTAAATTTAACAGACTTACGCCGTAAATCTACAAACACACGAGCATGGAAGACAAACTTAGATGAAACTTGATTATTCTAAATACAAGAGAATCATTTTTTTGTTTGTTGTGATTTCAAGCGTAAGTTTCCCGGCAACAGGTGACAGACAATGGAGGTGGAGAAGGTAAGGACACTTTAAAAAGCCCGAAGCAAATGAATGTAAGTTTTGTTTGCTTAAATACTTCATGATATCTTCTTCTTCTCTTATTTTAAACACAGGAAATAAAGAAGTCTCTGCAGAAGTGTGGAATAAAGAGGGACGCTGATGTTTGCCAGCTCAGCCTTGCCAAAAAGTGAGACAAACATTTTTTTGCTGTTGAAAACTTGAGCACATGGAGACAGATATTATCACTTTTGGCTGTTTTTTCTGAGCAGACGGCTCACCAGCGTCCCTGACCTGTCCAGATTTCACTTCCTGAGGGAGCTGTGGCTGAATAACAACAAGGTAAAAACTGAATTTCAGCCACCAGACGATTCTCATTTAAAACCGAGTACAAAACAAAACATTTGTTTTTGCTTTGAATCTTTCAGATCAGAGAGCTCAGCTGTCGTTCGCTCAACTGCTGCCTGACTGAACTTTACCTCCACAGCAACAGCATCAAGTCTATTTCTGGTAAATCTGTGTTTCTTTCCTCTGAATGTGAGAATAATGCATAAACCATCGCCTGGGAAAATAATGTCCTGCTCCTTTAAGCTTGATTTATGCTATGATTTATTACTAGTTACTAGTTAGTTATTTACTATAGCATGTAACTTGGAAACAATAAATGTAGTCTGGAAATCCTTAAAAAGATGAGCTGAAGTGAAGCAAAAAGGAAAGGGCCTTGAACTGAGGCCTTGAGGCTCTGCAGACTCATGAAAAGTCCTGAATCAGACCCCATGACTCCGGTAACAGCACGATGGTGATGGAATGGATATGTGTGGTTAGGAGTGGGCGTAGAGCGGGCGTTAGGGGTGAGCTGCTTCGTCTTCAGTTTCGGAGCCAACCCTGGTTTATTTCTGGCGCAAGAATAAACTCTGTTCGCGCTCTTCCTTGAATCTTTTCATGGTCTTCCAAGTAGCTCTTCACTTTCGACTTCTCATCTCCAACAACAGCCATAAAATGTTCAAAATCTTTTGTCTTGCTGGCCATTGGGAGTAAAAGATGGCTCAAAATGTGTTGGTTGATCTTTCAGAATTTACTTTTCAGACTCATGTTATGGATGTAGTTTCAGTGCGTACTTGTTGACAGATTTAAGTAGAAGTTATAAAGACCTTTAACCGACGAACAGCTGTGAATCTGCTGAAGTTCTGAAGTTCACCCTGAATCAAAGATAAAAAAACAAAACATTAACCCGCTGTTGCACGTTTTAATTTGTTCTTTTAGGTTAATTTCCTTTTGAATGTATTTATTTAAAGACTGTCTGGATGTTTCCTGGTCTCTCATGCAGGGGCTCTGAATCATCTGACCTGCCTCCGACTTCTTTTTCTCCACAACAACCAGATCCGAGGGCTGGACGACACGATGCACGAGCTCAGGAGGATGCAGCAGCTCCAAACTGCAAGTGAGTGATGAAAGGCTGCAGCCACCAGATCGAGGATACGTCTGTAACTTGTTGGATTCTTCTCCGTCTTTGCAGCTTTTTTCCTCAACCCCATCTCTCATCAGCCTGGGTACCGCCACCATGTGATCCACTGCCTGCCTTCACTCCAGGTTCTAGACAGAAAAGGTGAGATCTGAGGACATTCAGAGGGACGTCTGACCTGTCACAAAAGTCTGCATCAGTTGCATGGTGTCTATTTTGTTGTGCCGTCAGAGGTGAAGCCGACGGAGAGGAAGAAGTCCTTCCAGATGCACAGCCAGGAGCGTCAGCGTGTCCTCCAGTCTGTGGCCTTCTGCAGACGGGTGACATAACTCCACGGCCGGGGAGAGGATGTTTGTTATTAACGTGGCCAACAGTCTGATCATTACACAGTGAAAACACGTGTTCGAATAACTCTGTGGTCTGCTCAGAAATGTTTCATAATCATCAGTCAGAAGACATCACGGTACATTTTATTGTCTGGCTTACTCGGGGGAATCACCACTGATCTCACACATCAAAGTCTGTTTGTAGGTCTGCATGTGAAGAAAGTTGGTTCCAGAAGGAGTTGCATAAGACGTTGGTTGAGGCGTCCTATTACATCCCTCAAATAATTGGTACTGAGCTTCCAAAACTAAGAGCCCCAAACCAAAGTGATCACAAAGGCTGAACGTCAGAGGCTTCACAAAGATGACTTGTTGTCTTGACTGCATAGAAATGTGTATTTAATGAAAGAAACACTGCGTAGGAATAGGTGTAATCCCACCGTGGTAAATATGGACAGCAGCACACGTGTATTTGTTCTGACTACATTACTTATGATCAAAAACTAGCGACAGCCAAACATCTCTGTCGTTATGTCCACAGAAGCTGTTGAAGCTGGTTACATTACCCGCTTGCCCAGCTCCTGTTCTAGCACGACAAAAAACCTCCTCGTTTTCTCGGTGGTCCAAACACTAACACTCTCCTGGTGCTCTGAGCTCATGTTGCTGCCAGCATCTCTGACAAACTGAGCTAACATTAACTAACAGCAACTACTCCACTGTCCATCAGGAAACTAAATATGATCCAGTTTCACCAAAATCAGTGAAACAGTCGGTGCCGTGTGACTTAGTGCTGCAAAGCGTTACGTACTTCTCTACCAGGAGCATCCTGCTCATTGCCCTGACTCAGAGACGATAGAGAACTGAGAGACTCGACACAGTTACTTTGATGAAGTTGGTCTTTATTTCATGTGATTAAGCTCAAGTTGTTTGACAGATTGGAAATGATCGGTGCCGAGGACAAACAGAGCCTCGTTGGACCGGTCGTTTGACTCAAACGTCTCTGTCCGATCAGGCTGCACAATAAATGAAAGAAGAATTACCAAAACAAACCAAACCTTTGTGTCCTGGTCATGATGTTCTTGTGCTGCGTTACAATGATCAACATGTTTTATATTTTAGAGAGGAAAAAGAAAAACCTTCGTTTAGTTAATCCTGAGCTTTAACATCTGTCACAATACGTTAAAAGTAAATTGTTTCTATTTAAAAATATACATTTTTTTTGGTCAATATTGTGCAGCCATGCTATCCACTCACAATCTGCCATGGAGGTTATCAGGTCCAAAACAAACGGCTCCATAACAAATCAAGTATACGGCAAACAAACGGCTACACAGTCACTTCCTTCCTGCGCGGGTTGCTACAGTTTCTTAAGGCAGAATTACGTTCCATCGTTCACGTTTTTACCCTCCCAGTGACCTCTACCACAAACACATCAGCCTATGTTACTCACATTCACGTATGACAAAACCGTCTGAAAAATGAACATATAAAAATGACAAAACGATGAACCACCGTGGCACAAACCTTCCTCGTACGCTTTAGTGTCTCCCTGCCTTTGTGACAGTCTGTCGGTAATAAATATGGGTCCTCGTCTCCGAGCTGGACCAGTCTTTGTCTGGCTTTCAGTCTCACTGCCAGTCTGCGGTGTGTGTGTGGATGGATTCTGGACTAGGTGGCTGTTTGTGTCCTCAGTTGTCAGCAGCCGTGATGGGAGCAGCGGGGTTCGAGGTTTCTGCTGCAGAGTCTGAAGAGGCGACCTCGCTGCTGGCGTCCACCGAGAGCTCCTGCATGGAGTCTGAGGCCTCCTGCACGCCGCTGCTCTCCTCTGAAACAGAGACAACGTGGTGAGGTGTGACTCCGACATTGTTTTATTAAACATGTTTTTAACAAATATCTCCAGTTTGAAAGAGACGCAGTCCTTCAGAAAATGCTTACAATAATAGAAAGTGCACAAATAAACTGGCGGATGAGTTGATTATTTAAACTGCAGATTTTTTGAGACACAGTTTACAGTGTGAGATCATGTTGTTGTTGTTGAAGTACCTTTGCTCTGCTGCATCCTCAGTTTGGCTGATTCGGCCTCTTGCTTCTCTCGCTGCTCTTGGAGAGTCTTGCAAACTTTCTTGTGGGTGAACCAGTGCATCTTTTGACAGGCTTGGCCACAGTAGATCACCTGGTGCAAATAAATAAAGTTTAGTTCATGTAACTGAATAAAAACCAGAAACAAAGGAAAGAGGAAATGCCGATCTTTGTGTATTATTGAAAGAAACTGCTTTAATTCGTGTGGCTGAAAGGAAACGGCTGGTTTCCATCCACATAAGTGAATAGAATATCATGCTGATAAGAAAAAGTCCGCAGGCAGTGACCTCCATCTCTCTCTGCAGAGGTAGAAAAGGCTCCATGTTCTGGATCTATTGCTTTTGTTATGACACGCACCATTTTACAGATGGAGCATCTCTTCTCGGCTCCCTTCTCTCCACAGGAGGTGCAAAACTCTGCGTCCATGAAGCCGACCTGACCCGTGATGGCCTGAGTCAGCACCGACAGAGCCGTGGGGTCGTTACCCTGCAGTGACGGAAAGACAGAGATCATTCAGACGTTCAAACCTGATGTGCAAGTGGGTCTAAAAGAGATCTAAACATATTCTCTGCAGACTCACAATCTCCACAGGAGCGACACTCCGCACCAGCTGCTGCAGCAGAGTAGCGTCACAGTAAGGAAACTTGCGGATGCACTCTCTGATGAACTTCTCTTGGTACATGGGGAAGCCGTCGCCGTCACGACCCTTCAGCAAACTGCAGGACAGAAATCGAGCTGATCGAAACTAGTTTTCAGAGCTACTTCTGTGTTTTTAAACATTCATTTTAATCCTGAGATTTAATCTTAGTTTCAACTGACATGCATGTAGCAGCCCTCAGGATTCACGAGTCTTTAGTTAACGTCCCGCATCGTCTCACCTCTTGATGAGGCCGTCCAGCTTGTCTTCGCGGTCTTTGAGGAAGGAGGCGCACTTTCCCAGCACGCAGCTGATGTAGTGCATCTTCATGGCAAGCACCTCATTCATGTCCTGCTGCTTGATGCACTTCTCGCAGATGAGCTCCATCACCCGGCGGCATTTTTCCAGAGCCTCCGCCTCGGCCAGCAGCGGGTTCTCCTGCACCAGCATCACCATCTACAGAACACAGGGAACATGTTTCAGACACAACAGTGAGAGTAGAAACTACAAAACGTTTTCAAGTCGTGTATTTTTGGCATAAATGGAGCCTCGTTGCGTTTTTGTTGATGACCAAAGACGCTGAAGAACATGCTGGTTTCCAATCTAACTAATCACAGCAGCTGATTAGTCCTCTGATTGCTCGTCTCCGCGCTACGTGAAGGAACATAATCAGTGAAACAGGCGGCTGGTGTATCTGAAAGAAGACCCACTCACACGGATGATGACCGTTAAGGATGAGGGAGCTGCAGGACGGAGCTCTGACATTAACAATGACGATATTACAGCCTCTTTTTTGCCTGTCCAGCTGTGTCCTACCTTGACGGGGTTCAGGTTGGTGCTCATGATGACCTTATGAAGGGGTCCGGCCAGTTTGGAGGGCAGCTTGGGCTCCTTCTCCAAACCCTGCGGCTTGGTGTAGTAATCCAGTCTGGCGCGGGAGAAGAAGTTGTTGATCACGGTGACACAGTCGTGTTGCCCTGAGGACAGAGAAGAGGAGGCGGTTCACTTTTCAACACGAACGAGCAACAAAATGAAACTAGAGTGAAATCTGAAACTGAAATCTTTCTGTCTGTATAGGAGCTATTATAAGAACGTGTCTCTTCCAGAAAGATCTGAGTATCTCAGTCCTAATTACAACTCCAACGTTGTGAATGCTATTTACAAATCAGAAACTCATAACTGTGCTGTATACCATCTGTACCGCTACAGCACAGATACATCATCTCATTAAATCTGTCTTCCACTTCATAACTTAGCCTGGCTCGTTATCTTCCGCACTGATTCCCAGTAGACTCTCGGTTCATGTCATTTCATAACTCGCTGAGTCACTGGCAGCTCCCGCACACTCGGTGCTGTTTGTCTGGCATGACATAAAGAAGGAGGAGGGTCTATCTAGTGGTCCAGTTGTGGTGACGACAAAGGATCAGACTGAGAAAACTGCTGCTGATGGTGTGTGTGATCTCTTGTCTTCGAGTGTGTGATGACACAAAGCTTAAGGACGCTTGACTGCACGCACGTCACATCCAGACGTACCAACAAAGGCGGCCATCTGTGCGGCGGTCCTTCCGACAGAGTTGACCACGTCAGTTTCCGCCCCCGCGTCCAACATCATCCACGTGATGTCAGTCTTACCTGCAGGCACAAAGGAAGAGGAGTCAGGACTTTTCAAAATAAAAGACTTATATTAAAGAGTTATATTAACTTCATACCTGACAGGCCGGCAAACATCAGCGCCGTGTATCCGTGCTCGTGTTCATTACAGTTCACATCGGCTCCGTGTTGCAGCAGCAGCTTGCACATGTCCGCTTTCCCTTTGTAAGCGGCGTGCATGAGAGGGGTCATCCCATACTGTGCACAAGACAAAAAAAAGAAGCCATGATTGATTTATATTTTCTCTCAACTCAGACAGCTTCTCTTAACAACAACATCCGCTACAAACAGCTGATTTTGACAGGTGGGCATGAAAAAGGATGACAGACGGAAGGACGGACATGAAGGACGTTCTCCAAAGCTCTTCAGTGCAGTGACTCACCAGCCCTCTTGTCCCTCACATATGTCACTGAACAAAGGGCTTCTCTCCTACAACACTAACAAACCTGAACTGGAATCAACCAACACGAACTGTGAGGACAAGACGCGATTTGTGCCTCTAATGATTACACTGAAGTCAGAGATACAAGCTGGTGTTTTTACCCTGAGTGGCAATAAAATAATACGATTCAACAGATGTTATGAATATAGGTAAATGTGTATCATCATTCAGTTTTCTCAAAGCATCCTGACTAAAGGATGAACCACGAGACACGTCACTTAATTAAGAGAGTACACACCAATCTTATTAAACAGATCAAGTCTACCTCGCAGCAGGCAAAATACTTTTGATAGTGGCAGCAGAGAAGAGTCTTTGAAGACTCAGGTCGAAACGTCTTGCAACAGGTTAGGTTTTGTTTCTTGTGCCTCAAAATTAGACAGTTACAAAGAGCACAACAGAAACAAACCATAACAACAATAAGTTAACAGCAATACATAAATAAAATGTGACATAGGTCAACTAAAGGCCCTTTGTCTTTAAAAGTTGACAGAGTTTACAGCTCTGATCTCACCAGGCAGGTCAGACCACAGTCCTGATTACAAAGGCTCTGTCACCTCTGTGTAACAACCAGGAAGGACGCACCTGAGGACGCACCGTAGATAACCGGCAAGTCAAAACTGTCTCACTAAGTCAAAAAATATCATGAGATAAGAGCTGAAACTGGGATTAATATTCATCTTCATGAAGCTCATCTGTTCATCCATAATGCTGTATGTCTTTTGCAGCCTGTCAGAAATGCTGTGTTACCTCATCCAAACAGTTGACTCGGACATCCTTACAGCCCAGCAGCCTCGAGGCCTCCTGAACATTTCCTAAGTGGAAGAAATTCAAGATTATTACAGAATAAACAACAACAACAAGCTTCAACAGCAGCTCCAAGGGGGAGAGAACCAGCCTCTGTTACTAATAGTACATATTCTCCTGAATCTACAGTGCAAACACATCGTTAAACATGCATGTTATTAGTCAGCTCACTCAGGTGGGCAGAGCAGGTAGCACAGCTAAGTTAGCCTCTCGTGTACACACACATTAGCTGGCAGCTAACTGTGGCTATCATCAAGCAAACTCATATTTAACTGCATTTAATTGGTATCGTTAAACAGCGCAGTCACCCAGCCGTATAAATACAAGGCTGACACGGTGTTGTAATGTTTTATAAGGTTATTTAACAGACACGTATGACAACTTATCAGAGCTAGCCCCTGTGTGTGCTTTCCAGAGGGGGGATTAGCTTTTAGCCGAAGAGGCTTACCTGCCGTGATAACCTCAAACAACTCCTTTTCGCTTGAAGACAAGTCTCCCTTCTTTGGAGCGGACATGATGGAGATGAATAGTTTAAATTTAGACGCTAAAGGAGCAAATACAAGGCGAAGTTGTTGATTAAATACTCGCTTTCTCGTAGTTGTTGCGACAGTGTGTGTGGGGATGCTCGGGCATGAAGAGCTAGCTCAAGTCGAGCTGTCAGTTGGAATGTACCACTGCGTGCTGTACGAGGGGTGTTGGTCGATTACAATAAAAAAAAAATATATTACTAAAGATTATAAATTCACACCAGCAACCAAAATAATTTACAAAATAGTTAAATTAAGATATGCCAAAAACATAAAATGTATTATTTATTACAGGCAAGATACTACGATTTGAGCAATGACAACGGTTATCACCCCTCTTCTGTCACTGAAATAATCAGTTCCACAGAAGTCTAGAAAGTTCATAAAGCAGAGAGGCGCTTCAAAGTGAGCACATGTTGAGAAGTCATCACAGATAGAGCTCACTGTATGCATCCATTCATCTTTATTCATGTCCAGATTAATACATTATATTAAATAATAGTAAAAACATATCCCACATTTACTCAGGACCAAGTGTAGTCCAAGTACAGTACGGTATATTTTGAGGTATTTGTATTTTACAGGATTTATTGTTATGTAATACACTGCACCATTTCAGAGGTAGATGCTGTACTCTTTACTACATTTATTTCACGATGCAGTAATTCTGCAATCACTTCCTATTTTTTAATATAGTTTTTGTATAGATGTTTAGCATGGGTTAACTATCTATCTACAATATCTATGAGTTGTTAGCAGCTCCACCAAACAGTCTTGATTCAGTGTCTAAAACATAAATAAATGTATCATTTCTTCCATTTTCCCAATAATTATTATTGCAACGATAGATTCATTTATGTTAGTAAGGGTGAACGTTTATTTAAAAGTTATAACATGAATTGTGGCGTTCCCCAAGGTTCAATTTTAGGTCCTTCTCTTTTTAAGCTTTACATGCTGCCACTTCAAACATCGTCAGGAGAGATGGCATAAATTTACAGCTATGCTGATGACACTGATGCCCTTTTTAACTGCATTTTAGATATCAAGTTATGGCGGGCTCAACCACAGATCAACCACAACACCTTCAACGCTTTGAAAAGTTCATTGACTTTGCTGTCAATACAAAATGCTTTGTAGAATCTATTACACTGTGATGCATACTAAGGTAGACACTGGCCAGACCTTCAGTGCCTTAGTGTTTTACTTGTAATAGATTAATTATTAATCATGTAATAGATCATTGATTTATGGACTTTGATAAGAAATGTTCAGCATAACATCTTGAGGACAACGCACATAGCTGGTTGTTGATCTAGGAGTAGTAATGGATCCAGTCAAAGACAGAAGTAGGAAAATAAAAATTTAATCTTTGGCATGATTGTACACTCACTGGCATATTAATTCATTCACGTCAGTTCAAACTGTAGAGTTTTAGAGAGTGGCTTCATTTGTAAAAGACAAGAAAAGACGACATGATCACGTATCCGGGCTCTTCGGTTGGATTAGGATCCTGCCCCTCGTACAAGCCGAAGTAGACGACAGTGTTCAATTCAGACTTTGTCATATTCAGCTGCAAGAAGACAGAAACAGACACACACTGTTCATTAAACTAAGTAAATAAATAAAGTCTGTATGCCCTCATCATAGTGACACAACTACTCTATGCCCCAAAATACTCAATGCAGTATATGGTACTAATCCAACAAATCTGACCCTGTAGACTGTAGACTGTGTGGAGGCTTCTACAGTTGGGTCAAGAGAGTGAGATGCAACTCAAATGATAAAGTTTGGGGTCAAAGGACGTACCTGTTTGGTGATGTCGACCCTCCAGGGGTTGACTTGTAGTCCACAACACCAGCCTGCTCGCCCGTACAGCCATGTGCCGTATTCGTTTGGTACCGCGCCCTCTTTGACAAGCGTGGTGCAGCCCAAAGGTGATCCTGATGAATCCCCACAAAAACAACAATCAGTGCAAAAAATGACCCATCAGTGCACGTCTCAGTGTCCCGTCCTCCCATATCACAGTTATTAGAATCTCTTTTGGGCTTTGGACGGTTGATTTGGACAAAAGAAAATATTTTATACAAGGACAACAGGCAAGAACATCACATCGTTAAATACATTTTACTGGAATATTTCCTACATAAGTCCTAAGTAGCACAGCTAACTGAGTGGCGCTAAGGAGCTAACAGCAGCTACATTTCTTCTCAGCGGCTTACTTTACAGAGGGTGAAAGTACTTTTCCCGTCAGCTCCCTACAGTAAATGTTCTGTAACGTTTCTCACCTGCAGATTCGAATTTGAGGGTGTTGTTAAAAACACTGTTGAACAGGAAGTGATGAGAGGTGACACAAAACTCTCCACAGCGGTTGTTGTCGCTGCCGTGGCCCGTGATGACGGCGTACAGCTCCACCTGAAAGCAGACGCACAGCCGCTGACGTGACCCACAGGCGGGACAGGAAGCTCTTTACGTGACAGCCCATCGACCAGCGTCACATCTGTTACCTTCTTAACGGACGCAGGGATGGTGAAATTGATCGGCTGGTATCTCTTGTTGTATCTCCTGTTGAAGGTTCCCCCGCCGTACAGTGACATCACTCTGAAGGGGTGGAGCAACTCTTCATCATCACCTGTGATATTACCTGTGGAGTTGAAAAAACTGTTTTCCTTAGTCTTTAATGATATTTGACCGAAAACGTTTGTGTTTTGACTTGTTGCTCAGACAGAACAAACTTTTTGAATGCATCAATTTGGATTTTGAGAAACTTTGATTGCATACATGCTTACAGAAAATGGATGGATGACGTCTTACATGATAATATTACTATTCAGGCCTCCAACTAATTGTTTTCATTGCTGATTAAATTGTTTTACCAATCCTGTAAACTCTTGTGTTTTTATTAGTTCATTAAATGCCTGTTGAGTTAATAAAGTGAAATCTGTTGTTTCTCTAGCAGTGGTACGTTTACTGGTGGTACATGACCTTCCTCTAGTGGTACGTGAAGGAAAACCTGAAGTATCCTGTAATGTATTTCATATTAGTCTGTTAAAATACTACAAACGGAACATCAAACTCACAAAGTTAATTTAATTTCTTGTTAGCTTCATATTATAAATGATGTTTATCATCAAAAAGTATTAGTTCTGTTTGCTTATGTGCAGTTGTCTAATGTTAAATGTTTCCTCCCATATTGTGGTTCATTATTATTTAAAAAGGCTCTGTTCATGCCCAACAGGCTGCTGTACGTCGCCCCATCAGCCGTCTGTGCCATAATCACACAAACTGTGTGTGTTTTTTATTATATCAGGAAGATGAGTCAGAATATTTCCTGGAACTAAAATCTTTGTTTTTGCCGCGAGTGTCCAAATATGTTCCGGTAACTGTTTAGAGACAGCCTGTTCCTTCCTGCGGAGAGATTCCTGCTCGCTGCTTTTCACAAATGGACTGAAAATGTTCTGGGCTGTTACTTCAGCTCTCCATCTCCTCACAGTCCACACCTGAACATGAAGGTGTCTCTGAGCTGTTACATGTCATGTTCTCATGGTGAATTCAATTTTAACTTGAAATACTGATGACTGGAGCTGCAGCAATCAGGCCCGAATGAAGTACCTTACCTGTCGACTGCATTGATAAATCAGAGTCAAACTACAATAACAAACAAGCACACACCTCTCTGTTTAGAGTTTATTACCTGTCTGATTGCTGGACGAGTCGCCGATACTGAACCTCAGGTTGAGGGAGACCATCCACGGCATCGCCCACGGCACCGACTTCATGGTCAAGGTGCATCTGTTGCCGTCCAGCAGGGGAAGCAGAGGGGACACGTCTGTCAGCCAGCGCCCAATACCTCTGCCAAAAAATAACACACACCACATAAAATCTGTGGATTATACATCTGACAAACATTCAGATTTGTGCCATCAGCGTGTTTTATTCTGGCGTCTCACCTGCGGTAGGCAGTGATCCATCGGCCCAGCTCCATGTTGCAGTACGGCCCGAGATGATCGCAGCAGATGAACAGCTGCACTGTGTGATCCCAGTGAGCGCAGGACAAGTCTCTCTTCTCCGGACAGGACAGGGACGCATCGAGCTCCAGCACGTTAAAGTCCGAAAAGCCTGCGGTGAGAAATGTATCATTAAAACGCTTCATATGGCTCGTGTCCTCCTCACACTGACCCACTAATGCAAAGATGAAGCTACCTGACGGCATGTCGACTGTTGCCACCGCTCCTTTTGCCCCCTGCATTCGGACTTTGTTAAAAACAGGAACAACCTTTGCAGCATTTTGAAGTTTGGTCAGCAGATCGGCATGGAAATCAAACCTGGAGACGAAGTCACAGATAAATGTGTGGACGGGTTATTATGGCACATCAAATTTGAGTCATCAAAGTTGTTGTTTTGTCACATACGCTGCATTTTTAACTGTGAAGAGAAATGAATGGCTCATCTGCGTTTCTTACCACTGCGCCTGCCAGTTGACGAAGCTGAACGAGGGGTAAAGAAACAAACCCATCTCAGCCAGCAAACCCTGCTGGTCAATGCTGAAGAAGAGGCGTGGGAATGGGGTTGACTGGAAGGTGACATACACCGGCGGTCCAGACCTGCAACACAAAGTCAGACTTATCAAACCGCAGCGAGATGGAGAATGTTAGAAAAGGTGGTCCGAAATTCAGCAAATAACTTGTGCAGCAGTGTAATACAAGAAGAAGCAAACAGAACGTTCAGCATCAAAGTGAGCGTGCGATGGACTTACTGGAGCCCCTGAACGACTGAATCCTCCACATGCACCATGGAGGCGGGGATGCTCAGCGTTGTGTTGCAGTCATCTTCTTCACAGTTCATATCCTGGATCGGGTTTCCGGGGAGAGCGTAGACAAGAACACCGGAGGCGTTGTGTTTGGCCATGTTCTGCAGCTGGAAGGAGGTACAGTTCACCTAAAGCTGATCGGACAGAAGCAGCACCCTGACATGACCGCCGACATGAACAGACCTTAGTGAAGAAGGAGCAGTTGCCCTCAGACACCCAGGCCACAGCGCCCGTCACTGCAGGCAAAGGATCACACCCGTCGCCTGCGTCCATCACCTGATACGAGCTTTGATCCCAGCGCTTCTTGAGCCAGTCGTACCTGGCATCTAGTCTCTTGATGATCACAGGCAGCTTCCACCCTGTGAGGAGAGAAGTGCGAGAGTCTCAACTCATTCCTGGTTCCCTCCTGCCTTCCTCCCACTGGCAAAGCCCCTTCATCCCTCCTATAGTACACTGTCTCAGTCTGGTGTGGTTAAAGTGTTAAATCTGGAAAACGACACACAAACTATGTTTGTAATTCACTGAATAAATCCGATTGCATCATTACACCCTGAAATTCAGGGAATCGAGTTAAATATTAACGACGGTTTGGACCTAAACTCAATCTAAATACACACATCGACCCATCGAGCCTTCAAGCTGTTGCTTTGCAGGCAGACCTGCAGAGTTGAAGTTGCAGTATAAGTTCAGACAGACACACCAAAATGTTATTAAGGTCATTTTATGTGCTCCTGAATGCAAAATGCATTCCCCAAAAAACGAGGCAGTCACACCTACAGCAAAAATCACATTTTACAGTGAGGGAGAGGAATGTTTCTCTACATGTTGGAACCCAAGACTCCAGCAAAAAGGAGATTTCTAAGTTTTAAGTGAGTTATTTTGTAGAAAAGACAATAATAATAAATCATATAATAAATCAGTGTCCAGTGCAGCTTAAATATGACTACTAATAAGTCATCACCGGATCTGAGGCCTGTGGAGAGACGCTCTTACCCTCAGAGGTGAAAACAGCCTGGGAGATGCGGCTGCCTGAGCTCCAGTGGTAAAACACACTCGGTATCCAGTTACCCAGAGCGAAGATCGGCACCGGACAGAAGTGCAGCCTGGACAGAACCTCCTTCTTACTGCAGAGACATGAAGCAGGTGAAGGACACGAGAGCATAAAACTGAAATTAAGATTATTTTAAGATTATATTTATTGAGACAGTCAAATGTTGAACAGCAGCAATATTATACAAAATATACCAAGAAATGTCTGGAACTGTGTGTGCAACATGCTGATTTCCAGTTTAAAAAATCTGAAGCAACATTGTGCAACTTTTCTACCATGAAATAATAAACAGTAAAATTGGTTTGGTTTGGTCCCTCTGACTGCTCTACATGAACTCTCTGTGATTTACAGTTTCCCGATGGACAGTGAAGTAAACTGCTGCCACCTGTAGCTGCTGTTAGCTCATGTTAGCTCAGTCTGTTAGCCAGGCTGCCCGCACTGTGAGCTCAGAACACGGGGGGAGTGTTAGTGTTTGGACCACCGGGAAGAGGCGAATGCTGACGGGGAGTTTGAGCTGGTGTCGTGCCAGAACCGGAGCTAGTGGGCAATGACACCGAGCTGAACTCTGCAACTGTGGCACACAACACAATGTTGCTTGAATGAAGCTGAATAATAAATAAATAATAACAGATAATGCACCAAGTTGAAGAAAATGTGTAAAATAATACAAATAAATAGAAATGTATGGCACATTTTATAAATGAATTAATGCCTATATTTATTTGTGGTGCATTTAATGACATTCATTTATTTATTGAGTCATTTTTTTATTTTATTTTGTCAGTTCTGGTCCTCCATACTGGACTGGGCTTCATTTCAACACTTTGCCCCAAAGCAGTGGCTCCTCTGCGGTCACCTGTGCTGCACGGCGGCCCTG
Organism: Nibea albiflora; assembly: GCA_014281875.1. Lineage (NCBI taxonomy): Eukaryota > Metazoa > Chordata > Actinopteri > Sciaenidae > Nibea > Nibea albiflora. The sequence goes on along the minus strand of CM024804.1, from coordinate 23,102,852 downwards.
TGCACCTGGTCCCTCATCCACAGAGCATCACTGGCCGCAGAGTCGTCCAGGGACAGAAACAGGACCTGGGTGCTGTCGGGCAGGTCCTGCACCAGGCTGGTCAGAGACGACTCGTTGGTCCACATGCACTCCAAGAAGCCTGACTTGTTGGTGAAGGCGTGGATGATGAGAGGTCCCCGCAGGGTGCCCGGCTTGTAGGTGAACTCTCCATCCAGAGTCCGGACAGTAAACGCCTCAGCGCGGTTTCCGGGCTCCGGCCCGGCTGCCCAGGCGGGCTGACTGGATCTCAGGCTGAGCGTGTTGTCATCGGACTCACAGGCCGGCTCATCCCCGATGAGTTTCGGTTTCACTTCAGCTTCAGTCAGAGCAACAAGAAGCAGCAGCAATATCCAGACCTTTGAACGCAACGAAGCCATGTTCACGGTGCTGGAGAGGGACCGTGAACTCACCACAGTCCGAGCATTAGTTTAACAGCGTTAATGTGAAGTTTACAGTCCGGACTGCTGCCAAACTGTCACACTGACAGATACACTGAGGCTGTCAGTCCAAAGAGTTTTGAGTCGGAGGCGGGTCGTGCTGCTGGCTACGGCGAGCCTAGTGGGACAAGCTTTATCCAAACACTGAGCAGCGGGGAGCTCAAATGATTCCAATCTGGGATTACACTGATATCTAATGCCATGAATAAATATGCTGTGTTAAGGACAAAAAACATTTAATTTATTTATATGATGATATCTATGTAATTAATATACAATCAATGAACAATTTAGCACCTCAACATGTTTTTTGGTTTTCCCTCTGATGTCCTCCGGATGCTCTGCCTCTGCCAGTGTTGTGCCAGAACAGGAGCTGGACACGCATGCAGTGTAACCAGCTCGGCAGCCTCTATAATGAGAGAGCAGGCGGAGAAGAGTAAATCTGGGACTGACTTTTAGTCGCTGTTGAATCGTAGCTGGTGTTGAGTGATCCAACACTTCTCAGCTCCTTCTCCTTCATAATCAATAAACAGACCTCCTTTTTCCCCATCTGTGCCGTAAATCTGACAATATCAGTTGTACTCTCGAGTCCACTGTTATCTTTTCACGGACAACACACACCGATGCTAAAAAGAAGCCCCGTGATTCACAGAATAACCGCCGACATCATCCACTCCAGCTGTGCGTAAAAACCCTTCATGCGTAAAGAGAGCGCCGTGGTGTAATGGATGAAATGAAGACGATGACACTGAAGCTGAATTTAAAATAATCCAGCAGCGAGGTGTAGACTACCTGCACACACACACACTGTATTCATTATCAGCTGCAGTTCAGGTCAAAAGAGGTTTGAGCTTTTGTACTTTTACGCAGAGACGTTTGGCTGAAGTTACGCACGGTGTGCGATGCTGGTGACACTTGTCCTGACGGCTGTGCTGCTTCTGACAAATGTTTTCTGTCAAGAAATGGATGTTGACTATTGGACAGAAGGCATCGAAGAGGTAAGACTCACATTTCTTAGATTTTATCATCTGAGAATCAGAAAAACAAATTTCCATACGAATATTTGGGGATAAAAAGTCACAGCAAGATGATTCATTTGACTCAGCTGCAGCTGGAAATCAAATATGAGTTCACTTAGTAACATGTCATCTTTCTTTCAGAGCATTTCACCAAACTCTGAAGTGATTCAAGATATATTTGTGGTAATGACCAAAAATCCGGGACCACGCCAATTTCTCGGACTCATGGGGAAGAAAGGCTCCGGTAGAGACATTTTACGATGATTTAACACCAAATTACATCCTGATTCTAACTGCTGCCTTTAAATCTGACTTTATTTCTGTCTTCCAAACAGTGAAAACACAGACAGCTCGTAAACGTCAGTATTATTTAACTGATTTCAGCACGAATACTTGAAAATCAGGAGAACTGTGTCGTTTATAACTCGTGTTTTTAACCCCCAGGACACAAATTTCTAACGTTTGTGGGTCTCATGGGTAAAAGAAGCTTTGATTGAGGTATGATCTTTCTAACAGTGGCATTAAATATACATTAAGAGGTAATGTGGAAGAAAAGCTGCATAGTAACAGCTGATTTCCTCCCCTGCAGGAGGCACGTGAGCTGCACAGAAGACTGAAGATCTGCTTTAGTTAATTCCAGATGTTTGATTTTGATCACTGCTTCATTAAAAAAAAAGGCTGCTGCCACCTGGTGATGAAACAACATGCGTGGAAGCATCACATCACATAAATCCATCAACTCCTCAATGTCATCACAGGTTTATTAAGTGACTTTGTACAATACAAATGAAAAATAAAATTAAAAATACAGAGATGGAGTACATAGCTAAAGCAAATTGCGGTGTTGACTCTTCATTTCCCACTGATGGTTTCCGCAGAGTGATTGAAATATTGTTTGTTTTTTTGCGTCCCGTTAAGACGTGAACGTTTTTGTGTTTCATGTCTTTTCAAACGGCGGACGCTGCTCTCGAGTCTCTGAGGAATTTTTCTAAACATACAAAAAGAAGTTGTTACTTTCAGCTGGCTCGGTATATATAAAAATAAACTAAAGTGAAATATAACACTTATGACATTATAAATGGTGGTCCAAGTGGAAGTCGCTAAACACAGAGGAAAAAAAGAAAGCGTTACATTTCAGAAAAAAAAGAAGCTTTAGCCATTTTTGTTGTTGTTGTTGTAATCTATATTAAAAAAAAGGCCCAAGGTGCGTTTGTTTTATTGTTTTCTTGATCTCAGGTTTCACCGCTGACTGATCGGAGGAAGGGTTAAAAGATTTTCACCTGATACACTCAAAACAAAAAGGATTAGTTAATGCCTTGTCCTCTTCTTTTAATACGTGACGGAAGATCAGGTTAATGTTCATACACGGTTACTTTCTTTTTTTTTGTTTTTCTTCCTGTAAACGAGTAAACTTGATTGTACAACAGTCAAGACCTCCGTAAAACTGCACACATCAGTCGTTTAAAAGCAAACCTTGGGGTGAAGGAACGGAGCAGCGAGTGGAGGAGGCGGGGACAGGATGCAGTTATAACAACAACAATAACAATAATAATAATAACATCAATAATAATAATAATAATAATTAAAATAAGAATATGGGTTTGGCTTTTTCTAAAACAGGATTATTTTTTTTTACTGTTGTTACGGGGGAAACACATTCTTCCATGATGATGAGTCCCGAGGCAGCGAGGGGAGGGCGGGGGGAGGTCATGTAGACGCCATCCACCTCCTCACGTAACCCCATAATAACCCCCCAGTTACCCCCCTCTAGTGGCTGGGAGCAGGAGCACAGCTGTGCTGGCAGACAGAGTAAAGGGGGCCAGGGGACACGGAGGGAACAGGGGAGAAGAGGAGGAGAGAAGGAGGGGAGGAAGAGGAGGAGGTGGGTGATGTCAGTGCCACACACTGGCGTCCTGACCGGCAACGTTGGCAAACAAAAGTAACTCGAGCCGGGGTGGTCCTGCCGACTGTCCTTTAAAAGATCTTGCCTTTCTTTTTGTTTTTCTCCAGAGTCCTGCAGGAGAGGACACACACACACACACACACACACACACACACACACACACACAAATATATAATATAAATATACTTATAAGAAGGTACATACATCACTTTGTAGGAAACTGGGTTAAAAAACTAAGAGTGTGTTCTGCGTGATTCTTTATTCTCGATGGATGTCTGCGTCAGCTGGAGCTGGTTACGTCACAGTCAGACAAACGGCGCAGAGAATCAGGTCGACTTTCAAAATAAAACATTTTACTCATGGTAGAAGCAAAAAAAATGACGAAATCTGACCAAGTTATCAGGTGAAACACTTCTGAAACACTGACAGAGACGTGCCAGGTGAAGTTGTGCGATGTTTCAGTGATGAACTGTCCCCCGTCTCTACCCTGATAAGCTGTCATGGAAAACGAATGACTGAATAAACTCTAAAAGGTTTCTCCAGACGTGTGGAAGCACTCAAGCAGTCGGTGGGAAACTTATCCTCCTGCAGGAGGGTCGTGTGGCCACACGGTGGCACTAATCCACCACTGCCCGCCGCTCACCCTCCACTCAGACTTCCAGTCGACGTCATGAACGCCTGAGTTTATGCATGACACAGCAGCTGTGAGCGTGTTTGTCGTTCGTACCTTGAGGCCTCCAGTTTCTGCTGCTCCAGGCGCTGCTGGGCCTCCCAGTTCGCTCTCTCGTCCTCGAACACGCGTCGCTTCTCCTCCAGCTCCTTGTGCTGAGCCTCCAGGTTCTTCTTCATCTGCTCGTGACGCCTCTGGAGCTGCAGAGAAAAATCACACGGGACGGAGGACGGCGTCAGTACAGAGACTTTTTACACGACGCAGTGCCGTCTTTTGTCACGCTGAACAACACACTCGCAGAAAGCGTCGTCAGCACAAGAGGAAGGAAGGAGCCCAGACAGAGATGATTAACTTCAGTACTCATTAAACCAGGTGTGTGTGTGTGTGTGTTACCTCAGCTTCAGAGTCTTTGAGTTTCTGCACTTTCTCCTTGACTTTCATCTCAAACACTTGCTCCATCTCCATCTCCATCTTCTTCATCTTGGTCACGTGCTCTCGCCGTTCCTCCTCCATCTGGGCCAGAGGACTCCTAAACACACACACACACACACACACACACACACACACACACGGGGGGAAAAAAACACACACACGTGCAAACACACAGTTTTAGATGAGCGCTAAGACAGACGACTGAAGAGTAATGTCACCGATCATCAGAGCTGTCACGATAATTAGCTGAATTTAGTAGATTTAACAAACTCGACCCAATTTGATCTGCAGACGGTTACTTAAGATCCAAACGCAGGAGGATGAGGCGCATTTATACTTTGACTTGTCTTCACGAAACAGGTGAAAGTAAAATATGCATCATCTTCTCTCCAGGAGCCGACAGAGAGACAACAAGCGTCTGCAGCTCTGTATGAATCTGACATCTTATCGTGACAACATTACCCCTCATTTCCCAGAGAAACATGTCGGGGGGTGCAGGAGGGAGCGAGAGGTAAAAGTGTAAAAGGAAAGAGACGGGATCCAACAACAAGGCTGTGACGGGAACAGGAAACCAAACCAACCACGAGACATCTCGTCTCCAAGAAGCTAGTGCAGAGGAAGAACCTGTGGACACCGACTGTTAGTGCAGGCGTCGGGTTAAAGGTTAGTGAAGCTCGCCGGGATGTTTGACTGAAGCGTGAGTGTGCAGAGACCTGACGTGACACACGTGGAGAGGTTACCTGTGATTATGAGTAAGACAAACTCTTGTCGTATATCAAACCCTGAGGGGCCCAAACGATCCTGAACGACCTAAATCAGCCTCTCTGATGTATCCGTATCAGTGCATTTGTTGTCAGACATGCAGTAACGTGACGCAGATCTATTAATTATGCTCCATTTGTATTTCTTCTGCTTATTTATTCATTTATGTATCAATTAATGATTAAAGCCCCAGTGGAGGGGGCGTCCTCATGCTGGTAGTTCATCTGGTAGAGCACGCGTCCCGTGTACGAAAGTCCTGCCTGCAGTGACCCGAGTTCGGCTCCGGCCTCTGGTTCTTTGCTGCGTGTCGTCCACCTCCATCTATCTCTCCCTGCCTTCCTGTCTTATCTTGAACTGTCCTGTGAAATAAAGGTGAAGAAACACTCCTCAGTGGAGTCACCGTTTCATTTAGGACAAGAATTAATCTGTAAAATCAAAAATCTAAACTGATCTTTGTCACAAATGTCTGATGAACACATTTGAGGGATCTTTGTAAAGAAATCAAAACATATCTGCTAATATCTGATTTTTTTTAAGTTCCTCATGTCGGCTTTTTCCACGGAGGCTGACTCATTCTGCAGCCGGCCTCATGTGGATGTTTGAGGAACTGCAGTTTTTGGCACGCCCACATTGGCTTCGGAGGTTTCAGCTCGGCGTGGGTCGCAGCAGCAGTTTTGGCCTTGAGCTGATCCGAACGCAGTGAAACGATTTTAATGTCGTGCGTCTCATGATCACTCTTAACCGTCCCATTAATCTCACAGACAGATCTCTGTTATGGCTCCAAGCAGCGGATAACAAGAGCAGCAGCAGGTGGAAGCAGCAGCAATGAGTGCAGCAGTGGAAAGAATCAAAGGCTCCGTTGTGAACGCATCGTATTCACATCTGTCAAACTGAAATCATGAGTGTGGCAATTCACAGTTTATCTCCCCGCTGTTCCTGGAAATATCTACTGACAAGGAGGAGGAGGAGGAGGAGGGGGAGGAGGAGGGGGAGGAGGAGGAGGAGGAGGAGGAGGAGGAGAGGGGGGAGACCTGAGTCAACAGGGAGGAAAGAAAACACCCGAATGCAGCCAACGGGGGAGGAAAAAAGAGGGAGGGCAGAGAGAAATCATTCACAGGGGACTCAAAAATAAGAAAAAAAATGACCACTTACATTCCATCAACTGTGTCAAGTCTAAAAAAATAAAAAACACACACAATCAAACACACACACGCGCACGCACGCACAGACACACACACACACACACGGCATGCAATAATGAGGTCATGCACTAAAACGTCGTGTGATTTCAGCCACTTCTTCGCTGCGAGGAAACACAAACGACGTCGACTTCGCGAGCTCGAACACGAACGTTTAGCTGTGTGTTAGCGTCAGCGGCGTGAGGCCTTTAATTCAGCTGGAGCTGAGTGTGTTAGCCATTTGCTCGTGTCTACATGAATCAGAAAGCAGCGTGGTGCTCTGAATGGACTTACAGAAATCAGTGGCATGATGTGATTGGATTTTTTTTTTTTTTTTTTTGCAGGGTTACAACAAAAGCAAAAATCACGGAGCGTTTGTCGAAACGTCACAGACAGACAAACAAACGGACGATAAGTGAATGAATGAATTCCCCCAGTGCAGCTTAGGAACCTGAATACAGGACAGGAGTGAATAATGTGACAACTCAGCAAATATCAGCCAACACTTTGACAGATAATCAGTAACATACGGCTTACAGTCACTTATCAGGGATGAACAGCATCTCTGGATTTGTACTACTACTGAAATTCACATAACTAGAATATTGCTGTCTGCTGTGGATTCACCTTCAAGCTGATATCAAACGTGGTAAGTGGAGCTAAAATGACTCGACCTGCTCGTCGTCCTCCTGTGCACTGTGTCTCGGACTTACTTGGTGGACAGTTGGCCTTTAGCCCTGTTGTTGTCTACTCCGTTGTAGGTGACGGCGGCGAGCTTCCTGCTGCGGTAGTTTTCGTAGTGGACGTTGTTTGTCACGTCCTTCAGGTCCTGCATGTGAGTCCTGAGGTCGGACGACAGAGAGTTCAGAATGTTTCACCTGAGTCATGATTCGGCTGCTCGTTGCAGAGCCTCTGTTTGTTACGTGTTGGTTACCTGATGAGCATGTCCCTGAGGATGGTGAAGTCGCAGTGGTCGCTGTTTTCAACTAGGAGGGAAAAGAAAAACAGTCAGTCAGCGAGTTATCAGAAATATGAACCTGTTTGTTCCTCAGACAGCAGGACAACACGTAACGTTAGAGCGTCGTACCTTCTGCAACCCCCCAGGGGTATTGTCTACCTCTGACCCGCTTGCTGTTCACCTCGATGATGGTGTTGCTTCCTACTACAGCCAGCGGCAACTTGTCCTGGACAAATAAAGTTTGGCATCAGCTCGAGTGTGTGAGTGTGTGATCTGACGTGTCAGGTGACATCCAGTACCTTGATCTTCTTCACCAGCCTGTTCTCTTCTTCGTCGTCCGTCTCGGGGAACTCGTAGATCTTGATTTTGTGCTCTTGGATTTCTCGCATGATCTGGCGAGAAAAGAGAATTTTTTTTCAAGCAACTTCTGGCAGAGCTGATCGGAAACAGCTCGACTAAACAGGTGGTACAGCTTAATATGATGTTGAGCCAGGGAAAATAAAGAGACGTATCATCAATACCCTGGTGAGAAAACTTCTTCCTCTGTACTTGAGGAAACTGAATTACAGTCTGACACTAGGTGCTTCATATTCTTTGTTTGCACTCCTCACCTACTGTGGTTCAAACTTAAACTGGTAAAAAGATGTTGATATCTGTGATAACGGAACATTCAGACAGAATCTGGCACTGCGGTATAAACACGGGGTTTTATTTTCATTAATGTGAGTGGGAGTCGTCTGTTTTGGCTGCGGTGCTGCAGCAGGAGTGTCTGAAGCTGAGCCGGATTCAACTTTTGGAAAAATGCTGCCCGGCATCGCTGCAGCCGCCAATCGGACGATCGGATCGGCCAAACCTCCGCAGCTCTCTCAATCTAAACCCTGCTGTGTTCTGGCTTTGTTTATTTCACGTGAGTCTGCAAACCAGTGACGTGAACACGTTTTCCTTTGGCTGAGAGACACAGACTCAAAGAAATAAAGTGATTTCCTGGTTGTTTCACAGCGGTTACGTTCAGCACAAACAGAACAGATCCTGTCTGAATGTATCCTCAATGGAACTGCAGCACATCCGCCTTTCTTTATTGCACACATGTATGTTTGCAGAAAGCTCCATCACTGTGCAAACAGCTGTAACACTAAAGAGCGTTTACTTTATCTGGGTTTGCTTCGTGATGCACATTCGTGCCCACATAACGACGAGCACAGAGAAAAAACACAGGCTGCTCTCTGATAGGTTTTTTTCTGCAGCAGTTTGCAGCTGTGGAAACTACTGACCTGTTTCTTGAACTGCAGGCACTCCTCTGGGGTGAGGGTGTCTGCTTTGGCGATCAGTGGGATGACATTGACTTTCTCATGCAACCGCTTCATGAACTCGATGTCCAAGGGCTTCAGTCTGCGTGGAGAGAAAGACACATGCGTTACAGTGTCGACCTGCCAGCACCCTCTGCGCCCTGTGCTGTGTGTTAATGTCTTATTTTCCAGCCGGTCCGGCACATTGAAGCACAGAATAATTCATCAAACTGCGGTGGAGTTCACTCCTTTGTCATTTTAGGAATAAATGGGATGTTTTCGGGTTGACTGGCTTTTTGGATTCGCTGTTTCTGAGTCAGCCCTTCTTTAGACAACACAAAGAGAAGCGGAGCTACACCAAATATAGAAAAGGCATCTGTGACGCATGACCGATGTTTGTAATGTCTAAGAAAATGACCTCGTAGTCATGAGAAAGCGTTGCTATTCTTGGCTGTTTTGGAGCTGAACAGCGAACATTTGACACCGCTGGATCTTTACCGAGTTACAGCTTTGCATTTTGAGATAATTTCATCTTTATCTGACAGTGGAAATACCCCTCCGTGCTCAAGTCTGCCCTGAAGCAGAATACGATACAGCATTAATAGCGGGATGCGTGTTTGACGTGTCGCCAGCAGCCATGAAGGTCGACTGTTATTATCTGACAGAGGAGCGACAGTTATCGGTTATCGATGCACCGTGCAGGTTATGTAACTGATGCTGCTGCACGCTCAGTGTCTGTGATAAAAGTTTACACCTCTGTTTGTGCACATCAACAAATACCATCGACAGAAATGTGAGCAGACGGAGAGACGGTTCATTTGTAAATGTTGGCTGATATTAATATTTCAGAGCTGTATCAGGTGAGCGATATAGAAGCCAACAAATACCAGATTATGTATGAATTCAAACAAAAGCAGCCCAGAAGCGGCGAGGTCTTTTACTCTGATCCAAACTGACCGGGAGAATGTGCCGCTGTCAAACTACGATGACGCAAAGCCAAAATCATCCATGTCCGAGCGATCACACACCCGTTGTTTCCTAAACTCAACAAACCGTGTGAAGGAGCACAAAGAATCCAGCTGAAGTGAGCAGATCTATCCAGATATGTGTATTTCAAATCTCAACAAACAGACGTTTCATAACAGCAACTAACAATTATTTTTTTTCCTGTTTGGTCTAAATGTCAGAAAGTTTTGGAAAATGTGTGACGACACTCCAGAAATATGAAGCGACATCTTGAAACGTCTCGACGTTCAAGCCAAAGTCCGAAACACCAAAAACACACGAGCGCCATGAAAAGAAGCGACGGAAGCTTCACGTGATGAAACAAGGCGTCATCTTGAACGACACGATACATCCATGATCATCATAGCTGGCCAATATTTATTTTATATATATATATTAGTAATCAGTGATGCTACACTAACCAGAAATACAACAACCAGATAAAGGAGTTCATTTAATTGTTATTTGGACATTTTGGTTTATTGTTCAGTTATTTTCTTCTTGTCCAATGTGACGTCAAACCTAAAATGTATTCACTGATGATATATGACAAAGTGAAGCAGCAAATCGTCACATTTAACCCGACAAACTGAACTTGTCACTATTCTTTCTCGGTAAATGATGAATTAACCAAACTACCAGCTCGACAGACTCGCTGTGTTCAGAATGTCACCTGGGGAAAGCCACTTTTCACGATTCCACAGAGATCGATGTGGCTGGGTCACCATCCTCAGAAAAAACAGTCACCGGCGTTCAGCTGGGAGCTCAATGTCCAGATTGTCTCTCAGTGCTGGAGGTCATTGTCATTCTGTGCGAGAGCCGTCAGCTGGTGCTACGAGGGGATGCTCTGTGTGAGAACATACGCTGCCCATCCTCAAGGCTAACGTACTGTTTGTGTGGGGACAGAGGACTGGTTTGTACAGACACAATGTCTCACAGAGGACGGACGGACCGGCCGAGAGAGGCGATAAAAGAAAGACAGAAACAACAAGGAGAGACGAGGACAGAGGCTTCTTCGCTGTTTACAGTAAGTCACGGTCAACAGAGTGAGCCGTGTGAGTGCGCGGTGGACCTTTGCATAAACACAAATCGGGTAGCTCCACACAGCAGACACAAACACGACACGACAACAACAGAAGCTCCCTTAAAGCCTCGACTCGGGGGCAGACTTTCATATTTGCATTTTCGATGCATTTAAATGAGTTTAAACCGGACGTCTGCCTTTTTTCGGGGCAGGAAAAAGCTTTCTACTCTTTGACTCCATTGTGCACAGGACACGTATGAAAAGAAGAGAGGAGCGCATCCGAGCTGTCAACTCACTATAAAACATCCGGTGGGAACAATAAACATTCCAGTTCAGATTCCACAGTCGTGTCTTTTTTTGGGGACGTTTGGCGATCGGTATCATCTGCCGGGCGTTCTGCCAGCGTCGCTCGTGTGTCCCCACCCCCCACCCTCCTCCTTTTCTTCACTTCACGAGCTGCACAAGCTGCAAGCCTTTTATTTAACCCTTATTTTGCAACGCGGGCTGACTCAGTCTCACATGATCATTTACAGAAATCAGCCTGTGGAGGAGTAGTTACAGGAGACTCGGGACCCGCCTGCCTGACGTGACCACGGCTCCACGGGGAAGCGGTGACATGTGAATGGAGGAAGAGCTTTATTGACTTCCCTTTTCCTGGATTTGCCCAGACTGCACCGGGATCTGAACCAGCAACCCCTTCGTTTCCACTCACATACCTGTCTATCTGACCTTTGGGGCATTCTTGACCTCTCATTTCCTGCCATACACTACTTTTTTTAAAACTCATTTCCTCTCACTGTTCAACCTTTTCCTTTCTCCTATTCGCTCTTCGCGTCCATCCCCCTTTCTTTGTACTGAACAAGGAAGTGACAGCTCAGCCGCTCCTCGCTGGGTGGGCCCATCCTAACAACATGGTGGTATTGCGTTAAGCGTATATGTTGCCCACACTCACCCGTGTCCCGAGGGGGCGATGAAGTACAGGCAGCAGTGGATTCGGCTGTCGGGCATCTGTCGTCTGTTCACCCGGGACTCTGAGTTCAGGTAGTCTTCAAACTTGCTGTCTATGTGGTCGATGATTGGCTGCCAGCTGCGTGACACACAGAAAAGCTTTGGTTAAGAAACGAATCTCCACCGAGAGCCCAAACCAGATGAAGCTGAGGCGATCCTTACCAGTTGCTATTGTCGACAGCATCTCCGAACCCCGGGGTGTCGACTATTGTGAGCAGCAGCTGGACGCCGCCTTCCTTTATTAAAACTTTGGACTGCTCCACCTGACACAGGAGAGAGAACGGCGTCACAAACACAATATGGAGGGAGGGGTGTAAAAAAAATCATTATCTCTGTAGGCTGATAGCGTCACACGTCCTATATTTCACCTGGAAAACACTTGAAGCTGGCGACGTGCAGCAACACGCCACTCTCACACTGTGCTATTAGCTAACTATGCTGAGAGGCATCTGGAGGCAGCAATGCTGTCAGTCAGGAGCCAGACAGATAAAGTGCAGCACTTGAGGCACTCGAGATTCAGGACAACGTTGTGTAATTAGGGACGATGGCATTTATGGAAACAGCTGACGGCGAGTCGGACTTGTTTAAAAACCGCCGAGAGGAAAAAGTTTGCAGAGAACGATCGAATGAGACGGCGTGAATCTAAAAGTAACAGACGTCTCTTGGTCCTCTGTTGATGAGTTTGGATAATACACAGATGTAGATTTCTTTCTGCTGTTAACAAAGCAACATCTCTGGCACTGTAAAACTCTAAATCAATGTTTTCTTAAGAGTGCGTTTATGTTTGTTTTCGTTCTAATACGTTCTGTGTGTTGATGCTCCAGCTGCTGCGACTGTGAAGCAGCACGCCAAGAAGTTTAATGTCACTGCGTTCAGACGCTGAGGCCGTTAATCTGCTTGGGAGCCATACAAAAGAAATAAAGCAGGCAATTGTGTCATCAGCGCAGATGCTCATATGTGAGACTGTGTACATATAGCAGCAAGTGACATTAAAGTTTGACTTGACGTGACAGAATCTGTATTTTGTTGCTTCTGCGGCCACTTTTTCAAATAATATGTCAAATGACGGTTTGGACGGCTGCCAAAGCTGTTTGTGGGTTTGAAGTTTTCAACCAGCGTAGCTGTGTTTATTTAGCTGTGCCGTTTTTCAAAGATATTTGGTCTCCTCAGCTGAATTTAAAAAGAATAAACTCTGTGTTCATTTCCCCTCTGTGTCTGTTTGCTTTATTTTTCTGCAGCGACACATGCCGTCAGCGGCGTGTTTCTAACACCTCGTGCAACACCTCGGCTCGAGGACATGAATAAATATCTGTACCTGCACGGTCTTTTTGATTCGATGTGAAGGACCGGGGTACTCTGCTGAATACAGGTCTGTTAGGAACAGAGAGTTGATCAACGTGGATTTGCCCAACCCCGACTCGCCTGAAAAAAGAAAAGCAGAAGACAAATGATTTATTTTAGGGCGGCTGTGACCGCCGGTCCAACCGGCATTATATCCACACACAAAGATCACTGTTGACATCCTAAAGACAATCAAAGGCCATGTGTGCGTCCAAGATGAGACTGACATTTACCCAAAACATGAATCCATTTGGGTTCAGAGTTAAAGGGCTGAAGGAAAGAACGCAGACAATGCTTCTTGTTATGTGCAGCTGACTGGCTGGCTGGCTGGCTGTGCAGTCTGGGAGGCTTCTCAAGCTTGGTTGGTCATTGTGTGCCCAGTTTCCAAGCTCCCAATGAAAAGGATCATTAGTGGAAATGACCATTGACACCGCCTGCCTTGGCTGATGGCCACTAGTCAATATTTAACAACCCAGTATTTACGCCAGGGCCGCAGCCAAAGTTTAATGTGCTCGTACATTTTCATGCACGGTGGGGAAAGTTTACTGCGACGTGAAGCGATGGCAGGCCTGTGAAATGAGCTGCCCGCCATGTGAAGTGAACAGGCTGTTGGGTCATGTGTTTCATGAGGCATGGGCAGACGTGCCAGTGCCATCTCCTCTCCTCTCCTCTCCTCTCCTTCGCTTCCTCTAATCTTTCATCCTCCTTTCCTCTTTTCACACCACGCTGGTGACGCACTGCGCTGCGCGGCGGGGACATGTGGGCTCGCGGCTCATCGCAGCCAAGAAAAAGCTGAATATTGTGTGTGTGTCCGTGGAAAAGGGAGATAGCATAAAAAAAAAACAATGGCAAGCATTTAACTACCATCAAGCCCAGAGGAGCCGTTTTAGTTTCCTTCTTGCTAGATGCAACGCCATCTGTACCTCAGAAATGATTCCCAAAATTAAGCCATTTGTCACAAACACGTCGAAGCGTTCGCAGGTCCCGGAGGAACACTCGACCCAAGCAGCTTTTACAGAGAGCGAGATCCGAGAGCTTTTGTTATGATGATGTTCTAATGCAAAATGCCGCACGCTATCTGAAATGTACGAGCATTTCCCCCTGAAAGCCTCAAACGGGCAGAAGTGTTGCGAACGCCGCGGGGTGTGCGCTATTCTTAGAGGCATGCTGGGTACAAATTCTGCTGGTCCCACCACAGGAAATGGTTTTGACCCGAGGAAACATTTTCCCTCCAAACAGGGACCGATCAGCCGAGGAGGATCTTGGCCCGGTGTCAACGACCACATCCAAGTGTTTTAGAAGAATGTCTGCGTTTTTCTGATTCGCTGAGTCCAGCTTTAGATAAATCCGCCCCCAAACTGGGAGACGGTGTCATCAAGATGAATTCTAATGACAGAAAAATGCAACTGTCCTCTCTCCCTTCTGACTCAGCAATTAGCAATATTAACACTACAAAGCTGGGGGGCATGTCCCTTATGTATAAATATGGCTACACACACACACAGACACTCTCTCGCTCGCTTGAAAACAAACCACAGCAGAGGATTTGCCAACCGCAATAAATACAATGAAATGATTCATATACAAAACAAGGGCAAACACAGCAGCGTGTGTTCTTACCAACGACCATCAGGGTGAACTCAAAGCCCCTCTTGACAGACTTCCTGTACACTTGGTTGGGGAGGCTTGCAAAGCCAACATATCCCTCCAGATTCTTTTGCTGCTGTAAGACAGAAAAAACAAAACACACATCAAAAACTGTAAAGAAATGTAAATCTGGCTTAAGAGAAAAGTTTGAGTGGCTCTATTCCCACGCTCCCGATATTCTGTTTATTCATATGTAGATTCAAAGACAGACAACACATTTTAAAACCCTGTTTGACAGCTTTGAGTACTTCCTCTGCGTCGGGTTATGCCACTTCTCATTCAAGTTCTATCAGACAAAACTGTCACTATTAAATCAAATAAAATCCTGACAGATGTGCGCATCATTTTTAAAGTTGTAATTAAACAGGACACGGCTGGGATTACTGGAGATTGAGTCAAATTCAACTCCGCCGAGCCCAACGCTCCGTTTGCAATGGTTAAAAAAAAAAAGTCGAGAGATAATTCCAATACTTGCAAACCTTTAATTACATACTTACAGCTGTTTTGTGTGGATCGATGTAATGCGGCCCCAGTGCGCAGGAAAAGCCAGCGTTTCCAGGGTCGGAAACAAAGACAGGGAGAGAGAGAGAGAGAGAGAGAGCACAAAAAACAGAGAATCAATCTCAGGCCATCTGACAAACAAACCATTCTGTCTCCAGAATCAGTTTCCCAAGCTGAGACGCCCGGGGCTGAAATGATTCATGATATCGGGAGGAGGTTACTGTAACAACACAGACAGTTGGACAGTGTGGTACATATTCCACTCCGCTTGCTCCTTTAATGTCACTAGCACCATAAAGTAAGAGCCATTCAATCGCTGCAGCCTTTTCTTTTTTCTCGCCCGTGGCCAGGAGACACACACACACACACACACACACATGCTGGAGCATCTCCTGCCTACCATCCACAGCCCACATGTCTTCAGTGTGACGCCGTGACTCTTAAAATGCCGATTTATCGACACAGGATGTGCAGAGCCTCCATCACCAGGAAGAATATGTGAGCTTTGAAAATGACAGCTGTCTGTCTCCCTTCCGGTTATGTCTGACATTTTTTGATGGAGGAAGTGGTTGCAGGTGGAGGACTAGATAGACTTACACCACAGCTTTGCTCATGAAGCGGTTAGTCTAGAGGTCACAGCCCGAAGCCAACGATCTATCGACCAATGATCAGATCGATCTCAGGTCAAGTTTAACGAATGGTCACTGTGTTGCAGGTTAATTATAATTAATTATTACAGTTAATTACGTTTGCATGCTGCTCCTATCTATCTAGGAGCTTAAATTGAATCAAGACATCAACTCTGTAATCCAGATTAGATGTTAACCTCTCTAACCGCTGCATAACTTAGATGCTCCAATCAGGGCAAATTATTGATCACCCACACACACACACACACACACACTCACACTAATGCAACCCCCATTGCAGGACACACCAACCAACAGAAAAGGAGGTCGTCGGCCCCCGTTTCTTCCACCATGCACTGATATGAAGCTATCGATACCGGCGGCATTATGCGGGGACTATTTAACGTTAAACTGGCGGAAACATACAGCAGCAGTTTGTGCCGTTGGTTCTACTTGTTAGCATCAACGTGAGCCGTTTAATCGGGACACACGACACTAAATCGGCCAGTCAGACGAGCTTTGAGGCAATTAAATGTAAATTAAATGTGCTCGGCTCGTAACACGCATATAAACGTTAGCTGAGATAGTTTACCGAAGAGCTAAAGGCAGGAAATGACACTCCCGTTAGATCTGCTAGGCTAACTAGTGTTAGCACCCCCATCCAACTGGAGGCGGACTGGGCGTTGGTTGCTCAGACAACTGCAGAAGCTAAAATAGCGGCAAAGCTAAAATGTGTCCCCGTTAAACAAACCCGACGCCGGCCGTCACAGCTCGAGTTTACAGCGCCGGGTATCAAGGGTAAAGTCGTGACTGCAGCGGTGGTCTCACCCATAACGTTGACGCTCCCTGCCGCCTCAAAAACCGATCATTGACTCGCCGACATTCCCTCCCCTTCTCGCTGCTTTTTGCTGGAGCTACGCACTATGAGGCGCGTAACGCCCACGGCTCTCAGCAGCTCTACGCCAGGAGGCCGGCGTAGGAGGCTACGTGAATCACAAAGGGAGGAACAAGTCAAATCTCGCGATGGTGTGTGATTCCTTTTAGTTTTGACCCGCTCTCGCGAGAAGATGCGTCCCTGAACTATCTACATTAGTGATGGGAAGTTCGGTTCTTTTTATGGAGTCAGATTATTTGACTCAGCTCACCAAGAAGAGCCGGTGTTGTGGGATTTTCCAACTCCCCCTTCACATGAACACTGCAAACATTTTGGTTTAATTATGATTACTGGAAACAAACTTACGCATTCTTTTCTTTTTACTGCAAGACAAATGGCTATAGCAAATAGGCTATATAGATATATATAACAATAAAAGGTATTAGGCTACACTCAATCCCTATAAAACTGCCATCAGGTCATAGGCTAGATATGGTTTTGTCATTTCTCCCATAGCAGTGTTGATAGCAGAGTGATACGTGTGTTGTGACAGGCGGGGGAATGAAATGTTATGGGTTGTTCTGTATGGCCTGGTGTGGTTATTGTATATGCACTTGCTTTTGAAAACAAATTCCACACGGAACAATGTCTGTACAATAAATAACACCAACCATTTTCACTCTGCTGGCATAGTGTGACCTCTGTTACTTATGTATAAAGTTATTTGGCCTGGCGGCAGTTTTATATGGATTGAGAGGTGTTGTTTTTGGTAGCCTATTACCTTTAATTGTTTAATATAGCGTAAGAGGAGACTTGAATTTCTTTTAATGAAACTTGTGAAATGAAACTAAGTGAAATGAAATCCATCATAAAACCACTGAAATGCTGATTTACTGGGCTATATAGCCTATTTGTTATAGTCATTTGTCTTGCAGTAAACAGAAAAGAATGTGTGAGATTGTTTCCAATAAACATATTTAAACCAAAAAGACGTAAATTGACAAAAGAATGAAATGCTTGCAAATTTGCATTTTCCAATATCAATAAATAAATGAATATCAATAAATTGCTGCAGCCATACATGCAGTGCATACATACATTATCTGTAATTGCTTATCCTCAGGCTTCACCCCCTAAATTTGGCTGAATTATGAAAGGTGACACGAAGAGCCGTTTTGGAGACGGCTCTTCTTGGTGAGCCGAGTCAAATGATCCGACTCCCTAAAAAGAACCGAACTTCCCGTCACTATTACCTTACAGTTCAATTAAGTAAAGGTGGAGGCAGAAAATGCGTCGTCCCTAATTGCTGGTATTACAAGTTTACACGAACGGTAACAGTTAATTTACAGTTAATGTAAGTTTGTGTCTCAACGACATTTCCAGTGTCACGGAATTCCAGTAGCGTCTGTTGTATCCATGGCGACGAAGACTCTCTAATACCGCTTCCTTGGGTTGGTTAGAAATGCACTGAACGTTATTATTGCCTTTTCTTATTCGTTAATGTATGTGGGGCGTCTGCTGTGTCAATAATAAAAAACTATGTCGCCTATATGCCCGAGTACGGATATCTAATGAAGCAAAACTCGCATTTAGTCGACCAAATCGACTATCTACTGCCAGTTGGAGGAAGGGTAAGAGACACTAGACTCAGTCATGTTTGTTTAAACTGCCAGTTCAAGCTCAGTTCAACTGCTTCCTCTTAGATAAACATAAATAGTTAGACTAGCTCTGCTTATCAGAGAAGCTCAGCATGTTTTGTCTGTTGAACTACAGGTTACTCATGGAAACAAACGCTGAAAATGTCCAATCCAGTTAAAAAAGCAAGACAAGGAGAGAAACTTCCTCTTCAATCCAGAGGAATCCAGAGCAAGTAAGCCGGGTCGTCTCCTCCTCGCGGTTACAAAATGTGCAATTAATTTCTTTAATATGCCAAATACCCTTGTTTTTCTAGGACATCTTATGATCTCAGGAGGCTTCAGTCCCTGCTTATCAAAGTCAACCCAAGACAAGAGGTGAACAAAACAACAAAAGACGCCACTCCGAGGCAGTGTGTCTAGACATTTTGGTGATAAGATACAAACCGGCTCATATTTCTTCAGGTCTGTGTATGTATATTGTGGTATGAGACTCTCCCCTTGTGTTGCAGGTGGCAGCGTTGAGTCACAGTAGAGCACGCAGCAGATCTCAAAGCCTGCATCCTCCTCCGAAAGACACCATCAGACGGAGGAGCGAGAGCGACGTCAGCAGTGAAGCATCTGAGCTGGAAAAATTCAGGTTTTCAGTCAAAATAATCCAAAAATAAGCTCTTGTTTAGTTAATGTCTGAATATATCCCACACATCCAACAGTGTTTTACACTATTTTCCTGCATTAGGTGCATACAGGTCTGTATCTGTAACTAGTGCTTGGTCTTGTTTGAACATTTTCAGCAAAGCAAGGCAAGGCATTTTTTTAAAACAGGACATTTCATACCCAAAGGCAACCCAAAGTGCTTTACAGGGTCCACGAGAAAGAGCACAAAGAACAAAGACCCACTATGAGCCTTTAATACACAACAACGAACAGGCTCAAATGTTTAAGAACAAGATATCACAAAACGTAACTGACAGATATTACAATTAAATTCATGACAGACTTTGAATTTCCACTGGGGATGAACCTCCTTTGAACCATCCACATGACTAATTTTTACATGTTATTGGTAGTTGTTATTGTTGCTGACAATGCAGCTTTCATGGTGTAAATAATTACCCTCAGTAGTCAAACTGAAAGCCTCACGTAGAGTGATAGCAAGTCTTTAATACTCTTTTCGTCAGATGTACGACAATATTAAGTCATGCTTCTCTCGTAGCCTCACTGTTTATCATCTCCTCTAGATTAATGTTACGAGAGAGAGAGAGAGAGAGAGAGAGAGAGAGAGAGAGTCCAGGGCATGAGGGGAGCTTTTTATAGAGCACATTTCATACCAAAAGGCAACCCAAAGTGCTTCAGAGGGTCCATTAGCAAAAGAACAAGGACAAAAAAAACATAAGCCAAGAAATAAATAAATAAAAACAGCAACAAAAACAAAGATGCTGAGCCAAAACAATCAGCAGCACCCAGATTAGATATCAGTGCCAATATGATGTCTGAGTTTTCTTACTGATACAAAATCATATTTTGCTTCTCATGTAAAATGTTAAATGTCGTCTAAACACAAGCAGACGTACAAAATCTCAAGAAAATGTCAACATTTTGATTTAAATCAGGAACTATGAGATGCATTTCTGTCTGATTATCCAGTGTGTGACCAGAACATGGTGGTGCAGGAGAAGCTTGAATACTGAGCTTCTTCTACACCTATGGTGCAAAAGGAACCCGTAACTCTCTAGAATAGTTTTTCAGGTGGCTGAACATTCATTATCAAATACAGTGATCGACATTTTTCAGCATCGTGTACAGAGACCAGAGATGTTTCAGCAGCCACCCACTGCACACTCTGTTCTCTGACATCCTCACGTCTTTGGTCAAGAACCGACTCTGCAGGTAAAACATGAAATACTTCAGCATTTCTTCTCTTCTTTGAGGTTGATGTCACTGACAGTACTAACTCTGTCTGCAGTGAATGGATTGACCACGCACCGCCCGAGTCTGTCCTTAGAGTTCTGATCTGCCTGCGACTGTTAATCAGAGATCCTCACCATCAGGTACAGCTTGAAAAATATTCTATCTTCTATAAAAACGTCTGCTGTATAAATGTCTCTATAACTGATTTCTTCTAGAAACTCCTCCATCAGCTCCAAGGCGTCACCTTGCTTGCCAGGGTAAATGCTCTCTAAGATTTTTCTCATACATCACACCCTAAACAAGCTGTTTATCTCATCGCTGCCTTATTTCTCTCTCAGTATATGGAGTCTGTCACTGCCATGTACATATCTTGTGATGAACAGGCGTTTGCTGCACAGAAGCTGGTCACAATGACCTGTGAGTAACCTGATGACAGTATCTAAACGCTGATATAATAATAATAATTTAGCCTTGAGTCCGCCCTCATGTTTACTGATCGCTCCGCAGACATGTTTCAGAAGCTGTCCGTCATCGAAAATCAGAGAGTCTGGGTCATCGAGAGCGGCGCCCACAGGGTGAGTGATAAGCTGTGATAAGCTTATCTGTGTCTGTGTGCTATTCAAATCACATTCATGTCTGAGCTGCACAGGAAGTCACTCCTGCAGGTGCCATGGAGCGCTACTGGCCGCTCACTACATGCTGTATTGACAGTACTGAATGTATTTTTTCTTTTATTGTTTTTGCTGACCTTTCTATTAACCAACACTAGTACATAAATATATTTTATTCTCCGTGGTAGCTGTTATGGTTTTTTAGTTTTGTCACTTGTGGGTGAAGATGAACAATGCCGCTTTCAGGATGCAAATAATTACCCTCAGTAGTCAAATGAAAGGCCTTACGCAGAGGGATAGCAAATCTTTTACACTGTTTTTATCTGGTATTATATATTAAGTCATGCTTTTCTTGTAGCATGTTGGTCTCTGGTGAGTGTCTCACTGTTTATCATATTGTCTTCTAGATTAATGTTACGAGAGAGAGAGTCCAGGGGATGAGGGGAAGGGAGTAACAATAAGATTAAGCTCGGGGAAAACAAATAAATGAAACTAAAAATGTTTTTATGAACAGATTAACGTCTGAAGTCAAATACTTAAACTAAAGCCACAAAAAATAACAAATGAACACGACTTAGATGCTAGTTAGGCTCTAATAGTAGACACAAAATAAAAAAACATTCTTCCAAGAGGCTTGCAAATCACATACAGACACTCTCCCTCAGAGAGGGATTAAGACAGTCCGTCCCAGGCACAGCCTGGCAAAATGCTGATACCACACTGGCACCACACTGGCAAACAAACAGAACAAACATGCCACATGACCCAGCGCCTCTGTCACGCAGCTCTCTCCATGCTTTAAAGCTCTGGTGATGACAGCTGCCCTCAATCACTCACTCACTTCAGCCGAAGTACAGGAGAGCAAACAAAGACACACACACTCCCCTACGACTCGTAACAATTAAATATACTTGGTGGAAAATGAAGAATCTAATGAAGTCAATCGTATCTAGACCCTGGTGAAGCTCCTCTCCACGACAGATAGCAGCGTGCTGCTCGGAGCCCTGCTGGCGCTCACCACTTTGGCTGAGAGGTAAGCAAATACTCAGTTTAATGCTTTAAACAAATGTATGATTTCATCGGTTGCAAGTCATTTTTTTCTGCAGCCCAGAGTGCAAGGAGGAGATCAGCCAGCTGCCGATAGTGGAGAACCTGCTCGTGATACTGCAAGAGTATGACCTGCTCTCAAAGAGGTTAGAAATCACTGCTATGTTCATGTTTGTCTCTAAGTTATGGGAACAAATCAAGTTGCTGCATCCCGTCTCGTCTCATCTTATCCCGTCTTCTCATGTCGTCTTATCTGAAAGTACACAAACACACTAGACACATGACCCTTTGGATACTGAATAATAAACTAATAATCTTAAGTGCAGCAGAATTTATAACAAACACATTAAAAACATGAAAATAAGACAGCCAGGACTGAGTCTGATGTTTCCTCCAGGATGAGCGCCGAGCTGCTGAGGCTCCTGTCCCCGGTGTGGCAGGTGAGGGAGCAGGTGAGGGAGCTGGAGGGTTTGCCGGTGCTGCTGAGCCTGCTGTACGGCCAGCACCTGAAGCTGCTGTGGAGCGTCGCCTGGATCCTGGTCCAGCTCTGTGAGGACGCCGACACCAGGACAGAGATCCGGAGCTGGGGTGGAGTGCAGCAGCTTCTCCGGCTGCTCAGCAGGTTTGATATTAGTGTACCATGATGTGAAGTCAATTCACAGCTGTGCTCAAAGTTAAAACAACCAAAGACCTTCGATTTTTGTTAGCACACTTCATAATTTCCCTGAAAAATCCCAAGTCGGAGCTCCAGTTGGTTCTTTTTGACCACAGTGAAGTATTAATGGGTGATTCCACAGACGTACCAGACGCCCTAAAGTTGAATGATGTCAAGATCTGCTGACTTTTACTCCAAAGACAATGACTCCTACATTTCCCATAATGCATCTTAGTGTCTTTAATTGACCTTGATGTCATCCACATGATCTCAGTTTTCTAGATTCATAGCAGAAAGTCTGCATGACAAACTGAGGCACTGAGATTTGAAAGATTTAACAGCCAGTGAAGGTCTAATGAAAATATACTGTTGGTTGCATTATGGGAATTGTAGGATCCAGCGATTCTGGAGTTTGACCCTTGTAAAGTCAACATATCTCAGCCTCTGCAGCATCAAACCGCTCTTCTTGTTTTAATCTGTCTCACATGAGTTCACAAACATTTATGGGAGTACATCACTAAACTGCTGCGGTATCGTGGAGTATTTATAAAGTGAAGAAGGTTTAAATCATTTATCTGCAGGTTGTTGACTTGTAGTTGTGGTTTCTGCCCTTCAGAGTTAAGTTTATGGCTTTTTCCTCCTTGGAAACATCAGCTCCCCAACCGCCTGAATCTCAATCAGTTTCACCTCCCAGCTAATGATGATCTGCTGATCAGAGTAATGAACATCACAAGACGTGTCGCTCATTAAGGCCAAAACAAGTGATGAGAGAAGTGCCGTTATTTACATTATTCAGCACGGTGACGTACGCAATAACTCTCACAGCGACAGGCAGTACGTCTCTGACCGCTCGTCCATCGACGCGCTCTCCAGCGCCAACGCGGCCGGCCGCATCCAGAGGGAGCACATCAGGGAGGAGCTGAGCCCGCAGGAAGAGGTGGACAACACCGTGGCCCTGCAGTCAGGTTGGCTACTGTACAAATGATCCCATATACACCTATGCTGCATATAAAACACTGTACTTTCTGCAAGGTTTCCTGATGTTGAAGCCACGCAGTAAGATTTTCTGCTGTTAATAATTTAAGATTGTGAAACAGGCCTGTAAATGTTTTACCCGTGCTCACTGCTGCTCAGAAAATTCTTCCCCCAGAGGAGTCTTATCAGCTGCTGGGAATGTAAACAGTTTTTTCCTGAAGTGAGAATCCAGACCGCTGAGACTTACTGTGTCTGTGATTTAGGAGGAAATAGTTGTAAACGCTCTCCTTCTGAGCGTCTGAAGACAGAACCACTCTGAAATAAAACTAGTTTGGAGGAAAATATAAATGTTTTGTGAGGGGATATCCCAATAAACATCTGCAGAGAAACAGTTTGGCGTTTCCAGTCTCTGTGGTTCGTGTTCACAGCTGACTAATGGACTGTCTGAGACTTTAAGATTTCATGTTCTTAAATACAGTAAAGTCAACTGAGCCTCTTTAATCCATTTTCCAGCCTGCTGTACTGTTCTGACTGAGCTCAGTTTGGATGACACATCTGCTCACCACATTGTGCAGGTAGGGAGACATCACCTCCTCACTCAGAGCTGCACAGCTGAGAGGTCCGACTGACCGCATGCAAAACATTTTAAAAAACGCTTTTGACTTTCTGCTCTCAGGAAAATGGAGTCTGCATAATCGCAAAGTTGATTTTACCACAAAACTCCGGAGCGAAGGTCACACCTTTACAGGTAGATCGCTTCGTAAATGTTTTAAATGACCTCGTAATGTGCATTGAGATGCTGGAACTATTAATCTGTTTGCGTGTTGGCAGTGCTATGCGTTTCGGACCCTGCGCTTTCTCTTCAGCGTGGAAAGAAACAGACATCTGTTTAAGAGGTGATGTTACAACATATATCTATATATATACACACACAGATCCTAAACATATATAACTCAGCTTCATGTCATGCATTAATTGTTGAACTGAATCTGTTTTGGAAAAAAAATCTCTCCAAAAGTGCTGTTATGCAATCTTTTATCCGTTTCAGACTCTTTCCCACAGACCTTTTTGAGTTGTTTATTGATGTTGGACATTACGTACGGGACCTCGCGGCCTACGAGGGGCTGCAAACCAAAGTTTCATTCTACACTGTAAGAGAGCAGCTTCCAAATGGATCCACGTGTTTATTCAGCTGTAATAAATAAAATAAAATGGATTATTTCTTACCTTGCTGATTAATGAGTGTTTTGTATTGCAGGAAGAAGAACTGGACAGTCTGAGAGAAAGCATCGAGGCTGTGGACCAGAACAGACCTCCCCTTAAAGTCATCAATGGTTACTCCATCCTGGACCATCTGGGCACCGGGGCCTTCGGAAGCGTCTTTAAGGTACGACGAGCATCTGAAGAACTGCGGTTTGTCACGCTTCGGCTAAAATATCCTCGATGACAGGTCCGAAAGCAGAGCGGACAGAACCTCCTGGCGCTGAAGGAGGTGAACCTCCACAACCCGGTGTTTGGCAAAGACAAGAAGTCCAGAGACAGTAATGTGGAGAAGATCATCTCCGAGCTCACCATCATCAAAGAACAGGTGCGAAGTTTCACTTCTAATAATCGATCTGAAGAAGTACGGCCATGTTCTGTGTGACTTATCTGTTCCTCTGTTCTCCAGATGACACACCCGAATGTTGTTAAATATTACAAGACATTTCTGGAAGGTGAGGATCTTATTTTTCCATTTTAGCTCGCAGCTGTTATAAAGAAGGAAGACAGCAAAAACTGAATCATACGTTTCATCTGTTCACGTCAGGCGACAAGCTGTACATCGTGATGGAGCTGATCGAGGGAGTGCCGCTGGCCGAACATTTCAACTCTCTGAAGGAGAAACAGCAGCAGTTCACAGAGGACAGGATATGGAATATTTTCATTCAGGTAACAAATATTGAGTTATTAGGTTGCGTTTTAGTGAAGTCACTCAAGGTTTGGAGCCACAGATGTGGGGTTGTATTTTAGAAATGTGATTTAATAAAATGAGGAAAACAAACACACAATTCAAACTCCTGATTCATCCTCACAATAACGTGGAGCGATGTCTGCGAGCTGGACGACTCGAGCTGAGCTGCAGAAACACTCGCGACACGCCTCATCACGGCCTGCTTGGGCCGCAGACACTTTCTCTGCTCTGCCAGTGGCTCGCATCAGCAGCACTCATCTCCAGGCTCATCACTCTTCATCTTCCTGTGTCTTGTATGAAAAACATTACACAGAAAACACTTTTCTATATTTAATAGTGTTATATTTGGAAGGTGGCTTGTTGATGAAGAGGTACTTGAGCTCATCACATCGGGATGTGGCCAATAAAAGAGTTGGAAAGACGAGTTTCCAGAAGATCAGAGTGTGTTTAGATTCTCCAGCAGCTGAGGAATGTCCGTCTATTTCTGTGCTAAAATGTGGAAATAAATAATTTCCACTGCCAGATAAGAGAGACATTCTGGCTGAATGGAAACATCTCGGCCTCTCCAAAGTCCTTTTTAATAACTGGTTGAATCCTTCGTGTTCCCTCAGATGTGTCGAGCGCTGCGGTACCTGCACAAGGAGAAGAGGATCGTCCATCGCGACCTCACGCCGAACAACATCATGCTGGGAGAAAAGGACAAAGTCACCATCAGTCGGTCTTCCACACACCACGTTCACGTCACCCTCTCTGTGCTGCCTCAGTCTAAACGTTAACCCTGTCTCTTTTTATCCGCCTGAAGCCGACTTCGGCCTCGCGAAGCAGAAACAGGAGAACAGCAAGCTGACGTCGGTGGTCGGCACCATCCTTTACTCCTGGTGAGCAAGTTCACTCTGAGCGTCCAGCTGCTTTTAAATATTTGGTTTGAGTTTTCATCAGGATGGAGTCAACGATGGAGTCTTACAGAGAGGAGGAAGGCGCTAAGACTAAAAGTTTGACTTCATTCTTGAAAAGCAGAATCAGTAATAGGGACATTTTTGTGGGCACATTTCTTCCGGTCCTCACTGTGTCAACAATCTGTTTTCATGAGGGTTGTATAAACATTTCTGTATGTGTGTGTGTGTGTGTGTGTGTGTGTGTGTGTGTGTGTGTGTTAGTCCAGAGGTGGTGAAGAACGAGCCGTACGGAGAGAAAGCTGACGTCTGGGCTGTGGGCTGCATCCTCTACCAGATGGCCGCTTTACAGCCTCCGTTCAACAGCAGTAACATGCTGTCACTGGCCAGCAAGGTTACATACAACACACACACACACACACACACACACACACACACACACACACACACACACACACACACACACACACACACACACACACACACACACACACGCGCACACACACACAGTACATGAAATGTTTTCCTCTCTGCCGTCTGTTATCATTCTTTGCCTCTCGCTCTGCGCCTGCAGATCGTCGAGGCCGTCTATGAGCCGATTGAAGAAGGAGCTTTCTCGGAGAGAGTCACCGACATGATCAGATGGTGAGGCTTTTATTTTGAAATGACTGATCGTTTTTATATTGTTGTCACCTACAGTCTGTGATTTTATCGGTACTCAGGTGTTTGAGCCCGGATGCAGACCAGCGTCCCGACATTGTGGCCGTCAGCTCGAGGATCTCCGACATCATGATGAGGCTGATGGACGGCCTCTGCGCTTCCCAGAATGCACTGGAAAGAAGAGCAGAGAGAGACAGGAAGCGAGCGCAGAGGTACTTCCTGGAAAGGCACAGAAGCAGGACGGACTGCTGTCACTCAAACCTCTCTCAGGTAAATAGCACTTTAGTAGAGAGGTCACTAAGAACTATTTTTATGATTAAATATATAAATCTGTGCTCTCCTCTGCAGGAAAAATCCTCGATCAACACAGAGACTCCGACTCCACGCTCCTCTGCGGCCTGCAGCTCAAACCACAGCGAGCAGACGAGCAGTCAGGGTCTGAATTTAACGCAGACTGGGAAAATATTTGAAATGAAATTGATGACATGCTGTAAACCATTATTAACGTGTGTTTTTAGACGATGTCTCAGATGGCGACGCTGAAGCCTTCACAGGAAAACACAGCGGTTAGTTCTCCGTCAGTTATATATTCGTCAGGAGGTAACGTGTTGTTTTTCCACGACAGATAATCAACCTGTTATCCTGGGGAGGAAGTCTGGCAGCCTCACAGTAGAAGTTACTGTTTTGTTCTTGTTTTAGTTTTTCATGTCGGTTAACTGGTTGTGTTGTGTGCTCAAAGGATTAAAGTCCAGTGCCTGTGTTACACCTGACCACATTCAGTCTGGGTCCAGACCAAGACCAGGTACGTTTCCACCCTCGCCCTGCTTGACTTATTTTCGTTAACTTCTTGAAATTCGAGCGGATGTTCTTTATAAAAATGCGTCTCTCTCGTTTGTTTGGCTTCAGTCTCAGTTTGCGTGTCTGGCTTTGCTCTCACCTCAGTGTCGGCGGGGCTCTGCGTCTCCCAGAAGAAGGTTCGGCAGATTGATGATCCCATTCAGAGGCTCCTCGTGCAGCTGCACAAACTTATTTACATCACACAGGTACAGTAATACAACAGCGTTTGTTGTATCACGTCGAGGGTCAGTTTAGGCGCGTCTCATCAGTCCAAATCTGGTTGGACTGGTTTCATACAGCTGGTTTCTAAATACTTAATCCTTAAAAAACTTGAGTTTGTGTTTGACTTGTGTTTCATCCTGGTGTGATTTGTGTGAATATGAAATGTTGATTTTAACCGTAATTGTCTATTTTTCGCCTCCAGCTTCCGCCGGCTCCGCACCACAACGTCAAACGAAGAGTTGTTGAAAGATTTAAAAAGTCTCTCTTCCACCACGGGAGCGATCCGTACAACCTGAAAGCGGAGCTCAGCAAGGTTTGTACGCTGTCTGAGTGTAAGTCCGACGGCTCGTTCTGTCAGACCAACAGTCCAAAAACAAAAAGATATACGGCCACATGTGAGAAGCTCGAACAACGGGACCTTCTGCATGAACTCAGCGGACTGATTAATCCAGTCATTGTTTTAGCTTTAAATCAAACATGAACGCAGTCCCACATTTCATCTTTGGACTTTTTTGGAGCAGAACAGAGGAGAGATTTATTGCAACTTGGCACGCACGTAATTGGTTTATTTATATCTGAGCCAGGCGTCTGATGCCACACAACCCAGGACAATCAGTCTTATCTTATTCATATCCATGTTTATTAATAGAGAATGGTATTAATGTTTAAATTGGAGTCCCTGAAAGCAAAGTGAGAATCTCCCTCCTGTTTTTCTGCCGTAGCTCCTCCAGGCTTCTCCAGAGCTGCTGGAGTTAGGCTCAACCAGCTCAGACTGGTTTCCTCTGGTCCATCACTTCGCAGGAGACCCCCATGCTGCTGACAGCACAGGTACGACATCAACACACATCCACACAAAATACTGTACGAACAAACTCAGAAGAAACGCAGCCTGATGTGTTTTTTGGCTTCACAGCTTCATGTTTAAGGTTTAATGCCACGATTGTGCGTCTGACAGGTGACGGGAATCTCAAAGACGGAGTCACTTATCAGCAGATGCAGGTGAGACTGAGCTGGATTTACTAATCATCATTTAACATCTGTAAAATATAGACTGTCTTTAAATCGTCGTCACCAATCAGCCAATAGTTCGTCATCGCTCTTGTTCAGTTTCTAGCTGTTGCCATCAATCTCTTAGCACAAAGACTGGAAGCGACAGCGAGGAGAAAGTTCTGGCTCTTAACCTCTGTAAAAGCTCTTTGACCTTTGTCTGGATTAAACAAACAGGATATAAAGTGTGAGCTGTAGAGCTTCTGCTGTTTTCCCTCAGCTTCACTGTAAATGTTCATTTTCAGGGGATCGTCGAGGAGCTGCTGGAGGAGAACGGCTACTATGAAGCGACACACAGCAGGTGATCTGGTATAAAACTATATCGTAAAACTATAATCTGTTTACTTTAATGTCAGGAATCTGTCTGTTTGAGTCCTCATGTCTCTGTAGTTTTTCTTGAATTAATCAAGTTTAATCTTTCGTGTGCTTTGTGTTCATTTTAGGGTCGCAGAGAAAAGAAATGATCCCGAAAACAAGTGACCATCGATCATATTCATCCTCATCCATCATTCAGATGTCACAGAAGCAATGAATGTGTATTCGTGTGTACATGAATGTACTCTCCTCACACGTAGCTGCACCTGTCTCTCGTCGGTGACACCTCTTTGGTTCTCAGGAATCTTTTATTTGTGTAAATTTCACGTGACTGTGTGAATCTGCAAAGATCATTTCACACATGCACACTGAACTGTTTGAGACTGAAGCTCATTTATGTGCTTTCCTGTCACATGAAGCTCTTATCAAAGTGAACTGGCCTGTAATCAGCACGCACACACACACGCACACACACAAAAACAGCTGACTTACTGAAGCTTTTTTCAGGGCTCAGCTTGTGCGAAGCTTTCCGTTTTGTTTTTTCAGGTTTGTCTGCGTCTAGCACTTTAACTTCTCAGGATCGGACTCAGCGGTTTGACTGTTCTAACTCCTCGCCGCAGGACTGCACGTCGCAGCCTGTGTTTTCTCAGATGGCTGCGAGCCAAAGCGGCGAGGCCAAAGTTCCTCATTCGGTTCGCTGCGAAAGAGCCGATGAGAAACTCAACCTCCAGGTTTCAAACACATCACGGTGTTTGACTGCAGCTTTGGATTTCTCCTCTACTTGAACTTCAACAAGCACTTTGAAACACTGTTTTCCTTTTCACTATTATTAACATGTGACATGTACTCTTTGTATGTAATTCACATTTTAACTCACGAGCTGAAGGGACGCTTTCTTTGCACTTTGATCCAGAAGGGAATTAGTCAGTATCATCTCCATGTATGCAGAAACAGCTGTTTTAAAACGATAAATAAACTATTTAATGCAGATGATGGCCTCTTGTGATTATTTATCATCTTAATATGAAGTTTAAAGATAAAAATACTAACACAGAACTCAGTACAGAAGTATTATCAACACAATATGCCTCTGGTATCAAAAGTAAAATGTCCCCTGTGGCTGATTTAATATTTTATTATTGTTAGTGTGCATCAGAGCTGCAGTAGATGATAAATAAAAACAAATCTTTCTCTGATCGTTGAGCTCTTCTCTGCTTGAACATCTGATGAAAGAGGCCACAAGTCCAAATGTTGATGAAGTAACGAGGGAATGACAAACAGGTGAGTGATGTAACGGTGACCAGGTGAGATCGATCAACCTGAAATGAACCACAGACCACGACACTTTCTACCACGACTGGTTCAACGAGTCTCTCGATTAAGCGTTAATCACATTTTCACTTCATGTGCACATAAATCATCACTGAGAAGACACTGCAGCTCTACTCGGATATTTACTGAAAGAAAAATGTGCTTATTTTTCTGTAATCTTGACTTTATTCAGCTCAGCTCAGTGGATGCGGTCAGCGCTGCAGTGCAGTTCCTCTCAGGTGTCACACGGGGGCGGCATCAACCTGCTTTTGAGCGAAGGCAGCGTTGACCTCAAACAACCTCCGAGCCTCCTCGTCATTAATCATGCACCGCTGCGTCAACTCAAAAATAACTAAAGAACAACACAACACGGCACAGACTTTAAATCCAACACACGAGACTTTAATAGACCAACAAACCAACCAAAAAAAAAAAACATGAAACGTGATCTATTCCAGGTTTATACATAAAATATGTGGAAGATATCGGCACGTTTAGAGTAGGCACGAGTTCTTACAGTAAACAGGCTGCTGGTCATCAACAATCCTTCTGTTTTTAATAATTAGCTTTGTCTTTAACCATAAACCTTTTCCTCATGTTGCGAGCACAGATACATTTTTATTACTAGTATTATTTCTACAATACAGTATATTTTATTCAGGTACAATTCTGTGATATGATATTAAACTGTCATATTTTGTTAAATGAATTTTCTTTTGTGGAAAACGTTTATACGGAAATCATCAAAGTAAAAAAAAATCTTCTCAGTATCAGTACTGAACATTTCAAACAACATCCAGGCCGACGCGTAGCTGCAAACATGTATTACTTACAGCGTCCAAACTCTTTAAACTGCACAACAATCGAGCAGATCTCCAGACATGAAGAGGATCGACTCGACAGGTTCTGTTCACACGTGACAAAATCCACGTGCAGCTCACGAATAAACCTGTTATATTCTGTTTGTTTATATATTTTTATCTGGAAGTAAAAGCAGTAATCTGTGGTTTTACAGGAGGTTATGTGAGGGACTATTTCTTGGCCGGGTGCAGTGACAACCTGCCACCGCTCTGCAACCAAAAACACTTCTAGACGTCTACAAGAGGACGATGTCACTTCAAAGATTCATATTCAGTAAAGGTATTTCAGTATTCCAGTAAAAACGTGGCCCACTGTTTAAAAAGGCAGCTCAGCTCAGCTTTCACACACTCACACTAAATCTTTAATGACGCAGCAACACGCCACAAACCGCTGAATCATCAGTGCTGAGTCAGAGATTCACTTGTAAGAGGTACTGATGTGGTCTGGTGACAGCGATCGGCGAGTCAGCAAAGTCGGGTCAGTGTTCATGCATGAACCGAACAACTCCAGACTCTACCCACGCAAAAAATGGCGATGATTCACGAGCCTGAAATCTTGATTCGCAGCCGATGAGTGATTTCGCACGCTTTCTGCTAAGCTAAGCTAACCGACCGCTGGCTCCAGCTTCATGTTAACCCTTAAAGGTCCAGTGTGTCGGACTCTATTTACAGAACATTACACTCATAACTGTTTTCATTCATATGAGGGAGAGGCTTCGCATTCAGCAACCACTGGATGTCACTAAATCCTACACACTGGCCCTTTAAATGTCAAACTATTGCTTTAAACTGCATCGTACACATATATATATATATATATATATATATATATATATATATCACGATATAACAAATAAGTACATAAAACACGTATTTGTATTTGTACGTATTAGTTTTGCATTTACTGATGCGTCTGTGAACTTTGTTAAAGCCTGTTAAGAATCCACCGCCTTTATGAGCCAAAACAAGTTTCCCTTTTGTTCAGATCGTTTCTTTACACGCGTAGAAATCCACAAACAGACAGCACAGACTGCACAGACTGCACAAACTGCACAGACTGCACAGACTGCACAAACTGCACAGACTGCACAGACTGCACAAACTGCACAGACTGCACAGACTGCACAGACTGCACAGACTGCACAAACTGCAGCCTTCGAGAGAGCGGGAACGGAAATTCACATATTATGTAAAAAAAAAGCAACCCAGAAATTGAAGTCCATATGTTTACTAACTCTGCTAGGCTAACGCTAAAGGCATTGTTATTTAATGAGGTAAAAATTAATCCACGTGATATCTCATGCATATAAATACAGTAGAAACCTGACACGGAACAGCTGGAGAAGGATTTCCGGCAAGTTCTGAGGCGTCTGCCAGGAGGGGTTAAAAAAGAAGCTGTGATGGATTAAAACTCTCGTTTCCCGCCCCCATGAACTCAAAAAATTAGCTCTTCTTTCATCAGCGCAGTCGTCTTTAAACACGGCGACGGTTCTCCGACCACAAGCTGAGGTAAGACACTAGGAACGCTCTGCACTGCATCAGTAGTTTGAGTTGTTAGTGTTTTCTCCGCGAGCAGCTTCACAGTTCGAGTTCATGTGCTCCGCTCCGAGTGTTTCTCCAAGTTCTGCAGATCCTCCAACATCTCCTCGATCAGAGGTGGCATGGAGCCCGGGATCTCCATCTTCAGCGTCACCACCCTCTCAGCTCCTGTGGAAACGGAGTATTAAACTACTTTTAGAGAGTTTCATCTGTGACAAATGAAGCCTGCAGGCTACAGTAGTTCATGCAAACACCCGTAATAAAGCGGCCCATTTGTGCTGCCGAGGCTCTGCTCGCTTCCTTATTTGCAAACTCAACTGAAACACCGCTGCAAACACGCTGCGCTGCTACCGCCGCTCCCGTAGCGCTCGTGTTTGCACTTCATAGGCGGTGTCGTTCTCAAAATTCAAGTTAGACGGTGCGGCGGGGAGTTCCTCTGTGAGAGAGTTTACTACCAGCTGAGATTCAGAGGCCCGCTGCTGCAATATTTGATATCGATATCTCAGAAATGACATTTTAAAGTCATATTTTGTAACTTTTCCACCATAAAATGAGGCCAGTAGTGACAATAATGGCCATAAAACATCAAAAATAAAAATTCAGGTTGCAGTCTTTTCCTGTAATGTTTCCTAAGCTTGTGTGGTGATTACAGGATGATGATGAATGCTGAAATGCAGCGTAAATGCAGCACGACTACAGAAGAGGCTCAAGAATGCCGCACAACACAGCTGAAGTCTGCAAAGGTCACATCGGACCACCTACGGGGTGTTTTATTTACAGCTTTTTGAGATGATAACTGAAGTTTATGAGTTTTCTGACCTTTGGCGCTGATGCTGCGCAGGTCAGTGATCTTCATGAGGGCCTTGGGGAACATGAGGGGCATGCTGGGCCGCCGTTTGCGGGAGTAAATCTTCAGCGCCTCCAGCAGCGGCTCCTGCAGCACCTCCACCTTCGACGGCTCCTCCAGGTCCTGACGGTCTGTTTGGACAGACACAGACATCTAAGATCAGCGTTTCACTAACTGGTTACTTCACACCCGTTCTCAGGCCTCCCCGAGCTTCAGTACCTCCAGAGACGAGACAGATGGCGCTGAGGAGGCCGCTCTCCGTGTCGTCCATCTGCAGCGGCAGCAGCTGGCCGGCGAATGTGAAGACCTGATCCGTCAGAGGTCCAAACCCGGCATTGTGGATCTGAGTGCGGGTCAGGGTCAGCCCGTCGGAGAAGGTCATGGTGTCCTGGTCCGGAGTGTAGCGAGTGCAAATCCTCAAGATCTGAACGGAGTCAAGAAGAGAGACAGATCGAGAACGTCAGGTGAGTTTTTCCACGTCCCATCATGAACATTATTAAAATCTGGGACAGAAGCAGCTGTGGGAACGCTCTGAGAAATATGTAAATGATCTCCTGTGTTGATTTCTGGATGAGCTTGACGTCACATTTGTACCCAAGTGTTTTTTATCCCCGCGTACATTTTATTTTCGCCAAAAACTGAAGTTAATTAAATCAGCAAAAGAACAGCAGGTGAGTTTCAGCCTGATACGCTCCTCCACCCAGCAGACACCAGCAAGAGGAACAGATCATCTGGACTATAAACCTCCTTCCACCGCCGGCGGGCGTTTCCACGAGGCGGCTCGTTATTTTTAATTGTTTAATAAGTGTGCTGTGTGATATTTCAGACAGATGGCTTCCTGTTTTCTGATCCGCATCTGTTTGCTTTGATAATTTCCCCTCCGTTTGCCGGTCATGCACGCTTAAAAACTCCCCACATCTGTTCCAGCGATTTAGACGGCTTCATGCTAAAGCAACATGTTGTCATGTATCAGTAAAGAAGTCCGGCGCCATCGTCCGCGTCCAGCAGAGGTCTCTACCTGCCGTCCTTGGATGTGAGCTGAGCTGCCTGTAATCAGCAGCTCCGTTCATTCAGCCTGTGGGAGTATACTGCACCCTGAGGAGTGTTTTGCTGTATTTTTGGTTCCTCCTCCGCAAACACACACGAGTGTTTCTGCTGCAACAAAGGCTGGAAATCAGCATTTCTATGCGCCTGTTTATCTCCATGATATCCATAAGAAACTTCTTATTTTCTGAAGGCTCTGTTACACTTTGTGACCACACTGGCACAACATTTGTTGAAGGTGTTTATGTCCCCTGAATTGGAATAACATAACGCATCCTCTGGCTTTTCTTCATGTACCGTACATTATCTGTAACCGCTTTATATCTGAGATAACTTGACTTTGGCTCAGTTACACTTTGCTCATTACCGCGCGCTGTCTCCGATGAATAACATTCATGCAAATGTTGCAAACAAATAGCGAGCGTGCTGTTTTCATTGCGGCGAATGACACAAACATGAACCGAGCGAGAAGATCTTGGCAAGCTCGAGGCGCAGAACGCCTCATCAGGGAAAATTTGCGAAAATGGGCTCGGCGATCGTCAGCGGCGCTCCACAGGTGCGAACGCATCAGAGCACCCGAGAGCGATCGGGTCCTGATTGTGACTTGGCAGTGAATGACAGTGCAGACAGCGCGAGGATGAGGGAGATTTAAACATGTGCCCGAGGGCTGCCGTCTGTCTGCCGGCCTCGCCTGTCAGTTCGTCTTTGGCATCAGCGTTGGCTGACAGCATGTGTCAAGATCCGCGAAAGGTGTGAATGTCAGTAGAGATCAGAGCCGTGTCATGTGTGTGCATGTGTTTAAATTTAACTCAGTTTGATCTGTGTGCACTACCAGGATGTCCAGGCAGGCGGTTTTCAGCAGGGTGATCTGGTCCGCGATGGTCAGGCCGGTGAACCCGGGCACTCGCTTGGCGAACTCCACCACCTTGATGATGCACTTGGTGGCGAGCTCGCTGAACTTGTCCCACAGCCCGAGGTCCAGCTGGATGCGGTGGTCTGAACTGGAGTTCTGGACAGAGGAAAAAAAGACGAACGTGTTTGTTTTTCATAGATTATTTTTTGGTAGAGACAGCTGAAGAACGACAGGAAATGTGGGGAGAGAGATGAGGAATGACATGCAGCAAAGGGCCACAGGTGAGGACTCGAACCGGCCGCAGGAAGCCTTCACATATGGCACGGCCGCTCTACCGACTGAGCTAAGCACCGCTCCTGTTTTTCATCATTACAGAGACGTTTAGGTTCACGTCTCAGGGACGATACAGAACTTCAGACTAAATCGCCACACAATAATTTAATTTTGACGACTACAAAAGCGGCCATGATGTTTATTTTCAGCTTTAGCTTTAGCTTCAGCTCAGTTAACAGCAGAGCCGCAGCGTTAGGAACATCCTGTAAATTATAAATTAATTACTCTCAGTTTTTATTCTTTTTATGCATAAATATGACACCTCATGTACTTAATACAACCTGCTGTGTAAACCATATTTATTTCAGCACCATCAGATCTACAAATGTTATTTACATGTGTACTCTTTACATTTTTATATTTATCCTCATGCTGTGAAGCTCCTTGTCTTTTTAGCTGTACATCAAGAGCAACGTGTAACCGAAGTCAAGTTCCTCGTGTGTGTACGGTCAATAAAAGTGATTCTGATTCTGTTTATATGACGTATACGGAGCTGTTGACATAGTAGAAGCAAACACGATGTCTACTTTAAAATCTCTGCAGCTTTGAGGTAGCCGGAGTTGATTTTCAGTAATTAAGACTAAATGTTTCTGCTCCATCTTCCTCTCTGACACAAAACCATTAAATCCAGGCAGCCGAACATTTCGTCAACGACATGAATGAGCGAGTAAATGTCTTCCTTGATTACACTCGAGCCGGGAAATCGTATTCCTAAATGGAGCAATGGAATTTATTTGTCCTGTACTTCCCGGTGTCGTTTACTTCTGCTGAATCATCTCACAAGAACATGATGTGAAGAACGTTCACGTGGACGCCGCGCCCACATCGGATACATTACACCAGTCGGACGACTGTTTTGTGTTACCGCAGGGAATTATTGGAATTTTTTTGTTTTTTTATCATGATGGCATGTGCAGTTATTCCTGTTTGTGATGCGTGAGTCACAGTTTGCACTAAGAACATGATGTACTTTTTGTTTCACGGGCTTTCCGTGGAATAGCCAGCGGTGTCACTTCAGGGATGGGCGACACCGTATCTGTCTACCATCTCGGTCTTGGAGTGCGCGGCGGCTATTTGTCCCGTCATACTTCTTTTTAAATCAGGCTTTGAGGCAAACACATCATTTAATAAATTCATAATAAATTCAATATTTTCTTGGATTTAAATGAAGGAGCCATGAATCAGCTGTTTGTGAACCTTGTCTTGTACTTTCTCTGCAATTACTGCCAAATTATAATATTATTCTCCCGAGAAATTATTTAGACCTGTAGAATAAATTAAGTCATGCATATTGTTTGAAAGATTTTGTTGATTTTCTTGGCCACAAAGTTAGAAAATGTGAACTTCCTCATATTTTTATATTAATCTGCAGAGTTTCAGTTTGAATAATAATCAATAAATCGATGTGAAATTATCATGTTATCCCAGTTTTTCTTTTGCTTTCTGTAGGTTAACTCGCCTTTCACAGCAAAGTTTAAAAGTTTTGGGACGATTTGCTTCATTCTGTTTTTCCTGTTATGTTTTATTTATGTTATATTTGTTGGCAGCCACAGTGGAAATATCTGTTTAAATTCCTTCAGCTGCTCATAAAACGCATATCTGGTGAGACGCACTGCTGCAGCTTTCGCTCTTTTGATATTCTCTTCTGATTTTTAACAGTCGGGTCTCACGTCGCGACTCACCGTGGTGTATTTTCCCAGCTGGCACAGAGACGGGAAAGTCTCTCTGTGAGCTCTGCAGATCTTCTCCACTATCAAGCCGAGCTCCGCCGTCAGCTCGTACGTCTCCATGATGGTCATCTTCACCGCTTCCTTCTTCCCCTTCCCCCGGTTTCTGTCGTTTCTCACTGCTGAGGAAAAGCGAGACACAACTATGAGATTCAGGTTCAAGTATCACAGTCATTTTTATGTTACATGTGCTCATTTACATCCTATATGCGTCTTTAACACATGACTTATTTCATGTCAACACAGTCCAGATAAGACAAAGCTGTAATTCGACGTGATTGGTACAAATGTGCGATGTTACCTCACGCTTCATGCACGTCAGATTTGAGCATCACCTGCTGTATGTTACTCAGAGGCTCCAGAAGTAACTCCGCAGCACAGAGTAATAGATTTAAAATGACTTGTTGCTGTGAGTTTTTCCATTTTGACCTCTGGGCCGAAGTCCAGTGCTAAAGTGAGCAAACTGGGCTAACTGTGCATGCTGCCAAATGTTTAATTCTCTAAAAGGACAAAGTTACATAACCGACATGTATGTATGTGGGCTTTTTTTTGGAAAATGGGGCAACATTGTGTACCAACACTCTCCACTCAGTGGCGGAAATTGGCTCTCAGATTTCAGTGAACTGTGGACTGAAGCGCCCACGCAGAGGCCCGAACCGTCGACACTGTTTCCACAAATGTGTCCAAAAATGTTTTTTATCCTCTTCTGAAAAATGGAAAAATATGCAGCTGCAGCATCATTATAGGCCACTTACATAAAAAGTGAGGAAGTCAAACATCCAAACAAGCCTGCAGACTAAATGTACGACTGTCAAAGTGTCCTCGAACATAACATAACAAGCAGCCGCCATATTTCACTGATTTTAGCCAAATTGGATCTGCATCAACTTTCCTGATGGACAGTGAAGTAAACTGCTGCAACCTGTAGCCAACGTTAGCTCAGTTTGTTAGCCAGGTTGCCTGCACAGTGAGCTCAGAGCACTGTGTGTTCGTGTTTGTACCACTGGGAAGAGGAAGTTTTCAGGGAACGCTGACAGGAAGCAGAGCCGAGCAGGGACATAATGGCAGAGGCGAAAAGATCGAAGAGGGACGTTGGCGGAAGAAGTGAGAGAGCGACCAAGCAAGAAGCCTGTCTTGTGTTGATGTTTGACTCTGTCGCTAGTTTTTGATCCTAAGTAATGTAATCACAACAAATACTCAAGTAAAGCTGTGTGTATTTACCAAAGTGGTGCTAAATGACTAAATATACCACAAAGTGATGCGGCCCGAGCCGCACGCGACACCCAGTGGTGACATTCAGTCTAAACGTCAAACAGGTTTGAACATTTTTTTACATCAGACGTTCCGACGTTCGCGTCGAACTTCGTCTGTGATACAGAAGAGTTTCGATGACGGCGGCCGAGCAGTTTGGATGATCTGTTCCGGGGAACATGTGAAGCAGCCTCACGCAGCCTAACCAGGTTAGCCTTTCATAATCCCTTCGGTAACGGTGTCAACATGTTTCACTGCGTCCTACTGACTTGGCTCAGGCAGCTACGCACATGTCAGGAGGAGCTCGGGATTATGCAACACCTCCGTCTCTGCCTTCCTCACCCATTCCCAGCCCCTCCTCCTCCCCTCCGCTCTCTCTCTCTCCCTCTCTGGATTCCCTACAGTCATCATTGTGTAAACACTCCAAGTGAGATCATGTTACTCACTAAGTGAGGCGGCCAGCGAGCAGTTACATAGCATCCATCTGTCTGCTACATGTGATGTATTTATGTAATGTGTGTGTCTGAGTGTGGAGGAGCAACAATGAGAACATGTGGATGGGTGGATCCTTCGCTGCTGCCCTATCACCGCCCTCGGTTCCCTCCACATAACACACACACACACACTCTCTTATCTGGGTCACCGCATTTCTGGGTAACACACAATTTGACTTTGTTTCTGTTACACAGCCGAGGCGGACTATTTCAGCCGACTCTTCAGGAATGTTCGCGCTCTAACCGCTCGCTTTGTCTGGACATGCAGATAAGAAGCATTTAAAAGTGACATTTAAACAACTCAACGGTGGCGTTTCCTTTGCAGAAACTCAGCTACAATTAATAATAAATCTAGAAAAACACCATCATAAGCGGGACGTTTGGGACGGGGCGGGGGGGGGGTATGGAAATCCTCTTAGAGGTCATTTTTTTCCCCCCCATGGCAACATTTGACTGACATCTGAGAAGCAGCGTTGCTAGGAGAGCTGCCGCCAGCGTCAGTGTGTTGCACTACTGACCGGAGAACGTTGGTACAAGACGTCCAAAAAAGCCCCAAGTGTTGGTTATGTAACTTTAGCGTTTGTCCGTTCACAACAGTACGCATTCGGAGGTCCCATTCTGCTGTTTTCACTCAGAAAATGAACTATTCATACTTTTGTGTGTTTTATGATTGATAAAAAAAAGTTATAATTATTGTTGGCTGTGCGTCCTTGTCTGCTGAATCATCCGATTGGCGTGCAAACGTCTCCGCTGTTGCACCCTCACATTGACCGTTATTTTGGTGAATGTTGTCAGTTATTAAGACAGAAATTGGCGGACCGCTTGCGGTACCTCCGCAGACCCCCTAGGGGGTCACAGAGCCCTGGTTGAAGACCCCTGCATTAGATGTTCAGTTTTTTATGAGTAAATCAAGCTGGAACTGTAAAAGGACGCGAGTTGGGCGTTGGTGGCGGATTGCTCCCTTGGGTTGGATCTCAAACTTGAGATTTAAGACCGTGAATAACATGTTTACACACACGCTCTAGATAATTTTTACTCAGAGGTAAAGATCTCCTTTCTCCTCCTCCTTCTTTAACTCTGCATCTGAACAGCCTGCGCAGTGAAGGCAGCATGTTATTAGAGCATCAGTCCTCCTTGTGAGCGAGCCGAGTGTAGGTCAACCTCATTTTGGCAGCACTCAACACGCAACCACTCACTCAGGTTACGCATGTAAACAGCCCGTGGGCTGCATAACAGCTCGCTGGACTGATTAAGATAGAGAGCGTATCTGTTGTTGGGTTACCTCCACTGTCAGAGTGTTCGGACCGCCGCTGGTCGCCGAGCGTTTATGAATCGTTTATGTAACGTGTAATTACAAAAACACACACAGAGGTAAAGCTGAGTTGATAATTCACGTTTATGACGCTGACCGTTCGGTAACCTCTCTGATCAGTCACACACTATCTACTGTCAACTCTGTCCTTGAAGGGGTCATAACATCCTCTGGATTTAGTCACATACTGCCCTGAGAAGATAAGTCCTTCTGTGAGCCGTGAACGTCTAACTTCAGAAGCGAAAAAAACGCAAAAGATCACGCTTATTTTCATCATGAGAGGGAGACGAGGACAACGTTTTGGTGTCACGAGGCCTTCGGCTGAAAGAGTGTGTTTGTCGCCATCTGAGGTGAGCTGAATGAAACAAGCCACCTGTAACAGCACCTACCTGTCAATCACTCTTAATCCTGCATAACTTTAAGCCTTAATATAATGTGAACAGGTGAGTTGTATTATTATTATTATTATTATATTATTAGCTACAGAGACCAAAACTGTTTTTCGTACCAGGCTGTAAACATGTTTATTTCTGCTGTCTAACATGGGGACTTATGGAGACTGACTCACTTCTGCAGCCAGCCTCAAGTGGACGTTTCAGGAACTGCAGTTTTTGGCGGATCGGACACTTACACTCCTTGGACATTCCCACGGCGAAGCACTTCTGGAGTCGACAGTACTGACAGCGGTTCCTGGTGATCTTGTTAATGATGCAGTTTCTGTCCCGGTGGCAGGTGTACACCATGTTCTTCTGCACGCTGCGGCGGAAGAAGCCCTGCAGAGACGATACAGCGGCAGAGAGAAGACATTAATGATTCATGTTCACAGAATATGGAAATAAACCGGCCTAAAGAGCCAATCAGGAGCAGGAATTTTTGAGAGCTTCCCCTTTTAGAGCTTGACACACATTTACACAATGACTGCCAGCATGAAAGCCTCTCAGAGTTTTTTGTTACTGCAGGTGATTTTTTCTTTTTTCCACAGGCGTGACACGTTACCTTGCAGCCTTCGCAGGCGCTGACGCCATAATGGTAGCCCGAGGACTTGTCTTGACACACAAAACAGGGCTTGTAAGTGCGAGGAGGAGGCGGCGGGGAGGGCGGGCTGGCGAACAGGTCGTCTGAACTGGAGCTGGAGCTGGAGCTGGAGCTGGAGCTGGAGCTCTGGCTTTCAACTGCTGCAAAACACACAAAGCAACACAGTCAAGCACAGCAGGGAGAACGTAACATACAGACAGTGACGAGGGTCGAAGCCCAGCTGAAAAGTCCTTCTACGTGGAGTTTGCATCTTCAGGTACTCTAAATAACCTGCAGGTGTGAATGTCAGGCCAGCGATGAACTGTCCAAGCTGTGTCCTGTGAAACACTCTACAACAAGTGTAAATTTACTGTGACGTCACCCATCAGTCTTGAGTTTGGCATTAGTTGGACCACAGTGCGGAGCTGCTGGGTCTGAGTTTCATGAGCCCGGTCGTGTTGAGCCGGACAGACTCATGGAGAAGTTAATCACGCCCTTGCATGCCCTCCTTTATCACCTATTTCACTCATGTTGTAATAAAGATTTTAAATTAGTGACTGACGCCATAAACTCAGGAGTAAACTGTTTACTGAGGTAATAAATCAATAAAGGAAGTATGGTCAGTGCATTCAGACCTGCTGCAACCACTGTGACACTGAGACTGCAGGTTTCTTTTTATACTCAACCCACGTGAGACATTTGATGCATGACCAGCTGCACAACCTCATCGGACTATCTACTCAACATATAAGCAGATATAAAGACTGTACCGAAGAGTAATACGCTCTCTGACTGCCGGATGGACACAGTCACAGCTCAGTGCGTCCCCGCTCTGCAGGAACTGAGAAACCGAATCTATAAAGTGAAACCCAAAACTGTCTCATGAATAGGAGAGCGCGCTCTGTCCAGAGGAAGCTGGACTCAGTCTTCCTCCTAGAATTAACCTCTCCCTCGTCTATACAGCTGCACCCATTGTAACGCGGCGTTAGCCTCCATTTTTCCAGTTAAACGTGTCACTTCACTCCATCACTCGCAGCAGTCAGCCCTCCCACTTTAGACCCACTTTTGAGGAGAATCGCTCGGGCCTGTGTGGGGTTCGCTCGGGCCTCCCCCGCTGGCTCTCTGATCACCTCCACCGCTCCAACGCTGACAGAAAACGAAGAAAGACGCTTTGAAAAGGGGACAAAACGAGAAAAATTGCTTATCTACATCCCCTTGAACCCGTGGCCTCCGGTTGAACCTGGAACCAGCGGGTCAAACGGGGACACCCCCATCAGGCCCAGCTCTCTCTCCCAAGACAAAACAATGCAGGAGCATGCCACAAGCCCAGCTGACTGATGAGAGGCAGAGAGAGGGAGGGAGAAGGAACAGAAAGTGTGTGTGACGGGGCGGTGTAAGTGATTTGGTCGGGGGAAGGAAGGGGGGCAGCCCCCATCCCAATTTAGGTGGTGTTATTTGATGTATGCGGCAGCAGATTGTGCTGCGTTCAAATCAACAAAGAATGTTAACGCCGTTGAATATTTTAGAGGCAGAGAGTTTAAAAGTCAGAGTCAGTCTGTGTTCATAGATGCTAAATGTTATTTTTAGTCGTACTGATGTTAACAAAGGCGATCTGGGATTTTCTGTGATGAATCTCATTTTGCGTCTCGATAAATAGAACATCCATAAATCTTTGAATGTTCATGACGGGTCAATCTGTTTCTAAATTATCCATTTATATATTTAAACGTGCATCATAATCTAAAGCGACGTATTTAAATGGCTCATTTTTTGCTTGATATTTCATTTACCAGCATATTTGACAAAGAAAAGCATCAGACTGTCACATTTAAGGAGCTGAAGCGAGCAACGTTTGTGAATTTTGCAATTAATCAATTATCAAAGTAGTTACCCAACTAATGAGGACTTGATTCTCTAGATTATTTATTTATTTACGTAATTTGTTACGTGTATTTGTACTTTTGTCGCCGCCCTGGCATTACTTCTCTGAAAACAGTAAAAGTATAAATAAAGGTTCATTTTAGGTCGATGGTATTGGTGAGCAGTCCAAAGGAAAGGAAAGGATTTATATATTTCTGTTCACAGTGATTTGGATTTCTTATAGATTGCTTGAGCCCGTGCAGTGCCCCCCATTTTGTCCTTCTTCTTTATAAATTAAGTTTGTTCAAATAAAAAATATAAATAATAAATCTTCCTGGTTAAAAATACATCCAGTGAGTCAAAAAAATTCAGAGGAAGAAAATC
Organism: Nibea albiflora; assembly: GCA_014281875.1. Taxonomy (NCBI): domain Eukaryota; kingdom Metazoa; phylum Chordata; class Actinopteri; family Sciaenidae; genus Nibea; species Nibea albiflora. Next base: position 23,058,552 of record CM024804.1, on the reverse strand, counting down.
TGTATTATTTTGAGGTACTTTTACACTATTCTGTACTTCTATACTTCATTTCAGAGGGAAATGTTGTGCTTTTTATACTCCACCACCTTCATCTGACATCTGTAGTTTCAGATTAAGATTTTACATCAAATAACCGTGCACGACTTTCTGCTACTGCTACTGCTACTTTCACTTCAGTAAACTGTCTGACTCTCTGCTGACCTCCTGAGCCGGTGACCGTCCGGTGAACCCGCCGCGACCCTAAACTGACCGTCCCTGCCCGCCCCGTCCCAAACACAGACCACCACACTGTCCTGAAGCGCTGCACGCCGCTCACATACAGTGCCGCGTTTCCTGCCGCTCTCTGCGTCCTCTTTTTCTGTTAAACAGAAAAGCTGCAGGACGAAACTCATCAGCACACAGAGTGACACTTTACTGCATCAGTCCATGTTTGACGCAGATGATAAGCAGTTTATAAAACAGTTAATAGATGGGTTATAACATTTTAAGGACATAACAACTCTGTTTTTAATGTTTATACACCAGCCTGCACTCAGGCCTGCTCACATTAGTTATAGTTGTTGACAAATATTATTATATAAATGGATTTAATGGATAATTTGGGATAAAACTCAAATTTCAAACAGCTTTATTCATATAAATATTAAATCTGATACAACACCTGCTGCTTTACTAGTTCACAGTCTTTATATTTTAATAGTTTCATGTCAGTTTTTTAATATTTTCTACATGTTTTTGAAGCATTTTCTTGCACCAGTCTATACGCTGACTGTCCACTTCATTACATCCAATACAATGACTCTTTCTGATATGCTGGCCACCACCTTTACACAATGCCACCTCTCTATATAATGGCATCCAGTTTAACACTGCTGCAAACTACGACGTCAACAGTAAACATAATAGTTACTGCTGAATACCTCTCCGACCGTGTCAACAAAAAAATGCAGCATTATAAGCTTTGGAAAAGCAGAGTAGGCTGATTTATGCGACTTACATCCTTCTTGTTTTATTGTATTTTCACTCCAAAACATCTGCTTTAAATATTTTATCTATTTTATTGATCTTTTTCATAATTTCTACATCTTTTGTGCATTAATATCAAACTGTTTCACTGTTTACATTTGTGTCATTAAATGAGTAAAAGCTGCTACACCAGTAAAATCTGACTGATTGATCAGAAAAGGGAAGTAAACAGCGATGCAGTTGATTTATCCCATTTATTATCTTCCTATGTAGACATATTTTAAATATACTTCAGTGTTGTTAACGTTTTTAAGCGGGAGGATTGTTTTTATGCTGAAGCACCTGACCTTTAATGTAAATACCTGTATGGATATATCACATTTTATCAGTGTTTTGTGGATGAAGGACTGTAACACCCTTTCCAAGGCAAATGAGTGGTTTCCACACACACACATGTAAATGAGCAAACCACCAAAACATCCCTGATTCAAATGTTTTTAACCACACATCAGTTTACACTCACACTGCGAGCACCGGTGCTGCTGCCAGCCCGCTGACTCCATCAGCTCGGGGAAGAAGGCTGACAAATCCTGGTCCTGGTCCTGGTCCTGCAGCATGCATGCTGGACTGGACGTGGTGTAAAAGTCCATGATGTCTCCGGTACTGAAAGCTTGAAATTCCAGGTAGTCAAACATGCTTGCGTCGGGACTTGTTGTCCTGCATGGACCAGCAGGAGCGGATGATCTCTGTCTGGACTTTATATTTGATATAAAAGTTGGATTAAGTCAAAGCAGCGCTGGAGAACAGACCTACATTTCCCAGAAACCGTCAGAAATTGTAGTCCTCCAGCAGACACACAGCGGTTAAACACATCCAGATCTGGAAGCTGTTTTGCATAACAAAGTTTGTCCCAGGACGACTTCTCCCTCTTCTCCCTCTTCTCCTTCTTCTCCTTCTTCTCCTTATCTCTTCTTTATTGACGGATGTCTCAACTCAACCTGCTTCATACTAGTTACATCAGACCGATGGTGTTACCTAATGTATGCGAGTGAACTCTCCGTGAACCTCCTCTCCGCTGCTGCTGACCTTCACATGACCCACCCCGCCGTCTGACATCAGCAGCAGCGAGCAGCGGTGGAGGCGAGTACTGAAGCCGCTCGCTCCACCCGAGGTGTCAGTCAACTGGCAAAGGAGCTCACTGAAATCAAAGTTTAACTCAAAGTATGAAAAGTACGCAGCAGAAGATGAAGTATGACACCCTCCTTTGTTAAACCAGGTGCCTACATTACCCACAATGCAACCAGACAATTAACTGAATTGACCGAACTGTCAACTAGTGATGGGAAGTTCGGTTCTTTTTAGGGAGCCGACTCTTTCGACTCCCAAACGTCTCTTTATATTATACTTTGGATAATTCAGCCAAATTTAGCACTGTTTTGACTTATGATTTATATTTACACATATATCACTTCAGTTATTAAGTATAAGTATTTAGAGTACAATATTCTAATATCAATAAATTGCTGTAGCCAATTGTTACCATTGCATTTACAGAAACGGTCTGTGAACCTATGAGCGCTGCTATGCTGGACCCCAGCCCCTCCCTGCTTGGTGGTATCCCTGTCTAACCTCACATGATTGGTTCGCACTTTATTACTTTACAAAAAACAAACAAACAAAAAGTCTCATTCACTTTAAAGAGCCGGTTTCTTGAACCAGCTCGTTTGCGATGTCACTACTACAGATGTCTGTTTAGCTCGATCCTCTCTACCCGCAGATTTGTTGTGATTTTGTGTAGAGCAAATGAATTACACATAATATTTGTGAATTTAAAAAGTAGTTTTGCAACTTAATAGAGTTACAATTTGTCGTGAAACCAAACCAGGCGGAAGTCTCTGGCTGTGAAATGAAGCCAGCGTGGAAATGCCAAAAACTGCAGTTCCTCAAACGTCCACTTGAGGCTGGCTCCAGAAGTGAGTCTCCATAAGTCCCCATGTTAGACAGCAGAAATAAACATGTTTACAGCTTGGTACATAAAACAGTTTTGGTCTCTATAGCTAATCACCTGTTCACATTATATCAAGGCTTAAAGTTATGCAGGATTAACAGCATTAAAGGACAGGTGGGGGGCATCACAGGTGTTTTATTCAAGCAACCTGGATTAATTCAGTCTTCTTTACCTCCACCTCCATGTTCCACATCTGTGCCCATTTTTCCCAGCAGTTTATTTTAAGTCCTGACTCATGCAGGATTTTTAAAATAAGGTTCATCCTTGTGTGTTTAATGCTCAGTGTTATTTGAATATAACGCTATTGCTTTTTTAAATTATATAGTTTTGCATATTGTCTCATCTCATCTGATGCCAATATATTGTCAGTGTCTACTGTTTTAAGCTTGCAGATAATGCCTTTATTAATGTATGTATTTATTAAAATATGCAGGTTTTTAGCTCTGATTTTATAGTTTGCCATAAAGGGACACTTATCTCTTTTAAATAAAGGCCATTCAAAGCAAAGCACACACACTGATGTTCCAGTATTGGCATTTCACGATTGAAACCATGTGGCCTTTTTACGAAATCAATACATTTTAGGCTCAGTTTCTCTTCATTTACGTCCACTGCAATTCATGATCCTTGACTCTAAGTTAGAAATATTTGCAGTTAGGAGGATCCATAATTAAATCTACCAGAGGATGAAGTAGGTCAGCTGCAAGAAGGGTTGGTCGGTGGTGGGGGAAGTAGCGTGTGTGTGTGTGTGTGTGTGTGTGTGTGTTCCACTTTAAAATAATGGATGCAATTTGCAGCATTCTTTAGGTGGAAATGGCTGAAAACAACTTCAACAAAACAAGAAATCTGAATCTAGACGTTCCGATTTAAGAAGAGGAGAGCGGCGCTAAAGAAGAAAACTGACGCGTTGTTTAAAAGTCTAAATACACTTGATCTCCTCAATGCCACTGCTAACCCCATTCAGGCGCAGAGGCAGCACAGATCCAATGTTAAAGGAGGCTAATTACTCCCAGTATCTCCCACACTCCAGGGAGCCCAGGTCATCCAGAGGACAGGCATGTGAAACATTCCTGCAGCCTGCTGCTGCTGCTGGACCTCCCTCCCAGCTTCAGTCTTCTCCTGTCCTCCTTTCTCCTCCTTCATCCATCCTCCCCCAGCTCCTCGTCCTCCTCTTCACTCCAATTTAATATCTCACATTTTTTTCCCGCTTGCTCTCCGTCTCCATCACTCTTTCCCATATTCCTTCTCTCTGTGCTGTGAGTGCATCTATTCAGCCATTCGTCAGTAATCTTTCTTGGCAGGCGGACTTGTTCGGATTTGAGCAAGACTGCGAGGCTGTGCTCAGGCACAGCTGTGATTTGAAGTAATGCTAACATACTCAAGACGGCAACACGCCGTTAGATAGGCAGCTAAAATATTTACCATGTTTAGTGAGTTAGTTTGGCGTGCTAACATTTGTTGAAGAGCACTGACCGCTGCGTGTTCTAAGCAGACATGATGGACAGGACAGAGGACTGGAATCAAAGCAGGCTCACCTTAGTGTGCATAAAGCACATGCTCCACCAGGTGAGCCAGGTGAGAAGTTATCATGTACGTCTGCTGCTCCATAACCTGCAGAACATGCAAGCATCCACCTCTGTCCTGTTCAGACCTGCTTCCCTGAGCGTTTCCTCGCTAGCCTGAACACTAACCTTTTCCTTCTCCACACAGGTGTGTGGAGGAGACGTCAATTCTTCACGGGCTGGAATTGAACCTGGTCTACTACATTAAGGAGTTAGCCTCTATGATGCGAGCTACTGCACCCCACTGTGGAGCTATTTTAATCTGGACCAAGCTGTGCACCACACCGACTGTCACCTGCTGCATCGCTCATTTGTCTTTTAATGATCTCTGACTAATAAGAAACTCATTTGCAAGTGACACACGCTGTTTCGCGATCTCCTGTTTTTGTCTGAGGATTTTTAGGCTGACCAACCCGAGCCGATTTCACTCCAGCGGGCTGTTTAAGATCCTGCTCCTGCCCGAGAACCTGGCTGAGAATCTTCTCCTCAACTTGCTCCAAGAATGATCGATAATGAGAATTTCACTTTTTGGTGTTGTCACCTTGTACTTACGCCTTACTGTTTAGAGAGATGCAGAGGGAGTTGTCACAACCTGGCTCAGAGGTAGGACAAAAGGTGGAGACCACACATGCTTTTTAAACTATACAACATACATTTTATTAAACTAGAAATTAGTATAAGTAACAAGTAACCCAAACTCAACCAAACCCAGCAACTCAAACAGGAGAGAGAGAGAGAGAATGCCCAGAGCTCTTCTTATAGATGAGCATTCACACAGCATTCAGGTGTAGACCATCTCTGCTGATGAGATCCCAGTCAACCAATGAGAAATCAGGTCAGGCCATAAGGCCGTCACAGAGTGAACTGCCTTTTCTTTTTGGGAAGCGTCATCTTCCAGTTTGCATTTATTGTTTCATTAAGAATTTCACTTCTAGAGTTTGATTTTATTATTTAGGTTTTTCGTCCTGATTCAGTCAAAGTCACAAAACCACACAAACAGGAAATTCTTTTCACCTGCTCTTCATTTCTTCTGGACTTCGTCCAAATATCGCTCTGCACCAAATGGTTAAGCAGGCGCATGAGGACAGACAGCCTAACAGATCCTCAGACTTCCTGTTGCTTCTTTACAACCAGTTGTAAACTTTAACTCGGGAGCCTGGCACCATTGAGGAGTTATTTATTAGTGCAATATATCTCTTTATTTTCACTGTCACAAGCGGGTCAGGTTTAAAAGGGCTCTCTGTGAGCCGAGCTCCTCTTTGAAGTTAGATTTGATTTTTCTAAAAGGATCAGGCCTTTTTAAAAAAAATGTAAAACATCTGGAGGCAGGAAGATATTTGAGGCTTGCAAGCTTTACGTTCACGACGGCTCGACCTTTACTAACAAAACAATGACACAGTTATGTATTATTTAAACTAAAACAGCAGATTTGAGTCAACTTCATACACACATACTCACTAGACCTAAACATTACATGCACACTGAGTAACATCAGGCAGAAAACATGTGCACTTCTCTTGATTTGACACATATTTAGATTGCTGACTAACGCAAATGATTTTAAAATGCCATAAAAAACTTCAGAATTAAGCAATTACCACAATGAGACATCTGGAATTGATGTAGAAACTGTGCAGATGAATATAAAGAGTTCGTGTATTTCATTAGAGAGTGCCAGATATTTGGTTGCCGAAGTCATCTTTAATTAATTACGGCTACACGAACATCGTAATTCTCTTTTTTTTTCTGGAATAAAGTCTTCAGAATAAATTATTTTTCATTAGCATTGCACTTCACAAGGTTGTGCATGTCGACTGCACGGCTAAAAACAGTTTGAATAAATAAATAAAATAATCTGAACAAGCTGCCAACCAAAAATCAGCTCATGCACGTCGGTCGTTCACCGTCTCGGTCTTTCTTGGAGGAATGTTCCACTTCAGTCTGATGTCAGTTAGTCCTTTTTTCTCTAGAGCTGCTGTCAGCTGAAAAGGGAACAACATAAATACTGATGAATTAAATATCTGAAGCTTGTTGGAGACATTTAACACAGGTAACAACGGAGGGAGATTCACCTGTTGCAGGATCTGGCTGCTAGTAGCCGGATCGGAAAGGTCACCATGAGTCTGAATCTTCATCCTCACCACGTTCTTCCTCATTTTCAGGTCTAGACAGTCCAACAAGAGAACATTAACGTTCATAAAAACCTAAGTGTGTGTGTGTGAAGTGAAGCTTCTTTTACCTCGCTGGCAGAAGAATGGATACTTTGTGTCACAGGCCCAGTCGCTCCAAAGGTGTTGCGAGTCCTCGGCCACACAGAACTGGTTTCCGAAAAAGTTATCTGGCTGACCAGATTTCCAGTTTGTGAACAAGCTTTTGCTCTTGTCGGACCACATCCACGACACTCGATACAAGCCAATCCACACCTCACGCATCCCCTTCACCGACGCCATCTCATTGTGCTCCTCGGCGCTCTCGATCACAGCCAGGTCCTCGTGGTGTGCTCGGCAGTAATCCCGAGCATCCGCCCATGCCATCGTCTCCTCATTGAGAATATATGTTTTCTGTCCTGGTGGATTTGTGTCTACAACAGAGCAAAACTGAAGCTGGTATTTGAAGCATTTTACATGGATGCAATCAGAAAATCAAAAGACTGAAGTCTTACCGTAACAAATAAATTGGAATTCTGAGAGACAGCTTTTATCATCCTAGCCTCCGAGTGCACCGACTCTCACACATAACTCAGTTGCATTTTCACTGTTTGGCTGGCCGGGAAACCAGTTGCGGTACCCGGTTCTGCTTTTTTTTCCAGTCGTTGACCATCTCCAGGAGTTGGACATGGCCATAGGTTCCTTCCAGGCTTGTGGGTCATCAGACAGCCCGATCCATACAAAAGCGGGGTCCGTACCACTTTTGTTTAACTTGCTTATGTCGTCCGTGCCTCTGATGGTGACGAGGTCGGTGTGTTTCTCTCTGCAGTAATCACGAGCGTCGGCCCAGGACATCGGCTGGTCGATATAGTGGTACTCACGAAGCGTTAGGTGGAAGCAGGACGTGAGGCCGAATCCTGAGGGTTGATGATGGAGAGCAGACTGGTACAGATGAATCCATGTATGTTGTGGGCAGACTACTTTATCGTGGCAGGTCAATCACGAATTCTGAATGTGTCTTTAAGCGATCAGTGCTTCCACTGTAAATGTGCTCGGGTCTTTTGTCAGTGCAGTAATGGCACCAAATCATACACACTTATCTCCAATATTATCATGCTGAAAAGGAAAGTAGCTACCTCAGTCTTACTACAGAAAATCAATCAGTAACAGCCTGAAATCACTCTCACTATTCCCTCTGCAGCTTAATAGACTTTAATAGATCACTGAGAGCGCAGTAAAATGATCCGTCCAGCTGTTTGTATAATAAATAACATCTTTAATGCTCAGCCGGTGCAGACATTTGTTGTAACCTGCACGTAAAGAGATCTACTGACACGTCAAATCAGCATTAATGCAAAGTTTCCATCGTGTTTTAGACTGTTTAAAGGTCCGGCGTGCTGGATTTAGTGTTTGATTGCAGATAGACGATAGACGAGTCGCTCCTCGCCTCACAAGCGTGTAGGTGAGCAGCTACAGGTGATCGATACACTCGAGATCTGTTTTGGCCTTTCTGGTCTGCTGTAGAAAGATGGCGGACTCTCTCTATACGTCTGCCATATTCTGGTCTCTCCAAATCTCACACACACTTTAAAGTTTGACTAGTCCACTTTATATTAAGTCATCTTGTATGCACTCAATTAGCACAATAATTAGCTGAATGACATGGTGGGATTTTTTGTGTTACACTGCGGTAATCGACTTTCATAAAATGGAGCAGATGAACATAAAATAATTCACATTTCTCTCTTGACTCTTACCCAAATGGACGAACACCACGAAGACTTTATAGTCCATGAGCGAACTTACTGAAAAGCAGAGAAAACATATTAAAACATACACACACTTTGTAACTTTTCTACCATGTAATAACAGATTTTTCTTCACGCTGACACAAAGCTCATAACAGGGTGAAGAGCTCACGATACGCCTGTTCTCACGTTATGTAACATGTGCTATGATTTCCTGTAAGTCCATACTGTATGTTTTGTGAAACCGGCTCAAAGTTCATGGAGTAAAGTAAAGTAAAGTAAACTTCTACAAACTATAGGCTGGATTTCTTTCTGACACAGAATAGATCCAAATAACACACTCGCTGTGCAGATAAATAAATAATAAATGAATAAATACTCACCGGTGTATTTGAGCTTGAAGAGTGTTTTATATTCTCATCCACCACAGCTCCATATCAAAGCCTTCGGTTCCAAAAGCTTCATGTAAATACGGGCTCATCTCAAAGACACACACCGTTGCTGTCCTTATTTTTTGTTTTATATTTAAATATTCAAATCATGACAAAGGTCACCTTGCTTCCTACACGATAATTAAGCAAACACTGATGTTCAGAAACGTTCAGCTGTTATGATTTATCTCTCTTTATCTCGTCTCAACATGTTCAAACACACGTTTTATGCTTCAGCTGTTTGATGCGATGATTTGTAATTTGAATCAGAGTGTGAACGTTTGAGGCGCGGTGATTCATCTCTGTTTGCTTCTGTTGTTTTCTTGATTTTGTTCCTGCTGTCACTGCTCTTGTTTCTGACGATAACGTTACACTATTATTCTAAAATTCAATCATCGTGTTCTGTTTGAATTTTGTCTTTTATTTTAGAAGAAAAGAAAAACAGTGGACGACACTGTCATCGTCACCTTGGAACGATCTGATGAAATTTGTTTGCTTCGGTTCATGGCGTAAAATCCCATCAAACTTAACTGCACTGTGTGTTTAGTGCTTATTTGCATGTTACAGAGTGTTAACTAGCTCACAGTTAGTATCACACCTCTGAATCACACACACACACACACACACACACACACACACACACACACACACACACACACACACACACAGGAACAGTTCAGTCTTTATTTATACAGCAACAAAATCACAGCAGCAGTTATCTCAGGACACTTTACATACAGAGCAGGTCTACTCCTTATTGTATCATTTAAATAGAACCAACCGGTCAGCCAACCAGAGCTCGGATGAGACTGACGGAGCTGGTTGTAAACTGACTTGGAGCTAACAATATATATCGTACTTGAATATTTTGTTTTGACGTGACGTACTGTCAGAGGCAGAAGAAAAACAACCAAACACACAGCACTCGATGTGAAATTTGTCAAATTATTAAATACATCTGTTGAGTTGTGTCAGATATGAACTTAGACAGACAGAGCTCTCGTGTGTTGATGGATAACAGAAACTTACAATACACTACATAGCAAGTTCTAAATATACAATATGTTATGATATTATATAATAGGACACAACAACAAGCAATAAGATACAACACTAGTTATTACTCTAATCTGCATTTGAAATAATCTTTACACTCTGGCTGTAAATCAGGTCTAGATCTACATTAAACGCAGTGAAAGCAAGTATAAAGCAAGTATATCATCATATCACAACAATAAAGTCATCTAAAAACTGAAAAGACACATGAAAAGAAGCGATATAAACTCGACAGCAGCTCAAGCTCACACACACACACACACACACGCAAACAAAAGAGAGCTGCAGATAATTAAAAACAAATGTATGTACACATATGTGGATTTAAAACCAGTCAAATGAAGACCGATGGGACTCTTTGGTTTTTATTATTCAAAGCTGTGAACGCACACACGCACCTCAAAGTCATGTCAGTGTCTGAAAAGCAGCTACATCGAGATGCATTTTCAAAGCTCTGACAGTATTTCCATATGAAAATCAGGAATCCAGCAAAGGTGACCTTACTGTCGGGGAGGGGAAGTTCAGGAGTTCATGGAGGAAAGGAGGCCGCGTATGCGCACAGAAACACTTTAATCACTGATTTATCTGGGAGGAACACAAAGGATAAAACGCAACTAATAAAACTCGAAAAACCCAGAAAATTCAAAAACCCAGATCTAGAACTAAGAACAAAACCGTGAACACAGGAACGCTTGAGTTTGACTCGTGCCGTGATGCTGTTGTGGTCCGACTTCAAACCCCACCAGGAGTATTTCAGAAGCGTTTTACTTTGTTAACATGCTCAGATTTGGATTAGGTGTTTCTAAATATGCTTCCAAATATGTAAATGCTACATAATAAAACTGTTTCCCTTTTGGCTGTTTTAATGATCGTCAGTTTGCACGTTTTATGTTTTATTTTGAAAATCAACCGGATTCTCTATGCCGTTTCTGTGTTTGATATCCGGCCAGTTTGAGTTGCTCTGTCGCCCGCTTCTGGTGAGGTTTGAAAGGTTGACTACAGTGGAGCTAACCACTGCTGCAGCGCGCACTGTGCACGCGGTACATGTCACATCCGTGCACGGTGGGAGGTTTCACTTCTCTGGGTTGAATCTTCAATTGCAGCTTGAGGTAAGGCAGTCCGTGACTTGTTAGCGTCAGACCGAGCTGAAGAGGAAAAAAAAAACAAATGAAAGATAGAAATGACTCAAATTTAAATATTCAAAGCACCATAAAATAACATAATCATCTTGATGTTGCATTGATGCGTAATCAGGTGAATGGTGTCGCTTATGTAACTGTGCTCCGTAAACTGCGGTTCGTGCCAGAACCGGAGCTGGGCAAGCGAGCAATGTAACCAGACTCAGCAGCCTCTATGGACATGATGACAGACGCAAAAACACCTCTGTCTACACCAGTAAGCTGAGAAAACGAGCGAGCAAGACAATCTGGGACTGACTTTTAGTCTACGTAACCATAACAAACACGTGCACAGCTGTCCATATTTACCACAGTGGCATTGCGCTCTGAAACTGGAGGCACTAAATTGTAATAAAATGCCGTAAAAATTGTTACACCCTGTTACGGACCGCAAGGGCTCGCAAGGCCTGAAACATATAAAAGAAAGCAAAGACAAAAATCATCACTAAACAACCAATAATTTTATTAATTTGAGAACCAAACGAAATGGAAATGAGATAAGATAAGAAAACAAAACAAAAGGGTTGGAGGTTCTGGCCAAAACAAGCAAAAGAAGAGGGGAACACAGAGCCAGCCAACGGCCGTCGTACCCAGTGTTCACCCCCAAACTAAACCTGCCTGAAACCAACTAAACATAAATGAAAGAAAAGACCGAAAACAGGACTACCAGGAACCTCCAACCAAAACTAAAATAACAAACCCAGACAGCTCAGACTCCTGGCATGGAACAGCAGGGAGAAAGAGGCAAGAGACACCTCCTCAAGTCAGCTCAAGCTGACGAGACAATAAGTCTCACCTGAGGTCTCTGATCTGCTGAGAGAGAGAAGGGAGAGAGAAAACACACACGCCCACCCCAAAGTCCGACCTCCTGGCCACACGTAACACACCCTGTTGCTTTGACAAAGAATAAATAACGCTTCTCTCATGCCTTTTCTTAAAATAGCAAACTCCGTACAGCCTTGTTTAATTTAATGCCACGTCCAAGAAAAAGAGAGGAAGTTTTACCTGTTTGAACAAGTCGTTGTGGTTAGCTGGATCCGTCATGTCAGCGTCAGTCCTAATGTTTATCTTCACCACAACCTTCCTCAATGGCACATCTGGACGATACAACAAATCAAAAGAGAGACTATGATTTCCAATAAATTAGAACAAAATTAGAATTTTGTATTGTAGTTAACAATCACCTTCATGACACAAGAAAGTGTAACTGTTGTTACAGTTGCTAGTCTCCCACATATGTGAGGATTGCTCAGCCACACAATACTCCGTGCCTCCCTTTGGCTGTCCTTTTTCCCAGTTTCGGAACAAGTTCCAGGTGCCATCAGCCCAAGACCCCGGAATTCGGAACATACCAATCCATGCCGTGACGCTGGCAGGTGTTGCGAGAGAGATCTTTGTGTTTTCAAGCTCGGTCTCGATCCTCGCCAGCTCTGTGTGGTGGAATCTGCAGTAACGGCGGGCATCATCCCAGGTCATGAGAGTTGAGACGACCACAAAGGTTTTCTCACCTTCCAGTGACACTGCAATTAGAAGTGAAGCCAGAGTAATGATTAATGTAATAGCCAAAGAGAATGCATTTGCCCATACAGGTGTTATTGTTACTGTTTATGAAGAATGGAAGCTTTCTATTATGTCTAGGAAGGCAGCAGTAGGTCTCTTCGACCCTGGCCACCTCTGCGTTGAGATAGACTGGCACCTACTGTCTATTTTTTCATCATCATTTGCAACTCACCTCAGTCACACTTCCTAAATTCCTAAATTTGCATCTTTCAGTGACTAACACACTTCTGTTTGGGCCTGAAAGAAATTGTTTAAGTTGAGTATTTTATGCCAAATAATCTCTGACATCAGCTGTTTTATGTCTTTCTAAATGAATCAACTTCAAAACAAGCGTTTAGTCACAGCGAGTTTTCGACTAATTTATGTCATTTTATAGTCCAAATGGTAAATAATCTGAAAACCTAATCTAATTAAGTCAAACTTAAAACAGACCAGGTGCGAGATGCTTCTACAAATCTCCCATACTGTGGCTGTCATGTTTTAAATGTGTCAGTCAGTGGGTAATAACCATTAAACAAATTTTTTTCTTACCAGCGAAACAAACAAAACTTCTCAAATTTTCACACTCGCCGTCAAACCACATTCCTCGAGAGTCCATGAAGACGCAGTACTCTGCGTTCATATTATCTGGCTCACCAGGGTGCCAGTTTTCAAAAGCAGTTGTGCCTGTTTTACCATTTGTCGACCATCTCCAGGCATTGCTCTTATTGTGCATGATGTCCTTCCAGTATTCCGGGTAATCCCTCAGTCCAATCCATACGGCTGAGGTGCTCATGCTGGGTCTTTCCAACCTTTTCAACTGCTTCATGTCTTTGATGGTAGCCAGGTCAGTGTATCTCTCTTTGCAGTAAAGCTGAGCATCGTCCCACGTCTTTAATAGATTGACATAGTGGAACAGACGAGCGCCGTCAGAGGAGAGCATGCAGAATCCTGGGGATTGACGATAGAGGGTATATTTATGTTTAGATGAGTATATTTATCAGAAATACTGGCACAGCTGACTTAAAGAGCAAACTGACGCCAGTGGAAAATCTTGTTTTTGGAGACCTCATATAGCTACAGTGATCAGAGCTGTACTCCAGGGGTGCTGTGACATCATTGGCTTTTAGATATTTCTTAGTTTACAATCCACGGTGAAATTTGTATAGTCAAGTTATAGGCAACTAAACAAATTGACCAATAATACTGCAGATATTTTGGTTTTGGTGTATTTGTTTGCCTGTAAGTCACGAGACGTTGTTATGTACCACATGTCACCCCAAAACCGAGAAAACTGATCACACTTAACCTGTAAAATGATATAAATAACTCCCAATCTTACCAAAGAAGAAGACAATCAAAGTCACGTTACGGTCCATTTCTGGCTTAACTGCAAACAAGGAGAAAACAGATAATATTTATTTCACAAACTTGAAACCACACCAAGTGTTTTTGGTTATTCTGGCTGTAGACCTCTGGCCAACCTCTGGGCAATACTGAAATAAATAACAGCAATGTAATGGTACAAATCCAGTGTGCAACAAAACAAAAAGTATTTCTATGTGCTGTACAATGACAGAGATTCACGTCGTGTGATGGGCTGTGTGTTGTATTGAAATGTAATGGAAATCACATCAAAATGACAACAACTAGGGGTCTAATTAGGAAAATCAAGTGCAATTGGGTGTGTCCATATATCTTCAACCTGAAATACAGTACACTTTATACCGGTTTACATTTGCATTACTAAAAAAACTTTATTTGATAGCTTCCAGTGATGATTTGGTTATTTGCAAGTCAAACCTAATGACACTGCTTCACCAAAACTGAAACGTGTTAATTTAAATGTTGCTGGATTTAGGCTAACCTATTGTCTAAACACATTTCCTTAACCAAATCTGAACCAGCTTTTATTCTCTGGACTCTTTGGACATGTTCCACCCTTTTTCTGGAAGTGGATGTTACTCAGTTCAACATTGTTCACTGACAGGAGCATCAATAGACCCTACAATGCAACTAGACAACATAACAATTAGAGAAAACATACAACTATGATCACAAAAGACAAATGTTCTATTTAAGAATGAATGTATATATGAATGTAGCACTCAATTTCTTCATCTAACTGTCAACTGTTTTTTAGACCCCATCTCCAATTAGACTATAATTAGCACTTCTTTTTTACTGGATATGATAAATCTGTCTATATGTACGAAAGCCCTCTTCTTTCAAAGAGTCCACTCTTGGTCCAGAGGTTTTAGGAACCACACTAAATTGGTTTAAGTCCTGTTCAGTCTGTTGTTGTTAGTTACGGAGTTCCACAAGGTTCTGTGTTTGGACCAATTTTATTCACCTTCAACATGCTTCCTTTAGGCAACATAAAGAATCCATTCACTCCATTAACTTTTGTTGTTATGCAGATGATGTTCGACTATTTATTATTATTATTATTATTGTATTATTATCCAGAATACTCATTATTTTTTCAGAATGCACATATATAGCTTATAGTTAGGGCTGACCCAACCCTTACTGATGCTGCTATAGGCTTAGATTACCAGGTGACTTCCCATGATGCACTGAGTTCTTCTCTTCCTTTCCTTTCCATCTGTACACATTCACGTTTCAACCTTGCCACTGTCGCCAAGTGCTTGTTCCTGGTTTTGATGATGTTTTTATTTTGCTTTGATTATTTCAAATACACAAAGGGTGACAAACATGAGGGCTTTTGAAACTGAGATTTTGTAACTAAAATTATTTAAAAGATTTTAACTTTTTTTTCCTCAACAAATGGAATGAAAAAATAATTTGTAACTTGCAGCTGTCACCCAATTTTGCAAACTTCAGTAGTATCTTACTCATTCCCCAGAAATATGAATGATTACTCAAGTATAAAACAAGGTCTTCATCTTTGATTGAACTCAATAAATCCTGCGAACAAGCAGCAACCTGCACACATACTGCGACGCCAGGAGAGAGAGAGTGTGTGTGTGTGTGTGTTTGTGTGGTAAAGTGCTCTTGCCAGTATTTTCATATGCATGCAAATCATGATCTTGGTAAAGGTTTCCTTTTATGGTGCTTCCTCGGGTTGCAGATGTATACTGATACCATTGTATACTATGGCATGGAAATCGACAGTTATACTCTGCTGTGTACAACCCTGATTCCTTAAATGGGAAAATGTAAATAAAAACAGAATTCAATGATTTACAAGATATTCAATGTGAAAAGTGTGCTGTGATCTGATCTGTCCTCAAATTGCTTTTGGAAATCATGGACGTCGTGTCCTCTGGGCTGAATTTACATTTTGCAAAGCATCCCAACTTTTCTGGGAACTCCACTTGGGTACATTTAAATCTGTACATAGATCTGTGAGCATTTTTCTTGTCCTCTCCCCCCCATGTTCTCATTCATCTAATCTCTCTGCACACCTGCTAGTCATCTCCAGTCAAGCACACCTGTCCTCATTTCACCACAATAAGTACCCCTTTGCTGACATCCAGTTCTTGGTGGGCTGTGCTATACAGAGTGTGTTTCGTGCCCCGGTTCAGCTCAGTAAATAATTCTTTTTAGCCCGTTTATTTTCATGCTCGTTAACTTGTTTTCTTGCCTGTTTGGCTGCCAGATTAACACACCAGTTCTCTCTGACTCCAAGACTATCTGTCTGCCAGCTCTCCATTCTGGTTCACCAAGCCAGCCACCAAATATCCTTCTCCAAATTTCATATCTTCCCTCAGGCAGCCACTTTTCTTTCTCGCCAATTTTGTAAATAAATGAAAGACTTGTTTTCCACTTACCTGCCTGCCTCAAGACTCTGCTTTTGTGTTCTGTCTTTGATAAAGTTTATTTCTCCAAGAGCTGTAAATACTGGACAAGTTTTAAATTACAACCAAGGCTGGCCTGTTCGTCACCTGAGTTTGGCTACACTTCTGCCGTGAAGAGATCTGCAAATTTATGCTGTGGTTTGCATATTTGTGTGTGTCTCTCAGTCCAGCCTTGATACCATCAATTGGTGCTAGCACTTAGTGAGCAAGAGTGTCATCAATTGTTTTTCCAACTTATTTCAGATAAAACCAGGAAAATGGCAATATGTGACTAAAATCAAGTCAGTCAGCAAGAGACTTTATTTAAGTATCAAGCACAATAAACAGGTGTACAGGTGTTACAATAAACAAACAAAATTGTCTATACACTCTATATCTGATTATACTTCTTTGTGAGTAACATCAAATGACTACAGTTTACAACTCATAGTACAGCCCTGCGTTCTAAAATGATAAATTAATCTTAATATAATATAGTATTTTTGTCTGACTTTTTACAGGGCTTCCCAGCTCAGAACAAACTTGAGTGAAGCATCAAGCATTGAAGAGATACAGGCCAGCTAATTTCCAAGAAGAGCCTTGTAGATAAACGAATAAATAAACATGCTGATCACCTTTTCATACAGGATGCAAGGATGAATGTGAAAAGATCCCCAGTAATAAACCGAAAGAGCAGAATTATGAATAGCAACCAAAAGCCGGTAGAGAGAAATGTCTTTAAATCACATCATAATAATCTATAACAGAGGACACAGCTTCAAAATCACTTCACAATATAAAGTTGGTTCTATTTCTAAAACAAACAAACAAAAAAGCAATTACCTGTCTTAAACTGATGACTGAAGATTTTCTGCATGATGTTTGAATAATAGTTTATCATGCATGAATTTTGCTACCAATTTGTCTTGCTCTAGAACACAACA
Source organism: Nibea albiflora (assembly GCA_014281875.1). NCBI lineage: Eukaryota > Metazoa > Chordata > Actinopteri > Sciaenidae > Nibea > Nibea albiflora. The sequence continues at coordinate 23,041,170 of CM024804.1, read as the reverse complement.
CACATTTAGTTTCCTATATATTCAATACAAGTTTCTATGGGAAGTTTAGAGAATGTTAAAGACATGTAGGTACAATATTGTATCATCGGCGTATATATTCACATGGCAGCATGCAACACTATTATTCATAGAAATTTTAAAAAGAACCAGACCTAAAATTGAACCTCGTGGAACACCCTTAGTAAATACAAAGTTTACTGACTGCTGGGAATCAGATAGGTAATTCAGAGACCATGCACAAGTGCTTACTTACAAACTAAAACCAAAATATTATAAAATATGTAAAAGCAAGACGTAGTCAGCAGTGTCAAAGACCCACAGAAGAGGTTCACAGAGATGATATCACAATGTTTCTTTGATAACAGTGCAAACAGTCCAAAATTATGTCTTCTCCTCACATTCAAGAAACTAGACCTAGTGTTGTTTACTAACAGTACACTCGTTTCCTAAATTATTAAATGAATTACTAAAATGATTTGATTAATCATCTTTAATGATTTTTAACTTATTGTTTAAGCTCAACGTTTTTGTGCACTATTACTTACATTGTTAGCTATATCAAGTCAGTGTGCAGCATAACTTACACCAACATTAACAACAGCTTATCTCATTAGTACATTGTGAAAATAATTACAGATTATCAAGTAATGTGGTAGCCGGTAGCTCACTTGTAGAGTGTGCACCTTTACGGTTTCTTTTGTGGTCGTGGTTCTTTGTATGATCTTTCTGGGAGTGCGCCTCATGTACAAAAAGGTGCCTAGTTCTTATTTGCCTGTCCTGGTGGTACTTTGCCATTTGGCTTCCCTCCTGTGTCTTTGCTTTCCACTCCGTCTTCAGCTATCCTGTGGAATAAAGGCATGTATAATAATTTTTAAAAAAATTAAGAAACAAAATTATAAAACATTTTTAAATGTAAGATGCTTCCTACTTTCTAGGCTGGATTCTCCATTTCAGATTGACGTCAGTCCATCCCTGACTTGCTAGCACTGCACTGAGCTGAAGAGAAAGAAAAGAAACACACTGATTTTTGTCGATATTACTGTGCCATTCTCTTCTCGTGTCGTTTTTCTGCATCAGTTTATTCTGTCATTTTACATTCTTAAAATAACAAAACAGAGAAAGAGAATTTTACCTTCTGGAGGATCTGGGCGCTAACAGCTGGATCAGAGACGTCGGCACCAGTGTGAAATTCCACCCTCAACATTTTCCTCAATCTTGAAACTGAACAGTGCGATAAACATGTCGTCACAAAACAAAGAAACACACACACACACACACACACAGTACATTTTGATAGATCAAATCCAAAGGATTTTTTCTTGTGTGCGTTGGTGTTGCTCACCTTGATGGCAGATGAAAGGATACTTCCCGTGACATACATCGTCATTCCATTCACGGTTATCGTTCTGTATAACACAGTGCTGTTCATCGTAGTTATTTGGACTTCCATACTCCCAGTTCGTGAAGGAGCTTTGGGAATTGTCAGGCCAAGTCCACGGGACTCTGTACAGACCGATCCAAACCACTTCAGCATCTGATAGAGCACTGACCTCAGTGTTTTCTTCAGCGCTCTCGATCATGGCCAAGTCCGTGTAGTGTTCTCTGCAGTAGTTCAGAGCAGCAGCCCACGTTTTTGTATCTTTGATTAACTCGTAGGTTCTCTCAACTCCGTTTGTAAGTACAGAAAAATAACCTGTGTAAAAATAAATTAGTATTATTTTTCATCATAGTTGTAATGAGGTCACATCTACTCATAGTTATGGCTGGACAATGTGGAATTCATTTGATTCAGGTCCAGTCCTGAGGCTGCAGTATATTCTATGAAACTGATAAATGAAGGAATGCAGTGTGTCTGCTCTTGACAGGTCAGTCAGTTAAATCCACAAAAAAAGATTTTTTTTTTACCTTTATAACACATAAAATAATAGGCTGATCCACATTGCAGATCTTTCCATTTTCCAAAATTGGTCACTCCCACACAGGTTTCTTCAGCTGACATATATTGTGGTTCACCTGTCGCCCAGTTACTGTAACCAGTTTTGCTTGTTTCACCGGTTTTTGACCATCTCCAGGAGTTGGATTCGTGGCCCATGGCATACTTCCAGGCCTGTGGATCATCCCACAGCCCTATCCATGCCCATCCATACTCAATCATCGGTTGGAAGCTGTTTACATCATCCATGTTTTTGAAGATCGCCAGGTCAGTGTAGTTCTCTCTGCAGATATGCAGAGCTTCGGTCCAGTTCATTTCCTTTTCAATGTAGTAGTACGTCCGTGGGAGGAACTGAGAGCAGGAGCTCAAGTGATTTCCTAAAATATGATGATAGAGGGAATGATTAGTATTTAGTGAACTGTTTGCATGAATTAAATCTCATCTCTGACACACTTCCGTCACTCTGCCACTCCTCTAAACATTAAGCATTTTCTCATATCTTATTACTGTATAGTATACTAGTAGTATAATACTACATTACTACAGAAGCACACTAATATACCATACTCTATTAGTGAAATCTGATTACCTGTGATCATTGTAGTATGATTTTTTTGATCTTTACCCTCTGTGAATTTATTTGAATGATCTGTTTTTTACCTTCAGGCCGTACGACTCAATGAGCTCACAATACAGTTGGCTTGCGTCATGTAAACTTAAAAACATGGACACCCATGACCTTACCAAAGAAGAGGAGGATCAGGGTCTTGTAACAATCCATTTGTGATTTCGCTGCAAACAAGAAGGAAATAAGTAAATAACATGACCACGTGTTTCCAGTTATTCTGGACGGTTTTGGACCTCCGCCCTGGTTAGTTGACACTTCATGACTTCATGAATGAAGCAGTACAATAAAGCAAACCATACTCATATATTGGTCAATTTCAGTTGAATTGGTTAAAATCCTGAAGACTCAGGGGGCAAAGTTGTGTTGCTAATATAAGATTCACATATCCAGTTGTTGGATACATTTAAATGTTTCTCTGTATTGAAGCACTTGCAATTTCTTTACGTGCCTCAGATATTTACATGGGAGTCACCAGGGGAGAGCATCAGGTGTCGTTATACGCAGATGATTAATTAGTGTATATCACCAACCCTTTAACATCCATTGCCAACACCTTGTCTGTTCTAGAGGGTCTCTGGCAAGCTCAACCTTTCCATTAATACGAGTGCCCGACAACAATATTTAGTTGTCTCCCATTTAAGGTTGTAAATCAGTTTCGTTACCTAACCTTGGAGTCATTATCATGGAAACTTCCTCTTATTTACTCAAACAAAACTTTGCAGGACTTCTACAATGCACAGAACAGGATTTCGTAAAGTGATCGAATCTTAACATAATTAAGATGAAAACTCTTCCTAAATTTCTCTTTCTCTTTCAAAGCATTCCATTTTTTATTAATAATACCTTTCTTTTTAAAACTAGATGTAAAGTTTGCACAGTTTTTTGTAACATCGTACAGTGCTTACTGTTAATATTCATAAACAGACTCAAAAACAAAGTTATTCTAGTTTCTGATTAGATGTTCATACACCTTTTGACCAGCAAATAATCAATGTAATGCTTTAAAGGATTTTTCTTCAGTTGTAAGTTATATGAAAAAACAAAACAAAACAAACTACCAGCTCCTGAATAACAACTGGACAATTATTTCAGAGCAGCTGTGAAGGTACAATGCTGTTCAAACTACTCCCAGTAAACATACTTACAAGTTTAAAATCCAGCCATTGAAAAATTATCTTGCAAAGTTGAGATCCAAACTCTTTGCAGGTGATCGTCCAAACATACACACCGTTGCACATGGAAGTAATCCTTCACTGTAACCTCCACTCAAATATATATATGCATAATCGGACAGTATTTTCATATGCAAAGTGCGCCTTTGGTAAAAGTCATTCTGTCTAGTTTGGTTACATTCTGAATATCTTATGCCTTTCAGAGTTTTTTATGTGACGTGTCAACACATTCTCCAGCCGAGAGTACAGCACCTTCCAGAGGCACAAGAGGCACAGTTAGGCCATTTTAATAGGATTTTCAAATGTGGAATAAAATAGAGGATTTAAAAAAAAACAAAAAACAGGAGAATAAAAATCAAATTGCTCATTTCAATAAAAGCAGTGACAAACAAAAGTCTTAAATTTAAGCAGACCTGTTCCACATCACCTGAGAGCCAGCGCGTCGACCGCTGCTCCGGTTTGTTGAACTATCAATACGTGAACAACGATAACATTTGAGCGTAGGCAGACCACAGTATGGACCAAACTGATGGAGCCCCACTAAGCTATTGGTTTATAAGTGTGTTTCCTTTATATCTGCAGTGAAAGCAGGTCTTCTTCTACAGACTCGGCCATGTTGACACTGATCTTGATATGTACTTTTGTTTTACTTTGTGAGATGTGGGAGCGTACTTAAACAAAACAATCAGCAGTTTGTCATTTTAAAAATTTGAAGTGTGTATTATTGAGACAGTGGATTGTGCTGGAAGACGCTGAGTATTGAAAACAGGATTGTTTCACTGTGTGAAGCACTTTGTGTTACATTTTGTTTGTTTGTATGAAATAATGTCAAAAAGATCACAGGCAAGTGGTCAAGTCTCAGTTTTCCATTGATAAATCTATCGATCCATTTTATGCAAACAGTAAGAAAAATACAGACTATGACCCAACGCATACTTTAACCAACTGACGTATTTATTGACAGTTTTATATCATTACTGATACATCCAAATGCAGCTTTTAGGGGAGGTAAAACAACAGCAGTGATAGACACTCAAAAAATATAATAATAATGAGAACAAATGAAAAGAGTTTATATTGTATATCATTTTAAAGCCACCATGTCGCATTACATGACTGATACACGGTTACTTCGAAGACTTGCATGTTGTGTCATCTCTACACAGCAGAAGCAATCATTTATCCACACAAAAAGCACAATAAGAGAAACCTGTATTAAACATTAAGGAGTAACTTTACAACCTAACTATGTACAGTAAACCATCGTATCTCTCTGAGTGCGCCTCATGTAGAAAAAGGTACTTAGTTTTTATTTGCCTGTCCCGGTGATCCTTTGTCGTTTGTCTTCCCTCCTGTCTCTTTGCTTTCCTTAAAAATATTTAAGGAAGAACACAAAATAATAATAAAAAAACGTCATCTTAATGTAAGATCCTTCCTACTTTTTGGGCTGAATTCTCAATTTCAGGTTGACGTCAGTCCATCCCTCGTCTGCTAGCGCTGCACTGAGCTGAAGAGAAAGAAAACAAACGCACTGATTTTTCTGACCACGTCAGTTTGCATCCTCAAAATAACGAAACAGAGAAAGAGAATTTTACCTTCTGGAGGATCTGGGCGCTAACAGCTGGATCAGAGACGTCGGCATCAGTGTGAAATTCCACCCTCAACATTTTCCTCAATCTTGAAACTGAACATAAAGATGTTGTCACAAAACAAAGAAACACACACACACACACAGTACATCTGGATAGATCTTCTTGTGTGTGTTGGCGTTTCGCACCTTGATGGCCATTCATGTTGCTCGTTCTCTACAGCACAGAACCGGTCACCACCTCTGTTATTTGGACTACCATCATCCCAGTTCGAGAAGGAGCTTTGGGATCTGTCGGACCAAGTCCACGGCACTCTGTACAGACCGATCCAAACTATATGAGCATCCGATTTTACAGCATTGACCTCATTGTTTTCTTCAGCGCTCTCGATCATGGCCAAGTCCGTGTGGTGTGCTCTGCAGTACTTCAGAGCAGCAGCCCACGGTTCTCTATCTGTGATTAACACGTAGGTTCTCTCGTTTTCGTTTGTAACTGCAACAGACAGAAATGAAAGAAGTCAACTAGTTAGTAAAGTTCATTTGGTTCAGTGAACAAACGCAGATGTGTGTCTGTCCGTGACAGGTTAAGTCAGTAAGTTAAATCCAGAAAAATTACCATTATAACAAATAAAATTGAAGGCTGAGTCACACTCATCTTCAGTCCATTTTCCATCGGTTTCCATTGCCACACAGGTTTCTTCAGGTTTTGTATTTTCTGGTTGATCTGTCATCCAGTTACTGTAACCAGTTTTGATTGGTTCGCCGGTTGCTGACCATCTCCAGGAGTTGGATTCGTTGCCCATAGTAACCTTCCAGGCTTGTGGATCATCCCTCAGCCCTATCCATGCCCATAGATAATCAAAGGTCTGCTCGAGGCTGTTTATGTCATCCATGCTGGTGAAGGTCGCCAGGTCAGTGTAGTTCTCTCTGCAGAGATGCTGAGCTTCGGTCCAGTTCATTTCCTTTTCAATGTAGTAGTACGTACGTGGGAGGAACCGAGAGCAGGAGCTCAAGCGATATCCTAAAATATGATGATAGAGGGGACGATTAGTATTTAGTGAACCGTTGAATTAACAATAAAAGGAAAGGAAGAAGTAGAAGAAGAAAGATTATTAACAATCTTGCAGCACTAGCGGGTGTACAAGGTTTAGAAACCACCAAGAGAAATACAACGCTTTATATGTAGGAACATCAATGTTCATCCGTCGATCGGTCCTATCGTGACATAGACTGAAAAATCTCAATTATTAAACAGACTGCCTTGAAATTTCACTGAGGTGTTCGTGTTCCCCTGAGGATGAATCCTAGTCATCCGCACTAGCACCAGCAAATGTTCCCCGTTGATTCAGTCATGTTTACTCAAGATATTTAATTTAAATTTGGAGAAACGTTAGGTAACTTTCCAACAACAACAAGAAAAACTTTTCCAGATTCCTCGGTCCAACACATTTTAAAACTTCTGCAAATTCCCTCAAGAGCGAGGAGATGGGAAAGAGGACATCTAATGGAAACAAACAAACATTTTTCACATTTATATTTTATTACCTTGTATGACTCAACAAGGTCACAATACAGTCGGCTTAAGTTAAGTAAGATGGACACCGTTGGCCTTACCAAAGAAGAGGAGGATCAGCGTCTTGTAGCAATCCATTTGTGATTTTGCTGCGAACAAGAAGGAAATGGTTAAATACGACACGATGCTGGAAGAAAGTCTTCAAACTTCATGAGCAAAGACACATGCTAATATTTTTGGTCAGTTTCGGTCCAGTTGGGTCAATTGAATACTTAAAATATATTAAAGTTAGTTGCACTCTTGGAGACTTTCTAATGTGTCACAATAAGATTTGATTTGTGATTTCTAGGTTCTTGATCAGCATCGACACGCTGTGAAAACAGCGTTCATATATCCAATTATTGGATATATTTAAAAGCTCGTCTGACATGTGGAGGAACCGGATCCATGCTGGTTTTGTAGAGGAATCTGAATCGAAATAGAGACAACTCTCCGCTGACACGACAGTGAGCAAACATGTCATACAACACACACATTTAAAATTACACCAGGCTTGGAAAACCTTGGAGGAAAGCCAAGGCGTGCCCCCTTATTATATCTAATTTGAGATGCCAATTATCATTACGTAGTTGGTTAATATTTATACTATACGTGTCCATTAATAGACCTAAAAAAGTCAATGAATCACCAAAATATTTGTGTTAAGTAGCTAAAAGTTGATTTTAAAACTCAGAGCAGCTCCTGATTAAACAATTGTATAATTATTCCAGCGCCGTCCTGTAAAGGTGCGCTGGTTTTCTAACGATTCCCTTTAAATAAATAAATACATACTTACATGTTTAGGATACGGGTTGAGATCTTAACTGATGGTGGCGACAACTGACATAGCTATAAGATATACATAGCTGGACAATGTTTTCATATGCAAAGCGTGCATTTGGTTAAAGCCATTCTTAGGAGGTTGGAGGTTGGTTAATTTAACATAATTAATGAAAAAGTTCCTTTTTTCTTATTTTGTTTTGTTTGTTCTGGTTTAGCGGACACACACGTTGAGATTTACGTCTTTCTGAAGACGAAGAAATACGCTAACATCCTCGGTGTTCAGGCAGCAATGGAGTAATATAACACGTTACTAAGTATATTTTGATAATATTGTTACAGTTACTGAGTCCAGTTACAATCCGAGCTGTCGCACAGGCGGAGGTTTAAAAAAAACCCCAGACGCAACAGCCGTAAATAAAGAGGAGAAGAAGACGGTTGTGAGAAGGAAAGATGGCAACACCAACAACGGATAAGTCAACGTTTTCTAAGCGGTTACACTCGCAGTATTTTGAATTTGTCACAGAAATGAGGAATAAGAAGCTCACAGTAACTTCATGTGCTGGCTGAGCGTGTCGTGGAGGAAGCGCTGCCTCTTTCTACAGTCGAACAAACAAGTTAAACAAATGTAATGATCTCAGATCTAATGATACAGTCCTGCTGTTAAGACGTAAACACGTTTCCTCAGATAGTTCACATCAGATGAGACACTGCAGCTGGTGATTCAGTCATTAAAAATAGTTTCAATTTGTGAAGTCGGTTGTGTTTGCAGAGGGATTTTCATGGTTGTTATTGTCAATAATAAAACAATAAATAATACATCTCCATGTTTTACAATGCTCATAAATGAGACTGAGAACAAATCCCTAAAAAAGAAGCAAGAAAGCAACTAAAAAGTAACTAATTACTCTACACAGATGGCAATATTGTGAATAAACTCATTACTTACAAATGCAATTCACTTTTGCATTTTGGAAGTAACGTGCCAAACACTGGTGGAGCCCCACAGTTCACCAAGACAGGAAGTGAGCAAGCAAATCTCCAAGAGACTATTTACTATTCAAACCAGTAAAATGAAATGTAAATGTCTTCGTATGTCGCTGCATTTGCCTTCGATTTACTGCAAGTCAATCTCTCTGCTGATATTTAAATCTGATTTATGATTCAGTCGTATGATTTACAAATCAGCGCCACGGAGCAGCAACAACAAGAAGAAGCCTGTCATTTTAAAAGTGCGTGACTCAGGTTGAGTCGAGTCTGAAAAGGCTGTCGGACTGAGACCCGTCTGCAGATCTCTGATTGGATCTGCATTTTCAGAAACACACACACACCTTAATAACGTCGACCTGTGCTGATCGTCCAAACTCTTGACAAAGACGGACATAGCTGGACAGTGCAAAGCGTGCATTTGGTGAAAGTCATTCTTAGGAAGTTGGAGGTTGGTTAATTTAACATTAATTAATGAAAAAGTTCTTATTTTGTTTAGTTTGTTCTGGTTTAGCGGACACACACGTTGAGATGTCTTTCAGTTTACTTCCAATATGTGACTCACCAAAACAGGAAGTGAGCAAGCAAATCTTCAGGAGACTATTTACTATTCAAACCAGTAAAATGAAATGTAAATGTCCAAGTAGTGTCACTGCATTTGACTTTGATTTACCGCAAGTTAATCTGATATTTACATCTGAAATCAGGGCCACAGACCAACAACAACAACTAGAAGTCATTTTAAACTCAGGTTTTTACAGTGTAACCACAGTGATCGTACATAATATTTTTCTTCCTGATAGCAGGCTGTCTGACTGAGTATTAGAAAATAAAAGTGGGATTATGAGACAGCAGTTTGTGCTGCAGAAAGCCTTCAGACATACAGCCGACACCGTCAACGCTGTCGTGTTAAAGTCACATTTTATGTCAGTGATAACAAACACGACCCGATTTAAATGAATCGACTTTTAATTGACTGTTGGAGGTACAATAATAACAGCAGTGGAATAAACAAACAAAAAAGAATAATGAAACAGGTTGTCTATCAGATTATAGTCTCCATGTCACATTACTTATATAACTTCTAAGTCTCACATGATGTGTCAAACATGCGCTCTAAAATTGAAATGAAAAACCGCAGTGGAAGCAGTGATTTATACATACATTGTATAAATAAACTTATTTACAATAAGTGAAACCAGTGCAAGAACATTAACATATTGAAGGAGTAACTTCACAACCTAACTCTGTACAGTAAGTCTCTTTTTTTCATCATGTTGAATCTCTCTGAGTGCGTCTCGTGTACAAAAAGGTACTTAGTTCTTATTTGCCTGTCCCGGTGGTCCTTTGTCGTTTGTCTTCCCTCCTGTCTCTTTGCTTTCCGCTCCATCTTCACCCAGTCTGTGGAATAAAGGCACAGGTGCACAGAAATAACATAAAAATATATTTGAACGCAATAAAATTTAAAAGACAGTGTAAGATCCTTCCTACTTTTTGGGCTGAATTCTCCATTTCAGACTGACATCAGTCCATCCCTCGTCTGCTAGCGCTGCACTGAGCTGAAGAGAAAGAAAACAAACACGCTGATTTTTCTGACCACGTCAGTTTGCATCCTCAAAATAACGAAACAGAGAAAGAGAATTTTACCTTCTGGAGGATCTGGGCGCTAACAGCTGGATCGGAGACGTCGGCATCAGTGTGAAATTCCACCCTCAACATTTTCCTCAGTCTTGAAACTGAACATAAAGATGTCGTCACAAAACAAAGAAACACACACACACACAGTACATCTGGATAGATTCTGTCTCTTCTTACATGCTCACCTTGATGGCAGATGAAAGGATGCGCTAGTCCACAGGATTCATCGCTCCATTTGTGTTGCGGGTTCTCTGCAGCACAGAACCGGTCACCACCATTGTTATTTGGACCACCATCATCCCAGTTCGTGAAGGAGCTTTGGGATTTATCAGACCAAGCCCACGGCTCTCTGTACAGACCGATCCAAACTACTTGAGCTTCTGCTCTCGCAATATTGGCGTCAGTGTTTTGTTGGTCATTATCGATCATGGCCAAGTCCGTGTAGTGTGCTCTGCAGTAATCTCGAGAAGCTCCCCATGATTTTACAGTTCTGATTAACACGTAGGTTCTCTCGTTTTCGTTTGTAGCTGCAACAGACAGAAATGAAACTAGTGTGAAAATGAATTATTACAGACTTTAAATCACAGTTGTCTTCCTCTGTGTAATGAGGTGGATTTAATTTGATTGTGTCAATGTCTAGAGTGCGGTGGCTTTGTCTCAGGTCAGAGCGGGTCATCTAGCGATTGGAGGGTCTCTTGTTTGATCCCCAGCTCCCCCAGTCCGGACAAAACATCCTCAAGCAAGATGCCTAAATGCTCCAGATGGGTGTGACGACAACATGTGAGACACCTTGCACGGCCGCCGCTGTGTGAACAAATGCAGCGTGTCTGTCCGGGTCAGGTTGAGTCAGTAAGTTAAACCCACAAACATTTTGTTCTTACCAGTATAACAAATAAAATAGTAGGCCATTGCAGACCACGCATCAGCCCATTTTCCATAATTGATCATTGCCGCACAGGTTTCTTTAGCTGACGAATATTGTGGTTCACTTGTCGCCCAGTTACTGTAACCAGTTTTGATTGGTTCGCCGGTTGCTGACCATCTCCAGGAGTTGGATTCGTTGCCCATAGCATACTTCCAGGCTTGTGGATCATCCCTCAGCCCTATCCATGCCCATAGATAAACAAAGGTCGGCTCGAGGCTGTTTATGTCATCCATGCTGGTGAAGGTCGCCAGGTCAGTGTAGTTCTCTCTGCAGAGATGCTGAGCTTCGGTCCAGGTCACTTCCTTTTCAATGTAGTAGTACGTACGTGGGAGGAACCGAGAGCAGGAGCTCAAGCGATATCCTAAAATATGATGATAGAGGGGACGATTAGTATTTAGTGTCTTTAAATTGGATTTTAAAGTTGAGCTCAACCTCAACAAGACACGATCCACTCATAACAGTAACAGCCTCACATTCCTCATCTTTCAGTGCACGGTGACAGACTTTCTAGTGCAACATTTACAAATGACAAAAACTTTGTTCCATAACTTCTGTCAAGAGGGCATCATGTTTAACTGAGATATTTAAATTAAATTTAGAGGAAAACAGGTAACAAATCTCCTTTCCAACACATTTTAATGACACTGTGGCCTTACCGACGGAGAGGAGGAACAGGGTCTTGAAACAATTCATTTCTGATTTTTGCTGCAAAGAAGAAAGAAATGTGTAAATCATATGATCAGTTGTTGGATACATTTAAAAGTTTGATATTCCTGGGACTCATGCGGGAACCTGACCCAGTTCTGGCTTTATTTAGTGTCGTTCACAACATTTTAAACTAAACAAACAACATTCAGATCAAAGTTATCCCACAGTTATACACATTTTGACCTGAAAATCATCGATGCAATACTTTACAATAATTCCAGTGCAGTCTTTGTTTATTGTAAAGGTGCAGTGGTTTCTATTCTAATTATTTTCTACATAAAAAAGTATACTTACAAGTTGAAAATGCAGGTCGAGCTCTTCAGTCCTTGCAACTGCCCCTCCAAATATACAGGCCGTGCACAAGTGAGATATCTTTGACTCAAACTCTTGACAGCCATATATATGTAGCTGCACATTTTCATATGCAAAGCTTCCTTCTGCCGCAGGGTTTGGATCCGACCCGCGGCCCTTTCCCCATCTCGCTCCCCGCATTCCTTCACTTCTTCAGCTGTCTCTGGCAAATAAAACGCTTGGAGGAAAAAAAATCCTCCTTGCTGCATTAATAAAGTACATTTGGACACTGTGTGGCGTTCAAAGGATGCTTAAATAAATTGGATTTATGAGGTAGGTTGCTTTAGTGTAGTGTATTAACTTCATTTCGGAGAGCTCAGTATAGCTTTATGTCGTCTTTTAATATTCCACATCCTACTGTGTCACAGATCTGGAACAACACAAGTTTTTCTTCAGGCTGCAGCTTGATGAGGTTCAGAGAAATACACTCACAAACGTTGCATTTAATTGAGGAAATAAGCAACCAAATCTTGACGAGACAAATCTTATTCAAACCATTAAGATGAAATGTAAATGGTTAAGTTAGTATCACTGCTTCCTCTGTATTTATTTATAGTATCAAGGTTAACGTTGACATTTTAAAACATTCAGTATGTGACTGAGGTCTTTACACTGGGATCATCCTGATTCTGCTGCTGCTTGCGTTACGTTTTCTTTGTATTTAAAGTGATCTGTAAGTAAAGTCTGACTGATACGGCAAATGCTGCCGGTATTGCTCTGCACAGCGGCTAGGAAGCTCATCGTCTCACAACGTCTGACATCGACCCGTCCATTTTATATCAACAAGAAGAAGAGAAAAGAATATTACCCCACTCATCCTTTAATTAATCTTTAATTGATGAATTTATGGATTCTTACAACAAAATAAATAAATGAAGCATCCTGAATATTTCTGAGTTCATACTATAGATCGGTTCAAAGTCACCACATCACACAGAATTACCTCTGAGTCAAACAAGCTGCTGTCTAATGGAAATTCATGCAAATTTAAGCTGAATCTTCTTTTTTTTAAAAACTTTATTCTATGTTAAATCGAACGTGCGCATGCTGAGGCGGAGTCCAGGCTTTACCTTCAAAGAGGTCGAAGGTTAAAATATTCAATGAGTAACTTTACTACAAAACATCGTGCTGCATCTTTCCAGGACCTGCGCTCACTGGGCGTCTAAAAAGGAAAGATGATGAAAGCATTTTGAAATTAAAAGAAGAATCGTGTGTGTGTGTGTGTGTGTGTGTGTGTGTATTACTGTGTGTACCTGTGTTCATAGCTTCAGTGGCAGTCTCTTCCAGGTCAGTTTGATGTTGGTCACTCCCTGTTTCACAAATGCTGCAAGCAGCTAAAAAGGTGAAAAGAATTTTGTTTTACATCTCTGAGGTGAATCTAATTGTAAAAACTTTATCTTTGTATTTGTTTATTTATACAAATAATTTACCATGAATTCTAAATTTAGGATTCAGTATCTTGCTCAAGGACACACTGAACTGGGGGAAGTGAACCAGCAGTCCTCCAATGACTACACAACCTGCTGTAGGAGAGCCACAGCGCCCCCATTGGTTGTTGTTATTATAGACCTTTATGGATCACCGCTCACTCCTTGTGAGCACATTCCACTGACTTCATTCAATGTGGACTAAACCTCTTACTCATCTAACTCACTTTAAACTTTCCCTTTAACCTTCAGAGTCCTGGTTTTGTGGCAGAAGGTCTTGGTCCCCACAAGGACCTGGTCCCAACAAGGTCGTGTTTTTACCAGTCACCCAATTGGTACCAAAAACGTGCACACACACACACACACACACTCTCTCTCTCTCTTATTCATTTGTTCATTCCTTGGGGGCAGCCGAAACTAAACATGACCGCTCACTTAACCTAACCTGAGTTCACACCTCACCCCTAACCTTTAGAGTCCTGGTTCTTTGGTCCCCGTAAGGACCACTGGTCCCAACAAGGTAGTGTTTGTACCAGTAACCCAATAAGTAACACACACACACACAGGCCTAACCTAAACCAGTACCCTAACCAGGACTTCTGAAACGACACTTTGCTACAGTCTTTTGCCTTCTACTCATTCTGATGAGGTCTCCGTTTATAGCTAACAAAACGCACACACAGACACACACACACACATACTGTACCTGTTCCTTCAGGTAAGCCCAGCTAGCTTGATCTTCAATGCTTGCGCTGGAGTGGATCTTCATCCTCACCACTGTCTTCAGCGATTTGTAAGCTGCACATGGTTACAAAGAACAGGCAGACCTTTCAGATAAAAACACTCAGCTGCGTCGATGCCTCTTCTATGCTGTGTGTCATAAAGCAGTCTAACGTGAGTGATTCATACTTCCGTAGCAGAAAAAAGGATATTTTGCGCTGCAGTCCTCATCGGTCCAGGTTCCATTTTTCACCGTTAAGGCTGCACAGTTTTCTCTACCGCTCAGGTTGTCAGGTCGTTCAGGCTGCCAGTTAGCGAATGTGTCATTTTGTTCAGTCTCTGTCCAGTACCAGAGTGTAGGTCTGCTGAGGCCAATCCATGCCTCTTCGACTTCTGGTGCTTCTTCAGCAAGCTCGGTCTGGATGTCATTATTTGTTTCCCCATCAGGGACAATGGCCAGAATTGAGTTTTGGGCTTCACAGTAGGCTCCGGCATCTGTCCAACTCATTTGTATCTGAGCAATGAAGTGATTTAGACTGTCTTCATGGCAACAGAAACAAAAGAAGTAGTTATGCATAGGTTTCCAATACACTATATACAATGTACGTAATTATTCTGAACCAGTACCTTCAAAATTTGAATCAAGTAGCTCGTGAAAAATAAGTTGAATTCAGCAGGCACATCTATTAAATATTTAGTTTGTTGCTATGTGCTGTATAATATTTTTTATATGTATGTACCTCGTACAAGCTCACTTCAAAAATACCCGGACTTCCCCTTTAGTTGCAGCTCTCATGGTCAACACTTACCATTATAGCAAACAGCAGCTTTCTTTTCTGAGCAGCTGTAATCCTTCCAGGTTCCATTGACGGTCATGCCAGCACAGAACCCGGCGCTGATGTTGTCTGTTGGCTGATCCGGGCTCCAGTTGAAATATACGGCCGGTTGTCCGTCCACCCAGGTCCAATCGGAAATGCGTGCATACAGTCCTATCCAGGCTTTATCCGTGTATCCCCTGCTTGGAGTATTCATCACTGCGGTCGTGTTTTCCATGTTGTATATTTGGGCCATGTCAGTGTGCTCAGACATGCAGTAGGATTGTGCATCATCCCAAGTCATCGCCTCTCTGATGAAGTAGTAGACGTTTGGAAATGAAGTGGAGGGGACGCAGAAACCTGAGAAGCGGATTAGTAAGTTAAGAATTAAAGATGCACAGATCCTTTTTGACATGAGCATGGACAGAAATTTGAATATCATTTCATATTCTGCAGTAACAGCAGCATAAACATAATAGCAGTAGCTTTTTAAAGGGTGACATCGTTCCTTCATTGCCATGAACACACCATCTGCAGGACCCTCTGTTTTTTCTCTATAAATAAATAAATGTCTCATAAGCAAACATGCACCAAACTCTCGTACCTGTGTTTAATTAATGATTATATTGTTAATCCTCTCATAAATCTCACCTGTAAGCAGGAGTATGACGAACGCAGCCTCGTCCATGGTGACTTTAACTGTGGACGAAGTAAATATCCAACATGAGACCAGAAGTTTTCAGATATACTCTGTGTCCCATTTCATTTTAATCCATTTCCGACCTTCACATTTGTCTGATAAACAGTTTTAAAATAAATACTTATGTTTCTGTCATATATTAACAGAGTTAAGTTGCAAAAACTTCAATCTTATCCAACAAAGATACAAAGCTGCATATTTACTAAAGTATCCGCTTACCAGACTTTAAAGTTCTTCAGCTGAGCAGCCAGCAGACGCCGAGCTGGGCTGACTGCTGTTGGATGAGTAAGTCATGTTATCTGGCTCAAATGGAAAAACTCGTTTGAATTTCCGCCACAAAACGTCAGGCTGGAAATGTTTACTTGTATTTTTCCATAATTTTCTCTTTATGTTAGGTCGTGCGGTCGCTTCCATTTGAATCCCACACAGAGAGATTTGAATACAAAGGTGATCCAGTCATGTTGAAGATCAGACCGACCTAAAAACACTTCACCTACGAGCCCGTGTGCACCTGTTCCTCATCAGGCTCTGTTGTCTTCACGCCTTTGATGCAGGCTTGTGTTTCCAAAGCTCTAAATCAGGTGTTGGTGACCTTTGGTAGCACTCGGCTAGTCGTCTGTACTCTCCTCTCACCATATGTTGTAGGAGAAAAGTCAAGTATAACAAAGTCAACAGTTTGACAGCCTGTGAGGGGAGTAACATAACTTATTATTATTGTAGATTTATTCTAAGAAAATGATTTTTAAGTTTGAGTTTATACATTTTTAAATATATTTTCACGACACTGAATGTCTGTATCCTGCAGGATTCCCCAGGAACAAAACTGAGTTTATTTATGTCAAAACAGTGAATATATTTCCAGCAATTAATCATTTAAAAGTTAAATTTCAGCCGTGTTAATCACGTATGTGAGACTTGATAATTAGTACTGCACTCTGACACAAACTAGCCTCGTTAAAATGTTCACGAGTGCCGAGTTGAGCTCAGTTTACGTTCAGCTGAAGCAGATTCGAAATGATCTGCAGGTGAAACGAATCGTTGGATCACTGAACTCAAAACTCATCAACGATTTGCATTCAGGGAGTTTTGAATGCAAAGATCATTTCTTCTTCTTCTCGCTGAAACAACGCAGAAAACAAATCTCTGCTTCCTGTGTGTCCTCAACTGTTTTACACCTCGCTGGATTTGATATTTAGGTCTTCCTTGTAGCATGATTGTCTAGTCCTTTTTCTTGTAAGGCACAGGTGTCAAACTGTTCCACTAAAGGGCCGGTGTGGCTGCAGGTTTTTGTTCCAACCAACCAAGAGCACACAGTTTGACCAATCAACTCTCTGAAGACTGAGATCAGCTGATTAAATGAGTCAAGTCTGGTGTGCTGCTGCTTGGTTGGAAAGAAAACCTGCAGCCACACCGGCCCTTTAGTGGAACAGTTTGACACCCCTGTTGTAAGGGCTCTACGTCTTTTATTTATTTAAAAACTGAAACACGCTCAAACTAAACGTGAGGTCAGAGACTGCGTCGGTCGATTGGATCTAGTTTGTGTCCACCTGTGAGTTCAGACAAAAGGAACTCTTCAGACACGCCTCTTCCACAGCTGAAAGAAATCTGAGTTCATCAGAACAGCTAAATACAACAATGATGTTCACATACTGGATCGTCTGTGACTGAGTTTATTCTGCAGACATTTGTAGGTGATTTATTAATTTTGGTTTTAAAATAAAGTGCTACACACCATGTGATGCAGCACGCTGCTCTGTATACTTGAATGTTAAATAGAGAGTTTATAGCTTTTATTTTACTGTATTTTATTTGGATTTTGTTTGTTCTACTTTATTTATTCATGAGTATTGTCTTATCCGTCTCGTGCATTGTGAACCGCTGTAACAAATCACTTTCCCCGGTGTGAGATCAGTAAAGTCTCATCTTAACCTTTGTTGATTGTCGATTGGAGTCTTGCGTCCTGTATCAAACTCTGCATCAGCTATAACGTTTCTTTTCTGTCTCTCAGAGAATGATTGATCTCCTTTTTAAGTCTGTCTGATTGTGTTTTGGATCCAACTGATCCAGCTCCTGCAAAAACCTTTTTAAGAGTTCAACACACGGCCCTGAGAAACCTCGAGTCCATCCATGGTTTGACCCTGAGGAAGCCTCCTCTCCTGACTCTGACTCTCTGAGTCTCACCGTGGTCAGAGACTTTTGGACTGGAAGGATCCTCGTGGATCGTTGGATTATTACTCATTATCATGCAACAGTTTGCAAAAACAAAAAGACTTTCCCAAGTTAAAGTCAAGACGCCGGAGGCAGAGAGCTCCACCTAGTGGAGAACAGCAGCCGTTCATTCAAAATACTTCAACATCAATAAAAACACAAACTACATCCAGTATTCTTCACTTGTATTTATTCATACTATATCATATTTATACTCTATGTTCATCAGATATTTATATATTTATATATATATTTATATATTTATTTACAGGCGGCAGTGTTGCCAGTCAAAGAAACTGATATTCCAACAAAATGGATAACAAAAGACAAAAACAAGTGTCAATTCAGTGCGATGCTGAAAGCACACAGTTTGATTTAAAAAAGAAAAACATCATCGTGTCAGCAGAAACACTGCGTGCGACTACGTTTGCGTGACGCCGCGTCACACGGTGGATTTCGTGTTAACTTGTTGTTTTTTTTTTCTGCTCCACAACATGTGCAAAAATGTAGTGTTGCTGAAAACGGCGTCATCGACTCCCCCAGAAACAAGCAGACAGTGTGCAGGCAGGTTGATTTTAACACGTAGAAAAAGAAACAACACTATACACACACACCGATACATGAACTGACGCTCTCTGAGGCGAGGGGAGAAGATCCAAGTAATAGTTGTTCGCATTAAGTACAGCCATGCATTAGCAGCAATCGTCACACATTCTTCAATACGTTTCTCTGGTAGCTTGCCTTTCTCGTTGACGCGCGTCAGTCAAATTATTGGACCAAACAAACATGCAGTATGTGCGGTAAATATACCGTCTCACATTCACCCGCCCGTCACAGAATACACTTTGGAATTGAATCGAACGGCTTCCGGATCGACTAATTGTTTTATGTTTTTTTCTTCTCCGAATCATAAAGCCAGTTTGGTTCTCGTGTTTCTCTCCAAATAGAAAAGCGCCTCCGACTTTGCAAAGACTAAAAACCTCTCACACACACGTGCACTCGCGTGTGTTTGTGTGCAACAAGCGTAAGCTATCTCTTCTATAAATACAGTACAGTTTTATATTTCTCTCTCTCTCTCGCTCTGTGTTTAGACCGCACACGGTCTACTTAACAAAAATAGAATAAAAAATAACTTTTAATACATTCTAGAAACAAACACGCAACTGGGTTGGTCGAATACAGAGAAGGAGGGGGACAGTAAAGAGGCAGGTCCTGGTGGAGGTGGAGGTGTGTGGAGAAGGTGGAGGGGTACAGCTGTACCTCCTCAGGAAGCTTTCAAGGGTGAACTTTGAAGGAGAGCAGTTCCTCTGAGTGCATGTTGTTGAGTGAACGCAGCTCGGGAAGCTTGAGCAGCAGCTTGGTGAAGGTGGTGGCGGACTCGTCGCCGTGGTTCTGCATCACCAGGTTCCGCAGGGCTCGGATCAGTTTGTCCTGCAGGGCCTCGACTGAGTTCAGGTCCTGGATCCCTGAGCGATCTGAGACGGGAAGGGAGAGAAGGTTAAAGCTTTCCACCTTAACTGAAATATGTCACGCCGACGGCGCTGTTCCGGCGGGAGCCTTCTTACCGGCTGAGACGAGCACCACGGCAGTGAAGAGGCTCATTTCGTCGGAGTCGAGCCGCAGCGCCGCCAGCTTTTCGCTGAACTCGCACATGGAGTTGAGCAGCTCGCCGGCGCCCAGCGACCGTAGCGTGTCGAGGCTGTAGCGCTTGCCGCTCAGGAAGGTCACCGTCCGCTCCGCCACGTTGAACAGAGAGGCGAATCGGACCATCAGCACCTGAGCGAGGGAAGGCGAGAGAGTTTTTAAGTTTGTGCAGGGAAACAACATTTTATTTGAAAAGGTCAGTGCTCCACACTGATAAAATACAGCAAAGCCAAATGTTTGCATAAATCTGTTAAAGCTGAACACACCCGGCCTGCACACACTGGATAATCTGAATAGAAACAACTACAGTGTGTTTATCTCAGCTTTTCCAAGAAGAATGAGATCGCAATCGAGAGTTTGTGAAGTCTCTTTCATTTCAATTCCAGCTGTTATCTGAGCAAATATTAGTCAGCGCACACACAGCTGACAGTCTGCTCTGTGAGTGTTTGAAGAGCCCGCCGTGTTTGACTTCGAAGCGAGCGCAGGATAACACGGCGTGTTTGTGTTTTGCTCGTTCGTGTGTGCGTTCCCTCCTCACCTCGAAAGTTCCAGCTTTCAGCAGGCTGACTTGGTCGTGCTCGGGGAGGTCGCGGAAGCCCGGGATCCTCTTGGCGAAGTCGACCACCTCCCGCACGGCGGGGGTGAAGCTCATGGAGAACTCCTCCCAGATCTCCTGGCTCGGTTTGCGGGGGTCCACGTACGGCGATGAGTTCATGGGACAGACCTGAGGAGACACGAGGACAGGCGGTCAGTCAGAGGCGATGAACTGCTTCGGTTTTAGGAAAAGTATTATGAATAAATGACTCACCAGGTGCGCTCTGTGAGTCATACAGTTGGTTGGTCCATTGTAACCACTTGAGGCAGTTTGTGTGTTCAATCCATGCTGTCTTTGGCTGTCTTCTGATGCTTCACAGCTAGGGGCGCTGCTGAGCTGCTGCTGCTGCTGCTGCTGAGGCTGCAGCTGGTAAACTCCCCTCTCCTCTCTGTAAGCAGTGTTGGTGACATGTTGGCCGTTACTGTAAGAACCGTGCTGGTAACCCCCGACAACCACGTTGTTGTTCCAGCAGTTCCAGCTCTCCTGCTGCTCCTCCATGCGGCTGTCGCATCCCGTCTCCAGGGCGACGGTCACAGACGACGGCGAGGCCTGGCCCTGCCTCTGTGACCTCTGCTGGCCGAACGCGAAGGCATCTTGGTGCCGCCTGCTCGTCGTGACGACGGCCTCGTCCTCGCCGCTGTCCGACGCGCAGGAGGAGGGCGAGCTGGTGTTGGTGTCCATGGAAACCACGGACTCGGAGTCCTGCGGGCATTGTGGGGAGGACGGGTTTGAGCACGACGGGGAATCGGAAGCAGAGGAGGAAGAGGAAGAGGAAGAGGAGGAGGCCGAGGAGCTGGCGTCGCTGGTCATGGCCTCCATGGGCAGGGACGGGCTCTGGTGGCCGTGCAGCATGCTGTGCAGCTGGCTGTTGTTGCTCATCATGTTGTTCATGGCGTTCTGCATCTCCAGGAGCATCCGCTGCTTTTCCCGCTTAGGGATGCGGCCAAATCGGACAGCTGCGAGTGAGAAAATTCATTAATCCACTTAACAGGGAAGACCAAAAACACGACGAGCTGAATCACATATCAGGCTCATGACAAACAAGCCGAACTAAACTATCCGCTCACCGTCTCTGGACATGCCGACGGCCAGACACTTCTTGAAGCGACACTGCTGGCAGCGGTTCCTGTTGATCCTCATGATGGTGCAGTTCTCCATCTTAAGACACTTCTTGTACTGGATGTTCTGCTGGATGCTTCTCCGGAAGAAGCCCTGAGGAGCCACAAGAGGCGCGTCAGTCATGTGAGCGAGTGCATAAAGGAGACGCAGGAGAATGTGAATCAAACTCGCAGAGAGGCGACACTTCGTTGTAGGAACTTGTCTCACCTTGCAGCCCTCGCATGCATGGACGCCGTAGTGGAAGCCCGAGGCGACGTCTCCACACACCTTACACAACAGCACCATGCCGTTTATTTCTGGGGGGAAAAAACAAAACAATGAATGATTCACGTGTACCGACCTGAGATCTGTTTCCTCAGTACTGACGCTCTGACGTTGTACTTACTGGTAATGCTGCTCTTGGCAGACGTGGACGAACGCCCCGCCTTCTCCATGCTGTGGCCGCGCTGGTGTCCGCTCTTCACCGACGGAGAGATATCCACCAGCATGCCCACGGCCCTGCTGGGCAGCGATGGGCGGGAGAGGGTCGGCGATGTCGACAGGTAACCGCTGCCGGCGCTCATGCAGGAGTCTGGGCTGGAGCCAGAGCCGGAGGAGATGTAGGCGATGACACCTCCTATGGAGAGGGAGAGACGGTGACATGTTATAGCTTCCATCTGCCCGACGTGAGCCCGGTTTCTGCTGCGTGCTTGCTCATGGTGGGCATGGTTGGGTCTCACTGGAACACAGTGTATAACTAAGACTTAAGAAACTGTATCTAACAGGGTCAGGCAGAGATTTAGACTCTGCATCTCGGATGTGTTTTGAACCGTACGGCTCATCAAGCCTGCCAAAGTGAAAAAGGAGTCACACAAAACAGGAATTAGTGTAACCGCAGCAATAAAACAAATAGTTTCGCGTGCCAAACGAACAAACTCTTGGCAGTACAGCGAGTACAGGTACTCCTGTGACACGCCTGTGTGTGTATTTCCTGGTCGGTTTTTATTCACTGCCATGACTGACCTGCTTTATCACCTCCAGCGCCGTGCTGGTTGGATAACAAGTTATATAACGCGCCACCTCGTCTATGCTATGGGAGTGTTCCGCCTCGGACGGACGGACGGGGGTCAAACTGAAGCACTGGAGCAACATAACAGTTGTAGAGAGAGGGAGAGAAGAATGTAAGAAAAGGAGGGGGGGGACGCGTGTACCACTCGGGGTTATGTAATGACATGTTTGGTTAGGGAGGAAGGAAGGAAGGAAAAACAACAAGCTCTGTGGAGCAAGAATTTGGAGTGAAAAAAGTTGGTGGAGCTGGAACACCAAGAGCCCGGGGCCATGTTGAGAGGACGAGGAAGTGTTTTTAAAAACAATCCAGTTATTAATTATTTCAGGTTTAACGGTACCGGATGTTCTGTTATCTAAAAGTGGCTTAAAATACGCGTTGGTCCATTTAAAAATAAAAAAAGTCCGGATCATCTGCAGGTCTTGGTTGGAATATGGTGTCCTTCCTTGTTTAACATTTAGAGGCGACAGCACATGATTACCTAACCCCCTCCCAACCATGACTGTTCTCTTTCACGGCCCACCCACACGTGGACCTGTCATGAATTTCTGTGAAAGCGAGGCGCGAGGAGGGAGAGCGAGAGAGAAACTAGGTCAGTAGCTGCCTCTGTCTCTCTCTCTCTCCCCCCCCTACACACAGGCTCACGTGTATCCTGCAGACCAGCCTCGCGCCGGGGAGTTGCTGTACAAGTGCTGGTGGATTATGCAAGGTTCGTGCGTCACGGGCTCCTCGTCGGCCAATCGGAGGCGCACCGAACTGAAGCGTGCGCGAGGAAAGGTACGCCCCTCGACCAATCGCAGGAGTGTTCCAGAGAGCGTGTACACACACAGGCACATGGCTAGGCTACGCTGTCCATGTGAGCGGGAGCACCGGGGAAGATAAACAGTGTTGTTGTGTCAAATGTAAATGGAAGCGTCGACGCAGCCAGCCAGCCGCACTGTGGCACTCCTAACCCCGATTTAAAGCGCAGATCGCCGGCTGGAGCCGTGCGTAAAACACCGCTCCGACGCACGGAGGTGAAGTTAAACCATCTCTGATCCTACATTTCTCTTTTCTGACTCATGCTGCACTTACAGGAAAGAAAAGAAACAATCAGAGGACGCACCATTCATCCGCGTCCCGCCCTCCTAAAAATACTTTAAACACCCTCTGAGTGTATTTATATTCACATCTCTGCATATTTATGAATTAAAAGCCACAAACACAGCTTCAGAACTCTGCGTGACGAGTAACTGCGGTGAGTTTCCACTCAGGCAGAGCCAAAAATAGCAGAAAACTTCACGTCCTGATGGATGAGATGAGTGTTTTATAAGGATTACATGAACAGCATCACTGCAGCAAAGTGTCTGCTCCTTGCATGCAGTCCAAACACACACACACACACACACACACACACACACAACATAATACTGCAACATCAGTGTGAGTACATGAGATGTTTTTCTTACCGGGCTTGGCTGTCCCGATGTCCTCAGGCATCTCCGGAAAATCTCCCACAAGCTCTTTGACTGAAGTCAACTGTCAGAAAAACACACACACACCAGCTGCGGCTAAACTTCTACACGGCTGTGTTGGATGAGTTGAACGGCGGTACCGAGGCTCATATCAGAGCGGAAACACAGCTGCAGGTCCGGTCCAAATAATACTACTAATAATAATAATAATGATGATGATGATAATTAAAAAGAGTCTCTGAGATAAGCGAGAGAGCGAGTCGACGTGCGTGCGTGCGCACCGGAGGAACTCCTTGTTGTGTGTGACTGCGGGATCGTCAAGAACTAAATGTTCTCTATAGTGGGCTCGCCCATGTGACCCATTTTCGGTACCGCCCCTCCGCTCGGCCTCTCGAGCCACTTTAACCCAGTGACACACTTTCAGGACACCGGAGGGGAGGCGGGGCCCGGGCGCGCTCTCCGTGCGACGTAACAGCGGGAGGAGGGAACGGTAACACGGCGGTCACGTTGCAGAGCACAACGTGAAGGGTGAGACGCGTAACGAGCGGTACAGTGCGGTCATGCCGCGTGCGTACCCGTCCTCCCGCATGTGTGTGTGCGTGTGTGTGAGGACTATCGAGTCTGTCGAGTTTTCCTCTTTATTCACAGGTACAGACGAGCCGCGTCACGTTCTGCTGACCTTTAAAACACACCTGAGTGTAAACACAGGCTGATGGCTCCCTCAAGGAAATGTTCTTTTATTCTGTCACACGTTTAATATTTTTTAAAAGCAGAGTTTACAAAGACTTTCTCAAACAAAGACATTTTAACAGACATAATAAAAAGATAGATTCATAGTTTCTGTGTGTTAGACATGGAATATAATCCTCAGGACTGTTTTCATGCATGTGTGATCGCCTGAAAATACAAAAATCAAATGATCCTTTTTATATCTGCGGCTTGTTTCTACAGACTAAACTGCTCCTGCCTGTACGCAGGGCCCTCATAGTGCTGCTTCTCCATCACAGTAAGAAGGTGTCGGTGCAGCGATGAGACTAAATTCAACACACTGGACCTTTAATTCACTTTACACACACATTATAACTGCAGGCCTTTATGTGGTGTCACTTAGCCATTACACACACACGTATGTTACGTCAATGTTTGTATATTTGTGCATTATAACGTAACATAACCTTTATTTAGCATGTTTTGGACTAATATTCTGCACGTTTTTATGACCTTTACTGACTTCTATTTTTATACAAGACTGTTTTTTTAAAGCAGTTTTTGCTCTTTTCCTTCACTGTCGCCCCCCTAACAGTTACGTGAGTTTGAATTTTCTTGCTTTTGGTCTTTGTTGATGTTTTGCATACAGTTTCATGTTTCTGTCTCTTTTTAAAAAGGCAAATAAAAGTTATTTATTTATTTAAAGTAGATCATCTTATAAAATGACACCATGTTATAGGCTGGTGACTGCTTCATGCATCAGTACTCCAATAAGGCGTTATGCAGAATCAGTCTGCATGTGTTTGCATGTCCACGAGCCTGGCTGCAGGTTTTTCTCTCTGATGTCTAACGTTGGACTTGCCGTGCAGGTAAATTTGGAGAGGTGAAGCTGTTTTGCACAAAAACATGCATGTCAATATCGCTTGATATGGGACGGTAAATATAAGAGCTTATCAGTACACCCCTAGTGGAGAGTTTTATTACCTTGGGCAGCTGATATTAGCTCACCACATGTTTGTTTTTCCACTCAAGCTGGATTCATATCCTATTAGACTACTCGGAAACTTATCTCCTAGTTTTTCCTAATAAATTCAGCATGACTAATTAGAATCAAAGCTTTATATTTAACCCCATCCTCTTGCTTTGACTTTGGGCAGATTGAAATCACTCTGTTGTTGTGCTACTGTCTGACTTCTCAGTTGAGCCCGTTTAGATGACACGTTTGCAGAATTATAGGTCTTAACATCTGGAGAAAAAACAAAAACATCTCCGTCTGCGCGCACAGCAGTCAGTTGGCTGACTAACAGAGGTGAAAGTGAAATCTGTCACCTCGTCGAGGCCCCGTGGAAGTCCCCTAAACTACCCCAGAAACCAAAGTTTTCATTATCCGCAGGTGTCAAAGTGAAATATAGGTCAAATTGGGCTGAAAACTAGATAACGTACACCACATTTAAGCCACCGCGAGGTCAACATTTTAATTCGCACTCTTGTTCATGAACACCTGCTAAACTGACAACCTTCCCATGAGCCTCGGCCGTGCCTGAACGTAGAAATCTAAGCGCTCGAATATAACGTCACATTTTTGGCACCAGAATGTCGTCGCACGTACGCCGGGTGCGTTTACTTGCACTCGCACTGGATTGGACACGTTTCAAAAATGCTTCAGTGTGCTACAGGAAACGATTCTGACACAAAAAACGTTTAAAATATACCAAAATCACCAAATCTGGCCCCGCTGTAACCCAACCCAATTACCAATACTGTACTGGAACACTTCAGACACCACAGTGTACCTTTAAAACAGGTTTAACCACAGGCATTGTACTCCAACTGAACTATTCTTGGTGTAATTGGCAGCTACAAGCTGGAATGGAATGTTCTTTAACATCGAATCTCGTACGCTTTAATTGCCTGTACCGTGATGTTTGTTATGCTCACTGACTTAAAACTCACCCTCGGGCTCATTGGAAGCCTCGGATGCTCAAACACACGCCGTGAATGACTGACTGTTACACGCTCAACGTGCCGTTTGTCCCCTTTTCTTCCCCCCGCCCCGCCCCTGCGTCTGCTTTTCAGGTGTGCCACATCTGATTGTTCAGTCAGGTGCACCTGCCCTAAAAACTCATGTGCCAGTATCGGATGAGGCGGACTCCTGGCACGGGGGACTGCTGGGCCTCTCAGCCTTGGACTGTGTGTATGAATTGGGCTGTCTCTCTCGCCGTGGTTAATTTAGGTCAGTAGTAGAGTGCTGTTTATCCTATCGGGCCACCTACCACTGACATATGTGTGAATGATTAACATTTACAATTGCTGACCAGAGGAATTTGTTTGATCGAGTTTCCCATAGCACGTGTATAAAAGCAGCTGTGTTTTGAAGGTTAGTCATCTATTAACTCTTGGCCGCTTTTCCACTCCTCAAGAAGAATATATCAGCTTTCTGGAAGAGACTTTCAAACTGAAGATCACGAGCACAAAAAAAAAAAAATACGTGTACTACTAACACTTGTACAAAGAGTACAGTTTATTTATTTACCAGACTCAGCTGTCTGGCAGCGGTTCAGGCCTCTGTGGAATGGTTCACTCTTGGCAGGACACAAGATCCTCAAGCGGTTCCAGCCATCAGGAGCATGAGGAGAGATGAACACTGAAGCGACGCCTTGGAGGATTCATATTTCATCTTAGAAACGAGAGATTTGTAGAAATGTCTCCTCTGCTGTGTGCGACAGTTGTCTGTTTGCGTGTGTGTTACGTTGCTCGGTTACTCTCTGGTCTCTCTTTGAAAAATGGCCAAATTCTTCAAGGATACAGCTGCTTAAACTCTATATTTATCTTGCTTTAGTGCACCTCTACAGCTTTGTATATACTATATATCCTGTATTTGTTATAAGTAACAATTATATCCTCTTCTGTCATGGTCACAGTCATCCTTGAGTCCCCTTATAGGTAATTAACAAGAGTACGACTGACTGAATGTTTCACCAAATTATCAGATAAAGCCACAAATCTACTAAAATGAGGTCATCAGCATGTCCAGAAACATTGTGTTCATTCTAAAGTGTGTTATTAGCGTAGCTGGCATCGCTGTCGGTCATTACTTGCTAATTGTTTGGCAGGTGAGTGTGCAGAATCCGCCCTTCAATTAACAAACACGGAGGCGGCCGAGGCTTCCTTTCCATTGTGTTCCTTTATTACCATATTTGTGGAGATAACTTAATCAGGAAGCAAAAAATATACCAGACAATAAAGTACTAAAAATCTGAGATACAAATAACCCCCCAACACAAACCGCCCAGAGCCCCCCCACCCCTCCTCCACCTCCTCCTCCTCTTCTTCGTCGTCGTCGTCCTCCCACTGTCGTCCTCTGTGGGTTTATGTGGCGTATCTCTTTGTCCACTGTTTGGCTGTTCGGTCATGTTCCGCTCTGTTAGTCGTGTACTGGGTGGCGATGCTTCCCACCAGGGGATCGGCTGAACGGGGGAAAAAAAAATAGGTTGCAAGTTAAATTTATCTGCACATGAAGAGAGAGATGAAAAACACAGACGGAGAGAGAGAGCGAGACGACTTCTGCAGACTTCTTCTGAGCTCTGAGTTCACGTACGAGATAAATAAGGAATCATCTCAGGCGCTCGAGTCAAGACTTCTGTCCTGTTTGGTCAGAGTGTTTTTTTATGGAGTGGAAAGTTGTCGGAGCACATCGTGTGTGTCGCCTGCACAGAACCAACTTCTGTCTGTGACCTCGAGTATCAGGTAAAATGCAAAAAAAAAAAAAAAATCCCTGTCTGCTTTCGCTCTTACGCGCGAGGTATAAAATAGAATAGGATGTCCAGATGACGCTGGGTTTCCTGTCAAGGTGGCAGCGTTTACCAGCATTTACACACTGAAGTTTCAGATTCGTGTTGTTTTGTAAAAACGTGGAAAATTGCTGTTTGTAGGGTTTCATGATTCAAATCAGATTTCTAAAAACAGACCGCAGCGTGAATGGTATGATTTGTTTTTTCCTGCTTCTCCCGTCTCTCCTCATGGACGCAAACCTCACGACAAAGGTAGAGCAGAAAGGTTTGTAAGAGAGCCGAGGTAACACGTGGCCCCGCTGCCGACGCCGCCACTTCCTGCTGTGTTTATTAATAAAGTGCAGAGAAACCGTTACGTGAAGAACGCGACAAATGTGTGACCTTGTCAGGGTTCACCGACCAAGACCTTTCCAGTTCTTCTTCACAGTTCAGGACTTTCTCACACACCTGTAGAGCTCGCATCCAAACATCTCTTTGTCAAGGATGCAGGGTTCATGACGAAGGTGGGTCAGCGCTCATTAGACACCAGAGAAGCCTCCATGATGTGGTTTCCGGTGAACGGGCTACAGTTTGACACAGTTCATCTCTAACTGCAACACTGAGCCATCTGCACCAGTTGAAGGTGTTATATGACTCACCTATTAGCCCATTAAAAGAAGAAGTAGAAACTGAAAGTCTCCCTTGAACGAACGATCAACGGCGCTGTTTGGATTCATCAGCCACAACAACACGCTGCGTCATTGATGAACTGAAACGACGTACATGAACGTGTTTCACCCAAAACACCAACACCTGCCGCTTTGAGGCGTCACACCGTGCGGTTTATCCAACCAACGGGCGAGTCTCAGACAAAATGTGCAACCTGGATCACAAAGAGGTGATTCGGCTGCGACTGTGCTCGGCCTTACCTGGGTTACAGTCTGTGAGCAGGGAGCAGATGGACAGCAGCACCTTGGAGATGGTGAGGGCGGGGCTCCAGTTGTCCTTCAGGATGTCCAGGCAGATCACGCCCTGACTGTTGATGTTGCAGTGATAGATCCTCGTACGAAACGTCACCTGAGGACACGAAAACACAGAGCCGCTCAGCGTCGGGGTCCAGTTACACACACAAGACAGTTAATAACCCCAAAACATCTGCGATGTTACATGTTGCTGCAGTATCGAGGAGGATTTGTCACACGTCTCAGATACGATGTAAAAATCTCACTGACGAGCACAGCACTGTTTAGAACTGTTGGATTAAGACTGGACTGTAGTTCAGAAGCTGCAGGGTTGAACCGGCCTCACACACCACTCATGACAGGAGATGTAAGCCCTCTGGTGGCTGAACACAGGTACTTCTACATGCCAGGAGACACTTCACACACACGTCACAGAGAGCCATCAAGTTCTCATCGAGGCAGCAAAGCACAGAAAATAAAATGATTAGCGATTTGTGGGGGAATCTGAGCTGGGACTGCAGCACACAGCGCGCAGTGAAGACGACGCCTCGCGTGCGGCCTTCACTGTCGGACAGAAGCGGCCCGTCTGGGTATTTTTAGCTGCGACCAGCAGCTCTATAGGTCGGACAGTCAGCCAGATAACATTTCCCGGCCGTATGGTGGCCACAGTTTTTCACCTCAAGGAGGGTGAAATTTGTCATGGAGGTCATGTGTGCGTGTGTGTGTGTGTGTGTGTGTGTGAGAATGTGTGGATGTGTGAATACGTGGCTGTGTGTGCGTATGTAGCCGCTGCTACTGCAAACTTGGATGAATGTCGGGTTCACCTTTGTCTAACTTCACAAGTCTACTTCCTGCTGACATTCACAGCAAACCAAAGTTTCCATTCGTGCACACACACACGCACACGTATTGTCAAAAATATATAATGTTAGGTGAGCTGAGAAATATGATGTGTATCTATAGTGCGCTTTGACTACAAACAATCTGCAGGATCTTGTTTGGTTCATCTCTTTTATTGTTGTTGGCCCAGTTTGTTGCACAAATTAGTTTAACTGGTCCGAATAATCCTGCAGGGACAAACACTCCATTTACTCACGTAGAGTGTGGAAAGTACAGGACATGCATCTGATTGTACCGTGCAGATGAAGCAGCAATGAGCTGCGCTCTTATTGTGAAGGAGAGAATCAGTTAATGTGATGAGTGACTCAGTGTGTTCGACACAGAGCAGAGGCCCAACATGTTCAGCAGGACTTGTTCTCCCTAAAATCAGGACAAACAACATTCTGCGTCGTTTTCCACAAAAGTTTCCACTCAAGAATGTAAATGTGTGTGTGTGCGTGTGTGTGTGTGTGTGTGAGCCGCAGAGAGGAGCGTCCAGAAAATCCTGTACTGTTGACATCTCCTTGTTTACGTGCTGGTAGGAGAAGCTGTGTGGAGTCAACAGGTGCAGAAGGTTTATACATTTTACTAAAGGAGGAGAAATACATCATTCAGTCACACTGTCGAACCAGGTGGGTTTCTTCATTACAGTGAACACACACTCACACACTCTGCGTAGTTTATTTCCAGTCCATCTCACATACATTCACATCCTGCTGCTAGAAATACTCGCTGGGTTTTAAGCCAAATCTGAGGCTTAAAATAGGCCCCAACAAACGCTCGGCTCACGGTGAGAGTGTCGCTCACTGAGGCCTGCAGCAGACGGCTGCTTTTAGGAAATGATTCAGGCAATTTAAGAGCAAATAAACTAACTGTTCATCGCACTGTTTAAATAAACGATTTACATCTTTATTAACCAATCGGCTCAGGTTCCAGTGACGGAAGGGGACGTTCACAAAATGTAAAAATCCCACCAGACTTGCCGCTGAAGTAACATTTCAAACTTACGATCCAGCGTGTAGGATTCTGCGGTGTCTAGCGGTGTCGTTGCTGCCACCTCACCCTCACCTCACCTCACCCTCACCTCACCTCACCTCACCCTCCGAGTGTGAAGGAGGAACTACTGTGGTCACAAAAATGTCCCCGTGAGGAGCGCCGTGTTTAGTTTGTTCTCCTGTGGACGGCGACGGACGACCTGCAGCGTCTATACATCTAAAAGTCTCATTCAGAATAATCAATGTATCATATTTAACAATGGACATTATATTCTGGAGATAGAGCGCCCTAAATCTGACACACAGGACAAAAAACAGCAAAAACATCTGTGCAAACTCTAAAAACTCTCCTATCAGAGCCAAAAATGAATTTATGAGTCATGTAATTCAATTTTCTTCGATACTAATCTCTGGCATCGATGCTCAGGTTTTTATTGGATTAAATCTGTTTTCCTCGTTTAGGATCCACGTTTGGGTGCAACAGTTGGACATCGGTGTAAGTGCTGATGGGAGTACCTTGGGGGGTTTGAAGGGGTAGTCGGGGGTGAAGGCGATGTCCAGGAAGAAGACGCCTCCCTCGTACACGGAGCCCGGTGGTCCCAGGATGGTCGACCTCCACTCATAGATGTTGTCTCCTTTTGGGCCAGCACTGCAGCCAGACAACGACAAACCAGAACTAAATAAAACTGATGAATGAATTCAGCATCCAGACAGGAGTAACGTTCTCTGCTGCTCAATCTATAACCATCAAACTAAACTCATTCTCAAAAACAGTATGGATCCATGTGCGGCCGCACGCCACCATTCAGTAAACAGTCGCTGTTTGTTTGCGTCGTTCTCGGTTAATCAGCAATGCAGAGGATGAAGCGCAAACACTCGGCTGTTACAAAGTAGATCTGGTCTTCAAACACGGCACATACAAGATGATAAATAAATAAACACACACACACACACACTGAGGGTGAGTCGATATGTCAGTATAGATTATTTGCTTCTGTTGCTTCAAACAGATGCGACTGGATCTGCATCAATGGAGTAACTGAAGCAGTATGAAAGTCACATTCATTCATGTACTGTGTGTGTGTGTAACCTGATGAATCACTGCACAACTCACAGCTTACTGGCAGCATTCAGGAGTGTGTGGGCGTTTTTATTTTCTTTCTTCGGTAAAGCGAGCTCGAGCCGCCGCCATCCATTGAAGATCTGCTCAACATGTGTCGTTACAGAGAAACTCGCCCAGAACTCGCCGGATAGACGCTTTTAAAGCGCTTCTATTATTTCTGAAGCTCGACGGATCAAAGGCGCGGGAGGCATCGCGGGAAATCTTCAAACTGCGCCGCCTTTGATGGATGAAAGGCGTCAGATTTACTGCGCCTTTAATAATTACAAGTTAAATCTAAAAACGCAGTGGCATCAGTGGACATTTGCAGATTAACGGTCATAAAAATTGATGTATTATTTTCCCCAGCTTTAAGCGCGGGGTGATGAACGTTCCTATTCCCTCGTGCATCACTCAGAAGACGCCTCGGTTCAAAGCAGATCCCCAGCGATGTGTCTGTGCGTCATGATCTGTAATCTGTATTGATTTTTCCTCAGAGCGGCCCAGCCTTTATCCCCCCCTACATGCAGAACATGTGGTCTTCAAGCCCCTCGGGGTCACGACTACAAGACATAATAGTATTGATCGGAAAGTCTTCGGGGGGCAGATGTTGTGCTTATTCTGATCAACCTTGACCGCCGACTCTTCGGCCACGACGCTGAAGAATCGATCGGCGGAGCGCAGTTAGCTCGGCTAATTAACTGTTTGTTGAAAAGGAGGAAACTTTGACATCCGAGTAGCTGATTTTTAATGAGACGGACACATTCCTTCAAAGAGTCCAACGCAGTTACTCTTATCTGCATTCAGGATGAGCCATTGATGAGTCACACATGTTTGATATCACACGAGACGTGCTGCTTGAGTTGCATCAGATACGGTGAGGAAAACTGGCACCAAACAAGTCAAAGCAGCGTGGTGCATATTTTTAAACACAGCTGGGCAGCAGTCATGTCTGCTCTATGAAACGTGTTCAAGATGGAGACTTTAAACAGTTTTTTAGGGTGGAAACAGCAGAATTAAATACAGCTTCTGATGGGAACCAGCACAGCGAGCTCTCAGAGACACACACACACACGTTCTCTGAATAAAACGACTCTCTGTCTCGAGTCGAAAAAGTGAGTCGTTTTAAAAGATCGCCAGAAAATGAATCAGCAAAAACACCAAACGTCTGATTCACTCTGGGAATTGATTCATTTTCATATTTTCACATTAATAAACTGAGAAAGTGTTGCTGGGACTTCAGTTTCATTAACATCTCTACTCAATATCAGCTGAAGAGTACATTCAGACAGACTTCAATTTTCTATTTATCTGAGTTGGATAGTGTGTTTTGGCAGCGGCGGTGTCCGCCCAACAATAGAAGGAGAAGTTAACCGGATCTAAGCAGCCCGACGTCACGCTGCGGCAGCCAATCAGACGATCAGACCGGTCAAACTCAAACACAGTCAGCCTGAGACGTCTCCCAAGCTAAGACTATCCAGCTGGATTCATGGACTAAACTCTGACACTCTTTGTTTATTTCATGAAGCAGCTTCTAAATCGGAGTCTGACGCTGCAAAATTCTGACCCAAAGAAGTTGAATTTGTTTTGTGTTCGATGGTTTGACAGAGAGAGAGAGAGAGAGCACCGGTCAGCAGACAGAGAGGGTGAATGAGAGTGCGTGAGCGGCGGCGTTGATAGAGTTAATCGCTTCCTGTTTGTTTCACAGCGGTTACGTTCAGCACCAACGACACAGGTGTGTGTTCACACACTGAACATAAAACATTACCACAATTAAACAGCTTTAATCCATCGTGCACAGGTTGTGTTTTAAGCGGTCACACTTGATTGTTGTAATTAGGCAGCACATTATGAATTTAAATGGCACGAGCCTGCAGCCGGCAGTCAGCGTCCTTAATCCACGATTTAAGCCGTGAACATGATCGCGGTGGAGTCATGACACAGTCAGAGATGCAAATCACTTTCTGAATGACTCACTGACAATTTCCAGGAAGGAGGAAATTGACGAAGAGTTGCTGGGCTGTGATGCATTTTACTACTATAAATAAACACATTTTTATAGTTTGAGCTGGATGTGTTGAAGACTGCTGTCGAACTTCAACACACCGCTCCAAACTTTTGTGTCGTAAAGTGAAACATTTGTACATGTCGTGTGCATCCCTGCAGCAACCTAACAACTTGATTTTTCAAACAGGATGTCGTCAGATGAAGG
Source organism: Nibea albiflora (assembly GCA_014281875.1). Lineage (NCBI taxonomy): Eukaryota > Metazoa > Chordata > Actinopteri > Sciaenidae > Nibea > Nibea albiflora. The sequence goes on along the minus strand of CM024804.1, from coordinate 23,006,556 downwards.
CTGTTTGCCTGTAAGGTGGCAGGTAGTGACAAAAGACGAGCTCGTTTTTAAAACCACCCGGATTCAGCCCGGCAGGCTGTTGTTTTATACATGAGGAAAAAGTCTGAAGAAAAGTGGCAGCGGTAACGACAAAAATGCAAAGCAGGCGCGTCGCGTGAATAAATACCAAACTGATTTCTTCCAGTATAGCAGAAAATATCCAGACGGTGTTCATTTTTTCGGGACTGTTTGTGGCCCGAGGTAGTTTGTTTGATCTGCTGAGCCATTATGGGAGACATTCCTCTGTTTTTCTTTTCCACTCTCTCTGCGAGGTCAGAGGTCAGCTGCAGAACAGCAGCCCGAAGCAGGGAGGGCTTCAGTGATTCGCCTCAGGACACCGCGGTGAGGGAGGGAGGGGGAGGGAGGGCGCCTGCTGCGACGGCGGTTTTAAGGACGGGCTTTTAAATCACAACGCTCACACAGCTGCAGAAGCAGAGCCGAACCTAAATCCTCACGCTAAACACTGTATGAATTTAGAGCCATCTGTTGATTACTTTTCCAATTAATTACTGCTGTTTCATCAACATTTCCCAGAACACAGCAAGACATATTCAGATTAATTATGTTGCAGTCCAAACCCCCTAAAAAACATGTTGTTTATTATCATACATGGCAAAGAAAAGCTGCAAATCGTCTCATTTGAGAGGCTTCGAACCATCGTGTACATTTTTGCTTGAAATATGACGATCTGATTATCAAATCTGTCAGTTTCAGCTCTGAATGACTGTTTCCTTCAAATCTAGATCTCTTATCTTACACCTAATACGAGCGCCGCACTTTCCTCAGAGTGGTTTTAGTTACATCGAGTGAAAATAAGCATGTTTCCTATTTTGAAAAGTTTCGTGGCTAAATATCTTTGTGGTGGTATAACTGTAATGACACGCGACTAAAATGGAAGTATTGCAGGCTGATTATTAATACCCTCGATGATTTATGTAGTAATGAATTTATATTTATAGGTGAGAGCAGATCATCCAGGTTCTTTGCGCTGACGTCACGCCGTCTATTCTGACTGCCGGTGAATGAAATTCTAATAAATGAGGCCTTTAAAAGCAGAAAAGAAGAGCGCTGTACGTCGCTACAGAACAATGATTGCATTATTGACTTTTACTGAATTTAACGAGTTTCAGGCTGCGGGTCAAGAAAAAGCACGAGGACAACTGTACAACAACTGAACACTAACAAGCAACGTGCAGAACATATCAGTGATCCGTCACTCCGCCTATCTTAACCATCATTTAGACCAGAAAACAGAATATAGGAACAGAATACACAAAGTTATTATTAAATGAAGCCAATTCTCCAACTAAACCTGACAAAAATCTGTCCTCTGTATATAAATCTACATATAATAAATTAAAGAAATAAGAGTTTCAGTCTGCTTCCATCAAAGTGTCACCTAACTGCAACCTTACTGAATCTCCAGGTCATATTTTTCTGACGTCTGTCACATTATCTGCCGTTAAAACACTTTATTTTTCTGTCCACCGTGATGTAACCGCTGAGGTGAAGTGGAGCCGCTGTCTGTATGATGACATCCGTTTGTGCTTATTAAGCGACCTTTCTCTACGAGCCCAGAACAGAAAACAGGTCAGTTTCAGACCCGCTTCACACAGTTTACAAGGTTCATGCTAATTATTAGCATTAAAGTATGCTCTGCTCGTGGTGACGGTCAAACCACCATCACTTAGACTCTTTCTGATTTCCTCATCATTAACTAAGCTGTGATCAAGAGTTTGCCACACACTTTTTTACGGCCTGTCGCTCTTCAGGGGAAGTCAAGAAAATCTGGGCGTTTTTTAATTGTTTGATGTGCAGAATGTGATGCTGCAGCCTCAGGCATGCTGCGGCTCTGCACTTTTACAGCGCTTCTTTCACCTAAAAGGGGGTGCGGCCATTCTGAAGACAGGAGAGTGGAGTGTGATCTCATGTAACGTGGCTATCGAACGCAATTTATTTTATTTTATTTTATAAGATTTGGTAGGGCTTTCCACAGACGAGCGTACGGGTGGCAGAGCCAGGCGTAGGTAACGTGTGTCGCAGGCTACCATTAGTGATGTGAACTGAATGTGGGCTGCTGCAGGTAGCCAGTGGAGCTCGATGAGCAGCGCGGTAACGTGACCTTTTGGGTTGATTGAAGATCAGGGTTTCACTGTGCAGGCTGGGAGGCCCATCAGGGGGACGTTACAGTGATCCTTCACTTACATACATCATCCACAGATCTGAGATACTGTAGCAAGAGAGGAAACTGCAGCACACACATGCCACAGATTTAACAGAAGCATCACTGGCAATAAGGAGATTTATTATTCCACATATAGGCGTGAAAGAAATCCCCACAAACGCACTTAGTGTCTATGGATATGCAACAGTGGAGTGATGGTGCAGTCACGTAGCAGCGCTCTGGGAGCAGTTAGGGGTTCAGTTCTTTGTTCAAGGGCACCTCGCAGTGCCCAGGAGGTGAGCTGGCACCTCTCCAGCTACCAGCCCACACTCCATACTGTGGTCAGTGCTGGACTTGATTCATTTGGCCACTCTCTGGTTCCCCGGGCCAAGTCCCTATAGACGGAGCTACTGCCGCCCCACATATCACTGATTACTGATCACAGTTTATTTTTCAACCTCAAACGTTCTCGTTCTTTTACCGCAGCTTCTCAGATCAGTGACTCTCAAACTTTTTATACAAGCTCACAAAAATATTATTTACAAAGATTATTTAGAGTTGGCTGTAACATCAATATTAATGTCTCCGCACACAGCTGAAAAATTAAATGTAGTGTGTAGTCACAGCCTCTTGTCACCTTACGCCAAAACCCACAGGGCACACCTCGGTCACGGCGTGGCCACAGTGTTGTTCTGGCTCGTGACTTCAAACCCCAGCAGGAGAGATTTTACCCACCAGACTGTTAGCTTGGTAATTTTTCTGGTTGCTTTTATCATGAGTAAATATGATACATACTTAAATTGTTTTTCTGGTGGCTATTTTCAAGATCTGCTTATTTTGAAAATCAACCAGATTCTCTCTGTCTTTTGTGCGTCTGACTTCCGGCCAGCTCGAGCCGCTCTGTGGAAATTAGCGCAGGCTGCTCGTAATAATACAGCTCCTTATTCTTGGCAGCTGAGCGGAGATCCGCTTCTGAACTTGACCCCGGCGCTTCTGGTGGGGTTTGAAAGATTGACTAGAATGACTGTGACTAGCTCCAGTGGCCACGGACGTGATGCACCCCCACACACCGTTGAGGAATAATGTGTATGTACAGCCCCTTGTGACCGTACACGAAGGATGACTCCAGTCAGATGAGTAGATATTGTGTATTAGTGTATTCCTACAGGGTAGACACAACTCACAGACGTCAGGCATAGAATGAAACCCACCTGCAGTTTGGCGGAGGGTCCAGTGTGATATCAGCCAGCTCTTTCTGAATCCTGCACACGAAAAGAATCGAAATCAGTCAGCGGGCGTCACAAGCATGCCAAAAACTAAAATAATAAAACTCTCAAAGACACAAATTCTCTTATCTTCACTGATTTATTCTCAAATGTGATTTACAGATTGGATTACGTCCTCGACCCACCGTGTTTATTTTATCAGTCAGTGAGTAATGTCATTTCTACTATTGGTTTCTTGTGTAAACAGAGAGCAACAATGATTGTGAAAGTGCGCTATAATAAGACCAAGAGAGTGAGAGGTTTTGTTTTGATTTTGGAGGACAGAGAGGAAAAAAAAGGAAGCTTTGAGTCACTCACAGCAAACACAGCATATCTTGTGACTGTAACGGTACGCTCTGCTGAAGCTACTGTCTGTCTGAGGAGAAATTAGCATGTGTTCCTCTTCTGTGATGGATTTCCTCCTATATGGCTGCTGAACAATGATGCAATGTGGAAGTACTAGAAAGCGCGAGCCTTGTTCTTCTGAATTTCACTGCTGATGCCTGTGAATTTTTATTTTTTTAACTGAATGTGGTGTCACATCTGCAGCCAGAGTTGTTATCGTAAAAAAGTGGTTGGCTGTCATGTGCTTTTCTTACAGAAATAAGTCATCTGACGACTGATTGTTAGATATAGCGTGACTGAGTCATCCGTGTACGATGCAGCGGTTTATTTTTACCTTTTGGCGCTGGTGGAAAGCAGCTTGGAGGTCTTGCTCATGCTGGCTTTGCTCTCCCGTTTCTTTTTGCAAAGTGTGTCCCTCTGTCTGGTTTGGCTGGAGGAAGGTGGCGATGAGGAAGAGCTGGTGCTGGCACGGGAATCCTCATCCGACATACCGGTTTGGATTGGATAAGAGCCGGGACCTGAGGCACAGAAAACAACAACAAAATAAGCTATAAAAAGGTGCAGCAGCACAATATTTAAAAAGGAAATAGATATTTTTCTGGATGTAGATGTCGCTCTAGAACCAGTGCTGTTTTTGTTGGGACCTATATAACGCAGATCAGCGATACATACTGAGGATTCTTTAACTAGCAGCAAAGAAAATGATCACGGTGAACTGGAGGGTTGTAAAACCGCCAACTATGAGACGGGCTTGTATTTCACCTACCGGAGTGTTTGATGGATGGGATGAGCCACCGTCTCCTCCGCCTGTCTGCCAATGTTTTATTTTGACTCATCTATTTTACTTTTCAGAATTATTTATTTACTCTATTTGTTGTATTAATTCTGCGTACTATTCTATTTTTATCTTCTATTATCCATTTATTTATTATTTTTCTTTTGTGTTGTTATTTATTAATATTGCGACTGCTGTCATTCATTACATTACGCCCTGCGTCATGGAAATGCCATGTAAAACGGTTAAACACAGAGTTGGTGCAGGAGCAGCAGTTTCATTATGACCTGCAGACAGAGTCGATGCTGATTTACACTCAAAAGTTGCCACAATAGTTGAGCAGGTTTCATAATACACAACTTTCACTATATGTAATACATTCATTTGCATGTTTTCACAAACAACCTCCCACCGCAGCTGGCAGACACACACTTACCTGTACGGGCATTTAAACCACCATAACACACAGTTAGAATAATAACTTGTTAGAGATGTAATGTGTACATTTAATGTCAGTGTTTATTTATTACCTGGGTGCTTAAACTCATAATTATCTGTTGAATTGTGTGTGTGTGTGTGTGTGTGTGTGTGTAGGAGGGGGCGCAGACAAAGCTGTTGTTGTTGTTAGCTCCTGCGCTGCGTTGTTTCAACGTTATTTTAACGTTTCCGTGACGGTTAACGAACGAACGCACGCACGCACGCGCGCGCGCACGGCCGTTAGCCGACTTTAGCTAAGCTAAAGTGCACACAGTTCACACCCGCGCGCAGCGTACGTTAACCGTTTCACGGCCGTTAAACTCAAAGCTACGAGTGCTATTTAATAATTAAAGGGCTGATAAATGTTTGTGTAGTTCATCTTAACGGCGGTGACCCCCCTCTTCTTCTTCTTCCATATATATAAATATATATATAAATAGCTAGCGCTACCTGCACCCCCCTTCAACCTCCCCCAACTCCAACTGGCAACACTCGGGCCCAACGACTTCGGGGATGGGATACGGCTACTTCTCGGAGCAGCGTAGTGGTGGTGGTGGTGTTGGGGGGGTGGGAAGCTGCTTGCTAAGCATCCTTTACAAGTGAGCCGCTCAACCCGTGATATGCGCTCAAACGTCGGTTGTCTCGTCGGTTACACGTAACCGTGCGGCTCGGTGTGATTAAAACGGAGCCTACGCGGGTGTGTGTCTGAGGGCTAAACGTAACAACGAGACATTAAACGCAGTCAGACAGCAGCCAGGAACAACTCCGTTCCAGCACATAGCCGGAGCCCCTTTTCCGTGCGGCGACCAACTAAAAACCACGATCGCCTTGTTTGTTTGCTTCTTTTCGGCGTGTGTGCCGACGAACTGACCTTCGACTTCACCTGGAAACACGCACGGCTAACGTACCGACTCGTATACCCTGACAACGCGGCGAATTATCGGTCTTAAATCATCTATTTCGCTCGCTAATAAAACTTACCCAGTCTATTGTGTCTGGACCTCCGCCACAGTCTTGGCTGGCTGGCTGGTGCCTGTCGCCCTCTGCGGAACGGAAGTAGCGTACCGCGGCTGCAGTGGGCTGTACGGCACCGGTCCTGCTCTGGAAACAGGACAGCCTACATCATATGAGTTTTAATTCAGATGAACTCACTTATATTCATTTAATATGTCTGATTTAACATAAACACATTGCCGCGATGAGTGTTTAACATGTCGCTGCAACAGGAGGTCGAGTTGTGAACTTTAAATATTTCATCTGAGCTTTTATCTGATTAAAACCTCAATAAAATCCAAATTATGACAAATAAATTAACAGATTTTACTGACAGTAATCATAAAAAATGTCCAGATTCATGAGGTGATACTTAAACTTTGGCCACAACTGAATTAGCAGTTAATTTAAAGATTTAAAGAGGGATAATCTGGAAAATACATTCAGGTGGTTTATCTGAAATAACATGAGCGATGACTACATGGATGCCTCACTGACCACAGAGCCTGAAAAAAACACTTAAACTGTCAAAGTCCTGAATTACTCATGACTAACTAGGTGTTATATTTGGGCAGATGAGTTGAAAATCACATGCTGCAGCTTTAAAGCACGTTTTCACAGTTTCAGGGTGATATTTCGTCTTCCATCATGTGCAAACAGCACGTCAAAACTTTCATATTTGGTCTGCATCTAATGCAATCACTAATGAATTACATATAAAGATAATTGTAAGGTGGAAAGAGCGCCTCGCAGCAGTTAAATGAGCCGTGAAGTACATTATGTACTTTTACCTGCTGGCGGATGTGTGAGTTTAAAATGTTAACAGGGTAACATTGTCATATTGTGAACACTGCTGTGTCAATATTTTGACAGCAGCATGTGCTCATCTTTAACCCCTTATTACGTCCCACTTTATGCATTTCACATTCAGCCCCTTTACATTTAAACCCCTTCTATCTGCCCGTTTCAACACTTCACACTGTGGGATTAAGTTACTAGATCTATGCTCCAGTATTATCTTGATAAAGTTTTACGATATGATTAATTCAAGTACGTTTTAATATTGCAACACATTAACCTAATCCTGAATATACTGTATATGTGCAGTTGTTATTTCAGCACCCATTAGTGCGGGCATAGAGGCTTCAGCCAGGTTGGCAAGCAGCCCTGCTGGCCACTGTCTTGCAGGCTAATGGCCATCTTGTTATTTATGCACACCGGCGGCCAATCAGAGCATTCATTAAAATGTAAAGTAGGTGTTTTTCTCTAATAGCATGTGCACGAGGAGCCAAACCCCGATACCAAATATGTAAAAACAGAGCAGGTCGACGGCTGACTTGGCGTTTTGCTTAAAAGCTTTTTAGTATGACTCATTTATAATGACACACAATGCCAAAACATGTTGTGTGTAATGATTTGTCAGCGTGAACGAGTCATACAACACAGGCCTGTTTTTTCTCGGGCGGTCCATTCTTTCTGTTTCGAGTATTCTGGATTTTATTTCACCAAAGATCAGCCGCTCTTTTAAAAACCTAATTCTCATTAAAGTGTTTTTCCTCTCGTGAATTACTGAATTATTCTCCCACCAGACAGAGAGCTTCTTAAAAATGTCTCTGTTTTTTGGAAAGTGCTAAACACGGGTCTTGTTTGCAAGCTGTCCTGCTCACACATGATGAGCTTTTGCTCACTTTGCAGTAGAAATATAAAGTAATCTGTGTGAGAGCCTCACTTCAACACACAGCCCATGTGTTATATGAGGTGTGTGTGAAGGAATACCTGTGAAGGTTTGGTGTGTTAATTAAAATGACCTCACTTTTAGCAGGATGACTCCCTGCTTTGCTCTCATACTGATCTACTGCGGTATTCAGATGCTTTACTTATGTAATATTACTGATACAAGGCTGTATAAATTGAAATCTTACTTAAGTTAAGGTATAATCAGGACCAGTGTGCAGGATTTTGTGGCATCTAGCGGCATATTGCTGAGTGTAACTCCCTCACATCATCGCGTCAGCTCTCCTTCCTAGTGTGAAGAAATAAACTGTGTTTAGTTCGGCCCTTCTGGGCCACTATAGAAGCAAGGTTTAACATGATGAAGCCAATGTAGGACTGCCAACAACTGCAGTTCCTCAATCGTCCACTTGAGGCTGGCTCCAGAAGTGAGTCAGTCTCCATAAGTCCCCATGTTAAAAACTTCACAGCAGAAATAAACATGTTTACAGGCCTGATGTCAACAGTTTTTATTTTAAAGGAAATTACTTTCCTCATAAATTAATTGTAAAAACAAAAGAGAGAAATATAATCACACTTACCCAGAGCTCAAAGCGACGCCTTCGTGTTTGTTTTGTTGAATCAACAGTCGAAACCTCAAAATGATCCAAATTTAATTAAAACAATTAAATCAATTAGAAGGAAAAGCAGAAAATCCTCATGTTTATAAAGATGGAACCATGAAATGTTTGCATGAAAAATGACTAATTAATTAATCACCAATTATCTGTTAATCAGCCTTTCGAACATCATTTTAGCTGTATGTATTGTATTTTTCAGCAGTTTGTAATTTATAACAATTTTTATGAGGGTTTCATATTTTGTGTGCAAACATCCTGATTCATAAAGCCAGATAAATGTCGTAAAGTAAAAAGTACAATATTTCCCTTAAAAGCGTCATTTAAGGAAATACTCAAATACAGTACAAGTGCCTGTAATCTGTACTTAAAGTACTGTAATGCAGTTTCGTTCCAGCAGCGGAGATCTGTTTTAAATAATACAATGACCCCGGAGACGCGCCGCCTCGGTACAGCTTTATGTTTAAATTAGGCCTTTGTAATCCCACAGCAGGGTCGTAAGGGTGTCGAAGAAATGTATCAACAGGGAAAGAATGTGAATTCATGTTTGGTCTTACGTCTATTGTAAGCTCGCCGCCTCACCTCTGCCACGTGACAGGCTCCTGAAGGCGACTGAGGATGTTCCTATTCAAATTGAGCTTTTGTCCTTGTTTCCATTGAGAGAGGAGAACTGATGCCGGCTGTAAAATGTTTACTGTCTCTGCGAGGACAGAGCGTGTTCAACAAAACAAACTGAATTCAAGTTGTTTGTGTGAGCGTGGAACTTGGGTCGATCTGCGGTGTTTTAAACAAGCAGATATATAAAAAAGATGCACGGCTTTCCTTCTGGATAACTTCGACTGCAAGAGCGACATTTTCTTTCGGCGTAACCATCTGTGGTTTCTCTTCTTCTGTGATGCATTTCGGAAACATGTAAAACATCGGTTGTCTATTATGTAGATTTATTTGATGAACCGCAAAAGGGTAAAAGAGAAGTCAAAATTATTACCAGAAACCTAAACAACTGAAACATCTGCACAACTTACCAAAACCATCCAGAAATACAGACCTCTGAATCATCACAAGACAGTGACTTCTCATGTTCAGGGGATTTTTGTTTCTGTGAGGCGGAGCTGTGAAGATAAACTGCATGCCAAAAATACTGGCGTCTCTCTTATATAATGCACTGCTTCCCCCTTAAAGATTACAGTCAAACACGCTGGAGGTTCACTGATGTTTTGGGGGTTTCTTTGCTGCTTCAGGCACTGGATGTGTTGGCTGTATGAAATCTGAAGACTACCCAGTCTCAGTGTCATAAAGCTGGGTCTCCGTCAGAAGTCATGGATCTTACAGCAGGACAGTGATCCACAGAAGACTTCATAAAAACAGCCAAAGACAAAGCGCTGGGGAGCTCAAAACAGCCTTTTGGAGAGCGAATCCATCAAATCTGAAAGATCTGGAGCAGGTGGCAAAAGAAGAGTGGCCCAAAACTCCAGTACAGAGGTGTAAGTGACTGAGCTCAGTTATTGTGTGCTACCAAATATTAAGTTGAGGATGGCAATAATTGCCTTTTCTCTGTTATTTTTCGGGGGTTGTTCCAAAGCCAGAAACGTGGAAATAAACAATAGGTTTGGAAAAGTAGTCCGTTATCTGACAGAAATGCAGGGCTGCTGATATTTTTGGCCACGACTGTAGCTGCTTTTAGCTCATGCCAACTGCATTCCTGTATTTCATCACTGCAAAATGATAAGACAGCGTTTCCTCGGTTTGTGAGGGCTGTTTTATTGTGTTACATTGAAAAGTGCGACACAAATAAAGTCTCAAATCGAGCTCGAGTAATGAGACGTCCCGATTGTGGATCCTTCCTTGTCCTAAAGGTCCCGACTGAAGCAGATATCTTCAGAACTTTATTAATATTCGAGTTGATGTTTCCAACTGTTAAGTTTTATAACAGGCCGGTGTGGAGCGCTGAATGTTCGCTGACTAGGTGTAAACATTTGAGAACAGGCTGTAGTCAAACACAAATCCCAGACAGAGCCCAGCGTTTTTTTTCTTTTTCTCACAAGCCAACCACAGTGTGTTTTATTGGGTGCTTCAGTAATACAAGTGCACAACAAACCACTCTGCAATTGCAGAGGTGGCGGGTAGCCAGTAAATATACAAGTCCTGCCTCTTTCACAGGCAGACCTATACTTTTGTGGTCTGCCTCAAAAGCCTTTGAAAAAATACATACAGTACAAACAAAATCAGAGGAAGTTTAAAAAGCATGAAGGATCCATTGACGCAAACCTTCCTGTTCCATGCAGGTAACATATCGATGACGAATGCAAAAGAAACAAAACCGACTAAAAGACAACAGAAAAAACAAAACAGGGAAAACAAAGTAAAAGCATATATTCTGCATGTTTGTTCCAGGTGCCACTAAGAAAATGAGAATACATACTGTATAGCTGGAGGACAATGCGTATGATAATTATAATATTCTGTGTTTTTTTTTTCTCCAATACAATACTTCCAACATTCAGATATTGGAAAATAAAAATCCCAATCTACTCTTTGTATAAAAAAGAAGCTTTCAAGTCAACAAGGAACAAAAGGACATTTTTTTGTCTTGTTTGATTTTTCTTTTTTTTTTCTTCTTCTTTTTTTTCGTTTTTTTTTTTTACACAGAAAAGGTAGATAAAATGTTGGAGGAGGAGGAGGAGGAGAAGAGGAGGAGGAGGAGGGCGGGTATACCGTTGCACTTAGTGAGTGTGCTTTGACAGACTATGGGTGAGAGCGAGAGGTAGAGAGAGGTACAGTGAAGGGCGAGGGAGGTAAAGGAAGGGGCGGGCGGGCGGAGAGTCTATGTGGCGTATCTCTTCGTCCATTGTTTGGCTATTCTGTCATGCTCTGTTCTGTTGGTCAGGTACTGTGTGGCGATGCTTCCCACCAGAGGGTCGGCTGAAAGGTGACAGACACAGAGAGAGAGAGAGAGAGAGAGAGAGAGAGAGAGTCAATCAGTCAAATCGTTAAGTTTAATCGCTCGTATCAGCCGAGCAGGAAGCACAAACCGTGTTTCTTCTGTAAGCGGTTTTATCTCGTCAGGCGCAGATTATGTAAACAATCGTGCAAGGGAGGATGTGTCATATCATCTGCTTGATGCTAGAAATTACTGTAGCGCATATCAGATTCATGAATACTTCTTACTCACTGACTAACAACAACTATTTCACTGATTTTGGTGAAACTGGATCATGTTTTATGGAGAAAATGTTTTCTGGTTTTCCCCCCCGACGACCTCCGGCTGCTCCGGATTCACAGATGGACGGTGCTGCCAACTGTAGCTGCTGTTAGCTCAGTTTGTTAGCCGGGCTGCCTTGACTGTGAGCTCAGAGCACCAAAGGAGAGTTAATGTTTGTACCACAGGAGTTTTTGACCACCTGGATAAGAAAGATATCAGAAAATGCAGCCAGTGTTGTGCCAGAACTGGAGCTGGGTGATGTAACCAGGGTGACAAGACTGACAGAGGAAACTAAGAAGAGAGAAGGAGCAAGCAAGAAGCCGTCGGACAAGAATGTATCTGGGACTGACTAGTAGACGTTGGCGAGAGCTTGGTGAAATAAAAGGCTGAAAGACAGACACAAAAATACCAACTTCTGCCCGATGTTGCTTTAATTAGCGTTTTTGTTCTGCTGCATTGTGATCAGGTCTCTCTGTGCGACACTGGTTAGGTCTAGCAGATCCCAGTGTCAAAAACAGATCCAGATCCAGATTGTTTGTTAATGCAATCTGTACAGTGTGGCTGCAGGACAAAAAAAGTTTAAGTCCGTCTCTTCCAGCTCGCCTAAGCAAGACGAACAAAAACTACAAGTAGCTCGTCACTCTTCTCTCATAAAAAGTCACCTTTGACCTCTTTGTTGACACGTCTGACAGCTCTGCCTCGATAACTTCCAGATTAAGAGCTGACCGCGATGTGGGCACGATGGAGTGAATGAGGACAGTTTAAAAGGCGCTCTTAGTGGTTTTTAGCTTTGAGTCATTTTCCCTCAACTTGTTTTCTTTGGAGGAGTTTCTTAAAATTGTTATTCATCATCCAAGAATATTAAACCGTCGACCACATCCACGCTGGCTGATCAGCCGCACCTTTCAAACTGTAAAGGTTCCTCCTGTGGGACCGACGCAGCCTTCGTTTTCTCACAGTGTGGTGACCTTCAGTAGACTTGATTACACGCTCTCAGATTCAGCTGAATCAATAAGCAGTTAATCATATTAAAAAGGCAAAGACAACCTCTCCAGGAGACGCAGAGACTGAGGAGAGGAGCTGTGGAAAGACTATAAAACCACCGTATCACAAGTGATGCCCACATTTATCACAAAACGGCCATCTTACATCTCGACCCGATTATTCCTTCTCCAGTTTTTCTTGCCTGCGTTCACTCCCCTCCCACCTAGTCACACTTCAAATGCTTTGTTATGTCAGATGATGCTTGAAGAGAGTGAGCAGAGAAGTATTCCTTTTTCATTCGTTCTAAGCGGCTCAATTTCTCAATTTCTGCTGTGAAACGGTGGTTTTACTATTTACAACTTCAGGCCACAGACTGTGCCAAAGATCTGTCAGTGTTCGCCGGCCTTGGGAAACAATGAGGGCTTGAATTGGTCATGGCTTACTTAATACGGCGTTAACTTGTCTGGGAACATAATTTTGACGGCGTAGCCACTTGAAATTTGGCCTTGAGTAAAAAAATAAACAGACACATTCAAAGAAAAGAAAGACGTGGTCATGTGATTGAATACACAGAATCTCACCACGGTGGATGAAGAGAGCTCTTCAAGCCACTCAAACATCTGTCAATCATCATAAATAATGCTTGACAGGTGTCGGCCTTACCTGGGTTACAGTCTGTGAGCAGGGAGCAGATGGACAGCAGCACCTTGGAGATGGTGAGGGCGGGGCTCCAGTTGTCCTTCAGGATGTCCAGGCAGATCACGCCCTGACTGTTGATGTTGCAGTGATAGATCCTCGTACGAAACGTCACCTGCGGACACGGAAGCGGCACCGTTTAGAAGATCAGAAACACGCAAGTCTTTATACGGCCACACGACCCACTCAGGTGCCGTACATCCACCCGTGACCTGCGGTGGAGAAGCTGAGGAACAAATCCAGACAACAAGATGTGAATCTGTAATAACGGTCCTTTACTCGGCTCATTACTGGAACTGTTTCTGAAGAAAGAGAAGACTGCTCATATAGATTATTCTATAATATTCATGTACCAATAAGAACCTTTTATTAGGAATATTTTGATATTTTGGAGATGAAGTTTACTTACTTGATACCGCTTTCATATCTTTGTGTACAAAAGTACAAATCTAAATCAGCACGTGACCCTGAAGCTGATTCAGGTCTTTTAAGTCAAGCCTGGCCTGTGAAGTCATGGACCAGTATTAAATACCCCATATTTGTTTTATTGGCCTTCAATAGCAAACCATTGTTTCATTGTTTCAGTGTATTACCGTCTAACACAGCAGAGGATGCAGTCATTGTATTACCACAAAATAATATTCACTCAGGGTGAAGTGATGAAATTAAAACGTTCGACACAGTCGGCTTCCCGTAAATACAAAAGCAGCTCACGTCCAACCTGTTAGAACAACTGCTGAAGCTTTGTGTTCAAACACTTCGCTGGATTTTAAAACGGCTCATTTGATCCATTTAAACAGCAGAAATGTGTTTAAAACTCACAAAGCAGACAAATGAAGAGACACAGGATGTAATCTGTATAAAAAGGACTGAATGTGATCGGCAACAAACTCTTTAGGCATCACAGTTTGCTCCAGTTGAGCTGTTAAAGTGAACGACCAGTTACCAAAAAATAAATCATCACGTTACCAGACAAAGAAAGCTTTTTTAAAAAGTCACTTTTGGGCCTTTTCCACATTTTATGGACCAAATAATTCAACAAATTGTGAAAAATAATCACCACATTCAGATTAATCACAGTGCTAATTAAACTCTAATTTGACACCTGACACCAAATGATCTCATTTACATATTTTATGCAGGAAATCTCCTTTGTGCTCGAGCAGCGAGCAGCCGAGGGCAGAAATCCACTATCATCATGTCATGAGGTCAGTTTGAGACGCTGACTTCAGTAACTCGTCCGGTTTTATGGTCGATGATCAGGATGCAACTCGCAGGATTTTCTCTGTTAGCACGCTCATTGTTTATCCATCCTCTGGTAACCAAAATCCAAAACTATGAAATCATAGAGGAGATTTTAAGAAGCTGGACCCTGTGAATTTAAACACTGCTGCTCAAATTATCTTAATTAATTGATTAATTAATTGATTTCAGCTCTCGTTTGTACCCTGATCTTACAGCACAAACTAGAAATAACAGAAGGCAGCTGTTCTTCTCACTTTGTCCAGGAAACCGTCATCATCTCACCCATGAAGTCTGTCAAATGTGATCGTGCTTTCCAGACAACTTCACATAAACAGAATAATGAAACGGGCTTTGATAAACTGTCACTGCACTGCTTTAAATAACCGATATGAATTAAAGGTCAACAGTCTCTACAGATGTATAGCAACAACCTGCAGAGAGGGAAGAAGAGGGGAAACAACTGATGTGTTAAAACGTCAAATAAAAGTGTGTCAGCAGCAGATGAAGCCCAGTCAGCATCATTTGTCAGGCGCGTCTCCGGGAGACGAGTTTTAAAGCGCTGAAAGAAAGATAATTTGCTGCGCAGTGTGTCAGTTTGAGAAGCCCGTTATAAACTGCGAGTAATAATAAGTGAGACATGGAGGACGGTTAAAAGCTGCAGCGGGCCTTTCACCTCCTTTCTCCCTCTTTTATTCACATTAACACTGATGTATCAGCATCAGTGCCCGTATAATGGGCCTGTCTGATTGCTCCACTGAGGGCCGTTTAACACAGTTTGTCACTGTGGCTGGATGAGCCACAAATATACAGTAAATCTGCTGCAGTCAGTGAATCATGGAGCATTTAAGGTTTTGGGGGGTTTTCGAGCAGCATTTTTATTTGGAATCAGGCGCTTTAGTGGCTGCAGAGGAAACGTTTTCCAAGGAAAGGAGTCGACTAATACGGACCGAAGAGGAATATTTCTCTGGGTGAAAGCATGTTGTGAATTTGGGGAATGATTACGTTGATTATCATCTGAACTCTTGGACTTTCCAATCTGTGTTTCGATCACGTCCTCCATCAGCGCTATTAGCTTAAAAACATGAAGTTCGGAGCCAAAAACGATCTTTTTCAGCAGATATCTCAGTCACTACAAGACTGAACCAATAATGTAATTCAGTGTTTATACACTGCTCACAAAACGTTCAGGATGTTCGGCTTCCGGAGAACCTAAAATGCTCTCCAACCTTCACAGGTGAGCTTAATTTGACCTTCTCTAAACTTCTTTAAATGTCAAGTGTGTGATCAATGAACGGTTCAATGCTACAGCTTGTATTTAAACCGTTCACTCTTCATCACGCTGTTCACATTTTGACACTGTGAGACCGAGATGACAGATAACAATCCATCAACAGTGCGAGGCCTCAAACAGGATGTACACAGACAGAGGTTACCACTGAGTCGACTTGTGAACAGCTCGAGACGTCGTCACAGAGACAGTAAGACATTTTTTTGTCGCAGCTTTAACATTAGTTGCTTGGACTAGACGTCGTCTCTTCCTTCAGCCTTTCTCGTGACTATCACAAACATTAGACACGTTATTATTTTTCATAAGATGACAGCAGAAGAATGATTTATTGTCTATGTCGGATGAATGCAGACTAGAGTTCCTGTTCCTCGATACACAGTGTAGTGTTTCACAGGTGTCTTTATGTCTGAACAGTCAGTGCCTCATTCATTTTCTGTGTTGTCTGCCATGCACGCTGTATCATTTGTTCTTCTCGTGGCTGTTTGTTGTCTTTGTTTGTTAAGTGTGAAAAAAGTACCTACTGACTGCTCGTGACATTCTCCTGAGTGCCGCTGACCAACAGAGGGCAGCATGGTGTAAAACCAAAGAACACAAACAACAACAAACAGTCTGGACGCTGCGGCAGCCGAGCGTAAATGAATTTGTCTACTCGTGACGGTAAACACGTAGGCGTGATGTAACCTTCCTTTACGGCGAAGCAGTGTTCGTCTCCAAAACGCCCGCCGACCCGCCGCTGTTTATGTTGTCTGCCTCAGCTTGGATGTGAGCGTGACATCTGTTTGGAGCAGCGGGGGCAAACAGTGGTGTCAATTGTCAGGACCAATCACCAACATCTGGCTCTGCTGACCCTGACCCTCCAGAGGAAACCTCTAATGAGCCTTGGCATTCCCAAAAAAATCACAGAGGGCAGGATGTTATAAATAACCGGCCTCCCTCTCTCCTCGCTCTGCTCCTCTTCTGGCTCCGGTTCAAAAAGCAGAAACGCATCCACCTGGTGAACTTGTCAGCTCTTGTTTCTCTTTTAGAGATTTTTTAAAAAGCGAGTCGGGTTCTGGATCCAAAATTCTCAAGCCTAAAAAGGTCTGAGGGTATTCAGCAGAGCGAGCTCCACTGGAGCGTTTCTATAGTGAGGGAGTGTATGGCAGCTACAGGCCGATGGGTTTGGTGTGTATATATATGTGTGTGTGTGCAGGAGAAGGGGGGGGGGGGGGGGGGGGTTTGGGCTGCAGATCACAGTGTGTCGGAGGGGTAGGAGGTATTGGAGGGGGCGGAAACACTCGAGTCCCTCTGGCAACAGAAAGCTGGGCCGGAGCCTGTGGATTTGTTTGAGTCTGCTGTCAAACACAGAGCCGGTGGTTACGCAGCACAAAGGACGAGAAAAGAGGGAAAAGAGGGCGAGCGAGAGAGCGAGCGTGGGGGAGGAGGGGTGCATAACACAGAGGAGAGCAGAGGAAAATGAAGGCCAAGTGAAAAGGGTAATGGGGTGCACTGCAAACTAAAAAAAGGGGGACGGGCCCGCGTGGTCGATAATGACATCCACTCGACGTCCTTAAAAAGTACTCTGCAGACGGCGCGGCATAAAAACAAGAAGAGGACTTCTTCAGAGGCGGGTCAGGATTTGGCACGACCCGAATCGTGACGGTTCTCCGTTAAAAAACAAAAGTGCAGAGCAAACTGCGAAGAAGCCGAGCCAACGAGCCGCAGCCCGGACTCTGAATGACGACAGCGGCGTGATATAATACGCTCCTCTAGCGTACGGTCATAATTTCCCTGAACTGCTGCTTCATTTTTTATCACATTACGCCGTCGTCAACATGCATGAAAGTCACACCGCGTGAATCCATCCATTCGTTTTCTGCCACGCTCATCCTGCTCGGCAGGGGTGCCCAATCCCTGGTCTATGAACGAGTTCTGGGCCACGGAACATTTGCTGCCGGGCTGCGGTGAAACTATATGAATAATAAGTGCAGAACTTTTTAGATTTTGTGGGTGCAGCTTTTGCAGCTGAAGTAGGTCATCAGTGTGCCGTCAGCAGCAGGTTCAATCTGTGTGAGGACACTACCGGAGACGTGTTGATGCTGGTTTTAGACCTTTTTCAAACTTCTTATTTGTGTAAACGACAGAACAGTTCAGTTCCCTCACCACACCTCGATCCCTGCCCGTCAAATACAGCTGCAACGTTTAATCAATTAGCTGTCAACTAATAAAATTACCAAGCATTTTGATATATGATACTTTCCCCGATGATCCACGTCTTTGCAGGTTTTTAGATCAGCCGGGAGGCGGCAGAGGACGGACAGGAGGACACACTGTCCATTCTTTAAACAGCGACTGACCGTCTGACCAAAACCACTGACAGATTAACCGATGATCAGAACAATCAGTTGCAGCTCAACCATCAACCAATATAAAAACTGTCCGTAACTGGAGTCCTGTGCAGCCGTCGCAGGGCGTGAGGCTGCGTGTCCATCACAGGGCGACTAGAAAAACCTCATCTAATGTCAGATAATGAGAGTCTGTCCCGACAAGCACGGCATTCATGGGAAAGCAGGCAGTCTGTGCACTTTGGAAAAATGTGTGCAATTTTCTCATTTCAGCCACCCCTCCTCACAACGAGAATAAATCAGGGCTTCTCTTTTTTAGTACTTTTGGTTTTTGGGCCCACAACTTCCCTGTTCTGGTCAACTCCCACTGCTCTCATCAGCGTCATCCACAACACAGAGCTGACTCACATAACTGAACCTTCAGTAACGTGTCCGTTTTCTAGGGCAGCAACCACTGACAGCATAAAGAATGGACGGCGTATGCGTGGCGTCACCCACGGGTGACTGAAGAGACGCTTTGACGCTCGAAATCTGCGGCTCTGCTATAGACACCAGAGGCTGTACCAGGCTGTAAACATGTTAATCTCTGCTGTGAAGTTAGACACTTCAACATGGGGACTTATGGAGACTGGAGCCAGCCTCAAGTTGATGTTTGAGGAGCTGCAGCTTTTGGCTTCACTTCCCAAACACGAGGTTGCCGTTTGGTGGAACATTCAGCTACTTAAGAGTCAGATCTGCTTCTCGGGAGCTGAAAGAAATACTGGAATAATTCATCAGGTGGCCAGGAATGTGACTCTGAATCAATCCTGATGCTTCTCTGCGTCTGCTGGTCCACGTGGCCAGATATAACTGTCACAAAAAGCATGAAATATTAAGTGTCTGCGTGTCTCCGATGGAAGAAAATGTGTGATTGTATCGTTACAGACCGATCCGTGCTCATCACGCGTCCAATCAACTTTTCCACATCATTAAATGACCCAGATATTTCCAGACTTTCCAGGCCGTGTGCAGGAAGCTCATACTTGGTCAGGTTGCTCATAACATCCACATATTTGAACAGTTAAGTCTACCGGCTGCTGACCTTGGGGGGTTTGAACGGGTAGTCTGGCGTGAAGGCGATGTCCAGGAAGAAGACGCCTCCCTCGTACACGGAGCCCGGCGGTCCCAGGATGGTCGACCTCCACTCGTAGATGTTGTCTCCTTTGGGGCCAGCGCTAGAAAAAATTGAAACAAAAGACGTGTTAATATGTTAATCAGAGCGGCGGTGCGGGAACCGACAGCCTGGTGTTGGAACTGCCGGCGGGCTGACAGAGCAGAGATTTGGAAGAGGAAAGAGAGAGAGAGAGAGAGAGAGAGAGCAGCCCAGGCGGTAAATGGTCGCTTCTGACAAGTTAATGACGGAGATTTGGGGAATGTCGAAGCCGGGTGAAGCTTTGAGGGTTTTTAGTTCAAGTAATATAATAATATTTTAGTAGGATTGAGATTATCTTTCAATTTTTTGATTGGCAGATTGGATTACCTGCTGTTGGGAGTCGAGTAACAGAAACACACACACACACACACACACACACACACACACACACACACACACACACACACACACCACACACACACACACACACACACACCACACACACACACACACACACACCACACACACAGCAGTGAACCAGTTCAGTGAGTGAAACAAAGTCTTTTAATAAACATATTTAAACGCTAACGAGTGCAGAATGATTTCATATTCCAGCCTGTGTTTCTTCATGAGATGAGTATTTATGCCGAGCGGAGGCTGAAGGTCACATCTGTTGTATAGGCCCAGTAATTAATGCCATTTCCATATTAAGCCCCCCCCCCCTCCTCCTCCTCCTCCTCCCACTGTTGTTTGTGGTAAGACCCTGAGCTGGCACGCGGCCAGGAGGAGACCCGGACAATGTCCAGATCAACAAAGCCCGGGACAATGAACAATCCCTCCGATTTCGTGTAATTACCAGGGACGGCGTTTAACGCCAGCCCCCCTCGGCAGATGTGCTCGCAGAACGTGCGTGCGCGACACGCTGGAGGCTGCTGTGTTACTTTCATTTAGACGTAAACCAATAATCTCAGACAGAGATTTCCTGAACGGGTCCGTGTAACGAACGGCACAAAGCGTTAAAAGCAGCATCTGGCTCCGAGCGTGCCCTTGAAAATAGATCATTCTCCATAAATAGAAATTAGACATTAGACATTTCCTTTCCTCCTTCGGTCTCAACACATGCAAATTTCCACTAATCTACTTTGCCACTCTTCACTCTGCCCCTCTTCTTAAGCCTTCTTTAATTAGCTAATTATGATTACTTCTTCTCTGGGGAATTACTTACTAAACACGCTGCCGATAAGGACTCCTCCAATCTGGACATTGTTGTTTGAGGCACAAAGGAAATCTTTGTGAGAGTGAAAATAAAATAACAAAAGCAAAAAGAACGGCGTGGACATTTTTAGTGCTTGAGACGGAGACGCAGAGTGGCCGTTTGTCTTTGTACGTCTCACACTGCTGTAATTGATAACTTTCACCACAGAAGACACAGCTGTCGAATAAAGTGCTCACATTAAGCATGTTAGGGAGGTTTGTTTGCCGAGTATTAACAATATTGGTTTCATTTGTTTTGGCAGGCGCGCGCGAGATGATATACGACCAAATGGCACCAAGTAAGATGAAGGTTTTGTCTCTCCTCCAGACAGACTTTGGTCAGACAGACAGAGAGGGAGAAATATCTGAACCAACAACAGGAAATGACTTCAAAATACAGGGATTTATAAGCACACAGACACAGATGTTGACATCTGATAGCCAACAGTTACTTGTGCTGGAAGCCTGTCAAAACAATATAAAGTGAGGGTGAACCACAGTACGAACTGGTGGCCACATTCGGCTGCTCCTGCACGCTTCTGATGTGTTATTTAACAGAGCTTAAATTGGAACGGAGGAGTTTGATATTTCCATATTTCCAGTTTGAAGATGTCGAGCTGCCAAAACTCTGTTCAGTGAACGACCCGCTCGAAGGACCGGCCTTGACTCCAGAAATTAAAAACAGTGGCTTTGACTCGCTGATTGATTCTGCGGTTATTTATTGGCGTCTCTTGGGACGCGGCGCCTTATCATGTAATGACTAATCTGCATAAAAGGGAACAAACGCAACAACTTTGTTAGTCACCAAAGCTCCCATCGCTTAATGAGCTGACCAATTATCTGAGGCTGCGCTCCGTTTGAATGGGACCAGTTTGGTGGTCGCTGGCAAACAAGAAGGGGGCGTTTTGCAACGTGAGCGTCGTGTTTCTGCTGTTTACAGAAGACGAATAAAACGGTTGCTTCCCGGCCTCTGCAGCATCTGTTAAACCTTCAGATTCTTGGATCCAAACTGGACTTCCTGGATTATATTTCATGTCTCACCGGTTACACGAAAGCAACACACCCCCGACCAACGCAGCAGACCTTTGCAGCTTCAAGCCGAATGCCTGGCTGAGGGAGGGCGGCCTTGAGGCATGAGCTTCGATACGACACGCACGCACACTGCTCGGCCAGGTGTGCAGATATTTTGTACCTACAAATGAGTGCAACATATATGAACGCCTTCGTCAGAACAACTGTAAAGACTTCAAATGCAGTCGGACGACGCGTCGTACAAAGCCAGTTCAGTTCGAGTCTGTGTGACTTTTGATTTCAAGTCCTGCGCGGCTTGTAATTTGTAATTAGGCGGCGTGAGTCCGACTGATCGATAGAAACGTCTCTTCAAACGAGGCTTGCTGATTTAACTTGTTGCGGCCGCTCTCTCGATATTACTTTCTACACTTCCTGCAGTTGACAGAAACCACAGACAGCTTATTTTCTTTGCTCTTGGCAATCTTCCTCCTCTGTGAAACTTCCACTTACATTTCTATGCTACACACACACACACACCTCAGGGTTAACACTTCCATTACAGCTATTCAGAAGCTTCCTTGACACGACGTTGAAAGAGACAGCCGACTATTCCGTTTCCAAACATCTCCGGTTAGCAGCAGATGCTCACTTTCTTTGAGGCTGATGAGTTTGTAGCGGTTGATAGCGACTCAGACGTGATGGAAAGATAGAGATGAGCGAAGGAGGGGGCCCGTGGCAGAGGTCCTCTCTCAGGCAGCGAGATTTGCTGTAGGGGATCTGACAACCACACAAGAGCTGTGGATAAAGGCTAAGTCAATAGCTGAATGTGCATGCCACCGCTGGCTGTTGCTCGGAGACCTCCTCCCCCCACCGGGTTGGGCGTTCCTGCGGCGCTTTGTTGCAGCTGGTTGAGGGCCAGCTCTTTTTAGGATCTCTCCACTGCTTGGCCATTCGTTCTTTTAGGAGAGGTGAGGAGCCGGTGTGGCCTTCACACGAGAGAGAGAGAGAGAGAAGCACAAGATCCAATCCGGCAGGATTAATTAATGTTAGGAGTTAAGTGGCTGATGATTCCTTGACCTCGGATAATAGCCGCTGCAGAATATTATGCTTGGCTGACATCTTCAATTCGCAGCGATTATTGGATAATCAAAAGCATTGTTGGAGGTTAAATCCTCCAAGTGCAACTTTAACAGACTCATTTCTGGGTTTTGTCTCGTCATGCGTGGCTGCAACTGCTGCTTTAAAAAAAAAAGAAGATTGAATCAATGTGAAGTCAATGGAGGCATTAAGAGGAACAAACCAGCGATAATGTTAACACAGAGAGCGAGTCAGATAAATACTCTGCCGTCTCTCTCTCTCCGAGCCGGCGGATCTGCTCAGCATAAATACATGACGTTAACCGGCGTTAGCGCTGCTGCTTGCTGCTTATGGGCTTTGTTGTAGGCTGCAGTAATAACAACCTCGGTGTAAGTAACGGCTACATCTGCAGCGCACGGTCAGCCAAATGCCTTGATTCACTGAGTATTTGGGTCATTTGTTTCGTGGGTCTGGGACACATTAGGGCGCGGGTGTCCGTGAGAATCTCGCCACTGCCCTGTCGTCCGAGATTACGCTCATGTAAAAAAAAAAAAAAACCCCGCGCTGACAGATGGGCTGCTTCCTCCGCAACAGAGCACCGAAAATAGAGTTTAACCACAGATTCGCACTGCTCTCTTTCTTTGAGGTTTGTCCTTATTCCCCCTCTCTCGCTTGCCTTTTGTCTGTGTGTGTTTGAGTATGTCAGATCTCTCACTCAGTGTCATCACTATGATTCAGTCATAAAGAAGTGTTTGTGGTACCTGTGAGGGAGCGAGTAATTGCATCTGGCGCTGACCTTGTGTCGGCGCTTCACCTCAACAAAGACTCGTCGGTGCACGCAAGGCTGAGGAAGATTGGACAGTTTGAACGCGGGCGACTCGCACGCAGACGGTTTTCAGAGCAGAAGGATTAAGAAGCGGTTTCTTCCGATATAAAAGGAACACTCCACCACAGACGCACTTCGTCATCTCTACCTTTCATTCTCAGTTCCTGAAAACGATCCAAGTCATGCCCTGTAATCACGGACAGCGGTAATAATTTCCATATATATTGAATGACCTTTCCTCTCCATGATACTGTGGACTGTGTGAGACCAGGGGAGTCTTTTTGCCAATTTAATCATCCCGCGCTGCCTTATTCATAGATGCGGGGACAATCTGCAGATAGCTTGCTTGCTAATGCCAAAAGATAACCTTTATCTTGCGCCGTGAGAGCTGGGCTAAACTCTAACCTACCTCGTCACCCGGAGCTAATTCCCACCGACATCAGAGCTCAGGTTAAGTTGATGTAGTCATGAGATAGGCCCGTGCCACTCACAGGTGAATTCATGAGGTGAGGGAAACTCTTTACAATATCTTAAGACATCCGAACAGATCTGACAGATTTAGCTGGACACCCCCGGAGCAGATTGCAATGACAGACCGGACCAGAATAAACGTCTTACATCAAAGACAAACCTACGAGAAACCACCATGAAAGAAAGCCACAGTCGCAGGGAAACCACAGGAACAAACAGTCTTGTGTACCTAAAATAACTGTGTGGTAGCAATGGAGTATAAAAACTGTTAGATAAACAATAAAGCCCGCTGTTCACCGTCAAAGAAACTGCTCCTACACCAGGCCTTAAATGACTAGTCTTTCCTCGCTGGTTACTGGAAACAGTCAGTTTCAGTCACAGTCAGCTCCTTTGTCTGCGATTCAAGAACACTGCAGAGGATGTTCGCTGTCCAGTTATATAAAATGAACCCATGTAACTCGCAGGCATGTGAGAAGTTCTGGCAGTGTTGGGTAATCCGTGAAATTTATGGCCTTATAAGGAAACCACAGAGTAAAGACTGGACTGTCAAATGACGTCCTTGGACCTCTCTCCTCTGAAATCTGACGGATGAACGGAAAGACCCTTTCACAAGCGTGTAAAGAAACGAGTTTCCACCTTTTGAGACTGATTTCACAAACGCAGGAATGTCTGAATGAGTTCAGTTCCTATGACAGATATCACTACAGGCTGTTGTAACAGTTGATAGGAGTGTATTGTTATTGATCAGCAGTTACAGTAGCTCTGAACGCGGCCGTGTTTTTTAGTACTTCAGAGCTTTTACGAACACAAACTTGTCATTATTGATCTGCACGCAGAGACGTGGCCGAATGAAGTCACAGCGGACTCGCTGGGAATTCTGGACGGCTTTCAACCTGTGAGAGCCGACGGCACGGAGAGAATGACACACAGCAAAGGAAACATCCGTGGAGTGAACCTGTCGGCACACCAGGGTGCCCGTATTTAGAGCATTTTCATAGTGAGCTGATCAATAAAGCATATTTTGGTGACTCTTCTGGACATACTGAGCGCATGGATGGATGGTATGAAAGCTTTCTCTGATGTTTACACTGGTAAAGTAAGAACCGGTCCCACTGTAGCCGACCTCAACTGGTGTTCGCTGTGAAAGGAGAAACTCCACACTATTTTACAGCCTCCTTTCAAGTCCAAAGGGGGGTTGAGTGAGTGTTTGACGCTCAGGTTACATATAAAAAGATCAAATAGGTAACATAACTTCATCGTGCACAACACAATCGGCGCCGCGCGTGGTGAAAAGACGAGCACAGGGCCAGCGTGTCCCTGCAAACAGCCTGTCACACAGCGAGCTGTTTACCGGAGCAGGTAAATAGCTGTCTGAGCCAAAGAGCTGCGCCAAGGGGCTGATAAATAAAACAGGAAAGTAAAGCGGTAATTGAATGTGAATCAGTATGTTTTGGAGGTTGTGGATACCGCCATGCACAAATAAAGCCATTATCTGCATTATTTGCCATTCCAGTTCATTCCCCAACGGGCTTCTTTGCCCCGTCCTAATGGCACCGTCATTCAGTTAAGATCTTCTTTTCTATCAGCGTGGCTGCTGCGGTTATCAGAAGAGGAACTTTAATGAAGCAATCTTCTTTCCCCCCGCCGACCGTGAAAGAGCCCCAAGACCAATTACTGTGCAGCTCAACGGCCGAGGTGACACCTCCTTCCTCTGTTCTCTTGTCTTTATTGTCTCAAATGACATGGTTTGTTTTTTAATCAAGCCTTTTATTGTTCATCTACACAATGAATACTGCAATTACTGACCGGACGGTTTATCCAGCTACAGGGCGGTTGGGGGGGGGTGGTTGAGTAAGTGGCGGTGGCTGCGTGCGTTCCAAGTTGAAGGGAATAACACGGTTTTGTTCCCACAGGAGGGTTAACCCTGCACGCTGAGCTGAATCAACCCAAACAGCAGTCGGGCTGAGGAAGTATACTTCGAAAGAGAGAGAGAGGTTTGAAGAACCGGCCTTTCACTCAGGAAGTTTGTCCTCGACGGGGGGAGGAAGCTGTAAATAGAGCAAAATTTTGCTTTTAATTCAGCCTTCTGAGGTGAAAACAGAGATTTTTGTTGCGGTAAGCAGTTTTTGTTTTTTTTTCTGAGCCGCTACATGCGAGCGGCATCTGATGCAGTGCAGAGTGTGTGTTCGCCTCTGGCTAAAAATGAATAATGCAGAGTATATATATCATTACCATAATACACGGGCTTTGCGTAAAAAGGAAAACTGCACAACATCATGAGTCATAAAAATATCACTTAGCCAACAAAGCATTGCTGTATACCCAGGGTGAAGGATGACACGACAAAGGGTAAAATAAAAGAATGACAAAAGCGAGGACCCTCAAAGTAAAAGTTGTGCAACGTGGCAGAAAATAAAACCATTTGGAGAGCACAATGTCGGAGATATTAATCACAATTTACATGGACAAGTAGTTTTTTTTCCTGTGTGTGTGTGTGTGTGTGTGCTGTTGAGGGGTAATTATAAACATTTGCTTTGCTTGAATAAAACAAGTTAAGAGTTTATGCTGACATGCAAATCGGCGCGCAGGCCGAGGGATTCGCGGGAACGCAGCTTCAGGAGAGGAAACAGACAAAAAGTGCAGCCTCCTGCAATTTATGTACTAAATTAGTCGAGAGTACGATGTTAATATTTTTTAATTTCACAGCTCTGCACCAAAAGTCTATTCGCTCGTAATTAGAGACGATCTCTTCCGCCTCCCTGCTCCCTCCTCTCTCTCTCTCTCTCTCTCCGTCTCCTCTCCGGGCAGCCATTTGGCCATGTGGCCGAGTGGAATGGACTTATTACCAAAAGGTCAGTGATCAGGACAAGCCGAGCTGCCAGGTCTGATGCGGAGCCGGGTACTCGGGCTCGGTCTTATTCCCTCGACGCCGTATTATCCCCGAGGTTTGCAGGTAGAGAGGCTTTTAGAAGCTGTGAGTCAAACAAATCAGCGCAGAGAAAAGGGCATTCCTCTGGGATGTTATTCACTGGTAATTATTCATTTCACCATTTACAACAGCTTGTTAAGAGTGTTAACATTTCAGACTGCAAATATGTCATTAAGACACTTTAAATCTCCTTGGCAGGAGCTCTGGTTCTGTGACTTCAAGGAGGGGGGAAATCTATTAGGTTCTGAGATCCCAGTCACGGGGGTAATGGGATCTCAGCGCGATTGTTTACTGTATTTGTTCGCTTGCCAAAAGATTCTCCTGTTTGCCTTCGTGTCAGCCTCAGATTACCGTTCAGTCACTCTCGAGGACCTTAAAAAAAAAAACTGCTTCTGCTGCAGCGGCGGCGTAACAGCAAAACACACAAAATGTCCACACGCCGCGCTTCATGCTCCGCTTCCCCCCGCGAACCCATTAATAACATTCTGGACAAATGTTTGCCAGAAAACTACCTCACAAATGAGGACATTGAGAATTCAATGGCACACATGAATCAAGGCAGGCCGTGTTTGCTGTCAAACAAGTGCCGCAGTGGAAAACAATAAGGATAAATTAAACTCAGGCCGGTGTCAGAGGGAGAGCGCATGTTGCCGTCGTTCTATAGGGGCAAATTTATTTCTTTTCCACTCGCAAACCTTGTACATGCGAGGGGAAATGATGAGGTTGGATCTGTTTGCTCAGGAGGAAAATGATTTTCAGCAGATGTTTCATAAGGAGAATGGTGGCCATAAGAAATCAGCTGAACTCCGGTCCGTCTGCATGCAACATCCTACTGCTCTCTCTGAAGATGACTTTATTTTTCTTTTCTTTTTTTTTTGAGGACACTTATTCATCTAAAGATAAATGTTAGCAAATAAACAGCTGCTCACACTCTATGTCTTTTCAGCTGCTGCAAACTAAAGGCCCTTCAGAAGATGTGGCCCTCTCTCATTTTCACTCGGCTTCACGAAAGCTGTGTTAGAAGCAGACGGCTGAACTTCAATCGCCGCTGAAAACTTGTTACAATCGGGACCGTCCACCTGACTTCACGGTGGAGAGCATAAAGCTACCGTCATTCTATGGGAGGCAGAGCGGGTCGTCCACTAATCAGAAGATTTACGGTTCGATCCCCGGCTCGTCTGGTCTCTCTCTGAACCCCAAATCGCTTCTGAAAGCTGTGTGAATGATTTCCACCTCGCATAGCCACCTCTGCTGTCAGTAAATGAGACATGTAGTGTAAAAGCACCTCGAATAGTTCAAGTAGAGTCCATTATCCATTTAACATGTATATCTTTATCTGTTATCTAAGTATAACAGTAGAAATGTGATCCAGGTCGTCTCTAGTTGAAGCTTTGTTTTCTATCATTGCACGCTGAACCTCTTTAGACTGCCGGTCAGACAGAAACACTTTAACGTGTCACTCAGACCTCTGGGAAACTGTAATTTACACCATTTCCTGACATTTTATAGAATAAAGTAATAAACAAAACATGACTTTGTGTCTGATTTAAATTGAATGGTATTCTGTGGTGTGCTGTGGTAATTAGGTGTTCAGTTGTGGTTCAGATTCTCACAGCCTCTTTGTTTCCACTGACAACTCAACAGAAAAAAATGTGAGTGCGGTTAACTCTGTAAGAACTTGTTTCACATTCGGTTTTTTTGCTTCCTCGTTCTCTTTATTTCACAGACATTTCATCACCCTTTAAAAACGTCAATTTCTATCCAAACCTCCTCGTTAGTCTCCGACCCCGCCGTTTTTTTTAATGCTCCTCTTTTTATTTATTCTGCTCGGTAAACAAAACGATTTTGATTCACGGCGTCGCCTTCGTGAAGGTTCTTAGATTTTGCAGTCAATGAACGAGACCTTCACTGAAAGGTCAGGGAGACGCCAGCTTCGGACGCAGATGGTTTGCCTATAATTCATCAATATTCATAAAAGGCGGAGATTATGGAACAAGACATCGATTAGAGCCGATTCAGCCAAGGTCAAACGTAGCAGTCATCGCTTGTTGTACTCGCTTTAAACGGGCATTACGCTGCAGAGATCCTCGATAATTCATTGAAGCTGCCGTGCACAATGCAGTGATCAACTCCAACACCCGGGAGGTATTCCTGCAGCTCGATCCCCCCTCCCTCCTCCTTTTGCCTCCGGTCCGCATCCCTCCACCCCCCTCATGAATATTGATAACCCTCCCTGCTGTGCTTAATGGTAATGCTGTGAAAAATGATGCTGGGTGTGCCACTCGCACATAACCCCCCAGGGGCATGGCACAAAACTAATATGCAGCTCTCACAGACGTGAAGATGATCCCCATCAGGGAGGCGAGAACCGGAGGTCAGAACCTTCCATAAGGAGAGCCTCGTTTCTCGGAGAGACTCGGAGGGTGACGGAGATACATATTCATGTCAACGCGGCTTTAAGCCAGCGAGCATGTGATGCACTGACCAGCTGTGTGTGTGTGTGTGTGTGTGTGTGTGTGTCCCTACAGCTTGCATGATGTCATCAGGGAGTGACAGCTCTGTTTTGGGCATCATGGGGGCATTACATCACACCAGGAAAATTCAGACACCAAAGGAGGGTATCTGTTCCATATATCACAGCTGCACGACATTTGAGGCAGTCAGCTGATGTTGTAATCAGGAGACAAACACGCCAGCAGCACAACATAAGACCTGACAGTCCTCGTCCAAACAGCAATTGTCCTCAACAACCGTAAATTGGCCTGTCAAGCTTGAAATTTCGTGTGCGAGGAGCTGAAGGAAGAGCGATACTCCAGATACCGAAATCTAACCGAAAATACAAGAACAAATCTGTGAGGAATCAAAGATTAGCATATCAGTTAACTAGCTTCAAAGTTAAAAGGATCAGAGTGTAGCGCTTTAGTAGCATCAAGCAGGACTGCCTCCGCTCGCCCTCCTGCAAGCGTGAAAGACAAACTACAGCGGCCATGACAGAACAACAAGAACAATGCCGCTTTAGAACGAGCTACTAAGTATCCTTAATACCGCTTTTACAAGATTCTAAAAAAGTCAAACGGACTCGGAAACGTCACCAATCAGACGGTCAAACTCCGCCACAGTCGGCATGAAATGTCTCTGAATCTGAGACCATCCAGGTGGATTCAGGGACTAAACGGATACTCTTAGTGACACAAAGAAGTTTCATTTTATATCTCTGGTGCTTTGAGAGACGTAGACAGAATGAGCGTGAGACAGCGGCCCTTTTCAACAACCTCACGGAGCTAACACTGGCTTAATCATCGAGCTGCCGCTGGACTGCCAGTGACGGTTTTGTCAAATTCAAAGCGCTACAGGAGTTATTCTGTGATCGACTTCTGCCGTATCGGCTTCCACGTTAGTTAGTGGTTTCTTACTTGTGACAACCTGACAGAAGAGACGCGGGGGGGGGGTGAGCCTGTTACTCAAAATGCAGCATGGGTTGTGGCTGCGTTGCATTAAATCTGTTTGAGCTGCTTCAGGATGAGGGATCGAGGGAGTCTCTGCCTCTTCTGCGATGGATTATTCTGCTGTGATCGCTGAACGTCAGCGTACGATGGCAGCTTGGGGGGGAAGAAAATGAATCTTTGAATCAGGATGGGTTGACACGAAAATCTGACATTTACTATTATATTTTAGTCAGCTGAACATTGTTCTGCCATCAGTCAAACTGAAGCTGCAGAGAAAAGTATCTGGTTGGCCGTCTGTGAGATGAAGATAAATACATCAAACAGCGGAGCGGTCCAGAACTTGCAAGGTACATCCTCAAGTCGCTGTTACTTTAATCATACCAAATGTTTGGATTTCTGCTTCAAATGTTGACGTCCGGTGGATTAACGGCGCAGCAACAGACACGGACACGACGCCGCAACGACATATTCGGCTGGAAGAATCGGTGCGGTGCAGCAGCACGCGTGCACAGACGTTATAGGTAGGAAATATAAACGGAGGAGCAGAAAGGAGCGTATCAGATGTGGGAGAGCTGGAATGTGAGATAAAGCTGAATGATCCTTTCAGTTTAAGAATTAGCACATTGTTCCCGTGCTCTGTGGACAGACATAATATTTTAACCAGCTCTAAATCGGTGATTCATCCGCAATTATTTTCACGATCGTTTAAAGTCATTTAATCTAACGACATTCATTGATTCCAGCTTTCCGGGGGGGAAACAAGAGGATCGTCTGCTTTTCTGCGCTTTGTGTTATTGTTGTAAATTTAATATCTTTGGCCTGTTTGTTGGAGACACGAGAAGCGTTTTGAGGATGTCGCTTTGAGCATCAGGAAATTGTCACGGTTGCGACAGCCACGGCGCCAGGTGGGTCGGAGCTCTGACCTCTTCTCTTTTCTCTGTAATTCTGACACCAATCTGCCAATTTGTCTTTTCTGTTCATGACACATTGGTATCATAGGCTCCATGCAGAAGCCAGAGGAAGGAGACGAGGACGCAGAGCTGGATCTAAGCTGTGAACATGGGGAATATAAGATCTCTACCCAATAAGACGGAGGAGCTAAAGGCGCTACACCAGGCTGCAGAGGCAGTATGGAGAGCGTAGCATCAGAGACGTGGCTGAATGAACTCGCCGGACGGCTTTGAACTTGTGAGAACTGACAGCAGTGAGAGAGAGCGAGAGGAGGAACGACACACAGCAAAAGACCAAAGGCTGGAGTCAGAACCGGGTCGCCGCAGGCTGGAAGGACTCAACCTTTCGTACGTGGGCGCCCGCTCTACCAGTTGAGCCACCAGGGCGCTGCTACTTATTTCTTATCCTCCAGGTATACTGTGAGCCGCTGTAACAAGTGAATCCTCCGGTGTGGGATCAGTAAAGTCAATCGAATCTTACTGTTTTTATTAACAGTTAGAAAATAATCTGCACATTCAGAGTAAAGCCTCCACAGACAGTGAAGCCGGATTAGTTTTGGTTCAGCGTCATAACTGTAATTGTCAGGTTAAAATAGAAAAACATATTTTCTATCTGCACGGCGACACACTTTAACATCACGATAACATGAGCCCGTCATGTTCCTCCTCTCTTTATCTAATCAAAGTTTGATTCCCGGTAAGATTATTGCAATGTTTGTTGTGCAACGTGCACAAGGCAGGAAGACGCGGCTCCTCTCAGGCGCTGCTTCCTTTCTGCGACAATAGGTGTAAAAATCACAGGCTGCCTTTACAATACACTTGATGTGTATGACAGTGAGAATAATTGCCGTGTCAAATCCTCTCGGGCTTCGACGTGTTCCTGTTCGTTTGATGCACGACGACTGCCAAGGTGACAGGCGAGCTGTCACGGTGAGACGGAGCTCGCAGACGGATTTAAATACTTGTTTTTGAGTTTTTGGTGACACAGCGGTAAAAGTGTGACTTCACATTCACGTTGTATGGAAATTCAACAACTTAAGCATTAATATTAAAAGATTCTTCACAGTCACAGAAAGCCAGGAAACATGAGAGAGCATCGTCGTATTCAACGCAGCCGAGGGTTAACTCAGCAACCTTCGCTGGATGCGAGAAGAAACGGCGTGGGAGTTTTATTAGACTTAACAAAAAGGGAACTCCTGCCGCAGAAATCACTAAATTAAGACTTAAAACTTCGTAAAATTCTAAACTCTGTCTGGAAAAAAGAGCTCTCCATTTTGCAGCATGATCTCCATCCACATCTCTGAAGGTGACGCCGGAGAGACTGTAGGTGAAGCGAAGGAGATTGCTGATTTGAAAACTACCCGACGAGGATGAGGACGAAGTGACGGGGTGGTGGTGGTGATGGTGGAGGGGGGCGCTCCTCAGCCATGAAAACAGATGAGATGACATACATCAACGGGGCCCCAGCGTCGCGTTTGTCGGAACGTGGCGATGTGAATCTTTTTAACACAACTGTCTGTCCGCCTCCTGAAGGGGGGGCAGCCGACAGCCTGTGACTCCATTTGTTGCGGGGGAATGAAATGAATAACCTTTCAGGCTAACCTGGCTGCCGGGAGCGCGTGCGGCATACAAACGACGACACCGGGCCGCCGCTGCCGCTCACTCGTGCGAGGGGATGTGAAACGGTGCTACAATCATTCTGCGTTTGATGCGTTCGGACGCCTCGTCATTGTTAGCGAGGGGCGGGGAAAAAGAAGGGGGAGGGGGGCTAATCTATTTGGGTGCGTTACAGAAAACACATTATTAGATTTTGGTATCATTTTGAGTGTATTGAAAAAAAGGGGGGAACACACACACACACACAGAAAAGGATTATCTTGAAGAAGCTTAATTGTTTCCCAGGCAACTAGCTCCCCACTAAGACGGTGACTGTGAAATTTCCGCTAGCGATTATTTTACTTTCAAATGACTTACTCGTGTCCTCCAGCTAAATCCTTCATGTGAGCCAACCTAGTTTTTCTGGGGGAGGTGGGAGGTGGCGGGGGTTTGAAATAGATTAGAGTCCTCGAGGAAAACAACATCTCTTTTAGCCTCCGGTACAATAACAAAACTGGGCTGTGAGCTGGAATGAAAAGGTTAGCTCAATGTTTATCGTTAATGATGGCGGGGTTCTGATGAGGCCCAGCAGGGGTGATTAATTCATGCAATAAACAAGTCCGTCTAGGGTGCAGTAATTCCAAATCGCCAGATGAGTCATACAAAGCCATTTTCCTTAATCATTTTAAGCAGGTGTCGATGAACCAATGTGACCAATCCAAAATGGTCAGCGTCTCCCACAAGTGTCCTCAACCTCGCAAGAAGAAGACGAAGAAGGAGGAGGAGGAGGAGGGCCGGCTTCCATTTTCTTTTCTCAATTTGCAGCCGAGTGCTGATTCAGGGAGTAATTAGCGTGCCGTAATAAACAGAGCCATAATCAGTGTCACTTTGGTGTTATTCAAGTTAATAAAAGCCGGCTCCTGCAAACCCTGCATCCCCAAAGGCACGCCTTTTGTCATGTCAAGAGAGACTGATGCACATGTGGTCCGCCACTCGCTCGCGACCATATCTCTTCCTCAAAGGGCTGAGAGCCGCGGCAGTAGCACACAATAACCATTGTCTGTGGTAAATCCCCAGCAGAGCGAGGAGACAGAGGGAGAGGGGAGGCGGAGGGGGGGCCGCACGAGAACCCAAACAGTTTTTAAAGTAACATTGCTGTTCATTTTTTCACCATAATAGTCGGATCTTAAAGGCCGTGTTTTCGACAGAGGTTGCGGTGTACATTATGCGGCAACAACAACAGCAACAGCAGCAGCAGCAGCAGCAGAACGGGCTCTAATTCACCTGAGATTACCATCTCCAACAAAAAAAAGACAAACAGCATTATGGGAACGGAGACAAGAGCGAGTGCATCGCAGCGTGGCCTTTAAAGAGGCAACAAGCGCATTTCTGCCGTTCATGACAGTGTGAGCGTCTGTACATACACAGGCTTGTGAATCATTAAGAGGGGATGCTTCGACGAGATGACGTCCTCTTACCTGCAGTTTGGAGGTGGGTCTAGTGTAATCTCTGCGAGCTCTTTCTGAATCCTGGAAGACAGAAAGATTTTATTGTTAAGAATCAATGTTGAAGAGGGCAAATCTCCAGAGGACAAAAAGCTGAAGGAGCAGACGACTCCGCAGACACATGAGGTAAGTGTTCGGAGCTCGCGATGAGGTAGATGTTGCCTTTATCACATTCAAAAAAAAAAAAAACACAGTATCCAACGCTGACATAGCTGCAGAGAACAGCGCGTTTATTCCAGATTGTCAACGCCGCCACTGAGGAACGGACAGCGTATGCGTGACGTCCGCCATGTTGGCTGAGCTGTCTCTTCCGCGTCCCTTTAATCTAAAAATCGGCAAAGACGCGGCTCATCGACGGACCAAATGGCGCCCGGGTGCTCAAGCAAGCCACCTGTACGTTAAAGTGCCCGTGCTCTTAATTATGCTTAACATTAAGCCTTAATATAATTGTACCAGGCTGCAAACATGTTTATTTCTGCTGTGAGGTTTGACATTTTAACATGGGGACTTATGGAGACTGACTTGTTCTGCAGCCAGCCTCAAGTGGACGTTTGAGGAACTGCAGTTTTTTTTGGCACAGCCACGGAGGTTGGCGCCTATTCTTGACTTTATTTCCCGTCCTTATAGAGGGTATGAATCAAGAAAACTCAGCTCATGGTTGCAGTTTAGATATAATACAAATGATTTGGGCGTTCATCCTTCTCAGTGTAGTCGCACGTCTGTTGTTGCAGCACGAGGGTGAGCGAGAATTTCAGATAGCCGTGCGAAATGATGATTCAGACCGAAGGGTGACTGAGTGCAAAACGCTGCTGCTAAACTCGCATTAACATAAACGCGGCGCTCCAGACGACGGCGAGCGTTGCAGCGCTCTGTTGTGCTGATGGCTCTCTGTGTTTTAAGTGAAGCGCAGACACACAGAAGAGAGAGAGAGAGAGACCATCATAACATCAGTCGGCCGGTATAAAAAGACTCGGCGGCCTCGGCCAACCCTTTCGCTCATGCGGTTGCGTAATTCTGTCATCGCCTGTCTTTTTTTAGGGAATAAGTGCCAAGACGGGTGGAGGTAAGTGTCGGTGGTGGAGGAGAGACGAGAGCGCCGCGGAACATGAGGCAAATCTACTTAAACAAAACAGGCTGGAATCGCAGTATCTCTTTTAAAATGACAGCCGTGGCAGTGGAGCGCTGAGCTGTGCGTGTTACCACCTTTCTGTGGGTTCAGTCAATGAATAGCATGGATGTTTGAAATGACAATGCCTGCGGGACTATGATCTTTTTATATATCTTCACACACACCCCGGGGCACAAAGGGGGGGCGGGCGGGGAGGCCTTTAGTTTAACAAACAACCCCAGTGTTTAAGTGTTGCTCTCCCTTTTTTTTCTCTCTTACCTCTTGGCACTAGTTGAAAGTTTAGCAGCGGTTTTACTCGAGATCTTGGTCTCCTTCTTTTTGGGCTGTGCTTGCTCTCGCTCCTGTTCAGGTGGTACCGATTCCCTTTGTTCAATGTCTGAGCTTCCCCCGCTGGTGCTGGGGCTGTCGTCCGGTCTCTGCACTTCGCTGGACATCGTGGGCCCTGGAAGGAAACATGAGCAACGTTAGAGCGAGTTTCCACTCCGGTGGAGTGATGACATGATGTCAAATTGCTCAGCACAATGGGCAGACTTGGGGGAAGCCTCAGCAAAGATGGGATCAATTTCCAATGTACAGCTCTGTGGGTTAGTGGTTAGCGCTGTCGCCCCCAAAGCGAGAAGGTTCCTCCGCCTTTCCTCTCTGTGTGGAGTCTGCAAAGACATGCACTTCACAGGTTAACTGGGGGCTCTAAAGTCCGCCGAGGTTGTCTCCATGTGCCTTGAGATGACCCAGAGACTCGTCCAAGGTGTGCCTCACCTTTTCTCACCCTAAAGTCAGCTGAGAGAGGACGATGAGGATGATGGACGTGGGTTTGAGTGTGAGCCACACTTATCCTGATCTGCTATATAACAGGATGATTGTTTGTGAGACTTCACATGAGAGCCCGTGTCAGGCTTTTTCTCCTTCCTCTCTGTGGTTTCGGGTCAGTGATGTGACCCAACAGACGGATAAAACATCCCAGAAAAGACGCTCTTCATCTGAACACACACACGGAGGATGTGTCGCGGTTTGAGTGTGATATTCAAGCCGATATATGAGCTATCTGACGGGGGAGTGAAGAAGGACAGCTCGCCTTTCCCGGGGGGGCGTTTCACGGTAATGATACAGGAGGGCGGCGGGGAGGGGGGAGCGGCATCAACGGCTAACTACCCGGTTTAAGACCCCCCCCCTCCAAAAATACACCAACCGACACAAGTTAATCTGTCTGTGTGTTATCAGACATCACTCACGGCTCGGTTAAACCGGGTTTGTGTGGATGGAAAACACAATAGGGGTCGAGTGAAGCCGAGCCGAGCCGAGCCAGTCCCACAAAAAGCGACCATAAACATATACAGGGAGCTAGCTAACGTTACAAAGGCCGGGCGGAAAGTAGGGTACGTTACCGTTACCGCTACAAGGGGAGTATTTAAAAAAAGCACGACGGGCCTCCGTGGTTTTAAAACTCAATGAAAATACGCATAGAAGAAGGCGTTTCTGCCGGACTCGACCGGGGGCTGATGGAGGACGGTCAACGGCAGGGCCAGCAGCACAGGCGGCGTGAGGCGGGCGGCAGGAGGCGGGAGGCGGGCAGAAAATGTGCGGACCTCGCCGTCTGTGGAGTGTCCACATTGTGCGGTTGAAGAGCGGTGACCCTGCCTCGGCACAAAGGGAGGCTCGTCCCACACATCCACCCCCCTCCACCACCACCACCACCAGCAGCAGCAGCAGCAGCAGCAACACCACCTCCTCTTTCCCTCCTCCTCCTTCTCCTTCTTCTTCTTCTTCTTCTTCAAAACGACACTTTTCCCCGGGACATTTCACTTACTTCTCGGCGTATCGTTTACGGGGCACGGTTTAAAAAGCTCCGCGTCGGTATTACCTGGCGGTTGGCCGTCGATGCTGCAATTCCGCGTCGTAATCCCAAAGGTACCGAAAAAAGTATATCCCTCACACGGCCGTCTGCTCGCTCCCGTTGTCCTAGCTATTTAACTGGAGGTAGCAGCAGAAAAGCGATTACAGAAAAACTGAGGCAGCCCCGGACCGCCTCCGCGCGCGCTCCCGGCATGGCGCGCACTGCTCGTGCACGTGAGGGCTGCATTGGTAGCCTGCGCGAGGCCATGCTCCAAAGACACTCGCAGATTAACTAATGATGGCGCTGCTGCGTGTGTGCGTTATTTATTTATATGCATGCAGGGGTGTAGCTAGAAATCATGCATGTGCAGGAGATGTTGCCCCCCCCCCTCCGCACTCAGCATGGAGGTACCGAGGGCCCGGTTTTGTCCACCTAATGCGCACAAAGAGTTTGAGGCATGGGTCCCCTTAATGCACGACTTGCTCCAATATTTTGGAGGATTATTAACGCTGTCTCCGCCCCCCGGAGCTACGCCACACACAGCCTCCTTTTTAACTTAACTTTCTGGCTTTCCTGCACCTGAGAGAAATTTCTGCCAGAAAGATGCCGCTCGCGTCCTGTGTGAAAACAAAATGTTGGCTCGTGTTGCGATATTTTCCTGCTCGTAACCAAAGCGGCAACACCCGTGGATGTGGAATGAAATCCAAAAACTGCAGTTCCCCAAACGTCCACTTGAGGCTGGCTCCAGAAGTGAGTCAGTCTCCATAAGTCCCCATGTTAGACCGCAGAAATAAACATGTTTACAGCCTGGTACAAAAAACAGTTTTGGTCTCTATAGCTAATTTCCCCGTTCATAACAACTGTACTGAGGGTGAATTTATATACAACTCACCTGTTCACATTATATTAAGGCTTAAAGTTATGCAGGATTAAGAGCCACTTTGATTGACAGGTGGGTGCTGTTACAGATGGCTTCATTTACATGCACAAATCTTTATAAATCTGCACTTAGTTATGCTATGTGCATCTAAGTTAGCTAGTGTGTCACATGGTTTTAGACCGGCAACAGGAAGTGAAAGGGAGTAAAGATTATGAGCGATGATTTTTAAAAATCAAAATGGTCCAAAAATGGCAAATGTCAAGTACGTATGTGGTCGGGAACCAAAATCTGTGCACACACAGACTTTGATGTACGCTCCTGCTGAGTCTGTGAGAGCCCAGAGCTGTTTGAGCGCTCTGGTTAACGTTCTCTTGATGCACACTTTCCATTAAGTCTGCAGACTTTGTTCAAAGTGTTGTGACTCAAAAACAGCACTGACAGTGTAATTCCACAGCATAAAAATTGTTAAAGGTTTTCCTGCAGTACAAACACACATCGCTGGCCGGCCTTATGATAACATTATGGTCACTTCGAGATACGTCTGTTTTGTTTCAGCTGTACTGTTTCACTTATAAACAAGGAGCAAACAATATGCGCTCTGTTCAGGCAACACAATGTCTCCTAGTCTTCATACACCCTGCTTTACTGAGACACTGTTGTGTTCACGTCATCAGAAAACTCAAGTTGTGCTGGTGATGGTTAGAAACGTCGTGTGTAACGGTTACATTCTGGTTTAGTTAGGTTGGACGAGGCATCCTTGTTTGTCCGTTTTCAAACAGAGCTCCAACTGGGCTAAATCGGAAACTGGTAATTACGGTAACTTTATGCCACAGACGCTGCATAACAATGATTGCACAGGTGAAATCAATTAAAGCCTGTGAGGTTTCAGTTCTTACGGCTCTAAATGTGCTTCCAGGCTGTACATGGAGTGAAAATCAGGAGCTTTGAGGATACATGCAGACAAACAATAGCAGATGTGTCGTACATGGTGCCAATTTAGGTGATGATTTCACATGAGCGGCAGAAGCAACAGCACCAGACGGAAAACAACTGGAGTTTAATGTCTGAAAATGATCTGAGCTCAGAGGTCCACTTACAAGGTTTTAATAGCACCATTTACCATGATGCAGCCATAAGAGTTAATGTCTTTGCTTAAAACTGGAGTTTAGGTTTTGGTCAGTCTGACTGGTGAGACTTCTCCAAGATGAATGTGTGTGTGTGTGCACAAAATCTGCTTCATGGGTTGGCACAACACAGTGGACCTGATGCAAAATGACTGTAAGAGCGTGCACGGCTGAGTAAAGCTGCGCAGCACCTCAATTTTGTAAATGACATGAAAGTCAGTATTACTTTAAAAAGAGGAAGTGAAACTGATTTGTTACAATTCTTTTGAGAGGATGTGGGGAAGCTGAATCTTCCTACCGTGTCAGTGAAACACTGTAATTTAAAAAGCAACACGAAGACACGGTAACTTCCACTCTGCATCATTTAAACCACTGCAAAAAATCTTAATAAGACAGATAAGATCGACTTTAAGAAACCCAAACGGGGAGTGCATATAAACAGGGTGGATAAGAAATTACTCATAAATAGGAAATATATAGAGGAAAGTCATGCTGGTGTTAAAGACAATGAAGGATCTGTGGTAGCTAAGAGCTGTTTAAGGCCCACGCAGTCTCATGCAGGGGGTTGAGAGGAGTTGTTCAAGATGGATGTCAGCTTTAGTAACATCCTCCTCTCATCCATTTCCTCTATGAAGACAGTCCAGGACAGTCCGACCAGTCCGGTTATTGAGGTGGACACGCAGGTATTTGTCTTGATATCCAATCCCTGGATGTGGGTCCCTCCTGAAGTCAATCACCTTCTCCTTTGTCTTGCTGGTACTGATGTGAAAGCTGGTTGAGATTGTACTAGTCCCCCCCCCGCGTACTCCTGCTCATGCCCTTTACATACACGTCCCACGGTGGCTGTGTCATCAGAGAACATCTGGAGGTGACAGCTGTCAGTGGTGTGTCTGAAGCCTGATGTGAACAGGCTGAAGAGAAAAGGACCCCCATGCTTCAAACCACAATCACCACATCAGACAGCCACGACGCCTCACATACTGTGGTCTGTCGGTGATGTTAAGGATACGCAATGAAGTCTGGCAGTGGCTGACATTTAGCTGCAACTGTTTGACAGCGCGGTTCATCCACGTTATCCATCAATCGCAGCGGCGCTGAAGCAAAATAATTTTTGTCTGTTTAGGTGTAACAAATGTGAACGAGGCCTGCTGCACCTCTACACCAAGCAGAACAATATTATCGACTCTGACTCGAGGCGCGCGAGCCCGAACGTCCACAAACCAAGAAATAGCTCCGTGATAGTGGAAAAGTCAATGCATGAATTAAATACTTTGTTCAACGATTCTCTTAGTTCAAATAACACTGTGCTGCCGCAGCACTTTCATGGAATATTTAAAGTAAATGTAATCTCACTCGCTGTGAAACTGTGCAAACTCTCCCACTAAAACACTTATTTTATCTCCACCAGTCCTCATCCATACTCTTTGATATGCAAACGCAAGGCAGGCCGTGTTTCAGTCTGGTCTGGTCTGTGGTCGAGTAAAAACAGAAACTTGCAGCCGTTACTCTTTCCATTAGTTGACTTTTAATAGCCTCAAACCAACTGTATAGTGATGATGTGTGTATAAATATACTTTTCACATCATCACACACCTCCCGTCATCATGTTAACTGGGTGCCAAATATAAATGTGCGTTTTATTCCACCAGGTTTTCATTTGAATTGAATAATACATGATCTAAACTTGATTTTTTTGCGGTCTCTGTGCCCAGGAGTTGCTACATTTTTAATAAAGAGTGTTTGCAGTTTTGTAGATTTCAACCCGTTTCCAAACATGTGTTTGAAATACAGATAATAAATATTTAAAAACACTGAATATACTTCATATTTGACCAGGTTACGGTGCAAATTTATATTCCCACATCTCCTAGAAATTATGCTTTAAACACTACTGATTTTCGACAGCAGCAAAAACATGGAATGTCGTTAACAAACTCCCGGGATGGCGCGCACTGCTGCATTGGTAGCCTGCGCGAGGCCGTGCTCCAAAGACACTCACAGATTAACTAATGATGGCGCTGCTGCATGTACATTATTTATAAAAAAACATCTTTATCACCGTGTTTACGCATGCAGGGGTGTAGCTAGAAATCATGCATGTGCAGGAGATGTTGCGCCCTCCCCTGCTTGTTCCGAGGGCCCAGCTTTGCCCACTTAATGTGCACACACACCCTTCAGTACAGTTGTCATGAACAGGGAAATTAGCTACAGAGACCAAAACAGTTATCTGCACCGGGCTGCAAACATGTTTATTTCTGCTGTCTAACATGGGGACTTCTGGAGACTGACTCACCTCTGGAGCCAGCCTCAAGTGGCACTTTTGCATCGGCTTCACTTCCCAAACACGGAGGTTGCCGCTTGGATTATTATGTTAACTGACAATATCCGCTTGCAGCAACTAAAGCTTTTTCTTATGGTTATGTTTAAGCTCTCGGTTATGGTGGTGGAGGATTGTGGTTTTAATTTGAAAAAAGGTCACTTTAAGCACTTAACCAAAAACACAATCTTTGGTTTATTGACAGGGACAGAGCACATTACAAACATTACTATAAGTGTGTAAATCAGTTAAGATACGTGCGCACTGTTCTGTGCATCACCTGTTTTCATTTATATTTCTGATCCACTAAACTTTCACTTTAATGGTGTTTACTTTTTGTCTTGTATTTATCTTTAATGCTCAGCTCTGCTGCTGAAATAAAACAAAATGCCCAGATTTCCCGCAGGGATCGTGAATGTTTCATCTGATCTAATCCACTACATTTGTTTCAACTTAGATTCCTGCTGGCCTGATTTACATGTAATTGTTATGGTGTCACATGTGAGAAGTCCTCAGTGGAGGGTCTGTAAGAGCTGTCCTGCCTTTGCTGGCATTTGATGCTCTCATTATGTTTAATACAAACCAGCTCAAACAAGATAACTGCAACCATATGACTGTCAATTCAAATTACATCATTCTTATAGGGGCCTCTTCTGCACCAAGACGGGGGAATGTGAACGCGTTTAAACCGATCAGATATTATGTAGTTCATATTAGACGAATGTGACACTTTTTAGGACTGAAAATGAAAGTACAATATAAAAAATGATTAGATGATGACTCAAAAAATACAATTTGTGCGTATAAATTTGAGGTACTTGTACTTTACTTCCGTTCAAATATATTCTACCTTACACTTACCTGTGAAGCTTTACACTTATATAGTTTTTTAAATGTATCTTATTTAACCTTAGTTGAACTGGGGAAGGTCCCGTTGAGATCTGTTTTGCTGGCCAACACAGGCATCAGCACAAAAGAACAAGTCAATTAAAACAGATCAAACAAAGCGTAAAGACTTATGACGCGTCCAACAATATCAGTTGAAGAGGCAACACCCCAACTTTTCTGTCTCCAGACTTTTCATAATAGATTTAAAAACATTCAAAGAAATCAGATCAGAGTTTTAGAGTTTTGTAACTTTTCTATTATTCATTACAAACATTTGTGTAAAAGTCCCCTGACGAGTACTGTCCATCAGGACAGTGGGGTGCTAATGCAGACCATCCTATCTGAGCATAAAGCTCACAGTGGCGAGTCAAGGCTTGCACTTTACTTTACTTTTTCGTCTACTACATTCATTTCACAGTTTAGTTATGATTCTACACACAACAATATATGATACGCTCATAAAACAGGACGTAAAAATAGTTACAATTGTCTTGATTTACACAGTTTATGCTGCTTACACAGAGATGCTTTATTGATAATCCAATTACATGATAGATGATAGTGTAACACTCACAGGCAGCACTTTAAGTACATTTTGCTAATCCTACTTAAGAGACATTATTACTTGTAATGGTGCAAGAATTTCCCCTCGAGGGATCAATATAGCATCTATTCTATTCTATTTCTATATTGCAGTATTTAAGGATCTGAATACTTTCTCCACCACTGCTTAATAAGATATATATTTACCACTATTATCCGTCATTGTTACTCAAACTGTAATTGAATAAAACGCCAAACAATTTTTTCGTTGCAGCTCTCTCTGGAGCGCGAGCTTAAAAACCCACGCTGCAAATGTAAAACACGGGTTGCTGCGAGCTAAAGCCTTTATTGTCTGGATTAATAACCCCATAGTCAGAGGTAATGGCTCACTGGAAGCACTATTCTTTTCTGCTGCTTTCTCAAGGCGTCAATCCACTGAGATCTGTAGAAACGCCCGAGGGGGGGCGAGCTCCGTCGTAAACTAGGAGGAATAAATTGTTAAATAACTGGCTCCAAACCAGCGCTCCATGTGAAACTTGCTCCTCCTGTGCGAGATGTCAGTTAATTACAGTTATGCACACTTTGGTTGAATTTCTTAAGAAAAACAAACAAACGAAAATACAAAAAAGATTCAAAAATAATAAA
This sequence comes from Nibea albiflora, assembly GCA_014281875.1. Lineage (NCBI taxonomy): Eukaryota > Metazoa > Chordata > Actinopteri > Sciaenidae > Nibea > Nibea albiflora. The sequence continues at coordinate 22,962,857 of CM024804.1, read as the reverse complement.
TCAAGATTATCCAATCGGCTTCACAGTCTCACCTCTGTGATTGCTCAAGGATCAATAAAACACATAAAGGCTCAGTGTGTGAGTGTTTTGTTTACATAGAGATTTAGTGGACCGAGGATGTTTATTTTCACTGTGAAATTTATGAGAGTCCGACAGCGTGTGGCAACAGCAGTGTACTCGGCTCCAAAGTTATAAATTATGACTTATGTGCTTCATGTTAAGTCAAATTCAACATAAATATCATAATTTAGATTTCTTTGTTCAGACTGAGCTGAGAATGTTTATTAGCCCTTTGCAGAGGAAGAATAAAACCTCACAGTTGCCACAAAACAGATGCCAGAAATAATAACTCTCCACAGCAGATTAGTGTAGGTGCTATGCCAAATGAAGCGTAGCAGAGAAAACAATCAAGATGTGAATGGTTCCTCGAAGAGTTTTCAAGCCTCTAAATCGCCATTCTGCACTTCATTTTGCTAAACTGTGACCTTCTCCACCAGAGAACATCTCTCAGTCATGAGCTCAGCTCATTTTGCCTGACCCGTAAACACGCAAACACAATGAATACAGGGCCTTTGGAGGCCTGGAGGCCTGGGGCGGTTGCCCACTTTGCACGGCTGATAATCCAGCCCTGCACATAAAAGCTCTATTATATCTTTTATCCCCATTTTCACTGATTGCACATTATGAAGACGTTTGTCAGAAGCTGAGAAAATCTTAATTTTCTGACCATATTTATGTTAAAATAATATTCCCACAAAATTCTCTTGCATGGCTCAGATATAACATTTTCTCCTCGCTGTGAGAAAACATCACATATGTGTATTTTCTGTCTTTATATCCTTTGATAAAGTGATATTACTCTCATACTCATTTGGGGGAATTATTTTTTTATAGCATTACATTACACAGAATCTTTCAGACTTCTGCTGCACCATTATAAGCCACATTCCCCTGTAATTCAGACTATATTTGGTATTCTGGGAAACTTTGGGCTCTAGACTAGAATTAACAATTACGCTCTGGTTTTGAACAATCCTTGTCTGCATACAACATAAGTTTGTAATAATCGACCCACCAAATAGTCTGTTGGGCTGCCACACTGAGTCAGTGGTTCCTCAGAGGTGCGTGTTTAATGTTTATCATGTTAATCAACAATTGCTAGTTATGTCTTTGCAGGTATTTGATCGTAAAGTATTGGTCAGAATGAAAACCTGACCTTGTGGCAGCACTATGGAAAAGGTCAGGCAATCATGTTCATCTTCTGTGGACCATGAATGTCCCAAAACTTGTGCCAGGCCATCAGTCAGATGTTGAGATGTTTCTCTGGAGAAGTGAAAACGTTAACCTGTTAGAAGTGCCACGGAAAAAAAGTCTGGGGACCATGAATGTCCAACACAATACAAATGAATTACATTTTTGCCAGTGCATCATGTAGATGTTGAGATATTTTACTGAAGAGGTGAAAACGGCAATGCTGAGGAAAAGTTTAGGAATGATCAAAGTTAATGTGATATATCGTCTGGGGACCATGAACGCCTGCACAAAATTTGAGTCAACTTGTCAAGTATATGTTGAGATATTTTGCAGAAGAAGTAAAAACATTGACCTGTGGGCAGCGCCATAGGAAACGTCTGTGGATAACCAAAGTTATTAGATGCATCCTCTGTGGAGCATGAATGTCTGCACAAAATTGAACAGCAATCTACCTCACCCTTGTATTTCAATCTTGACCGAAGGAGTTTAAGCCTTCCTCCCCTCGAGGGCATTCATTGTTGTCACACACACTCCACACACCTGGCCAATCACTGCATAAAGGAACCAGTGTGCCTCACACAAAGTGACTGTTGGATCATCGAACAGCATCTGGAAACCCCCACCGCCTACACCTTAATCACGTTTTTTTTAACTTTCCAAGATCGACAATCTGGGGCTTTTTCTTTTCTCAAACTGTCTTTTTCATTCTTGAGAAAAATCACTGTCACTTTCCAAGTGTACAACCTCAACCTCAAGTGTGGCCGATCAGAGCAGTGACTACGTTTCAGGCGTACCCTGACCTTAAAGTGAGATATATATATCACAACCTTTCTATCTATAACATACTTATCAGAGAAGATATCTTCTGCAAATTGGCCTTCCAACAACATGTTATCTCTGTGTGGTTTCCTGTGTGGCGCTGCTGTTCTTTGTCTGTGTGGGCACTGCACTGATTACTCTTTGCATCTTTGAAGGTGTCCCAGTTCTGAAGGAATTTCCCAGATCTCTAAATAAATTGTTAAATTATGAAGCTAAAAAAAACAAAATGGTTTCAGTATAAGCGTCCCCTTTGAAGCTCACCCAAGTTGGCAGGTATGGCACACAGTGTCAGTTCAGATCTGGCTGAGTGTGTAACACGCCACCCTCATTCTAATGAAGGTCCTTTGGATTACCCTCCACAGTCATTAGATCAGCATAATAAAGGGACTCTGGCCAGTGTAAGAGTAGGAGGAGGTGGGGCGAGGGGTCGGGTACTCGGCGTGATAGACAGCGACCTATAAGGCCTACATGTGAATGGGGGACGCTTCAGTGAATTCACTTCCTCAGTTTGTCCCTGGCAGGCCCCAAGGTCACGTCTGTTCGCTGCTGAGGAGGCTTTTGTGATGGAAATCCTGTGGATAAAGTTTAACCCCAAGAACAATCCAAAACCTGGTCCTCCATGTTCGCCAGTCAACCCCCCTCCCATCGCCCGGTCACCCTTGCTCCAATCCAGAAGCAATAGGCCGTGAGTCCCGTGGCAGACCCTTGTTATTGGACCTGCCTGCAAATTGGATGGATAAGTGTTAAGTATGCTCAAGAGGGGTGACATTGTATTCTTTAGATTTGACACAGATGTTGCAGGGGGTGGAAGAGAGAAACAGAAAGAGGGAGCGGGAGAGAGAATGAAATCCATCTGTAATAATCTGCATGAATGATCGATGTGCAATTGACTTTTCAGCAGAATGAAAGCCAACAATAAGAAAAAAAAAAAGCATGTAATTTGTGATAAAATGAAATCTTCTTGGTGCCAAGATGACTCACTGAGCTTGGGAACTTGGCTAAAATCAGGCTCATACTGTCCCACAGTGGTACGTACAAATACAGTTAAAAATATTTGGGATGAAACGGCCTCAAACTCCCCCGAGAGGGGGAAAGTTAAATATATTTCTCCCAAATCATCTCCCGGGCTCAGCTTATGTTATGCTCGCAAGGAGCGTAAAATCAGCGTAGACACCAAATATACCACTGCACACACTCAATACATCCTTACTATTCATACAAAAGTAAATCTGTTCCACGTCAGTTGGCTGACTGTAATGTTTCTCATGCCAAGAGCACGATTCATCTGTTTTGCTGTACTGCTGATTCACCATGATTGCATTCTGTGTTCTGCACAGCGGCGTGCAATCAGATTTCCAGGCTGTGATCTGTAAAACTGACTGTTTACTGTTTAATGGTACATTTGAAAGCCGAGGACTTGATCTGCTTTAGAAGCGGGGGGGAAGGAAACAAGAGTTTACAGTCATGTTAGCGGCTCCATGAGGGTGTAAACAAAGTGGCGTTTTGAGCAAAATGCTAATGTCAGCATGTTAATGTTCCCTATGACAATGCTAAAGCGGAGCTTTATTCGTTTCAGACATCAAAGTGTGTTTACAGGTGAAAAAAGATGTATAAATTATTTTTGCGGCTCCAGAGGGAGAGAGTGTGGAGTCTAATAATCGTGCAGAAGTATATGAAATGAAAAAAATACTAGAGGTGTGGAGTTAACAAAAGAAAATAGCTTACCAGACCGCTGTAGTAACCAGACCTGAATGAAGCCTGCTTGCTCCGTGACATCACCTACCTGTCAATCAAAGCAGTTACACCGTTAATCCTGCATAACTTTAAGCCTTAATATAATGTGAACAGGTGTACCAGGCTGTAAACATGTTTATTTCTGCTGTCTAACATGGGGACTTACGGAGACTGACTCACTTCTGGAGCCAGCCTCAAGTGGACGTTTGAGGAACTGCAGTTGTTGGCACTTCCAGGTCCTGACAAATATATGTAAGACACTAAAATGTTTCCTTTTTCAGCATTTACTGTCAAAAACAAAGAACAGGCAAGACTAACGGGAATGGTTTGCATTTTGACCTGATGGTGGCGCTAGATCAACCAAAGCACGTTTAGGAAAAACAGTAACTGTGAAATCTTTAAGTCCATCCAACGGAAATTTCACTCAAAGTGCGACTGTGAGCTTCACGCTGGCACGAGAGGAAAAGTCGAGGCGCAGAATTCATCCTGGAGCGTGAACGTCTGCTCAAGATTTCATGGCAGTTCATCCAATATCTGCCGATACTTCAGTCTGGATCAAATCGGTGGACCGACCGACACAGCATGACTCAAAATAAAGAGTATAAACAGCTGTCAGTTTCATAACAGGTGACAATAAGGCATGAAAATGAATTTACACGCTCTAACTTTCAATTCAGTCGAATATGCTTCACTGGCACAAATGATGAATGATGAAAGATTTCCGCTCTAAACTGTGTAAAAATAAAATCGCTTGGACTCAATAAGAAGCATCTGTTCCAGTTCTGAGCGTGCACGTGAGTGTGTGTGTGTGTGTGTGTGTGTGTGAGTCTGCTTTACTGCCGTGCAAACGACACATCACTGTTGTGTGTGGTGTGTATTCACCACCTGAACAATCAGTTTTCTCTCTGTGTGATAGCATTGTTCTCTCTCTCTCCACCCTGTGTGTGTGCGTGTGTGTGCATGTGTGTGTGTGTGTGTGTGTGTGTGTGTCATTTCCCCCCTTTGAACACAAGGTGGAGCTGTGATCATGTGCTAATCACAGGACTTTCCTTCCTCGTGTTTCAAATCTCTCCGTATACTTCCTCACCACGTTGGTGCTGCTGTCATCTGAATGTCACGGCGGCGGAGGGAAGGAGGCGTGACGGTGGTGGGTGATGGTGTGTGTGTGTGTGTGTGTGTGTGTGTGTGGATTCCTGGGGGTCTTGTTTTCCCCTCTCCCGCCCAGGGATGGCAGCACTTGAAGTCTGGGAGCTGCTGATTTGACTGCCGCTCTGTGACGAGACAAACCACAGCACGCCAAGGTCACTCGAACCCATCATCTTTCTATTCAAAGCAGGGCTGGCTCTGCAGTGAAGCATGGGTAAAAGCTTCCCTTATAGTCCCATAAGCACGGAAAAAATGAACTCCCGGCCCAGAATCGTTTGATGCTCAATGATCCTTCAAGCCTTTAAATTGTTTTACCAGGTGTAATCGCCCTCCTGAAATGTCACAGAAAGGCATTTGGTCTTTAGGGACCTTTAAAGCTTTTCTTTGAGGATATTGAGTCCTTAAAATTAGCTATATGTTGGTATGACAGCGGATTTTGGCTGTGAGAAAGGACAGGTTCCTACTCAAGTAACGGCCAAGGCAAAGTCTCTGCTGTCAGATGAAAATGAAGTTCGTTGGAGGTTAAAAAAGAAGTCTAGTCTGACTTTCACAGCGGCGACTCTGTGCTTGTTTAATTTTTTATCCCCTAATTCTGACTCAAAAAAATGAATCCCTTCAGAATAATCATCAAAACTGGGGACTCAAGGTTTTTTCCCCCACATCCGAGGGTGCAGGGGAACTCTTTATGGCTGTCTTGTTCTATTTCAGGGTCAGTCATATGAAACTCGCTTTTCAAGCGGAGCTGGACGTGTTCCAATTTGCTCTGAGTCAGAGCTGAAGACGAGAAAATACTTTCTTTATTGGAATTAAGGGGTTTGTGTTGCCATTAACGCAAGCAAAACATATGGTTTTTAACTTTTCCTCTTCTCCCCGCAGCTCTATTAGCCGAATAAATGATGCTTTTTTTCTGTTTCTTCACCTTAATACATGCGGGGTTTGCAGGTTTATGAAGCATGCGCGCTGTTTTTTCATCGGCAACCTGATTTTTATTCATGTGCTTAATACGCAACCACAACTGGGAGTTCCCCGGCATTGGTGGCCATTCAGTATCTCTACTGGAGCAGCTGAGCGATGGATTCAAACCAGCGACCCCCGTCCTCCATGTCCCAGTCCAACAAAAACATCTGTCGTGTCACGTCGCAGCAATTTCGTCTCATATTCAGCCTTCAAAATGGATTTTTTTTTCTTGAAACAAGCAGTTCAAGTTCATCCAGAAAGAATACCTTTCTCATGCACGCTCTTAACATATTTATGCATATTTCCTGAGCTGTCATCCTGAGATCAGCTTTTGGTGTTCCCACTGCTCTGACCCATCTGATTTAACCATTATGATGTCGCTATCGGACTGTTAAACGGCTCTTTACTGCTCTCAGCTGTCATCTCACTGCTTCCTTTACACACTCCACTTCTCAGCGGCCTGTTTTCCTCTAAGCCGATCCCAAAATGTGACTCAGCTCGAACTTCCTGTCCTGTCAGCTCCGCAGGAATCCTGCTCGGGGTCACATCCATGCCGTTTTAAGAGAGAGGTTTCGTCTTCCTCCATCATAAAAACGGTGGGAAAGCCCTCCACGGATGACACCGGATACTATTGTCATTATTTACTGCATCAACTGTGGAGTTTAACCTTCCTCTTCTTCTTCACGGTCTCTGTTGGTGCACTGAATGCAGCCTTAGCTACATGCTTCAGTAAAGTCAAACTGTTTACTTCAGCTCAGGAAGAAAACGACTGCTCATTTCCACTTCAAATTACGAGAGAGAATAGTTTCTAAGAAAGAGAGGAGGAAATGGAAAGAGAGGCTCTCTCTGCTCGCCTGATTGTCTGAATAGCTCCCGTTAACGCCCACACACACTTTCTCCACATGAGATTATCAAAAGGCAAAAAAAGTGCTTAGCTACCAGGAAGCAACAATCACAGTCACCTATTCCAGGCTAATATAAATGCTAATGCTCTGAAGGAATCACACAATTAACTTAATGCATCACTGTATATACACCAACCTGTAAAAACTGTGATCAGGATTTTAGGCTCCACCAGTTAATGACGTTTGGAGGTAAAGCTAGGTTACTGCTGTATGTTCTAACCTAGTTAGCATATGCTAATGATTTTTTCACCTTAATGCATCGAGGGAGCAGCTTCATTTTTCATCATCAACCTGATTCCTATTCATGCACTTAATATACAACCACAACTGGGAGTTCCCCAGTCAGTCAGTCAGTATCTCTGCTGGAGCAGCTAGATGTTGTTATGTTAGAGCGAGTCTGGCTCATAGGAAGAGGGCTGTGGGGATAAATCTGTCATGGGCCGACAATCCAGCCAGTCCTCCTTCCCCCTTTGGTCATCTTCTGTCACTGTTTTGCATCCTGGGCTTAGAGTCACCCGAGACATTCCTGACTGAAACAAGCCAGTGTGCACTGTATTTAGAACACCAGGGGGGAGATAAAGAAATCAGTTATATTCAAACCTTTCATGTACGTTTCTGTAGCCAGTCTCCCGGGACACAGAGGAGGTGGACGCGCCGCTCGATACCTATCGGCGCTCCTGTTAGCATGTTACCGTTTTTTACCTGCACCATGAGTGAATCTGGTGAGACACACTGTGAGCCAATAGAGCTAGAGATTTGTTAAAAAGACAAACCGCCTCAGTTTATTGGTATAATTTTTCTATCAATCAGAGAAATCTGTGCATAATAGTCCTGCTATCGATAATGCATTAAAACTTTGGGGTATCTTTATTTGTGCTGAACGTACGAAACAATCAGAAAATAACTGTTTAATCATCTGATTCACTTTTCTGTCTCGATATCGCCGCTCGCTCTCTCTCTAATTCACTGTCCATGACGCTCGACCGGCGCTCACACAAAGGAAGCTTGTGGATGTCGATATTTTGCAGCATGGGCCGCGAGTCAAACGTAGAAGCTGGGACACAAGTGTGAGAGAGTCCGTGAACTTGAGTGATATTTCAGGCTGAGCCTCACCGGACTGATCACCGTGTTCCTCCAAAAGTTGATTCAGGTTCAGCTTCTCCGCTGCAGGTTTTATTCGTCGTACCCTGCGGCCTACACCGCGTTCTTGCTGCAGCCTCTGATTCGGCCTGAATCAGGCCTTCTTACTCACACAGCTTGGTGCTTTGCCTTTAAGCAGCTCGCTCATTTGTCATTTTTAAAATTTCACCCTTGAAATGTATTCCCAACTGTGACTCTTCAATAGAGTCATTTCCTGCGGTCGGGCTAAACCTAAAGTTGAGCGTAACAGTGTGCAACTCTTTATTTCTGGGAATCAGTCGGGACGCGCAGCATGCACAGCTTGGCTGCAGCAGGACGACAATCAATCAGTGGCTATTCAAACACAATCAGCCATGTTGTGCCACAGAGCCACACAAAACTCCTCTCCAATTACCGACACAATCACAGCTGATTGCTCATCATGTGCGCGCTGGTCAGTTTCCAGAAGGTTCCTGAGCTCGTTGGCTGAAATCGGACTTTATGACTCAGAGAGAGAGAGAGCTGATGCTTTAAAACAAAGAAGAACAAATATACACCAAAGCTTTTTCTTAGTGTAATCTCTGTTGTGACCAGATGTTTCTCTGTTCCTTCATTTATTTATTATTATTTTTTATTATTTTACGGTTTGGCAGCGCGGCTTCTTTCACAAGCCCGTAATAAAAACTGTGACTGTAATTGAGAGCGAGAGAGACAGAGCACTGCTGCTATTTCTAGTTATTTATTCATAGTCCACGCAAACACGCAGGTTTTAAACCACTTAACATCCAGACTCCAGACGTCCCCGCTGTCTCTCTCAGTTCTCCATTGTAAAATATTAATAAACTGTTTTGTTTGTGGTTTCTTTCTTGAAGCAAATGCCCCGCGCCCTCGTTGTTTGCATCGTCCTCCGAGCCTTAAAATAGTCTAAATAGGCAGGAGAAAGTATTTAGGAAATGCTCGCAGTGTGGGTTGTTTTTCCGCTCGGCAGGAGGAGATTAATGGTTTATTTGCATTCCCTGCGTGCTGTTCATCGTTGTGCTGTCCCCAGCAACACACTGCCGTATATATGCAGGACATAATGGAAGATGAATGTGGCTGGGGAGGGGGAATGCTCTTCCTGGGGGATCGCTGTGCAGATAGGAAACAGTTCAAGAGGAATTTAGTGTTAACAGATGACACATTGGGTCACCGAGACGGGGTTTATGTTCGTGTTACAGTTTGTTTTCTCACCGCGTGTTAAGCTTCTGACCTCTGGACAGTTAGTGGAGACTTGTCATCATTAAACAAACGTACTGTAATCTGTAGGTTACAGAGACGCGCACAGGCAGAAGCAAATGAAGTGGCTGTTGAAGGGTTGAGTATACTCCATCACAACTGCTTGTTGGAAGGTTTAATCGCTTTTGAAACAGGGCATGTTTGACATTTCTGTCCAACAACTGAACACAACACTGGAGAAATATTCCAAGACGGTCTGACTGACCTCGAGTGTAGCTCTTTGGAACGAACAGCTAGTCTTGGTTTAGTAGGCCTGTCCCACGCTCCCCCTTCAGCCACAAGGAGGCTCCCATGGAAACTCTTTCTGTTTTTGTCAGTGCCAAATCGCAAAATGTTCTGAGCTCGGAAGTCGTGGTGAAAATATTATACAAATGTATCAGTTTTGTGGCCACATTTTGAGATTTAAAAATGATGTTTTGGAGCAAAGTGCACATGTGGTTACCCGGCTTCCCACCAGCCTGTACATCAACAGACTGTTGCTATCCACCACACATAACGTCCTGCTTATAGCTACAGTATATCACATGATTAACAGAGCAGTCCCCGATTGGATAATCAGACTTTGAGTCTGATTTTGTGGATCAAGTAAAATCAGCACTGAGAGCTGCCTGCATAGTGTCCAGCAGGGGGTGGCACCATTGGCTGCAACAATAAGGTCTGATTGTATTGAGTCTTATGGGGAAGTGACCCAAATTCCTGCTCTGATTTATTAACTTAGCAAACAGTTTCGTTGTGAGATCATCGTCTGAATTTCTAGTTTCAAGTCCACACAGCGTGATGTCTGTAAACGATGGTCCCATTAAGAACTTGCTAATCTAAGTAGCACGTCTGAGGTGATCATAAGCCGTTTTACAGTAACTCAGCAAAAGGTGAAAACGTGTTCCTCGGTCTCTCCTCACCTGCCGCATCTGCTCCGTTAACTAGCTACGTGTGGGTGTGTGGCAGCGGTAGTGACCGTCCGCATCTGCTGCATTCACCGGCATATCTAGCTGGTTGAAACACATCAGTAACTTATTAAGTCATCTAAAGCTGGATGCTGTTCTGGCACCACAGCGGTAAATCATGTTGATGTTTTACTAAATGAGGAGATTTGGAGTTATAACAAATGAGAATTGGGGGAATTATACAAAACATTTGTGTTTAGCAACGCTATAAACAAATTTGCATGTAGCGGTTTGTCGTGCCCGGCTCGTTCCATCCGCAGCCCCCCGTGGCATAATGACGTAGTCTCGTGTAAGTGCAGTCAGATTCTCTGAGCGCTGCAGTCGTCTCTGAATTATCCTTCATCTTGTGTTTAGGAAAGGACGCAGGAGGCCATTTTTTGATTTGATTATACCCAAAGACTGTCTCAAGGTGTCAGGCCGTCAGTGGGCCGTGGGCTAGCTGCTACAGATTTGAGTTATTGTCCCAAACTTTGGTTGTTTAGATGCACTGAAACAAATTGTTATGCACGCATGTTATCCGCAGCACCTTGTGCAGGCTCCTGATAGATGCGCAGAAGCTGCTTCAGCATCTTTGCAAAATGTTATTATTCCTGTAGCCAAGCAAGATGTTTGGCAGTATAAAACGTGGAAAATGTTTGTTTATTCATCACTGAAAGCTGGTGGGCTTGCACATTAATCCCTCGAGGACAGACTGACGTCAGCCTTTGAAGTCCGACAACATGATCATAATCCCCTTTTGAACTCAGACATAATTGGTATCAGTTGTTGAAAGGAGGCGATGAGTGAAAGAGAGGTTCTTGGTGTAGCTGTACATGTTAATTATTCAGCTTATCTATGTACCGAAACAGCAGATCACTGAGTGAATGTGTCTGAGAGAGTGAAAGGTTTCATTCCTGCAATCTAAAAAAAATTCATTCAACATTTCAAAAGGAAATAATTAATTCATCATCAAAACATTATTTAATTGGAAGCGGAGGCCTGCAGTTCATAGTCTGCTTCATATTCAAGCTGAAGAACTTGTTTGGAATAGTTGATGTAAGCGACTGGATTCAAACGCTGCGATATAATCAGATGCAATCAAAGCTTCAAAGCTGACAAACTTTATCAAGTCTGAGCAATGTTACCCGCGTACGAAACATCGCGGTGTTTCGAAGAAATCGTGTCGGATTCAGATGTGTTTCATCGTCTTCATCGCTCTGCAGCAGAGGCAGCTGTCTGCTTTAAATCCACTCGGTTACAGATATTTAAATGTTGGAGCTCAGCTCCAGCATCATAACACGAGAGGAGGAAGCTGGAAGTCAAAAATATAACTTGTTCCATCTTCCACACGGCCTCCATTTTCCATAATATTGATAGATTCTCACCACAGGGAAAATATTTGTCATCTTCCTGTTTCTTAAACGTCTTAATCTACGCCTGGAAATTTGATTTTTTTCTGCTATCAATTTGTCTTTCTGGAGAGGCCAGCAGAGCTTTGCTTGGATATCGCTGAGTTGCCATTAACAACTCATTTGATGTTATTTGCGGGGGGAGAAATCCATGCAAACATAATTCACGACGGAGGAGAAGCTGTTTTGCTCTATTTCAGCCGCATCTATTTTTAATGATGTTGACTTTCCTGACGGAGAAAAAAACAAAACAAAGCAAATGTGTGCAGGGTGACAGGATGTAGTGCTGCGTTCGCCCTGCAGGTGACAGCAGTAGCATATTTAAAATGCATGCATACATACTGTACATACATGCACACACACGCATATAGCACGAGCACGCAGAGGTTCACAAAGAAGGAGGGGGGGGGGGTCAAATCCTCGACCCTGTGAGTGAGATATTCCAGTTTTAGCTCGTTTCCATCCTTGTACAAACAAAACTGATTAGCTCTTTTCTCACGAGTTCTTTCCCAGAAACCAACGCTCGGCTTTTTTGCCCTGTCACTACTTCAGCCAGCTCACATCTCTTTATTTTTTCCTCTTTTTTTTTTTTTGGTCTGAACGAGCTTCACCGCAAGAAAACAAACCATCAGCAGATCCGTACGTGTGCAACAAAATCAAAAAATCCATTTTAATCAAAGGAGGAGGACGTTTCTTTCACAGTTGTGCACAATCCCAATAATGTCTTTTGAGATTTGAAGTGCTGAGGGGGGAACTGCTGCTTTTCTTACCAAACTCCAGCTGTGTTTCTTTTCTCTCCTGCACGTTGCCCACTGAAAGGAAAGCAGTACAATAGCTGACTTCCTCCCCCCCATCTTTGGGTTTAAAACGGTGACAAATCAAATTTGATTTTCTTTGAACTCTGTGTACTTATTTGCCCCCCCCCTCCTTATTTTTCATGACAGGTTCATTGGCTCAAAGGAAGAAAGAAAAAAAGCAAATCACATCTAAGGTTTGCATTGAGCTAACTGGGATGCCATGGTAACTGTTCCGAGGCAGTTTTCTGACATTCGGGACAGCGTTTTTTTGTTTTTTTTTGCTGCATCCAAGGGCAGATAATCTGATATAATTGGTAGAAACCTTCAGCACAGAACACGGTTTTCCTTTGTGACTTTGCTGTGGGGAAGCGACGCGGTTTTATTAACCTTTACGCACCCAGCCAAGGCTTTTTGCTGAGCGCGCACGCTGTTTCCCAATGACGGCCCCTGCCTGCTTCAACATTCATACAATTGCACACATTCTCAGCTGGAAGCTGCCCAGCCTCCACCTCTGGAGCAGCTGGCTGTTATTTGCATCTCTCCACGGCAACAGCAGCAGCAGCAGCAGCCACATAAGGTAACTCAGCAGACAAAAGGATTACTTACAGCACTTCAGTCTTTCAGCTAAGAGCAGTTTGAAGATCCTTTAAAAAGCCAAAGGCCACATACATCACCCGCTTTAGTTTGCTTTTTATTGGGCCGTCTTGGAAGTAGAAACCATCTCATAAAGTTACTTTATATGACCTGAAAGCACTGAAAGAGATTTTGGCAAAAAAAAAAACTGCCCTTAAAAGAAAGCCTCCCACGGAGAGATTAAAGCGCCCTTGGCTGTGCAAAAATGCAAATCATGGCCCGAGCACACGCCCATGTATTAGATTTAACCTCATGTAAAATCTTCAGCGAATACGCTCCCCGCTGCTGAGGATCAGAGAGTAGGTTTGTCTTCCGCCGGATGACACGGAAACGTGACGCGATAACCTTTATTAAGGACATCGTCTGTCCTGCTGGCTGGAGGCGGTGGTGTTGTTTCCTGGGCAGTGAGGGAGAAAGAAAGAGAGACAGACAGAGAGAGAGAGAGAGAGAGAGAGGAGGGGAGCTGGCTTCTGTGTTTTGGGAGAAAGTGATGAGGTGGTGGCGAAATTAAGAGAGGAGGAACGTGAGCGAATTGTGTGATGTGAAGAGAGGAGCAGCTGGCAGGGGGAACCTGTTTGTTCGAGGAGGTGCAGAGAGTTTACTCTGAGAGGAGCCGTGATAGTCGGATCACGGAGATTTCACACATTCCCCTACAAAACTCTCGTTCCTCTGCGTGTGTTACACTTTCAGATAGCTGCAGAAAGGCCGCACAGAGTATCACACACACACACGTATACACACACCGGCCTTATCGCCAGCCGTGCTGCAATAATGTGACTGTTGTCAGTTGTGCTGCTCGGCATTTATTTGCAATGCCTCTGTAATCCCCCAGAGGAAGATAAGTAGTAGAGGCGTTTAGATGGAGCATTTTGTCACAGAGCGCTGCGGCGGCGGCGGTGACGGCGATGCTGAGATCTTCCAGCCCACGCAGCTCGCAGATGCAGCACTGATGGCGAACACACGCATTTATACACTCGGGGGCAAACACATGCTCCCATACATATTCACAGGCACACTTTCTTAATTCACACATCACCGCTGTTAGGAAAACTTTATATCGCCAACATGGAGGAGGAAGGACACTGCCTTGTTTTCAGTCTGGGTCAGTGCGTGAACCTTTTTGGGGACATAAGCAGGAACATTTCTCCTCTTTGAGCAGAGCTCCTGCTTCAACCTAACATGTTCTGCAGCCGTTTGTCTACTGAACCGATGAACCTTCATGAACCTAACCTGTAAATTCTCCACGTGGCTTCAGGTGTGCTTCAGAAGCTTCATCCTTGCTTGGTTTATGCGCTTCACTCATGAGCTACATGGTTGAATTGTTTTGCTCTTGTCTGTTTTTATGATCTGGAGTTTTATTTTGAACATTTACCAGGTTCTGACTTCAAGCCGCCTCGAGCGGCTTGTCGCGGCATCCATCAAAAATAGATCAGGCGTGTTTTTCCCCCCACGGAGCAGAGCGAGAGTGGACGGACGCTTCTGCTGGAATCACGATTGTTGTCTAGAATGGCCGTGACGATCGGCTCGCGCGGCCGTGGAGCAGCTGGAATACATCACAGCCATGCCCGGTGGAGTTTAGGAGTCGCATGCTGCACAACAATGACTGACGTCAAAGTCGTGGATCGCAGGAGCGCTGCAGGAAACTGGCATCAAGAAGAAAAGAACAACAGTGCTAGATGATGTCCGGAAAACGATCATTTCAACTCAGGTTGGAAACATCACACGATGGCATAAATTCCAGGAATGACAAGAAACAACATCGACTGTTTGATCAAATAAAAGACGGATTACAGCCTAATTATTTAATACAATTATTACAAAATAAGATTCTTTCATTTCAAACTTGAACAGATGAAGAAAGTCTGTCATGTGTAACAACAATATTAGCTCCACATCCACATCACACGGTCTAATAATGGAATTTAGATGGAGAAGTTTTGCGGTCTCTCAGTCCACCATCTGTCTTTTAATTCATCAAAACAAAACCAAAAGAAAAATCACAGAACTCTTTCAACTGACGATCCTGTAATCCGTCAACTGCGGCGCAATTATGAAAACCCAAAGGTTTTCCAGTGTGCCGTTCACGCCATGCACAGCTTTTCAGAGCTCTCTCTCTCCTCTTTACAGCGATTTTGTTTTCAATGAATTGAATGAATTGCGTTTGTTTTGGGGTTTTTTTGTTCATTCGAGGGGCTAAAGTGCATATTAATGACCAACTGTGCTGCCCAGCTCCCCCTGCCTCCACCCCTCCAGCTTAAATTGTAGCGAAAAGCAAGAGCGGAATTGTAAAACACATTTATCTGCAACAGACAACCGTCTCCACTCTGAATAATTAATGCTCCAGGCTTTATGTGTCTTGCCGGTTTGTCCTTGGGGCGTGTTGACTCGGGGCATTCAGAGTCCAGGTTTGCTGCCGTACATCAGCTTGACATTCAGACGGTGTCCGACTGACTGGACCAAACATTTCTTCGGTAACACAAATAAATAATCGCGTGAAAAAGCAGCTGCGGTGACTGTAACTGGTGAAACGATGCGGAAAAGGAAAGTAATGAGTGTGTGAATGCGGCAGGAAATAAGTAATCATATCAGAGAGATAGCATTGAGTAACTGTAACATATTAAACTGCTTAGAGTATAATTTGAAGCATCTTGCCTCGGTTTAACTTTGGCAGGAAATAATGTTGAATAAAACGAGGCCGATACCGAAATAGCAAGCAAAGAACTCATTTCCCATTCATACTGGAGGAAGGAGATGTTTTGTAGTTACATTTCTTTGATATTACAGGTTGAAAGAGTGAATACATTTTTCATTTTCCACTGAGTTTGTCCTCTCAGCATAAAATGGTCTGAGTAATGAACGGCCTGATCTGACAGACATGAGCAAAAATGAGAATCGGGCGCTGCGATCGTTGTGAATGGCAGCTGATCATCAATCTGCGAAGCCGCGTGGGCGGCACGATACGTGTCGGGCTAAAGTTGGTTCAGGTTTGCATTACAGTCAATTCACCCTGACATATCTGAGGTGCTAAGATCTGAGCTCGTGGCAAGCTGAGACAACACAGTCCAAACTTGGACAAGAAATATGAGCCAGCGCTGTAAACAAATGCCAGCTTTAGCCATTTTATCTAAACCATTGGTTCCCAACCTGGAGTTTGGAAAGCCTCCAAGGGGCCACAAGATAAATCTGAGGGATTTAACAAATGATCTAAAGCTCTTATTTGGAGGTGAAAGCTGAAGTGAGAGGTTATAAAAGAAAGAAAACACTTCATCTGTACAGCTCAGTCTGTGTTTACAGAGAAAAGTAGTGCCATCTAAATTGTTTTTTTTTTTTATATCCACATGGGAACTGTAGCTCTATGGAGTATTTTCAAAGACTTTAAGGTTTGGGAAAGATTGGAGTCTTTGTCAAATAACAAAAGCCTACATCTGTTCCCAGTTTGTGCCTTGTTCGTGCAGCATACACGTACATCGCAGAGATTTCTTATAAATTATAATTTCACGGGAAATGTTTGTAAATTCTGGACAAACCATCAGAACAACGGTACGATTTGGGGTATTTCAAAGACTCCTCAGAACATCTGAAGGTAAGTTACAGTAAAATATCACTATTCAAATCAATAAACCGACATTCCCTGAAGTATTATGATCAAACTTCACTTCAATACTAAAAGTTCTACAGACAAACACCGTTATTTTACAGACCTGTCTCTCTGTATTTATATAGCAACCACTCAACATGCCTTTACGACACTTAGTAACTATAACTTGCCATTATTGGCATAATGCTTAAAATAACAGTTTAGCTGTTAATTTACAGCTTACGGCTGTAATTTTACAGAATTTTACAATTTACGATACAATAAAAAACAATCAATTTCTTTTCACAGCGTGGCATCAGCCTTCGTTAATTTCATTTAGATAATCGTGATTTCTACGTGACCAAAGTTGAGTCCGACGAGGCAACAGTTTGGATTCTCACCCACCGTGACCAACTCGTCATAAAAGGTGACCTACTTTTACTACAGCAGTAATCTCATTCCCGTGAGTGACATTTATGTAAGTAAAACTCTACGTCTATGTTAGACACCCCAACACTCCGCCGGGGAACTGGAAACCTTTCTTGTATTTAGGTCTCACAAACACTAGTATCAGCGATTCTTCTCATGAACCCACTCGGTGCCCAGCGGAGCCACAATTCATCAGACTACAGTGAGTCTGCAGTGACAGAGATCCGCTTCATACGTGGAACTAGTCTAATTACTTTCATATCGCCGGTACAGCTGACAAAGACTCGGATTTTGAGGTGTCAAGTGTGTCATTTCCCTCTAAGGTCAAGTGTCTGCAGCAACGCGAGGAACTCTACATCTGAGAGCCTTTTACATCACGGCCGGCTGAGATAATCCTGCAGACGAGGAAACGCCGCTCTCCTGCTTCTCATTTCTCACATTTTTCTCAGTACAAGCGAGAGGAATACAATGAACCTTAATCCTCCACCGCTCAATCGCCCGCAGCTACAGCCTTCACTTTCCCTTCTTCACATTTTGATAATTGGAGAAAAAAAATAAAATAAATCGGCAGCATTGATTACTAGTAAGTGTGGATGTGGAGGATTTAAGTCGAATTAAAACATGCTGTTGGACTTCACAGATGTCTCCCCCACCACCGGCACCAACAGCACATTTAAATCCTTGAGAGAGTTTATTTTGTTTATCCGACGTCCTCGGCTGTGAGGTCAGCTAATCGTCTCCACACATTCAGATGCACTAAAGAAAAGAGCAGCTAAAGCAGAACGCATGGACGCGTGCAGGGCAGAAGAGCGAGGCTTGTTTTGTTCTCGGTAATGCCGTGTAGTGCTACAGCGGTTAAGTAGCTCATCAGTGGGAAAGCGGAGAGATTAGTAGTTAGCTTTCCAAGTCATCGGAACAAAATGAGAACATATGTTGCTTTGAAACTGACACAAGTGTTAAAATCTATGTTTACGTCAACCTGACATTGACCTGCAGTGGTTGTGCACATCCATCAATCCATCTGTGGTCGGGTTGAGATGTCCCAACCCAGTCCAGCTCCTCCTGGAGGATCCCGAGATGGGTTATATGGTCCCTCCACCCATTTCTGGGTCTCCTCCCAGTTGGACGCCCCCTGAACATCTCCTAATCCCTCAGCTGGCTTCCTTTGCCGCCAGGGAGCAGCTCTACTCCCAACCTTATCTCTAAGACTGAGCCCAGACACCCTGCGGAGGAAGCTCATTTCAGCCGCTTGTATCCGTGATCTCATTCTTTCGGTCACTACCCAAAGCTCGTGACCACAGGTGGAGGTTAGGACGTGGATGGACTGGAAAGTCGAGAGCTTTGCCTTTCCGTGTCATCTCCCTCTTGGCTACAGCGATCCGGTACAATGTCCACAATACTGCAGACGCCGCACCAATCCGCCAGTCCATCTCACGCTCCATTTTCCCGTCACTCATGGAGAAAACCCGGAGATACTTGAACTCCTCCGCTTGGAGAAGCAACTCACTCCCAACCCGGGGGGGAAGAGAAGAGAATGCCTTTCCTGTCATTGCACCATTTACAACAAAATCTGCTGTGCAATTTCCCCGACAAACAGCTCAACACTCCACATACAGTACATTCAGCCACGCACAGACAAAAATAACAGTGACAGCGGAATAAAACAGGATAGAAAAGTCTGTTTTAAAGCGGCTGTTGCATATTTTTCTTGAATGCCCATGACTCCTGTCTGTCAAGAGCAAAGGCAGATGTTGCTTAATGTGGTTATGGAGCCACAAAACCATGTAAACATTTAACTTTGTATCCGTTTCACTGGAATCTTCCAATTCGTGAACCTAATTATTGTGCCAGTTTCGTTTTGCAAGAAATACAATGCTAGACTTGTGTCCGGTTGCAATGTTTTTCCAATGTGCTCCATTACCAGCCCGTTGGAGTGAACAGAGAGTGTAAAACATCGACATATTATGACAGAAACATGATCACAAATCACAGAGATTATCATCTTCCCCCAACTTAAACCAAGTGCTGTGGTGCCCAAACATAAGCACATCATGACATGACGATTCTTTGGGTTTTAGACAGTTGTTCAGTCAACACAAGCTTTTTAGGTTCAGATTTGCAACTGCACAACTCACGAAATCCTACACACTGATCCTTTAAGTGTTATTTTATGTCATGTACTGGTTGAGGAGGACTTTTAACACCCTGCACATGAACTCTGTTCACAGTTGGTGCAATTTCAAGTCAGGAAAACAGCTGACTAACTGAGAGAAAATAAATGTTGACCAGACTGAATCATCGTTTGTTTGACCATCTTTTCTTA
This sequence comes from Nibea albiflora, assembly GCA_014281875.1. Classification (NCBI taxonomy): domain Eukaryota; kingdom Metazoa; phylum Chordata; class Actinopteri; family Sciaenidae; genus Nibea; species Nibea albiflora. Next base: position 22,943,557 of record CM024804.1, on the reverse strand, counting down.
ATTTGAAGCAGACTGTAATCGCAGTGTGAAGATGTGTTGGATTTTATGTCACTGCTGGTCTTCCCGGCTCTGAGAACACGAATACAAAAGGATGTCTGAAATAACCGTGAAATTACAACAGCATCAGTCGAGGTCTGAGTCGGTTTGTATGTGTCGAGTTCTCCATAATCCTCTGTAGTCTGTGACAAGGTACCTGCAGAGATCTAAGCAGAGCTTTATGTGCTTTACGCTCAGATTTAATAGAGGGTTTCTTCATGAAAACAGTCTAGATGAATTTTCGTCTTCACGGTGTCACCCTTACGGTTCCTCATCCCTTTTCTTATTTTATGTAAATGTTTGAACTGCCGTCTGTCAGATTCCATCATCGTGAGGTTCCTTTTAAACGGGAAACTTTTATATGCATCACGGAGGCTTATAAATATTTATATCCTCAATTGCCTTCTCATTCATTTTCTTTAGCTCTCTGTTCTTCGCTGCCACCATGACCCAGTTTCCCCCATGGGAGTCAATTAAGTAGATCTTATTATAGTGCATCTTACCATAACATGGTCTGCGCAATTGTGTCCGTACAAGAACACCACATGAACTCGTCTGTGTAAGAAAATAATAGCAGACGTCTCCATCTCACAAGAATATTGACGCACTGTTCCTCCCTGGAAGATTTGAAGACTGGTGCAGCGCGGGGAGGGAGAGTAATGCGATGTGGCAGCGTAACAAGGAGCGTCTGAACAAAGCGAGAAATGACAAAACATTTCCTTTTCCTCAACAAACCCCCCCAGGAGTTTATTCCGGTCTTTTTTTAATAATTTGGGTAGCTCGTGCTGACAGCCAGGAGCATTGATTATCATTCCTGGAAGTCGTCTGTGAAATAATCTGAACTCAGGGGCTTATTGATGATAATTGACCTGCAGGTGCCCGAGGTTTTTATTCTCTTTTTAAGTGAAGCAGGAAGGTGAGACAGCAGGGGAGGACAGACAGATCAGGCGGCTGTCTGTCTCTCAAAACATCCAGATATCATCGGGGTGCTTTCTCTTTATCCACCTGCATCGGCTGGTGGATTTCCAAGAGAGAAACTTTTTGTAGCTAGCAGACGAAAATGATGATAGAAGAAGGAAGGAACATAACTTTTTGGCTGCATTGGAGACTGGTTTATCGAAGCTGCTGTCTTTGCTTCTCCCGTGATGTATTTCTGCCTTTATAATGGCTGAAAGTTGGTGCAAAAGTGTGAGTATAAAAAGAGAAATTATTAGTCTTTGACTAAAAGCAGCTGGCGCCAAAACCTGATATTTGTTCTGGTATTTCAGGCCGCTGCTTTAGTATTTCACTCCACTTCAGCTGCTACAAACATGACATCACATCACACGTGTAATTCACACGATCCGCGATCTGGATGACGGCGTGACTTGACTGACGTCAGGTGTCATAGCGTGAGAATAGTTTGTTTTATCCCGTGTGGCTTGCCACAGTTAAGTGTAGCGTGTCCGCACTTTTATGAAGTGTTTCATTACGTCGTGTGAGCCGTGAGCAATGCTGCGCGAATGGTGCGAAGTGAAACTGAACCTGTAAACATTTGCATTTCACCCCTGAATCAAGTTAATCACACCAACGTCACTATATACAAACATATGTATGCACACCGAGAGTCTTAATGGACCAGGAGCACTCAGTCTAATCTAAATTACACTCAGGTAGAGTCTCGTTGTGCTGACAATATGACTAGATTTGATCCAAACATGCTCAGTCGCTGCCATGATTACATGGCACGTCAAGCTCTCTGAGAGCATTTTAGGAAATATGAAACCTGCGTTGAATTTTAATCTTATTTTTATAAGCCAAATGACAGAAGTTACGTCAGGACAGTTTTCATATAGAGCAGGTCCAGATTGCCACCATGAGCAAGCACGTGGTGACTGAAGCAAGTTTATAAGATATCAAATAATTGTTTCAATGAATCGGTCTTGGAGCTTGGAGCAGAGACGCTGCTTCTTCGTCTTGAAAGGAGCCATCTGAGGTGGTTTGGTCATCTGATTTTGGTGCCTCCTGGGCGCCTAACCCTTTGGCGGTGTTTCAGGCACATCCAACTGGCAGGAGACCCCGGGACAGACCCAGGACCCGCTGGAGGGACTATATAGCTTATCTGTGGAACGCCTCAGGTTGTTGCTGGGGAGAGGGACGTCTGCCACGATCCAAAGATCCAGATAAGTGAAGAGAAATACTGAATTTCAGTATGATATATCCCAGCGGTAACATGCATGCACAGAACAGCGGGGGGCCGAGGATGGCGCCTTGGGGAACGCCACAAATCAGAAGAGAAGGCAGAAGAGTTTCTGTTAATCTTAATGAATAAGATTTAAACCCGTCCAGAGCAGAATCCCTGCTGCCAACCCACTTTTCAAGGTCATCCAGTTGAAGTGAATCATTAACTTTTCAAGGACACGGTTCCAGGTTTCCTTTTATTCATAAAACCCAGCATGCTATGATTGGTCGGGTCCAATCTGTAGTCAGCCATCTGTCTCTAAATCACAACAAGAACTGATGACTCTTTGATCTTCTGATTAATATCCATCATGAAATTCAAAAATATTACAGAGTTCCTACATAAAGATGTCATGTGTGTGCCCATCTGGTGTTACTGAACTCCATAACCGTCCTGTTTGTATAGTTAAGCATTCATCTAAACACTTTTGTATCAAACACACGTGTACAACGGTTAAATGAAACAACGTGTTGTCCTTCAGGGCTGCTACCAGCTTCAAGATCCTTTCAAGAGACCCTTTAATGTGATTTATGATAAGATTTATTCAAGCTCATTTTCCTTACTCCTGAGAAAGTGGATATGATCTGAGGTCCTCACTGTTTGCTCATTCAGGCCTACTGCACGTTATTAAAATGCCGCTCCGCTCCTTAGTGCGACTTCCACCTCCGCTGCACAACGGCGAGCCAATTCATCCGCATTCCTTTCCTTTGTTCGACCGCTCGGCAGCCGAGTGTTTACTGAGGCAATACCATTTAAGTGCTTTACTCAAGGACAGCTGCATCGTCCTCTTGAGGGAAACATTAATGCAACAATGATCTAACTGCCAAAATAACCAGCCTGCTACAAGCTACGTACCTCAGCTAATGCACTGTCTCTTCCTACTGCACGCTGATTGAAACCATAATGCTGCTTTTGTTTCAGATCCAAACTTTTATGTGGTGGTACATTCCTTCTCAACTGTTTCATTTATGTAATATACAAAGACATTATATTCCCCTATAAATATCCCTTTGATAAAAATAAGTGCCATCATTAATACAAACTATTTAGACTTTGTGGCGCCGTTTGAGAGAGCGGGCTTTCTTGATCTTTTCCAATTTATGCAGATTTAGAGACAAACACGTGCGGTCAGCTGATGTTTTGTTTTCATAAAGTGACACAGACTTTTTCTTCCAGCCTACAGTTCCCAGAATGCAACAGAACAACGTCGATAACAGAAAAACAGCTCCGTGTTCATGTAATGCTGCATGTAAGGATGCACTTAAGGCTAACTATTGGATTTTATATTTATTCCTATCTGAAAATAAAACAGGAACGGTAAGTTTTGATTTTTCTGTGACGATTTACGGTAAAATCCTGTAAAAGCCATTCTCACTGTAACATCACTGTAAAAAATGTAAACATTTGTGGAACATATCTAAATTTTCACAGTTGTTTTCTGTTTTTTAAAAATTATACACAAAAGTCTGTAAAATTACGAACATTATCTGTAAATTAACAGACAAAGTGTTGTAGTTATTTAAAGTTATGTCTCATTTTTGTACACAACATGGATATATTACAGTATTTTTCTGCTTTCTTAAATTACACACAAATGTATGTGAAAAGACAATAATGATCTGCAGTTTAATATGTAGCTGTTTATGTGAACTTTTACACTCTGACTGTATTCATTACAAAGCTGCACTGCTCTCTCGTTTTTTTAATTTCATGGTTTTTGTTTTGCTTTGAGAAACTCCAGGTAAATTCCACTGGCCGTCACTTCAAAATGTATTTTTCAAAGCAGCCATTTAATTTGTTTGTTCTCCTTCTTGTAGCTTCCAGTTAAGACACGCTAGGTCACGCTATCAGTAACATTTCTTTCTGTAAACCTTCCTCAGCTGAAAGCTAAATAAATTAAAATGAAATAATAGAAAATTAGTGTTTTCCACCTGAATTATACGCACAGCACCAGACCGTGACGTAGAGAAACATTGTAAATATAACTGAAGAGCTCAATAAATAAGTGAAATAAAAGTTTTCTGAGCATTTAGTTGGTTTCTAGTTGAAAATCTCTCTGTGTGTTTTCAGTGCCTGCCCATGAACCTCCTTCTGGTGCTTATTCAGCAACGTTTTCAGCACTTTTTCTTTACCTGGAAGATTTCCTGACCTCTGCTTAACACAAGAGGACCTTGTTTACTGCGAACTGTGGTCAGCATCTTGTTGCAGCAGAAACCACATACAGATGGAGAAATAACACCCAGGTGAAAATCACTCCGGACGGATCTGCTCACTTAGAATCATTTGTAAGAGTGCGGACAGTTTCTCCGAGTTGTCACGTCGTGAAAAATACCACGTGAAAATAAAATTGACTTAAAAACACATGTGAGGTGTAAATGAGAGGTTTTATTTTAAGACAGCGGTTCTCAGACTCAGACCGCTGCTGCTTTATCTTTTCTGCCAGGTGGTTAATGGAAATTAATTGTATTCACGTTGCATCCCAAGAGTGAAATAGCCTCTGATTAAACGGCTAAAATGAAATCCAGCAGAGCTCTGGGCAGTGATGACCCGGCTGGAAAACGTCTGCTTTAAGAGAGACGGCATCACGGTTTGGTGGCTATATTGCCAATATAGAGACTTCCAGTACGAGGTTCATCTTCCTTCTCGCTCTCAGCCCGACAGCCGGTATAATTAGATATTGATAGAAGGGCAGTAATTAATGATGCGTCTGCCAGCAACATTATCTGCTCCGCAATTTCATTCACATGTCCTGTGCTGATTGGGCTGGCGGGTCACTGCGCCGCACAGCCAATCATTTGTCAAGTCCTCTGACCTGAATCTGTTGTAATGGCGCGGAGACGAGCAGTGATGGAAACCAACAATAATTCCCCGAGCCTTCCACGGTCAATAGTTTCAGGATGGTGGCGAGCTCTCGGCCTCCGTAGGATGGGCGAATCATTTTTTTATCAATCTTCAGAGAAAAACTGATTTATACCTGAATTTTGCATCTCTTGACTGAAAACAAAGAAAACTGGGAGAAAATGTGAGCTGCTGATTTTATTTTATTTTTATTGTTTAGTGGATTAACGATTAACTACAGTTATTTAACATAAAGCTGACAAAATAAGCCTGGATCCAAATATTTGTAATAATAATAATTTTATTAATTATGAATAATAATAAATGTATAAAGCAAGTTTCAAAAACAGCTTTTAAAAATGTGATAACATTTAAAATTTCATTTTTTAAAACAATACCAATAAACACTATAATATTAGATTTATTATAGTTTATAATAGTAATATTATATAATAATTTGACTATATATATATAAACAAGAACAATAAAACAAAATTGTGTCATCACATGTAGTTTTTGTATGTTTTATGTGATAAATTTACACAATATAATCTTCATGTATTTCACATGGGAAGGTTCGTTCTTATTTCAGTTGAGTAACACTAATAAGAAAACATGCAGTGTGCACAGTGACCATGTTCATTTGAGAGTTCATGTTTATCTGAGAGTTTTTCCTCCAATAATGTTTCAAGTGTGTGAAAAATTCAATAAAAGCCAGTGTGTACTTTGTTTTTTATGTGAATCCGTCCTCCATATCTGACCGACATGTTCACACACTTGTATCCATTAACAACTCGAAACCAGCAGACCCTCTCTGTGTAAAAACACACAGTCTTAGAGATTTGTGTGTTTTTAAGGTCTTAACAAGGTTTTACAAGCTGCTAAAAGCATTCGAGAGACTCCAAGCTGTTTTTTTTTTGTTTTTTTTGGTGGGAACATGAGTAATTATTTTGTTTGGCCGGACGTTGATCTTGTAGCTCAGGATTGATGTCACTGAAGGGCTGAGAGGAGGAGATAAAAGCGAGGGATGGATGTAACAGATGTGTGGCTTCATGAAAGAGAGAAAGATAGAAGAGCAGGTAACTGTATTCATGCTCGTCTGTGTGGGGTGTATGACAGACAGGAATGTGAATCACAGGGAGTGTGTCCTCTCTGCGTGCAGGAAAGTGTGTGTGTGTGTGTAGCAGGTGTGTGTGTGTGTGTGAGTGATGGCTGTGTGTCTGAGCCGGGGTTATGTGTGTGCACCGGTGCGTGTAATGAACGCCACCGTCAGCCCGACTCTGCTCTCCTTCCTCCCCCCCCAAACCTCTAGACTGCCACACTGCATCCTCTACACGACCACTCCCATCAGCAACACCCCCCTCCACCCTTCTCCTCCCAACACACACACACACACACACACACACGCACACACAGATGGTCGCTGTACACAGCATTTCCTCCTAATCACCATCACGTTTGGAGGCGACCACATCCTGATCCACATCAGTTCCGGTTTCTCCGTCGGCTTCACCGCTCGCTGGGTTTTGAACCCGCAGCCATTTGAATAATTGCTGGAGGCCGTTCACAGAAATGCATAATAATGATAAATTGGATCTTGAGGTCCTCGCCGACTATCCAAGGGCAGCAGCGTGCTGCAAAAGAGGAAGGGACGGGAACAGATGTGGGACCGTGTGGCGGGGCGAAATGCACGAGTGCAGCAGAAATGTGGGATTCATATCTTTGAAATCTGAGATGCTTTTTAGGTGCTGAAAGTTGTGCAGAGATGAGAAGGCCTCCAAGATTTTTTTTGGTGTGTTTCATACGAGGGCAGGGCAGCTCGCAGATTTATGCAGTGAAATGAGTGGATGAGAAGTGGGCCGGGCTTGTCCCTGTTACTTTTAAGGTTTGATTTACTCACTGAAATCTCTTTAAATAGAAACTTTGAACTGCCCAGCTGCCAAAATCTAGAAGAGGAGACGATAAAAACGTTGCTATGATTATATAGCTTTCAAGTGAATTTTTGCTCCATGCTTCACCTCGAGGGCAGCCTCAAACCGAGACCTGCAGCCAGGACGATCGCCGTCTTCTGCAGATCTAAAATAATATAACATCTTATTATTTACAGTCAGACACTACTGAACATCAATCAAAGATAAAGCATCAGGTTTTAGCTATGCTATTTGCTAAACTGATGTAAATTATCAGCCACAAGAAGAAGAACTATAAAAGCGTCCATTAACCAGCCACGTCAGCAACAGCTCCATGTAAATACAATTCAATAAAGTTGTTTTAGAGTATGTGGCATGCTCCGTTTCCCTGGTTTCACTTGTTAATGAAGTGATACAAATATAAAACACAGTAAAATATGTTATTTAGACCGCATTTCCAAATATGTGGTGCAAACACGGAGCCGCTGGCTCACCAGTCCCCCAACGAGACGACTTCTCGTCCCTCCCTCTCTGTCAACATGCTGTAAGTGCATTATAAGTACACCAGGACTGTAGTGGGAGATTAAATCTCGCTGCACACCAGATGCGTCGGGGGTTGCCCTTTACGTCTGCTTGAGATATTATAAAGTATTTAATGTCGATAAGCAGCCTGAACGAGCCAGATGTGAACGCTTTTCCCCTCATGCGGAAATAAAGAAAAACGTCAACATTATTATTTCATCCAGAGAGTTTCAGACTGTTTGGATCCATCCTGCAGCGTGCGGGACGTTCTGTTCAGCCTGGTTTGTTTTTTTGATGTGTGAACAAAGGAGCAACACTCGTGACTCAACCTCTACCTCCCTGTTATAATGGCTAGTGATTGCTCTAAGTGGAAGAAGCCAAAGGTTTCCAACTGTTATGCTTTTAATCACATTTAGAAAGATATTTTGTTTTGCAGTGATCTCAATGCATCAAACTGTCCTGAAGCCTGTTTGGAAACAATATTCACACCCCCACCTGGACACTGACGGCATCATTTGTCTTTCTAAGGTGATTCATTCATTTTCCATAACCGCTTGTCCTTATCGGGGTTGCCGGGCACTGGAGCCGATCCCAGCTGACACCGTCGCCAGATCACCGCAGGGCTGACACACAGAGGCAAACAAGCGCTCACGCTCACATTCACACCCACGAGTCACCAATTAACCTGCACGTTTTTGGACTAGAGCGAGAACACGCCAGTCCCGGCGGGTTGGCGGGTTTGAACCCAGAACTTTCTTGCTGTGAGGCGACAGCGCTTAATACGCCACCACAGTGCTGCCGCTCCACTACAAGAGATTTAGAGGAGAGAGAGAAAAATCCAGTTATTCTGTGCAGGAATGCACTGGAAAGACTTCAGTCTGACTTCATCGCATCAAGTGGAGATCTTCCAAAGGCTTTTTAGGACAAAAATGTGTCTTTCTCTTTCCACAGACGGTTTGCGCAGCTGTGGTGGAGGACGAGTAACACAAAGAGGGAACTCCGTGCTAAAAGGGATTGTGAAATTGGAAGATAACTCTGCCTGCTGAGGCCTCACGGTATCTTTGGCTGAATCAGAAATAAAAGTCATTCATTAAAATTGCATGTTTGAGAAGAAGGGATCTCTTTGCAGCTCTTCTTCTGTGGAACCAAACTCTGTCTTCCAGGTGAGACACGCACGAGTGGACACAGGAATTTTCATGCGACGCACCAGGCAGGCGTAGCAGACGTCCTCCAAATGAACCATTAGTTTCCGGAGGCAGGCAGCCAGCATGCGTCCACCGGTGACCCGGCGCGCGCTCGTCTTAGTCACGCCTAGATCGTCTGAATAACTGATTGGATTCAGCTCGTGTTGCTTCTAGAGAGACGTGTTGGTGAAATGTCAACACATTTCCACCCAATTAGCCCTTTCTGCTGTGCCTGAACTCTTTTTGAAGAGTTATAGCGCCGCAAGGCTACGAGGTGCAAAGGAAACTGAACACAGAGGAGCGTGACGTCAGTATAAACCAGAATTTCTACTCAGCAAGTGTGTTACATACCAAAATCAACTGTCTGAGCTATCTTTGTTGTTTAGTCTCTTGATAGTAGAGATTTGGTCTGAAAGCCAAAAACTCTTGAAGTCAGTTTATACACGTCACATGTTCCAGGAAAGTACTTGACCAATTCCCAGCGGTTCCATCCTTAAACCAAGAGGTGGTCCATCAAAGTCTTCGTGCCCCTGAAGCATGACAACATGGCCGTGACCGACATTAACCCATTCAGGGTAACATTGGCCGTGGGTATGGATTCCATGTGGGTCATTCTCTTTGGGCTGTAAACCAGCTGAGGTGATGGAAAGCTCGCACCGTACCAGCACTTCAAAACCCCCTCGCTCGCTGACCCGCTGTGACAAAGCCAGGATGAAAACGTGGAGCCAAACCACCAGTAACGCTCTGACTGTAGGTCAGCTCTAATTGTTCAGGTTGAGCAAATCTGGCAGAGTTTTTCTAGCTTGGAACAATACGAAGAGAAAACGGTCCAAGATTGATTTTTACAGCCTCGGGGCAAAAACCTGGGAAAATGAGCAGAGTGACTGCAGGTTTTCTTTTGTTTTGTGGTGGAGTTCTCTGAATGACGTAGAGAAGCTGATCATTTACACAATTATTATTTTCTTGCAAGGTATTTTAGCTTTTTTTTTTGAGCGTATGCTACGTCAGCGGTGAGTTATTGAATGCCAGTTTCACGCCTGCAGCTTGACTCGATGTTCACGGCCGCTGCAGGGGCCAAAGGTTTCCAACCCCCCCCTCCCCATTCATCAGGAGATGCATGCCATCCGACAAAGTGCTGCATATGGAGGAAAATCTGCAAGCGAGGCAAATCAAGAGCGGGAGAGGAGGTACTCCAACTGCAAACATGCTATGTGATCTACAATCAGTGGTGCTGTCAGAAATCTGATGATCAAAACAGATAGGATGCTGAGTGCTTTCCAGCCAGCAGCCTTGGAAATATTCATCTGTGGATGGTGAAGGGGGACGAACAGGGGGGACGGCATTTTCCTCCAGGGAAGCTACATCTGCCCAGATTAGTTTTTACCTCCATCATTCAAATTTCTTTTTCACTTTCATGCTTCATGTTCAGATCTGCTCCAAAACAATGTTGATGTGTAATTTTCCTACAAGGGGGAAAAAAAACAACAACCCCAAAACATGTTTTGATGTTTAATGCTAATCACAAAATCTCCCGGCGGACTTTCACAGGAAAGATTCAAAGCTTTCTTTTATTTTTTTGCTTTATTATTTCTAAAAGTTGTTAGTTAATGAAAGAGCTTCAGATATTTTACATTATACTGATTAAGAATTACAGCTGTGTGTTTAACTAAAACAAAAACAACACTGCGAACGGGGATTGTAAATTTGGAGGAGCTATTTCGGGGCGTCCTGATTCCGGTCGCGTTCATTTTTCCCCTCAGACGACGTTAATGTGACTCATAGCTGGAGCGCTTCGGAGGCCTGCTGGATGGGCATTAAATCCTCCCCGTTTGAATCACCAGCACAAAAGAAGAAAATATCTGCTTCTTCTGGAAAGTTTAATGCGCACATAAAAAAAACATTAAGGGAGAAATTTACAAGTCCCGCGGCGCTTCTTGGCAAGAGGCGTCCAATCGCAGGGCTTAAAGCTGTGTTACGTTCGCCTCAGATCGCGGGTGGAAGCTAAAAGGTTACAGCATTAAGAAAACTGACAATTTGCACATTTAAATCTTTCAGGTTCTGGGTCAGTTGTGGATGAATTCGGCAACTGTGGTCCTGAATTTTTGTTGACAGAAAGTAGTGACTCACTTCCTTCTTCTCCGTAGAAACCAGAGGCCGAGGTTCACGGCTGTTTACACAATATCTTTTAATTAATTAAAATCAGAGGTCATAACCTACAACCTACATGATCTTGGGAGAGTCCCGTGTTTCTATGTTGGGTATCGTTAAAAGTAAACTTGGAACGGGAGCCTCCCTTTCTTCGAGGCCCACGTCATGGAAAACTGGGCCGTGTGTCACAGTGTAACTAACCTAATGAGTCCCCGCTGCGGCTTCATGTTTTGGATGAGGAAGTATTGAACAGCCCCACCTTGACAGTCTCTGTTATGATATCATGTTTTCATAAACACATAATGAAACGAATACCAACGCGCTGACCAGTCGTGACGTCCAGATGATCTCGACGCTGCGCGGCAGAGCTAATCGAATTAGCGCTGAGTAATGGTCTGACTCTTCAACTAATGGTTCACAAATGCTTCACCGAGGACGAAACACACAGCTTTGATTTCCCTTTGACGCGACGAGAAATCACGTGAGATCTCTGCACGAACTGTTTACCTGAATGCTCAGACGCGATTGGTCAACACAAAATGGAAACCTTCTGAAATGAGCGGCTACACAGCTGATCGGCTATAGAAACACTCAAAGCGTGTGGCATTTTTTATCTTTGGGATTATCAGCAGACCTGGGTACAGTTTCTGCTGCTTCTTCGGAATATTTCCCAGGACTCTTTAACCCTCGAGAGCCCACAGAGCCCATCGTGCATCGAAACGAACTGACTAACTAACTAGAACCTGAAATATGCAGAATTACGTTGACGTCTATGATGGTCTTTGTGTGTTTCCACTGATCTGATGGAAGGTGCAAGACATGCGTGTCGTGGTGGAGATCCTGAGCCAACGTGCACAGACACGAAGACACTGTGACTCCAAGTGTTTTCACATTCACATCACATAATCCCTGTTATAAACAGGGGGACTTAACCAGCTCTCACTGCCCCAGATGGAGGCTGTTTTCTGGGGGGAGTCAGCAGGGAGGGTGGACGGGGTCACGCTGACTCTTCCACGTATAAACTGGAGGATTTTTTCGGATGTAGCCGTACTGTTTGTTCTTGTGAAGGAAATAACTATTTACCACAATTTGTTTGTTATCTCTGATGTTTCTTTGAAGGTTGAATCAAACAAATGCCACATAATTGGTATCAAATTAAAGAGGAAGTTGTGTTTTTTTAAATGAAAACAGTTCTTTATGTTTTTGAGCTTTGAGTGACAGTTCTTTGTGAGCTGACTGCACCAAGATTCAACAAGGGTTAAATACATCTACATCTCCAGCTTACAGCTCATGGTGCATGAGAGGAAACTCAAGCTGGATGCGCGATGTGTGATGTGAAAGGTCCCGAGCCTGTAGGTGCCACATTATCTGTCTGAGGTGGAAAAAAAAGTCAGGTTGGAGGGAAAAAGATACCAGGAACACGACGCAAAACAAAACCATCTGCTCTGCTCGGTGTGCTACTTTCCACAGCTTTTCCACTTCATCCTGATTGTCGCCATTATTGTCAATTAGCTCGACATATGGCTCATGGAACATGACTAATGATGGCACATTATGTAATCCTTATAAAGAACAGATCATTGTCAGAGATTAGTCATGAGGCTTGAGATGGAATCGCCGGGTCTCGGCCTCCTCTCTCTCTGTCTCGAGGCATTGCCAGTATCAAAGAGCAGAATCTGCTGAATCTAATGGATGGTTCGCTGAAGCTTCTGGGAAGTCTTTGAGTCTCTGATTGTTTTTTGTCGTTTGGAATTAAATCATTGCGCCATGAGTCATGTCACCCGTTTGGACGAGCCGCCGCTGCCTGATTGCTACCCTCTCCTTGTGCAAGAGGGGGTCGCGTTTACGACGGCAGTAGTTTTTAATTAAATGCGTTTAAATTTTATCGTTATTTAATTTTCTCTGACTGAGAAATGAAAACAAGTTTCCGTGACTGACACGTTGGAAAATACGTACGCAGACAATGAAAGTTTTGTCGAAGGGTTTCGTCCTCGATCGCGCGTCCGTCCCCGCGACATAATGATTTGTTTATGTGTGCGTCAGTGCTTGTGGTATGCCGACAGCTCGGGAATGTGCTGTCTGTTACGAGACACGGGCATTGCTCTTTCTTGTCAACATTCCTCCCGAACAGAGCGACGAGAAAAAAAAAAGGAGAGCGAGTACTTTCTTGTCTTGTCACATTGAAGAATGGGCCTCATTTTTTGGTTGATAATGCGCCTTCAAAATCTTTATAAATCACTGAGTTTTCACCTTTCAGTGGAGTCAAGTAGGTCTGCTTTATGTGAAACTGAGTTCCACGCTGTCGACCTGAGCTGATACACTCGTAAAAATGATTTTCAGCTCTACCTTTTATGTTAGAAATAATGTTAGCCCCATTACAGCCATTTTCCAACACCTGCGATGATCACGCGGACGCCTTTTCCTGGTTATCCCGGTGATTCATCTCGCAGATAGTTCTGCGCTGTTCTGCGCTCATTAGACAGATTAAACCTCCGTGTTGTTAAATTTAAGAACGAGTTATGAGGCTCGCACGTAGTTTCATTAGTAGACTGTAAACAATAAATAAACATTTTGTTTTGCTTCATATCTCATAATTAACACCATCTTTGTCATAGTAATTATGAGATCTGTATCAAGACATCATTATCGCGTAATTACAAGCTAATTATTCACTAATAAAATCACTGCACCCTCTTCAGTTTCTTCTGAGCTTTCTTCCTAATTTGGGTCCAAGTTTATAACAAATGAGCTTGAGTCCGTTTATATTGTACAGGAGCTGGAGCAGAAAGTATAAATGCTAATGAAAATATATGTTATTTATGAACTCTCAGGGCAGCTTTGACGTACCCTGATTATTAACTTCAGCACCCTGTAACCGAATTACCGGACATCTGCAGTATCAAGTGGCAGAACCACTCCAATGTCTTTCCAGTGCTGAAGGTTAAATCCTTGTTAGCCTAGTGTATGAATGATTTCAGCACATCCATGCACTTTACTGTTGCAAGGATCTTAGACAGGTCAATGAGGGTTAGTTAGAGACGTGAAGCAGATGAGAGTCTCGTGTTTATCCACGTGCCATCCGTCATCTCTGCTCGTGAACTTTGGGTAAAGATTACAAATGCAAATCGCTGCTGCTTCACATTTGGCATATTTTGGACGTCTGAATGGGGTGTTTCTTCCTGGAGGTTTTCCGGGCATGACCCCGGGATAAACCCGGAGCTCACTGAAGGGATGTTGTTCAATCTGGGATGGAGCAACTCTGGACGAACCAGGCAGACATTGTTGGGGAGACGACTCTACTACTGCGATGTAGACGGAAAGGGTGGATTGTTAGATTTCAGAAACTGATTCATTGATTTGAGAAGCACACGAATTGAGACCGAGCTAGCTCGATCTGTCTGTCGTTGGCAGCCTGCATCAGTTTTATTGGAGCATCTCGGCTGCAAACAGCTGCTGAGAAACCAAAACAACGGGCTAAAAGAGGCTAAAAAGGGTTTCACATTACACATGCATGTGCTCAGGTGGGAAAAACTTGATGTGCACCCTGCATGTGTAACCGATTTCATGATCTCCTTCTCATCTCCGTTCTTCCCCTAAATTACGACGTTATTCAGCTTTAAACAACCGACACCAACAACAAACGCTGTCTATTGAAGTCCTGCCACCCTCCATCCACTCTGCCATTACTCAGTCTTCAGATAAGGATCACAGGTCAGGATAAGAGCAGATAAAGACAGAGGCCGGTATTATTCAACAGCGTGAATAATTGAAGAGGCTGCAGTCAATTTCCGGAAAAGAGGAAGACTGTAGCGGCGACTATCCTTATCGGCGGCGGCGTGGGTCTCCACCCCGGACCATCTGCGTCACTGCAGTGCTCGTGCTGGGTGACAGAGGACAGGTGGAGCGTCCATCATCCATGCGGAAAGGACAGAGGAACCTTTAAGTCAGCAGGATCCATTGTTCACTGAAGGTCAATGGTAAGGTGGAAATGAAATAGGGCGACGCCGGGGAGAGTGATAATAGCAGATCACGGCGGAGCTTTCTGATTCGCTGCCACATACTTCATCGCAACAAGCATTTGTGCTTAAAACAAGGTGACGGCGTACAAATCCGCACAGTCTCCCCCCGAAAACGAATCTAAAGGTTATGGAAGTTATGCGGCAGGAGAAACACAAGTCACCAGGCTTGACGGTAAATGTGCACACCCATCCATCCACCCCCCCAAAAAAATCCTCCACATGCTGATTTTCCACCGCGCTACTTCCACGTCAAACTGCTGTTTCCAGTCGGGTCCTCTCAGTGGAAACCTCTGTGTTTGTGTGTGTTTTTAATTTTCATTTGTGACACGCATAACGCTCACTAAAGGTCGTCTTCTGGGAATCGACAGGTGTTAAAAACACATTAATAATATTTTCCTTTTTGTTCACTGTATACCAAAAACACGTCCCTGTATCCTCGTGTTTTACACTGCGGCAGCTGTGGAACAAATGTTTATGTTTCTTTCATTACAATTTAAAGTATTTTGACAGTGTCCGATGGCCATCAGCCTGGATTATACTGATGTCAGCCAAAAATATTAAAATATCTTTGATTAGGTCAACGTTCCTCTGTGGAAACAGGAGGACAGCCTTGATATTTGCGGTTTACTAACTGAGGTGGAGAGAAACAGGAAGGTCGAGGCTTGTTATACATTTTCTATGGATATAACAAAAAGCAGCTGATGAGTCCAGCGATCCAAGTTAATGCAATAAACAGAAGCCCAAACAAAAACTGAGTAACGACTAAGAGCAGGAACACGGGGAGAAAGAAGGAATAAATTACCGGGGAACAGGACACAGACGTCAAGCGAAAACCAAAGAACACGGAGACTAAAGACATGAGTGGAGACAGGGCAACAAGACACGGGTGAAGACTAAAGATGGAACCACTGACAGTATAAAGAATGGACAGCGTGTGTTTGGTTTCTGGCTGCTGCCATCTTCGTAGTCCTGCTTCTTCTGCCCCTCAACAAATCAAAAAATCTGCTGGACCTAAAGCGGGCTGAATGACGCCTGGGTGCCCAAACAAGACATCTGTAACAGCACCCACCTGTCAATCAAGGTGTCCAATCTGAACAGGTGAGCTGTATATAAATTCACCCTCAGTACAGTTGTCATGAACGGAGAAATTAGCTCTAGAGACCAAAACAGTTTTTTGTACCAGGCTGTAAACATGTTTATTTCTGCTGTCTAACATGGGGACTTATGGAGACTGACTCACGTCTGGAGCCAGCCTCAAGTGGATGTTTGAAGAACTGCAGCTTTTGCTGCTTCCACATTGGGACAGATTATTAAAACCGGCGGGAAACTCAGCAAAGGCAAGAATTAAAGTTAGACACAGAATAAAACAGGAACAACACAAAATACTTAAAACTGTGACAGCGAGAAGATTTTCTTGGACGTGTGCTGGTGCTTTTTTATCAGACAACGTCGATATGGCAACCTATAGAAAATCGAGAGGAGGTGGGAATCTGTCTTTTGATGCGCCTTCATATTTTTGGAACACTTCCCACTCAGCTTGTTGGTAGAAATGCTGTCAGCAGGCTCAGTTGGGAGATTTGTGCACATACAGTAACCGCAGTCCAAACATTACATGCCAGTACTGCAGTCTGAGAAACACTCGGTTAACCTGAAGTGAATTTCTAACTCCTCTTCCAATAATGAAGAATTCACTGCTTCGTTTTTTTGTTGTTGCATCTTTTAATGATGTTTTTTTGTTTTGTGCTTTCGCTCGTTATTTGAACCGCTTGCTGCAGGCTGCTCTCGGATGGCGTAGCTGCTGACATTTGTTTTTGTGCCGCGGTGCGTTCAGTGCTTCGGGAACCTCCGACCTCTTGACACAGATGATCAGCAGCCTTTTTATTGAAGGAGAGGCCTGAATTCATGTGATGCTGTTTAGTTATTGTTTGACTTCTGGGCTTGATTTTATATCAACGCTTGTAAAAGTAATGCTGATCAGTGGCCCGCACTTAAACTGGTACTCTGCCCAAAATCTATGCTTTGACTATAAAACATGAAACTCCCCTGTAGGCTGTAAAAAAAAGCAGTTCATTTGTTGTGTTCAGCTTCAGTTATATCAGATTCATACAGTTTTAACAGTTAAATATGTATCAAAAACTTCAATTAAAGCTTATCAACCCCCTCCTGCTGCATAATTCACATCCTTCTGTCCATCTG
Source organism: Nibea albiflora (assembly GCA_014281875.1). Taxonomy (NCBI): domain Eukaryota; kingdom Metazoa; phylum Chordata; class Actinopteri; family Sciaenidae; genus Nibea; species Nibea albiflora. The sequence goes on along the minus strand of CM024804.1, from coordinate 22,926,483 downwards.
TGTGCTCAGATGCTCTCATGTTTTCACCGAAATATGGCTAAATAGACTCCTTCTGTCTCTTTCCTCATCTTGAGCTCGAGGGCACGTGCACATTTGAGTTTACCCTGGTCAAAATCCAGCCCATCCTCTTGACGCAGCGTCCCCAAATTCAAGACAATTTGAGTTTATTTATGATCAGGGAGGCGTGCGGGTCCGACGGGCTGGAGAGTGCGTCCGGGGGGGAAACAGCTGTAGGAGGGCTCGTGGTGATGGCTGGGCTGGCAGGCGCGCAGGTTTAAAGGCTTAGCTTGTGTGTACAGAGTGATGAACCGGCAGAGGACAGGAACTGAGTGCGGACTGGGTGATGAGGCAGGTGATGTCGTAGAGATGGCGTCCATGTCTGTTTGGATTAGGTGTGACCGTGGGAACAGAGATTTTGCTTTGCTCTTACAGCGTTAAACGTTAGACTGCAGGCTCTTGGTTGCAGGCTGCTTCTGCCTCCTCAGGTGTTTCTGATTGGGATGATTTGTGGGAGTCCCTGCTCCACATTCAAGCGAGGCTCGATCAGGATCTGGGATCTCTCACAGACAAAGACTACTAATCTCCTTAAACTGAGCTTCTTTTGCTTCTTGTTTTTCTTTGAGGATGGAGGTCTGGTCTTTGTTTCTTTTTTTGGGTCCGCCGGGCTATTGCGTGGCTGGCCCGGGCTTTTTGTTCTTTTTGGCCAGCCTCGCTGACTCCTGTAGTTCTGATTAATTAATGAGATTATTTGTTAATAAAATATTTTTGCTTTCAAACTAATCCTCCAGTCACGGCGTCCTCCTCTTTACGTGTTGCTGGGTAAATGTTTGCTTTCGTCCGGCCAGTTAAACGATGATTGCATCAGTTTTTTCTGCAAACTCACAGATCAAAGTTTAACACAAGTCTGACGAGAACCCGACGGAGCCGACAGGAGCTCATGAACGGGAGGCGGAGGGAATTTAACATGACGGTACCTTTCAAGCTGGGTTTGCTTGTTTCGATTTATAGTTAGTAGTTTCGATAGTTAGTTATCATCCAGCTCGTGCTTTTCCATTGGTTAAAACTACTCACAGACTGGCCCTCTTACCATTGATCTCCCGGGAAGTCAAAATAACCCCAGAATCTGATCAAATCTTTTATTATTGCTCTTTGTACCCATCAAACACGTGAACTTTAACTTTCAAACGTCTACCCAGCATTGTGGTTTGCCGTCTGTGAGCAGTTTAAAGCACTGGGACACACAGTAGCCTCCAGATTTAGATCCAAATCCGGGCTCCTCTCTTCAAGCCTCCACTGTTTACAACCTTCACACTTTGAGATCATCTTGACACAGTGCAGGTCAGCCGAAAATTGGTTCATAAATCATTTACTGTGACCTTGTTTTCATCAACCAATAGCCTTAAGTGATTAACTCAAGTATGCTGCAATTCACTTGTAATTTTCCTGCCTTTCTTTTTCTTCTTTTTTCTTTTTTCCTGCATGCGAAGCAAAAGCTGGTCCGAGGCTTGGACACGACTGAACACCACATGCTGTGCAGAGAACCAAAGTTCTAGTTTACACACACTGGCACGCTTCCCAGGCAAAACACACCATTTGCTGCTAATGTTTTCTTGCTCCCGGTGTTCTTTGAGCTCTATTTCTTTTCTGATTAATACCTCCTTCATGATTAAAACCTTGTTTCTGCTTAATAAGCAGAGGAGATAAGTGAACAACAACTGAGAATTTATCCCTGAAGAAACCAATATCCCCCTTTGCTTTTTCCAACGAGCAACTTACTTGATCCCAAATAATAATTAGTTTCATATTTTTGGATGAAGAGAATATCAAAGCTCCTTGTGTTTCCTATCAAGGCCAATTATTTTAATAGGAAATGACATCATCTGAGGTCCAAGGTGGGCCAGTAAAGCTACAAAACAATCCTCCCCTGCCCACTGGCACGCACACATAACAACCACTCCATCCCGGCCCCCCCTTTCTTTCTCTCTCTAACTGAAATTAAGTGTATTTCCTTGCTAGTCTGCACCAACGGTGGCCAGAAAACGATTATTGAGGGACTCTCGCAGACACAGTTGGATGGTTACGGGGCGGAAAAAAAGGAAAACAAATGAGTAGAATTCCCCAGAAAGAGGCCTGTTATTAATTACAATAGGGTGATGGGAATGGTTTGAATCGCCCGAGCCTCGGAAAGCTGTGGGATCAAAGAAGAAATGAGGGATGACAAATAACCTGCAGCCCGAGTCTGCTGGAATTCAAGTAGGGAGATGATACGACTCCGGTGAGCGGGGAAGGAAAATATATATAACATGCACCGGAGAGATAAATGTGAGATTTGTAGGGATGCATTGATTTCATTACTTCTGGGTCTTATTTTTGTTGCAGGTATCAGCTGCATCCTGACATTAAGAAACGTAATAAAGTTTTAATTAAAAAAAAAAATCACAATAAACAAATGTAGCCGCTGAAGTGCAGCGATAGATCAGCGCTTGTATTTCTCTTGCAGTTACAGCGTTGGCACTAGTAATTGCTCACAAGTCTCTAACCCAGCTATTTTCCTCTGAATTTTAATGGCATCGCTGACAAAGGACAACTGGGGCAGCCTATTTTTCAGTTTGAGTCTCTGTTATTATTCGCCTTGGTTCAATGTGTCACTAGCGTGCTGTCAATGGAGCTGTCACTTTGACAAGCTCGGGGCTTTGGTGAATGGAGTGCTGGTTAGAAAACACAGGAAATAGTGTCTCACACATTTCCCACCCCTCCTCCTCTTCCTCCTTACCACCACTGACTTCAGCTCTGAACATGTGATCTCTGCTGGGCTGCAAGACCTCCTAAAATCAGGCATAATAAACCCCATCAGTTCATCTTATAAGGGCTTTGTCTATTCTTTATTTTTAACTGAGGCTGCATTGTGCACCAGTGCACTAGCTCTACTATAATACTACAACAACCTTATTTCCAACCTCAAATAAGTAAAGACACGTTGGATCGACACATGATCAGATGAAGCGGCAACCTGCGTGGCTGTGAAGTGAAACCTAAGTGCCAAAAACTGCAGTTCCTCTTGCCGTCCACTTGAGGCTGGCTCCAGAAGTGAGTCTCCATAAGTCCCCATGTTAGACAGCAGAAATAAACACGTTTACAGCCTGGTACAAAAAACAGTTTTGGTCTCTGAGGGTGAATTTATATACAACTCACCTGTTCAGATTATATTAAGGCTTAAAGTTGTGCAGGATTAAGGTCCACCGATGATATAAGGTAACTGCAGTGACTGTATGCAGGCCCCCACAACAAAAGGATGCATGATTTATTTATTGATCTATGAAATTAAATATATCAAGTAACTAAAGCTTGCTCTGATTTTTGGAGGTGTAGTCACAGCTGTTACTCTGCACACAGTGACAGGTGTCTCATTTGACATCGATGATTAAATGAGCTTTGGTAGTTTTTTAAAATACATTAGCTCGCAGTGTTCCTGCCTGTGTCGTTGCTGAGGCTGCTTTGATTTACAATATGTTGCTTGTGAAACACTAGAATTGTTATACGTAATATAGAGTATTATGCAAAAGCAATCTCAGCAAGCGCTGGCTGACTCCCAGCGTCCCTGTGCTGGCTTTGGGAAGCTTCCCAGCTCCAGACACAGCATGATGCTCGACCACAAGCACGGCTGATGATATGCATTATGTCTTTTAAGGTTTCAAATATTGTATTTTGAAAAATTCACCCATCAATCAAAATCCTGTTGGTATAAACTGTAAAAAGAGTTCTCATCCTTTGAAGAGTCCTGTGAAGGGTTTTTATGTTTCCGTTTGTTACGCTGACGTATCGCTCATCTCAGATTCGGAGCGACGATCTTAAAATGTGCAGAATGTTCAGAAACAAGAAAAGACAAAACAAAAACGAAGATCCGGCCTAAATCAAAGCGAGCTGCCAGCGCTGTGACAAGCGGTGGAAATCTTTCATCCCGTTCGTCACAGAGTCTTTTAAAAAGTCGAAACCATCTCGATTCTTTTCTTCTACCTGCTCGCGCCACGTGCTTTGGAAAAGATCGTAAAATGATTGAATCATCGGGATTAAACAGCATATTTGTCTTGCTGAGTGGGTTCATGTGTCTGACTGGGTTAAGTAGCTGGAATCTGCAATTTTAGAGGAATGCTAAACTGGAGTCACGCTGCTTTTCACGAGGTTGACAGGAAATTGCATTCATCAGTCACTACGTTCCCTCTCAGACGGCATTAGGTCTGTGGAGGAGACACAGAAGGCAGCGGAGGCAGACTAATATTAGTGAGAAAACAATTAATGTGTGCAGGACGAAGCGCTGGGTTTGTTTTAATAATGAAGTTTGTGATGTATACAAATCCTGATCAAATTAATCTGGAATTAATATGAAGCATCAACACAGATGTGATAATATAAACACTGCATTCCTCTACGGGCCGGACTGGACGTGATAATTGCATGAACCGGACCTGTGTTTATTAAGTGTTTATTACCTAACGGTTAATTTTATGCAGTGAAAACAAACACTGACTACTGAGAAGAGAAGAAATCTCCATTTCATGTAACTTTTGACAACAACAATTCGAATCAATGCCCCAGTCTGCAGCTTTTTGCATCTGGTAGCTTCCAACTCATTGTTCCCCATGGTTGAGATTTTCTTTTTGTCAAACCGCAGATGTTTTCCCAGCATGATATGAAAGTGGTAGAAACCCCAACACTGTTATTTTTCTCTGAAGTTGGTGGACCGAACCGCAGCTATGTCAACACCAGTGATTATTGGACTAACATTCAACAGGTGGCAAGAAACAGCCCAGTGTCCAACGGGATGCTGTGTGTGTGTGGCCACTGTCGAAGAACAGGATTGTTTAGCCGCGAAAAAAAGTCAATAAACTTGTTTTGGAGGACATTTTCTGTCCTCTAGTGGTCAGAAATCAATTTGAAACCAAACGTGGAACCAGCCAAACTCTTAAAACTTGCCAGCTGCCAGCAGAACAAGGAATGGGAAACCTCTCACTGTAATCCTCCCCTGTTGGGAAAAGGTTTTTGTTGTGCACGGAGAATATACTTTTATGCATGATGTTCATTTGTTATGCTCCAAATCTGTTGCTACTTGTTGTTTAAGCATTAAACACTCCGTGACAATTGGGGGCACCTGTGGTTTTGTTACTATAACCATTTAGGAAACCAGAAACAGCAGCGACCAATTAAAAGCCATAAAAAAACACCAACAAATGATTGCTGGGACGACAGATGACAGAGGTTTACCGAGTGAATTAATGTGTGGATTTAGAGACTGTGGTCGTAAACACGCTGGAGTGCTGTAACCGGCTCAGTCATACATTTACTTTTATTAAATTTGAAAGACATCTCAGCGTGTAAATAAAAAACAATAAAATGGAGATCTTCTTCGAAGAAAGGCTTCGTCGGTTTGACCACTTTTGGTTTAGACTGAAATATCATAACAACTATCGCACAGATTGTTGTGAAATTTGGTCCAGATGTTCATGGTGCCCAGAGGATGAATCCTGACGAGTGTTACTCTATGTTGCACCACCAGGAGGTCAAAGTTTTCACTTCACTACACCTCCTTGAAGTATTGTTCCAAACTCAAGGTTTTAACCAAGCCACTCGGTCTGCGGTGTGGCATAAAGGTCAATTTAAATCGACAGTTTCTGAACGCATTCGTGCCTTTTTATTAAACAGTGTAACACAATATAATACGGTCGTGTCTAGATGGTAACCATAGATTTGTAAAACTCTCAACCAAAAACTCAATATTGACTTATTTTAATGTAAACATTAACTTTTTGTTTGTTGTCTGACCCTAATGAAACAATTTAAACAATTCAAAACAATAAAATTATGTAATGAAATCAACAGTTTCTGAATAATGTGTACAAATCTCATAAGAATCTAGGGTTACCATCTTGGCATGATTTGTCAATATTTAATATATTTGTCAGTATTAATCAGTGCCGTGGCAAACATGGACATCTTTGGTGACATTCCTGCTCTTCCCCAACAGGATCAACACTTTATAATATGTTAATAAGCATTAGTAAACGTTAGCATTAGCATCGGGCTCAAAGCACGGCTGTGCAGAGCGGAGCAGCTAGCGTGGCTGTGAAGTCTTAAGTAAGTCTCTTAATCACGCTCCTTCGCCTGACAGCACAATAAGGTGTGTTGTTCTTCAGGTTGATAAAATGCCACTGTTGGGTTAATAGATTTTTTTTTATAAGGCGATCCTGAGGGACTTTAAGGCCTATACATATTTATCAAACCTCGGAACGGGAACGGAATGACGAAATTGCATTAGATGGTTGTATAATGTTTCCCTCCGGACCGCTGATTAGCAGCAGCAGCAGCTTTCCTGCTCACTTCCATTCTGTTTGTGGAATAACACAAGTAATGCATTTGGATTACCGTGTGCCGATCGGTGATTGTGACTTGTGAATGGACCGCGAGTCGCGCCGGTGTCATCGAAACAAAACAGCTGCTGTGACGACCGCAACGTGCTGGCTGTAATGTCGTAATAAGGAGGATACTGAACCCCGAATCCCACAGCATAATGAAAAATATTTATAGATCCACATGGGTATGAACAACACAGCGCTTCATGTCACAACACTTTTACTTCCGTCCCTTGGTAATAGTCGCCGGGGCCCAATTCAATAAAAAAAAACACAAACCATATAATTCATTTTGCTTTAATTTGATTCACACCCTTCAGCCACTCTCAAGGGGAGCCATCTGTTCTCAGATTCATTTCTTCCTCCTCGGTTTTTCTCCGTGTAACTGAAACGCCGAACAAAAAGGCGTGCGGCTCTCGCTTTGGTTGCTCAATCCGCTGACACGCCAAGATTGCAGCACTTTGTCAACGTAAGAAAAGAAAAAAAGAAGAAAGGCTTGAGGTTAGAGCACGCTCATCATCGGCCGTGCAAGAGGTGCGGCCAGATGTTTTAAAAGTCTGCATTGTTACGGTTTGGAGGGGGGAGAGGAGGGAGCGCATCGCTCTTGAGTTATGTCCAATAAATTTCACTTGCAAAAATCCCTCAGTGAGATCCTGCTTTGCTTTTTTTTTTTAGTGTTACACCATCTTTGCTGTCAGTGAGGACAGAGTCGCAGAGAATTAGCCAACCTGGGCCAAATTGTTTCCATCTCCAGGAACACAGCGTATTGGGTCTTTGCAGGGCTCCACTGTATCCGAGGAAAATGTAATTCTAGAGGCCTTGTAATGGATTGGGCTGTCTGCTTTTTTGTATTGTCTTTTCAATATCCACCTCAGCGGGCGATACAGCGTGTCTACACGCGGCGTGCTGCTGGTGAAGCAGTGCAGTGAAATGAGCCTGTTGTTGCCTCCTTTTGTCCTCCCTAAAAATCTGGGCCAGACAGACAGACAGACAGCGCCGTCTGCTCCAGCGCTCCGAAGCTGCACAAAGAATCAACAACAGCAACAACAACAACAACAAAATCTCCTTTTTGTTCATCAAAACTTCATCTCTGCAGCGCGACACGCTCCATTAACTCAGCAGTTCTAATTCATAATGAAACCGTCATCATCAGATATTAATAATCATGAATTAATCCATTTAATGTTTAAATTTCAGAGCGCTAAATATATTGTATCAGCAAATGCTTCCCAAGCTTCTGCAAGTTTTAAAACAACTTTGAGAATGTTATTACATAAAAGTCTGGATAGATGCATTGCCTGAGGTTTGCACCGAGGGACAGGATGCTGCACGGGGAGAGTCATTTTTCACGAATGCGCGGTGAGCTAAAAATATTTATGAGCTATTTTAAACGCTAAGTTCAATTCGGTGCACGTACAGCAGCGAGCGAACAACCGTCTGCAGAGATCAGGTTTGCGATCGGAGAGTCACACCAGTTCCCGGATTTGACCGACTAGGAGGTAAATAAATTAATAATGCTTCCTCAACAAGCAGCGTCCTCATAAGAGCTCCATCAGTGAGCGGCAGCACACAAAAAGAAAAGTCGCTGGGAAACAGTAGAAGTGGGTAAGTGAGTGAGGACGGAGGACGCTGTGCTCGGCTGACATTCCCCCGGATAAATAAACCCTCTAAACAAACTCAGAGATTACGTTACACCTATCAGGAAAATGTGATACAGCGCCCGGGATGGAACGCGTCTGCAGGCTGCTGTCTCACCGAAGATATTGATGTGAAACAGAGCAGATCTTCTTCTTCTGTTCTTCTCCTCTCGGTCAGCAGTTTGTCAAATTGTCTTTTAAAGATTTAAAGAATTTAAAATCTGTTAAGAGTTTGCTTCTACATTCTACATCTGCTTCATGCGATGTAAAAATAAACCAAGCTTGAAACTTGTTGACGACGGCGCAGAGATTTGATTTAGATTATCACAGATGTGCCTCTTTGGTGTGTGACTTTCCCATAAGGCTTTGCAATCTGTATGCAAAAGGATGTCGGGTTTTTTTTAGTTGATAAATGAACAAGCCTCTCCGTTGTCAGCTCCTATTTGTCAGGTGAAGGGTTAGCAGGCCTCCTGTATGTAAAACTGGAGCACATTAGCGCCATTGCCTGATTCATAAGCAGGTTTAACTCATCTGTCAGGCTTCTGATGACATGTTCATCTGATCGAGCGGGGCTCCACACAAAAGCAGCGGCGGCGTTTAAACACATCACCTCCTGTTTGTGTGATAACGGGCTGAGACGCGGTCGGCGTCTGCGAACGCCGTCACGTTCCTCCTGGTTATATGTGCGCAGATATGGAAGTGGAGCGGCGCTCTGCGTGTTACCGCGTTGCTTCAGATAACGCTGCAGGGAAATGCTGCGTTCATCACTTTATGGGAGGGTGAAATGAGATGGCGTCTCGCTGTCGCCCTGCCGGCAAGCGCAGATCTCATCAAAGCAAAAAGTAAAAAAGGATCTTTGCCAGTCTCGCCACTTCCTTTTGTCTCACTTTGACGTTGGCGGCAGCCTCGTTCAGGCTTCACGTCTCTGTGAACTCACCTTGGTGTCTCGTCCCTCTGTGAGTCTTACTTTTCTCATCTAGCTCTCTTGTTCTTACTTTCTTTCCTCGCTTGTTCTGATGATGTGAGCTCACGGAGCCGAGCAGGGCCTTGCACTAACGATACTCTGCAGACTTGAGGCCTCATTGATATGTCAGACGGTGCAGCTTCCCCGCGGACCACAACAAAAAGTCTTTTACATACAGTGCTTCCTTCGGCGTCTCAGTCTGTATAGAGTCTGCATCGTATTTTCGTCTATTTAATTTGATTGCAGTGACCCTCCTCTTCTCTATCAGCCTTGTTTCTTGCTCTGTTGGACTCTTGCCTACAGCTGCAAGAGAAAACTGTTTTGATGTTTTGTAGGTGAAAAGAAGCCTCAAGGCTGAACCTGGGAAAATGTTTGCTTGAGATGTGAAAGCTTTTTTAGATTCCTCTCATCATTTTCACCTGCAAATCAACCCGAGCAGAGTTCACAGGGAAGCACATTTCTCTCTCTCTCTCTTTTATTCTGCTTGCCATTTTCTGTGTCCATAAAAAAGGTTGAAATTTAAATGCAAATGAAAGATGATAAAGCATGTCACAAAAGGCTTAAAGTTTTGTATGTTTTAAAAGTTGACACTGCGACTTTCCAACCAAGAGCCATGAATATTGTAGATAGAGCCGGCCCAGCGCTGAGAAAAAAGCATCAAAACATCAGTCATTTTCACTGTTTTGAGGTTCACTCATTTATTTGTGTTTTTCCATTTTACACTGGACTTCCTCCCAACTGTATTTCTCCAGAAGCTACAATTATAAGAACACACTGGAGTCAGATCAGGAGACACCAACACCATATGGCTACGTCCAAGTCTGTATGGTCGATGCAGCCACCAGCTCCTCGCATGAAGCCTGGAAACACAGGAAAACATAGGATAAGACAACCGGTTGGTGACAGCTTTCTCCAGAGAAACGGGAAGACTGAACATCCATCTATAGTTGACTAAAATCTCTGGATGAAGCGTGCACAACGCTCGCCTCGTTCCCTGTCAGTATTCGCCCTGAAAAATTTCCACTTCCGGCTGGTCCAAAATGCCTTCGGTGGTGCAGTCTGGCTAACAAACTGAGCTAACAGCAGCTACATTTGGCTGCAGTGAACTCAGGAAACTCTGAGTTGAGGCAGAGCAGCCGGAGGACACCAGAAAATGTTTTCTCCATAAAATATGATCCAGTTTCACCAAAATCAGTGAAATAAGCGTTAAGCGTTAGTGTAAGAACAGACGTAGGAATGGTTACATTACATTACATTATTTTATAGAAAAGTTGCTTTAATGCTCCCTGCATGTTTAAACAGTATTCTTCCTGCTGGGTGGACGTCTGGGTGTTAAAGCATGGCGCTAACTTCTTTGTTCAGTTGTGTTCCTTTTCACAGAGACTAGAGAAGTGAGAGATTATGATGCCACCTTTGCTCAAGGTGTTCGATACTTCCACCTCTGCTCAGCAGGACATGGATTTTATTCAGCTGCTGTGTTGGCCGGACCGGCACGAACCGCAAACTTTAGGGTCTACTGAACAACTAAAAATTTTAATGAACTTGCTGCTAATTTGTTTTCACCTTCATTATGTAGTTGTGCCATTGGTAATTTGCCTGTTGGGTCCACCAGTGCGGTTTCTGGATTGTGCTGAGTCGGCCTTGGCAGTTAGTTGCGGCATAAACGGAGCCAGCGGCGAACAACTTTCCTCCGCTGAAGCTGATTGTGGTGAGAGCTTTGTAGTGTTCCTCTTAGTTAACAGCAAATTGTGAATTTGTTTGAGAAAAGTGATCCAATCATGATTACGTTGGTCTTCAAATCTTCCAGCCTCTCTTCAGCCTCCCATCGTTTACCCATCAAACCGTTCAGAGCTAAAAAAAAATCCCAGCTGAATACAAAAGATCTATTTTGTTCCCTTAACAAGATCCACATGGCATCGGTCCTCCTTAAGCCCTCCTGCGCTTTTATGTAGATGCATCGTACGTAGCACATGATGAAAGCCTGTGCACATTCACATAGCAGCACTGTCCTTCGGCTTTCTTGCGTTTGCTGCATTTGAATTTACTTTAATTTGCTTTTAAAAGGTCGCGTGTGTAAGATTCATGGGCAGAATATGGCAGAAATGGTGTCATGCATATGTTTTAATGAGTTTTATAATATCCAGGCAGTAAGAATTGTGTATTTGTTAAGGCTGCAGCTAACAACTGTTTTCATTATCGGCTGATCTCGTGTTAATGGATTGCTTACGTTGATTACAGTTTCCCAAATCCCAACACGATGTTTTGTTTTGTCCACAACAGACACCAAATGCAGACTGAGGCGAGCGCGAGTCAGACGCTTGTACAATCTTTTATTTCAAGAATGAACACACTGATGGTTGGTGGCTGAAGGCTGCCTGCTGTTGCAGGTACGGGACAATCAGGCACAGGAGTGGTGTCTTCAGTTGGGTGCAGTCTGCAGCTTCACCACTAGATGCCACCACATCCAACTCACTGGGCCTTTAATCTGTTTTTAAATTAAAACAACTCAATGAAACATTAAAGTAAAACAGCTGTAAGCAAATTTGGTGACAAACACACGAACCTGTTGTGACGAAGCATTAAAGTAAAACAACACCAGCCTGCGTTTGTGCAGTGCTACAGGCTACACGGAGAGACGATGAAAAACAAACCTGCGAGTCCGGTTTCCGGCTCATCAAACGGCCATACAACGCACAGCAAATTACAGCTCCAACTGTACAAGTGTGGCTCTTGGCAGCAATGATTCTTTTTCTCCATGAAGATGCAGGTAAGCAGCAAAAAAATACAATACACACACCACAAAATTCAAATCCCGTACTAAAGCATAGATTTTTTCTGCTAATATTTTTATTTTATGAGGCATCTCAGAGGCAAATATTGTACTTTTACGTCACGACATCTGTGTTCCCGTATGGAATGAGAAAACTGTCCTCCTTCTTACGCTAATTAAAATTTATATTGGCTGCAAAATAATTGAAAGCAAACAGGGATGTTTGGAGTTCGTGACATGACAGCAGCAAACATGATGAACTTATAGCATATGATGCACTCTGTCTGTTTAAGGTTTGTGAAGACGTTTATTCAACCAAAGGTGTCGACGGAGTGAGTAGATCCAGAGACACAAGCAAAACAACGAGACTCGACATGAGATCAACAACAAAAAAAAGGCCGTCGCGTGTGTACCAGGCTGAAGAAGACCGGAGTGAAGAGGTGGAGTAGATTTACTGCAGAGCCTTGATTGGTGGTGAAGAAGTGTGCAGGTTGCAGCAAGCGGAGGATAATTGGATGTCCACGCCCAGACACACACAAAGAGCTATAGCCCATGTTTCATTGTTGGTGGTTAATGTTAATGCAGCTGATATTACTGACTAGTCCAACAGCAAGAAGTCCAGCTCAGCGTCTGTCTTTCAGCCTTTTATTTCACAAAGCTCTCACCATCAACTTTAAGTCCGTCCAGCTCCAGTTCTGGCACAACACGGCCGTTCGCCCAGGCATGAGCAAACAGCAGCTGTAGGAGACTCTGTAAATCACCGAGAGTTGAGGTGCTGCAGCCGGAGGACATCATGGGGAAACATATTTTTCATAAAATAAGAGCTGAATGTGTGATTACACGTCATCATAGCACCAAAATGATTTAAACATCTGCGGCGTTGCTTTAAAATAACACTCAGAGAGAGTGTGTGTACGTCTCTGTGTACAGTGGCTGCAGACTTCCTACCAAGAATAAAACATTATGATGAAGCATGCATTATTTTAAATGCATCGATATCCACTCCACTTGATGGTGATAACTTGTGATGGGCTGCATGGACTGTCATAGCAGACTTACTGCAGTTCATACACTGAAGACTCTGCTCAAACCTTCTCAGGTTTCTGCCTGTTGAAGAAAGTTTTTTCCTCGCCACCGTCGCCAAGTGCTTCCTCACACAAAGAGTACGGCGCAGACCTGCTCTGCATGAAAAGTGTCACGAGATAACTGCTGATGATATGATATGGCGCACTGAATATACAGGTGTGCATAGGTGAGTAATTTTGTCAAACGGGCCTTAACTTTTGGACTTCACTGCCACGTCGAGTCATGACCCCGACTGCATGCAGCTGAGGCTCATACTGTAGCATTAAGACCGTTCCACCGTGCCAAATTGATTAGCGAAAGATGAATTCTAAGAAACAGAGCTGAGTGGAGCTAATAGGATTGTTACTTCAGCCCGGGAAGTCGCATGTTTTCAACGCAGAAAACGTATCGCACCAGCAGCCCAATCCAATTTGCAACATTATCCACGATGATCTAAAATTATACGTGCATCCACGTGGCTGTGATGGATTTTAAACAGTGACCACATGCACAGACATAGTTGTGGGGAGACATGAAAGGATTTAGTTACCTCAAGAACGTTTCAGCAAAATGTGACGGTTGACAAATTTCCATCGGTGTCGTATTGTTGGAGCCCGAACCTCGTGTTTACTATTCAGATATTTATTTGAATGTTAATCAATGTTCCTTTTTCCATCAATAGGCGATTTAGATTTCTTGGGCTCTGAAAAAAAAACATGGGTTTGTTTACTCACTCTGTTGAGGTTTAACCAACCAATATGATTATTTGTGCTCCCAATGCAGCTGTGTTTGTATAACCAAAACTCCAATCTGTGTGTGACATATTGTGCGTGACGAGGGAATGAAAAACAAATGAATGAAATGAAGAAGGCCGACTTATTGTCATCTCCAACCGATTTTTTAAATATTTACTTTGCAATAAAAATGAAACCATGGAAAAAGCAGGAGATGAAATGACCGGGGAAAGTTAGGTCACATCGTGGCAGGAGCTCGGATCGCAGAGGCAGGGAAGATAATTTCATTGTTTTTCTAAATCTGCCTATTTTTAACCTCTGGCATAATATTAATTAAACTTGAACCTGAATAAATAAATGCTTGTCCTTCATCTGTGTTTCCCGTCGGGGCGGCCAAGTCTGCTCGCACCCAGACATCGTGCATTGATCTCCTTCAGATGCGATATCTTCAGCTGCAGCTGCACGAGGCTCAGGATTGCGGCGATAGAAAATAAAGAGTACTGATCCCTCACAAAGTGCATCGCTCTCGGTAACCTTGACAGTGACTGCTGGTGGTGGACAGGGGAGATGGGGGCGGGGGGGTTGCAGGTAGTTCGGGTGGAGGAGGTTTCCATTTATCTTGTGGTGCAGTGGCGGTAGTGGGATTTATTGGGCTTTCGGTGTCATCCCGTGACAAGGTGCACATTCTTTCCGTGCATTATGGGCCCGGATGATAGTAGTTGTGAGCTCCCTGTAAATAACCTCGAGGTTATGTCTTTTATTGAGTTATACATTGCGTTAAATTTATGACTGAAGTCCCACGGAAGAAAATATAAAAGAATATACAAGTAGAATCCCCAGTGAAGCGTGAACAGAGATCGAGGAAATCACATTTGGCTGCTTTACAGCTGATCATGTGAAAACAAAGATGCTAAGGCAAATGTTAGGCGGTGAAAGGAGTGCAGAGAGGCAGATATGGGGGCTCCTTTCATAAAAATTATTGAATTTATTCTTAATTTGTGAAAGAAGCGCAGAGCAGCACGACATAATGTCTCTTCTTGGAGTATATCCACTCACCTCAGACCAAAATCAGACTTTTAGCACCTCGTTAGGAGTCTTCATGAATTAACAGTTCGTTTTACCATTAATTACATCATCACACCAGCACAAGAAGTACACAAGGAGTGCTGAAGCGAATAAGTGAAGCGAATGTTTGCTGTGTTTAAGCACACCGACTTAAAGGATCACTTTGTCGGATTTGGTGGTAACAGTTGTGGGTTGCAACCGCCTCCACTCGCCCTCCTGTTCCAACCCTGAAGGAGAAACTACACTTTTGTTGCTATAGTAACTGGCGATTCAAGATGGCGGACTCCGTCGTAGAGGACCCGCAACATCTGTGGATTCATTTCAGGGCAACAAAAACACAAAGATTCGTATTTTCAGGTGATTATACACCAATAAAATCATAGTTATAAATATTATGTTACATTTCTGTTAACAGATCCCCGCAAATCTCAAACACTGGACCTTTAAAGACTTCAGAAACCAAACAAAACACTAAAAATAGATCTCTGTTTGGTTTCAGCAGGTTAGCTGTTCATAATGTTCGTGCACGGGAAGCCTCAGGTGTCCACACATCACGCTCGTAATGCGTGCGCACGCTCGGAGAACCTCTCGCCCTTCAGCAGGTGAACGTGAAAGCAGCCGTCTGGTGTCAAACGCTGCACGGGAATCACCGTGCACGATGAAGGTCAAACATCACAGTGAAGGAACATGTTGTGTTTGAGTCCAGGGAAAGATCGTGATCTTGGTTTAATACTGAAAAAGTCAACAGAGACCAACGTGTTTACATTTTTAACATTTAACCCAGACCGCCATATGAGCCGAAGCTGCCTAAATTTAACCGCACACAGGACTCAAAGTACTTTGTGATGATCAATTATTAAGTCTTTACTCTGCATTAGCCCACCATGACGGTTCTGATGAGTCATGAGACGTTTGTAAAACACCTTGTCATTAGCGAGCCATTTAAGACAGCCTAGCTGCTGCGGAGCCATTAGCATTCAGTCTTTAGCTTACCAGAGTAGCCACAGTTACAATAACTTCCATCCATTTTCCATAACCACTTATCCTCATCTGGAGCCAATCCCGGCCGGCTGTGTGCGAGAGGCGGGGTACATCCAGGACAAGTAGTTACAATAACTTCACGCTGTTAATTGAGGAATAATCTGTGCACATGATTTACACATTTCCGTGCATAAATAATCAAACGATTACTCGAAAACACATCCTGAATAATGAAGAAGATGTAATTCAGATTCCCGCCGGTTGTAAATAAAATAACACGCTACGCTGTGAGATCGGCGCTGATCTGTCACACGCGTGCTTTCGTCGGCGGTCTCCTCGACGCCGCAGCGTCGACCTGCTGCATTAATTTTCTGCAGCTCCTCTTCGCTCCTCTCGGGCTCACTAATCCGGGGATGCTGGAAAATACAGCAAACATTTTCTCAGATGGTTTACAAAGGCAGCCTTTGTTGACCAGCCAAGAAAATTTTGGATCGGATCACAAATGCATTTTAAGCACGGCAAGTGGATGTATGACATGCTTGTATAGGCAGCGGAGTGCTTACTCAGGCCTGTGCATTCCTGATGTCAAGGAAATTCTTGCTTCTTGAAAAACTAATGAAGACAGATTTGATAGGAAAATTGATCTTTTTAAGCCCCGGGTCTGCACCACTTGTCAGGAAAATATCCACTGGATTTTGTTCCGCAATGAGATTTCCACAGTTTGAAAAATGGGACACTTACTCTGAGAAAACAAGTCTGTGTCCAACATTAATTTATAGGCAACCTAAGACCTTTACTCGCACGTCGTTAATAGGGTAGAAGATGTTCTCATTGTGCTTTAATGCGATTTCTAATTAGTTTCTAAGACAACTCCTGCTAATAACAGTAAGCAGCTACGTCTCTCACGTAGGTTAAATGATCGTTTGTGTGTTTAAACAACTGGAAGAGAACATTAAAATAGATGAACGGTGATATTACGCACAAATGAATCAAATATTAACATAATAATGAAGTTCATAGGTTGTGTTTACTTCACTGAATGATCTGAGCAACTTTTTCCGACACAAAGAGGGATAAACTGTCAACCAAGCAACCAAACAATCGAGCTGAATTTCAAGATATCTGGCCGCCCGCCTCGGCTGCTCCGTTTTGATCCGGATGGAAACACAATCAGAAAGTAAGTGCAGGGAAGATAAGTCTCGGTTTGTCTCGGCTGTCATTTCCTCTATCCTCCATAATGACCTCAATACACACTCGGCAGCCACAACAAGTGTCCAACGTGGAGATTTAAGGAGGAAACTTCCAACTCGGTTTTCTGAGACGGTGATGCAAATCAGATCCGCATTGAACTGACATGCTGAAAGCTCGGTTGAGCCGCCTGGGCAGCAATCGATAACGGACGCACCAGATCGGCTTTATAGTGCCACGGGTCCTTGTATGTGTGTGTGTGTGTGTGTGTGTGTGTGTGTTACTCCGTGAGCTCTCTGATTTATTCGCAAGAGAAACGCCCATTCCTGGCAGGTTTAATTAAGCCCTGCGATGGCCAACAACAACAAGGGGAAGGAGTCCCAGTCAAGAGATCAAGCGGGATAAAAGTGCAGCCTCTTGGACAGCACGTTAAAATTTTAAACTTGACATTGTCACGACAAACGACAAAGGCCGTCACAGGCGGTCATAAAGCCGTCTCCGGTGCGTTAACTAATGGCATTCCACCGCTAAGACCTCCTTGGCTTCCAGAGTAACATGAGGCAGATGATTGGCCACGCGGCCGGCCAGTAATATTTCATCATGTGGAGAGATCTCATCGATTTCGATAAGTCTCCGCGCCTGCTCTTTGTCTTAATTAATCTAACAGTGTGTATAAATGTGCTTGTTTTCTTCTTTTTCTGTTTGCGTCACCGGCGGTTACACTCCGCAGACCCTGCTGCGAAAAACCGCAGTTTACTCTATGTGTTCCTTGTAAAAGCAGATGTTTAGACAGTCGCCATGTATTGCACACGTTGCTCCTTTCCTGATTTAGCGCCGGCGATGGCTTTTAAAGAGGGGACAGCACGAAGAAGGAGGTCGTCAGGAACACATCAGTATCCAATTAGACGCTGCTCAAAACCGGGAACTTTGCGTGTGGAGTTTGGCAGAGGTGGAGGCGCAATCCTTGTTTTTTTTCTGTGCTCTCCTCGTGTCAAAAGGGGAGTGGAGGGTGAATAATCGCCGGCTGTAACTCGGGGGAGTGACGGGCGCTGGCGGTCGAAGTGCACACGAAGAAAATTCATTTTGGACGCCTGCTTTGTTAGATCACATCATTCCTGCGTCCACACGACTTCCCATGTTTTTACAGCCATTGCAGAGCTCTTGTTTTGACTTTCCTGTCTGGACATCGAGTGACTTCATAGCCTTGGGCCTGCACTCAGCCGGGTCTTCATTACGGTCTTGCATGTCCGTGTTACATCCAAGCACATTGCAAAGGAGTGAAATAGTCCAAGCTTAGATTAAAAAAAGAGCTGCATTTAGATCTCTGCTCAGACGCTCTTTAGCGTTAATCATCTTTAAACTTTGATATCTCTTTTGTCTAAGCACTTTGGTTAATCTCTTCTTTTCCGGCAGATCTCTTTGATCGTGGTAAACATTTATCCGAGGCAAACTCTCGTCTTTTAGTCGAGTGATGAGCTTTTGACACCAATTTGTGTTTGTTAGACTGCAGCAATTCTCCCTCCCCCTGAGATCAATACCTTGGCTCGTCTCTTTCAGGCTGTTTCGGGGCTTTACAAGCTGTAAAGACAGATAAAGTGGAAAGAAGGAGGGAGCGGGAGATTGAAAAGAGAGAGGGAAATAGTGGTGGAGGGAATCACAACAGCCGACCTGCAGAGTAAATCTGGAATTGGTTTTATTGCTAGAGCATGACTTGATTTTTTTTTTTTCCTGCTTGGCCACTGTGATGTTTTCAGATCAAGGTTACCAGGGTTTTTTCACAATAATAATTCGATAAAATAAATGTTACTGACACATATTTCTGACTAATAACCCTTTCTGAAGCTTAAACTGAAGTTTTATCTTTGAATTGATCTGTTTTTATACCAAAACATGACAAATCTTTAAAGATTTGCGTCAAAAAACATCACTGAAATTCATGTGACGTGATAATCCTCCGTTGAAAGTCAGACTAATCTAATTTTTTCCAACAAGTACAGCTTGTCAAAGCAGATTGACCCGTATATTGTGTGGTGAGGAGTCTCAGATGAGGTCTTCACTTACAAAACATTTGCTATAATTGAAGTCTGATAAAGTCATTCAGATGAAACGAAGAGGGAAGAGTGCCTCGCTTCCTCCTTCTTCATTTATGTATTCAGAGCATCTTCTCAACTATTTTACTCTCATTCGAGCTCCGTTTCATGGCTGCGGACACTGCGTCATTCCTCCTAATGTAATTGAACAATTAAATGAACAAATGGAACGTGTGCTGAAAATGAGATTACATTACAGAGTCACCGGGTGGAACCTCCGTCCCCAGTCTGGATGACATGGCGGGCTGAAAAGGGGCCGGTATTGACACGTTACACTCGTCTAACTCTGGATGCTTTCACTGACAAAAGTGTGAACTGGAAATATGTGAACGTGTTCGAAGTGCCGAGCGGAGACGGGAGATGAAGGCGAGATCTTGTAGACTGAGGTGCAAAGGCGTTAACCAGGCCCCCGGTGAGGCGGGAGGGTCCTCGAAAAGCCTGGAATAAAACGTTTGATTTTGGTTTAATGTCATAACGTTCCGTTTGAGTCGAGTGACTGGAAATCTGGGTACCAAAAAGAAAGGTGAACACAAGGTCAAGAATCTAGCTACAGCTCAATCTGGAGCAGCTGCAGGTCCCTCTTTTGTTACCGAGGACGTGGATACTAAAAGTTATTTATATAGTTACGCTGAAGTCTGGATAGTTAAACTCTGGAGTGATGTTTAGCCCATTTCCCTGTAAGCTTGCATGACATGTTTGGTACCAACGGATCCATACGATACCACAGTTTATGTGCTATCTTAAAAACTGAGCATGCAACGGCCTTCAAAAGACGGCAGGATTATTGCCAGATGAAGTCTTGTTTTTTATTACGCAGTATAGTAAAGCATTTCTTTAAGTAGAGGGTTCAGATCATATTTTAAGCTTTGTCTTATATCTTGGGAATGATAAATAATGTTCTCTTAAGCACGGCGGTCCGAGCAAATGCCATTTAACCCAACAGGGAATCGGGCAGTAACTGCAGGCTGCAGGAGGGTTGAAATGTGGCGAGATTTCAAACTGTGCAGACTTGAGCACGCGTCAAACACCGTATTACTAATGTGGTACGAAGAGTTCATTAATTAGTGACTTTAATAACCAGAGTACAGAGGAGTTCACTGCTTATTTAAGGCCTGGATTTCTGTGTCGTGCCAGAACAGGAGCTTGGCGAGCGGGCTCAGCAGCCTCTGTGGACATAATGACAGTTGACGGAGGAAGATGGAGGAGGATAGGAGAGCGTCGCCAGACGAGAAATCTGGGACTGACTTTCAGTGGTTGGTGAGCTGGACTGACTGCTGCTGGACTAGTCAGTAAAATGATCTGGCTTCTTCTTCTTGTGTTGTTGACCTTGCTTGATGTTTGGCTGCTGGCAAAGTTGTTGACTTGCTAGTTTTGGATCATGAGTAATGTAATCAGGACAAATACACGTGCACCGCTGTCCATATTTACCACAGTGGTAATACACCATGAGACTGGGGCTGCGAAAACACAAAAATTCCAACTATTACGCTTTAACCGAAACCACCGTCTTTCCCGACATTAACCTAAGTGTTTTTGTACCATGAACCAAACCATATGTGATGAACAATCCTGGGCTCAAGTGTCAAAGCCCTGCGCTTTGGGTCGCTATGTTAGGGGATTTTGTGGGTGGGTAGGAAAAATCTAGAAAGGAATGAGGAAAGAAACAAGGAAGTAGGAATAGAAGGAAAGCAGGATCGGTTCTTTAGCGTCTAAAGGTCGGTTCATCGAAAGAAACGAGGCCACGATTTGGAGATTTTTATCAGACAACAGTCTCTGAAGCAGCAGCAGTACCGTACGTTCTCATTACTTTTACTCTGACTAGATAGTTCGGCTTGTTAAAATCAAAGACAAACTATTCACCAGTTGAACTCTTTAAAGGCGCTCTGCAATCGTTGCTCTCTTTAGTTTCTTGTTCCAGCTCTGAAGCCTCGCTGCTAACAATCACAGTACCCATGCAGGGTGCTGTAACTTATCCGTGCTGTACGCTATCTGTTTCCAATTACCTCATTGGGTAAAAACGGGGGGTTGTGGTGGTGGATGTTAAAAAGCGCTGCGAGGACGCTTTGATCCTCTCTCGCTGAGAAACTCCGAGGGAAGAAAAAAATGGGAGACGGATCAACAGTTTGGCGAGCGGTCGAGCGTTGCAGAGAGTGCAGGCGCAGCATTTTCAGGCCGATTACCTGAAACCTCATTTCTATTCCATTTTCAATCTGGAAGTGTAACTACGGCGGTTTTACGTGTCGTTTTATTTCTTTACTGCTGCAGGCTGCCATCGAACCCGGCCTGAAACTCGCAGAGAAGAGAAAGGCTGAGTATCTCACAACATCGGTGATATCCCTTAAAAAATAAACCTATTCTCAACACAGTGGATGACTCATGACTGTAACTGGAAACAGTTATGAGCTTAACTCGCATGCCAGGTTCGTTTCGAAACACTACCACTTGTTTCAGCTGTTGTGTATCGAATTTCAGAATAAAAGCTCTCACAACTGCTTTGTTTCGCCAGTTCTCTCCCCTACAGGTACGGGCGGTTATCTCCCGCCTGTTCGCTATTCGCTCATTGATGTAAAACACATGGAGAGGAAATGGTGGGAAACCAGATTCAATCCCAGAAGGCTTAGTGGGAGGGACGCAGGCCGCAGTGCCGTCGGCGCACATGTAGGTGGGTTACACACAAGCCACATTTGACATGGTGCAGTTTTATGTAGCAGCGGAGTTCATAAACCCTCCATCACAGTCATCCGTCATCAGCGTAATACTCGCTCTACTTAGAAAAAGCTTGCAGTTGAGGCGACGTGGACCAGAGCTTTCTCATCGGGTGTCGAGTTTCCACTTGTGCAGTTATGATATTTCTCCCTGTGAATGACTCATAATCGCTCCTCGATCCCAATAAAAATGAAATGCTTCACTTTGCTTATTTCTTTCTTTCTTATTTTTTCCCCCCTCTCTCTCTGTTGTCATGACATTTCAGTTCAGCGCTCGAGAGAGGTGTGGCGGTTATAGATGTTACAGAGTATTACAACATCTTGCATTACACTGACGTGTCAGCGAGGACAAGCTGACATAAATATTCATCTTACGACTGCGGCCCTGGAATAAGAAATGAACCCGGACACAAACACGCTGCAAAAAGTGCGATCTTTACAGATCTTTATTCTCTTGTCCTCATTTTGCTTCCTTTCTTTTTTTTTTCTTGAAACAAGGTTCACAATAAAACTAAATAAAGCAGGTAATTGCGCGCGGTAATTACCCCGATTCATTGTTCCTCTCCGGAAAGGATCCGAGGAGTGTCAAAGATGGTGATAACCTGAAAATGTACCCTTGTAATACTTTTCAGAGTTCAGCCCTGCTTGATTTGGTGATGCTGGTGGTTACCGTGGTAACAGCAAGTGCGGTTTAAGGTAATAGTAAACACACTTTTTTTTTCCCCCCTCAGTACTGTAACAGAAAAACAACCGGTGGTGTGTCTGTTTGCAACGCAACCAAACAAACTCTCCTCATCACCGCGGCTGCTCCACGTCTTGTTCCATTACTCACTGCAGGATTTAAAACCCAAGATAAATGCCGTAAATTATGTTTTTCTTTTGTACATTTTCTCGATGAGTGATCGCTATCAGCGCCACGAACGCAGTTTCTTGCGGTTGCTTCACAATAAAAGCCACCCCAGTTGTTTTTTTGTATTTTTTTATTTTAATGCGAAGCAGCTGCAGGGTTCGGCATGGGCGGTAACTTGATACAGCTCTGATGGCTAAAAGTAAAAAGTGAGACTGATATCAGTGAGATAGGATTACAAGCAGTGATGCTGGACGACATGTTTCCTGTGAATTGCCTTCTTGTGAAGGCAAATTGAGTCCAGGACAGGTGTGGCGGACTCCGCCACTAAGGCCGTGTTTGGGCTAAATCAGGCGTTGCGGGGATTAGCTGCAGGTTGGTGTATGAAGGTGTTTATTGTGTGAAACGTTTTATTTCTATGATTCACCGGGTTTCTCGCTACCGGCTCTCCACATCAGTGCTGCAGTGTTGAGACCAGTCTCAAGGCCTCGTCTCTGGACTCTGGATTTTAGTTCAGACCAGTCAAGACCAGAACTGTACGTACATCACTTAATTAACTGTGCATTTTTTGATTCATCTGTTGTCTGGGAGGAGACATCAGCTGAAGCTTCTGCAAAACAGTGTCCAGAAGAACACACAGTGGTTCATAAATACTTGAAGGCGATGCGTAATGAGGTGACTACGCTTCACCCAAAGAGTTTTCATAAATGTTAGCTACCTTGACTCAGTCTCAATGCCTCAAAGTCTTGTCTCGGCCTCGATGTGCTCTGGTCTTGGTTTTGACTTGGTCTCAATGTCTCAAGGTCTTGGTCTTGTCTCGCTCTGGTCTTGGTCTCGGTTCAGTTGGTCTACACTACAACACCGCTGTCTCTGTCTCTTAAAACTGCTGCCAAGACTCATGATGATCTCCCGCTATTCAAACAATGGATTCAAATTAAAGAACAATGCTGAAGAAGAAGAGACGTCCTTTGAGCCACAGCGAGATTTTTTTTTTCTGGACTTTTCTGCCAAATCTGTTCACGCAGGCTTCAGATGTGCACTGACCGATGTATCTCTTCATGCAATCAGTACAGCTTGTATAAAGCAACGCTAATAAACTTTGCATTTGTTAGTGCTGCAGCGCTTCGTGCTTCGTGTGTGGTTTATTGCAGCCAGCCGCGCGCTCGGTTCTTGCAATGATGCAGACAGACATTTCCTTCGAGCTACTAAGCCGCAGCGCTGTGAGATTATTTGCACACAAGTTTCATATTTGACTTGCGTAACATCTGCCGATTGTTTGTCCTCAGATTTAATTTTTCACTTACTAAATTTGTGTATCACTTAGAAGGCTCAGCTGATTTCTTGGTGGCGCCTCACGGGTCAAACCTCCTTCAAGTTTTTGATTTGATACAGGCCGGAGCAATCAGAAGTCTTCCTTTGATTCTGTCTTTCCTCTCCTTCCTCTGTTTCTTTACAATCCTCCTGATCCTCGTCTCCTCTCTCCTCTCTCTCTCTCCGGCTGTTGGACGGCTTTGAAAAGTCGAGAGTCTGCCTGTTGATCAGATAGCCCTATAACTAATGAAAAGCGTCATGGAAGTGACAGCAAGATTAATGAAGTATCCTAGGCTGCACTCTCATGTGGCACGCTGGGGCTTTTCCTGCCGGGCTGCCGTTGCTGCTTAACCGCTATTTATGGTGACAAATAATGCCCCGTTCTGCCACCGACACCTGCGAGTCAAGGTTAAAAAACATATTTGCCACAGCCGATGCACGAAGGAGGACAACAGGACGGGGGGGAGGAGGCGGGGGATGGAAGGAGGAAGAGGGAGGACAAAGAGGTAAGGAGAAAAGGAGATCTGCCATTTCAGATACAGGACAGAATAGAACTTATTTACTGGAGCTGGACTCTGTTGGGGGTGGGGGGAGTCTGGGGAGATGGTGGGAGGCGGACGGGGAGGATGGGAATTCAGGATTAATTGAAAACATCTGTGCTGTGCAAAATGGCCTCAACAGAGGAGCCTGAAGGGGACGATAGCAGGGAGGAATCACACGCCGCACTTCGTTATGTTTGATTCTGTTCTTACTTATTTATTTGTTCACTCGTGAGGAGACAGCGGATGATGACATCACCTGTCTGGATGGATATCTTTGCTTGTGTGTGTGTGTGTGTGTGTGTGTGTGTGTGTGTGCGTGTGTGCACAGGCAGACATCCCTTTGATCAAGAAAGCATCTCATTCGCAGTCGATACCGGCGGGCCGGAGCTCAGGAACGGTCAATTCTGTCTGACCTTCAGCATTACAGTGGGCCAATCAGACGGAGAGTGTGTGTGTGTGTGTGTGTGTGTGTGTGTGAGATCAAACCAAAGCCCAGGCGGAGGTTCAATCTGTGTGGGAATACTCTCAGAAAACACACACACACACACATACTGTATAGAGAGATGAGCACACATGGACGATACGCACCGGGGCCAATCCTGTCGAGACCCTCGGGATCGTTTGAACTTCTGTTATTGATGCTGTACAAACAGGGAACATCTGTACGGAGACACAGGTGCAAATATGTGCAGCGTTAAGCTCCTCGTGTACCGCACACACACGCCGCGTTTCCACACATCCCCGCGTACAAAAATACACGCGTGCGTACAGCTGCTGCTTTCTCGAAAAATGTTTACATATCAGGTAGGAGACGGTTTTTATATACGCACGGTGACGTTCACACCTATGGACTCAACAACACCGCAGACGAGAAGAAATGGCGTTCATGCAAATTGCACCTTGAAATAACAACATGGCGCCATGTAACCGCGACTCACATGTTCTCCGGCGGCACGACTCTGGGAGGAAGTCGAGAAAGATTCAACTTTTACGTACAGGATTGGGCGATTGGGCGAGCCGGATTAGAACTCACCTGGTTAACCTCCGTGTGTTTACACTTTACACTAATTACATGTTAACGCCAGGTTAGACCAGCTGGGCTGTTTAGCAGTGAGCCTGTAACACACAGACTACACAAACTGAAAGGTTATATCACATCGAAGGAGGCAGCCATCAGCTTTACATTACATTTTATTGTCGCTGCTTCTAATAAGTGTTTGTTTATAGGTAATAAGACCTTTGTAACATTCTTATTAATATTAATAAGTGCTAATTAGACTATAGAAGTGTTAATAATAGCATCATTAACATGATACATGACATTTATAAGCACTTATAAGGCTTTTATTCATGCACCCAAACATTAACATTTCTGAGTTTCTTATTCTTTATTGTTGAATTATTAAAACTTCTTTCTTCTAATTTAGCTATCTGTAAAAAAAGAAGCAGATTAATTAAACTTCATTGCTAAAATACTGCGTTGATGTTATTATTTACTGTCATTTTATTAACCCTGACCATGTAGCGTTCATCCCAGCAGCAGCAGTTAACAGATAAGAAGTGTAAAGACGGATTTAATAGTCTTGCTTTCCATCTGGTAGCTGGATGCACGTGTTGTGCCGTAGCTCACCTGGCGGAGCACATGAACCGTGCAGTGAGTCATTACCTGGATTTGATTCCAGGCCCAGGCTGTGTTTATTGACCTTTGTAAAGCCGGCCTTTATGCGATCCAGTGCCGCAGCCTCTCCTCGTGAATCCACCACAAAGACGAAAAATACGAATTCAATTAAAACTTCGGTCCACGCGGTTTGAGCGGACAAATCTTTACGCTAACATGCTGTAAATATCACATCAGGTTGAAAAGCGGCGATGACACGCCACCTCTCGCTTTGTGCCTGTTACGTAATCGTCATCTTGCACTGAAGATTACATTTGACTCACAACACAAACCACAAGATAAATACAAGGCCGAGCTGGAAGAAGAAGAAAAAGAGCCCTTGACAACACTTAGAAGACATTTCTCATCAGCTGAAAGATTCCTTTGTGCTGCTGCGAAGAAAAATATCAGACAGAAGATTTTAGTTGTTGTTTTGTTTGACGAGGTGAGACTCAAACAGAGACGGCTGACGGGTGAGATGGATTTCCCCCGCTCATCTTCATGTCACGAATTTCTCATCAGGTTCATTTATTTATAGTTTTCGTATAATCCATACCGTCTCTGCATTGACGAATGAGTCTGTGCAACGGTGTGTGTGTGTGTGTTGCAGCTGTTAATGTTTAGCAGCGTCTGTGTGTGTATGTTTGTTTATGTATGTTTCTGTAGGAGTGGGCGTACCCTATGTACTGTATGTTTATTTATGTGTGTGTCTGTGAGTTTCTTTGCCTATTGTCCAAGTTTGTGGGCTCGTGTGTGTGTCTTCAAGAGTTTTGAACATTTTTCAGATGTTTGTTTTGCTCTCGTTGTGCATAAAATTTATTATTTCAGAATCTGGTTGTTTATCTGTTTGTGTGTGTGTGTGTGTGTGCAGCCTGCACATATCTCTTGAATCGCTTTTGTGCCTGTGTTAGGCTTCTAAAACTCCTGTGTGAGCGTGTGTGTGTGTGAAGGCTACAGATAGAGAGGAGCAGCAGCAGCAGCAGTGTCTCATGGCTGCAGAAGCAAAGCAGCAGCAGCAGACTGATATCAGCTCCTGTTGAGTCTGATTACAACCAGCCAGAGAAGAGAGAGAGAGAGAGGGGGGAAAAAAAACTGAATCTCAAAAAGAAAGAGAGACAGCGAGCGTCTAAGTGAGAGCAACACAAGACAGAAGGGAGCGAAATGCTACAAAAAGACGATCTGGGAATGTGTGTGTGTGTGTGAGCAACTGAGAGAAAACAAGAGAGCGAGTGTCATCAACAAAGGGTGAAATGGAAGTGAGAGAGGAGGGAGAGACGACAGAATCAATCAGTGCACTCTCGTGCACTTAAGTAACTGTGTTACAGTCAGATTTCTGCAGTAATTTGATTTCTTCAGCGTCATATAAACAAGAAAGCCGGTGGTTTCCATAATTGGGGTAGGCGTTTAGAGAAACCTGATTATCCTGTTTTTATTCCTGCTGGAGAACAGACTTCAGACAGGAAATGGATCACTGTGACAGCAGAACAACGGGAGGAGATGAAAGATCGTCACACGCAGAGATGCGTCCATGTTTCAAAATCATTTCAATCAAAGCCGCGCTAGTTGTAAAATTTACGCCGCCGTAACGTGAGTGGAAACGTTCCACACACACACACACACACATGAAAAGAACACTAAATTAAACATTACAAACTCTTTCTCTTAAAATAAATCAGCCGTGCTTTTCAAAATAAAGGCTGGCGAAAAGAAAGAATTGTGATTAGTGACCTGCTGCTTTGGTTTTTACAGTTAGCTGCAGCCGTCTTGGATGCTCGCGGGGTCGCTCCAGAGAGGAAACGCAGACTATTACAAGAGCACAAAGTCGTCGCGTGGCAGGTCGTCGTCCAAAATCATTATTATTATTAAAAATAAAACTATTAACACATGCTGACAATCAAAGGCGGCGCTGGTGAGCAGCAACACGCTCAGTGCAGAAGCTGCATCACAGCCTGCAGGTAATGGAACAAAATACAGTATATACTTTACATCACGGGTCGATCTACAGTATTTACACTGTTGTATTATTCGTCCTGTCATATAAATATGTGCATACGTGTCTGTGTGTGTGTGTGTGAAACGATCCAGCATGCATGTTCGTATGCTTTGAAAGGTGTGTATCTTTTGTGTATTGACTTCTCGGATGTTTTCTATTTTATTTTTACTTTTGTGAAATGTGAGCTGCCGTGTGAGTCCGTCCCATCTCATGTTTGTACGCTGACCGGCAGTCAGACTCCTTGCATGTGCAAACACACTTGGCTAACACCGGTTATAGTGAAGGCGCTAGCACACGGCAGCCTATTTGCACAGTTCGGAGTCACGTAACGGCAGCATTCACTCTCCTTTTAGCTCCACTGTCTTCATTGTTCGTTCATCTGTTAGCTGGCTGCTAACTCACTCGTAGTGCACGCAAACTGTGCGCCGTAAAACCAAAACAATGAGCTGAAAGAGGCTAAAAAGCACCGTGCTGTTACGAACGCCTGACAGACTTTGATATGTAGTATGATGGTGTTGCCCAATTTCATACATAACCTGATTTCTCTCCCGGTTACGTGCTGAGTGAAAGGGAGAAAATGATAAGAGGCAAAATAAGTGACGAAAGGCAGCGAGAGAGAGAGAGAGGGAGAGAAAACACACTGCAAAGATATTTACTGAGGTGGAAACACACAGAAAGAGAGAGAGAGATAAGGAAGAGAGAGAACTGGGGGGGAGAGAGCGAGGGAACAGTCAGAGTAAAGAGGAAAAAAAAAGAAAAAGGGAGCGAGTTGGAGATGGAAGCAGGGAAGGGGGAATGAGATCAAATAAAGGAGAGACAGCGGGGGAAAGCAAGAGAGAGAGAGATGCTTGGTTGACACATAAAACAAAGATGAGACACCTAGAGAGAGAGAGAGAGAGAGAGAGGGGGAGACACACACACACACATTTGTGAAGAAGAAGAAGCTGTTGCTGGAAAATGTAGATAGACACCTCGGAGAGAGAAAGGAAAGAAGCGAAGGGATCCAGTGTGTGGAGGGGCCAGAGAGGAGGAGGAAGACAGAGCAGGGAGGGAGGGAGAGAGGGAGGGAGGGAGGGGAAGAGCTAAAGAGGAGGGGAGGGGACGAGACAAGCAAGGGAGGACCAGTACGAGGAGAGAGAGAGAGGCAGAGAGAGAGAGGCAGATACGGAGGTCCACAGACAGCAGTGGCGTGCAGAGTGCAGCATGCAGACTGGCCATTGACGCTGCTGTTGGATTGAACACACATGCACGGTCACACACACCCCTGAGGAGTGTATGAGACATGCCCAGGCTGCTGTCCATGGACACACACACACTGGCAGGGCACCAGAGAGGAAATACAGCAGAGCCACAAGCCTGAGGAGCTATGGAGAGCAGCATGTTCTTTGGTGAGTTTGTATTTGTGTGTTTGTGCATGTGCAGATTGCTTCGTCTTGATGTGTGCGTTCTCACTTCTGGATACTAGAAGCAGAAGAAGTGCTGGTTTCCATTAAAGGGGGAAGAGTGGGAAGTTACACACCTAGGAGACTTGCTTTATATATATATATATAAGTGTGTGTGTGTGTTTTCACTGCATGTGCTTTATCACAGTCAAATGCAGAGCACAAGTGCACACTCCCCTTCTCCTGAATGTAAATGTGTTCCAGCCTGCCTGTTACTTGTTCTGGAAACTAAAAAAGATGGATAGGAGAGAGGCGGCTGCTGTTACAGCAGGAAATAAAAAAAGAATTGAAAGGAAAGAGAGCGAGAAGTTGCACGCCAAAGAAAAAAAAAAAAATGCTGAATGAACCTGCTCACCAGGTAACCCCCTCTCCTCGTGCTCATGCTCTGGTTCGTTGGACTGAATCCCGGCTGCTCGGGCTGCTCTGGATTTCTCTGTGGCTGTTTTTGACCGGCCGACTGTCCGTAAGAATCCAAATAAGATCGGAGTTGCCAGCCCTCGAGAGACACTTGATATTCTGTGTTGGATATTTAGAGAAATTTAGAGACAGCCCCCCCCCCTCCATCTCCATTAGTTTTTCTGGAGGAGGCTTAAGGAAGACTTAATGCGCGACCGGCTTCTCGTCAAGGGCTCTTCTCACGGCTGGCTTACAGTCACATAGGAGGAATAATTACACAGGGATCCTGAGTTCTGAGGGGGTGATTTGTTAAATGAAAGACTCTTTTTTTTTTTTTATCCCGGGGATTAAAGTGATCTGAAGTTACAGACCGTGGCTTGTAACAGCGAGAAGGATTTTCTCTTGTTATGCTATACACAGAAGGAGGAGGGGTGGAGGAGAGAAGGAGAGGGTGGGGGTGTGCTGGGAGCTTATAAATGAATAAGCTGTCAGGTGCAGAGACAGCTTCAGCTCTTTCAGATCCACCACCGATGATGTCGGTCAGGTGTGCAGCAAAGAGGAAAAAAAACGCGAAAGGTGGCGCAGGTCTGGTTGGACGGATGGAGGAGTTCTTGAGGAATTTGGTCCCGTTTAACCCAAAATCAGGCGAAAAAGGAGACTCCTCCAGGCCTTCCACCACGCAGCGGTTCAGGCAGGGTCCTGGGGTCGCTTGTTGTGTCTGCGTTTTTGTCAGACAAAGTACTACGAAGCATCTTATCTCCACCACTCGGCGTGAGACGGGAGGAGGAAAGGTCACTGCTCCGTGTTCGGGATGTGCATCGTTTTAACATTTATGGATGCAATCCTGAGCGCGCTGCACGGAGAGAATAGATGGCATCTCCATGAAAGATTAATAACACTGTTTGTTCTGCGGCTCTGCGTTTCTGCTGTTTAACCGGGAATACGTTTTTCCGTTGAGGTGATTAATATCAGATGACGTATCATGAGGAGAGCCGGTGACACTCTTGACCTCGCCGAAGCAAGATACCGAAAAACCAAACAGATAAAAAGGAAATGTTCCTCTTTGCGTTAAAAGCTGTCCATGCACATCAAACGAAGCCAGTAAGAGAAGCGTAACCAAGCGGGCTAATAGGTCTTGAGTGTGTACTGCAATCATACAAGCTATTAGAGTTGTTGAGTCGAAGGCCCAGAGGAAATCTATCCGGTGCGTCTGGGTTTGCGGTCGGCGTTTAGCAGCAAGTAAGCGTCTTTTTGGTTAACCTCAGATTATAGAGCGCATGGGAAGTGATTCAGAGGCAGCTGTGTTTATTAGTGAGATGCACTCATGACAGCAAGCGAGAGCTACAGTATGCTAATCTGAAAGGAGGCGACGCTTGGAGCCGCACGCCACACGCTGGCGAGATTCATGGAGTTTGGTAAGAACACAGAGATTATCCCGTAAAAGGTTAATTGGAAAATCAGTGAAAGTGCTCCTTACAAACGAATGAGAATGTCTTAAATCCAGCATTTGTAGTCACTTTGTTCGGTTTAATGGGGGTGAAATGATTTTATCTTCCTCGCCTGAAGGGAAATACTGATCTCAGAGCATGTTAAGGGTCACAGAATACAATCAGCAAATTCCACGAAAACACAAAAGGTGTTAATCACATCGAGACCGTCATCAGCATACAAATGACTTTCAGTGGAATTCAGATTTATCTAATAATTGGATTACTGTTTGCTTAGGGGAGAAAGAAGGGGGCGCAAGAGCAGCCTTCTTTTTTTTATTTTATTTTGAGGCTCTCCGGCTGCGCGGACTCTCTGGACAGATCTTATCGGAGAGGCAGCCAGGTTCAGGACACTAAGAGGAGGCGGAAGGTGGAGGAGAGCGCCACGAGATGATTAATTATTAATGCCAGTCGGCGTCCTCCAGACATCATTTTTACTCTCTCCCTCTCTCGACATACTGCCGCAGGAGTAAAAACGCTTGAGCCCAGATAAGTGAATCTTTCAGGAAGGGCAACGCAGAGGACAGTCGGAGTCTGAAGCACGTCGCGATACAGTAACCGCGCACACGTCCCGTCCAATGAGCTCCTTCTTAATGTCTCATACTGTATGCACTGCGTCATTAAACACAGTCTCAAAGGGAATGGATAAACAAAGGCCAGTGGGTAAAAAGGATCATCAATTCTGATCTGTTTCAAATATTTCCAGGAGTCAGATCTCATCTCAGTTCTACATCATTACTCTAATGGGCAAAACAGGCAAAAAAAAAAGCATCTCCAAATGCCCCAGGTTCACCGTGTCAACTGGTTTGTGGTAATTTGATTAATTGAAATGATGTTTTAGAACCTTCTGCCCTAAAGCGTCGACTGACACGTATAAGGTCCTCAGAGCTGCATGAATTAAGTTTCATTCGGAAGGAAGAGCTCTCGCAGTTTCACCGTAGATTTCATACATTCATACCGTTTGCACATCCAGCAAACACGGGGGCAACATTCACTTCCCTCATTGCTCAATTTTTCTGCTTCTTTAGCTGCTAAATGTTCACAAACTAATTGCTAATTTTGTCTGACATTTGGTGCTGGGTACAGTTGGGGTTTTTTTCAATGAAAACAGCTGCCGGTTGCATCCTAAAATGTACCAACCGGACGATTTCCTGGTGAAACCGATCCAAAACAAACAGCTGAAAGAGGCTAAAAAGGCTAAAGTTTGTTTTTTTAAGTGTGGATTTGTCATAACAAGCTCGAACCCTTTGTGTCAACATAAAAATATGAATTAGTGCAGCTTTATTGCCCAATTTTTTTGCCCCGCCTGTGTCAAAATCTAGTTTTAAGACTATCATTATTTTTATGTGCTCGGATTATCTAATCAAACTGTCATGCAGCACGTTCCAGCGTATGAGTAACGCGGAGAACGTGCAGAGACCAGGTGGATGCACACGGTTAACATCAGGCTATGATAACATCAACATTTTAAATATATTTTTTTATTTGAATATCTGGTTTGGTTTCAGGTTTGCTGCCTGAGAGCTGCAGACAGAAAGTAGCCACTGTGTGCAGCAGCTCTCCGTGTGGCCTAAAATACGAATCTGCGGCTTTATTTTTACATAGACAAACATTTCACAAGCCTCAAGCACTTATAAATCTCATATTTAACCCTCACATAGTTGCTGTCAGTGGAAAGCTTTCACTCAACTACGAGACTTCATCGACTATGTAAACAAATCAGCACTGAGCAGATTGTATGGACACACTAACGTGTAACCAGGCTGCTTTTGTTCTTGCTGTCTGACTTTCTCCTGAAAGAAAAATAAGATCAAGCCGAAGACAAAGCTGTAAAATTCCTCCTTTTTTTCCCTCCGTGGTTTTATGCTTCCTAACTCCCAGGACGCTCAGATAATCCTCCACGAGTTATTTTAATGACTGTCACCTGCCGACCTTTCAGCATGAAGCGACTCTCCTGAGAGACACTCTCGCTGCAAAATAGATGACGGTGTCAGCTGGAGAGACTCGGCCCACCTGGGCCCTGCACTCGGCCCGGCGGAGTCAGAATTCAGAAGTTGCTCAGAACTCGCGCATTAATATTTTGTAGCCAAACTCAAGTCAGATATTGACACTTAACAAAGTGCTAATTACAGGTGCCATCTGTGCTTCTCTGCCAGGGCCTGCTGTAAAACGGATTTTTTCCCCCTTCTGCCTCGGCGCTGAGGTGTCTTGAAGTCAGAGCGCCTGCTCAAAGGTTCAGGTTAAAGTTCAGATTAGCAGCCACGGGCTCATTTTCCAGCTCTAACCGTGTATTCGCCGGTGCTGACGGATGAACAGGCGGATTTGAGACACTAACCCCTGCCACAGGCTGGAATGCGCTCCTGTGTTTGGGCACGTTCTGCCGGATTGTCGATTGTTGCGTTACCTCTCACAGCGACAGACAAAAGAAAATCTATTTGCCTTATAGCGAGTCCAACGGAGTGAGATTTGAAAGAGGTGCGTGGTGAAGGAGTAGACACTGTGTCCAGTGAGGGGAAAGTAAGTACGTTTACTCAAACGTTAGCGCCTGTGGTGTGGGTAACTTGCACATCTGTGAAGGAACAATTAGTGCAGAAAGGTTTTGCAGACAACATATGCTGCCATCCAGATGAGGTCGTTTTCAGGAACAATCAGTGTCCTGAGTGTCCTTCCAAAGTGTTTCCAAGTGTTGTTAAAAGAAAAGGTGGGAAACGTGCCCCTGTACTAACTGTTCGGGAAGGAAGGTGTCGCTGGAAATTGGAAGTTAGTTTGCATAAGTTAGGGTTGGGCATCGGTTTGAATGAAATATCTTGTTTTTGTACTTTAAATTCATTTTTTTGGCTTCAGGATTGTAGATTAAACTCCCCACAACATGAAAAATAGCTTTTCTTTGCCCAGATTTGCATGCAGAGCTTACAGCATGCTCGGTAATGGAGCGTTTTTAAATGACTGTAAGTAAAGAATCGGACGTATTCTTTCGTAAATGACTGTGTCAGGCGAGAAACTTGAAGACTCTATTGTGATTTCTCGTCCAGCGATGGAACTAATCATCTCCCTGTAGAAAACTCGCAGACTTCAGCCTGTAGTGACATTTCAGATTCAATCTCCTCTCGCTCAGCAAACCAAACACGACGACCTCCATCAGACAAATTCACATTTCAGTTTGTCACTCTTCATCTGGCTGCAGACTAATCCCACACATCAGGCCCGGTGTGTTTGACTGGGGGCTGTTTGGACTGCGCACGTCGGAGATGTGAATGGTGGATTTGGCCTGGCGGTGAGGTGAGGCGTTCCTGCGGGCTGACGTCAGGCCCGGCATGTCGAGAGAGATGGCACGCTTGGATGATCCCTACAGAAGGACATGCTTTGCTAAAGTTGGGATTGGGACGTGCCTCCACATGAGAGACGGCATGTGTTCTTTTTCCAACAGATGGCAGCGCTCCGGCGACTGGAGGGAGAAGACAGAAGACAGAGTGAGAGAGAAGGGGTGACAGTCTGCGGTTTTCCCCTCCTCTCTTCTCGTCTTTATGACTCTTGCTTTTTATTTACCCCTTACTGCTGCCTGGGGACCGAAACGTGGCAAAATCTTGTTTTTTATTTGTCTCAAGACGGTGGTTTGATACTGTATCTGCCAGCTCTTTAGAGCCATGCTGGCCCAAAGTTCCACTGTTGTTAAACGTGCAGCGATAAAAAAAATCATCCCTCTGGTTCTCATTACAGCTTTACGAAATGGCTTCTTTAATTCCTAATGTTTTGGAAGGCTGTGACGTTTTTTTTTTTTTTATCCCTCCGTGTTGAAATCAGTCTTGTGCTGTTTCCAATTGGTGGTTTATAAAGCGCTCTGCTGGCGTGGCGCGCTCACATGACAATAAAAGTGAAGTATTTACTTTTGTTTTTCCTAGAGATGTGTAGGCCAGACCTCTCTTGCCGTTGAATCATCTCGTAGGGACACGCTGTGCCTGCTGCAGTCGTTCCACATTCGGCGATGTGAAGGGGACAATTTCAGAACGAGAACATCTGTTTCGGAGCGATAAACATCATCACGGCGTCGTGTAGTGGTCATCGCGCATTCGCAACTGGTTCCCAATTTGGGTCTGATTGTGATTACAAGAAGAAAAAACTGAATGGAGATGATTTGTAGGCCTGCAGACAGTTTATGGGAGATCATTCCCAAAACCTGCTGGTTGAAGTGTTGATGCACTTTTTCTTTACGGCTCCAGTGTGTGAGCTGTTGTTAGCGTTATTGTGCTTGTGTTGAGAATGAAGCCTGGAGGTTTCTCACCGTGTCCATGATGCATTGCGTAGTTCTACAGCTGTCCACAAACACGGGCTCTAGATGGGTCCTTTCTCTGTACAAGCTTAAAAAGTGGAGGTGAAGCGAGGGGTGTTCAGTTGGCTGTGACCTCACGAAAGACACCGGACCTTTAGGTGCAAGCAGCGACCTCAGAGTGGAAAAATACCATCAAAATCCAAAATCTTTAGAAATGTGTTAATATTTCTGCTACACTGACGATAAAAAATCCTCCAAATCGGAGATGTGAGGTGCGAGAGGATGAAGGATCTTTTTTTAAGGTGTGTAACAAACCAATTTATTCTCCTCTTTTGGCCGTGGACGATCGTTCATGTTGAGCTCCAGATCAATACGTGTGACAAAATAATCAATTCAAGGTCTGCTTTACTTATTCGCTTTTGTTTACGCCTCCAACCTTCACCAGCTGAGATTCAGATGGAAAGCTCCGAGAGTGTGTGTGTGTGTGAAATAATCAAAAACCCCAAATCTGGTAATTAAGCTGTAGTAAAATACAGAAATTTGTATCCTGAATTTATGATTTGTAATCAAATGACACATAAAAGAAAGAACAGAAATGTTTGGTTTATTTATTTGGGGATTAAAGTTCAGTTTGTTTGACAAACTAATCTCCACTGACTAACTAACTAAAAGGCTGTTTTGGAGCTGAGTCAGCGGACCTTGAGTTTTTAATTCTTCACAAACATTCAGCACGAAATCATCAAAATCTGCAAATCTGGTTGTGATAAAAATGTAAAAATCTATATAATTAAATAATGAGAGTTTGTTATGGAAGAAGTCTCCACTCGGGGTCCACTAAGAGCTGAAAAAGTCTGTAAGTGGACCTTGAGTTGAGATTATTTTGTCCTAAACATTGGCAAGCAAACGTCTGGAAGTCCCCAAAATCTGAGCTAGAAAGTTATTAGGAGTCTCCACTTTTTTATAAAGCGATGAAACATTTGACTTTGAAATCCTGGAAATCCTTTAAAAGGTATGCAATTTAAAGGTTTTTTTTTTCCAGGATTGGAGCATTAAATTCCTCCAGATTGGAGTTTTGGGGGATTTCCGTGCTATCAGACGAGTTACAGCTCTCTCAAAAAATTTAAGTAAAGTTGTTTTTGCTCCTGGCATCAATTTAGATCAGATCAACACACACTGTAAGCAGTGGAAGTAACGCAGTGCGACAGATAAGACGCTGAACAGTCCAAAGCTCAAATGCGATACAGTCGACGGAGACTAAACACACCGAGCGTTCACTCGGACGGGATCTTGGCTCGGGTTTCTGTCTCTGTTGCTGTCTGCAGTTCAACATGTTGCCTTTGCTCTCCCTCCTACAGGTAACACATGTCAAAATGGCCTCTTGCCTGCCCTGGTGCGTCCCACCCTGCCTGCTGTCCAGACTTCACTGGGAATGAAGCAGTTTCTCCCGTTTCCGTTGGATACGGCCTCGGCGGTGCGCCTCTTCCCAGGATTCAGCGCGGTGAGTCTCTCGTGCGTCACGTGATCTGCTCGCAGGCTTTCAGACGACCCTCGCTAAGGTCGCCCTGATGGATGTCGGCGTTTGGAGCGGGACATATGTTTTTTCATATGTTCTGGCTTATATATCTCAGAGAAATATTCATCTTCATTTGAAGCTGTTGTCACGGACTCGGTGCTGCAGACAATGAGCCGCTTTTAGCTTCAAGGCAGCGAGGTCTGACCTTCCTCGACCTCGTTCGGTCAAGTGCTCTCTCTCATTGTCGGCCGTGCTTTTAGATTTTTAATGCAAGCAGGAACATGTTGACACTTAACTTAATCGCAGTGTCTCGTTCTGTGGGAGAAAAGTTTAACTCTGCAAATATTTATTCAACCAAGACAGAAAGTGTGGAAGCTGTTTCCTGAGAGTTTCGATATATATTACTGAACCGGCATCATCATCAACTGTAGAGATGCATGCATGGGAATGGTGATTATTCAGCGCACTGCATCTTCCTCATTTAAAGGCAGATCTGTCTTTAGCCCCCCAAAAACCAAACCCAGCTCGTGAAGTGAGAGCAGGTCATTTCTCTTTGAGGAATTTGGCCGCTCATCTCCTTGTTAACGTTCACATCTGTTTTTGTTTTGAACTCAAACACGGAAACACACTTTATAAGAGGCTGAAAAACCAGTTGGCATCCCGGCCGTCTCGCTGTACTTGCAGCTCTTTTTTTTAAATTTTCTTTGAGCATCTTTATTATTATCGTGCTGTGTGCTGCTTTCGGGATGTTCCAGCGTTAATGCACGTCTCCTCTTCCGGAGATTGCACCATCTGGAGGAGGCAAAAGTTCAGCTGCAGAAATGTTGCAAAGCTGTGGCAGTTTGGTTAGTAATGCTTCATTTATACTGGTCTGTAATTTCAGAAATAATTTAGACAGACGTGTTTTGTTTATTTAGAATAGAAGACGAGAGAATGTCTTATAAATAGAGACAGTGTTTATTTGTCTGGTAAACAGAACACGTGGACATTTTCTACAGAACAAATAACTGAACATTTGAAGAATACAATTTCCAAAATTCCTCTTTTTTTTCCACAGTTGATACCAAGTGACAGTTACTTGATGGAAACTTGCTTGAACATTATTAAGAAATGAACAGTTACAGCAGCTTTTACGCTGCAGCACACTCGAGCATTCTTTCTCGGGTCTGTTGCTCAAAAGAAATACCAGCCTTCATTGTGTTTGAGTCTCTTCTGTGTTTGTCTCCACACCAGTCTTCTTTTGGTGTCCTCT
Source organism: Nibea albiflora (assembly GCA_014281875.1). NCBI lineage: Eukaryota > Metazoa > Chordata > Actinopteri > Sciaenidae > Nibea > Nibea albiflora. The sequence goes on along the minus strand of CM024804.1, from coordinate 22,888,173 downwards.
GCATTGGCTGTATTTGACATTAGACCATGATTTGTTTGAGTATATTGATGATGGCTAATCTTTAGTATTTTCTGACATTTCCAAAGAAAAATAATCCAAAATAAAAATCAGTTGCAGTCGTGATTACAACAAGAAGCCGTCTCTGTGACTCCTGATGATCTTCATCCCTTCGGCTTTGTGTTACTCTTCTTATATAATTTGTTAAACTATGTGCAGAATGTTTCCATCACGTTTGAAAGAGACCTGAACTAGTTCGCTCGGCGCACATTGTTTTTTTCAGACACCGGCTCTTTAATTGACCATTTCTCAGTATCGATAACCGACGTAAACAGCTTTCTGAAATGCAACGGTAGCATGTGGCTACAGAGACCTTATTGGATTTGCGATCAGTGAGGCGCTACCTTTTAAATGGAGCACTCACCGACGTGCACTTAGCGTATCAGGACCCGCGTGGACACTCGTATGGATCTATTGATTCTCTTTTTTCAAAAGTAGAAGGTAATTATGAGGAAATATGTGGCCTTAAAAATCACAGAGGTCATCAAAAAAAATATGATGACTCCTGGAAAAAAAGAAAAACCCCCGAGAGATAAAAGCCAAAAAAGCTCTCTTTTTTTTTTCAGTGAATTACAGGGATAGCTCAATTTAAAAATCTGCTGGAAAGAGTGGTTGAAATATGGAGCACAGCTGGATAAGAGTGAGAAATAAGACGCACATGAAGGGAGAGGAAGAGGAAAAAAAAGCGGGGACATCGCGGATAAAAGTCCAAGATAACCCATGGGAAGACGGATTGTTTCTGCAAGGAGAGTTTCATGAGAAAGTTCAGGAATACTGCGTCCCTTTTCTCGCCCTGTCTAATCTGTATTTAACAGACTTGTCTGCAGATAATGAGTAATACACTGGGAAGCCTCCAAGTGCTGGAAAGCTGATACTAGATTAACACAAAGTAATCACCTCTCGCTCTCTGTCGCGCAGACACACAAACACACACCATTCTCGCTCTTTCAACCCTTGGCCTTTCTCTCTCAAGCCTCCTTTTGTCGCTTATCCTCTCAGACTTTCCTCCGAGCTCCCGAATTTCCCATTCGCCAGCAGAATGTGGTGTAAAATCAGGAGTCGACACCAGGAGCTTCATAAAGGAGTTCAGACACAAGTTACTGTGCTACGTTCTGCACACAAGCCTCCCTTTTTTCAGCCGCTTTCAACACCGGTGTAAATTTGGTTTCAAGGGTGCAACAAAAGAGTCTGTTTGCCAGCTTGTAGGGTCTGATCGGGTGTCTTTGTGTCACCCGGTCGCTGTCTTCCCGGGTGGAGAAAGATGTTTTGACAGCTCAGCTCTTCCGACACGGCTTGTATGAATTGCAAATCAGTGCCACAGAGGGAGAAAAAAAACCCTGGATTCAACTTGTTAGTCGAGTAAAAATAAACAAAAAAACAGCAGAAAAATATCAGTATGAAAGCACTGATGGTGAAGAAAGTGAAAACCTTGAATCTCCCCGAGGGAAAGAAGAAAAAGGCACAAAAGAAAGAAAGAAAAGAATAAGGGGGTGAAGGTCAAGATGAAGGTTGAAGAAAGCAGAACAGAAAAATAAATATGATATTTTATAAACTGATCTCATGTTAAATGTAAAATATGCCTCTTAAATAATAAGTACGTCATTATCTTCCTCAGCTTTAACTAAAAAGTAACTTTCCACCTCAGCATATGGCCGACATGGCTTATTAGAAGATGCAGATCCCTGAATATAATTGTGCACAGAACCCGAGCAGCTGTCTGTTTGAGTGCAGCAGATTTTGTGATTTACAAATCAAGTCCGAAGCTAGTTTCCATGTGAACTCCCACTGAAAGCGCGCCGCACTTTATGTCTGCTCAGATGAGGTCAGATTTGCTTACGTGCCTCCGGGGCTCAATAAACATTTACGCTCTCTTATTCAGAAAAATACCAAATGGTCCTATAGATGATGATGACAGTTCTTCCATTAACGCACTGCAGCAGTAAGGACGCACTTCATCCAGAGAACATTCGCGTTACGGGGAGTATTTTTCACATGTGCTACAATAGAAAATAGAAAATAGCAAAAGTGCGTGCGTGTCCACACCTGCATGAAATGGGACTAATACCAAAGCCTCTTGTTGAGCCTTTGCACAATCTTGTTCTGGGCTGAGTGACTGACACAATCAGGAAGTACTTAGCCGGAGGGAAAGAAAAATATGTTTGTTATCCAGCTGCATTTTCTTTCTCTTTCTTTGTCTCTTTGTTCCCCCTGGGGGCGGGGGCGCTTTATAAAAGGATATGTAACCAAAAAATGTGGCTTCATGCATGTAACTACATGTGCTCAGACACACACGTGTGTGTGTGTGTGGGTGGGGGGGGTAAAGACGTCTTCCAGGAAGCTCCAGCTTGAAAGGGGCTTTCAGACAAACAAGCTGATGTAGCTCAGAACAGGGCGGAGAGCATCAGGAAGGTGTTGGTCATGTTTTTATTGCCAGGTGTTGAGTGCTTTATGAGCTGACTTCTGTTTCTTCTTCTCACAACAGCGGGTTTGTGATGGATTTTATCGATGCGGTGTCATATTTCTGCACAGGTGTTCGCTTATTGTGTTCGATAGGTGATGCGCTGCGATCTATATGTCTGAGAGCCATTTACATATTGATATGCCAAACACCTGATATGATTTGTCAGTTGTCTAATATTTTATTACACTATTTATATCGACCGGTCCTGATATCTGTGCACACAGAAGTAAATAAACCCACTGTCTGGTGGTCATATTAGATTTACATTTGGAGTCTCTGTTTCTAATTCATTGGGTTAAAAACGCACTCCAGTCGATCTACGCTCTGGCCAGTGACCAAAAGAATGAGATCGTAGATACGACATGCCAAAATGAGTTTTCGTCCATAGGGTGTCTGGACTCAGCCGCAGAGAGATCGAGGAGCTCGCGCATCCAGAGCAGAGCGCTTTGTATTGAAGGAAGACAGCTGAGGTGGTTTGGACGTCCTCCCTTCCCAAAGGCCTTCCTTTGAAGGTTTTCTGAGCACGTCCAACAGGGAAGAGACCCCGGGGCAGATCCAGAATTTGCTGGAGAGATTGCATATCCGATCTGGCCTCGGGATCCCCCAGGAGGAGCTGGAAAAAGCGCTGCTGGGGAGTGGGACATCTGGAATACCATGCTTAACCCGCTGCCACCATGACCCGACCCGTGGAAGATGATGGAGGGATAATTCACCGCATTAAGTTAGAAAGTTAGAGAGCTCAGTAAGTGAAAAAACAAACAAATCGGTGCACGCAAACTGAATTATTACAATCTGTGTGCAGAAGTGAAATGATATTAAGATTTTGACATGATATTTATGGGAAGCCAAAATTAGCACGCTGTTGTTGAGTCCATACATATGCAGCAGCTGCTTTACACTAGCCGCGTTCTCACTGTTTGTTGAACCACATCCATAAATCTACATTTATTCTGTTTCTATTTGCAGTCACTGAGCATCAATGGAATACAATAAGCATAAGTGTGTTTTCATTAATGTTTTTATCTTTGAATGAGGCTTTTATATCTTCTACAGCGTCCACAAACAAACTAAACAGTGGCACGAGATCAGTCTTCATGCTGGAAGGAGAACCTTCAGCAGTTTTCAAGCTGAATTTCTGCATAAATCGATTTATTATGGCATATAAACGGCATCGAGGTTGCAAAATAAAATTCCATTAAGGAGAAATTAATCAATATTTCCGACCCATCAGAGTCAGGAACTTGTTTCGACATTGTCGAGGAGCTCAGGCTGGTTTGTATGTTTGGAGATTAATATATCAGTGACGCTTTCAGATTAAATTAATGAAAATGTATCTGGTGCAATCAGAGTTCTTTGGCTTTGTCCAACGGCACATTCATCATCATCAGGGAAGAGATTCAGTGTTTGTTTTGTTTCACTCCAGGGCCAGAATTTGGATTTCGAGCGGCTAACGTGTCACGTTCCACTGCGTCCTCTTATCGCCGTTGGCTAAAAGAATTCAAGAAGTTTCCAAACCATTTAAGGAATAAATCCTTTTGAGTTGTGTGAAATCATAGAACCTAAACTTACCGCACGTGTCAGGATGCGTTGTTTCAAACCGACGTGTCGAGGACGTACAGTTTCTGTGCAGTGAAGAGCTCGTCAGCTGGAGTGGAGAACTTTTGGGATTGCTCTGTAACTTTCAATTGATTCAATCGCCGAGGAGTTATTGAAATTGCCACCTTGAAAGAAATGGAGCAAACCAGAGAAGAAAAGAGGGGATGAAAAAAAAAAAAAGGAAGGCGAGCTCAACAGGAACGAGTACGTTTTGGAGCGTAATGAAAGAGAAAAGTGAAAGAGGGGGAGAAATAGTTTTCAGTTTAACAGAGTTGGAGGCTGTGTGTGTGTGTGTGTGTGTGTGTTTGCGTGTGTTTGGGTTGTCTCTCTTTGGTCCTGAAAATAAGATCTATCTTGCCTGGAGCCTACATTTGTCTCTGAGAAACAATACAAACTCCATTTCCCCCTGCAGAGTAATCAGGAATGTGATTCATCGATTCTGCGCACAGATCTGCACGCTGGGAAATTGCTTTGTAGTCGTGTAGCAGCCATGACACACGGGCCTCAGTCTGCCCCCGCGACAGCATCACAGTCCATTTCAATGTGTACCCGCTCGTGCTGAGTCAATGTTAGCATCGATGGCTGTAATGGAAATGTGCTCTTTTACAAAGCACGTAACACGGTGAAGTCAGACGAGTCCTTTTGTGCAATCGGGCTGCTTTTATTTCTTTTTATTTTGCTGCACAGGCGACGTTGTGTGACTGACAGCTGGAGCGCTTCCAAGCTCGCCTGACCTCAGAGTCACATTTTCTGCTTCATGTAGGTCTGCTGTTGTGGACATTGATGGCTTTTTCTCTCTGTTTGTTCAGCTTTCTGGGCGAGGTCGATGCTCCTTAAGGGTTAAAATGACAGCACAAAAAAAACCCTGAATTAAATGTTTTCAGTGTGATGTTATAATTAGCTTTTTTCTTACTTATACTAAAGCTGCACATCAGGCTGCAATGGCATGAATTTAAATATATGCAAAATTATTTATAGCAGCTAGTGTAGAAAATAGTTTATTTTCAGCTGTGGTGTCGAAGCTTTCTGGATTTGCTGCAGCTCCAGCAAATCTCTGATTGACCTCTGATTGGCTTCCTCTCAAAAGCAACAACTGAGGCTCATTAGTAGCATTGTAGTATTTAGACATGGCCCAACACCAAACTGACATAAAATTCAGCTGTTATGATGAAAATAGTTTATATCATCAGCAGTGGATCGAATGACCGAGTGCAACTCGACCTCCTCAAAAAGCATTTTAGCATCTTTCAGCTGGTTGTTTTGGTGTTACGGCCTCTAACTGTCTTGGTTCGCTCTCCCTGCTGTTTTTTTGTAATTTCCGGCAACAGCAGGAGGCAGAAGTCGAAGAATAAAAAGCTCGGATAAACAAGGATCTGATAAATAACGATGCAACGCTGATGCAGAGTTAGCGACTAGCTGGTGAAACACAGCTGAGCTTTTTTATGTGACTTCAAATGGACGCTAACGTTGCTATGTCTCTGCTGCGTGTGTAAATAACACAACAACTTAATTAAGGAAATAAACGTCAGTGTTTTGTTTACAGCTCGCCCCCAAGTGACCAAAAATGATGTTTAAATGATGCAAAAACATATCAGAGATATTGAAATGTGTCTTCTATCAGTTTGTGTGATCTAATCTATCGTATCTAATCGTATCGTATTGTTAGATTATCAAGGAGACATTCAAAGGACATCTTTAAAAAAAGGATTTATTGTGGTAATAAATACTTCCAGAACCGATACTTCCCCTCGTCTATAGCCGTATCCTTTTGTTTTGTGTTTTATTGTTGACTTTCAAATGACAAACGCTGGCTCGAAGCATGCTCTGTATGATGATATAATGAAAAGAACAAAGGGTGAGTCAGGGCTGCTTTGCAGACTCTCATTTGATTTACACATGTCCCATAAACATCTAATGGACTCTATAAATTGTACTCCCGGGGGAAGCGTGCGGGCCCACAAAACGGCGAGGAATGATCAAAGCTAGAGAGGCAGGCAAAGACCACCGCGGTGCCAGCCGCCTTCCTTCCAGCGAGTCACACCTGCTGGAGTGGAGTGGAGTGCATATCTGTCTAATGTGTGGTGCAGCGGCCCTTATCGTTTAGCTCGTGCTCTGGGGCTTTTTAACCCCCTGAACTGAGTGGAAGCTTTATGTTGGCGGAGCTCGTCTCGATGTGTTCTCCCACGATAATATTTCACTCTCTCTGGATATCTGCCAGCTCACGCTCTCTCTCCGGTGGAATGCAGAGATAATAGTGGGGAGCTCAAGATGATTTTTTATGGAGGTGCTTAGTGCCAGCTTCCCAGGCGAGGCCGAGCTGATGCTGTAGCCCAGTGTCTCCCTCTTGTCTGACTAACCTGCTGGTACTGCGCACCTTAACAGCCCTCAGCTCCTCCTGCTGCTCAGATTCTGTGAAATGTCAACCACGGTGTGATAATTGATGAACCCGTGGATTTGAAAAGAAGGATAGTGATATATGTTTGTTTCAGCCCACACTCTCTGCACATCAGAGGCTTGGATAGTGGGAGAGAAATGGAAGACAGGAGCAATCTGTTTTTGCTTATTTGATGGCGTTGCCATGTGGTTGGGGTTCTTTGAGGCGATAACAAAAATATGTCAGTATTAACTGCCCATCTGGTCATCTTAAAACAGGGAATACTACTCAATTTGAGAATTTAAAAAGGTATGTAGCAGTTAAAAACGGCAGAGTGTGTTTTAGATTACATTTTTTTCGGACAAAATTGCACACGGCCACAAAAAGTGACTTCAGTAGATTCCTGGAAGTAAAAGCACCGGACCTGGACGGCATGTACGAAGTCTGAGGTGCAACAAAACTGCTACTTGACTACTTCATTTAAATCTGATCCGCTGGCACACACGCACCTGAGAGTGCTTGAGTCTTTACAGTCTGCCTGACCGCAAATCTTGAACACATTATTATGACGCTGACGATGCCTGATGGAGTCTGGGACGCTCACAGTTTGGTCACTTTGTTGCATGTCAGCGCGGTCACCCACCTCTGTTGTGAGGACGCAAACTAAAATAGAAAATATGATGATGTAATCCAGTCTAATCCACAGCAGATTACACTAACCCAACCCAAACAAGAACCTGTGAGGAAAGGTTATGAGGAAACAATGGTCTTCAAGCCAGACTGGTTGGGAACTATTGTCATAGACGATTATGGGATGGGTGTGCCTGGGTCGAATTTGTAAGTTTATTAAATGGCTTCAAGCAGCCAAATTGAATTCTATAAGCGTATAAAGAGATCACTGGCTTCTCTCACATTAGCAACCCGTTCTTCTGGAGGCCTTAGTCTGATGTTACTTAGCCAGAAAAGTTGTGGTTTGTCTTTTCCCACTGAGGTTCAACCCAACCGGAGATTGTTTCAGCCTCCAAGAAATGTTTATGCCAATGAAACTATAACAATCTGCACATTGCAGACATATGAAAACGGGCAAACTGAGGACCATTACCCTTAAAGACAGCTGTTTCTGAATTCCCCAGAGCTGTACGTGCTTCGTCTCTGACATCCGTCCCTCGTTGATCTCCTCCACTGTGTGCGTGCGTGCGTTGGGGTTGGCCTCGTGCTGTACCATGTTACATCGTCAAAGCAGAACCAGCTGGAACGCCAGCGCGAGCAGTTTGCACCTGTAACACCATTGTTCCCATAATGAAAACCACACCGGTCCCAGAGGGAGAATTCAACGGTGTACTTCTGCACAGAGAAGAGGTTGACCTATGGATTTAAGAGAGTGACAGACTCCAGGACTAAATCATCATTTTGATGAGGCAGCCTGGGGCTGGTGCGGCTGCGTGCCAGTGGTACGAGGTCTTCGGACACACCCTGTTTGTCTGCGGTGATATTTCCCCTCTCAGCGGGACTTTCTAATATATATTTTTCTCATGAGCTGTGTTTTCCTGTTCGTGAGCTTACATAAATGCGTCCCCAGTGCGCCCAGAGAACTCAAACAAGGGATAACCATAAATCACTTATGCCGCAAAGCCCCCATGAGAAGGTAGCAGTTGTGTTTGGAGTTGAGGAAACTGGGCTGAAAGTGTAGTTGTTTGAATTCCTAACGTTGCCAGGGGGAATCTGTGTGGACAAAATGCCATTGTTTTGCATTTTGAGAGAGCATAAAGCCACAAGGGAAGCCCCCCAAATACTGCTCATGAGTGCAAATGCAGTATTTAACAGTGCAAGGCTTTACTGAAGTAGATAATGTGCGTAAATATGTATAGAGAAGCAGCGAGTGTTGATTAAGAGCGCGCTTGCTCAGCAAACCTTTTCTGCATTAAGTGGAGAAAACCAACATCAGTGGAAGCAGGATTAGAAACTTGATGCTCCACGGGGCCTGCGAGGAAACTTACAGGGAATACACAGTGTACGTTGCATTGTTAAGATTCAGTGTTTGCAGGTGGCTCATGCATTTTTCTATCCCAGGGCATTGATTTTAGAAATCCAATAGATGGCCACGCTCCTCGGGCTCCTCTCCCATTACCACAGTATCAGCCTCGCTTGATATTCATGGTGGAATATTATGAGAAGATAAATCGTTTAATCTTAGTTTTTATTGAACTGTGTCATGAGTGAGACACTCCCCTCCATCCTGTGGATGTAGCTAAAACAGTTTGATAGAATGATGGATTAGAAATTAGCCTGTAAGAGAATTTAGTAAAAATACGATCGAACTCCACTACGATGGTGATTTATATGCAAATAATAATAAAAAAACCTTTAAATGTGCTGATGTTGCACTTTTGCAGTGCTTAATTTGGTAGAAGCTAAAAGCCAAGTGTTAAGCAGACATACCTAAACACAAACACAAGCTGCTTTTCAGTTAGATTTTACAAATACCTCCAACTGCCTGTCTAAAATCTACACATTTGCAGACGATACAGTTGTATTCGTTTTTAATGGGCTGCTGATGGTCTGCAGCAGGTTGTAGTCCTACGAAGCGGTAAGAATGTATTCAACTGAACTATATTCAATGAAGTGAAGCATCTTGACACATCCTTGTATAAAAGTCTTGACGGGGAGCGACTCTCCACCTGCTACCTGCACAGATCCGTGGGGTTCTCATTGCGCGAAACAAGACAAGGAGTCGAAAGCACCAAAAGCTTTAGGATTCATCTTTGGGGAACTCTGAGTGCATTTACCAAAATTTCATGGCAATCTGTTCCGTAGTTGTTGAGATATTTCAGTCTGTTGCTGCCATCCCTAGAGCCACAGTGTCTAGGAGAATAAAAGTTAGACATTATAATGCAAAACAAAAACTTAACCACACCTGAAAGCACCTTTATCGATAGATTTTCTAATCCAAGGGAGTAATCACAGACTAAATCAGTTGAAGACAGTTTATTGGGAACACCAAGGAGAATCAGAACAGGGTGTCTGGGGCATTGCAGGCCCGGTGATGGCAGGAGTCCAAGAGCAGTGCAGCAGTGTACCAAACTGGGCTGACAAGATAGGAGGATGGCTGACAAAGTTTTCCTGAAGCACAGGGAAATCAAAGTTAGTCTAGAGGTCAAAAACTACAAGAGAACAAAGTTTCAAGAGGAACAGAGTTGGCCATGGTGTTTACAACAGAGGCATCTAGAGGAAGAGCCGGGCTTTTACTCTGCAGCAGTTGATTCGTGAATTAGGAACAGGTGGTGAGGCAATCAGGCAGGTGAGAGGGAAATTAGAGGCCACGCCCAGAGACAGACACACATGAGGAGGGGAGAATGACAGGGAGATAACATGACATATCAAACCTTTTCTCATCTGTTGCTCCTCAAAAACCTGGTGAAAAAAGAAAACTACACTTTCAGTATTTATTTTCAAGTCAATACCGTACACTAAATCTACACTTGTAGGTATCATGTATTGTATTTTACCTGGGCCCGTGTGACCCTTGATCTTTTAGAAATGCAGATGTGAAAGCGTCGATTCACTGGACAGGCCAGAAGAAGGTAGATGGGCCATTTTATGTTAATTGTCCACAGAGAGAAGCCCGCCCTGCTATAAATAGTCTACGGAGAAGTATTACAGCCAGTTTTAGCGCCATAACAGCTGACAGTTGGAACACTACGATGGTGCTGAATGGAGTGTGATGCTTTAAGGTTATGGGAGGACGTGGTGCAGAGGAGGGGGGGGGGGTGGTTATGGTGTTACATTTTTATCTTTCATCTCAGCTGGAAGGGGGCGGACGGGGGCCAGACTTGCCTTGAGTCAATGCCTTCAATATTTCATCCTGATGGGGTCCAGTGGTGTGAGAGGGGTCAGCGGTGAAGAGCAATGGGAAAATCCTGCGGGAACATTCATACCTGGTGAAAAAACAAAAAAACACCTTGTCCGTGAGAGAGAAGTGTAAAGAGAGCAGAGGGAGGAAGGAAGCAAAGGCAGAAGAAGAAAAAAAAGTATCAGGGTTACAGAGAAATGGAGAAAGAAATTGAAAGGATGAGACGAACAAGAAGGGGTGTCTGCAGCGGTGGTGGAAACTTTATGTTTAAGTTTGACTTTCCTCGATATCAACCAGCACTTTTAGTTTTTGTATCTCTTCACCTTAGTGTTCATCCGTGCGAGCTAATTGGACAGAACAAGTATATTTTAGCAGAAAGCTAAATACACTCAGCAGTTTGGGTTGTTTTGCATTTTAAGTCTGCAATTGTTAGGTTTTTGGTTTGGACCTAAAATCCAATGAATGGCGGCCTTTGCCGTTTTAATGAGTCTATTGCAAGAATTAACATTAACGTCTGAAGGCTGGCTGGCATCGCAGGTGGAGCGAGGCAGGCGAGATCAGAGGATTCACTGGACAGCGCGGAGGAACGCTGGCTGGACATGTGAGGCCCACTGAAGAAGTGCACACGGGGAAAAACAAGAATGAGCGTCCAAAAAAAAAAAAAAAAACAGCAGCAAGATACAGCTCAAGCTCACGAAAGCAACACTGGAACACCGAGACGAGCATAACCATGGCAGTGACGTCTCCATGGAGAGCAGAAGAAAACAACAATCATCACTGACTTTTTCCACAAAGTTTGAAGGATCAAATCCGCATTTAGTCACTCAGTTAAAGGTCCAGTGTGTAGGATTTAGTGGCATCCATTACTGATTGCAAACCCTCACCATCTCCAAGTGTAAAGGAGAACCATCGATGGCTGTGAAACAGGACGTATCTGTAGCCAGAGATCGTTATTTTCCGGGCTTCTGTAGAAACATGGCCGGCTCTGTGGATATAAACGTCTCATTTTAAGGTAACGAAAACACGCTGGCTCTTATTCTCTGATGATTATACACTAATGAAAACGTACTTATGAATATTACGTTTCATTCCTTCCAATAGATGAAATTCAGAGTTACACACTGGACTTTTTAAAAGCAACAGAATCTGAAAGAACGGCCTGAAGACAGAGAGCCGATTTTATGAATTTTATTCAAAGCACAGTGTGAATTTTCCTCCCCAGTGAAGCGCTTAACAATGAGATCTCTCGCTTTTGCCTTCCGATCTATCAGTCTTTTCTTCCTTATGCGTGTAGGCGTCTGTTAGTCATTATACAGCACATAATTGCAGACTTAAGAATGTAATCTAAAAATAAACACAGAGTCTATTGAATTAATTTTGTAATTATTATTTAGTTATTATTTTATCTATCGGATGAGTGGCACTCGGGTCAGCTGCTAAAGTTGCCTTTCTGCTTTTACCACCAATAATTTGATAAGATAACTAAAACTTCAACAACTTAATTTTCCTTGAGCAGTTTTTAGAGGGGAAAAGAATAGTGTAAAGCTTCATGATCTTTCTTTCCATCCACCCGTTTCCCTCTGGTCATCTGGGGTCAGGTCGTGGTGGCAGCATGTAGCAGGGTGTTCCCGGCATCCTTCTCCCCTGCAACATGTTCCAGCTCCTCCTGGGGGGATCCCGAGGCGTTTAAATAGTCCCTCCAGTTATTTTTGGGTCTGCCCCCGGGGTCTCCTGCCAGTCGGAGACTCTACTCTGACCTTCCTCCGAATGTCTGAGCTCCTCATCCCATCTCTAAGGCTGAGCCCAGACAACCTGCGGAGGAAACTCATCATTCTTTCGGTCACGACTCAGATATCACGACCGTAGGTGAGGGTTGGAACGTAGATCGACTGGTAAATCGAGAGCTTTGTCTTCCGTGCTCAGCTTCCCGTTCCCCACGGCGGGCCCAGTACAGCGTCCACATTGCTGCTGACGCTGCACCAATCCATCCATCCATCTTGTTCTCCAGTTTCCCGCCGCTTGCGAACGAGAGACGGGGGGGAGAAATCCACCATTTTCCAGCAGAGAACCAAATTGAATAATATTTATTCATTTTCATATATTTCACTTTGATTTTTGATTTTGTCAGTGATATTTTGGTGCTTCATTCAGTTTGATTCAGTGTTTTTCTATGAACACCTGGAAGCTCGTACTCGCTCATTATAAGCCAATGAAAACCCCCTTCTGGATTTGACTTGCTAATTTCTGAAGTCCTTCCCCAGTGGCAACAATCTACAACATCGGCTGGTGATGAACTAACGGACTGGGTCAGGCGGCGGAAGTAATTGGGAGACACATAGGTGGGAGGATTACATTTGACAGGTCATTCATCCCACTTTAGTTAATAGCAAGCGAGGCTGGCGGCCGTGAATGGAGCATTTAGACCTCACCAGTGGAGCTCTCATTGACCAGTCATTCTTTCTTTCTACATGCGTCTTGATAGATGTGGATGACTGTTTTTAAATACCTTGTTGCCATTACAGAATAAATTCCTCAGTGCCGGAGCATGTGACAGCCAGTATAAACACTACATGCCTCAGTCATACACGTATATTTCAAATATAGCTTATATTGTATATAACACGGTCGTCTGTCGGGCAGGTATGCGCGATTCAGCGGCTCGACGCACGTACTCAGATGTAGTACGACATATACCGCTGCAGGATGTCATCTAAGGCTTTTAAAGAAGCAGCTTTTTTTTTTTTATGTGGAGCACACTCTGAGCCGTGGTTACTCCAAGATGACAAGTGTTTTCTGTAAACGCTGCTGTATTACATCAGAAAACTGCATGTGTGCAGATAAAATCCAGGCGAAACGGAAGTTTTAGGAGAGCTGTGAAAACCAACTTTGATGAGGCGTTCAAGCTGCTGCTGCTGCGGTCAGACTCAAACTAGACACATCTATGGATGAGAGGGAAATCTAGCGGTAACCAGCTGTCTGTGTCAGCCATAGACTGTATAAAACTCTTAACACACTCTTAATTCTGATGTGAACAGGTCAGTTGTTTATAAATTCACCCTCAGTACAGTTGTCATGAACGGGGAAATTAGCCACAGAGACCAAAACTGTTTTTTGTACCAGGCTGTAAACATGTTTATTTCTGCTGTCTAACATGGGGACTTATGGAGACTGACTCACTTCTGCAGCCAGCCTCAAGTGGCCGTTTGAGGAACTGCGGAGGTCAGGGTGGAAAAGTGTGGATTTTTGGAGTATTTCAATGCTTCTATAACGTCTGTATTTAAGTGTCTAGATCGAACTCGTCCGCATGATTCGATGTTTTTTCTGCTTTTCACGTTGACACACACGTTGACTCCGTGGTTACCAAATGATTCATATGCACGTATCGATGAACTGATCAGATATTAGACTTCCACCTGAGCTGTTTGTGATCAGCAGATGAATCTTTCTGTCCTGGCCGGAATCGCAGCTCCAAGTTCTGTTCATGCAGAGCAGATTTACTCCTCTGGAGATCTTCTAAGCCTCAATCTGTAATTTGTTTGACCGCATCAATTATGCATACTGTATACGTTCATGCATAATGACAAGGTTTGTTATATTGTAGATGGAAAACCGCCATTTCGTGCGTTGCTGAGTAGATGATTAACCAAACGTGTGACCTGCTGCTGTTTTACTGATGTAAACAAGCCAAAACACGAAGAACTTAGAGATAGTTATTGTCTCGTGAAGCGCAGGTTTTTTTTATTTCTATATCGTGCTCACCAAAACTCTGAAAGATGTAAAAAGAAATATTAGCTCTAAAGGCCAACAGCTTACAGCATCTATCCAGGTGAGTTATTGGTATTGATCAATCAACACCCTGCAGTTATTTTATGGTCCTTTTATGCTGCAGGGCTTTTAAAATGTGGCTCCTTCAAAGTGATTATAATCTCCTCAAAAAGAGCCCAGACAGCCGAATTAAACCGAAATGTCACATGATTGATTATCTGAAGCTTTGTTGTGTATTTTAATGTCAGCTTGTTTGTTTGACACTAACTCCTTCTGTCACACACAAACCCGTATCAGAGACGGCTGACACGCGAAGCCTCGTGTAAGCGAAACAGATAGCGCCCGCTGTGTCTGTGTGTTTTTGTCCCTTTTATCGGTCGTCTCCTGTAAAAGTCAACCAGTCTCGACCGCCATCTCAGCTCATCACTGTCTTGTCCTGTCACATTATCCGTCAGCGCCGAGCGGGGGAAGCGCCGGCCGCGGCTACAGTGCTGAACTTTGAGACGGACAGGCCTTCTGTGGGCTGTCAGATAGTATCCGGCAAATGACCTGCTTATTCTCCCTCCCTGTCGACATGCTGCCGACGTCTCCCCTGACGGAGACACATCAGTGCAAATCACACACAGAATGAAAGGAGACACCCACAGACAGAGAACAGGGTGAAACAGATTTACTTATGTCGTTACGATGATGTGATGTGTAGATAATAAATGGAATTAACCACTAAACTGTAATAAAATCTGTTAAAATCTGATTTTTCGTGAGACTTATTGGTCAGAAAAACTTGATGGAGGCTTAAAAAGGAATTATGTAGTATAAAAAAAAATAAAAAAATAGGGCAGCTAATTTTAGAAAAGCAGATTTACACCTCAAAGATCCTCCAAGCCCTGATCTGTACTTTGTTTGACCACATCAATTATGTACACTGTATACATTCATGCATAATAAAAAAGGTTTGTTATAATGTAGATGGAAATGCCAAATGCACACCTGATTCACTGCTTTACTGATTACTAGCATCAATTAACACTAATACCTTAAAACCTGGATCTGCTATACGAAGAACACGATAAGAATTAAAGAAATAAAGATATTTTAAGCTGCGTTATGCAACATTTTTACATTAAACGGATGAATAAATGAACTACACAACACATACTGTTTGTGTGTAATCTTATATCCTTCATGTCCACCTGAAATAGCGTTTTTCCAATTATGCTAAGGATGTTTGTGGGAGCATAAAAAATAAAAAAAAAACCTGCAAACATTTCCTCTTCTTTAATTGTCTTCGCCATCTGTTGTCTGATCGTCTGCGGTGGCTTAATGCCTACCTCAGCCTCAGGCTAGAGGCTGTTTCAAGGCAGACAACTCATCAGGATGATTGACAGGTGTTGGTGCTGGAACTCGACAAACTCAGGAAAAAACTGCATATCAGAGCTTTAGGAAGTGATTCGAAAGATGACACTGAATTTGCCGCACTGTACGCCGCCGCCGCCGCCGCTGCAAGCTTGCAAAATGGACGTATGTGATACGTTTTTGCATGTGTGTGTTTTGCATGTTGTGTTGTGTGTGTGTGTCGCGGTACATTTGCGTCCCCTGGCAGGCGTGGCTCTTATGAGAGAGAGTGTGTGTGTGTGCTCAGTGGGTGGTTGATGGGAGCGGCGCTCGGGGAATCAGATGTCCCTGGCACTGCAGCTGCTCTCTGCAGATGAGGCCTGAACACATCATGTTTCAGCACAGGGAGGGATGAACGCTACATGACGGGGGGATTTCTTAAAAAGACGCATGGAAAGATGCACAGGAGGTGGCGGCGGAATTTCGGTGCATAAATTAGCAATGCTGCCAATAATAGCACAGTGGAACAAATTCATACTGAGAACTTTCGCTCTCTTCTGCGGTGCTTTGTACCCGCTGATGAACGATATTGCCACGAATACACGCGAAGATCTCGCCTGATCATTTTGTAGGAGCGTGCCATCAGTTGTGGCCTAGTCACTGCAGATTCATTTCACAGCATGGACCCCGGAGTGAAGGAGAAATAACATGTTTCGAGCCCAGTGCGTGTTTCTAGTAAGAGGTCATCCATTCTCTTGCGGCCCAGATGTTTTTAACTGGCGCTAGCTTTCCAGAGCTCCCATTTTCCCAGCAGGCTGCAGTGCGTCTGGTTCTCTGCTGTAGTGTTTCCTCTGCCAGAGCGAGCTTCGCCAACTCCATGTGTCATCCTCTTCTCCCTTCCCAAAAAACTTGGGTGAGATTTACAGTACAAAGGTAGACTGTTGCATAACACTTTCTTTCTCTCTCCGGTCCAACAACAAAGTGTGTCAGGGCAGAGGCAGAGAGGAGAGTCCCTGCTCTGGTAATGTAATGCAGAGTTTTTTAGTGTTTTCAGGGCGAAGAGCTGATCTCTCTGCCACATTTCACTGTACATCACCGCATGCATTTCATTTCAAGAAGTGGGAATTATGTGCTTCTACCTCTTTGACACTGCCTACAGGTTCAGCGCGGCGGGTTTCGTAACGTTGACAGTGCAAAGCATTGCAATCAACAAAAGAACAGACGCTGATAGGAGAGTGACATGAACTCTGACGTATAATAGCAGCCAGTAACCTCTGATATTAACTACTTTAAAAAAGGCCTGCTGTGTATTTAAAACGTTGCGCTTCCAGTAAATGTATTCTCCATTAAAAGCCGATAACGTACAGTACATTACAGTACACAGCGCCGTTGAGTAGGTGTGTTAGGTCATTCTGCCTTTAAGCTGTAAAAGCTTTTATTAGCCTCATCTCCACTTCTCTCTCTGCGTGCATTTATGAGCCAGACAGTTCAGAATAACTGCAAATTTTCACCTAAGAGTAAAAAGTTTTAACAAGAGTGCCTCAAGCACACCTTTGTCACTTCCTGTTATATGCTATACGTTGATGCACCGAACTAAAATAACCGAACAAACTCTCAGGTAACCGTTTCTACCTCAAAGCTGCGTAAATTCAGCGTTCTTCGGGCACTTATGTGCAGCGGCGCGTGCTGTAGATGTGATGTGTTGGCAAACAATTGCCTTTTTACACATCCGGCATTCATTTGGGTTTGTTTTCTCTGGTGACCTGATGAATGCAAGGCCAACGCTGCCTCTCCTTTTAGCTCCGGATTGATCTCCGGAGCTCCCGAGTGAAATATCTGGCTCCAGAGCCGCTAAATGCGTCTGTAAATGTGTCTGTGAAACCGTTCGCTGCTGACCAGGTAGTCTACGTTGGTTTTATGCAGCAAGAAGTACATTAATAAACGGTTTGTGGTTGCATGCTAATGCACTGTAAGTGTTTAGTATTCGTCAACAATTCTAATGGGGACGTATTTTGCATAAAGGGACACGTTTGTGCTGAAAATAGCCGCCTGCTGTTGCTGGAAACTGGGCTGATGAGCGCAGTGAGAGTTGCAGTCATGTAAGGGGCAGGAGGGCCAAAACAATGAGCTGAAAGAGGCTAAAAAAAGCTTCATAGTTTGTCACATTTCACATAGTTATATACGATATTGATTAGCGCAGCTTCAACAGTTCTATTTTCTCCTCTCACGACATCCTGTGTGTTTTCTGCTGACCGCTCAGTTCAAAACATCCGGCATCTGTCGTGGCTTTTGTGGTCGTCTGTGTGTGTTTGATCCTGGGCCATGCTTTGGTGCTGAAAAAACCACATTAAAACGTGTCCCCGCAGACCAGCGCCTTCTTCAGCGCTACACACACGCTCTGTGTCAACACACTCCGACTTCCTATCAGAAATATTCCACTACATTTGCTGCAGTGCAGAAACGCAATGCCATTCCTCGAAACCTTTCATGTCGAGTGGCACAGCGGATCACGAGTGTCTGAAAACACCCACCAAGGACTACTTTGCGATATGCTGGGTATTGTCTGTGAACATGAGCACTGCGAGCGATTCCCTCACTTTTCGCAGACAGCTCAATTGCCGTCATTGTTTTGCTGCGGCATGATTTTGATTATAAAACCGAGCGAATTCACTTTGCCAGAAATTATTGATTGGCTCCGATCTTTGAGAATCATTACTGTTACAACTCACTTCGTTTGAGACATGTGGCACGCGGAGGAATAATCATGTGCTTTTCTTTTTAAAACTATTTATCTTTTTTTCGTTATTATTATTGGCATTAAATCTGATGTCAAAGACAGAGCCACACGGGGAGCTCGTAACTGTGTGAACCCGTGACAATGTGGGATGAATCTGCCTCTGTGTCTGGGCGTGAACCTGTTTCATGTCTATAAATGCACCAGAATACTTCATCAGATAGCTTCAGAAGGCGTCCCACATCTTTCCACACCTTGTCTAACAATTTCTACGTTTTCCGACAGAACATCTGCACCAACTAGCGACCCGCCGTCTGTGCAGAGATGTGAACGTATGCAGGGTTTGAGCTCCTCTCTCCTCGAGCTCGCTACATTATGAATTCCTTCCTCGAGAGACTGCCTGAAAATGTGTTATCCCCATATTTAAACAATTATCACACCTTGTCCTTCCCAATGACAGCTGGCTTTTCACAACCGTGAAATCAGCCTCTCTTCCAAATTTGTATCTCTGCCTGAGCCCGGATCGGTTCTGACAGTCTGTTTCTCTGCCCGAAATGGAGTTAGAACCAGTTTTCTCTCGGTGTCTCTTTTGTATTTTCAGTCTGAGCCACAGTCAGTCCAAGTCTGCATCCGTCCCTCGTTCAGAGCCTGCACCAGTCAGACCCATGTCATGTTTCATTACTAGAACCTGCTTCTATTTTCCTTGAAGGCCCGTGTCTGTTTCCCCCTGCTCCCTGCCTCTGTCACTTATTCTTTATTCCCCTCCGGAGCCAGCCCTCCACCATCCCGTCCCTCTGAGCCAAGCCATCTTGTGTCCACGTTCTTGGAGGGACGTTGGGTTTCTTGTCATGACTGCACTGCCTCCCTCTTTCCTCCGTGTCCAATCTGCATCTTTCCCTCTAGTCGCACTCAGTGATCACCTGACCCTCAAGAGATCACCTGACGCCGTCACCTGCCTGCCCAGCTGCTTCTCATTCAGTCAGTCAGCAATGTAAATACAGAGAACAGTTTTTAGCCGCTCGCTGCCAGACTGTGGATGTTGCCAAGCTGCTGAAGCATTCCAGCCGTCGCTGTCACCTGCACCTGATTACTTCCCCTCTTGCGTCAGTCCTCTTGAAATCGCTTGCCTGGATTTAATGCCTGCCTCTGGCCAACGTGGGTGACAATCAAAATATCAGAAATGCCTTTCAGTGAAGATCAGCAGCAACGCGAACAACAACAAGAGCCGAATCCGCTTCTCTCCGACACAGGAACTTCATATTTGAAATGCTTTTATGTGGGTTGAGAGCAAAGGTGCATTTTTCTGTCGGAGCCACGACTCTCCTGTCCACCTCACCTGGTAAACCATCAATAATAAGGCTGTCCTTCATGTTTCCACAGAGCACATTGGCTTAATCAAAGCTATTTTACTATTTTAGATTGAAATCAGTCTAATCCAAACTAATGGCCATCTGTGTGCATCAGTCTGCCTCGGTTCTGAGAGATCACAGAGCTCGATGTCCTTGAATGAAAACACAAAACGTTATTCATCCAAAGCTCCTCTCCATCTATCCTACAGACATGATGTTACAGAACAAACGCTGGAAGAGAATAGGAACATTACATACACAGAACGTCAAAATCATAAAGTGGAAATACCTGGTTTTCCTCACACAGTCAATATATATCATATCTTATTTAGAACATGCATCTCTGTTATTGTTTAACCGAGGCCGGGGTGGAAATGCACGCACAAAAACAAAGCCCACATTTCTGATTGGAGGAAGAGATGCACCTACTTTAAAACATGATGGAAGACTCGGATATTACAAGGGTTTGGATTTGGTCAGAGTGCAGAAACGGATTGTTATATACGGCATTTTAACTAATACTAACATTATTAGCTTGATAAAATTGCATTAAAACTAATAAATATGTAATTCTGATCGTTTCATGTGAAGAAAAGTAAATGTTTTACTTAAAAGTTTAATTTAAAGTCGTTATTTTATCACCAATCCTGATATATCACTGGAGAAAAGGACATTTATGTACATGAAACTGTCACTCTGTGCTTCTATTTTCCACTGCATCTCAGGAAAACTTCTTTTTTTTCTACCTCTGCACACAAACACTTTTGAAATAACAGAAAACAGCCTCGGTTCAGCCGCACGGCGTCCACAGAAAGCGACAGTATAACATCATTGTGCCTACCTTCTGCAGTTGCAATTGTCAAGGTGGATTAATCCTCCCACACAATGCCGGCACCTTTCCTCCCTCTGCAGCCAAGTGGTGCGTATTGAGACACTTTCCTAGCGAGGCAGATGTGTTTGTTCATTCCCCAAAGCCCCGTCACCGCACAGAGGAAGGCACCTACCAAACAGACAAACAGCATGTGGCAATGCAGCGACAGGGCCAGTCCTGAAGATGAAAATATATGTGTATTTATAATAATTACGGCATCGCCTTAACTTTGTGAGAGTTGCTTGCGGGGTTGTTGATTTCACACCGCTGAGCTTCAGCAGAACAAATCTTGCAGCATCAGCGGTCATATTAGGGACAAACTGTTAATGCTGCCAACAATTTGTCGTCGAAGCAGCTGTGACCGACATAAAAAGAGTGTTTGGACGGAGAGCGCTCACAGAGATGCGGCGGTCATGGTCAAGAGAGTATTATCGAGTACGGCAGGTGAAGTTTCACTGTCGGGGATGATCACCGCGACAACTTCTGAAGTGTAAAAAGCTTCTCAAACTTTTCAGTTTTTCACATCAATAACTCCAAATTTTCTTCTTTTGGTTTCATATTTTTGTGATGAAAAACAACATTTTAGTGAACTGGCAAGTCGTGATCACACAGAACAGAATATTAACTTCTTTAATAGCAAATATTACTTATTAGTCCAACAGCAAGAAGCCCAGCGTCTGTCTTTGTCTCGTGGCTTCCTCTGACAACGTCACCTCGCCTGCTTGCTCTGCTCCTGTTCTGGCACGACACTGGCTCCTCTCCCTGTCAGCATTTGATCCAGGAATCTTTGACGGCGTGCGACTTAGCTTCGCATGGCGTTTCGTACTCCTCACATCGTCGTAATGCTTCATCTGTATTGTTTTTATGACCGGCTCTTGCACAATGATTGCATCTTGTGAGGAGGTATTAGCTGTGAAGCCACAGCTCGGTGTTACTCATGTGCTGAGGTGATTTATCTCTTCTCTGCAATCCAAACAACAAATTCATTTCGCTCTGAAGCCACTCTGCGGCTACATTTTCGAGACTAGTTCCACATCACATCGTCTTCTCTCTTGATCTTTCCCTAGCTCATTAGCTCGACACTTATATGTTACTTCATGCACCTGCGGGCCTTGTAGCACTCGTGACAGGTGGAACTGCAGTGCTGAGGCACGGCTTGATCTCCCGTGGCTTGGATTGTACCTAATTTGTTTGTCACTTTGGACAAAAGTGTCTGCAGTAATGAATACATGTAAATGTAATCAGGAAGATGTCAGCCACTTTGGCGGGATCCTGTTTTTACACACCACTTTGATAGTTTAATGAGCTGTAAGCAATAAACTCATCGTGCCATGGAGAGTATAGCTCATATTTATGGACAACATAAGAGGACTGCACAGACAATACTTGTTAGCAGGTTGAATCCATCAGTGGTTTTACTCTCTTCTGAGGAATTGCTGATGAT
Organism: Nibea albiflora; assembly: GCA_014281875.1. Classification (NCBI taxonomy): domain Eukaryota; kingdom Metazoa; phylum Chordata; class Actinopteri; family Sciaenidae; genus Nibea; species Nibea albiflora. Next base: position 22,866,337 of record CM024804.1, on the reverse strand, counting down.
AATAGAAAGTACACGGACGCCAGCGGTGCCCTTAAAGTGTTCACTTGAGGAATTTTGCCTGCAGCCGTTCCAGTTACACCCCTAAATTTAAAAAAAACTGATGGCTTGTGCCTCGAGTAAGCAAATGGGGAATTAATTCTTGATATGTCTGCGTTAACGACAGTGCCAGAAAGCACTAGTTGAAGCGATGAATGGCTGGCTTTCTAAAAAGCTCCAGGCAACCTGTTTTCTCTTTACAGCCCAGTGAGCGATGGAGGAGTGAAGCTGATTTACAGGTCAGCTTTAGCATTGTTTTAATTAGCCTCTCTCTCTCCGTTTGTCTCCCTCCCCGTCCTCCAGATGGACCCGGTGCAGAAAGCTGTCCTCCATCACACCCTCGGCCTCCCTCCCACCGCAAAGAGGAAGCACGTCTCTTGCAGCGTTTGCCAGCTTAGGTTCAACTCGCAGGTGAGCAAGTTTTTTTCTTTTGAAAAGAGGAGTGAAAGTTCATAATGTACACACGGGAAATAACCTCTCTGTATATGAAATCTTTTATAAGAAGGTAACAGTAAAAAACAACAACAATAAAGAATGTCAGTTTGTTGGTTTGGTTCAGACTAAAAAATCTCAAAAACTGTTGGATGGGTTGCCAGAAGATTTACACATATTTGTGGCTCGCCTGACTTTGGCGATCGTCTGAGTTTTCCACGAGTGACATTTTGGATTTTGAGTGAAATCTCCTGGCTCACCGTTTGATGGATTGCTTTGAAATTTGCGAGAAGATAAATTCTAATGACTTCAGTGATTATTCAGTGAAAGGCCTTGACTTGATTTGTGTTTGGGATTCAGTTTGGTTATTTATTTGCCATCTGTAGGTTGAAACACGGTCAGTGGCACGATGAAATGTGTTGGGTGAGAAAAACAGGTCAGCACAGAAGAAATTCAAATAAACGAGAGAAATAGAATACAAAGAAAAAAAACTGGAGCTATATTAATAAAATTTAACAAAATAAAATCAAAATGTTCTACTTCACCCTGACAAATTGTGGAGTTTCACATCTATCAGGTCAAATTTGATGTTGAAATTTGATTTTTTTGTGTCACAGGAGGGAGAGATACGGTAAAAAAAAAAAAAAGGTTCTGTACCTGCTTGAAGTTGTTTTAGAAAGCTCACTCACCTTTCAGAGGCTTTAGAGTATGACCACATCTTTCCACTCAGAATCTAACACAACCTCTGCTCCTTATTTCTCCTTTTTTGGCCTTTTTCAATGCAAATTGAGCCGCTTATAAATAGTTCAAGCTGCCGGTTGCCCTCCGTGTTTGTTTTGGTACAAGTGCCGTACTGTATTTATGTTCTCAGTCAAGATTTATTCTCGTTCCTGACTGTCAAAGGCTTAGAATAAAAAAATCAGTGCATGTTGGTGGAAACAGTCTTTCTATGTGGTTTGTGTCACAGTTAGTCTTCAGTCCGACCTGACGTTGTTTGGGCGTTTGAATTTGAATAGTGTTGAGCAGCATTTAAATAACCTTTAGTATGATAAGGTCAGGTGAAGTGTAGCATTGCAAACAAACATGTTGAGGAAGGAAGGACTGAATCAAAAAAGGAAACATACCAAACCAGCAACACTTACAGACCAACTGTACTCGCCGTTCTACCCGCTCTGCGCGCGGTACGTCGGCACTAAGTCACACACCACCAATTGTTTCACTGATTTTGGTGAAACAGGCTCTTATTTGCAGTAATTGTTCCTCTCTGATGTCCTGTCCAACTGTCTGGGATTTACACACTGTCCTGACGGACACTGAAGTAAACTGCTGCGAACTGTAGCTGCCAATGTTAGTTTGCAGTTTGTTACCCGGGCGGCCTGGAGTGTGAGCCGAGGGCACCGAGGGAGTGTTACTGTTTGTGCCACTGGAAAGCGGAGGTTTTCAGGCCTGGGGTGCGGGCGATTGCTGATCGAGACTGGTCTCGTGCCAGAACCGGAGCTGGGCAAGTGGGCGATGTAAGCAGCCTCTATGGAGGTAATGTCAGAGGCGAAGAGACCAAAGAGGACGCTGACGGAGGAAGTTAAGAAGGAAAAAGGAGCGAGTGACCCAGAAAGAAGCTGCCGGACGAAAGTTAATCTGGGACTGACTTTTAGTCGTTGGCGAGCGCTCGGTGAATAAAAGAGTATGCAAATGAGCACAGTGCAACAAAACAGCACAGAAGTAATGAATGTAGAACGTATGAGGAATATAAATGAAATACTAACTAAAAGGTTATGTAGAGGCTTAAGGGAGTGGATAGTTTTCTTCATTGTCAACAGGCTGTGAAGTGCTTAATGTGATTTAATGTGTTCTGTAGCTCAGAGGGCACGAAAAGAGGTGAGTCACTGGAAGATGAACTCCAGGAAAGAGCTGAAACACAGCTCACGTATTCAGTCCTCTGCAGTTACGTGTGAATCAGACATGAGGTTGGGGTGTGAGGAGATCGCCAGATTAAACTTGACGATATTTCTCGTCGCGTTAAAAATCTGTCTTGCGAACTTCTACTTGTGACCTGTGGGGGCAGTAAAGCGCCGGAACCTGCCAGAAGCTAAAGAAGAGGATGTGCAACTTGGTTAAATAAAAGTCTGTTGGTCCAGTCAGATATTTTGTTTGTAGTTTACTTAAAATCTCGTGAGCTGAGTGTATCGTCGCACCCCTAGCAGACAGAAATCACCCATTGTTAGCTGCTATTTTGCGGTCTGGATTGGTCGCACAGACCAGCAGATGTGAGAAAAACAATCTGAGGTTCTGTCACGGTCCGGCAGGTAATGGAAAAGCAGCAGTTAGTGCGAGGGTTTTTTATTAGCTTTGTAAAGTCGGATCCGACGTTGAGATACAAGATGATGTTCCAGAGGAGCCTCGTCCATTACACGCCATCTTCCTCCGCCAGTCTGATTCATCGTGAAGTGTTTTCTCGTAATTTAAAGTGAGTGTTTGAATTGGAAACGATGAAATTGGAAAAAGAGATCTGGCCTTCAGCAAAGCGTTTTTTTCATAACCAATTAATATCTGATGTTTGGCCTCTCGCTTTCTTTAAAGTGATACGTCCTCTACTGTTATTATCATTACACATGTGCGTGTTCCCGTCTGTGTTTTTGTTTTCTCGATCTTTTACTCGGTTTAGTTGATATTACAAAAAGAAAATGAGTACTTGTAATACTCGTCTTTTCCACTGTGTGTTTCACAAACCAGATTTTTGCTTTTTGTTTTGGTTCTTTAAACAAATGCCGTCATTTTTATGCTCTGCTTGGTTCGCTGCGGTTCATCTGTGGGAAAGACGACAAAGGAAAATGTGGCTCTAATAAAGATCTTCTTTCACATTTAACGTGATGACAGATCGAGAAGAGGAGCCTGTCGCAACGACGTCCAGGAGACCAAATCTTCTTACGACCACAATTTATATCTCAATCATCGTCACCGTCATCATAATTAGAATGACTCCGCGTCCTCTTATGTATTTTTAACTGTTTCTGAATGACGTCAAACTTTTCAGAAGATACCAATAAATCTGTGATCAGCTCCAGCAGTGATTACTTTAGTGGCTGATATCTGAGTGAAGCACTCTGAGTGTTTTGTCTTCAGTTGTACGAGCAGTTTCATGACGAGCTTCATGTTAATGTGAAAGCCTTTAAGTCTTTAAGCTTCATTGTTGTTCATTGGAATGCAATTACTTTTACTCAAGTACTGTATTTAAATACTAATCCAGGGTACTTTTTAAGTACTTTAAGGCTTTAAGTGTTTGTGATAAACTGAAGGAATAAATGTTCCGCTTCTTCAGCAAATTAAACGACTGAAAACCTTTTTAATTAGCTGGAAAATTCATTTTCATAAAGACGAAAAGAGGGCTGTTTCTCTGAGCACCACAAATATACGATCAGTCAAACAACCAACTAATCAATCAATCAGTCAGACTGTGATTTTTGTATAAGAAGTGCTATAAAAATAAAGATGCAATAAAACAATGCATGCTCCTCTTTTCCAATCAAAACACTCTCTATAACGACAGTCCAACCAAGTAATCTGATTACTTGGAGGCATTGCACGCATTCTTTTAACTACACGTGTCAGTTCATTGTCTTAAATTGTACCAAAGATGAAGATTTTTCCACAGATAATATCTGATCTTAACTCTGACGATGTCTCGGCCGGGTTGCAGTAAATGTGTAGACGTAAAAGTCAAAGCTGGAAAATGTTGATGTGCTGCTTGGCAGCGGTGCGGTCCCGGTCCAGTCGTGGAACTATTAGTGCTGGCGGAGCCAAATAAATGATCCCAAAAAACAAAAAACAATCATGATCTGTCATTACTTATTACTGTAAAGTTATACACGGCGCTTGTAGCAAAATCGCACTGAAGGTCGTATCACAGCCGGCGTTAAGATTCAGAATAACATCACAGAGAGGAAACAACAGATGCAACAGTGGTTAAAATGAATGTTAAACACATGAATGCAGCAGGAATATGAACCCACAAACATTGTTCTTTTATTGAAACTGCAGTACTTGTACCTGAGTATTGCCACCATGTGGTATCAGTACTTTTACTTAAGTAATTCATTACTTGCTGTGCAGGTACAGGTTTTTTTGTATTCATGCTCTCCACAGTTTGATTATGATTGAATCTCTTGTAATTATCTTTGTCTTTGGTTTCAATACAACGCCATAAATCTTATGATCGATTACAGGAAGGAGATTGTATTACTAACACCGCGACATTCATTAGCTCATTTACAATCTAATGAAATGCGTCGCATTAATACGAGCTTGCTGGATGTAACCGATGGGCCGGCAGATGGGTTTCGATTTCGCCCGCACCTCATTTCCATACCACTCTGAAAGTAATCAAAACATTTGAAAGGAAAATCACTGTTACTTCTGCGTGTTGTTAAATCAGTAGCATCCCTAAACAGCAGTGTCATCGCGCTTTCATTAAAGGAGTAATCAATCCATTTCTAAAACTGAATGTGTCGGTGATTACTCGGGATGAGGTTATTATGTCTCACATGGAGAAACCCATCTCGGTAGATATTTGCTGTCCATCAGCTGTTAATTTGAACGCTTCATTAGAGAGACAGACCCTGTGTTTACCTGTCAATCAACAGGTACCGCGTTCAGCGGGGAGCTCTGAAATACGCAGCAGTGCGATTTACGTCAGAAGGCTATCTTAATGTGCTCCGCTGACGGTTTATCACAATGTGAAACTGCAGCTCGGGCTGAGATGTGACGCAGAGCGGGAGGCCAGACCTGCCCGTGGTGCTGCGTTCTTCTCACAAAGCCTGTTTGTAAAGCACTTAATGGACTGAGATCATAAAGAGAACAAGATTTTAAGATGTTTCTGCTTTACTACGTGCATTCATGTTTACGAGTCTGGATCATAAACCGGACTCAGGTCTTTAATTTGTTGACAACAAGTGAGTCACCAGATCTTCTCCCTTAACTGGACGTTTAAGGCGTTTACAACACTTCCTTTATCTCTCTTACATGGCTCGTGTTTTTCCTGAATTTAGCTTGTTTGCTTTGCAGACCTCCTGCTTTTACAAGCTGGCGTTCTAAAAAGGAGATTTACTTCTCTAAACAGACGTGAAGAAACGTGCACGTCACTGTGCATTCCCACTGCAGGAACCGTTCCAAGAACTGATCAATTGCAACTTGATAGAAGAAACCAGAGTTCAGCTCTTGGAAAGGTGTCGAGGGGCAACGGAGGTTTTCGAAGCTGTTCAACCATCAGTAGAGAGGAAAACCTGGCAGCTTAGCCAAGCAGACAAGAGGTAGACATTTCACGTGATGCCCACTGACATTAAAAAGAAAGTTAGATGTAGTTTGACTTTGTGAGGCGTCTGAAAAAGTGCAATAAAGAGGATTAGAGTGTGTGAGTCAGATATTTCACTGAATGAAACTTAATTAAAAACTTTTTTAAAGAAATGTACAGAGTGATTAATTGAAATTGATAGAAAACCAGTAAAACTTTTAAATAAACTTTTAAATAAATGCGACAACTGTTTTTTTTGCAGTACTTTTTTTGGCGTCTTACAGATTCCAGTTGTACATTTTGGTGTATAGGTCTGATAGGTGTTGACACTAGGTTATAGAAAGTATTAACCCTGCCAAATCCCTGTTACTGGAGTTTTACAACCACTCAGAGTGACAACATTAACATATATTTACTCATGCATTGCTTATATGTAATAAAATACCATGCAAATGACCAAAGTATGGGGCACTAACAATGATTTGTTTCCCCCTCGGTTGCCTCGTCGAGGTAAGCCACAAGTAAAGACAGACGTAGCTGCGGGGTCTGTCGGACCCAAACAATAAGGAAGTGGAGCCGGAGTCAAAGCACAAAGGCTAATCTGTTATTGGATTAAATTACCGAATGTTCACTGCTCTTGACATGAAAGCAACTTTTAGTTTTGGACCTTGTGGTTTTTAAGTATTTGCGTTAGTTAGTCAAAAACAGGCACTGCATGTTCGACTCCAAAGTCTGCCTTTTTCCAAATGGTGCCATCCCATTGTTTGAGTTACACAGTTAAGGCGCATCGTCATTTGATGGCTTGAACGACTGGGAGGGTGAAGCCATTCAGGTCAGTTTTATTGTCCTTTGAACGAGGTGATCAATCATCCCCCAAACACGCCCCCAAAACAGTGAATTGGTTCAAAGTTCCCTCCTCGTCTGCCACCAGCTTCTTTAAATTAAGCACCCAGTGGCAGAGACGTCCACGTTTAGCTTCTGTCTTGCCGGTGTAGCACAATGGCGGTCAACAAGGTCATCAAATACCTGCTGTTCGTCTTCAACTTCTTGTTTTTTGTCGGTGGAATCGCCATTCTCGGTTTGTACGCACATGTCATGAGCAACAAAGTGAACTACCAGATCGCAGACGAACTCATCCCAGCAGTCAACATGATGATATTCGTCGGCTCTGTGACTCTTATTTTTGGTTTCCTTGGCTGCTGCGGAGCGATCCGAGAGAACCGCTACTTTCTGACCGTGTTCTTCAAGGGATTGCTCATAATGTTCATCATTCTGTTGGCCGTGGGAGTGCTGGGAGTCATCGCAAGAACCGCGTCCGGCCAGAAGATGGTGAAGAAGCACATGAAGCAGCTGCTTCCGCTGAGCAAACAACCACAGGATGTTCAGGAGTCCTTCCAGGCGGTGGAAATCTCCGGGTTCTGTTGTGGTTTCTTCGACGGACTCGACTGGGGCAATTCGACAGCGGTGCCCAACTCGTGCAACTGCACAGACGCCTCGAGAAACTGCACAATGCTGGACGGACGTGAGATCTACTCGACACCGTGCATGACCCACATCATGACTTGGTTGGACCAGATGTCGAGCTCACTCGTGGGGATTGCGTTTGCGTTCGGCGTCTTGATGCTTGTGGGCATGGCGTTCTCACTCGCCTTGTTCTATCAGATTGGGAATAAGAAGAAAAGCATCATTTCGATGTCTCAGATGGCCTGACGTTAACAGGCAATGGATGAAGGACAATAATTACATCTTGTCTGAGCTTTGCCTCAATGAAAATGTTGATATATTTGTACTCTTTGGTACTTGTATTGGTCTGTTGTGTTCTGAAACAGGGTCCGTTCAAAGTGTTGACAATGCTGAATTCAAATCAGTACGTTTATAACATCAGGAATATGTTTTTATTTGAATATAGTCCTGATTTTCTATTTAATCTGGTGTTAAATTGTCACAATCACTCATATAAACCAAAAATCTTTCAGTATTCAAAATAAAAGAATCCTGTTGTCATATTTCTTTGTCGTCTCCTGGTGCTTGTCTAGACAAATCCTCTGTTGATTCCTCGGTCTGGAAACTCAATAATCACGATCAAATTATACAATCAAGGTTGATGTGAACAGCTGGAAACATAAACAGGGACAATATACATTGATTGCTGTAAACTTTATTCACAAAGGCTCGTACAATAACACAACAGTGTAACAAATTATCTGGACATTTTTGGTTTAAGTACCTTGAAAAGTGCTTGAATTTTACCCTCAAAGACGACCAACCTTGAAAATCTATTGTATTTTATACACAGACTGTTTTTGAGTGTAACTGAGGCTACATTTATCTGCTGTAGATAAAGAATTCACATAAAAACTGAATATTTTATCTTGATGATTGACTAACAGCCATTTAGCTGACAAAACAAGTGTCTGATCTGTCTTGTCACATTTCAAATGAATTGTTCCACCTCTAAGTTTCTCATATGGTTTTATTTTAAGAGCCTAAAGAAGTAAGATTTTCCCATATTTCACAAATATTAAGAAAGTCCCAATAAAAGCAGTACGTGTATGAAGGTAACAGAAATGAATTGATAAAATAAGGGAGTAAAAATGGGTGTGGATTAATTAATGGAGTGCTAAATTATTCATTTGAAGACAGTTTACACGCTCTCATGTCACATTTCTCCCATCTTACATTCATAAACACGGTGAAGTGATGAACGCGATATGTGATAAACTGTCAATTGACGTGATGAACGCGATCGACGTTCGACATTCAAAACAGGTTTGCTGCGATAATCATCTCGGCTCCGTGTCGACCGTCCATCGCTCACGGCGCCCAGCTGACGTTTGGTGTTTACAGCAAGTCATTTTTCAAGTGTTACTTCTGGCCAAGTGTCAATCACAAACCAAGCCTGCCCAGTTCAGATGTAAACACGCTCATATCCGAATGATGAAGGAGACAATTCTGTGTTATGAATATAAGATGGGGGGAAATGTTTAACATGTGACAGCTGTTTTAATTAATAAAACACCCTCGCTCACCGATGCTTAAAGGTTTTGCTGGTAATACTTCTGTACTTTTATCCAGAAGGATTTTAGATTGTTGAAAAATCAACATTAATTCATTTTATTTCTTCATTATTTTACCCCAGCAACAACAATCCATTTGAGAATCATTAGTTTAAGTCAAAAAATGGAAATGTACTCAGCAAAAAACTCATTTCGGGCTGTTTCCAGAGGAAACATTTTTTAAAATGTGGTTATTTCCGCGTGCTTCCGACATCCGTCACACCACATTTGACTCACACAATGAATCAAACGGAGGCGTCGCTGTCTCACATGATACCTAATCTCGATCCCCCGTGGACACAGATGCTCCCTCGCTGGGTTAAAACAATGACCGGTGCTTCTTTGTTGTGAGCTGGGATCGTTCGCTGGGCTGCAGGAATGCAGGTGGGCGAGTTTCTTTCACTAAACTATCAGCTCCTCTGCTGCCCTCCAAAGACTCTGCACTTCCATAACTTACTGCCTTATGATTCTTCTGGCTACACGACATGGTATATACTCTGAATCTGGGTCATAAAGATTTATGACCGGCTAAAAATGGTGCATAAAGTCAGTACTACAAATAAAAGTACTCCAACTCCATATAAATTTTTAAAAAACGGGTAAAATCCACAGATTAAAAACAAAAAAACTGAGTAAACTCTTCCAAAAATATAAACTACTTCACCCTTAATTACATCAACTTTGGGTTTTGGAGATAATTTTATTTGTGTATTAAATGAATAAGGATTTGTTGGATGCCTTATGAGAGCAGGATTCAATAAATCCGAGCAGCAGAAAACATAAACGGCTGTAAAACACTGTAACTTTCCTCTGTGTTAAGTTTTTTGGGTCTGCTCTGAATAACCCTCCAGAAACAGCCTGTTGTTTATGGAAGAAATTGGTCATCGTGTTATTTAAATCACATTGAATTAATTGAATTATGAAGCCAGAACAATGTGTTCTGGCTGGATGGGAACCGCTGAGCTGAACTAGCATGACCAGCTACAACTGTAAAACACAGCTGCCACGCCGGTGCGTCAGAATCCAGTAATTGTACACGGCACGAAAACATTCACAGAGAGTACTTTTACTTTTTATAGTTACATTTAACCATAAAAAGTTTAGTTACTTTTTTTTTTTTAACAAACGGCCTTTACTTGTAAAGCGAGGTATTTTAATGACCGTTCATTTAATGGCACACATCTGCCGCTTCCAAACATCAAGCATCTATTTGAGAATCATTACATTTTTGACGCATCTTTATTTGGGGGAAGATAATAAATCTGCTCGGCAGTAACCGCGGAGCTGGTTTCAGCCTGGTTCCATGTGTTTAAAATGTGTTTATTCCCGTTTGGTTTAGAAGTCCGTCACAGCACATTTGACTCACTCGCGGCGGATCAGGCCGAGGCGTGGCTGCCTCTCGTCGTCCCCCACAGATGCTTGCACAGCGGGTGTTTTAAGGGCTAAAACAAGCACCGGTGCTTCTTTGCAGTGAGGTTTGGGATCGTTCAGCGGGGTGATGGGTACAGTGGGTCGGTGAGATGTTAAACAACAGCCAGTTTGTTGTTTTAACTCAATTTTCAAACATGATTTTTTTTACTGAGAATTTCCAGATTTCTAAACAAAGCTCTCATTTAGTTCAGACCGAACATTTCCAGTTTTTCCTGATTTCTGCCTTACCGCCTCTTCTCCTGCCTACTCAGATCCTTTTTTAAATTTGTCATAGACCTAATCCACACGCTGGTTATTCTGAACACGAGGAAGGAGATGCAAATATCTTTCCTTCAGTGCCAAACAGAGGATGTTTGACAAACCGCACAACAAAAAACGGCAACCAGCCGTTTGCATACATTATCCCATCGTGTAGCTCACATGTACATAAATTACGCACGGCCAGATAAACACGAGGCGCCGCGCTGCAGCAGGAAACATTTGGATTTTAGAGCTTAGGCATTAATTTAATGAGTTTGAGTGGCCAGGTTGGACATGCTCCTCTGAGCTCCATCCGTCTGTGAAAGTTGAGGGGATGATCTGAGATGTTTTCTGCGCCCAAAGCAAAAATCATCCCTGAAATGGTTATTACAGTCCAATCTAACATCGGTACACTGGCAGTACAACCTGCAGTGCTGTCTTAAAGCTGCATTCATCCCTTTTCTTTTCTTGCACCGCTCTTATCTGTCGAGGCTGTTTACACAATATTATCACCTTATGGAGTTGTTAATGAGCGAGCAAACGGTTGCTTATTTGCACATCCAGCAGACAACGCAGCAACATTAGCATTCATTTGGAGTCGTGGCTGGTCACCTGGTGATAAGTCCATTATTCACTCTTCTTTTGGACTCCTGAGGGAAACGTTTGGCTCTTCAGCTGCTCTGCCGTGTTCACCGACCGCTCTGACTGTGTCTGTTTAGTGTTTGCTGGTAGCGTTCGGCGGGTTTATCACAGCCTCAGTGAGATCAGTGAGAATGAACCAAGACAATGCAAGCTGGAATATATTTGATCTTTAATACTACTTTAATTAGAGTAGAGCGTGTGCCATGTGTCGTTCTAGCCCGCCTCAAGTGGACGTTCAAGGAACTGCAGTTTATGCACAGAGGTCGCTGCTTTGTTCTTACCTGTTCTCGTTGTTCTCCCTTTATGTCTTTATATTTTAGATCCTCATGTTCTTTTTATGCTGTGTGAAAATTGTTGGAGGGAGCCTGAGAGCAATAATTTAATAGACAACTCCCCCACTGTAATTAATGTAATGTAATGACAACTTTACCTGAACCGGAGCTGAGGGCAGCTGCAGTGTTTGTGATGATGTTCCGTGTGTTTGTCATTACACGCATTCCTCTAATCTATTGTTGACGGAAATATCGATTAGTGCAGTTTCAGAAGAGCAGAACGTTCAATATGTCTCTTTGTGCGTTTACTTTCTGCTGCTAATACGACTGCACGTTACTCAGAAGTTTTTTGGTCCTGTGGGGTCACGACTTTTATGGAAAATGCAGGGAAGTCCAAATTCACAGAGACAAATATAAGAGTGTGAAACGTTTTTTGTATAATCCAAACTCGTCAGCTCGAGTGAGAGAACACACATTTGTTTTTAAGGTCATGAAAGCTCGCTTTGAAATCTGTTATATTATGTCAAACGCAGAGCTTCCAACCTGTCACAGAAAAACCGAAATACACAACTCTCTCATTTCTCTCAAAGATTACAAAACCAGCAGGAAGACGGAGAGAGTAAGAATTAAGCAACATTTTAGTCGACTCTCTCACATCTCGTCTTGCTCGTGAGCTCACATTCGTTGATGGATACACTGGAACTTAAACTGTGACCTTTCCATTTTCAGACAGCCGCTCTAAATCCTAGAATAACCCCCCCCACACACACACACACACACACACCTCACACCTCACAGAGCACCTGGAAGGAAAACAAATGATTTCCTTCCCAGTTTTAATCATGCATGTGTCAGACTTGGAGTTCGGGCGATTCTTCCACTTCATTGCTCTAATGAAAGATGAATTATCGGCGTAGTCGCATTAAACACCCATCCATATCACCCGAATCCCATGACGAAGTTATGTCTGTGGTACCCAGAGGGTGATGAATGTGGGTCAGGATGAATTGTTTCATGCCAGAACAAGATGTGCGCTCTGTTTGAAAAAGTGATGCCTCATCCAAAAATCGGGAAGGGAAAACGTTTAAGGCACCTCAGCTATTTGACAAGCTTTGCCAGCAAATTATTCAGCTATGAATTGTTTTCTGGCAACTTTCTCCCCCTCATATAATGAAAACTCTTTACTTGTCTCATTCTATTATGTCCAATATTGTACGCACATATTAGACATTTGGCCAATTTGCATCGTATGTAGCCAAAACCAGGCGCGCTGCAAAGTGAATCAGCACTCAAAAATGAGAAAGAAAAGGGAAAAATTGTGGGAAATAAATTTTAAAAAAGAGAAACCAAGCCGCTCTCCGTCAGAAAACGGTAAAATATCTGCCAGTTTTAAAGGCTGAACCAGGTGAAATCATAAATCTTCTACCTGTTTCTGCGTTGAGCTTTCTTCAGGAGGTTCTTCAAAAGATTTTAGGATTTTTGTCACAACAAAGCTCAAAAGAAGGACCAACATGACCACGCATGACTCTTTCAAGTAAAATAAATGATGCAGTCAGTTCATCAGTGACGTGAGAACATGCACAAGTGTAAGAAAACACCCAGAGAGAGAGTGACCGCTCAGGCATGCGCACGTCTGTGAGCAGTCACACCGACCCAGGTGTCTGCAATCACTCCTAATGAGGCTCCACAGAGCCCAGCAACCAAACAAACAGGCGGTTAGTTATGAGGCCTACACGCCGTCACACAATGCCTTTAAATTTAGAAAACACTGCTGCCAGGTTTGTGATATTTAAGCTACATGTTTAGGAGCTCCATCCTAAAACCAGTACAGCTACAATAAAACACAAAGACAGCACAGCTCCGGGCGGCCAGCAGGGTCAAACCGGGAACTCTCCTGATCTAAATCTACAAACAAGTGTACTAGTAGGAAGTAAACACCTGAATGTTTTCTATCTATGAAAGCAAAATCATCCGGTGCATGAAATAAAATACAGCAAAAACAACGTGAAGGCCTCTGGTGGTCAGTGTGAAAATGAAAAGCTCAGACTTACAGCAAGAAAACAAAAGTAACCCTGCCGAGGCCTTAAAAGTTATCAGATCAGCCCTGACAGTTTTATTTTTAATCTGTGAATGAATGAAAAGGATAAGATGCCCGAAATGAGAAATTCTCACACTGAAAAGACAGTTTTGTACTAAACAAACAGCTTATTATTAAGAGAATTAAAGACAAACTCGCTTCATTAAAAAGTAGACGAGAGGCAAAGGATGTCTGCGTAGATTGAGTGTATCAGAGCTTATTTGCTTACATCTATCTTTTAATTACAATCTGGTCACTCTAATTAAGGAGGAGGAAGAAAATGAAACGAGGGCGATGTTTTGCTTGTATGCTAATGCTGACAATACTACCTGGGACGGTCTCTTTGTCCCAGCAGTGTTTAGTGAATATCCCCACAGCGTCCCATAAATAAAGATGCTTACAAATGTCTTCTGGGGATGTGTGGTTGGCACACTTATTTATTCCAAGAGGCAATTGCATTTCTCCCGATACCTTTGCTTCCTGCCAGAGGCAAAAGTATGCAGGGAAGTGTAGAAGAGGTAAACAAGGACGGCTCAAAGTCTTTGCATATGTCCCACCTCTGTGTGTCCGGGTGAATGTGTCGTGAAGGTGAATCGCAGGGCGGCGCTACGTGTTCAGACTTTAAAAAGCGAAAGAGCCGCTCTGTAAATTACACACCACGGATCACACACTCTTTCTCAATCACTGACATCCAGGTATTATTTTTATTAATAAAGAAATGGGCTTCGCACTGAGTGGTCATTTCATTACCGGCGTTTTATAGTTTGAATAGCCAGGCGAATTTGAAATCTCGACAGCTATTCAGGGGAAAAAATGACTAAATGTAATGGTCCGATTTTTGCAAAACTCTCTTGTTTTTACAAGAGAACTTATTTGACGTGAAGGCCCTCTAAAATACCTCATCGCTGTAAAACAATAGATTATTTTAAAATCCAAAATGCTGCATTTACTGATATATAGCCATCTGGGAAAAATGAAAAACCGCTCTTGAAGTTGTTGACCCAACAAATCCAAAAAAATGAGAACACTTCGATGAATTAAAAAAAGCTGTTACCTGGGTGTATTAATCATTTTGTAGGAGGAAACTGGCAAAAACAGCATCAAGTGTTAACACTTCTTTCTGGACTGCAAGGTGTATCAACTATCCCCTGCTAATTATGTTTAGTCTGCTTCATTGATTTTTACTGTGTTCCTCCAGTTTTCATATTTCATTTCATCCTGGCTCTGCGTTTCGCTGCTTTCCCGGCGTTAAGTCGAGCCTGTTATTTGTTCTCCTCACAGAGCCAGGCCTTGGCCCACTACAAGGGTACCAAACATGCCAAGAAGCTAAAAGCCCTGGACGCTCCGAAGAGTAAGCTCAAAGGCTCAGTGGTCACCAAGGAAACCGCCAACCAGGAGATCGCCAAGGGCATCAACACCTCGCAGGTCCCTAACGGCACCGACAGGAAAGGTTTGTGCTTTTCCCGCCAGCTGCGCGTTCCCCAGCACATGTTCTTTGTTGTTTTCTTTATGAAGCTGCCGCTCTTCTGTTGAGAATGAATGTTGGACCCAACAAACGCACCTTTCTGGCATTTTAGATTCGCTGCACACAACATGCAATCACTCCAGGGGTTGGACGGACTCACTGTTGATTATATCAACCCAGCGTAGGCCGGCCTGCCAATGGCTGGCTGCCCGAGTCGGTGCTCATATTGAATTTGTAGAGTTCTGCAGGACACACAGGACAGCCTGAAATAAGAGAGATGAAGTAGAGCCTCAGGATGCTCCAAAGTGCTTGTGAGATCATCAGGACTGCGGTTCAGACAGCGGCGCTTTATGAAAAAACGTGGCTCCTTTATTCTTTTTCAGCGGGACTGTTCTGCTAATGCAGCAGGGATGCCAGCCCAGAGGGCTCAAAGAAAATGAAAAAAAAAAGACAAACCTGGATCAACTTTTTTCTGCAAACCCAATTCAGTCACCCGACAATGCTAAAATACGTCCAGGCACACAGCCGTGGTGAATTGGTTGCATGTAACGGCGTATTTATACTGTTTACCTCACGATCGTCGGCTTAACCGTGATTTGAACTTAGTAGAGCTGAAAAATCCGGTTCGGTAATGTTATAATTGTAAGCCTTAAATCACATTGGTACCTGAAGCAACCACAACACAGCCCCTAAAATTTTCATTTAATCCAGAGCTGTTTTCAGTCTCAGCTCCACTAAAGCCTTTTTTTTTTTCTCTGGCAGTGGAATTTAGAAAGATTTAACTTTTATGAAGAGGTAAAAAACTCACAAAGAACAAGTGTATTGTGAGGCTACCGCGTATCGATTGTTATCACACAATGCGGTGTGATAGCCAAGGCCACAACCTGACGCCCGCAGTCAAAGTTACTCTTCGTACTGCGGAGTTTCAAACTTTTCTTTCTTTCTGTCTCGGTGCGGCTTCAAAGTAGGACTCCGGATCAAGAGCGAGGGAAGTTTAATTCTCTCTCCCTCTCCCTCTCTCTCTCTCGAGCTCGAGCTCTCTCTCTCTCTCTCTTACTTTTGTCACTTTTTCTTTGCAAAAATGGGGAGAGAATTTAAAGAGGTGTTCTACTATCGCAGAGTTCTTGGAGAGAGATGAGGGAGGCAGTTGGAAGGAGGCTTTTCATCAAGTTTGTCCAGTCAGTATAAACAATTTACTTAAACGCATACTGATTTCTTCAATTTGATGCCAGTTTTGAGGAAGCTTATATAAGCGTGTGCATGCCTCCTATATTGAATTTGTACTTTGCATTTGCAGATTATCTCATTTCTAATTACTTTTTTTTTGCTTTCTGGTGCACGCTGTGTGCCGACTCTGTGTGTAACTTCACACTCATCACGTTGCAGACAGGTGGCTTTTTAAATCCGGTTATCTCTGCCAGGTGTCTGCTGAAAAAAGGGATTCTTTACAGTATTCTCGGCGGAGCTCCTGCTTTAAAACATGCTGAGAAAGTAAACAAAAACTAACTGCAACTTCCAGCGTCTGACAGGAACCAGATGCAGATTATTTTAAATGATTTTTATCTGCTGTGTTTCATATTGCTCCTGCGGAGGATAACGTCTTTGGCACCGCCGGCTGAGCCCTGCCCTCTGCGTCTCCTCCACTCTAATATTCTTTAAGCTGCTTGTTATTATGTCATGAAATTGGCCCAATGAAAGTCTTCCCCTTTAACTGTAACAATAGAAGATTTTTATTTTTTCTTAAAGGAATTGGAAACACATTGAGCCGTCGCACTCTGGGATTCATTTTACCTCTGCCCATGTCTTCTTCCAACGTTCCACAAGTATTTAAATTAGGAGCACATTTCTGGAGCCCGTCGCGCGCCGTGACCTATTTGTTTCGCTAAGCATTAATAGGTCAGGCTTCAAAGTTCAAAGGTAGCTTGAGGTGAAGGACAGCTATTTAATGTCACGTAGTCACGTCATGTCTATGTTCAGGTTTGACGGTTCTGGCTCTTTAAATCCAGCAAATATCGATAATGTCCTTCGGTTGAGTTCAAAAGTAAGTAAGAAAACATAATTAACGAGTGCTTAATTCTATATATTTAACCCCACGTAGGCCATATGTTAGTCTTTATGTTATTTTAAGAGCTTCACACTTGGCAGCCGTCTGTCTCGCATCCCACAGAGCTGCTAAGCTGCTATACAAATGTCAAACCATTAAGTGGAGCAATTTGCACTGGAGCTACCCCTGAGCTAATCCTCGCTGCAGTTTGTCGACATTTACCGTAAGAGATCTTTCAGGTGACGTGCGTAATGCACCCTCTGGCTTCCATCACGGAGGTCTGAAGCAACGGTGGTCGTGAAACTCTTAGACGCGTTTCTACAACAAAAGTTCCAACTTGGCCTTTTGTGCGTAGTGAATGGCTGGAAATCAATATCTCTAGTTGCAGCTGAAGCCGAAGCTTCCATGTTTAATGCACTGAGCCCGTACTCAGCTCTCTGCTGCAGCTGCTTTTTTTTTATTTTTGAAATTCACTATTTTCTCTTCTCCGCTCGTCTTTCTCGTCTCTTACATAAAGGATGTGAACCGTGGGATGTTGATGCGCGGTGGGAACCTTGAAGCTTTTAAAACTCACTAATTAAACAGATTTTCAATGGAAGTAGCTTCAGGATATCTTAAATGATGATCGTGTCGGTTAATATGTTTCAATGTTAATAGTTTTGAAAGAGACGTAATGAAGCCCGTGAGTGTGTTTTCAACATGAAAAAGAAAATGTGATGAATGAATCTGACTCTGACTTTTATGCTGTCTTTAAATGCTGTCTAATGGATCAGTTATTAAATCTGAATTACACATTAAATAATTAACATATCTAATTAAAGCTAATAGTAACTAAGTTAAATAATTTGCTTCCAACACTAACTACGTCTACGGAGGCCCAAAGTGTCCAAACATTAGATAAAGATAGAACATGACAAACATAAAATTTTCTACACTGAGTGTATTTTATTATCACATTTCACACGACAGAGGCTGGCTGTTTGCTTATTCAGACAAAATTCATTGGAAAGGAATTCAGTTGTGAAATAAATATTTGGAAATGAGAAACTGATGAAACTAAATACAATTGTTGTGTTTTGAAACAAACGTCGCATAGTTATGAAGTGAGTGAGGAAAAACTAAATCTCATAGGTTATTATTTTCTATTTCCTTCCATGTCCCCGTCTCCTACAGTCCCACAGTCCGAGGATTTAGACTGCATGTAGGTGTTTGTCTCTTGAGGTGGTGACTTGTCCAGGATGTAGCCCTGCGTCTTGCAGAAAATGGATGGACAACAGCTGTCGTGTTCTTCTTGGACATGCGCATGCAGAATTACTGTTATTTTGGGTGCAGTCATGTTGGCTCTCTTACCCATAATGCCACGGGTACGCGCTTAACTAACCATACAAAAGTACTCTGAATATTTGATATTTATGTTCCACTCGCACAATGTTGCCAGGCAGTTGAGTAGCACAAAGTTCTAGACCCGTCCTGCACCCACAGCGGTTCACCCTCCTCACGTGACGGTCCTCTGTATTCCCTTTTTACCCCCCCTCAGTCTGACGGCCTTGTTGCCTGCGTGACGTGATTCATAGCAGGTGTATTTTTCCTGGTAAGCATTTACAGAAAGTTAACATTGATCTTAGAGAGAAAAAAAAAGGGATGTCAGAGCAAGAGCTCCTCACATCGCAGAAAGGCGGCCAAATGAATTACAGCAGGTCAGAAAGCAATTTGGCGGTGACACATATTTGTTGCCTTGCATCTCCACTCCAGTGCTCCGGATCTGAAATGAAAGGATGACTCTTTAATCTCGCCGTGCAGCTAAACAACCGCAAAGCGAAGCGGCGGAGTATTTTTTTTATTTGAATTCTCGAGGAAATGTCAAAATTTGCAAAGATATCAAATATGTCAAGGTGATTTTTAACAAGACGTGTTGAGTCCATTGAGAGAACACTTCATTATACTGTCAGAAAGTGAGAATAAAGTGCAGACTGTGTGAACATTTGTAACCTTCTTTATCCGTATACACATTTATAACCAGAGGACTAAACGATGAAGAGTTCAGGCGCTGACCTCCTCCCACTCTACCTGCACTGAGATTTGTAATGGACTCAACGCAGCGCTGACATTGAACATACAAAACTGTAAACACATTATACACATCCACGGACCTCCGAGACCTTCAACAACACGCCGTCATAACCAAAAAGACAAATGGCTATTAATCATTTCAATGCCCCTTTAACAAAAAAACCCACCAGCACATTTCTACACCATCTCTCTATCATATCTACAGTGTGCGGGGGCGGCGGTTTGTCACAAGTGGCACCGGGTAATGAATATTAATGTGCTCAGATGTCAGAAGAATTAATTGTCGAGGCGGGTAAATGCTGCATTATCTGCAAGGCTGAAGTATTTGACGGTATATCAGTGGCACCAAACTCGCTCTAATGAAAAGCGGAGCTCGGGGGAAGAGTAATGGCCGCGTGAGAGGAGGGAGGAGACAACAAGAGAGAGCAGAGAGCTCGCAGAGAGAGACAAACATAAAGAATATATTAGGTCTGTAATAATTGGACTAACTTAGTAAGTTAGTGTCTTATTTTTGTTTGAGAAACACGCCTGATTGTCATTTAAGAGTTTTGTAACGAGTGTTTTTTGGTGTTGTTTCCTGCTGCCTAAAGAATATGAGTTGACCGAACTAATTCAAAGTCGTCTCATGAGTTTTGAAAAGGTGAAACCGACTTGTAGTTCATCGCAGAGAGAGTACCACCTATCAAGGCTGAGTCCTGTCTGCGGTGACCGGAGTTTGGCCCTCTGATGCATATCATCGTCTCTCGTCTCTCTCTCTCTCTCTCTGTCACCTGTCTTTCCTGTCTCTCTGCTGCCAATGTCAGGTAAAGTGAAATGTCTATAAATAGACGTGCAGTACGTGTAAGAGAAAATGTGAAACTGACACAGTTCACTGAACTCTAGAGCGTTAAAATGTTAAGTTGAATCAACGAGTGTTTCGTATATTTAGACGTTGTACAAAGGCCGAAGCAGCAACTTCCGAGGCTCTGAAAAGAACCCAGTGCTGAAGAGCCAAAAACTGTAGTTCCTCAAACGTCCACTTGAGGCTGGTTGCAGAAGTGAGTCAGTCTCCATAAGTCCCCATGTTAGACAGCAGAAATAAACATGTTTACAGCCTGGTACAAAAAACAGTTTTGGTTATAGTTATAGTTTGGTTATAGTCTATAGTTAATTTCCCCGTTCATGACAACTGTACTGAGGGTGAATTTATATACAACTCACCTGTTCACATTATATTAAGGCTTAAAGTTATGAGTGTGATCAGATAAAACAAGGTTCCATCTTTCCTCATATGCAGACAGTTCTCACACTGCATGCTGGGAAGTCCGCTTGATATCTTTCTTTAGAAACTTAAACAAGACACCATTGATTTACCATTGCACCGCAGTCAGACTCGTGATGGACACCGGATATCATCTTCTTTTTTTATTCCATGGTTTCAAATCCTTTGTCAGAAACCTGCCGTCTGCATTACCCACAATGCAACTCAACAGTTTGGGTTCGGGTGTTATTCTAGGAGAAGGCTAATGTAGCTTTGAGCCGCGAGTCTCAAGCGGAGATGATGAGCTGACTCTAGGCTGTTAATCAGACGTCACACAACTCCCTCTGCAGCCACAAAGTATACATGTGTCGTCCTCCCTAAGACCTGTCAACGGACGGTGAAGAACATTTATTCGACTCCTCATGTCAAGTCAGAAGAACTCTGACATGAAAACTATAAGATTAACTTTAAATTATGATGTTTTACAGCGTAGGCCTCAGACTCACTGAAACAAAACAAAAAACGCTTGGACGAAACAACTTCTTTGTGAAATCTTTTCCTCGCGACGGTTTTACGCTGATGTGCAGAGATCATGAGTGTGTCGCTGAGGATTAAACAGTCAGCCAGCGTGTGTAATCACAGGGTAGGTTTCATAAAACGCCCTGATCTGTGAGCTTTACTTCACCGTTGAACCCGCGCGTCCTGAGATGGATGGACAGCTGGACGCAGCGAGATAGTATAGATTAGCCGGATGACTCAGCGGCCGCCTGTCAAGTTTGTGTTTGTGTGTGTGTGTGTGTGTGTCTTTGTGTGTCCTTACACCAGTGCCAGAGAGACTAGAGCTAGAGAGAGAAAGGCAAAGAGGGAGAGAGAGAAATGCCCACAGCACAGCCCGCCATCTCTCAGTTCCAGTCCAGTGCCTGAGGAAATGTACCCTGATATTAGCTATTAAAGAGCAGATTGTCAGGGGAGCCATGCCAGCACTGACAGCAGCTGTACAATGGAGCAGGCTGGAGGGAGGCTAGCTAAGACTTTTTTTTTTCCCCCAACACAGTCTTCTTCCTTGGGTCCCCGTCGGCTGCTGCCGCCCCCCCCCTCCTCTCGACATCTCCCTCCACCCTTAAAGAAAAAGAAAAAAAAACTGCCTTTGTGCCCAAGTCTCCGTAAATACGCGCTGGGCTGGAAAAAGCCCTTACACACAGACGTCAGAGACAGCAGCAAAACCTGATGAGTGTGTGATTAGATTGGCTCCGTACCTGCGCGGGCGCTGCAAATGTTCTCATTTGTGGGGATTTTTTTGGATGCCGACGAGTAACCGCAGAAACTTCCCAACAGAAATTAGGTGCGGATCATTTGCTTTCAAATGAAATTGGAAAGAGATAAATCAGTGTGAATTCAAATCGATGATGCCCGCTGCTGTTAAATGTCTGAGATAAAGACGTTTTTTGTTTTTTTGATTGCAGGCGTCGACGCACGCTTATTGTGAATTCAAATTTTTCACCTTATCAGTCTTTTACTCCAGGAATATTCAACCGTGACTATTTTCTCATTTACCCACTTTGAATACTGACAAGAAGGAAGGGGGGATGAAAAGAAAAAATCATAGACATCGTGTGAAATTTGACAGAACTCAAGAGCCACGAGGGATTTCTGTCCTTTAAGTTGCGACAGCATATAATAAGGCCCAATCATTTTAATTAAAGAGCTTAATCCAGCTTCATTGAGAAAGGTAATCAGATCTCTGGGGAGTCTTGTGATTGCCTGAAAACCTAAGTAGAGTGGAAGGATTTCAGAGCGCCGTTTCTCCTCCGTCGCCAAAAACAAATCTCCGGGGAGAGTCGGGAGAGGCTGAGGTACAAATGGAGGAAAGAAAAGAGGTGGTGTCCTGTCTCGAAAAGGTCACAGCACCTGTCCTCTCTGGATTCTCACGATCTTTGTTGCCGTCTCCACTCCCACCCTCTCGATTTCTCTCCTTCTAATGTTATCTCCCTCCTCTCACCTTCTCACATCTCTTACCTTCCTCCCCTCCTCTTTTCTTTCTCACATTTGATTTCTCACTGCTGGTTTTTGCTTCAAAGTTTGCTTACTTCTCCACTTTAACTTTCATTTCACTTTTCTCTTTTCCCCACCTCCATCTTTCTTTGTCTGCCAAATCTATCCTCTTTTGTTCTTCTTTCTTGCCCTCCCCGTTTCTTTCACCTGGCCTCAATCTCTCTATCTCTTTCTTTCTCTCCCCTCCTCCTACTTCTGCTGTCGTGCCTCACTCGCCCATACCAACTTTAGATTGATCACAGTCATTACCTCCATTAATGAGAGGGGATTGAGTTCTTAACTGGGCCTTGCAGAGCCAGTTAGGTCACACTGACTGGGGATATGGATTACTAGAGGCTTCGCAGAGTGCACGGCGTCCTAGGCCAGCCAAAGTACACTTTAATCACCTGCCCTTCCAACAGCAAATGGGCCTTTAATGGCACCGTGGTAGATGGGTTCACCCCAACACAAGGGCAAACGCACGCATGAGTTAACATGGGATGGTCTCACCAAACAGGCTTTGTAATAAGCAGGAGATAGAGACAGAACCTTTCTTGTTCTCGTTGATTATTACCCAGTTTCTTCACACTTCTATCATACAAAAGGTTAAACAGGTCCCCAGGAAGAAGAATGCATTAGACAATGGAAGCAATTAATAGAAAATGACAGGCTAACGTTGGACGGTGATAGTTGAGTCTGTAGGGACTCGGGGAAACAGAGGGTGGCTGGTACAACACGGTGTGGAGTGTGGACAGGCACCTCGAGAGCCGAGTCCACCTCCTGGGAACTGTCAAGGTGCCCTTGAGTAAGGCACTGAACCACTAACTGCTCCCAGGGTGCCGCTACATGGCAGACCGTGACTCCACCACCTCTCCATGTGTGTATAGAGGCTCTTTGTGTGTGTGTGCGTGTGGAAAAAAATAATTTCCATCATTGATTTTTCACTTCAGGCTCTACAAGAACATCTGACAAGAATCTCTGTGCACGCATACCGGAGTGCTTTCCCACGCAAATGACACGGAATCAAAGCGCCTTGTTTACATGCCATTCAAAGGAACGGTTTGATATTTACGGGGGAAATATGATCATTTGTTTTTCTTTGCTGAGCGTTAGATGAGAAGATCGATATCGCTCGTGTCTCTGCGTCGAGTTCGGAGCTGGAGCAAGGAGGCCATTAGCGTAGCTTAGCATCAAGACTGCAAGCAGGGGCAAGCAGCTAGCCTGTCCAAAGATAAACATGACATACATGACGTCTATAAAAAAGGTGTGTAGGCGCAGTTTCCACCTTTTTGCAGTCTTTATGCTAAACCGAGCTCATCTCCTCCTGGCTGCAGACTTGCACTTTGCACGCAGGCACGGCAAAGGAAGAAAAAAAGAGTGTTAAAACATGTAAACATAGAAAATGAGGCATTGCAATTCCAACCAAGAGCTACACGGTGACTGCACAAGAGATCCCGACCTTGACACTCAACAAACTGAGTCTCAAACATCCATACGTGGATACAAAGATACATAGAAACACCACAACATGATAATAAGAAGTGGGCTTTGCAGTAACATGTCAAACTACAGTTTCCAGGTTGAAGAATTCACTTTAATGCCCAATATCAGGATCATATCAAGTGTGTTTCCTCTTTTGGAGGCTAACTATTTCCCGCTGCCAGTCTTTGTGCCAAGTTGGGCTAAAGAAAATCACGGTGCCGTCCGTCTGCTGAATTCATAAAGATAAAATTGATATTGATCTTCACACTCCAGGTATCAGAGCAAACAAGCAGACTGCCAAAATGTTGAGGCATCCCTTAATAATAGCACCCGAGCAATTTACTCTCCCCAACTGCTGCCTGAATATATAGCAGTTCATGAAGGCTGTTGTATTTGCTGCTCGAAACAGTGGATCAATGTGGAGTTAGTCTTTGCCAGAGAAAGATTCTCGCGGTGAGAAAATAAGGCTGATTACGCGTCCTAGCCGTTGATAAATGAAAGACGAAAAATGAAGGCAATTTACAGGAAGAAGCTAAAGCAGTCTGTGAAACACAAAGACAACGTGGCACAAAAAATAATCCCAAACAAAATGACCACAGAAGCTTTTATTACAGCTTCAAGATTATTCTGATGATGCAGTTATTTTAGCTTTAACGCCTGCCAAGAACAGTTAAATGACGAGACACAGGCGCAGGAGAGAAAAACTTGCTGGCTCACGCAAAACAGCAAAACCTTTGCTTGAACTTTTCCTGGAGCCGCAGTCAGCCTGGTGACCGCTCCGTTGAAAAGCTGCCCAGAGAAGCAGGTGTGATGGCAGCATTCTGGTCGCTCATGAGCCCCGGTGAAACCGAGTGAGTTAATCGCTGTGATTTCAGGTTGTTTTGAAGCCTGGCACGCCGGAGCGGACTGGGAGTAGGTGGTCGTTAATTGCAGGGAGCAAAGAGGTCGCTGCCGCTCTGCTCGTGGCATAAACATTATTCATCAGGAGTGACAAGGTCAGACACTCCATAAATAGTTCACAGATTAATTATTGTTCTTGAGGTAATGGCTTGGCCTCGATAGGACACGGTAATGTAAAGTTAGACTCCAGTCGGTCACGGCTGTTAAATCATTAGAGTCAAAACTGATTATTCTCAGCGTACCTGAGCAGTTTGCATTTAGCTGTATAACATCTGTAATATGAACATGAGTTAAAAAAAACAATATATTTCAAACTAAATGCCTTCTTTGTTTGAATTCACGCTGTGATCTTGTTAAATCTTCGTTAGAGCACAGCAGCGTTTAGTGAATGTGTAGATTGGATAGATTTTATGGCTGTGTTCAGCCTCAACTCAATTAAACAGAACATAAATTAGGCACAACTAATAAGTGAAGTCACTGGTCCCCGTTTCAGAGCGGAGTCTACAGACCTTAAATAAAATGTTCCACTCATGGTATCGAGAGTAACAGCCTGGAATAATGATCCTTTTATGCCAGATGTTCTTCTCTACGTTAGTCAGCAGGCATCTGCAGCACCTACCGAACACAGGTAGAGGGTCAATGTCAGTCGCAGGTGCGGCGCACTGAACCCTCGATCCTCTCATGACGTCAGTAATCGATAGATGTTCCTGCTTGAGGTCACCTGGGCCCGGTATTTCAAAACTGACCTGACAGGATTGTCCTGGTCGGATTGGATTAAATCTAGATCTGATGTGAAATCTGGGTATTTCAACACAGATTCAGATCAATCCTGATCCTGAAGATCAGAATCCTGATCTGGTAATCCAATCCTCCCTTGAATCCAGGAAAAAGGCTGGATTTAGGCTGGAGTATTTCAAAAGTTAAAGCAGATACCTGGATCAACTTGATACTTAAATCACCTTTCATTAACTGCGTTTGGACTTCAATCAATTTTCAGCAGGTGAAAATTTTTGTTGTAACGGCCCTTTACAAAGGACTTGATCTGATTCTACACATTAGACGACGGTGAACTTACACTTTTGACGTGAAGTCTTGCTCCCAGCTGCTCCTTTCGTGAGGTAGTCCACCATGTTTTCGGTCCGTGGAGGCGTAGTCATGAGATTTGGAAATCCATATCCGCCCAGATCGGGATCACGGTGATCCAATCTGCCAGTGTTTTGAAATAAAGTGAGCAGGATCACCTTGATCCATGACTGAGAGAAGGAGGATTTCATTATCCGGATGATCCTGATCCAGATGTTTTGAAATACCGGGCCCTGGTCTTGTGATGGACAGATCCTGTCAGGCAGTCTGTAAATGGTATTTAAAAAACTGCAGCAGCAACACTTGCAACAACAACCACAGTTTCAACATCGACATCAACATATCTTAACGTATAAAAGCCTAATTCACTTTGTGCATCCACCCATCCAGCTTCCTGTGAGCTGCCGTGTCCCAAGTGTAGAAGATCAGGTGCTTCTTTTGTGACCCTGAGACTGAGAGGTGCGTTGGCGTCTGCAGTAATGTGCACAGGGTTGTCGTGGTGAAGAGGGAGCTCTCGATTGAGCAAGGTTGTGTCCCAGTCCTCTCCCATGGCCATGAGCTTTGGGTAAGGCCTTATTTCGAGCATTTCAAAGCATTTTTAGCCACAAGGTTGTGTGTCGGTGGTGGATATTCATTTGTGATGAACTTAACTGCTATGAAACAATCAAAAAAATATTTTTATTCCTCCGATTCACAGGCGCTCTCTCTCTGTTGGCTGGAAAACACATCAAACCAAAGGAAACTTCCCGAGAAGTCAGACGCAAACGTCGAAGCTGGGTGCACGAAATAAACCAAACTAGAATACAACTGGGACAGCAAGATAGTTTAGTCCATGAGCTCCTGACCGTGGAGCGGTTGACTGATACGATTATTGAATCTTTCAAAAGTCAGTGCCGGTTAAACTTTGGCCTCCACCACCACAGCCTAAACTCACTATTCCCCCGCCTTGAAATCAATAGTAAAGTCTGCGTTGTGACCCACACCAAAATGTGAAAGAGCAAATAGTTTGCATGCTAACTGACAGATTACAGTAAAACAGCCCCGTCCTCTCGAATGTTTCCTGTCATCTTGAGCTCTTGCTGAAGTTCCCAAGGTTAGATACGATCGGTTATAGAACTTGCCATCATAACTTCTTTCTCCCAGCAATACCAAAGAGTCCCATTGGATGCAAGTCAGAGTATTTAGTCGACTTTTTTTCTGCACAACATGCTGGAAAATCAGTGTAGTGGGGTTTGCGCAGCGTCCTGAGAGAGCGCAGCATCTTTCTCTGCTGGAAATAACGACTTTCGCTCTGCACAATGCCGAACTTGTGCCGTTGTTGCGAGAGCCGTGTTACAAGATGAGGTGAGGAGCTCAGACATCTGGAAGGAGCTTCGAGTGGAGCTCGTGTTGAAAGGGGCGTCTGATTAGGATACCTCCTGGACGCCTCCCTGTGGAGGGTACTCCGGACCAACAGGAGGTGGGAGGTCTACGAAAGGGAAAAAAATTGAGAAAAAACAGCGAGGGTGTGCTTTTACTAGCTCTGTTTGTACTGAAGTGCACACACAGTCTGTACATGAACATGTTTAGTTGTTGCTGCCTGGCCTGCAGAAGTCCTCATCCTCATTTCGTCTGTCTTTTTATCACCAGGTGCATGTAAACACACACACACACACAGACATGCATGCGTTGTGTCTTTTGTGGTACAAAATTGGGTCAACCTTAGCCCAACGAATGCTGCCTCCGCTACCTAAGTGAACACAAAAAACGAGCTTTAAA
This sequence comes from Nibea albiflora, assembly GCA_014281875.1. Taxonomy (NCBI): domain Eukaryota; kingdom Metazoa; phylum Chordata; class Actinopteri; family Sciaenidae; genus Nibea; species Nibea albiflora. Next base: position 22,838,794 of record CM024804.1, on the reverse strand, counting down.
CTCGATTACGACAGTTTTGGAGCAGTTCAGATTTCCCCTCTTTGAACATTGGGGGGGGGGTGGATGTGACCCCCAGCCCACAGCCCCCATGTGGAGATAAGTGCATGCTGCAGACGTGTTCAAGAAGAGCTGGAGGATGTGGTTTGGGAGACTTTGACTAGCTGGCTACCGGACACGATAAAGCAGAGTCAACGACCCGGCATCAAGGTTTCTGCCTCTTAAAGGAAGTCTATCCTTGCTGCTGTCACCAGGTGGTTTCCCATGGTGGGTATTGTTGGGTCTCTGTGGTTAATGGTTTAAAGTTGTTTAAAGTTGTCGGCTGAGTCACAGACTGTTTTGGCTGTTGGTGATTCAGAGCAGACAGACCTGCTGCGTAAATATGTATGTAAATGACGGATACACCGGCAGTATGATTCAGAAGTATGAGTCACTCGTGGATTCAGAAGTTCACTATCTGAAATTTACAGTTACTTTTACTGTCGTCCTGTCGTGAACGCCTTGTCCAGGGTGTGTGGCTCCAGCCTGGGATTGGCTCCAGCCACCAGGCGGTTACGAAAAACGGATGGATAGTTTTACTGTTGTTGTACCGTTAATAATAAATCCAATTGTTCAGGTGTAAAATATAATTTCTTACATATCTTTCTCATGACACTTTATTAGCCAAATATTAGGGGTCATAAACATGTTTGTACTTGAAACGATGAACACCAGCTGATACTCTGTCGTCATTTTTGGGCTCTGTTTTGTTGACGTGTAATTATATGAGGTACAGCACAGTGAACTGCTTCCCAATCCGAGGCGTATGTTCTATGTTTCTCTTGTAGCTCTCGCTGACTTCATTTCAGTGCAGATGTCCTGTTTTTCCATACATTTGTCGACCACCTGCTCCTGTTTGTTACTTTAAAGATCTGCATTCAGAGCGCGCAGCGAGTTTCATGAAAGTGCAGCATTTTTATTTTAATAGTTGGAGGCAGTCAACTGTAAGAGGAGAGTATTACAACAAGTATAAATGTGCCTCAAACCCATTTCAAAAGGTTAATGGATTGGATTGCTCACAAACACTGAAATACTAAAAGAAAACCCTGCGTTGCATAAATTTACATACATTTAAAGCATTTAGCTGATGCTTTCATCCAGAGTGTCAATGCAACAGTGAAACAAGCTGCAGTCCCTGGATGTTATTCAATCCCTCAGCTTGAATAAATAGCCAGCTTTCACCGGAAGCTCTTCTTTTTTATTATTTAAACGATTTCTGTGCTTTATTCGCCACAGCAACATACCTGCTGCTCCAACCTCTGATGTATTTTTTAACCTTTGGCAGTGAAGTGAACCCGGTGACGATGTAACTTGGAGCAGCACTGCGGCGCCAACCGCCGACACCTCTGCCGGGATAAATAAAAACCGTATATAATGGCTCACAAAAATAGCATGACATAATTCACTATTGATTTGCTCTCCTGGCTGGCTGATCTTCATTTCGTGACACCGGAGTGCGGAGAACTCAGAGGCATTGGCATCGATCAGGTGGTGCTGCTCAGGCAAAATTTCATTTTCGTGAATGTGCCGGCAGTCCTCCGTATTCCATACGCTGACATGTGGTGTTGTTTTGTGAGTCAAATATATCGATCCGCCGCTGTCTTTATTCCTAAAAATATCAGACACTTCTCTCAGAACACAGAAGCTATTTGTGTAACACGTTAATGTTATGTCAGTGGACCAGAGGTGTGATTATTATATTTTCTAGAAACTGCTCGTTCTGAATTTTGTGACTGTTTCGTTTTTATTGATGTGAACCTGTGATTTCTAAAAGGTCTTCCTGATAAGGATGAATGTTTAGTGCATGCACCTGTCTCTGATGAGCAGGTGGAGATCAAGATGTGAGGGAACACAGCGGCTGACTCAGGGCTCGTGGTGGCGTGATCCAGATTGGAAACAAAGACGAGACGGAGCTGAGCTGAGCGTGAAATATCCGAGAGCACAGGGAGAGCAAAAATTAGCAACGAGCAGACAAAGCTGACAAAAATCAACCGGGACGGGTACTGAGCGATTTGGCGGTGGTGGCAGCTAGGAAGTAGAGCGGGGCTTTTGTGCTGCAGAGGTTGATTAGATGATGAGGAACAGTTGGTGTGCTGATCAGGAAGAGGAGAGAGGGGAAACCAGAGGCCATGCCCGGTAACACAGACGACAGAGAGAGATACACAAGACAGATACGCAAGGAAAGGGAATCATCACACACTGCCATGTGTGATCATTCGTTTTACCTCCGTACACTTTCCATTGAGGAAGAAATCTATAATTTTTCAAGTTATCATCAGTAAAAAATGGAAATTTTGCCACAAAAAAGGCAGCAACATGTATTATGTGTCCATTAACACTGTAGAAATCAGATATTAATGTTTTTTTTGCAGGGGCTTTTCTCTCAGAGCCCCGTGGCCAAACGTCTTTTTCCCGAGCTACATGATTCCAAACAATTCATCCCTCTTCTCTCTGCAGATGCCGTTCCTGGAGCAGCACCCCTCCCGCTGTCCCCTGCGCTCAGACTGGCACAACCCTTGACGCCCTTGATGACCCTCACGGCGCCGACGTCGGCACCTGCGGCCTCCCCGGTGGTCCCGAGCACCACGTCGACCACAGCCCCAGAGACTACCTCAGCTGCCGGAGGGGACGAGAGACAGTCAGAGCTCAACTCACCCTCAGAACCCGACCCGGAGACCGAGGCCGAACCTGAGGCGGACACCGACACGGAAACGGAGGAGGAGAAAGCTCGGCGCCTTCTGTACTGCTCGCTGTGCAAAGTGGCGGTCAACTCGGCGTCGCAGCTCGAAGCTCACAACAGCGGTGAGGCACCTGAGAGCGGCTGCATATGTAGACATGACCTGAGTGATTACAGCAGAGGTGTTCGTACACGTGACAAATATGTTCCTTTTCGTCAGACATGAAAACACGCTTTTTTTTTTTGTTCAGTCGATGCTTTTTGTGAAAAGGTTGTTATCTGCTGGGTTCCTACACAATCACCCAGCATCAGTGTTGAAGTGTTCTTTGTCGAGCTTTGTTGAGTTGTATTGGCTTTCTCCAACAATAACTGTCAGGCTTTAAAAAAAAAAAAGAAAAACAAAAAACACTTTTGAGTTTCATGGGGGTGGCGGTTTGTCAGCGGTTTCCATGGCAACCTTCCATCCAAGTTTGATCAGGTGTAGTGAGACATTTCACAAACAAAGATTGTGTTCTGAGTCACTGTCAAACTAATTTCAAAAACACACACACTGGGAACATGACAGTGCGCTGAGTCATGTGTTGATGAACAAGTCAAATAATCTATCAACAAAGACACGACGGACCCAAACATCACCGCCGTCTTCCGCGTCGCCGGATCGCGCAGGTGTCCTCAAATTTACCGACGGCGGCGACGTTGAACTCGTGCTGATCGGGCTTGTTCAACAAGAGAATATGCGGCCGTTTCATAACCAGCCAGCTGAGCCACGGTTGTAAGCCGTTCTTGATAAGTGGCTGGAAATCTTTTCCTACAATATCTCAGCAGGGTCCCTTTTCACTGCAGCAATAGCCAGGATATTCCATTTCCTTTCAAAGGGAAAGCCAGTCCTCGAGTTCAGCGGCCGAGTCCAAGAATGACAGTTTTGCAGCGGCTGCAGGAATCGATTCTTTAATATATATCGGAAACAACTTGCTGGATATCACTCCAGCAGTGCTGAAGTCGGACATGTGCAAAGTATATTTAGAATTGTGCCGTTCTCATTCTGAGAGAAAGAGAACAAACAAAACATTTTAATTTGTTTGGATGGTTTTGGTGGCGCAGAGCCATTTTTAATTCCCAGCTCACCTCTTCACACTTCAAAAACAGCTCTGGTAAAAATGTGTAACTTTTGCATGAATGACTTTAACAGGGTTCTTAACTTTGATGTGAGACGTTTTAGAAAGATTTACAAGTCGACCCTTTCACACCGGCCCTCGTATTTCCCGGATCAGAGAACGGATAACAGACAAGGAGCTCTCGCTCTCGCCTTTCCCTCAGGCAGAATCTGTAAGGGGAAGTTTACGTACTGACCGCGCACGCTTCCTGTTTGAACCTGCAGGTACGAAGCACAAGACGATGCTCGAGGCCAGGACCGGCGTGGGATCCATCAAGTCTTTCCCCCGGCCGGGAGTCAAAAGCAAACTGGCTACAACAACCAAATCGTCGACGGGCCTGCAGAACAAAACCTTTTACTGTGAGACGTGTGATGTGCATGTCAACTCAGAGACTCAGCTAAAACAGGTGAGGTGGAACCGCTCTGATGATGGTAGATCCATTATGTTGCCGTGTAAATATCCAAGTACCAAAAAAGTAAATATTTCACTGCTCCCTTTCCAAAAAAGTTGGCACGCTGTGCAAAGTGTAAACCAAATTTAATGATGTGCAAAAACACTGGAACCCCAAATTTAACTGAAAATAGCACAATTATTAATAATTGTGAGACGTTTTAGCATTTCACAACTTTTCCAGTCTTCTGCTGCCACTGTCCCGACTTTTTTGAAACGTGTTCCTGGCTTCAAATTCAAATCATTTCTCCAAAAACAATAACATTTCTCATTTGATAAGTTGTCTTTGTGTTATTTTCAGTCTTTTCCACATCATCACATTTTGTTTCTATTTACATTTTACACGCTGTGCCAACTTCTTTGGGAACAGGCTCGGATTATTCATCTGACATAACAATTGCATTCATCTATCATTTTTCCTTTGAAGAAATAGTTTCTTGCGAAATAAGCTTAATAGCATTATTCTCATCAAGTTCGATGAGAAGCCGGGGGAGAAACAGTCCAGCACTAAAAGTTCAAACTATTCCTCACAGCTTCATTTCAGAGTGAGGCAGAAACACGTCCGAGCAAAGACAGACTAATAGGCCTTTTGCACGGTAAACATTGTGACTTGTCTTAGTCAGGAAATGATGGATCCTTCCGAACAGAGTGTCCTAGTAAGCAGTAATCCCGAGCGCTGAAACCAAAGCGGCAGAATGGAATTCAGTCATCATTCATTTTATTATTCACGCCTGCGCTTCTCCGACTGCGACATGTCAAAATGTCTGCTGTGAAAGCGGTGCTGGTGGAGGTGACTGCTGACCTCCACCCCCGCCTCTCCTACCTGTGTTGTTAGATCAGAAAGAAGACGAGTGTATGGAAGGAATTCATAACTTGGAGGGCAGCCACACTCTTTTGGAGATGGAAATTAAGTTTTTCACCGACTGACATCCAAACACGCGCCTCCTACTGTGAAACCGCTCTGCTAGCTGCAGGCTTATTGCCCCAAATCACATTTGATTCAATTTAATAATAATACGGACGTCGTATTTGTGATGTCACCCATAAATTTCTGAAGGGCCGCGGTGAGGCTCAGCGTGGTGGCTGAATGAAACCTATAACAGCCCCTACCTGTCAATCAAAGAGGACACACTGTTAATCCTGCATAACTTTAAGCCTTAATATAATGTGAACAGGTGAGTTGTATATAAATTCACCCTCAGTACAGTTGTCATGAACGGGGAAATTAGCTGCAGAGACCAAAACTGTTTTTTGTACCAGGCTGCAAACATGTTTATTTCTGCTGTCTAACATGGGGACTTATGGAGACTGACTCACTTCTGCAGCCAGCCTCAAGTGGACGTTTGAGGAACTGCAGTTTTTAAGCATGCAAAGATAATATTTCTTACTTCACTCCTTCTTCTGCTCATGTTTACATGCACACCAGACACCAGGGTTCCTTGAAGAAATCAGGTTAAGACTGGAAAATACATTTACATGCACTGCAGTAACCTGGTTACTGTAAAGACCCGCATTTACCTGCAGCTGTAATCAGATTTCTCCCTCACCCCCTACCACATTTGGAGACAACAGCGCCACGGCAGAAGTGTGTTAGCGATACATGAAGCTGCAGCTCGGGTTTTTTCCTTTTATTTTTTTGACATATTACGATTAATGACACATTGAGGCTAAGCGTCGTAAGAAAGCGTCTGAGTTTTACAAGTAGTTCACTGTTCATCTGTGAAACGCACTTATTTAGACTCTTTTACCTCAGTGTCAGATTTCATTTTTTTTGGTTGGACTTTGGATTCATTCTTTTGGGCTACAAAGACGCACAGTTACTAGTAATGATATTTCCTTTCATCCAGCCGTGCTGCTGTCACAGCAAAGCACATGCACTCATGCAAAGAGAAATCTGGTTAAGCGTACGAGGTACGTGGCCAAGAAATTAGGCTTCTCTAGCAGATATAAAGCCAACCCAGTTCCTCCTAATACCCCTCCTCAAATCAGGAAAACGGCTTCTAGCTTATATGATGCTAAGGAAGGCAGGTTTCTAAGGAGAGCCCGCAATAATCTGATCTCTTTGTGCTATTTTCCTCAGTGTGGTTTGGCTAAAAACTCCCCGTCTAGGAATGTGTATCTTGGTTGTATCTTTGGGGCACTCCACAAATCCTCTTTCCTTGTAGCTGCTGATCATTCTGTCACGGGGGGGGGGATATTTCATCTACAACACTTGAAAAGCACTCGCTTTTGTCTGAGCTAACCTTGAGCCTTCTCACTGAAAATAGACAGGCCTCGAATGAATTTTTCATGCAGCGACTTTAACTGAGTGCTTCTGAACAGTGGCGATTCTCTGCGAGAAGAATGCGGCATGACGAATTTCATTTACGGCTCGAAGTCGGAGGAAAAGTGTGATTGTTAAACCCGCTGCACGGAGTTACAGAGTTTAGACGCAGCCAGAAATCTGCCTTTTGTTGTCAGTGTGTACTCAGACTGAATTATTTATTGGATTTTTCTATACGTGTCGCTGCAGATTCTTGCATCCTACATGTTTATTCAAACCCAGTTCTTTCTGATTCAACAGCGGAAAACCTTTAATATCGCTCAGCGTGGTATTCTCTGTTTAATATGGGGAACATAAGGTTTGATTTGGTAAACGCTTTCTGCACTGTACCTCGCGGGGCCATAACTGCAGTCATTTTCACCATGGGTGGCTCCAGTCACAATGAAACCTTTTAAAGCTGTAATACTTTTCGCCTTGAGACAGGAGGTATATTTTTAGTCCTGCTCCCCCCTTCTGTGTTGGTAAGGTTTCCACTTCAGCACATGATAAGCTATCTATCCTGAAATGGCATCTAGCCCGAGGCTGAGGCAACAGGCATCTATAAAACATCACAGCCAACAAAAAAATATATATATTTTCACTGTTTCTGGTGCAGAATAACCAGTAATGTTTCAGAAGACTGCCAAGAAACTGGTCAAACCGGCTAATTTGCCTGGAAGCTAAATATATTCTTGACCCCAAGATGAACCATTTGGTTCTTGGTGACCACCTGAGCTTTCCTCTAGCCCATCATAGTCAAGATTAGTAAACGTTGGAGAACATCGGAGGGTGAAACATGTTTTTTTTTGACGATTGTTCCTTAACTGCTGTAAATGGGGCTGTTTTTCTGTGGTTGCCATGGTTACGCAGCCATGGCCATGGCTATTTGAAGGACAACAAAAAAAAAACTTCAGTCATCGTAAAACTCTGCAAATAGCTGTAGCGTGTTCATACGAGCGGCCTTCCTTCTCCCTTGGCGCTGCCTCTTTCACGTTGGCGGTGCAGCTGTCGGCGTGTTTGCATTGAACACAACAGAGGCGGCGGCGGCGGCGATAAACGCTTCGTGTCTTAAATTACCGCCATGTCCTTCCTTAAATTTCTCTGCCTTGACGTTACTGACTTGCCAAGCTGAGCTTTAGCCACACCAACAGCAAACTGTGTCACTCTTTAGGCACGCACGAGTTACAGAATATTTGTCATGTTTGTACATTTAGTCGTGGTTATTTTAATGTGAAAAGGCACATTTGCCATGCAGCTATAGCGGCATGGCGTTGTGACCTCTCTCTCTCTCTCTCTCTTAATCTTGGTTTCTGTCTCCTTTTCAGCACATCAGCAGCCGGCGCCATAAAGACAGAGCAGCAGGTAAACCAGCGAAACCTAAATACAGCCCCTACAGCAAACCGCAGAAAGGCCAGACCAAGCAGCCGGTGAGTCACTGCAGGGCTCAGTCAACTTATCAACAACAAAAAAAAGTCCTGGATTCAAGACAACAATCATCGTGACTCAGTTCTTATAGAGGAGACAGTTATTGTTTGATATCTGAGACCGCGTTCATCTCAGACGCTTCCTAGAAAAAGCTTCTTTCTTTGCTCGATTTGCATCAGACAGAAAGTTCCTGCAGAAATTTGGCAGTTTAAAAAAAAAAGTGCCTGTTTTTTTTTTTTTTTGATGAAGCACATTTTAATCCACCTGACTGCACCTTATTCAATAAATTGTCAGCTTTCATAACAGGTTCACCTGTTACCTGGCTTTTATTAAAAAGCCGTGGCAGGGATCGGCGTGATTTAATTTAAAAAACTTGATATTTTATAGACAAAAGTGGCACGTATCAGGCTCTTCAGAGCCAGAAAGCTGGAGGCGGGATGCAGACGTGGGGTCGAAATACTATTTATAGATAATTGTGAATGTCAGTTTTAACTTATTAGGAGCACCTCAGAGTGTGGTCTCCTGCATCACGGCGGTTCAGATTAGCGTCAGGCAAATTGACAAACCACAGAATAGGAGAAGTGTGCTGAACTTTCAAATACTTTCCTGACTTTCTAGTACTGGCTGTCCTATGTGGCAAACCTCCATCCCGCTCCAGGAGAGCTAGAACAAATGTTAAAAGTGGTGTTGCCACATGACGCGGGAATGCTGGGACGCACAGAGGAGCCATGTGGATTCAATGTGGGGAAAAAGATAAAGGAGAGGCTGACTTTCCATCGCACAGAAAACGACATTCATCACACCCACTGTTTGCCGAGACGAAGCAAAGGGGGTTACCAGTGTGGGGGAAATGACTTTTTCTGAAACCCATCATTGACTGAGTTAACGGAGAGGAGCTTCTTTGATGAGCGGAGAGTAAAGAATGCTTCCCATAGGGTTACGATGCCTGAGCCGGTGATTGATAACCCATGACAACGGCTGCCATCCTGGTGCTGTGAGACCGTAGCTTTTCCATTACTGATACAGAAGATTAAGCCAGATAACTTTGGTGACCTTTTTCACCCTGTTAGGCTGTTTTTGGGGCTTGGTTGGAGGTTAGGCGCGTGATTCAAGGTGCAAGCTTTATGTTTGAGTCACTGACAGAGCTCCAAAGGAACCAAATTTCCTAAAATGCAGGTTAAGAGATTGAACATTTGTTTGTCACATCGCTGCTGACGCGTCTATTGCTGTTTCCAGTGTAAGCTCTGGAGTCTTGCAGCTCACCTGGAATACTTTGAGCAATTAGCGGCTAATTTCTGACACCTGTTTGATTCCCCTCAGCCCCGATGCGCTCTGTTCTGTTCACATTTCATGATAATGAGCCTGATTTACACGTTAAACACACGTCGCCAGCATCGTAACGGGGGGAACAGTCTGGAAAATTATGACAACAAAACAGATAAACTGCGTTGACGAAGAGCAGACTGTCGGACAGAACGTGACGCCTTCAGACGGCTCATTCTGTCCGACCAGCGGTCCAAACTCAATTTTGTTTAATTTGCTGTGATGTAAAACAGGAAAAAAGCTGCAAATCCTGACATTTGTAGGCTGGAAACAGGAAAAGGTTTGAGTTTATTCCTGAATGTATGGCTTTGAATTTCTTATGAATTACTCAATTACCAAAATTGCTTTTTATTAACTTTCTTTCACTCAGTTGGCAAATCATCTCAGGACTTTTTGTCCAACCTCAGCAATATTTGATACCAACCAGGAAGTATTGAATGTCTGGTCAGATTTGAAATATTATGCACTTTGTTTACATCACAATGTTAAAGTTTCTTTATAACTGTTAAACGTTTCAAAGGATTTCTGTCCCAGATAACTAATATCATCACATTTTGTAGCAGAATGTGCAGAGCTGATTTCAGTCAGGTATCATGATGTATTTATTTTGTTCGAATGGACCGTACTGACGTTTGTCTCTCTCTCCCAGATAAAGTTATCCCTGGGCAAGGAGCGTCCGTGTCAGCCTCTGACTGCGCAGATCATACCTGCTCACCTGGCTGCAATCGCAGCCGCCGCCTCCACCCTCGGCAACTCTTTCGCACACCGAACGAACCACGTCCCTAACCATGCCCCGACCCCTGCCCTCTTCCAAACACAGACCCTCCAAGCTGCATTGCTCCGCCCGGCCCCAGGGCCTGTCAGGACCTCCCACCCACAAGTCCTTTTTGCCCCTTATTGACCTGTTTGACCTGGGGTGGTTTCTGCACCGCCTCCTGTCGAGGACCACGACCATGTGCTCCACCCAGACCAGGCCAAGGAGTCGCAGCAGTGTCTTGTACTCCTTTTATGCATCCGGGATACTGAACATCTTCATACTGTGATCGGACCTTCACCACTCCTCGTATGGATTATCCCACATTTAAAGCTAAACCGGACTATTTCTCTATTCACACTGAAAACCTGGGCCACAGTTCACACGCTCTCCATGACTCATACCCGGACCCCGGACTTGGACCTACATTGTACCGCAATAATGTATAAGACTAACCCCGTGAACTATGCAGTGTCATTACTTCACGATGCAAGGCACAGTTTGAGCTTAAATACGGTAGGGTTATGCTTTTTGTAAAGATACAGCGTGGCACTAAGATCATTGCTTTGGTGGAGGATTACTGTCGCTCCTAATTTAAAAAGGCTGTTACTGATCACGAGAGCGAGCAAAGGCCCTCCTCTGTTCCTGTATGCACTTTAAGCCCCTCCTCTGTTGATGTCTACATTAGATGGCTAGACTGTGTTAGATTGTTAGAGTACGTGTCGTAATGTGTGTTTTTTGTATCTGTCCTTGCATATCTGTGTGTGTGTGTGTGTGTGCAAAAGTCTGCATGTGTGCGTGTGTTTGTCCATGTATGAGAGTGTGTGTATTTAGATATGTGTGCCTGTATATGTGTGTGTATGAGAGAGAGAGAGAGAGAGAGAGAGAGCTTCCCATCCGCCATAAAGCCATCCTAGTCGATATCCAGCACACATCGTCACTGACCGTGTCTCGGGCCAGAGGGACCACAAAGGCTTGTGTATATTAACTGTCAGTGTGTAAAAGGTGAACAATTTCAAATAAAAAGAGTCCTAATTTGTTAATGCTGCTGATCCTGTGTAGTTCAGTGGGTGCCCGTAGTCATTGTGCCGCACGGTCCGTAAAGCATCGCCGAGGCTAAGTGCATTATGCTAAGTGAAATCTACCAGCAGGGTATGAAAGTTAATGACACTGGTGACTCATAAGAGGACTTTATAGCGATTAACCCTCTTTGCTCTTTAATAATGTAATAGCTGGTCGTTATTTTGTGATAAACTCTGACAGGCAGGACCGGCCCGACGTGAAGCTTACTGCACAACAACTCACCAGAGAAAACGTTTGATTCAAAAAATGTTTTGATTGATTTAAAAATGGTTTTATTGCATCCGCTGCGGTCCTCCAGACTCAATGTTTCCATAACAGCGGTCTGATATTCACGGCAGCGTTCGGTTATACGGAAATAACAGACCGGACGATGCAATCATTACTTTCACACACGGAGCTCCATATCAGTTTGTGCACTTGTAATAACACAACATTAAATCACACACACACACTTTCATGACACAAAATTCTAATTCAGAATAAATAATTAAAACTCCTCACACAACTCCATTTCCACTACTAACAAAATATGTTTCTGAAAGCTGTTTACTCTCCTTGTGTGTGTCACGGTGTGTGTTTGCGATCCAGAAGCTGAGCTATAATCCTGATGTAACTATTCCCGCTGGAAAATTATGATTCTATTAAATTATTTACAGTGTTATTTCATATTTAACCAGGTAAATTCAGAAGTGGGTTGGAACAAAAACCTTTAGACGACCTGCTGGAATAACGACGCAGCAGATTATAACTGGAATATTTTTAATACTTTGAGGCTGTAAGACGATATCTGCACTACAGCCGCTTCATTTTTCTTTAGAGGATAATTATAGCTCTCTTATTATTAGCAAATCCATGAAAAGACACAAAAATCAATGTGTAGATGCATCTCTCAGTACTTTCTGATCGATATCAGTACATATTATTTTTAGAGAGTGTATTTTAAGATACTCAGAGTTTGAAAAGATCCACAATGAATGAAAAATCAAACTCACATACGCAGGTTTTGAGTCACTCGGTGCAGTAATGGGTGTGTTTGGGTAGAAAGTTATTACATTAGGCTACATTGTCTGTGGCTCCAGCCCTTATCGGCCCTAATGAAGATAAAAAAATTAAAGTAAAATCTAAAACAGCTGTGGCTTTCGAGCAGGCACTGCTTGAACTGAGGTTTATAGTGTATTTGTTGTTTTAAGCAATGGATTAATACACATGTGGTGTGTGTGTGTGGGACTGAATGAAAATAAACTACAGCGCGTGTGTGTGTGTCACAACATGTGACTCATTCGTGTTTCTTAATACATTGTTAAGAACATATGATACGCTGGCTTTACAGACGATATTTGTTGATTTTGGTCTTTTTCATTGGATTTTATTGTCAGCGAGAAAAGTACAGAACATCATTAGCCTCATCCTTCAATGATCCGTGTGTGTGTTGCATTAGTTTTTGGCACGGCCGCGCGGTAACGAGGCTACATTCTCGTTGTCAGCAACATCGCACATAATGTAGACAGATGTCAATATCGTGCAAATTTGCTTCCGTACAAGTGAAAGAAAAGTCAGTTCTCTCCCTCTCTTGGACGAGACCTCTCTCTATCTTTGTTCCGTGAATCAGTCCTAAACATGTGCACCACATTGAGAAGACGGGAACAAACAGGATTAACACGTGTACAACTCATCGGTGTAACCGCAAAGGATACTTTTCTGCAGCCACGGAGCCGTTTCTGCTCAAGTAAATTTGACAAAGAGAAGTGATATCGTGGTAAACGCATGCAGAAGTTTGAATACAAGATGTACACGTGGCAGACGGACATCAGCTCATATATTAACTTTTAGATAGGCATGCATGCACACGCACACACCATAAATACATCCGTGATCTGACATCTTAAAGCCCAGATGGATTTCTTCCATCCAGGAAATAACATCACTGACAAAAGCAGTTCTGAGCGCCTTAACTCTGACATTTTGGAGAGACCCCGTTTCACCACAACACCATAACTCATACGCTCCGTATTAAACTCTGTTGTTCAAGTCTGTGAACTTTTCCATGAACCCTAAAGCTGATTCATCCATCCCTCGTTTGTAGCACATCTACCACCACCCCCCAACTCCCTGACGCATGAAAGCTGGCCATCCAGCCAGAGGAGGGAGCTTCTTTCCACCGGAGCTCCTGCTCGCTGTCCAAAACCAATACGGCAGGCCGCTTGAGAACTGTGTGTTGAATCTCTGGCCACCATCTCACTTCCATTTAATCTCACTGGAGCAATGATCACAAACATCTGTAAGTGGGATGCGGAGCCTCTCTATCTGCTGTTCAGGGGAGCTATCAGCACAAAAACACTGCCTGCCATCATCGGGGAAAATGCTGTGAACAGCTGGATGTCCAACCAAGCGAGCGCTGGAATGTAGATTACGCCTGAGCGTGATTCACACAGAGAGAAAATCTCATTTTTTGGCTCTGAGTTGATGATCAGCCTAATGCTGAAGTCAAGTGAACCTCAGCTAAAGCATGTTTCAAGACGCTGAATGCAATAACGATGAGAAAACACTGACATGACAAGTGTTTGTCATGCAGCCATTTTAAATAGAAGATGTGCTCGTATTATCACCAATATTACAGCATATATTTATTCTTTAGTTAATGTGATAGCAAATGATTTATGAATACCAAAACTAATCTAAAAAAAAGGTTAATATATAAGAAATAATGACAACTTTGTGCCTTAATTGAGAATCACTAATAGTCTGATCCAATTAACCGTTTTTTCCAGGTGTTTATTTATTTATTTAATTGTTTTTATGAAAATCTGAATAACAAAATCTTTTTCTTTGAGCTCTGTAGTGTAACAGAGTCAAGCTGCGAGTGAAACGTTCAATTTTCTCAGGTCACCGTGTTGTTTTTGTATTTTGTGGATTTACAGTTCATCACCTAAAATATTTACCAAAAGGCTTTTTTACATTTTAAATTGGATTTATTCAGTTAAACATTAAAAAGATGAAGAAGAAAAAAAAGTGCCAATGATAACACACATTACTACAAATATTTTCTTACATGAAAATCTAATTACATCACCAGCGGTAACATTCTGTGGGAGAAATGTCGAATTATTTAGTTGGCTCTAAGGTTTCAAATATAAACACAGCGAGTCTAAAAATCAGCGGTTTATTTGGATAGTCCGCCTGCTCATAGTTTACAGAATAATTGTGACATTTCAGCAGCTTATTAGCTGAGACTCAACAATTTTCTCAAGTGAAACCTCTTTCTGATGCCGAGCTTAAGGTTTGTTAAAGTTTGAAGTCTTGGTTGGCGTTGGAATGGACCGGCTGCACAGCAGACATGTTGACCTGTCAGAGCTGGAAAAACACACACACAGGTGGACTTAATAACACTAATGACAGCTCAGTTCCCTTCAGTGAACCGGCACTCACGATAGCAGAACTCTTCCCTAATGCAGCTATCATCAGTACACCTGTGAGCTTCCCGCTACGACATGTCAAAGTGTCTGCTGTGCAACCAGTCCATTAGATCATCTGTGAAACATCTACAGACAAAGAGAAAGCAGCTGAGATGTTTGAAACTATCCAAATATAGTGTTACCCAATCTGTCAGTAAAAGAGGAACGTTAACTCCCCTCACAGATTCACAGTAAATAAATAAATATGGAGGACATGACCTCATGTGTCCTCATTTGTAGCCCACGTATACAGATTTCAGTCATTTGATATTGTTAAACAGTGTAGATAGATGTTGAAAATGTAAATTTATTCATAATAAATCTTTGTCTTTGCACTAGTTTTCTGTTTCTGCAATATTACAGACATTATCTGTAAATAAAAAAACAAACCAATGCCTTAATGACAAATTACAGTAATTTCTCGTTTTTGTACATCACAAATACGACATTATTTATACAGTATTCTTGTCAAATTTATGTAAAATGAGAATAATTAGTTGTAATTATACAAGCGGCTCATTTAATACTGTTGAAGGTGATCATAATAATTCATCTGTAAAATAACAGTATTTCTCTGTAAAAGCTTGACAGCAGATTGAATTCAAGACTGCGGCAACTTCTATGTCAACTGAAAATATCTGATTAGTTAGAGAGCAGTTAAAGTTAAAGTCTGGTGAGAGCTCAACAACAAACTTCTTGATGTTCAAAAGTAAATTCAAAAACTGGCACAAATTCTTGCTTCTTTTCGACGGCAGCTGTGATGCATTTATTAACAGGATACGCGTGCCAGTCAAGACGTGCCGGTGACAGCGAGGAAAACTGTGGAAGGACGAGAAGAAAAGCTTCATTATTATAACATATTTATAGTTTAAGAACCTGGGAAAAACTGAACTGGTACAAAAGATTTTTTATTTTTTTCATTTCATTAGTTTTTAATGGGCAAAACCTGTATGTCATTATCATCAGGCCTGATGAAGCTGTAAGCAAAACACACGCAGCTAATTACGATCAGAAGATGTTAAAAAAAAAAAGGATTCTTTCCCAGCGAGTCTGTTGTCACGGATCACGAGTCGTAATTACACGAGTCGCATTTTCTGCTCCTGCGATCCGAAAGAGTCCCGTCCTTGGATACGTTTGACATTTCCTTGTTCACGTTGACGTACGGACAGCACAGCAGAACAATGGAATAAAAGCTTATTATCTGCTTGGTTATGACTGCATTGTCCAACCTATAATAAACAACATATAATCTGAAGCTCTTCGTGACTGTTAGCGGAGTTACAAGCCCTGGACTGAACTTACAAGCCACACAGTGACATTAAAGAGCATGTGGACATCTGTTTCTGAAACACAGGGCCAGTTTTTACATTTCCAAAGGGATACACAAGGTTTACGCATAAAACTCAGCAGAAAGTGAGTGAATTGTTAGACAGAGTTACAGTAACGTTATTAATTTTCAGAATCAAACAGTTGCTATAGATTCCTCCATGTGGTCTTCATTTCTGCAATCCAGCCTCGATCATCTCACTGTGCAGGGAGTTGATTTACTGCAGGCTACCTGCTTGGCACGGTTGGACTGTGTGTGTGTGTGTTGGCCAAATTCCTGTGTCAAATTCATCATTTTGTGCTTTTCCGTCACTGTAACAAGAAATCGCGTTTCATTAGTTATACGGCGCTGTTTTTCATTTTTCATTCGCAGCCGGTGGAGGGGAGAGAAAGCCCCTAAAGGCCAAAGCACTCAGGCAGGATGTTGTAACAGATACTCGACATGAGCTGCACTGACAATGCCCTCAGGATTCCTGGCAGGACCGTGCAGGTCCAGGCAGTCCACTTCCATGGCCGCGTAAAAGCTTTGATTCAACAACGTGATAAATGCCTCAATTAACATTCCAGTCCATTAAGGCTTTGACATTTTTACTTTATCGGGGACATTCACGCTTTAGAAAAAGCCTCGCTCGCGGGCAGCGATCCTTTTTTGAAACACTGCCCCTCTTGTGAATTTGACAGAACACCTGTATTAAAAGCGCCCCGGTTTTAGTGTCCTGTGTGTGTGTGTGTGTGTGTGTGTGTGTGTTTTTTTTTTACAGAGTGCTTTTAGGCTCCAGTAATGAAAGATAAAGATTTAACGAGAGGGGAGGTCTGCAGAAGAGTCACTGAAAGGTTTGCTCGTCGGGCGCTCTCAAAACAACTTGGCAGCTTTGTTCAAGTGATTTACTGAAGCCAAAGAGAGCTTCAAAGCCAAAAGCTGAAGGCTTTACTTAAAGGACACACACAAGTGTACATAATACATACACTTACACTCACAAAAGTACTCACCCACATCCACCCACGCACTACTGAAATCATTTTTCATAACTGTATTCAGTAGCGGCGTGTGCACAGTGGTGAAGACGTACAGATCCATTTGTCACAAATAATCATGCTGTTCCATCAACACTAAGTCAGATCATCTGTGTGAAGATCACCAACACTGGGCCATTGTTTGGAAAGTTTAAGATGGAGGAGGAGGAAGACTTCCTTATCCTAGTTTACCTAAAAGAGCAACTTAAAGGTCCGGTGTGTCAGATTTAGGAGCCCTATTTCCAGAATATGGCAGAAATAAATAAAATATGTCCTCTTCCATGGGGTCAAGTATGAGTGTTTTCTCAAGAGGAAGTGTTGTTGAAGTTAAGAGTTCATGAGAAGACTCTGCACTGCAGGAAATGACAACATCCGAGGTCCCCCATAACAAACAAACTCTCATCTCATCCAGTCCCATCAACTTAATCGCCTACTGAACTTCCAACTGTCACCACATGGAAATATGGGAAAGACATTTAAGATGTGAAGGTCCCGTATTGTAGAGAGTGAGTCAAATGCTATGAAAGTATCAAAACGCTCAATTCAGACCTCGTAGGCTACAATCCAAATTACAAATGCAAGCGGTTGTCCAATCAGAGGCTCTGAGACAAAATGCACACGGCCTGTTTAGATAGAGTGAGAGAGAAGATGTAAAACTTCAAATAAAACATGGGAAAAGTGTGAAACATATTGCACATGTTGCTTTTAATCCAAACTAAATTGGTGCTCCACGTCTCCGTGTCTCCAAGCCTTTTTTTCCTTTTTGAAAAATAACAGAAAACAGACTAGATTTCTGCCTCGGTGTGACTGAGTTTAATAAGCTAGTGAGGACTCTCATTCCAAGTCACTGGCTTGCGTTTGACTCTTGAAAAACCCGACTGCGACTTCACTAAGAACACGGGTACATGAACAGTACGAGTGCAATCCAAAAAGATTTCAAGGACTTTGTCTGACAGCTGTGTTATCACAGCGCTCATGAATATAGACAGCCTACTGCTGTTATCGTGACTCACACTAAGCAGTTCGTCTCCCTCAGATTCTGCTGTTCTTTGTAGTCCGCTAACTGTACCGCAGTGGACACGAACCAGAGGTGGGATGAAGATATCGTGTTGTACGGCACAAGTAACCCTCAAGTCTTGGCCCTGAAGTCAAATCCCAAAACAAGACTACGGGGATTGTTTGACTATTATTTTGGAGGCCTGTTAGCTTAGCCTAGCAGAGCATGAAGACTGGAAACGTGGAGTAGCAGCTACGCTGCACAAAACTTAGCTATGCCTGCGAACATGCTCACGGTGAAAAGTTAAAGGACCAGTGTGTGGGATTTAGTGGCGTCTTGTAGTGAAGGTGCTTATTGCGACTCCCCTCGCTTCACCTTCTGCTGTGTAGCAGGACAGACAAACTACGGTGGGTGCAAAACATGCAAACCAGTGTTTGGTTTGTCCTCTCTGGGCCACTGTAGAAACATGGTGGTTCAACACGGTCATTGTGGAAGAGGACTAGCAACAGTTGTAGATACAAAATAACTAATTCTAGGGTAACAAAAAAACACGACGTGTCTGATTTTCAGCCGTAATAAAAACATAGTTATGTATACTGCATTCCATTTCTGCCACATTAAGGGTCAAAGGTCAGAGTCACATCCTCTGGGGACCAGGAATGTCTGTGTCAAGTTTCACAACAATCCGTCAAACGGTCTTGACCAGAAGCGTCAACGATTTTAAAGATGAATCGATATTGCTAAATCATAACTGGCAGATTAATTGGTACTTCATCATGAGCTGCAGCCCCACAGTAAACAACGGTTTTCCTTCAATGACAAGAGACGTAAAAACATTGTGATCAGCCATCAAAATCTGAACTGCATTAAATATCTCAGTCACACAAGGAGTAAACAATTAAATGGATTATTTGACTCCGCTAACTGAGGATTAATTGAGTTATTTCAGGGCGTGCAAACAAAACGAGCGTCGAAAACACAAATATCTTGTTAAATTTAGGGAGTATGTTGTAATCTGTGGGCTCCAATTATTGAAATGATTATATAAAATGTTCTTTCCAGACACAAACATATGCCGCCGTGGCTGCTGCATCAGCTGCGTAAAGGCCCAAAATGAACATAAAAACTTGAAAACTTTCAGCCAATACATTCAAAAAAACTATCTAAGAAGAGTGTTTACTGTATTAAAAGCAGAAATATTAATGATTCATAGTAGCACACTTTGGTACAGCATCCAGCACCGCAGAGGTTGTTTGGTGACCTCTCATTAGTATGCGTTACAGACTGACCTAACCGCTCCGTAATCTCCTCGCCCATATGACGGGCACATCAATTATTGAGCCATTAATTATTGGCTCGAACAGATGTCAGTCAAGTGAGACGGACACTTTGACCCTGATGAATAACACCGAGCCATAAACACACAGCGAGCCTGTGTGACCGTTCAGCCATGAGCACTCGTGTATGAACACATTTGAGAGGTGCCATAAATTTCAAGGCTGGGGAACTAGTAAAAAAAGGAGAGCTTCTCTGACAATGATTGGATCATATATCAGCCTGTATGATGGCATAAATACTCACTTTGCTCCATTTCACCTCAAGGAACCAAATAAGCATCCCGGTAGAAGACATTTACGCATCTAATTTGTGCCATATGGAGGGAAAGTATCTGTAAAAGAGCCGGAGATACCGAATGAAGGATCCACTGGTGCTATGCAAGGTGGCGGCGGCTGGAAGATCACAATCTCTTAATATAACCTTCCTGAAGCCCTGCAGAGTGAAAAAAAGCTCAGCTTAGAGAGTGATTTTATCTCCTGCTCAGGCTTATTGAGCTTATTTTAGTCAGTTCACTTGGTCGAGAGCTGCACTAAAGCTTCAGTTCAAGCTTTTATTCCCTCTAAGGGCCACTGAGGCCGACAATGTATGTTCATTCATCATACTTGTGGAGCTCTGGATGAAAGTGTCTGTTAAAATGTGTGTGTTATGGTTAAGGTAAGGTTTATATGCTGAATTATTGGATCTTGCATGTAATGTTAGATAATTCCAGGTGGAATAACGTCGAAGGAGGCGTGTGGTGCCATAAAAAGACCAAAAACCAACAATGAAATGACCCCACCACCAAGCCTGACATGTCACGCATTAAAGAGCCGCGCTGACTGACACGTCTGCTCGTTATCGTGAAAATGTGTGACTGTGTTTTACTGTATTTTGACTCATTCCCGCATACGCAGCCCTGCTGCCACACAAATGTTCACCACGGCACCAAATGTAGGCTAAAAATAGTCCGACAGTTCACTCCTGCTCGAGTTTCTATCAACTCACACAAAACTTTCAGTTTGTTCAAATTTAATTATGAAAACTAAATGAAATGGAATTAAATATTCAGACTTCCTCCTTGTCATATTGTCTGTGAGGACTCATCCAGGTCACGATATATCCAGAAGGCTCATTGTGAGCAGCGCGGAGAAGCTGCTGAAATATAATTAGAGAGCTGAAACATCCCATGAAGTCGATTAGACGGACACAGTGGAATGAACTCTGGATCGTTCTTCACTTCAAAACGGTGATTTAACCGACTGGATGCCGCTGAAACGCTGCAAGAAGCTGCTCAGTCACCCGCGATCACTTTTACATGTGACAACCTGCAGGTGGCGCACTCAACTTTGTACCACCTGCAGCCAATGAGGTCATTTATTGCTCGTTAGTTTAAACTTTGGTTTCGGCCAACAAAATGCTGAATATGTCAAACGTAGTACATTTAGTCAACTTTAGTTACCTGTACTTCACGTGAGTATTTACATTTTATCAGATCTTATACTTTTACTGCAGAACATGTCAAATATTGTACGTTTTACTCCTCCATCTTTATTTACTAGTTACTTTTCAGATTACGATTTTCATCCTATCTGGTAAATAACACAAATATATCCACATCTGTGGACTTTAAGTTTGATATTTTCTTCCTTTATGGGCTGAGAAAATTGTCCTACTTTTCTTAAAACAAATATATTATTTAAAAACCAGAAACATTAGCTGGAAATGCAGTAATATTACTGCAAAAAGATCATATACAGTGTAGTCGTAGTAAAACAACTTTTCCTGCTTTAAGTACATTTTGGTGATGATACACATACTTTTGGAGTATTTTGACAGTGGTACTTTAGTAAAGGATCTGAATACTTCCCCTCTCACCTATAAGTAGCACGTGTGCATGAACTTGCCTAAGCTCTCCTAAGCCTCGTCTTTGAACTTTATTTTCTGTGTAGACATATAGTGTAACACCGTGACCTGTTTGTTCTTGAGGTGTGAGACACTGGAGAGCTGGCTGGATTAGATAAGCATCAGCCACATAGTGATAAACCACAGAAGCTTACGAGGCGAGGCTGCTGTGGTTTGTCGCCGTGGTAACCGCTTCCTCTGCCCCCTTTCTTTGACCTGCAGGTCGCACATGGATGAAATATCTCGCAGACCGTGGTTAAAAGCTAGCAGTCAGCACTGGAACGCCGCACGCCCTAACCTCGCGAGGAACATGACGGAAATATTTCCAGCCGGCGCGGTTATCACTGTAATGAGGCTGTCACCGTGGCAACGTCCCAGGGTTAGCGGTGACAGGCAGGACAGGTGACGCGTGCCGCCGGCTATGGAGATCACAGCGGGCAACAGCCGTGACTTTCAGGAGGTCTAACCTTGTGTTTTTCCTTGGCATGGGCCTATCACATGCGGGCAGGCAGACGGCTCTCTGATGTTACCTGTCTGCCAGGACTCCTGTTCGCTGACAGGAAAAGATGGAAAGCAGCCGCTGTCTGCCTTAAATTACAACTCATTTTCATCTCGCGTTCACAGCCCCGGCCTCTATTACATTTGAAAAATATTGACTCGAACTCGTCAGTTCTTCGCGTTTCTAGACACTTTGAAATGACTACACTTGGAAATGTGAAAGAAAAAGTAGAACTGAAGTTGTTGCGAAACTTGATGAACAACTGCCCGTTAAAACATGGCCAGTGACTCATTTGATGACTGGTTTCCTCTGGGAATGGTACCAACCGGAGTTGCTCTCCACTTCACCCCCTTTTCCTGACAGCGCACGCCCAGACACAACAGCATTACCTCAGACTTCAACTCAGGTCAGCGCAAATTCCCCCAACATAAACACGCTCATTGATTCATTTCTTTAGGACTCAGTTCATTCTATCTCAGCTGAGGGCCGAGCGTGTAACCAGAAGGTGATTCCCTCCAGATCAGGATGAATCTGGGTGAAAAGCAGTGTTTAGCCCTCGTCACCAGCACTAAGGTGCCCTTGAGCAGGGTGCTTAACCCCAGCTGCTCCAGCTCAGCGGTTATACTGGACAGCTTCCAGGTGTAATGTGAATGTGTTATCAGGGCGTTCCTGAAAAAAACAGAAAAGCACCGATCTCAGGGAAACTACCCCGATATCAAAAATATACGTATATAATTAATTTCAATTCACGCAGCTCAAGATTTGACATTTTATGTCGCCGGTGATGAAACTGACGAGCTGTGAAATGTTGATATCAATCCAGAAGGTCGACGTTTTAAGTGCAAACACATCTGTTTTGTAAGAGGATGAATGATGTTATTTTCTGGGCCCTTCTTCTTCCTCTGGAGATGGTCGGACTAATGGGAATACGATATAGATACGGTGCACTGCTGCCCCCGTATGGCCACCTGGGTGAAATGCAGTTAAAACGAATGAACCCAAAGCATCTGTGAAGCCAACGATGAGAAGTTAAGCATGCGTGGTTTAAAGAGCAAGTTGCAGTGTATGTTTGGCCTGATTTAAAGGCTTTATTAAGTCTGCCAAATATAAAACCACCCAAATGCTGCCTGGTGAATGACAACTTGCTTATCAACAGAAATGCAAACCACCTGCCTGCAGGTATTTTTAGGCAGCTTGTGTCTGGACTAATTGATTGACCCAGGTGTGTTTCCCAAACAGGTTTAGCTGATGTGCAGGACTTTTTTTCACGACACCCAATTTGACTTGTCCAAGCGGGGGAAAAGCACAGGTGTTACCAACATTAATCCTCACGGCAGTGTGACAGCGAGCCATCGTGCACAATGCAAGGACCCTGAAAGCAGCTATATGGAAGTGGATAACTGTTATTATGTACACCTGTGCTTTTCTTAGCAAGTGCAACAACAACACGACAGCAGCAGGCTAATATTACGTACCACTCCAACTGTTTGTCACCCGTCTTTCAGCCTTTTGTTTCACGATTCACTCTCGTCTGGCAGCTTCTTATCTCGGCGTCTGTCACGTTTGTCGGAAAGTTGAATTCACAATTTTTGAGTATTTTCCAATTCCACCTCGAAAGCTCTGCCAGAGAGTGTGAAGGCCAGATTTGGAAGCGAAACAATCACCATCAATTCCAGCCATGACAGACAGACAGCGCCGGATAACACGATCAGTCTGGACCACAGCGAGAGTCCAGTCTGAGTTATGAAATCATTCAACACGTCGAGAACTTCAGAGCCGTTTTCACACTCTCGCACGTGCAAACTTTAATCCACCTTGTTTACGGGCTTAAAACCGCTAAACAATTTTGTCCCCACTTTCTTCTCTTGTTTGACAGGCTGCAGACGGTCACATCCTGCACAGTTCAAAAGGTGATTTTGTTGCCAGGGAAACTGTGGAAGGGTTGACCAACAGCTGAATTCAGTTTAAAAGACTTTGATATCTT
Organism: Nibea albiflora; assembly: GCA_014281875.1. Classification (NCBI taxonomy): domain Eukaryota; kingdom Metazoa; phylum Chordata; class Actinopteri; family Sciaenidae; genus Nibea; species Nibea albiflora. The sequence continues at coordinate 22,815,099 of CM024804.1, read as the reverse complement.
CAGACAAACAGAGATGGACTCCTCCGTTATAGAATTATGGGCTGCTGCAGAGTCTGAGGAGTGGATAATATAACTGTCCGTCCATCCAAAAACTCATCTACCCATCGGCTTCGACGTTCAGGCTAACAATGAGGTTCTTTCAAAATGGCTCGTCTGAAGTGCTCCTCTTACAGCTGTGATGAAAATGTGCTGTCAGTGCGCTTTAAACAAAGCGTTTGGCCCCGTCTCCCCTCAAACCTTTCCAGCGTCTGAATGGGAGGAGAGGGCTGTGTCCAACTTTCTATATAACTTTCCAAACCCGACAACTTGCAGCAAATCAAAATGTTTTGAGGTGGCGCACCACTTTGAAGAGAGGCCGTCTGAAAGCGTACGCCGTTATCCTGCCTGAGCTTTTCACTGCTCGCTGCCGTGTGTTGAGTTGCAATCAGATTTGACAACAACACCACATCAAGCAGCTCATTTTTGAGCATGCCGACACATCTACAGATCATTCCCGGAGACAGTCCAACACTTCCAACCCCTAAAACATGGACACACTATGTCTGGTTGTGTGGTGTCACCCATGGGTTCCTAAAGAGCCCTTGCCTAGCTCAGAGTGTGCTGTTTCTCGCTGTCACCATCTTGGCAGCCCTTGGCCGTTGGGTATTTTATCATCGGGAGCCATGAGGAGCTCAAACTTGACCGAGCAAAGAGGGCAGCTGTAAAACCAAAAACAGCGAGCAGGGAGATAAACGCTGAGGGGACGGGGTTAGTCGTATGATTTATACAATGACTGACAATATGTCTGGACAGAGAGCTTCTTTTGGCTCGGTATCTGATAGCATCCAGCAAACTGCTGCTTTTCAAACCATGCACGCACCTGGAAAACCAGCAGAGTCCCACTTTCCTGATCTGTGAAGGGCTCTTTCACAGGGAGAACGCTTCTCCACGATAATTCGACCATAGTGAGTGAAGCCTTTGCTGCTGCCTTCCACGGGATCAAGCACATTCTTTCACTAGGCAGAAATTAAATTTCCAGGATCTGTTTGAGTGGCTGCACAGTAATGCGGGCTGCCTTTTTTGACAGTGGGAAAGATCAGGAGGTAGAATCTCCCAGTGGAAAGATTGCAATCACAAAACTGTGGTCGGTATTCATTTTATATTTGAACTTTTCATCAAAGGGTTGTGATTTAACTTTCTGGACAAAGTAGATGGGCAGCTCTCCCAGCAAAGCAGCATGCGACACAGTGATTCATACAGTCCAGCGTTTGTTTTTAGCTTCACTGGCAGCGTGCTTCACTGTGATGAAAGCAAAGTGCCATCTGACTCGTGCAAAAAGTTGCCTTGTGCCTCTCTGTGGTTAGTGGTGGTTGTCAACATGAAGAAAGGGCACATTGTGGGAAAGCAGAGTGCCACATAACCACAGAAATGACTGTGAATGTCATTTAAGCAGCTGGATGTGGCCATATGAACTAAAATGATCAAGAAATACAGTTTGACGCCGCGTCAAATAAGCCTGTGTTATTGTGTTGCAGAGACGACCTTTAATACGACTTTATACCTCAAGAGACGATAGCAAACATGTTTATTTCTGCTGTGAGGTTGGGCATTTTAATATGGGGGCTCATGGAGACTGACTAACCTGTAGCCAACCTCAGGTGGCCATCCGAGAGACTGCAGGCTGTTGTTTAACACTAGTTACAAATAACTTTACAGATAAGTAGCAGAGGTCACAACATGCCAGCAGAGAGAAAATTGTTGGTGTTACATCTTGCATTTTTAATCTAAGAGGGGAGTCAGATTCTGACAGGTGTAAAGGGTGACCTGACCCTGGACCCATGGGCCCCTGGGCGCCGGCCCCACTGGCCCGGTCGGTAATGCGGCCCTGCATACAGATAGTCTCTTGGTATTAAGGTTCAAAGTTCATTTGCACCCTTGGAAACAGTAGTTGAGAAAACAGTCCAACCACAAGGTCCATTCTGATCATATCCCTTCATCAGCACCTTCACCGTCAGAAAGAAAATCTCGTATCTCATTTTGTCAGAAACGTTGTCCTCGTTACTCAAGATAACCCACAGACGCAACGTGAAGTTTTCAGACGTTCCAGTTGAATTCTTCGGTATTATTTTTCAATGCTGTGAGCGCCCCAAAACAGATTTCATTCTCCATTACATTGGGGCGACGGTAAAAATCTCAAACCCTGGACAGACCGGCCTTTAATGCGTAACGCTGCTGGGTAGTCGAGGGATCTCATCAAAACTAGCAGAGGTCTTGGCCACTTTAAAGACTATAATCGGTTATTGATCCCGGTGCCGTACACCCTCATGACTTCTCGCTATCTCTTGCCTCCGGTGGAGTGTGGGCGGTGCTGGATGAACAGGCTGCTAATGAGGTTTTAAGGACTGTAATTGACAGGAGCAGGAGGTCATTTCTGTAGAGATTTGAGTCTTGGCCGAACATGTGATCGGGCTGGTTCAGAGTTCAGAGGAGTCGTCTAGTAAGGACTTTGAGGATGGGGAGTGTGTTAAGTGTCAGGATGGAAGACAGCCAAGAGCCGAAAGAGGAGGCAGATGGTGGAAAAACACGAGAAACATTGGACCTAGAGCTGACTACACCGCAAGACAAAAGAAGGGAATTTATTTTCATTGTTGACTGACGAACACGTTAACACGTACACTTAAACATAACCGCAATCATCAAGTCGAGAACTCAGCTCGAAAACGTCTTCCGTGGATCTGGAGGAGCTTTGTCAAGCCCGACAATAATATCTGTGTTTCCTGGGCTCGGGCTCACCGTCCACTTTTAATGGAAAGGCTGCAGCGAAGAGCTCGAGAGATGTGGGTGGTTCCCAGGCAAGGAAGGTTTAATGAAAAGATGCTATCGGATTGCATTACGGGAATTGTAGCATCCGGTCTTTTTGGAGCTTGAGCCACTCTAAGGAGAGAAAACTCAGGATATCTCGGCCTCAGCTGCATCGGCTTTGACCACTCTAATAAAAAATAGCCTTCTTTACCGTTCTGGGTTGTCTTTCCAATGTCTTAACATGCAGATCATCTCCTCATCATCTTGTAATTGTCTTTAAATTGCTTGTTTTTTTCCAATGATATGATGCAGAAAATGATTGCATTTAAACGTGCGACAGGCCTGCTGAGCATGACCGTGACTCACAGAGCCGTTAGCATGGCTGTAGATTCTTAGAAACACCCGAGTCGTGGTAAAGGGTTTGAATCTTTTATCCGATCGTTTCCAAACTCCGCTGACGTGTGACATATTGAGAGCAAAAAGGCGTACAAGAGACCTCTTTATTGAATTTATTAAGTTGTATTCAGACACTCAAAACTGATCAGCCCATCACTAGTAATGCTGTTTTACATCATTAAAATTCATTGAGCTGTATGAGAGACCACCAGTAAGGTTAATTATGCTACCTGCTTATAGCCGTAGGTTAGCAAGTCCAATACAGTCCGTCATATAAAATTGAAGGGCAGTCATTAATTAAAACATGATCAACACTGTGCAATGCAATAAAAGTTCCTTTCAAACATGACCATGGACCATTTCTGAGAAAAGTAACAAGACACCAGAGAAGGATTTTGTTAATAACACTACATTTACCTAAAAAGACCACCACTGCTTAACATTTGACCGGTTTGTGACAAGGTCTAGGGAGAAAATTTAAAAAATAAAGATAAAAAGCAGACCTAGGTTGAACTGTACAATTGTTCGGAATCTCTAGATAATTTCCTGGTGAGCTCTGCAAGCTGTACTAAAGGAGGAAGAAGACAACATTGCAACATTGCACCCTATAACAACATTAGAGTATATTTCTTTTTTCCACAGACTTGTGACAATGGGTAGTAGTCCAATTTTCTTTTGTGTGCTGTCTGAACTCTATTCTAAAAAAACCCCAAAAGAAACAATCCCCCAACTCTGATTGACCCAAATTGATGCAGGTTGACTACTGGCCTGAACAGAAAGCGGAGCGGATTAACAAAGACGAGAGTTTAACGTAGAACTAAGCCGCATGTTTGCAGGATGTTCGACAGTCTTCAAGTTTCCTTTTCATTTCCATGTGTCAAAATCTAACCCGAGACCTCCGCGATGCACTCGGCGACGCCACAAACTTGAAAAGTATTTCTTAAATATCAAAAGCCGAATTTAAAAATCCTGTCACGCCGAAGCTGTTGGTTCCTGATGTTCCCGCGCTTCCAAAAACTCGTTGTTCAATATGATGCGTGGCAAAGTGACAAGCTCATATCGCGCTACAGATGGTTGCACATAATGGGAAGCCAGATGTGTATCGATGCGTTTTTGTCTTCTATACTCTTTTTGTGTGTCTTCCAAAGACTGGACAGTACCAAATTTATTTTCCGCACTTTCCATTAAGAGCCTTGGATGAAGACGTCTTCTTTCGTAACAGATGTGTGTAGAGGGAGAGATTCTAGGTTTCTGCACAAGTCTTTTCCTGGCACTATCTCAATACGTTGATGCCTCGCAACAGAGAGTCTGAGAAGCCAGAGGCATCTCAAGATGGGAACAATTTTGGTTTTTCTTCTTCTGATTGTGAGCATAACTTAATCCGCAAAGGAAAAAAAAAAAAAGAAGTATAACAGGCAACATCATTCGCATCCAGTCGACCCTGTGAAGTGACAAATGAGGCTACACCTTCTCATCATCAGCAAATCACACGTGGAAATTCACACACGACAGTCACACGTTCACAGGTTTCTCTCTCTCTCTCTCTCTCTCGCTCATCTTACTTGAACGGGGTTAGTCTTCCAACTGAATAAGAGATAAAAATGTGTTTTTTTTGTTGTTTTTTTGTTTGTTTTTAGGCGTTGTAGTGATACATGCATCCATTATACTGATATACACTTCTTAAAAAAAGTAAAAAAAAAAAAAAAACATAAACAAACAAACAAAAAAAAGGTATTAGAAATGCAGCTATACAGAGTCTTTTAGCTATTCCAGGGGGGAGTGAGGTTGACGGTCAGGTCTGACGTCAAGAAGCCGAGGAGCCCGATGTCCAGATGTTGTTCAGGTGAAAGGTTTGGGGGCGGGGGGCAGAGGGAGGGAGGGTGTGTAGGTGTGTGTGTGTGTATGAGGGGGGGGGGGGGGGCGGTGAGCAGGAAGAGCTGGGGTTAGTTACTGCAGCAGGGACGGCTGCTGGGCTGAGGCGTCTCTGTCAGGTCCACTCCCCGGTTCCGTCCGCTGCTCGCTCCGGCCGCCTGAGGCTCATTCTTGGGTAGCTTCTTTGCTGCAGTGACGCAACGACAAGATCAGTGATGAGCTCACGTACGGACCTGAATCAGCTGAACTAACAGTTCAACCTGTTATGGTTGTTGAAATATTTGTAAAGTTTCTAATAACAAACAACAAAAGAAAGCAGTTACACAACATGCAGACCTGTCTGTCTCCCGGCCTGCACGCCCACACAGTCTTACCTGATCAGAAATCAGTCAACCTACATGAAAACAGCTGTGTGGGTGAGCAGAGGTTTGAATTTATTTTATTTTTAGAGGAAATGTGGCCACGATATGGAAATCTGCGTGTAATAACGGGGCTAAAGCTTTCAGAGGCACACAGCATCCTTTAGAGCAGAGCTTCTCAACCAAATCGGGGTCGGGGACTCGAAGGGGGAGGGGGGGCTGTGAGATGATTTCTGCTGTCCGCCAAATGGTCGTGACAAAGAAAATCACACAACACATTGTGACAAGCAGAGCAAAGTGAGAGACGGGGAGTGTAAGACGTCCAGCACCGGCTGCACAACGCCATCACCAGGCAGAGGAGTGCGTGTGCCTCTGCTGCTGCACCAATAGACTGACGCACACTGACTGTACAACAGCTCTCAGTCATGGCGGGAGGCACACAAAGGACAACAGACTATTGACAATCTGATCTGATTCTCTGTTGCACTGATTACTCGGCATTCTGTCACTTTGGACTCAATTTGCACGACCTCTGCTAACGCCGTGACTACTTCTCATTCAGTGTCTACAGCCTAATTTTTTATCTATTTATTATATTTATAAAAATAAATATTTCTATTTTTATAGTTTTCTCTGTCCGCATGTTTAATCTGTCTGTAAATGTTTAATTTCTTTGCACATCTTATAGGTTAGCTTTAACAAATGCTCATTGTAATATAGGTTAAATATAATATAGATTACAGGTGTGTTTCCTGTGTCATGCTGCTGGATGCTTGACTTTCCCTCAGGATTAACTGATCGATTGATTGAGTCTCGCTTACTTCAGTAACATGAGAATGTTTTTCTGTCTGTTATTGTTCTTTTAGGCCTGAAATGATGACTGTGAAGGTGCCGGAATTTCAATAAATCTAAAAGCACTAGTCTGATTCATCGGAGGGGTTGTGACTCCGCTTTAAGGGCCCGGCTGAGTCTGACCACATCCACCATTATTTCCAACACAACCACCAGAGCAATAATTACAATCATGGGCATTAATTAACTCCAAGTGGAGGCTACTAACGCAACCACATTCTTTTACTGCTTCTCAAAGGCACGTCGTCGTTTGCTGAGTAACACAGAACATCATCGATTTGTTTCATATGATATTTGTTAAGATCCACATCTGGATTCAATCAGGGCAGCTGAGGATGTAAGAGACACTTACCAATGGCCATGAATATCTCGTTCACGTTCATAGAGGTCTTTGCTGATGTTTCCATAAAAAGCAAGCTGTTATCATCTGCGTATGACTGTGCATCCTATGAAAGTGAGACAGAAAGCAGGAGATCGTTTATTAAAATGACTTTAAGTATTCACAGTTTGCACTGATGAAAAGTAAATACATGTGCCAGACACAGACGCTGTGTTATCCTGTCGACATGTGTCAGAAATAATAATCAGCTCCGTGAATGTTTGATGTAACCTTCAGCAGACACTGACACGGCATCCTCCAGTTAATTAACAAGGATTTGAAGAGCACAAACCTGGAAGTCCAGCGCTCTCTTGTTTGCGAGATCAGCCTTGTTCCCAGCCAGAGCTATTACAATATTTGGACTGGCTTGTCTCTGAAGCTCTTTAACCCAGTTCTTCGCCCGTACAAATGACTCCTGGCAAACAAAACAGGGAGGGGTGGAGTGAGGGTGAGTCAGTTAGTGAAAATAACAATAAGATCCATGTGATGGAAAGATGAGGACAGGGCTCATCTCTTGCTCAAGGCCTGGAATATATGAAACAAACTAAACCATCCTCGGCTCAGGTACAGTGAAGGCAGCGCTTTGTCATGCAGAAGTTATTCAGTGGACACAATACGTGTTTGTTGTCAAGTGTAAGCTGCGGCTCTCTTTGTTAAAGACCTTAAAAATATGTAAGAAAAATTCTTGTAGCGAGCTGACCAGAATAGTTGGGAGGTATTTCATAACTTGAGTTAAACAAATTTGCTGCCTCGGCTGTTAAAAACTAAACTAGCTGTTTAATATACACCAACCAGCCACTTCACTGGGTACACTCGTACAACAACTCTGCCATAAACTCTAATTTATTAGCTTATAATGTTTCAGTTTTTGTTGACACTCGCAGAGAGGTCATAATTCTGCTTTATGTTTATTATGGAGGTTGTAAGTTGGTGTTGTTGTTGCACAAGAGTGCATTATATTGAGAGGTGTTTCTGATGTACGTCAACAGAGTGGCCACAATATTAAAAACACCTCTGAATATGAAGCGGTCCAGTTTAACACGACTGCAAACCACAACCTGAGTAATAAACATGAAAGCAGCGTTACGACCTGACAGTGTCAACAAAGAGTTTATGTAGAGCTGCTGTATCCGATAAATAAAGAGAGACAGTACATATTAATAATTACTGAAAACATGCCAGAGTTAGCCACAAAGGCTAATTTGCATCTGTAGTCTCTGTGTAGGCGACAGCAGAAAGACTACATTATGTACAGCATGTGGAAGTTAAAGAGTCCACGTCCAATATGTTATTTTTGTAATCAAAAATTCATTAGCACATGCTGTATGAATACAGATTGTTGAGTCATATATGTGCACATTAGGTCTATATATACACACATATACAGACACATTGTCTACAAAAGACTGTGTTAAGTTATGACTCATATCTAAATTTATCAAGAGACCAAAATAAAGTCCTTTTTTTTTTGGCTTGACTGCACGAAATTTAAGACGGAAATCAGCACTATCTCCTCATCACAGACAACAATGTTGTTCCAGCTCTGGTTAGAGAAAGCTATGTGGATGACAGCGGCCACATGACAGCAAACCTGGCACCTGACTCACCTCATTTGTTATGTCATACACCACAATGGCTGCCTGGGCACCTCTGTAGTACATGGGAGCCAGACTGTGGTAGCGCTCCTGACCAGCTGTGTCCCAGATTTCAAACTTGACTGTTGTGTCGTCCAAACATACTGTCTGAGTCAGAAAGGCAGCTGCGGGAGAGGGCACAAAGCAGACGAACCAATGACAATCGGGCCCGTGGCTACCGAGCTACGTGAAATGTGTTTCTGTGAAGGTGATAATTTAAGACCAGCGTTGGAGACACAAGCGCGCACACACAGGAGGATTATCTGCTTGACTTGGTCCACATTTTCACATTTGGAAAATGAAGCCTCAATAATATCAAACATGTTTTAGATAGAGCATCCAAAAATCTGGATTTGAGCTGAAGCAGTGAGTAGAGGGGAGTTCACACAAACACATTTTTAACCTTCAGAGAGCTTCAGTGACAACTCTCTTCTAATTCAGCCAGGTACACACATTCACACCTGGAAACCGCCCAGTGCAACTTCACTGTGACCAGACTGGGGGACTGAACGGCGACCTTCAGGTCACAAACCTTCACCGTCCACTGAGTTACTCTTTTAATGTTATTTATTTGTAATATTCCTAATTTAATGGCAACTTTCTGTGACCCGTTCTGTTGATCTAAGGTGAGTCGATGCAATGAGTTTGATAGAATTTTATAATATGATGTCCGGGACGCAGCGTGTTTGCCTAAGGGAAATGAGTGTATGATTATATTGTTGATAACAGGCCGCTGTAACCTCACGCAAGCTACTTGACATACGAGGAACTGTTGGCAGGCGTTCAGGAATCCACCTTATTAGTCCTACAGTTCTGTTTTTTAAATCGGCCATAATCACACGCTCACAATTCTCAGTAAGTAAACTCATCGCATCATTTCCTCTTCTTCTCGGCCGAATCAGATATTGTGTGTCATATATACATATAATACAATATAATCTGACACCACAGATGCTGATTTTATTCTCACATTTTGTAATTTGATTACAGACTGGGAACTATGAATATTTGTTTGTATTTTTTTGTGGTTATGATGATATTTGATGCTTTCGCTACTGTGTGACTCACTGCAGTTCTCTTTGTTAAGTTAAGCATGTCAATGCGTCAGTCCTTACACAGTTCTGCAGGAGATACATACCTCCGATTGTGCTCTCCTGGAATTCATGAAACTGGCCCTTGACAAAACGAAGCACAAGACTTGACTTCCCCACAGCCGACTCTCCTAAAAGCACAAGTTTGAACTGGCAGATCTTGTTGCCTGCGTTTGGCCCATTGGGTCGTGTAGCTCCGCCTCTACTTGCCATGTCACACTGTCCGGTCTCTTCCTCTGGACGCTGATGTGCGGTCGGAAATACCTGAGCGGGACAGAGGGGGAGAAAAAAGAAGCAAACGGTCAAAAATCTAAATGATTCAATCAGCGTTTGTTAAAAGAGAAATGTTTGCGAGTGTATAATCTGACATTTTATTGTTCGCAACTACAAATCATGATTTCAAAAAGACTACGCAAGGACTCCATAACTTTCATTAGCTGACATTTTTGGTAGCAATGGTTGCGTAGCTATCTTGAAATTTACGGCTACGTGAATAAGCCTAAAACAGTGTGGCCATAGCACAGAGAACATTAAATCTGTCCAAACAACTTCTGAGTTTATTAACACGCACAGGGCTCGATGGAGAAGCACCACAACGCTTTATACGTGTATTATTAAGTAGAATAGTCCACATGTGAAATCATGCTTACAATCAACCCCAAATTAAGCACCAAACCTGGTTCAACTCATGTGTGCGTGCCGGTACCTCAAGACCAGTCAGATTTAAATATATTACACGATACTTATTGTAACTTTTTCTGACAAAATGATGTGCGTGCGTTTCAGAATCTCAGCGTCCTAAATGTGACGGTCCAAACCCGGAGGCCAAAGTATCACAGACAATATATTACCACGGGTGGAAATTTACTGTAGTGACAAGAGTTTCAGATTACCAAGCCGCACTTTATTTCCTCTCCAAACAATAGTTGGTTGTTTGCCACAACTAGCTGAGCAAATAAGTGTAACAGGTATGGCAAAAAGACACACACCAGGCTGAGAGAGAGCCTACCTGAGAGGAATCCAGCTGAGGTCACACAAAGTTTCTCACCTGTGTCAATTTATAATGCAACTCAAAGGTTGACCAACTGGCTCCTTGATTGTAGCTTTAAAGTTAGGTGAGACAGACATGGTGTCACGCCGGGGGATTAGCATGGCACGGGTTGAGTTGCAGACAGTTTTCTGGTGATTTGTGGTGAATTAAACAGCAACAACCACGTTAACCAGACCACAACAGACTCCCTCTGTTCACCCACCGACCGTGAACACAGACAGAGCCTCGGCACTGATATAATTACTGTCAACTTTTGTCGAAATCGCATTACGACACACACAGTTAGCCACAAATAACCTGTTATGTTGTTTGTTGACTGGCTCGTTAGCCTAGCGTTAGCAGCACAGCTACCTGGTTAAGTTCAAAAACGTCCATTAACCGGCCTCTACCTCTAGGAAAGTGTACTCTGGCGTGTGTGAGGCCGGTTTTAAGTCGGTTAGCATCGTGTACACACACTAGATCTGACCCAACGTTTGAGGACGCCAAGATACAGATGATGCAGTTTTGGGTGTGTACAGCTAAGTGACAGCTAGCCTTAGCTAGCTGCGTGACGTTACTTTAATGAACCGCCTCATCACTCACTAAACAGACGTGTTATATTAAACCCGGGTTAACGTTTAGTGCGTTTAAAAACCGGGCCTGAACCGTGACAACTGATGCGGATCCGCCAGCCGAACAACGTCCAACTTGAAGTGTGTGTAGCTAACTAGCTTTGGCCCTTCCCAGCGGCTAACGCAGCGAGCTAACGTTGTTTAGCTGTGGCCGCATCGGGAGGAGCCCTTCGGATAGCCGCCGTTAGCTGCTACTCACCTACCCTCCAGAAAAAAACAGGGAGGAAGCTCGGAAATGTGAACGTTGTCTCCGGGATAGATATATATGATGGTGGCACTTCAACACAGTGTGTGATCGAGCGCTACCCGGTCAGCCAGCTGTAACTGTAACGTTAGGTCTCATAAGGCTCCCTCTCTCTCGGTGTCCCTCTCCCACTTCTTTCAACTTCCCTTTTCGCATTGTACGAACGATGATGACAGATCGTATGACTGGAATTGACAATCCGCCCTACGTATCAGTGCGGCGGGCCAATCCTAGGCTAGGATTTATTCCCAATTTACCCGTAAAAGATGCATACTGAAAGAGTAACGACACCCTCAGAAGAAAAAAGGGAATTAAAAATTTTTAAAACGCCGCTTTGACACCATAAAGAAACACCAACACGTCTATTTTCTTATATCATTTGATTCATTGTTAATTTAAATAATGCAAACACGCAAATATCACATTTACATTAGCTCAAAACAATAATTAATTACGTTTTTTTTTTTTTTACCCTTTTAGGGCTGTTGCTAGGCAACGGAACTCAAACAGGTGCACCACTCAACGTCTACTCGTATATACGAGTACATTTCAGGTTTTACTCGTATATATACGAGTACTTTTCAGGGAGAAAAAAAACAATCTAACAAGACTCTGGGAAGGATACTAGCCTGAAAAAAAAGGGAATTAAACGTTAATATTTATGAGTTAAAACCCCCATAAAGAAACACCAAAAACGTTTATTTTCTCACATTAGTGATAGATTCTTAATTTAAATAACATAAACACACAAATATCACATTTATATCAACTAAAACATTTTTTTTATTCAGTATTTTTACGCTTTTGGGGCTGTTGCTAGGCAACGGAACTCAAACAGCTGCGCCACTCGACGTCTTAACTGAAGAATGTGGCGCAGTTAGCTCGAAAGTCGCAGAGAAAAACTTCCTCCAGGCAGAAAAGACGAGCGATAAAAGACTGTTTGACCTGTTTTGGTGCTACATGTGACTTCGAGACGAACATGACCGACGGAAATACCTCTCACCAACTGACGCAAAGCGTTAAAGTTTTTGACAGAAGCCCAAACATACCGACGGTAGGTCAAGTTGATAGTTAACCTAACTTGCTGTGTGGCCTTTAAATGCATGTTTGTGTCACTGTGGGCTGCATACTGTGTTTTTGTTTAACACAGGCTGGTAAACTAAAACCTGTAGGAGACAGAGCTAAGGCCTGCTTCCAAGAGGAGGCAAGGGTAAGTCCAGTTTTATGTGTGTGAGCCTTTCCACTCATTTCTAATAAATGCAATATAAGTTTCATACCTGACTTCTACTTTCCAGGCACCCACACCACCTGTGGTAAGGAAATTTCGTAACAGCCACCAACCCGAGCCGGGAGCTGTCAGAGTGCACAACGGGAAGGCAAATGATCCAGATGTTGCCAGCACTCTTGTGCATGGCATCAGCACCAAGTCCTCCCTCACTGTGAGTGCCACACATAAGCAAACCCACTTCCTGGGTTCAAAGTGTGCATTGACGACGGTTAACCACCCAGATTTGGTGGGTTGATGTATATTTAGATCGCTGACGATGAATCATTCATGACTCTGCTTGCAGATTTATGTCTCGGCTAAGCTGAGCAGCTAAAATCTGCAACTCACTGACAGCTAATGGATCGATTTAAGAAAAGAAGATCGGTGGCAGTTATGCTGCAGTTTGTGGAGCATGCTGACTTTGCATACACACTTTAAAACATCAGAAATCTTGATGACGCACACACCCAGAATGTGGATGCAAGTTCTTAATTTCGGCTCGATTCCCACAGGGCGGAAGCACACTGAATCCTCCACAGAAGACCTTGTTCGAAGAGAAGTTACAAGAGCTCGATGAAGCGGTGTACGCCTCCAGTAAAAAAGCACCGCTGGGCAGGTCCCATGATCAGCGGCATGGACTTCCCAGCCGTTATGATGCCAACACAGCGCACGGTGTGAAAACAGTCAGAGGTAGGTGTCAAATCATCATCAAAAAGATGAAAATAGGCTGGTAAGACATTTGCGGTAATGTTATATGCAAATATTTACACTATATTTAGGAAAGGAAGCCACCCGTGTGCTTTTGTTGCTCACAATGTTTTAAAGAATATTTGTAATAATTGTAGTAAGAATAAGAATCATATGTTCCTCTTTATGCAGGGTTTGATGTGCGTGAGATTCTTAACCCTTCAAAAACAGCAGAGGAGCTGGAGAGGGAAGCTCAGGATGGACACGAGGCTTACATACGCAGCCACAACGCCTATTTTGTTGGTAAGTATGGAAAAAAGTATGTCATGCATGCATTAGGTCTTTACTGTTAATACCAGCAACCAATCAATCAATATGACGTCTGCCTTTCTCTGCTCCAGGCGAGCGCATCGACAGGAAGTACAACTGGAGTCGCTATAGTAAAGACAGCAGGTTTGGGATCCTCACACCTCATTTCAACGACGGCCGTAATCTTGGCAAAACTCTGCACTGGCTCGGAGAATCACAGAAGTAAGTGCGGCAGTGAGTAGGCACACGTGTTTGAATACAGTACTATGCAATACTCTGCTGTACTCTGTGATATTTGTTATTTTGCCGTAGGTTTTACAATCCAAAGACAGTTTGGAAGAGATCTGGGGACCGCAGGGAAAAGATGCTGCCACAACGCAGCCAAATGAACAGTGTGTAAGTCACTCTAACTCTGACCATATTCTGTGCAGTCTCTCTGTACTTTATTTTCTTATTGTCTAACTTTGTTCTCTCTTGAATTTCATGTTTTCAGGAGAGGAAACACCTTGAATATTCCTCCAGACCACACCTTTGGCATTGTCTTGTCGGCAGATGAATTTGGTAGAGTTTTGAATACGTATCAGCAGATATGTTGTGTCATGGTGTGGCTTTTTTTTTGTTGTTCCAGTCATCAGACTTTTTTTTTCCTGCTACCTGGGCAGGTGTTGGAGAAGTAATCCACTCCACTGAGCCGGGCCAGTTCGTGAGAGGCAGAGACCGACAGCGCAGTCTCGTTAACGCAGTGCAACACCACCTCAAGAAGGTCAACTTCCACAACTTCCCCTCCCTGCTGCAGGCGTTCAGACATTATGACAAGGTACGACGACAAAGTGTACAAACCAACATTTCACTGATAAAGTAACAAACACACGAGTCACTGAGCCTTTTTCTGGTTATGTAAACACTAGAAAGGAAAGGGGATGATTGACAGAGACGACCTGCAGGCAGTGTGCCGACAGTTCCAGCTGGATGTGAGCGGGCCGGTCTTGGATGACCTGATGGACTACTGTGACACGGACAAGGACGGACTCATTAACTTCTTGGAGTTTGCTAACTTTCTCAACTGGAAGGGCAAGATGCCCATCAAGAGCCACGAGCAACTCATTATGACCAACGCTCAGTTAGACGGTAAAACACTGACATCAGAATTCAAACGTTAGTTAAGGTGTCAGGGTGATCGTGGTTTCGTGTGTGAGGCTTTGTGTGGAGGCATTTTCTGTTTACTCTGTCTCCTGCAGAGCGCCGTACCAGCACGGCTCCAGCCAACGTAGAGAGCAAACCTTCGTCAGAGTCAGCACAGCTTGCTGCCTCTCAGGCCTTGATTAAGCCTGACGACCTGGAGCCTGTTGAGCCAGGCAGCTCGTTGAAGACCATCAGAACCCTGAGGCGACCCAAAGCAGCCCCACACCACTTCATGACCTCCTCTTCCCTCATCGGGGCTGCCAGTGATCGTCCACCAGGTAAGACAGAAATGGAAATGTGGCGAGTATGCTGTGAAACAGAAAAGCATACACAGTGACACGTGTGTGTTGTAGAAAATAAAGACAACAAGGCTGAAACAACCAAGAACAGCAACATAACATGCAGATATCAGATGTCATCTGTATAAGTCACAAGTGTATAAATTAATGAATGCTTCAATTTCTTCTGGAGCAGCTCGTGAATAATTTTTTTCATATTCCAGTTCTGTTTTACTGATATGTAATAGTTTTATCTGCGTTAATTGAAAGTCCTCACGCATCACGTGGTCTCTCTCGCTCTTCACTTCAGGCAGCCGCACCTACGGCATCCCGTCCGTGCGCTCCGACCTTCCAGCTCCGTGCATTAAGAGAGTCAGTGACGCCACCAACTACGGCGATACATCCACGGCTGGAGATCTCCTGCATCCATCGGTTCACACACTCAGGGGCGTTCATGAGAAACACTTCTTCTGTCCGCGCAGCAAAAAGGAGGTACGCAACTATAGATGGATCAGTGTAGCTACAGTGAGCACTAAATATTAATGTAGTTTTTACCTCCAGTCACATCGTTTCATTCAAGCAGCTTTCAGTGCAGTGTGTGCATCTTTAGTTTCAAGCCTCTCTGACATCAGAAAGATATTCTACAAGTTTAATATCCTGTTTATTGAAAATGTTTTATTTCTATATGAGAAGCAAGATATGAAACATCAAAGCAGAAATGACGTTCACAGCTGAATGCACTGCTGGGTACTTCACAGAGGCTTAATATAGCAGGCGGGCTTTCCTGTCTTATGCTCTAATACATATTCAAACATCCGATCTTCATTGACTTCATTTAAATGTCTATTTAAAAAAAGAGTCAGCTTATGACAAATAAGGTGTGAGACTTTTGTTCAAACCTGCAGAGCCGTGCAGAATCAATACTCCGCTCTCTCTTCGTAACTCTCTTCTCTTCTATTTGTTGTTTTCTTTAAGTGTTTGTCAAGAAAGGCTGTTTTTCTTCTTCTTTTTTATCTTTTCCAACACTTTCATTTTCATTCAGTTCTTTCTTCCTGATGAATCGTTATAGATCTCCCGCTGCTGCAGCGCGGCCTCAGTGCACTTACATAAAACAGTAAAAGTCAAAAGTGCATAAATCTCTCTATAGCATGACTTTGTTTCAGTGAAATTGGTCTTTGATACTGACACTGGTCTTCACCCTCTTCGCCGCAGATTGCAGAGATCTTCAGGAATGTGGGTGTGAGCGTTTCTGAGGAAGTATTCGAGGAGGCCTGGAAGCTGGCGTCCATGAAGCATCCGGCGGGGGAAGTTTGTGTCGAGGCTTTCCGTAACGTGCTCGCAGAAATAAAAGTAATGTAGAACACTCACATGTTTCCTCCTCACGGCGAATGTCTCGCTGTCTGCTGGAAACACCGTGACTTCAAACAGTTTTAGTTTAATATGAGTGCATGTGTGATAGTGATCATAATGGATTTCTCCAGGCTGAATGTCCTTTCAAGCCACAAAGTAAACAGTCAACTCAAGTACGCGGCAGCTGAGCTGTTACAAAGACAAGCATAACGCAAAATCTGATTTTTACATGTTCATTTTTTATACTTTTAGAGCAGTATAACACTTTCTGTCATTACTTTATTGTTTATATGGAGACGTGTCAGCTACATGAACATGATATGAATGAACAGGATTCAGTTTGAGCTTTGCTTTCTTGTAAATTATTCACTCCTGTATTAACAAGAGAAATTCCCAGCGAATAATATTTCCATTTTATTCTCTCTTTGTGCCAGCAGAGTCTGTTTGAGTTGGTAGGTGACCTAACTAAACACAACAACACCCTCTGCGTGTGATTCATTTGTGCTGTCACGTATTCTGCCGCTCTTCAGTTAACCATTCATTTCACAGTGACCATATCATGACTGCGGTTTGAGTAAATACACAGAACGGACCTTCTTTTAAATCAGACTAATGTGTTTCACCATGAGTCTTTATCTGAGCATCCTCTTGACCTGTCTTTTTTTCTTTCGGAGTGTTCCCGTTATTTCATGAATTCACTGAAAGCCAGTTCACAGTTCCTGGCAGAGCAGCCGACCACAGAAACACAGTGTACCCGCTACACTCATCATGCAGTATCTCCTTTAATGGAAAAAGCAACAAACAACTTGTTTGGTTCAGTAATACATGCAGCGTTTTAAGGACGTCTTTGTCAGGTGTATGGCTGGGTAAATGCTTTTCTGATACTGTCCAGGTTCATATTTTCTTGCCCAGCAGGGGGCAGATCAGCATGCAGGGACCTGAGATTGTATTGGTGTTGCAATCATCATCATTCATGTTGCTGTGATTGATTTAGTCTCCTGCCTCAAATCATTTTTTAAAAAGTAGAAACAAAGTACGAATCTTCTGAATGTGAAACTGATTGACATAAAAAGTAAGTATTTAAGCTCCCTGCACAGAAAAAACAATCTACATTTACTTCAGGAGGATTTGTACTGCTGTCAAGTCGGAGTATTCAGCAGTCAGCACATGACACAATATTAACACCGCCACATATTCAGAGATAAACACGTCAACAGACAAAAGACTCCGAGATCAGTTCCTCTATTAAAATGAAAAATAGAATTTCATGCACAGAAGCAGCTCATTTGTCATGTCAGCGTGTCACCTTTCTTCTGTTGGGGGGGCATGTCATCTGTTGTTAGTGCACCTAAGCTGCTGTGAGCGCTGTTAAATCTTTAGTTGATTGCTTTGGACTGAACCCGGCGTGACTGTTTCTATGATGGTGGAAGACTCGAGTAAATACTGAGAGGAGCCTCCGCCGTACCTTATCATTGGTTCTGTCAGAGTATCAGATTTGATTTCCAAGCATATTTATCTCGTAATTCTATTAATCAGCCTTTAAAATGGGAGTCTGACAGAGATACCGCAATTAATTTATGGCTTCCTGGAGCCGAGGCACGTGCAGACGTACAGATGCAGACGCTCAAAGAGGTATGAGGAATTGTTTGCAATCTGTTTCGCTAACAAGATTAATGAAACAGGTTGGCACGCAGCCTCGACTGATCCACGCGTCAGAACATCACAAAACAGGAAAATAACTAATAAAAAAACCATTAGCTTTTTGTATATTCACCACTCCCTTTTGTTTTCTTGTTAATTTCCATTAAACTGAGTGATGCACAGGCGTGCTAAATTGTTTAATGTGCTCTCACCGTATCCATGAGCATATTGACATGTGCTAAGCTAACCGCACTCACTTAATCTCATTACGACTCCGCGAGATGCTCCACTGGAACCAAAAAAAAAACCCCACGCAAACTTCCACAGACCACATATTACTGTGCAGCAAAAATTAGAATAATCCTCAGCGTGTTTCATTATGCATGAATTAGCGTCCGCTAATGACAGAATCCTCTCTGTTTGTCAGATATGTTGTCAACATTAATAATATTGCGGCGGGCTTTAACAGAATGGGATGACACGCGGCATTCAAGAGCCTGTCAGACGTGAGGTTTTTGACAAGCGACGTGTTCCTGGCAGTGACCGCGGGCTCCGACGCAGGGCCGCTTCCGAGTTAGTGAAAAGGGTGGAGAATTTTCTGCTACGATTTGTCACTCTCGCTCGCAGCGATGCGATACAACTTTCTTTTTTCTCTCTCGTGTTGTGATCTCTTGTTGATCCATTAAGTACTTTCTTGACAGCCGTGTTCCAGAACACGCGCGTCCTCCTGCTCACGATGGAAAATGGATTATCTCGTTTCCAGTTGCTCGTTATCACAACCACAGCACTAATATATTTGGTCGTTTACACGTTTCATGTCAGTGGTTAGCGTTGTCGCCTCGCAGCATGAAGGTTTCTGGTTTGAACCTCAGCTGGAGCTTTTCTGTGTGCATGTTTTCCCCGTGTCTGTGCGGGAGTACTCCAACTTCCTCCCACAGTCCAAAAACATGAACTGTTGACTCTAAACTGTCCGTAACTGTGAATGGTTGTCTCTCTGACGACTTGTCCAGGGTCAGCTGAGATACGCTGGCTCCAGCACCACACACGACCCCAATTGTTACGGAATTTTCTATCCTTAGGTTACGAGGTCACGTGTGGGCCTCGAGGTCCTCTGCAGTATTAGTTGTTTGGCGTTGTTTGAGAACAGTAGGTGCCAGTCTGTCTCAACACTGTGGTGGGTCAAAGAGACCTACTGCTGCCTTCCTAGACATTATAGATAGCTCGGTCCAATCTGCATAAACAGACATCTGTGTCTCCAGACTAGAATATGCTGACAGGAACACCTGCATGACATTCTCTTTGGCTACTTCTGATTGTGTAGCATTTGTGGTGTTATCTCGGGGTTTATCCACCAGCACGAGTTGGGCAGAATGTGAGACAGACTCAGACACTTCTGATGAACTATGAGAGCGTCTCTAATTCTCGTCGGCCAAGCGTCAATAAATAATACAGCATAAGACATCAGAGGCCATCCTGACCTCACCACTGACCATTGACTTCAGCAATTCCTCCACAACACCAACCAGGAGAAGAGGTTGCATAAAACAGATACACGTTTCATGAATCACGTGTGGAAAATTCAGGATTTTACCTTTAAAGCAGAGTCGGGCCGCTCCATTATCCTGTTCATGTTTAAGTCAAAGTTAGGAAATCATTAAGGGAGAGTTTTCATCATAAGAGATCATCCTGAGATTTCCTGAGTAAATGAAAGAGTCCACGAGTTCAGTTTGGTGCAATGATCAGGCAGTTTATTGATGAAATATATACTGTAGTACTGCTTTTAAAAAAGAACTCAATGGACTTGACCTTGGAATCCAGGTCCACCTTTTTCTGGAGCTTTCTGCTGCATCTCATGGTCTTTCTCAGTGGACACAGTCTTTTCAGTTGTCACAGAGATGACCTACATGTCACATGACCAAGGCATCGTCACCTGAGCCTTCGCCATGACGACTGACCAAACTTGAAATCATTTTTTGGCAGCACACAGTTTTCCTCATCACTCTGCTCACTTCCTGTATCACAGCTAAAAAAATAAACCCCTGGCGGTGCTGAACAGGTGATTGACAGGAGGCCTTGAAGGCATCTGTCTGAGGGTCTGAGGATGACTTCAAGTAGGGTTCATTTCTTTCTTCCTTCATGTCATCCTGATAAACAGTCAGTCTGTTCAGTCAGTCTTCCCCTCGCTCTGCCCGTGGTCCAGTTTCAGGTACATTGAGCCAATCACTACCTCCCTGTTGAGACCAGATGTCTGACAAATGGCCTCGTGGTGTCAAGTCAAATCACTCAGCCTCTTTCCAATGCCAGTGCCAGTGCCAAACAGTCGTGACCGTCCAGTCAGGCGAGGCTCCCCGCGACACCTCTCTGTGGAACCTGGAACAAAAAACAGACAATCAGGAGCTGTGATGGTTTATTCTCATTTTAAACATGAGCAGCTCTCCAGTAAATCATGCAGACTCCGTGTTTCCTCGGTTGAAAAGTCAGAAGAGCAGCTTCGGAAATTCTACTAAAAGTCCTGGAGGAAGAAGCTCGACTCAAACTAAGTTCTTCTTCTCGTCTCACCTTGAAAACAATGAGCTTTCCCATCCTGCCAAGCGGCCGCTTTGCTGGCCTTTGGGATAACATTCCAAGTGTGACAAGCTTTCTCAGAGGGGATTCTCAGGCCTGAAACAATAGGAAAGAGAATCTGGCTAACTAGATAGGTGGGCATTAGGTAGAATAGCCACACCATGTGGTCCCGCAACTAACTGGATTACTGATTGGAAATGGAAAGAGGCTTTCGCTGTTACATGCACTGGGAGTGAAATTATTTCCCCCTTTCTGTTTCAGCTGCAAATCATATTAACGGTTCTTTAGACCCAAATTAGAACAAGTGAAGTGATGCAGTAACAGAGTTTTATCTAATCACAACTGGACTCGGTCACAGGGCCCGTTTCACACACGGAACACACAACGCTGCTCTCTTCATGTAGCCGCCAAAGTGACGTTCATTTTCCCCATGACATGAAGAGACACAATAATGGGTGCCATGCCATTGTTGTCCCATTGGACCAAAAGCCCGTTTGTCCCACATCCGGTTATCCCGACGGCACACTCTCCCTGCAGCTGCCTAAATCCCCATGTAGGCCATCTTTCCCGCCTTCCACCAGATGACAGTCACAGACAGAATAGTTTTACCTGAGTTGGTGCGTGCCCCATCACCAGAATCGTTGGATGTGTCTACCGTTACCGAACACTAACCAGAACGGGCACAGAAGGTGCCAGAACCTAAACAAACTAAGTCTATGAAGGCTAACCTGACGTTGTACTAGAGGATGCCGTGTTAATGTCATGTTTCGCCTCAGCTCGGCATGCGTGTTACACTCTTTGGAGAGATTCTGGACCCAGCAGTGGTTTTGGTTGTCGTTTCTTTAGGGGGGGGGTAACAGACTGTCAGACAAATGGGCTTTTGGTCCGATGGGACGTCTTTCAGACTGTTGGGGTTTTAGAATAATGGGCTGTTGGAACAAGCAGAAACTCCGCTGAGAGCAGCCATGAGTGAAACAGACAGAAAGAATAAAAGCTGCTTTTTGTTCTCACACAGGATGACAGCCGATTTCCCAAAGTCAGATAAGCGGTCGTGAAAGGACTTAAAGTTTCTCACAGGCTGAAGGTAGAAGTGTTTTTTTTTTAATTATCTGCATCAACAAAGTCACAAGACTCTAATTTTTATGTTTATTTATGTTTTTAGTAAAATCAGTTGATAAAAGTTGAGATAAATTAATTTAAAGTGCTCTTAATGAGGCGATGAGACAGATGCAGGTTTTACATCTGACAACATTCAACTCAGACTTATTGAAAGTGGCACAGTCAGTAAATCTGGCCGACCTGGTGAGATTGTGTTATTGATTTCGGGGTTTCTTTAGCTTAACATCAACGTGTTACGTTGCCACTACATTCACGTAACGAGGTGCACGTCTAAAAGTCACCACTTGAGCTTCACGGTACACTGACCACCTGGAACGCGTGCCACTGTGTATCACACTGAATACAGTCAAAGCATTTCTCCTTTACTTTTAAGTGAATTTCTTCGCGGGTGTCCTCCACTCAAATAAATATGTCATGTTCACCGTTTCCTCAAATGAGGCTTTAAAGATGAACTCTCATCCTCCCACACATGACACTCAGGAACATTTCTCCAAAATGATCCACGTAAACACTGAACTCACCACCGTCAGCTGTGGATCAACAAAAACAGACATATGTTGGAAAGCCTGCAGGTAACTTTGAGCTTTTGCCAACATATAATTATCTCTCTAAGTAAATATCTGTACCTTTTAATTGTGATTTAGCATGCTCTATATGAGAGGAACAAACCAAGCCATCCTGGCATGACGCCGGAGCAATTTAATGATCAGAAATGAGCTTTAAGCAAAGAAAAAGAGTCACCACACGCTGCATGAAATAGATTTGAACATGTCAGATTTGATTGTAATCCATACTTTTGGACGCGTCGCCGCGTTTGAGACGTGTGCACACGACAGACTGAGAGCTTACTCAAAGACTGCTGACACGATTTTCCTCTGCGGGCCGCCATCTTCACGAGGGGCCACTTTGAAGATCCTGGACTCGGGGTCATCTGGGCCGCCGGGTGTCGACAGGAACCAAAACCTCAGGACGATGGAGCAGAACTTCTTACCTGCAGGGGGAAAAAGACAGAGACCAGACGAGGTTAGCAGTGGAGATAAAGCAACGTTCTTCAGTCACACCTGAGAGCGGGCAGTTGTATCTACAGGTGAGCACCCTCTGACCTGCAGCCTGAGGTCAGGTGCTCCTTTAAAAGTAGTTTCTGAGAAGATACATAGTGTTTCTGCATTTGTGAGAGTCTCAAGATCTGAAGGACACTGATGAAAATGATGAACAAAAAAAGAACGAGGTCACGAGAGGGCGTGGACAGCGTCACAACCTTCGACTAATCAAATCCGTTTCGAGAAGCACGCTCTGACTTTGCAGCAGAGGTCAGCTGGTTGGCTCGGGCTGTGAGAAAGAACAAGACGGACCGAACTCACCGTGTTTATCAAAGATGAGGGACACGTTTTCCGGAAGCGCGGCTACAATCTCGTCCATGGCGACGGCTAACTGTTGCCTCCGAGCGTCGCTGAGAGAGCTGCACTTCTGCTCAATGTGCTCGATCGTCTGAAATGACAAAAGACCTCGTCAAAACTAAGAAAACTAACACGTATGCAGTTGATGGGGAATGTGGACCTACACTTTTGGAGGATTCATGTAAAAGTGCTTGCAGTCAGTTGAACATATCTTAACTTGTGTGCATGGTCTGTTACCTCTGTGGGCACGATCCCCGCTAGCCTGTGGTACTGTCCACTGGACATCAGGTTGGAGATGTGGACCAAAGCCTGGATGGGATGAGATACAACAAGGGGATTTATTCTGCTGCCTCGTGTCATCACACCTGTTCCTGTGTCACTCTTTATAGACTTTATAGTCCAGTGAGGTCAAAGGTTAATTCTTCACATTAGAAGAACGACTGAGGAAACAATCGTCTGTTGAGCAGCTAAGAAGTTACAATTTCCATTTTTCCAGAGTGATTTGAGGACGTGACTCTCCGCTTTGAGCTCAACCAGGCCGGCCGTGATGATTAAAGCTCGAGCTTTTCAGCCTCGTGTCATGTTTGTTTGAGGAAACTTCATGTTTTCATGCTCATGTCACATCTGCAGAGTCACGGCAAGCTTTCAAACCGTTTGCCACACTGTTTCTGGAGGCATGAGGCCTTTCATCAAGCCCATGTGGAGAAATGTTTACAGCTGACAGCTCATCACTGATGCAGGAGCAGTTGGATGCAGGCCTGTGGCAGTATTTACCTGCTTCACCCCTCTGCCAAACTCCACAGAGCCGATGTCTAAGTCAAAGTAGAGATTGATGAAAATGATGTAGAGTTTACACCAGAGCCACGTGATCGGTTTTGTGACTCCGACCACGGCGACAAACGGCAGGTCGTCGGAGCTCTTCGGCGGGTCGCTGTCTCCAGGCTGCAAGCCGAACAGTCTGTGTTCCTGCCCGGCGAACACGAACCTGGCCCTGCACAGCTTCCGGCCCTGCTCCCCGGTGAAAGGACGCGCAGGGCGCACACACACCCCCGCCCACTGCTGGTGCACCACCGGCGGCTGCTTACTGCGGGTCAGGCCGCTCTTCCAGCGGCAGAGCCCGGGCGAGCAAGCCGCGAGGCCGCCGAGCTCCCGGCACGAAGCGAGGCTGAAGATGCGCTGCATGAGGGCGCTGCGTAAAAGACGTCCGGAGCGGAGACACCAACACACACGCCTTCGGTCAACTTACGCAACTCAATGCTGTACCCATAATGCTTATCGTGCCAAGGACGTACACACACACATGACTGCTGCCTTCAGGTACCCTTAGAAAAGCCGGAATAATCAGTAGGAGCAGATTATATGGAGCCAGACTGCAGGGTTGTTGTTCTCTGCTGCAGTTTGTTATTATCATTCATTTGTATTTAATATATCTGAATATATTTTATATTGCTGCTGCTCATTACTTCATTTATCAGCTGAAGTTTCTCAAACTATGGTACGGGTACCAGTCGTGGTACGTGGCCTGCCTGCAGTGGAGCAGCTTCTGAATGAATCATATGACCAACGCACTGCAAAGCTTCTGATGAAAACAAACTATTTAAAAGAAGCTTTGCTGAAATGTTTGGTTTCAACGTGCTGCCATACATGAGCTCAGGTGTGACCGGCTGTGCACGGGTGAAATAAGTCTGCAAGTCGTGGCTCCAAACTGGAACTATCAGGATCAGGAGTGCCGCTTAGCTCTGGTTCTTGAACCGGTTTCATTCAGGATTCAACAAACAGCTTCCTCCTGGTGATGAACCGGCCTCCTGTGTCAACTGTCTGCGGCTCAGTGCGCTCATACTGTTTTTCTCAGGTGAAAAAGTTTGAGACATTTATCTGGAGTTCCCTCTTGTGCACACGCATCTTCTTCATCCACCTTCCATAACCTGTTACCAATCCCAGCCGGCGTTAAGGCGAGAGGACACACACTCAGCCAGATACTTTAAATTTATAGCACACTTCACGTGCAGCAGTCGCAGGTAGCTTTCTTTGTACTGATTTTCCCTCTTCATGACTGAGAATGGAAACTTACAGGGAGCACTTAAAGGCAGCAAAGTGTTTTTACTGGCAGGCGCCGGTAGAGGGAGATAAATATCCATTTATCAGCCTCACGTCCGCCTGAGTGTGTGTGTGTGCAAAGTGTGAACAGACTAGAAAACAAACTTTAAGTGCATGTATTATTAGCACATTAAATGAGAACATCTAAAAAGCCAGTCTGCACACACACACACACACGCACACACACACAGTCGTTCCTGCGGGCCACCGGTTCCCGCCCAGGCTTTGTTTTCTGCGCAGGTGCCCAAAAATGATTGTGCGAAAATGTGAAATTTGATCAGCAGACCAAAACATCATTAAATCCCCGCTGTTCTCGGTGATTACAGGTCAGCTCCCGGTTTTTTTCCCCCTCCGTCTCTCTCTCTCTCTCTCTCTCTCTTTACGCGCGCTCACACGCACGCGGCACACACCTGCGCGCGCGGCCCCGCCCACCTGAAGTTCTCCCCCCAACTAATTTTATTTATCAATAATTAGCAGCGCAGCACTTTGAGTTTATTTGAAATTGCGCTCAGACACGGAAACCTTTCCGGGATGCATCATAGTAATTATGTGTGTCAGTCGAGAATGCTTTTTACATCTGCGAGTCGGATGGAGCGGAATATTAACGAGTCCGCTCCGGATGGGATTAATTGTTGGGGAGAATGTGCAGATACACCCGCAGCAAAGAGAAGTTAGAGCGAGAGTCCAGGCTGCTTAGTTCATTACAAGATAATCAGAGATGTTTAACCAGGAAGGGAAGACAACAAAATCTGATGTAATACATGATCTGTGTCATCAAACAGCCTCTAAACTGTCAGAAAATAGAAGTTTTTTTTATCTAGAATTAAGCCTCGCACACAAACAGCAGACAAAGTGCCTGCAGAGGTCAGTTTCTGCTCTCAGGTCGCGTCCTCTGTGTCTCTTTGGCGAGGAGTTCACGTTCTGCAGAGACAGACAAAGTGCTCCGCATCAGACCTCTTCCCAGCCGAGAAACCTTTTCCACAGCAGCAGGGTCAGCATTCAGGTCAAACAGAGTCAGGGTGCAGTAAATGGAAGTGTTGCCCTCACTCTGGATCTCGCCCCGCCCTCTGTGTTTACAGGCCTCTTCTTTATTTTGGCAAATCAATTAAGTTCAATTAAAATGAAGAATATCTTTTTCACCACAATTACACACACAGACAGTTTGGAAAATCCCTTGAAGTAGCAGTCAGAACCTCGTCTGCAGATGAAATGAATAAATGACTTTAGAAATGTTGAATTTACAGATTTCTGTAAACTGTATCGAAGCGTCTGCCTGCACGCTGTTGGACCCTCCTGCTGAGAGTGTCACCGGTCTCACACACGGATGTGATTCAGCGTCGCGGAGACGGCTCACGGTGTCTTCACTGAGCTTCATTTTCCTCTGCCGTGCCACTGAAAGGCACTGTTGTCCACGGCTGAACTCCTGGGTAACATCCAGATGAAGATGTCGTGTCGAGGCAAACCTCCAGAGTGTGTGAGGCAGGTCACTAGTGGAGCATGGGTTAAATATGGAGGCTGCTTTATCAATAGTGTATGAGGCCAACTCATCAATAAGACACGGCGCGCTGGAATATCTAATTTTATATTTTCTGCTGCTTTAAGGGAAATGTTTGAAAATGAATATATGAGATGGAGGCGCTGACGTGTTGACGTCTGTGAGGGAGGATGAGAAAGGGCTGCACAGAGTTAATGTCTAATATATAGTGCACAATGTGTACGATTGTGAGTCTAATGGGGGAATTCTTGCCCTCAAAAATTCCCCTAATAAAGTGGAAAAGTAGTGTAACAGTAATAATCCCATAATGCATTTACAGATGCAAAAATTACAGCTGTGTAACGCGACATGTACATCTGTCACAGTGTCTGAATTTACTTCTCTCTATGAGATGAAATTTGGAGTGTGTGTTATATTGTAGTGAATGCATGAGCGACAGTGATTTTTCAGCCCAAGCTTACATCTAAATTTTTGTTTTATTTTTTTTTAATTATTGTGTTTTTTTTCCCTCTAAAAACTTAATAAGTAAATAAAATTGTAGAACTCACATGCAGACATGTTTTTTTACGGGTCAGGCGCCACTAAAGGTCGGGAAACGTTGCACCAACATGCATAATATAAAACCGATTAATGCATTTTTCTTGTTTTCCTGCAGCTCGTTTGTTCTTTTTAAAATCTTCCACAGTGAAGAGCGGATATTATTTGTCATTATCGGGTTTTTATAAAATAACTTGGTCAACTCTCCGCTGGAAAGACGCGGCATGTTAAATCTGTAAAAAAAAAAAAAAAGAAGAAGAAAATGTTGTTTTTGTGAATCTGAATTTAATCTGGGCTACAGGTATTGGATTTTGAGTCTGTTGGCAGGGAGCAACGCACAGTAGCAGGCACAGGTGTTGACCAGAAAAAGAAAGGAAGAAAAGAGAAAAGGCAGAAAGTGATTTGAATTATCATCGCAGGATGTATTTGGCATCTCAGCAATGAAAGAGCCACAAAGTTTTATGTAAAATTGATGCATGGATATTTCCAAAAAAAATGAATGTTTTCTCCATTTCTTCTTCATTTCTTTGCTGAAGGTTTCAACTCTTGGAAAAGCTTGTTGATCAGGAGTACAGATATCTTTGACTTGAGCGTGGCGTAATGAGAGAAATTAGCACAAATGCTCTAAGTAATAGTTCCTGATTTTTTTTTTTTCACACTCACAAATTATTTTTTTCAACTTGTTTTTATATCTGCGCATAAATTAAAAAATCTGCTGAAATTTATTATTCATCTGAGATGTGATTAATATGCAAAATTATGCAAATTAAGATGCAATTAGGCTCCAATTCTCTAGTGGAATTTTCCATTATAATTTAATACAAAGTAACAGAGTAATTGGTGTCACGTGTAATTACGGTTACTCAAGTGCACTTTCAGGCATGCAAATGATTTGCTATATGTTGGTTATCCTATGCAAATGTACCATGTGGTGTTTTAACAAGTTGAGGAAAACACAATGGGCGCGTGGTTACCCAGTGGGGCTGGAACAAGGTAAAGGGTGTGTGTGTGTGTGTTTTTAAATGAGAGGAGTTGGAAAACTTTCAGCGCTCAGATTATCACCAGTTAAGACTTCCAGTTTTTGAATTTTTTGATGAATTATGGAGAGGCTCCGACTTTCATCCACCACCAATCAATTAAAGAGAGGGAGAGGGAGAGGAAACAGAAACTGCTTTTGGATGTGACTTGGGAGTCGGCTGTTAGAAGGAGGCGGTTTCCAACATGAAACTGTTGCTTCAGTTGACACAATCCTCCGCACACCTCCTCGAGCACCACCACCACCACCACCACTTCTTCTACCTCCACCCCTCCTCGATTCAGTCAGTCTTTCTTTTGTGTGTGTGTGTGTGTGTGTCTTCATTACAACTCTGCCCCGTTTGATCAATGACACTGCAAATGTCACGAGCAATCACAAAACATTATGCGCGGGGGGACAATTACGCCGCAGCTCGGTGTGACAAACTTTGCAGTCGGCGGCCGGGCGGAGAGAGAGAGAAGAAAAGCGATTATGTAATTGATATCTATTTAGATAGAATGAAAGTCCTGTAAACGCTCGGAGGGAAAAATGTCTCGCAGAGCAATTCCTTCTTGGGAGGCAAATTGATTTTAAATTGTTACATGGCTGGTTACATGTCCTGACATCTTGCTTTGCTCGCTCTCACTCTCTCAAACACACACACACTCTCTCTCTGGCGTTAACGTACACACACACGCAGACACACACCCTCTGCTATCTGTCTTGTTCATGATCAACGCTCTGAACAAAGACATCCTCCCTCCCTGCTCGTGTCCCCCCCCTCCACCACCACCACCACCTCCACCCTCCTCACCCATCTTCTCTCTCTCTCTCTCTCTCCGCCTCCACTCTGTGTGCCTGCCTGCTTGCACAACTCTCTCAAAGAACATAATCCCTCAACAAAATGGAAACACAAAGGAAACTTGAGCTCAATCCTATAAACGCGCGGACACAGCAGACAATGCCTCCTCCCACCCGTTTCCCCCTATCCCCGTCCCCCTGCCTCCCCAACAGCCATAAATGCCCCGTGGCACAGATCAGGCTTTATCATCCCTCCCTTCCTCCTCCTCCTCCTCCTCCTCCTCCTCCTACATCCATCCATCCCTCCTTCCCTCCCCGATTAGTACCCCACCACCTCTACCCCGCCCGTCCCGCTCCCGTCTCCCATACCTCCACACGGACCGCTCTCGTGCACAGCGAGAGGTGTTGGAAGGCCCCTTTGATGCTCTGGCTCCTGCTTGTGGACACGTTTCTCTCAGTTCTCGACGAGCTCAGCCACATCTGCTGCCGTTAACGCGCGCAGACGTGACGTACAGGTGCAGGCGTTCGTCAGAAAGTTCAAGTAGCAGGAGAAGAAGAAGCAGTTTGACTTGCAAGCCGATGCCGCAATTTCAGCAAGCGCGTCTTTAATTTTGCTTTTTCTTTCGGCGTTAAAGGACTCACTGACGCGCCAGGCGCTTGTCAATCACACCGCCGCGTCCAACACTTTTATCTTTTTCTTTAGATTTTTTTGCAGATGATGTTCAAGTGTCCGTAGGTGGCGCTCGGCCACGATAATTAACAAGTCGTCCCCAATTAAACTTACATGACTAAAGCACGTTGTGCGGAGAAGAGCTTTCTGATCTGACGCCTCTGTCTGTCCAAAACTGCCACAAATCAACGCTGAAAAACGAGTTTCGTGATGTGACAAATAATGGAGCATGAAATCAACTTAACTTTGGTTTGCGGGAAAGTTCATCATTTAGGTTGTCATGGTTACAACAACAACAAACAGAAAACAGCCGTAGTCGTCTCCCGTGTTTTGTTGCGTTTGTCGTCTATGCAACCTGAGCACAAACCTTTGCTTTGTTGCACTCGCTGACACGATTAAAGGTCCGGTGTGTGTGTGTGTGTTGGATTCAGCTGCATCTAGCGGTGCACTCGCTGCATTGCACCGTCGTGGTGTGAAGGAGAAACAACGCTTGGAAGCGTCTACCGTAGAAACGTCTCCCACTAAGGAGGATTTTTAAGCAACAAAAATAAAGTGATGAATGTTATATTCCATGTCTGCCTTATTAGGAAACATGTTTTACACACCGTGACGTAAAATCTAGTCATGAACCTGCCTGGAAGTTTGCTCACTGTTGTCCCACATTACTCGGGTGAAAAGAAGAACACAACACTTCTGTGTATGAAGGAGTCTGTTTGTTTCTTCACACCACTGAGCTCTACACCCACTGTGTGCCCGTAGTATGAAATAACAATGATGCGTGCCGGAAAAGTGTGAACTGAAGACGGCTTGTGGCTTTGGCAATGTAGGTCAGTGTCAGTTTCCACCTTTGACTTAACTGTTTTGTACCCGTCTGCTATTAGACTTCAACCACGGGCACCTGAGCGCTCGGCGGACGACGCCCAGCGTGCTCCTGACGGTGATTCCTGCTCGGCGCCGGGGAGGGAGCCCCCTGGAGGTGGAAGTGAAGGGTGGGTGAGGTTTGATCTGCTCTAATCTGGTTGTCGGTGGGAGGAGGAGACGGTGTCGGGGAGTTGTTTGGCATCGGTACCGGGACTCTCTGCGACTGTGTGGTCTTCGGAGAACCACTTACCGCCCCCGTGCTCTCCTCCTGTTCCAAGCTCGGGAAGGTGAGGCAGGCTCAGCCCCACCTCCGCCCCTACACATGCATACTGATTAAATCAACCCTAAGCAGGGCAAAGCGCGATAACAGAGGCAAAGTAGGCCGCCTTCACTCGCTGTCACAGGAAGAGGAAGTGCCTTGGTGTACCTTCACCTGTGCCTGGTGCCTC
This sequence comes from Nibea albiflora, assembly GCA_014281875.1. Taxonomy (NCBI): domain Eukaryota; kingdom Metazoa; phylum Chordata; class Actinopteri; family Sciaenidae; genus Nibea; species Nibea albiflora. The sequence continues at coordinate 22,784,109 of CM024804.1, read as the reverse complement.
GCTGGAGCTGCTGCTGCTGCTTGCTCGCTGCCGCGACAATGTGTTGCACAGCTGGAGACGAGACAGCGAGCGCGTTAGATCAGAGAGCAGCGGCGCTGGCGTCTTGTGTTTCCTGCTACCGCGACTGTGCTGAGTGACCATCTGAGGCCTCGGAACAAAAGAGAGACAGAGAAAGATGGCTGCGCTTTAACTGAAATGACAAACCGGCTCTTTGAAAGTTTGCTGCTGAAATAAACTCAAATATTACACCTCAAACCGCATGAATTCAGAATTAAGAAAGAAAGAAAGGAGTCAGGTAAGTTGTCGTGAATCGTGGCTCAATAATGAATCTTAATCAATTTGGAAATTTAGAACTTAGCGGTGAAGAAAAACACGTCGGGATTATTATATATATTTCCCCACATTTAACACGCCAGTGAGCAAATCCCACAAACATCAGAGATCTGGGATGGCGAGTCCTTCTCTATAAATTCTATAAATGTCTGGTCTCTTTTCATGGATTACTGTCATTTGCCATCCGCTATTGTGAGCGCCTGCCAGGCTGGCTTGCCATTTCTGGGCCTGTGTTTCCAACCTTGATATATTTGCCAAATGAATATTTGAAGCTGTAATTAAATTTATCCCACCTCTACACCTTCTGTAAGACGGCCACCTTGCACATTTCTCACATGCCATATTTCAGCTATTTTTTGTGTGAAAAAAAAAAAAAACGCAGCTTGTTGCCATTTTTTTTTTAATGATTTGGAATGAGGATATTTTTACTGGAATAAATCTGATTTCAGGACATTCATAATGGCTCCTGCTTACGTATTCAGACATAAATAGACGCCGTGTGGTGAGAAGAGCCTTCCGAGCTGTCACTAGCTTCATAAACAAACTTGATAAAATGTAAATACGATGAAAAAAATAATAATTAGGAGGTGAAATTATAGCAGAATTTAATGCATTAAGCAAAAAAAAAATCAGGCGCTGCTCCTGACAAGTTACTATATCAAGACAGCCAAGAGAAGGCGCTTAAAATCAGCATAAATGTGTCCACATACAATAATAGAACTCTCCTCATTAACATATCAACATGTCTGCTGCTGTGGAGTTATGTTTCCTCTCACATTTTAAAGGTAAAATCCAAAATAAAAAAGGGTTTATTGTTTAGTTTGTGTAACAGAGCGCGCACGGCAGCTTCAGACCGGAGTACAGGTGATGATTTATTAATAGACGACATACAAGAGGACGCTTAAACTATTGTTCGTCCTGAGACACGAGGCCTTCGCCGCACGCAAGAAACAAACAAAACATTTGATTAATTCATGACGGGGGGGAGAGAGAAACAACAATGGAAGGACTTCTGTTTACCTCCGAGAAACACAGATGAACAAACACTTGTTAGGCGTGTTAATGGGTTTAAAATCATATATTTCGTCTTATAAGTGGAATTCCCGGCTTCTTTTCAGACAGTTTACGTCTCAGTTTGGAGTGAAACTCACACACGTTCACAGTCCACCTCGAGACTGACGCGTCCCGTCGCTCCCAATCCTGTTAGTTACACTTTAAAGGAGCCCGCTCCTTATAATTAAAATCTCCAAGCCTCCCAATAATTACCACTGGTTCCCCCCCTGCACTTTTGAATTGCACTTGGTGGTGACATAATTCATTAGTGTTTGTCCAAAGAAATGATTTAGAGTCTTTAAAGTGCTCCTCCATGCAGAATAGCTATTAAAGCAGCCATATGCACATATGCTTGGAGCGTTAAACGGTTTGTTGAAGTCAGCCGGGGTACAAGCGATGATAAACATAAATTATGACTAATACACTGCACCAGTGGCTTTTACGAAAATAAAAAATTACTGACACAGGGAAACCACTTTGGATTCGCCACTGCAGCGCCGTGCACACCTCCCTCCTCCTCCTCCTCATCCGTGTGTGCTGAAGCGAGGATGTAGGAAGCACAACACAAATGGCTCGGGCATCACCTTGAATATTCAGATGGGTAAGCTAATCGTTTATGCCTGGATACACCATTGTGATTACCTGGCTCCTTTGGCATCGTCTCCTGAGCTCTCTCAAGGCGACGCGGAGCGCCTTTTGTTTTCATTAAAAAGTTTAGACCACACGACGAGAGTTCACGCCGTAAACGTGCGCCAATAAACGTTATTTCTTTTTCTTCTTCTTTGCTTTAACAACCTGTGATTACTGTGCAAAGTGCAAACCAGTCTCCACTTTTTTGTGACAAACACTCGGAGAGGAGTGTTTGTCTCAAATGACAAAAGAAGAGGGATTTTTTTTTTACCACCTAACAGCTGGTGCAAATGAGCAAAATTTCAGTGACTTCTACACCAACGCTGTCACTCACCGTGCGTGTGCTACTACTGCGTACGTGCCTCTTTGATTAACTTCAAAACTTAATTTAATTATCTTCGTGTCACGATTTTGGCCCCTTTCTTATGTTTTACTGACAGAGCTGTCGTTTGTCCGTCGATATGAGACGTTTTTAGAACGTATAGCCACAAAAATGGGATCGAAATGACAACATTAATACGTTAAACTCAAATAAACGACTGTTATAAGCAGCTATTCAAGGGCTGAAATATTCACTGAGGTTTTATCTTACATATTCTCTCTCTTTGCTCATCTATCATCTTTTTAGCGTCAGTTGTACCTCGTTCAGCTGAATGTTTCCCTTTGTCATTAATGCTGACCCGTCTCGCTGCCCCCAGCACTCTCACCTCCACCGTGAAAGCCTCTGAACACCGGCCCGATGTATTACCATCCACCCTGCATTCATCACTTTGTTCCCCCTTTTGTGTTCCTCCTTTTTTTTTTTAAGGGAACTGCAGGAATTATTAGCGGCTTAGCACCGAGAGGCCCCTAAGTAGCTCTCGGGGTGTAAGCCTCTCTCTCTCCCCAAGTCAAGGCCAACAGCACTCTGAGCCCACCTCCACCCCCCCTGCACCTCCGTCACCCCCCCGTTCAGTGATAATGTACATGTCAGCAGGGACATGCAATGATCCCTCACTTCTCCATGCTAAATGATCATTTTCTTTCTTTACATTCTGCCTTTCATTCAAGTTAAATCCACCTCACACGCACAAAAACTCCCCGAAAATATTAACACGCCGTCGAACAATAGTCCCCCAGAAATCATGAATCAGCAGCATGATTCCCAATTCCATGCACACAACAGGGGATTGTCTGTGTGTGTGTGTGTGTGTGTGTGTGCGTTAGGGTGGGTGGAGGGGAGCCTCTGTTAGCACCGACGCTCCCATCCAACAAAATTCCAAACCCCCGGCATCAGTACAGAGCTTATGATCTGTGGGAAAGCTGAGGCGAGTTGCGGAGCGGTGGAGCACCTCGCTCCGAGTCTCCAGACGGCCCTGATTTGGGAACGCCCGTGAAATCCGTGGCACCTCTTCCTGGCTTCCTGGCTGAACGGCTGCCATATCTTGTGATGGACTGAGGCAGGAGAGGAGCGAAGCAGCCAGGGATGAATACGGCTTAATCTTTACCCAGGCCACATGTGTGTGCATGATAACATGGTTGCTTTCTTCCTGTGCAGGGTTATTCTCCGCCAGCTGCCAGGTTAGCTGCCTCGCACAGCCGTGTTTCGCTGCGATATTTGCCCGCTGTAAAAAGAACTATTGCACCTAAGGTGGGGGCTAATGCATGTTTTTGGAATTGGCGGTAATTCCTGACACATTTCGAGAGACAGATAGGGTGTCTTATAGCAAATGACAATATATGTAAAGACACCTAGCTCTTCCCCCCCTTTTAGTTCCTAATATTTTATTTGTGAAGAGCCTCTTTACGCTGGGGATGGAGGTTATTTTTATAATGAAGCGGCTTCGTTTTGATCAAAAGCAACTAGACGTGCGGCAAACACACATTTTTAAGTCTGGCCGTAGATCTGCAGACATCGGGGAGAATGCTATTTTTTTGTCCGAAATAGCATCACAGCAGCCTCCTTTGCAGAATACGTCTGAAAGTGTCTGCGCTCGACGACCGCCAATTCTGCCCTCTGAATTTACAGGCAACAAAGACGACGACGTTAAAGCCCCATTCTTTACAATTCAAAATTTATGAATGTGTGTGTGTGTGCCTGCAACACGCAGGTGCTCTTCACACCATATATTTTCCCATCATCCACACAGGCTTTAATGCAATCACTCTTGGTGTAAATCTCCCTCCTTTCTCTCTCTCTCTCCTCCTCGCGTCAACTTTTCTCCCCCCCTCCGCTCATCTGCCCGAGCCACACAAAGCCCATTTATTATGATTGCATTACCATAAATGATTTTATAACATCTGCTTGTCAATAATTATCGTACAAATTCCTGCGCCCTCTGACCCGTGCTCTGAATGAACCCCAGGTGTAAGGCACCGTCGGGCTAATGAGCAGCGCCACCGCTCGCGCATTGTCCCCACGTCGCCGCACACGGCCGCCCAGCCACTTCAATTAGAGGCTTAATATTAGCTGAAAAGTGAAGGGATCGTGCGCTAATTGAAAACATTGCATTCAAGAAGAGAGACGGAGGCTGTAAGCAAACGATGGAGATATCTGAGCTAATACCCTGAAGGAGGCACATATGGAGTGTGACGCAGAGTTTTGATGCTTTCTGTCATTTATTATTTGTAGGCACTGACAGTTATTATCAGTAAATATGTTCAGAACACGTATCGTGCAGGTGTGAGCGGACACGAGGACAGTTTTTTAGTTTTTATTGAAGCATTTAAGACCTAACCTCAATGAATGATTGATAATGACACGCTCATTTAAAATTCTATGAAATATTAATTTATTATATTTATTAATGAAGTAGTTTTTATTTATTTAGACATCCTCACTCTCTGTGACAACTGAGCAAACTCCGTCCGCTGATGAAAGCCACGAGAAGCAGCTAAAAGCTCAGGAAGAACTCCAGTGCGTGGACCTAATATGTATATACTGTATATACTGTAGCTCGTGCTGTTTAGTTGTTCGGATCACGCGTGTGATCGGCAAGTTGTTTAATAAGAACCATAAAACACATCTGATGTGACAAACTGGATTTCTCGGTTTGAACGAGCTTCTTAACGGCCTTTTTTAATTGAAATCGGTCGTTACAACAGATTTCTAAACATTTGGAGTCATTCATATCTTTTCCATCATATCTTATACAATATATAATGTCCCTATAAGTAGGGACACATAAGTTAAAATAAAGTATTAAAAGAATTTGAATATTTTTACTGGTTTCAGGTCATTCGTATTCAGACGTAAATAATTCTGTGTCTCTGCATTTTGTACCGATAATGAATGGATGCCATACAAAGATGACCTAAATATGATAAATTCAGGATAAACTTTGACTTATTTCTATCATGCATGCACCTGTCGAACAGGTGTGTATCTTATTAGATTATGTGAACCTTTAAGTACAGCACAGTGAAATATTTTGGAGTGATATCTGTGATTCAGAAAACAAACGTTGTGCACGCATTGAACATTTCAGTGAATAAAATTCATCATCATAATCGTGGAGTGAAATGTAACTCAGCGTGATCTCACACCAAACAAACCATCTTCAGACTTAATGATAACAACTATCTAATAACAAACACGCCCGTCTAATCACTTTTAATGCCACGTGCTCACATTACGTGTGCTCAAAGACAGTGAAGTGCATCAATCTATTACACGAGTCTTCCTTCCTCCCCGAGCAGCAGTCTGGTTGCTCCGTAGCAGACTCGACTGCAGTGTCGGATGCAGTCCTAATTGAAAAGTTAATTAACTTTTTGAAGTCATCAGCTGTCATTCCTGCAAATCAGACTCCGGTCCGCCCTCCGCCGCCCCCCGCGAGACCGACTGTGTATCGGTCTTATTGGCGGGGGACCCACTGCTTGGCTACGTGGGAACATTTGGTCATTGAAAGTACCATTTAAGGAGTATTGTTTAATTAAAGTCAAATTAAGAGAACTGTATGCGGAATTTAATTTCTGGTATGAATTATTGTTGAAAACAGAGTGCAACTCAGATAATCAAACTTTTCATTATCGTCTCTTCCCTCCTGAGGTGCCGCCGCTGCTTTCTTTGTTGACGACTCCCAGAACATAAATGAGAGGAAGCTACCCACAATGCACTGCGTATCTACAAGTTTTCTCTCATACATCAACTTCCCTCTGCAGAACATTTGTGTGTGTGTGTGTGTGTGTGTGTGTAACAAACAAAAGCTTTCTGGAGCAGATAACTGTCTGAAAAGTGTTGTTGCTATCAGGGTGATATTTTAAATTCCACAGACGTCACGAGGCCGCGTCAGGAAGCGTTCACTCGCTCCGTGATCGTAACACGCCCGGAGAAAACAATTTAAAATCATAGAGATTCTGTTTTGGCATTTTTGGGAAATTTTTAAGAGTTTTACGAGTGATGACGTTCTAGAAAACGAGAGCGTTTTTTTGGAAAGTGAAAACATTTTTTTGGAAAGCGAGAGCATTCTTTAACAGTTTTCTGAAAGTGAAGGCATTTCTCTTCAACTGAGCCAAAAAAAAAAAAAGTCTGCACGCTAAAACTTCAATCCAAAGTGGATTCCTCTTGGCGATGCTTTATTTTCAGGATCCTACAGTTATAAAGGTTCACGTTAGAACCTGAAGCGGTTCTTCATGGTGAAGCCATGAGAGAACTTTCTTCAGCTCTGTAAGAAACCTTTTATTATCAAGCTCTTCTTCTTTAGTGTCCCTGAGCTGGTGGTGCAATAATTTGAACGGAAATGTTTAATTTTAAATGCAACATTTAGTAAATGACTTAATAAATAATACAGTAAAGTTACTTTATATAAACTATGATCACATTACTAACTGCTCTCTCTATAAAATTACAGTAGAATATTACCCACAAGTTAGTCCTGAGAGCAGCCGTTAGTTAAATCTATACAGTTAAAGGCTGTTTAAATGTGTTCAAACTGGCCTTTTGTTGGTTTTTAGCAAAATCAAGTCACGTTTCTGCAAAATATGACTTAAAGAACAAATAATCAGCGTTCCAAAGAACCTTTTCCAAGGAAAATAAAGATTATTAAACATAAAAAGGTTCTTCAAAGCATCAAAAGTGCTCCAAACAGGACTTAAAGACTGACTTCTGATTTCAGGCCACCGTCGTCAAATTCAGCGGGACAAGAGTTAAAAATTCAGCCGAGCTGCCGTCTCGCTTTAGACGGATCCTCTCGTGTTGTTTCTGGGGGTCAGCGCAGGTTTAATTGATTCTCCTTCTCCCTCCGTCTCTTATTAGGGCCACAGCGCCTCTCCATGGGAACTGCTAATTGGCCCTCCCCAGTGGCCACTTGGAGAAGCAGGCAGACGTGGCCCGGTAGACACTTCTGCCGGTCCACTGGGACGACGGCACAGATAAGAGATTCATGTCGACTACGCGGCTCTGTGGATCTGCTTCTTTGGGGACGACAGTCTGATGTCTCCCTCCTTCACCATCTGGACACCAGATTTACTGACAAACCGAGTGAGACCGGCGAGACTGAACGTGATTTTAAAACACCTCTGTAGGTTCAGCTTGTGCGTCTGTGCACTCCTGTCCTGGGAGTGATTCTTTTGGAAAGCCAGCGCATTTTATTTTTCTGAAAGTGTAAAAGAGGGATGAGGATGTTTCTTTGCAAAGCGAAGGTGTTTGAAAGGTTAACACGTCACTGAAACGTGAGGACGTTTGTGATTGGGACGTAAAACATTTTTTTCTTTTAGCAAGATCAGGACACTTTCGAGAGGTGTGGACGTTTTTAGAAAAGCGCGAAGACGTTTTCAGGAAGCCATTTTTCTTTGAAAACGGAGCACTGTTATTGGAAAGCGGAGGCCAGACAAAGGGTGGAGAAGTGCCTTTAGGGTTAACTTGGGTATAGGGTTGAGAACAGAAGTGTGAGAGAGAGAATAGAGTAGAAAGAAAGCGCAGAGAGAAAGCGTGGGTGTGTATGGGATGATTTAAAGGTCATGTGTACTGTGGCCACAGTGTCTGCTCATGTAGGTGTGTGACAGTGAGGTTTCATTAGGCTGGTTGGCTCACTGTGTGTTTAAGTTGGTTAATCTCACGGTGTTTAGAGGAAGTGTGAATTGGTGCTTGTATCCGTCAGGTTGGTGCACATGTGCGTGCACACGTGGCAAATTTTAAAAAATGCCTTTTTATTTGTGCGTGCTCGTGTGCGTGCGTGTGACAGGACACTTGTGCGCGTTTGTGCAACTGACCTTGATGTGTCTTACTCAGAAGTGAAGATGAGCAGATAGGCAGCAGACATTCACCCCAGTTCTTCTTCTTCTTCTTCTTCTTCTCTCTCGCTTCCCTTCAACCACAAACACACACACATGAAGATTTTCCGTTTATTCCCTATCAAACTGACATTCACTCACTCTGCATCCTGTGTGTGTGTGCGCTTGATATCAAACCAGCACGTTTCCTCGAATATGACATTTAAATCTTTTGGGTAAACTTTTGTGACAGAGCTGGAAGGCAGTGGAGTTTTTTTTTTTTTATGTGTGTGTGTGTGCGTGCGTCTACCTCCGGACAAATGGATTTTCTAGTCGCACTTTTTAAGATAAATCTGCAATACCGAGAAAAGAAAAGAGTTTCGTATGCATATGCTGAGATATTCTCACGGTCCACAAAGGCTGAGGATGCATAATTTTTACAGTAACTTGAATAATATCAAAACATCCACACCGCTGTGACTCAACAAGTGCCCGCGGCTAAAACTGTGTCTTCTCAGTCTCTTTGTTGTGGCACGTGTTTTTAATGAAATGCCCCAAATTTACCTGAAGCGCTTTCATCGCTTTTTCAGTTTCATTTTTTGTAGACCATCAAACGGAAAAAACGACCCGAGAATAGTTTTCCACTGTCTGCTTTGACATCTTCAAAACATCTTCGATAATCTTCAAAAAGAAAAAAACTATATAGATAGATAGATATATGTAAATATATATATATATATATAGTTTATTGTGGTTCAAATATCAACGTGAACCCTTGTTAGTCGATGAGGTGCAAAGGGGATCTTCTCTGCAAGAATCGCTTCAAAAGATATTGAGCAAAGAGACATCCTGTGCAAACAAAATCATATCAGAACTCACCAGTCATAATGGTTGTAAAACCACAGCGAAGTTGTACAACTGTGCAGGAAGAGCGGAATTGAAAATGAATCAGGCGTGAAGTTTCTCAGCGTGAGTACAGAGAAATCACAGTGGATTCCAGAGAGAGCCCGGGAGTCAGGATTAACGTTTGAAGGCTAAATGGTGTTATCGGTTCTGATTAAGGAGCATGTACGTGGTACTCGCTCCACCTCCGAGACAGCCATGGATGTCAATAGGGCTAATTGGCTCATTAGACCAGGTATTTAACTGTGCTATAATCATTCTGTGTCATCACTTAAGCCCTAGTGGAGCACGAGGGGCTCTGGCGATTGAATACCCTCCTAACCTCTGAAATAATTTGAGATACGAGATGGAGAGGCTCGTCTGACAGGAAGAGTGCCGGGTGGCTCATGATATCTTTTTTTTTAAAAATCTACCTCATGAAAAAGACTTTTAGTAAAGTAAAGAGTTTTGCTGGTTTTAATGTCAGAGAACACGATGTTCTATCCAGATATTTACATGCATCCACAGGACTTTTTTTTTTTTTTTCCAGTTGGTGGTAAACATATTTCAGTGAATCTCTAAAGCCAGGATGCAACAATGAATTTTCCCTAAAATACACCAATGTTTTTAATCTTGACAGTCATGAAAAAGCACATTTTGAAGAACCAAATAATTACAGCAGACAGCACTGAACAGTAGGTGCAAATATGATTACAGATCTGGCACAAGTCAAACCCCTCCAAATCCGGTGGGAACTCAAATAACATTATAATATTCATATTTCATGTTGCAGTTTGCAGTCAAAAAAAAGAAAAAAGAAGAAGAAGCAGAAAGAAACACAAGTAAAGAAAGTGAAATACAACACTACAGATCCGGATCTCACGTGGACGGTCCAAATCCAGTTATATAAATTACAAATATTATCTTATATATTATATTTATCCAGGAAATAATCCATAAACACATCTGAACATGAACTGGTCCAGGCCGGATCAGCATTTGTCCAGCAGGGTGCCATCATAACGTGTCGAAATTCACACAGGTGAAGGCTTGGGTTAAGGTTAGTCGGACAGTTTAGGTTTATGGGTTAACTGTTCTGTCATAGTCTTATAGACCTTCGTCTTAGTCTTATCGTGTCACGTAGGTTTTACCGCTACAGGTTTCAGATCTGTATTGCAGAGAAAAATATTTCATAAAATCAGCAGCCGATGTAAATGCTACCAAATTACAATTATTTTAATATTGATTTAATTCATTGCATTACCTTGAATTGGGTTTTCTCTGGCCTGTTGGTTAAGATGAATATCTTTGTTGTCCTTTGTCTGTACCTACAATGTTCCCGAAGTCACCCTAAATACAAAAGTGTGTCTTAAGTTGCTTCTTAGATGATACAGATATCATAATACACTAAGATGATGAAATGTTTGGAAGCTCTGTCAACATGTGCATGGTGTCTGTCCACCGTGTCCACTCAATTCAAACAGAAGAAAATGAGGCAGGTTGGGGAATTAAATAATATTTTACCACAGACGCTTTGAATTTAACCATTCATGGAGTGGACGAATCTCTAAAAACGGAGGTTTCCTTCAAGCCTTGAAATCTGCAGTGTGCATGTAATTTAATGTGCTTCATCAAAGTCAAATGAAAAACAAAAAGTGAAGCACAACTCAAATTATACTGAAAAGTTGAGACCAAACACATCTTCCCACTTTGTTTGTTTTCCCATCTGCACAGTTGCACACATCCACTGGAAGCTCGTGCCATCACTGCCGTGGTCCTTGCTTAAAGGAGGGATGGGAGGGAGGGAGAGAGGGGGGAGACGGGAGGGGAGGTTGTGTCCTAAGGGCCTGTGGAAGCTGGCATGGTGTTGACCACGCCGGCGTTTCTTCTGAAAGGAATGTCTGGTGTGGCATCAGTCACTGCTGGCATTCTGGAGATGGTCTGCCAGTCCCTCATCATTGTGCCACTGCTGCACACACACACACACACACACACACACACAGAAACATAAACGCGTCACACTCGGCTCCCACCCTGTGCATGGCAGTGATAGGCAGAGGACGAAGAGCGCACATCCTTATCGACGCCAATCCAGATGAACCTACAGACACGCTTCCCCAACACCCCAGACCCACTCGCTGCACAGTTGGCCATCATTAGCCTTCTTTTAGCTATGACAGTCCTAAGGCTAAGGGGAGGGTGGGGGGCAGCATTGCCAAGGTACTCCCCTGATTTGCTACATTTCCCAGGGCTACGGGGCCTCTAGGCTTACTGGCCCATGGAGACATAAGCCCCGGCCTCCCTGGAGGCTCTCGGCCAACCCAGACGCTTGGCATGGACCGAACCGCCCAATGGGAGCCGTCCAAGAGCCGTGGATGGCTATGATATGTTTCCACCGAGGGCAATTTCAATCATGTGGAATTTCGATGGATGAAAGGAATGTGTTTCGCTGGGGGTGGACGAACGCGAGCGAGTCAGGCTGCTGCTTTCACACATTCCCCCCGTCACATCGCAGTAAGAAGAAGTAAGAAGGTATCCGTCATTGAAGTGAGTGAATTTGGGGCTGAAACATGATTTAAAAAAAGATTTCAAAGATTCATAATTAAAGAGTCAGTCCACTAAATTACAATAAAGGTTGTTTGCTCACCTCGTACATATATATCTAGTGGAAAGATGCCATGCAAATATTTTTGGTTTTGTTTGACCGGATGCTGAAATTTCTGCCGCCAACCCGGGACAACAAATTTTTCGACTACAATAATAGCACATCATCTGCATATCGTATTTTATATACAGACAAAAACTAATAAAAAGGGTCCAAGTTGAATATCAGTGATTTCATTTTCTCTGCATAAGTCATGCATCTAACTTAGTATCACTCCATATGGTCATCCACTGGAGAACCCCCAGATTAGACCAAGTGAATCAGGTGTTACCTGCTTCACAGCAAGAAGGTTCTGGGCTCTAACCCAGCAGTGTGTTTGGACCTTTCTGCATGTTCTCCCCATGTCCGTGTGGGTTCTTCCTGGGTACTCCGGCTTCCTCCCACAGTCCAAAGACATGCAGGTCAATTGGTGACTCATATGTGTGAATGTCTCTGTGTGCGTCAGCCCTGTGATGAACCGGTGACTTGTCCAGGGTGTACCCCGTCTCTCGCCCAATGCCAGCTGGGATCGGCTGACGTTGCGACCCTGAGAAGAATGTTGTTAATAATATCCATGCAAGGTGACTTTAATATTCCTGGTGAAGACTTTTTCATGTATTTAATGTCTTTTTCTCATCTTGAAAGGTGTTGTTCATTTGTCTAAAGGTCAAAGGTCTCATCTCCACATTATTACTAACTTTTCTTCGCTACAACCTGCAAGACAAAGTCCACGCGACGGACTGAGACACCTGAAGTCCTTCTTGTAGCCTCTGTAGTCTGTTTTCTTGTATAATAAGAATATCTGCAGGAGTATTCCCTTCAAAATCAGATATTTACCCATTTCTTTCTGTTGGGTTGTTGAGTTTTCCCTGAAGTTCTTTAGAGAGCGAGTTCTGTCGCCCAGAAAAAGACTTCCAGCGGCTCTGTTTGGAGTTTCTATCTGATAATGTAATCAGATAATCAGAGCTGCGCGCAGCCATTAGTGGTTTGTGAACATGGTAGCAGACTAGACCACAAACAGCTGGGCTACCCCCCGTTGATCATGTGAACCTCGCCTTTTGGATCACAGTGGTCCATTGAGAGTTCTGCTGCATGAATGGCACTATACTTCCTGCCCTGGCACTGAGCGTTAACACTGGATTAAATTAATTTAATTAAAATGTGTGCTATAGAATAAGAAGATGAAAGGATCGTCTATTATGAGCAAAATTCCTGCACAAAAATGTAATAATGTACTATTTGTGTATCAGTGTTTCTGTTCTGTATTATAAACCTTAAACATTATCAATAATTTGTGTTTCACAGTTAATCGTTCAGCTGAGAGATGCCACACACCCCCAATCAAAGGGCTAAAGGCACACTGATGAAGGATTACGGTAATTTTTAATCTAGACGTGTTGTTTTTTTAATTCGCTCTGACTGCTCTGCCTTGATGGTTTTGATTAATACAGCCAGGAAATGTTTGTGAGCAAGACGTATACTGCGATTCATCTGCAAAATAATCCAATCATTACCAACTAATGACAGGAGGAGGGGGTGGGGGGGTTGAAAAATGATGCGAGCCCACCGTGGCTCCCCAACATGCATCAGGGCCCCATCGACGCAGAGGATTGGAGGCCCCACCTGTCACAGCAATGCAGTAATTGCATTGTGGGCTCTCTCCTCGGCTCGCGCTCCCTCTCTTCCACATCCACCGCCGTTCAGCTGCACAGACAATGCTCGTCTTAATGAAGCCGTCTGACGAGGTGGCAATTACAGACTTCTGTCACTGTCACCAGGGGCAATCGTGGAGGAGGTGGAGAGGAGTGGGGGGGAGGATATCTCACCCCTGAGGGCTTCTTCTCCACACCCTGCTGTGTTACTCTGGATGGCAGGGTGGCTAAGCTGCTGTCAAAGGCAACTCAAGAGTGCGAGCTGGATTAGAGGTTTACTGTATGAGTGATTGTTGGAAATGAAGTGATGCATCGCGGCGTATGGAGATGTCTCCGGATTGACGGATGATCCGGTGACACTTCCATGCACACTTAGAAATGAAGGAAGGTTTCCATGCGCAGTGAAAAAAGATCTGACAGATTTTCTTTTAAAAAAACAGCTGAATTTCTCTCCTGGGCGTGTTAAAGAGTCACCCCAAATAAAAAAACATATCAAAGTTGGACAGAATTTATTGGACTCATCATTGTTAATGCACTCATGGAGGCATTAACCAGTAATGACAGACACTACTTAGTTGCATTATGAGGAAATTTTGTGTCTTTTGGAGCTTGAACCAAATTTCAGCCTTTGCTGCATCTGTATTTTGATTATTTTAACTTTATGGACGCGCAATAATAGCAGCAGCATTGCAGATTGAGCTGCTCAGGTCTTGAAATTTTCGTCTCCACCTCAATATAATGGAAGTAAATGGACTTTTTCTTTAGGAGTATTTCAACTGAAAGCTGTTCGTTGAAGTCTGTGAAGTTTCTTTAATAACAAGAACAAGGTTTATGGAAAATAAATTTTCATTTAATTTGCTGTAAATCCATTTACTTCCATTGTGTCGGAGTGACAGAGACAGATAATTTGTGTAAATCGGGTTAAATGACCCATAAACTCAACGCTCATCATCAATTTGGGGTCAGACGTGGTTGAACACGCCAACCAACACTGATACACTGACGTCTCATTGTTGTTTTTTTTAATCTGGTAATTGGTCCAGCGGTTACATTTTTAACATTTGTTCCACCTTTATCCAGTCACATTCAGTGGAACTCAATAGTAGCGCCGGCTTTGTTCACAGCTTCTGTAACAGAATTAAAACAGCTGCGGCGGCGTTAAGCATTTAAATTGTACTCTCACTCCACGCACAGGTGTCATTTTAACTTAAGTCACCCAACAATGAATTACCATGCGTTCTTGAACTCACCAGACCTGCTGTATCTTTACTTGTGCAGCAACAGACATTAGGAACACAATTAGGTTAGCCAAGCTTTGCTAAAAAATGCATGCAAAGAATTAGAGATTCCTCTGGTTGCAGAGGAAATAAAAAAAAAAACAACAACAAAAAAACATGGTGGTTAAAAGGGAAATGTGCATAAGAGGCTTAAAGGCATTCCAATTCTTAATGGTGATGTGATGGATGCACCAGTACAAAATGGCATTGCAGGCCTGGATAAATGGCTCAGTACAGATATAGCCCCGTTAAAAGATAAATACGAGCTCGCCTCTGTGCTTTATGCTAATGGAAAACAACTGGGGAAAGAGTTCGATCAAAGTTAATACAGGCGCAGTTAATGTGAGGAAATGTAGCTCTTATACAGAGCGTAAATTCCAGGTTGATGAAGCGACGTCAAATTACAAAATATTCTCTGTTTGTTTCTAATATGAATTCAAACGACAAAAAAAATAAATCTGCAGACATCCACGCGGACTCTAATTAAAGCTGCATAACGACAGAAAGTATTCATGGATGTCCATGATTATGGTGTCAACATACATTAGGAGAAATTAGTTAGTATAATTTAAACCTCTCGTGCAAACATACTGTATACCTGACAACAACATCTGTGTACTTAACGTTCCCCCACACAGCGGTTTAGCACCGCCGTGCCTTTCACATATGTATCTCTTACTTGGACCAGAGTTAATTGAATCAGTCTTAATGCTGCACCTCGGTGTTTTGACGTCTCCACTGAAGCTTAAACTTTAACCGTGTTTGCAAAGTAGTTCAGTCCACACACACACACACACACACCCTCCCTGTCACTACACACGTTGCCATGGTTACATCACACCCACCCGCCCTATATAATTATGTGGGATACCATGACATGACACGCAAAACAAAGTAGTGTAAACACAACCTCCGTCCGTCTCATTCCTAGCGTCCTTATTGGAAAAGACGCGACTCGTATTCTCTTGGCGGCAGCAAGCAGCGGAGTAACTTTAGGTTTTCCATCTCGACCACGTATTTTTAGATGTTTTTAGCAAACAAAATCAAAACAAAATCACGTTGTTTGTCTGTGGGTTGTCACATTGCTCGCATCAGCTCAGGAAAATGTCTTTTGCTTTCTTTTTCGTCTTTTCTTTTGCCATTTTTTTTGGACGTTTGCTAAAGCGTGCACACACCCGATGTGGTCAGAGAGGTTGACGGGTTGTTGTGTAACGGGGGTCCTCGGTATCGGGGTTTGACCAGTGTGGCTTTCTGTAGGCAGAAACGGGCGGTTGATATTAAAATACCAGCAGACATCTGTGTTTACCTTCACAGATTTATTTTCATCAAGGCGCAAAAGTCTCGGAAATAACGTTTACAGCGCCACGTGTTCGTCACTGCTGCCGAGGCTACGAGCTACCTCCAGTCTACAAACCTGTAACTGCCATCCACTCATCTCATCAAATGAAGTGAGTTGTAAGTAAGTTAGAGATAGTTAACAGTATGACATAATGACATATGACTAATATAACAAGTCTACATCGGACAAATTTAAAAGCCGATGCAGCTTCAGACTTTTTTAAAATCATGTGTTTGGTTTGTTTACTGCTGGTCTTAGTATTTATTTATTTTTAATCAATGCGTCACGGTAACAACAACCGACTGTCATTTTTCTCCATAACGACTGTCGCCAGTATACATTTTAACGACTGTAGCGAGCTAGCAGCAAAGCTAACTCCATCTCCAGTTGATTTTTAATACATACATTTTTAGAAATTTGACGGCTATGTGATATCAAATTTCTAATTGATGTAATTACTGCTTGTAAAAATAATTAGTATTTTTTTAAATACTGGATCTTTGATCTTAATTGATTAAAGTTCAAATCGAATAAAAGCCAGAAAAGAAATAAGATAAAACTCCACTACAGTTTAAATGACTGTCCAAAGATGTCTGAAATTGAATGACCTGTACAATCATACAGTGGAAAAACAACAGGACTCAGCTGAAGTCTGAACGGATCATTTAAACGAACCGAACTCGGTGAACTGCTACCTGAACTTTTTTTTTTTTTTAAGAAACTATTCAAGGCCTCATTAGTTTGAATTGGCATTGACCCAATGACATATCAGAGCCGTATTACTTGCGGTGGCTCATTTGAACCCCTCGGTTCACTCAGACATAGACAGGCCATTGTTTTAAACAGCACTGTCCCGGATTGTCCGTGATTGAGTAACGAGCGCACAATCAGATTCAGGAGATGCAGAGGGCAGAGAAAGTTCAAACTTTAACTGAGTTTCCAAGATTCTGCATCGTTCTGCAACTTGTTTCCTCGACTCGACTCTCCGAGTAGCAACTTATATATTTTTTTTTGACAGAAACGGTTTACACTTGATGATGAATCAAAATGACTCAGAGTTAAAATCCCCCTAAAATATTAGCACACGCAGTTACTTTGGTTTCTCTCTCATCTCTCTGTCTCTCACAGTGATTCATCTTTTACAAGTTAGTGAGAATTTCCCTCTTGCTTTTCACCTGGTTACAAATGACAGCTGTAGCTAAATCCCACCCACAGATGTCGCACTAAATAACCCTTAATCAGTCTGTTATTAGTGTTCACCTTTATCCTGACACTCCCAGCTTCATTTTCTCTTGACAGTCAGCGCTAAACTGTGATTGACAAACTTCAGAAGTGGACCTGAAATGACGTTGCCCCGCGCGCATTACTCAAACGTTAACCGTGCGGCTCGCCGAGATGTGTGTGTTAGTGTGTAATAGGCGCTATTAATAAAGCCAAGCCATGCGTGACTCGACTTTCTCTCCGCAGCCGCCTCTCATGGCTGACTCCTTACCGGGGATTCAGTTGTGTGAGTTTGGATCAGTCTAATCACATTTGTTTAATTAAGCACAGCTAATAGACTCTCCAGGAGATAGGGTGTCTCACTGTGATGGCGGCGCTGCATTGAGATGCATGTCAAACACGGAGGCCTGGTTTCACTGCGGTTCCCATGGCTCTGTACCGGCTCTGACATCCAACCGTGTTTGCAAGCTTGACACAAACAAGCTGGAGGTTAAATACTCCAAGGTTACGCGTAGTACAACGGATGAACGTCTAACAGGAACTTCCCTTGCAGTTGAGTTGAACTTGCTCATTTGTTTAAAGTCCTTTGCATACAGGTATCATCTCCCTAAAGTAAATAATATCTGATTTGCATTAAAAAAATGTCTGTTTTAGTAATTTAATATAATGTCACTTCATGAAACTCTTTCACTTTGCAACCTGTTGACTTGTTGCTCTTGCTTTTGGGACGACGAAACACTGGAAATCACGTGAGAATCTGCGCTGATCGGGGAGGGTTAGGGTTGGGGTCATGGTTCGGGTTCAGGGACTTGATCCTATGAGGTCAAAATTCAACAAACAGTATGGTCATAGTAGCTGTAGTGATTACGACAGGAAGTCAGATGACGGGGCCACATTGACATCCACATTTCTGCGTTAAAATGTCTGAAAACAGCAGCACCTATGTCACGTTTTGTTGAGTTGTGTACTTAACTTATTCTAAACGTTTCCAGCAGTGTTCAAACAGGATGTAAGTGTGTCTCATTCATCAGTCTCCCCGTTTGCTAGAAGTTCTGGGGAAACACGATTTACGTCAGAGGGTGACGCGACATAACGTGAATAAAGCGTCAATATTTAAACTCATCCATGAACATGATCTCCATCTGACTCACACCAGTTGCAAAGGTGTTTGACACCGAAATCATAAACTCCCACGCGACTTCGTGACGTCATCGAGCTGTGTTGAATGCCGTTTAACTTGTCCACTTCCCGTTTCCAACCGATGATCGTTCCCCAACCACGTAAACACGCGGCATGGATGTATTTTGTCATTTCATTTGGAGAAACATGACAGTGGTTAAGATCAATCAATGCATTCAGGGAAGAATTGCTGCTGAATTAACCAACCAAGAAAAGTCAATTAAAGTTGAGGGCGACCGCTGTGGTCTGCTAATATCATCAAAATTAAAGATCCCTCACAACTTCAGTCTTATTTCACACGCAAGTAAAGTTCAAAATGAACTCTGCTGGTCCACGTGATCTTTGGACGTGTTTTGTGGTCAGAGGGTCGGTCTCACAGGTGATCCGGTCCGGTGAGATCACCGTGGTATACCTGAAGAACGGGCAACGCGGCGACTTTCCTCCTCTGACATCTGGGCAGCGTGCCACCCGTGTTCAGCCGCCGCTCTCCACACGCGGTAATGCACTAAGTGACATTAAGCTGCCACAGCTGATGGGGAGAGTTCACACCACGCAGTAATTACACTTCTGGGCTGTTTTCTTTCACCCAGCTGACTGACATCCCATTAACATCTGGAGGCGTGCGCGCTTCAGAGGCGCCAACGTGGGTCAGCTTTTATTGTTCTGATTGGCTCTCATCTCCACTGTCCTCCTTGGCGGGCGCGCAAATTAGGATTAATAGCGTTTCATTCGAGAGGTGAGCTTCTGTTTCGAATGTTCAAAGAGGAAACGGGAGGAAAGAAGGCGAGAGGAATCCACACTTGAATTTCAGCTGAGGTGATCAGAGGGAGAAAAAAATCTGCAAAGCCAGGGATAAAGCCAGGAGACAAGTGTTAGTCTTCCCAGGAATCCTTGTTAATCTTTAAAAGGTACGCAATTATAAGAGAGCTACTGGAGGAAAGTTGCAAACCGCAAAGAACAGAGCAGAAAGGAAAAGTGGCGGAGCATTCCAGATTTAGACGAGACGTCTGTCTTTTCGCTCTTGGGCATCTTTCTGAGACAAATTACTTTCAGTAGTCAATAGCCTGTAATTAAAATATACCCACTTGATGGGGAGGCAACAGTGTCTCTCTGTTTAGTTATGGGTTGGAAAGATTAATTCTGGGGTGTATAACCCTTGTAATTTTCAAAGTGCTGTTTATTGTTTTCAGAGGGGGGAAAAAAAGGTGCAGACGATTGAAATGTCTCAGCTCGAGGTCTGCTTTGATTTGTTTACGCCGCACACACATTTGGTTCTCTCTCCTTTTTGAGTGTGTTTCACACACGTGCCCTCTTTATGCTTCCCTGCCATAGATGCACGTCATCGATGTGCATTAACGTTTTGGAGCCCGTCCACGGCTCTCGCACGCCGCCGGTAATCTCGTGTTTGAACGCAGAGGTCAGGGTTGTGTTTCTTTTTTGGAATCATAAATACTGGCACGAGCGAGCTGGATGACAACAACCAAAATAATGATGAAGGTCATCCTGAGCTGCCCTCCTCTCCTCTCCTCCTTCTCCTCTCCTTCTTTACTCTTCAGATGAGACTCACCGATCCCCCTTGTGGGCAAAGTGACAACTGCATCACACTCGTGCGGGTCTTTTTCAGAGGCAAGCAACATGGAGAAAGGAAAAAAACAAAACACAAGGCTGCATTGAAATCACCAGCTGTTGTCTGTAATGATGAAAACATCCCTAACTTAGCATGAATTTATAATTATGCAGAAAGCAAATTTGAATCTCTTTACTGGAACTTTTCAATTCCCATTCGATCTCCCAGGGGAGAGCTGGTGTGAATCATATGCAGAGATTGTGTGTTTGTGAGTGTGTGTGATTTCTATCCTCCACCTCTTCTTCGTCTTCTTTTTTTTTTTAAGAAAGAAAAATGCAGATCTCAGATGCTTCATAATGAAACTTTTGTGGAGTCCCAAAACCACAACAAATGAACTTTTCTGAGAAGTATTCGCTCGTATCAACTTACAATAAGAGCTCCGGTCCTTCGGCGTCTCCTCTGATGAATGAAGCTCGCTCCGGACAATCACAATCATGATTTCATTTCCTTCGGCTCTCACCTTCTGTTGGCTTCTTTTTTAGCTCCCTTTCTACTCCCCCCCCCCCCCCTCCCCCCTCCGCCCGCCGCCTCACTAATTCTATTTTCAATGGGACGTGTAAATTAAGTGTAAATGTAAATGGATCAGTGTGTTATTTATGCTAAACCCGGCAAAAAGAAACACATTCCTATTGTAAGTAAACAGCTGCATTACCTGTGGGCTCCTGCACACCTGCTAGTGCAGATCAGTTAGCCTGTGTGCAGATGCAAACTGTCAATCATTTCACACACACACACACTTGCACAAAAACACAAGAAATGAAAAAAGGGTGCACGCAGATGCAAAAAAACACAGACACAACACAAACAAAAAAAAAAGGTGCATTCAAACCACAATATGTGATGCACACACACTCACACACACTCATATTAAAGGCTTGCATATGTAACCACATGTGCACACACACACGATAGAAATCAAACAATGAGCGGAGGAGAAATGTTCATTCATGCATGAATTATTTCTTCTTCTTTTTTTTTGTCCCCCTGATTTGAAGAAATCTATTGTAGGAAACATTAATGTCAACATGTAGAGGTGTAATAATCACAGCGGAGACGTGTTCCTTCCTCTCCTCATAATATGTTCTTCATTAAGACTATTTAATTTAATTTACTCTCTGAAACTAGAGATTTTTTTTTCTCTTTCTAGTTTAATTTCAGACTTTGGCAAAAAGGGAGGAGGGGAAAAGTGATTTATGTTCTGTATTTTTCATACAGCAGTCAACAGTTACAGCTGAAAATCAATTAAAATAGCACAAATACATTTAGACACTGCAGAAAATAATAAAATAAAAGAAGAAGCTTCTCCTCCTCCTCCTCCGTTATCTGTCACTGTCCTCTGTGCCTCGCATGGTTCAGCTTCAGGCTGTCTTCTTCAAGATGTCCAAGAAAAAGGAAAAAAAAAATCATCTCTCCACGTAGATTTGATTCATTTGTATTCTTTAAACGTTTATTATTTTTAAATATATTTTCCAGATAGGCCTGAGGTTGGATTTTAAAAAATATATATATCCATAGAGATGGAGAGGTGTTTCTGTGTGTGTGTGTGTGTGTGTGTGTGTGTGTGTGATGGCCGGAGTTAAAGTTAAACAATCAAAATGAAAGCAGCACTGATGAAGAAGTAAAAGTGAGTCAGGTTCAGTTATGATGGATTAAAAAATGTTCACTGCCGAATAATAATTATTATTTTGTTTGTTTAGTTTGGAGAAATTAATGGAAAAAATCGCTTTCGGCAAACTGGAGGAGAACAGACTGCAGCATTAGTCTCTCCTTCAACAAACTTCATTATTGGAGAACTTTTTCTTTCATGATTATTATTTTATATTTATATTTATATTTTTGCGCACTTTCAAACAAATCCACTCGTTTAATTAAACACCTCTTTATGTCTGCGACTGAGAGCATGTGATGTATGAGGCTGACGGTGTGTGTACGGTTTCATATTCCGCTCAGGTGTGCCGGGGAAAGCTGGCAGGTTGCCCTCCGCTGTTAAAACAACAGGCTTTGACTCTATACGGAGCAAAACGCGCGCCGCTGCGCGCAATCGACTATTTACCAGACTTTTTTTTCTTCTTCTTCTTCTTCTTCTTCTTCTTGACATGCAAACATGTGGCGTGTAAATATGAAAATGAATGAGTGTGAGAGCTCTCCTGGCACTGACTTCTCTCTCTCTCTCTCTCTCTCTCTCTCTCTCTCTCTGTCCCCGGAGAACAGCGCGTCGGAGAGGAGCGGCTGTAAAAACCAAAGTGGGGCAATGAGACAAGCTGCGCCACAGCTGGCAAATCATCGATTTGAGCATCAGAAACGGGGAGGGGCGGTTCGTTTACCTGCCACCCCTCTCAAAGCAGCCCTCCTCACATGCCGCTACTCTCCCTTCTCCCTCTACTTCACCCCCGCAGCCCGCAGCGCACGGTTGCTCACATTTCTGCGCTCCCATCCGCCTGTTCCGTGCGCTCCCCCAACTTCGAGCTCCGCCGGTGCGGTTTTTTTCTACGAGACGACCACCCCTCCTCCTCTTCCACCGCCACCACCACCACCACCTCCTCTTCTTCTTCTCCTTCCTCCTCCTCAACCATAGGACTTTTGACTCTTTTTTTTTTTTAAAGCAGTTTTTCCTCCCACAGAGCAGTCGCCTATTTTTGGATCTCTCGCCGTGGAGCGGTGACAAGAGGTTGTTCAACTTTTGATGGAAAACAAGAGGTCGGGCGACTGCTGACTTTAAAGGTACGGTCCCGCGGCGTGCACTGTCCTCTCCTTCTTAACGATCTGCTGTCATTGTTTCTGAATCTTCTCTTATTTGACTTTATCGCACGACTCGTAAAAAACGAGGCGCATCACTTCTGGATTTGAAATGAATTTAAAGACCTGTCATGTAAATCACTTCAAACCCACGCGGTGTAAAAGCGTCTGCTAGGATTTCAATTTCATAAATAAAATTAGAAGAAGTAAAAAAAAACAACGCATGGTGAATCAAACTTTTTGATTGAGAAAGTGTCCGGATGCAGGCCTGTGTCATCTCTGCACGAACAGGCAAAGCACTCGTGATATTGGCGGGGTTAAGCACATCCATCTCCTCTAATTCATTTAACAACTTATTCAGCGCGCAGCAGAGGAGCAAGAAGGTGATGCTGCTGCTGCTGCAGCCATCAGCCACGGCTGCTGCTGACCTGATGGCTGCAGGAGGCAGCACACGGCTGCACTCTCAAACTTTGCTTATTTCATACACACACACACACATACATAGATTTGTTTGCATGATGGGATTTGCTTCACTCTTTACTTTCATTTTTACGCTCATGATTAAACTGTGTGTTGACAAACCACAGTTGTTATCAAACCCGCTGACGTGTCTGTCAGCAGCTACGCTGCAGCCCAACTGCCCATCTACTTTTACTACTTTTTATTAGGGCCATTAGAGCCACTTCATTTATTCTCTCCATATACTTAATATTTAATTACGTGTCAACTTGCTTCAACACTTTTATTGCCGTGGCATGAAACACTTGAAAACTGCAGTGAGCAGGTTGGAGTTAAAAAACAAAAAGAAGAGAGAGAGTGTGTGTGTGTGTGTGTGTGCGTGAGAAAGAGCGAAACAAACAGTTCATGAATTTATTGCTTTCTTTCTGCATGACTCGTGTGTGTGTGTGTGTGTGTGTGTGTGTGTGTGTGTGAGAGGCAGCAGTCAGATAGATGCGATGATACACGAATGTTGTAGCCTCGCTGTTTGGTCCGCCTTGTGGCTTTTGTCACAGTGCTGATAAAGTAATTTCAGGTACAATCAGACCTGTGAGTGTGTGTGTGTGTGTGTGTGTGTGTGTGTGAGAGCGAGATAGAGCAGTTATGAGAAGATGTACTGCCATCTTTAAAAGTGCGTGGGCATTTGTGCTCTGTGGTTTTTTTTTTTTAAAGGTTTCACTCTGCTCCTTCAGAAAATAACTGACATTTCACACAGCAGCACGGTCAGCGGCTTTCCCTCTGATATTCACGATCATTTGCAGACATCAGCACGGACACGCCGGGCTGGGATCACGTTTCTTAATTTGTCGCTGTGGGAAAAATCACAATAAAACATGTCGAGCGAGAGGAAGAAGCGTGCATTAGATCAGACGTCTGAATGGAAATAGTCCTGCCTGATATCATCTTCAGCCTTCACTGTCGCCGGGCTTGTTTATTATCTCGCTCTTGTTGTCAGGCTTGTGTGCTTTTTTTTTTGCTCGCTCACTAGTGATTATGAGGTCAAGCATGGCACTCCGCTGCATGGGGAAAAAAACAAACAGGTTATGGCACAGGACCGGTGAGTTTTATCTTCTCGCAGATCTGTGGCAGTTCAAGGTGCTGCGGCTTATCTGGTCAGTGCGTATGACAGCAGTGACACACAGCCCTTTTCCTGTCTCAGGCTGCTGCCATGTGTCACTTCTTGTAAAAAAAAGTCAAACTCACACAAGGCGAAAGCCTCAGCGGCAAGCAGCTTGAGAACGCCGAAGCAAAACTTCTCGGTTTTACTCCTCGTCTCCGAGCTCCTTCATCACGGCCACGTTTTTTTTTTTTTTTTTTTTAATACGTTTGCGGTTGTAAAAAAAAAGAAAAGATAAATGCTCGCGTACATATCGGCGGCAGCATGTCGATCTGTTTGGCAAAAGATTCCTCCACATAAACTTGTTTGGCAGGAATGATAAGAATCAAGAGGCACTGGCGTACGATCCGCCAGGTCACACAGATCCAGCAGTAAAGCCTAAACATCTGTCGCAGCTTATTAGCGTGTAATTAATTCCTCTGAATGTGCTCTGTCGCGTTCACACGTCTTACAATAACCCTACTATGATTTACAATTAGGAAGAGGTCTGGGAAAACACCTAAGTGTTTCCACCTTTGTGCTTCGAACCTGCCAGGTTCAACCTCGCTACAGTCAGATTTCTTTCCTCTCTCTCAGGTTGGTTTTGTTTTCATTACAACTAACCGAAACTAGTGCACGCTGCATTTACTGTACCGTAGTAGAGCGATAGCAGGAAATCAGCTTGTAATGTTCACAAAACACCAAGGGTTGTCTTTTTTTCCCCCCTTCTTTTTTAAAGCCCAGTGACACTTTTACAACTCCTTTAATTGTCACTTAAGGCTGTCAGGTTGGCGGTGTGTGTGTGTGTGTGTGTGTGTGTGTGTGTGTGTGTGTGTGTGTGTGTCATGAGGGACTACAAGATCTGTGCGCCACCGGTTCAACCTCAAACCCCTCCAGCGTAGACCAGATTAGTGCGACGCGGCAGCTGCGTGTTGGCGTGCCGTGCTTTCGCTCAGGTCTCGGGTTAACAGGAGCCGAAGAGCAGGTTGTCAGACGAGGAGCGAGAGTGCAGACGACAAAGTTTGCCCCGTGACCCTGAGAGACCAATTAGTCTGCAGGTTGCAGGGAGAGAGAGAGAGAGAGCACAGGTTGTGATTTTGTTGTTGTTGTCTTTGCTGTTCGGTCTGCTCAGAAAGCGATACGCTGATTTAAAAATCAAATCCTGCTCGGAGATGTCGGGTAAATAAAAAAAGGGAGTTATCGCCGCCGCTTACACCAAAAAGAAACCTCTGTACGTTTGTGCTGAAAGGACGCAGATTATCAAAACAGGCCACTGTTGAGTGCAACGCCGCTCGAGTTTTAGCGCTGTGGGGCCGTGCCTCACTTTGCTGAGACTGATATCTCGGCTAAAACCATTAATCGTCTTTCTTTACCACCTCGATAATTATCGCTGTAGCAAAATAACAGCTCAGCAAACAGTGAAATTATACCTGTGGTAGGGAGCAGAGTAAATACCTGTTTAGCTGCCAGCAAATGTATTTATTAGACTGTCGCCAGTAAATAAGAGGCCTGTCTCGTTTTTTAATGTGTGGCTCTTTGGGGATTCCACCCCTCTAACGCAAACCTCCCCCAATCCTCCCCACCTCGCTATGAAATCGCTCTGTTATGATTGCTAATAGAGGAGAAAGATAACAATGATTCCCAGCTTCTTCTTCTTCTTCTTCTTTTTTTTGATGACATGTTGCAACTAGTTTGGAAAAAAAAGAAAAGAAAAAAAAGGTTGGTGTGTTTAATAAGGACCGCTGCATACCAAGGCTCTCAGAAAAATGTAAGAAAGCCCCCCCACCCGGCCTCCACCACAGACAGCTACAGACATACCACCCTGGGTGAGCGCTTAGTGTGTGTGATTCGGGGAGTTACAGCTCATTTTCTGTCATTATCTTGGAAAGTTCTTTAAGAAAAAGAAAACGTGTGTGTGTGTGTGTGTGTGTGTGGAGGGGTAAGGGGGTTTATGTTGTCCCGGCATGTTCGACTGCATTTATTCTGGCATATGTTTTGCATACTGTTGATCCAGATTCCTTGGCTTAGTGATAAAAGCGGTCACATTGTGTTTTTTTTTTTTTTTTTTGGCGTGTCCTCGCCGGGAGATAAAAAACCTAACAAACAAACAAAACAAAAAAAAAAACCCTAACGTCCGTCACGTCGGTTTCGTCACGCTTTTTTTTACAAAGTGACATCCCTCCTCGTGTTTGGATCCTCGATATTTGGCCTCTTTTCACGCCACCGCGGCAAATAAAAATGTAAAGAAAGCGCACACGTCTTAAAGTTTTTTTACAATTCAGATCGCGTTATTACAGGTCTCGACGTATGTTTTAAAGAAAAACAAAAAAAAAAAAAACAACCTCATTGTCTTTTATTCCGATGCTTGTCTTCATCCAATCTGTGTAGGTTTTCCTGAATCCTTTGTTCAGGGAGAGAAAAAGGAGAGCGATTTAGAGGAGAACGCATCCTGCTAAGATCAGGTTGTTAATACCCACCCACATACTCCAATGAAACAATTTCAACAGATACTGTATTCTCTCTCTCTCTCGCACACACACACACACACACACACACACACACACCCTTGCCTTATCAACTGTTTTGTTCGTCAGTGGCTGGATGATGCATCCTTTGACAAGGGATTAAATATGCAAAGAAAATACGTAGATAAAGAAGCGCATCTTTAAGTCTGCACCTCTCATCCAACACTTCTTGCTAAGCCTCGATATTAAGAGCTGGTTTGTCCCCCCCCGCCCACCCCCAACACTTACATGCTCGCTATCCCATCTCTCCTTCCTCATCTCACATCTCACACACACACTGAGGCGAGTAACACCATCCCATCACCTGCCTTCGTTTCTTTAACACTCCCAAGAACTCCCCCACAAGGCCCGTCGGTGCTGTGTGCCCTTCACCGCCTCTCCAGCCAGTTCAGGGGAAAAAACCCAGCAGGACGTGGCAGCCTTTCTCACCCCCTCTTCAGTCTGTCCTTTCTCTCTCGGTGCCATCTTCACTATCTCTTTCTCTCCCCTACACACACACACACACACACACAAAGACACAAACAAACACCCCTGTCTTTCTAACTCTATTAATTATTTGTTGCGATCCACGAGGCAGAAATTAGAGTTTAATTATTGGGTCATGTGATGACCGGAGTCCAGCGAGCAGTGACAGAAAAGTCATTTCTTTAAAAGCGGCCCTGCCTCTGATGCCCGTTGATTGTTCTATGACTAATTGGTTTTATAATTCGATAAAGGCGTGGAGGGAGGAGGGGGGGATGAGCGAGGCGGTGCAGGGTCCTCTCAACAAGGGAAGCAGTTTTCAATCCTTAACACAAGGTCCCAGGAGGACTGAGCAGGCCCGAGCTGACCTGGAGCGTTGGTAATCAGGGCTGATGTCGTCCTGATGACACCGACGCCGGCTGCAGTGTCAGGGTTCAGGCGAGGGCCCCCTCCCTCCTCCCTCCCCTCGTCCCCGAGGGCTGAAACCTTGTACGATGCTGCATCGAAAGCACGCTACGCCGGCGCCGCCGCCGAGCGGATGTACATGTGTCTGTGTGGCGTGCATCTGTGTGGGAGTTGCATTATGTACAGTGAACACCACAGATCGTAAGGGTGGGTGTTGAGAGTGGAGTTGTTAGAAGAAGGGGCGCACGAGCGGAGCGGCGGTTGACGTTCAACAAAAAAAAAGAAACGTCCTGGTGTTTGTGTTCGTCTGAGGCGACGCACGGACCCGCTGAGGCCAAACTGGCGTTAGGCCTTCCTGTCAGCAGACCTGAGGTGGAGACCACTCGCTCCCGCTTCTATTTCTGTCGACTTCATGTGATTATAAAACAATTAAGCACTTAGGAGTCGACTCTCAGTTCATTACATCCCCCTTGTTCTTTCTTCCTCTCTTTTCTCCCTCCTCCCACACCGAGGCGCGGACATATGAAAATGTAGAAATCACCTTATTTTACGAGTAATTGAAAGCCACACTCGCCGTGCGAGAGGCTAATGGAAAATATGAAACTAATCTGATCGGGAGGACGCGTTCACAATGGAATATTTAGTCTGTATCTGTGCTGCTCACCGCGTAACGACTGATGAGGCAGTTTTTTCCTGCTCCTCAGGTGTCTTACAAGGAAACATTAATGAACCGCCTCGAACCATGAACTCTGCGCAGGATTGAACCAGAGGTTTAGTGCAACAGTTGTGCAGAAAGATCAGAAAAAGAAAAAAAAAAAGAGTTACTCGCAAAGTCTCAGACAAAAGATTTCTAAGAAGAGCACAGCAAGACCTTTAGGTGACAAAATGAAGACGCATCACGCTCAGATTTCTACACTTTCATGTTGCTTTTTTTGTAGTAGAGTCACATTATCTCTTGCTTGAAACTCATTTGCCCACATAATTATCTACAAATGCCAACCGCTCTTCATTTCTTTGTCCTAAAAGTCAAAATCCTCCTTTTGTGTGAAATAATTCGTCAAAAGAATTAAATCTGTAATTGTAAAAACATAAAAACACTGCCACCTCTCTCCATCTACTCTGCCCTTTTTTTGTTTAGACAAGAGATTGATTTCATTTTTACTCCTCATTTAACTGCTTGTTGGTTTTTGCTCGCCGTCTACTGTACACCACCCTCATTTTCCTTTTTTCACTGTACATGACATCTTGTCTCGCTGAGATTCATCTGTGCACCCACACTGACGCAGGCGTGTTTTGACACGTTTCCTCGACAGATTATTAAATCCTTTGCAGCCTCTAATAATACTATTATGTTTATGTGTGTGCGTGCGTGTGTGTGTTTTCTTTTTATTGTGGCAGACACTTGCAGAAAGAGCTCAAAGTCAAACCGGTGACAGCTCTTTACCCTCTCACACGGTGTGTGTGTGTGTGTGTGTCTCGCTCAGACTGGATGCGCAGACTAATTTGTATTAGTAATCCAAATAATCGTATTAATGCCCATTAGACTCATCACAAGTGGCGAGCATGAAGACATCACACCTACGTACAGTAAGTGACGGCGCCGGTTTCGCCTGACAGAGTAAATAAAGACGCTCCTTCAATGTTGAGCCAACAATGATACATCTTCTTATTCATATTTCCCCCCCTTTGTGTGCTGATTATTAGTGTCTTTTTATAATATTTAATTCCTCCTGAGACATAAACATGCGGTTTAAAGCGCAGGAGGCCAGATGTGGTAGTTTTGATAAGCGTGTTATGGTGAAAACACACTGTACCTGTGGTAATGCACACGGTTGCAGGTGAAATGTATCTGTGGTGTGATGCTACGACTCCTGACATTTAAATACGAGGCGTCTTTGTTGCAATTCAGCATCCAGTCTGTCATGTTTTCCACGTCATTTTCCTTACAAACGCAGCCAACAGACACAAAATCTTGCCTGAACAATCACACTTGTGTACGCGCGGAGCGCACCGCGTACTGTATCTCCCCGACACAAAGCCGCACGGGCTTGTAAAAACCCACCTTGAACAGAGCTAAATCTGCATTCAGCACATGATTATAACAGCACACGGCTAGTATTTTTAAACAGGCTTTCTGTATTTCAAAACCCATTTTTTCCCCTCTATTCTGTGCGATACAAAACGGTATATGTTAATTGATAATCAGCAGTGTTGATTCAGTGGTGCATTCAGTGCAAATCTGTGCCCTTCTGGATGTCAGAGGGTTTTCACAGTCACGTCGGTGCCAACCTAGCTGGCAGTGCCGGCACCTGTTGGCGGTGCCAAGGCCTGGCAGGGGTTATCGATGCTCTCTGATGGTGCCCGACAATCACAGTGGAAATGACTGCGGCTGCTTGCGTCATGCCAGATAGAAAAGAGCATTTGCCGACAATGGCTCGCTTTCACCGTCGCTCCTGTTTTCCGAACGCTGCTAACCGCGGCCAAGGAGGAAAGCAAAAAAAAAATAAAAGGAAGAACCAAAAAAAAAACAGAGAGAGAGAGAGGAGCAGAGAGAACATCGTGTAAAACATGTCAACGTGGAAAACATGTCAACATGCAAAATGTTGCGCGGCGATGCCGTGCAGGTCTAAATGATGCAAAGTGATCTGCTGAGGTGTGTGTGTGTGTGTGTGTGATGCAGAGGGGCTGCAGCCTGTCTGTGCTAGTCGTGTGTTAGTACATATCACAGTGACACCAATGAACCTGAACTGTAAGGTACCATTCTGGAAAACGCTGCACATCCCACCCCAAAAGAGCAATTACCACCTGATTTATTATTTAAATTTCACCCTCTTTAAGGCGCCTATCGCGTAGCAAAGAGCTCAAGATAGACAGCGACTTCACTGCGATCCGCTCGTGAATTTTGCTTTCATGTCTTCGGGTGACTTTGTGCAAATCTCCATTCACGTTTTTCAGAAGCTGAATAATATCTCACGTAGGAAGGAGCCTCTGAAAATATAGTAATTACTCCACAGTTTGGGTCCTTTATTCAGACACATAGCAGAGCCATTTAACCACACTGCACACCGCAGCTGTGTTTAGTACACAGTGTTGGCAGCTCACTGAAACCCCGAGAATGGTTAAGATAAGAATTGATCACTGAATCTGTGCGGCAGCCTCCTTACTCGTGAATTCAAACATGCCGGGGTGTCTTATACTTAGCCGTTTCGACAACTCTTCCATTTCCTGTTGAATAACCACAGACGCGGGACCCTTTTAAACATGCAGCCGCCCCCTCAAAACTTACACCTCCTGCTAGGTGTCAATATTGCAAGACATTGTTCCATCTGAGGTTCAGAAAGGTGAGTTTCACATTGTATTTTTCCGTTAAAAGCTTCTTCGCTGGCCTTCGCTTGCAGTCAAGTCCTAATGCAGCCATTTTGGACACAAATGTATTTTGAAATGAGCAAACTTTTGACCTCGCGCCGGGTGGGTGGAACGATGATTTGGTTTCACCACCACGGGCTGAACGGCAGGCGTATCTGCACCGCTTCTGCTGCGTAGAGACGCCACACACACCGTCACTTCTTCCGTGATTGTTTCTTTGTTTGTTCCAGCGTCTCAAACCGTAAACACCTTCCGTAAAATCTGAATGATTTTCTTAAATCATTCGTTCCGTGGAGTGTTTTTTGTTGCCATCACCTGACTGTGGTTCCTGTCAAGCTAAGCTGTGGAGCTCACGTCTGCGATGTCGTATTGTTTATGAAACAACAGCTTTTTTTTCTCACTGTATTTATGGTGTTGCACACACACACACACACACACTCACACAGAGGCTGTTTATGAGCCCTGCGAAAAGATTTAATAGTAAGCACGTAGAGTTATGCAGCATTTCACATGTGCACCTGACCTCCACCACCGCTGGCTTCGTGATAGGTGTACACGCTTCCTGTTTTGTGTTGGTTTCCTGTTTTTGTTCTTACACAACCTGGACAGACATTGCTCGATCATCATTGTTTGATGTGGATACTGGCCCGATGAGTATCGCCTCACCTCATGATGTACTCGTATTCTCGCCTGCCTTTCAGTCCGTGGATGCATATTTCTTCAGTATGACCTCTCTATTGCTTTGGTGCCACGTATAATTTATATTTTAAAAGTGTCAATATAATTTCACGTGTGTTTTTAAAAAAAGCCCCTGTGGTTTTGACAGTGAACTCTGCCTCACACACTCGCCCCCCTCAGGCTCTTCACAGGACCTAAAAATGGTCAAATGAGAGCCAAATACGTCCACAGCAGCAGACCGCGCTCTTATTGTCACCTGAGCGTGCCTTTTCTCATAAAGTCAAAGTGAAACAGTTATTATTAGGCCACCTTAAGGTTAGGGACAAACACCATATCTGGCCTTTATTGACAATATCAACAGAGATTAACTTGTCTGATATTTTTTTTGCCGTTTGCTCTGGAGCAACGAAGCCCGGCAGCAGAAGCAGCAGAAGCAGCAGCCGGGCGGGCGGCGAGGGAAAGGTTCATGAAATAATTACAAAATAATAACAATAGCTCACACATGAACTTGAGAAAACCTTCCAGCTTGCTATTGTTTGCAGAGATTGTGCTGCCTCTCCATCCAGCCTCTCAACATTCCTCCTCCCTCTCTCTCTCATTTCTTCTTCCACTTTGGCAGTTCAGGGTTTTGTTGACAATATCAACAGAGATTAGCTTGTCTAATATTTTGGTATAATCTAGTTTGACATAACCTGCTATGGAGGTAAAGAGTGTGAGATAATAGGAGAATAATGACGGTGCAAAAGCTAAATGATGAGATGATAACTTCACTGATGAGACAATGGACGTGTTTGTGACTACCCGCCAAAATCCACCTGTAACAGAGGTTAAAATCCACACGAAGTGACCTCAGTTATAGGACGAAAAAGAGGGAAAAAACCTCTTGATGATGCAAATTATTTTTATTTATCTGGCGATGATGTTATCCTAGAATATATGTGTTTTATTCACAATGCAATAACTACATTTTAGGCTGACGAATCCTCTTCATTTGACTTAAAGTGCAGTTCTCTTCTGACAGCCGTCCACCTTTAGTGTGCAAACACTTTTTAAGGCGGTCAAGATGTAAATAAATACATATTTAAATAGAGGAATGTGTATTTTTTGGATACGGTTAGTGTGTGAGAATGAGGAATAACCGGAAGTCGTGTAGGTTTTCCACTTGAATACTGACTTTTAAGTCTATAAGTCGCTGTGAGACATACCTGCAGTTAAAAATCGTAATTTTTAAAAGCGGTTTTGGTGTCAGGAGTCACGTAAAAGCTCCTTTTTTTGAATATCTAACACCTATTTTGGGGTCCTCTTTAGTTTATTGTGATGTTTGTCTGCCTCAGGATGACCCTCGCCGACTGGAGGTCAAATAGCTCACCTCACCTTTTGAGATTTTTGACCGAATCGCATCAAATATTTGATTAAAAAAGTACTTATTGGGGGGTGGAAAAGTAAATAAAAAACATAATAAATTAGGTATCTAGTGTGTGTGTGTGTGTGTGTGTGTGTGTGTGAGAGAGAGAAAGCATCTGTGTGTACCCGGTAATAAATGCAGGACCGCCTCACTCTAATCAAGCTGATTAAAAATTCCTGCGCGCACAGCCGGAAATCGCACCACCGTTCTTCTCTGTTGTGTGTGTGTGCGTGAGAGACAGTGTGTGTGTGTAGATACATATGTGTGTGTGTGTGTGTGTGTCCACTTTCTACACTTTATTTGTCTCCTTCAGGACTTTTCGGCCTGAGATGCGGAGGGATAATCTATTTTATATGTATATATATATATGAAGGGGATTATTTCTTCTTTACCCCCGCACACTCACACACACACACACTCTCTCCCCCCGCACACACACACACACACATCCTCCTTCTATCTTCTATTTTTTTTACCCCCTCTTACCACGCCATCTGAAATGAGGAGGAGAAAGGGAAAGCACAAGCAAAGCGAGGAGAGAAGCACCAGCAGCGAGGAGAGAGGAGAGGAGAGGAGAGAGAGAGGAAAGGAGAGGAGAGAGAAAGAGAGAGAGAGAGGAGAGGAGGAGGAGGTGGTGGTGGTGGAGGTAGGGGGGAGTGATGAGTCAATACAACTAATAATTTAATGGGGACAGAGAGAGGGAGAGACGGAGTGAGGAGAGGGGGAGAGACAGAGAGGGAGAGAGGATAGATAGAAAGAAAGAGGAGCTCCGTCCGGACGCCAATCCCCAACCAACCAACAGGACACCTCCTACTATTACTATCGCCCGGCAGCTCTTCTCCTTCTTCTTCTTCTTCATGCGTACCACGGCGAGCCTTATTTATCCTCGACGTCGGAAAGTAAACGGCACTTTTTGACCCCCTCCTCTTTCCCTCTCCCTCTCTCTTTATTTAATTTTTAATTTTTTGGCGAACCTGTTTCGACTGTCCGCATATCGTCTCTCTCTCTCTCTCTCCCACCAACCAACATCGCCTCGATAGCGAGAGCAGCTCACACTGTCGGGCTGTTATTATTTCTGTCTCCCCCCCTCTCTCCTCTCCTCTCTCCTGTCTGTATCTGTCTCTCAGTCAAGCCGGTTTTTTAACGGTTATTTTCGTGTCCGTGAACACGGAGGTTTGTTGTTGTGGACTAAAGAGGTTTGAAGGGGGGGTGGAGGTGGTGGAGGAAGGTGGAGGAGGAGGAGGGGGGGTCTCTCGGCTGGCGGTTAGTGTCCGAGGTGCTGTGGTGTCTGCCGGCGACGGCTAACTGTTACTGTACGGTGTGTGTGAGTGTGTGTGTGTGTGTGTGCCGTTATAGCGATATTTTGGATGTTATGGTGCGAACTAAAAGCGGCAACTTGCACGCGGCTAACCGTCGCTCGGTGTAACGGTCGCCGCTTCTTCTTCTTCTTCTTCTCTTACTTCTTCTTCTTCTTCTTCTTCTGCTGCTGCTTCTTGTTGTTGGACGGAGCTAATGACTAACACACACAACAAACACACACACAGACGTTTATAACCGCTTACCAATGTTCGCCTATCACGGTCCATCTCGACCTCGCCGTCTCTCCCACAGACCCGGGTTGTTGTTTTTTTATCGCACCGCCTGCCACCACCACCACCACCAACACCAACACCACCACCAGCACCAGCAGCAGCACCACCAGCAGCAGCAGCAGCAGCAGCAGTCCTCCGCGAAGAAGAGCCGGAGAAAGCGTCTTTTTTATTTTTTTTAAATTAATTAATTTTTTATTTTATTTTTAAATTTAAAAATAGCTGTCATGCGCACGTGAAGGTTTAACTACAAGAAAGCAGGAGTTTTTTTTTTTGTTTTTTTTTTTTTTTTCTTTTCTACACTGGCCAAACTTGGAGAAGACTCGTTTCCCAGCCGGTGTTATATGCTACCCACTGCTGCTCAAGTGCTGCGTTTCAGGTTGGTCCCTCTCAACTCAAAGTATCCTTTTTTTTTAAAAAAAGAAGTGTTTTAAGGTCATTTAAAAATCCTGACCTGGATCCTGGGGCTGGATTCCTCTTTTTTTTGTCTGTCTGTGTGTGTGTGTGTGTGTGTGTGTGTGTGTATTTGTTGGTGGGGAATTAGTTGCCTCATTGCATGTGATGAATGGTGGAGTTCATGATCTATTTTGGTGGAGATGGGTGGTGATTTTGTCCTTGTCACTCTCTGACAGCATTCCAGATCATGTCCATCCCGGCACGGTGCATTAACCTGCATGCAGACTCGCCCGTAATCACTTTTCCATTGCAGCTCTCTAAATGTTGGTGTTTAAAGTTCACACGCAAGAGTTCAGCTCACGTTCTGTATCGTAGATGGAGGCTCCGTCTTTTCCATCCTCTCCCCTCATCCCCTCTTTCTTAACTTTTGATGGCCATCCTCATGAGTCAGCAACTCGTCTCATTTGAAGTTTTCTCTCCATCGCCTTAAAGTTGTAAACCTGTCTGCTCATGCAGAATCTAAAAATAAAAGTTCACACCTGTAAAAAGTCCTCCAACTGATTATGATGTGTGTGTGTGTGTGTGTGGTGTGTGTGTGTCACAGCAAAATGACGTTGCGGGCCCTTTTTTTTTTTTTTTGCCTCCCTTTTCCCTCCAAGCTGCGTCATGAATGTGAAGCCTCACCAAGTGACTCAGAAACCGAATTACGCTAGTTTCCCCTTCTCTGCGTGCGCCACAGAACAAGAAACCTTGTTCCTTGAACTGCACTGTATTCATTCAAGTGGAATCTCCCAGCAAATGAATGTGTTTGCCCTGAAACCGGGGCTTGTTTGCCCCCCTTTCGCATGGGAATCTCTAGCGGGACAGCCATACATAATACATGCGTTGAAAAATGGGAACATTAGAGCTGCACGAAAACGTCACCGTGGCCCTCTTCGACATAACCGAAGCGAATTGACATTTATTGCCGTAATGGGTCTGTTCTCAGAGGTTTCAATTACTTAAAGCTCTTTTTTTTTTTTTTTTTTTTTGCTCTATAAAAATGTCCCTTCACGTCTTCACATGTCAGATGATCACATGATATCAACACAAAAGATTTTGTGTTCATCGCTCGCCTCGTATCACCTTTCGGTTGCTCATTTTTTCCCTGTGCGCCACACTCATATCTCGGCTGACAGCTGAATCATCCCGTGTCTGCCTTCCCCAGGTGATAGTGAGCAGAGGTGCTGAGAATGATGGAACATCATCTCAGCGAGACGTGTTTGGGCAAGGAGAACTCTGAGCTGGTCAACAGCATGGCAGAGGCCAAGGCCCCGCCGGCCAAGCTGCCCCGGCTGGAGCAGAACGGCAGCCCCCTGGGCCGGGCCAGGCTGGGCAGCACCGGGGCCAAACTATCCGGGGTCCCCTACAAACCCACCAGCCACCTGCTGAAGACCTGCCACAAGAGAGGTAAGACGGAAAGTGTGTGTGTGTGTGTGTGTTAATCAACAACAATTTGGTTTGATTTAATGTTTGTCATCTAGTAAGCAGAAATGCCAAGAATTCTGCTGCTTTCAGCGTCTTAAATTTGAAGGTTTATTGATGATATTTCATATGATTGTAAATGTTTGGACTGTTTACTGGAACAAAATTTGAAATTCAAGACTTCACTTCTGGGGAATTTGTGAGGTGCACCTCTTGCTGTTTAGGAGCTGAAATGACGAGTTGATCAATTAATTAGATCAACGCTGAAATGAATCACCCGACCGACATTTTTCAAGCAAAGATATCAAACATTTCCTTCTGATTTGCTGCTTGTCTTTGTCTCGTGTGACAGAAAACTGAATATTTTGGATTTTGCACTGTGAGCTTGTAGCTTTTTACATAACAATCCTCAGTTTCAGCCCTCTTACAGGCTCAACGGTTCATTTATTTATCGAATCATTGGCAAAATAATCAATAAATCTATCATTTGGTAGTTGAATCACTAACTGATCTTGAAACAAATATAGTTAAACTAACTTTGAGCATGAGTAAGTGAAGAATAAACCATGTAAATAGAGATCTATTTAAACGCAGTTTAAATAGCCCCCCCCCCCCTCCCACACACAGACACATACACACCATCTTCCACCCACCACCCCCTGCATGCTCTCCAAAACTCTTAAACCTTTTTACAATGCATCTTTAGTCATCTTAGCACACACACACACACACACACGTACTGCACACACTCCCACTTATTTGCCCAGACAATAGCTAATAGAAGAGCACAGTGAGAATTATTCCTGTGTCGTGCTGCATAGCGCTGTGTCACAGCTCCTCTCTCCAAACCGCAGCCCTCCTGCTCCGACATTTGTTTATTAAGGGAAAGTTTTGAGTCCTTTAAGAGCCATTCCTGTTTTAAAGGGAGCCTTTACTTTGAGATTATGACATAGCTTTTTAATATAACTGGTGTCGTCTCGTGAAAAACGCGGCAGGCGCAGCTATCCAAAACATGAACCTTTTTTATGATTATGTTTTTTTTTTTTTTGTTTTTTTTTTTTAGTGGGCTTGAAATGAGTTTCAAAACCTGCAGGTTTGGAGTTGTAATAGCACTTGGCAGCTGAGGCTCGTCTGTTTGTTTGTTTGGCTGGTTCGGTTTTCTTTGGGCAAGAGGGACTGAGGAACTCTTGGAATGTGGCTGTGTGAGTGTCCTCGGATGGGCCGTTTCTCTTATTTGCTCCTTTAATCTACATGTCGCACTCCAGCAGAGAGAGCCTAATTTTTCACCTTCATCATCTCTGCTTCTCTTGGCCTCCTACGATGTTTGTTCCTCCAAGCCTCCTCGTCGCCCTCCCCTCCCCTCTTCTCTCTCTCTTTCCCTCTCATGGTTTTTGTTTTGTTTGCTTTTTTTTTTCTTGGGTTTCTTCCTGGGTGAAGGGTGAAGCAGCCCGACGGAGGCGGGCAGTCCGCGGCGGAGGCTTCGCAGAGAGGGCCCACAGTGGGCATTGTGTCCGAGCCCGAAACAATATTTACCGCAGCCCTCTCTGGGCTCCCTGGAAACAAAGCCAGTATTGATCCCCCCAAATGAACCTACACAGCAGTCTTTATTGTTAGATCTTTATCTATTAAAATCAGGGGAGGAGAAAAGCAGCTCTTTCAGCACATTCCCTGGCATCTGTCGGCTTATTGATTGTTTTGCCAGAGCTGTGTGCATCTTCTGGAATGCCTGGGATCGGAAAATATTAGAATGCGAGTCATTTTAATTGCCGAGGACAATA
Organism: Nibea albiflora; assembly: GCA_014281875.1. Taxonomy (NCBI): domain Eukaryota; kingdom Metazoa; phylum Chordata; class Actinopteri; family Sciaenidae; genus Nibea; species Nibea albiflora. The sequence goes on along the minus strand of CM024804.1, from coordinate 22,745,685 downwards.
AACGTACAGAAATGTGTTCAGGTGACAGTGCAGCGGAGACATACTTAGAAAGTAGGGCATCAGGGCACCTCATAAACAGCGTGCAGCAAGCAGCAGAAACCATCGTCCTCAACACTTTTCATGAAATGATGATTTCTGGACTGTTTGGACTGCACTGGAACGCTCAAGACTGAGACTTCAAAAGGCCAAGCCGTCCCCCCCTGCCCTTAAACTTTTTCAAATTTCAGGGATGTTATTTTAGAAGTAGCGGCATATTGGGTGATATTTGCACAGCGGGTCCCTTGAACGTTCGGCAGTCTTTGGACAAGGATTGCTCATTCCACCTAAAAAGCAGAGCCACTGTTGACACTAGACTAGTAAACCTCAGGGCGCAGCGGTGGCTCGGGATTTGAAAGCGCTGCATCATGGGAAGATGATTTTGGGTTGGCAGGCAGAAGGAAAGGCTAATGTGAGCCCAGAACCCTTGATTGTGAATAAAAAGTTTACTGTGCCAAAAGGAGGAGACGAGGTACGAGCTGAAGGATATTTGTGGCTGGTTTGTTCGCGCTGAGCTGAAAGTGATAATTCTTTCCGTCGTGTGTATTTGCTTATTAAATTCACAGAATCTCTGCAATGTGATGTCATGAAAGATCGCAGGGAGGAATCCTCCAACATTTGATTTTTAAAAAAAAAAGGGATTACAGCTGATAAAACCATCTTTGAAGAGCTCAGGAGGAAGATCATGGATTGCATGACAAAAGAGAGAATTTGTTCTACCTAAAAGAGGTAGAACAAATCGAGTGCAGGTTATTGTGCACCTGAGGAGTATTTGATTCCTCGCGGTGATGTGAGAGTTTGGCATGGAGACAAAGAGGTGAGGGTTTAGATAGAAATTGCCCCATAAAAGATGAAAAATGCCTTTGTGGCTCAAACCCCGTCCTTTAGTTAAAAATCTATCCAGCAGCGATCTATTCACTCGCTCACAATCCCTCGACACTCACCCTTAGTGTAACTTAATCGCCGGCGCTAAATATTAATCTCACCCCTCTGCAAACACGAAGAATACTGAAGGTCAAAGTTTGCATGTGAAGAAATGTGAAGCCTTCCACTTCTCACTCGTGCCTCCTGTGTCCTCAGGCAACATGCTGCCTGTGTTCTGTGTGGTCGAGCACTATGAGAATCCCATGGATTTCGACAGCAAGGAGGAGCACGCCGAGTTCGTCCTGGTGCGTAAGGACATGCTCTTCAACCAGCTCATCGAGATGGCCCTGCTGTCTCTGGGCTACTCCCACAGCTCAGCGGCCCAGGCCAAAGGTAAGCAGCTGATGTCGCTCCTCCGCTCTCATCATCTCCTCATTCTCCACCTCTCTGTCTCTCTGTCGAGCTTTATCTCACTAATGCTCATTAACGTCTTTCTCTACGGCGTTTTCTGACACGCTGTTACTTCCACACACTCAAACATACACTCTTTATGCCTCGCACACACACACAGGCGCCGTGTGTGTGCGCACTGTGTGACCATAATAGCCTCCCACCGCCAGCAGATCTGAAGCCACAGTAACACATAGTGACACTGATCCCGTACAGGAGATGCTCAGGGGTCTCACACACACACACACACATTCCCACACAGATGTATGCTCGTTCACACGAAGTCTACGTGCACGTTCAAATACTGTGAACACACACACATGCACACACACTCATACTGTATATATTTATACACTCAGAGACACACTCAGTGACTCAGTGGGTGGGAGGGGCAGGTGGAGGAAAGGGTCTGCTAATTGCACTTGAGCACACGCAGGCCGAGGGTGGCTGTTTCAAGGTGCCTCTTAGCATGCTCTTTTATTATAGCCTGTCCATCACGCTTACACACACACGCACACACACACACACACACACACACACATCCTAGACCACCTCTCCCATAAGCTTTCATCCTGCTGTGTAGGCTGACACTTCTTCTAAGGCAGTCTCAGGAGAACTCCTTACATCATTGTTTTTTCAGCCACAAAATAAAGTCTGCGAAGAGTGTTTATGGCGCCGAAACGCCTCTGGAGCGGCTACATGCGGCTTGATTCACACTGATGTTTTAAAATGAAGCCATTCTGCAGGCCGAGACACTGAAGTGAACTTTGTGCTCTCTCCTTTTCACGCTTGCTCTCGTCTCCATCCTTGTGCTTTGGCGTGTCGTTGTGTCCCATACGTGTTTTGTTTTTTTCACGTTCATCCACGTTTTCTCACGCGTGCGCGCACGTATGCATGTCGCATCACGCAGGTATGATTCAGGTGGGGAAGTGGAACCCCGTCCCCCTGTCATACGTGACAGATGCACCGGATGCTACGGTGGCTGACATGCTGCAGGACGTCTACCACGTGGTCACGCTTAAGATCCAGCTGCACAGGTAAGAGACATGCACACACACGCTCACACACACACACATCGATCCAAAATGTGTGTAGATCATACAGCTTCTTTTTTTTTATAACCTGGCTTCCACCCACACAGGTGCAGTGTTATAACCTAAACACACACACACACACACGCGTATTGGATTGCTTTGAGACATACAGAGGCACAGTAGTCTCCCAACACTCTCTCTCTCTCTCTCTCTCTCTCACACACACACACACACAGCACGTATTGTATGCCCAGAGGCAGGTGCCAATCCGCGGATGCCCTCCGCATGTTACATACCAAGAATATCGTTATTACTCACACACACACAACAGACTGTCCTTTCTCAGGAAACGGGAAAAACCCATATGAATATTAAAAACTTCCTGGTGTCATTGCGCAAAAATAAAAAACCACAGGCTGGTTTGTGTTTGTCAGTGTAACCGTTAAGCGATGAGAGGCGCTGATACCAGAGTCATCCTTGAGCCCCTGCTGACGATTTAGCTTCCACCGTGATGAGTGATGAAGTAGATTTATCTCTCTCGTAGCTGCTCTACATTTAACTGGTAAGTGATGAGCAGATAACACTGGCATTTTTTTTTTTTTTTGCATCAGAGATTGGTCGAGTGATACATGATGATAATAACAGTTTTTGAACCGAGGCACTACTTTAGCTCTTTTCATGAAAAAAAGAAAGAATGTGGTGGGCAACTGGAGACTGCTCACGGCTAAAAATGACTCTGCAGCAGATGAATACAAGGTTGTTCACCTGAAATAGTTCCATAAATAAAGGCCGGCTGCACTCGGCTATTTTAAGTGAAATATATTTCTTCTGAATCTACATCGCGTGTATAATAAAGGCCAACAAAACTAAAGCCTCCGTGCGCGCAAGTGCTGCTAGCTGTCTTGTGCCATCACTCACCATATTGTATGCTAAATGCTACTCTCGGTAGGTGTGAGGATTCGTCGTATTTATACACACAGTGAGAGCATACAAGCATTTATAGACATGGATGCAAACGGGCTCATATGTGCTCACACACACACACACACACACGCAGTGTGGCGCTGGTGTGGAGGCTTGTGCCAGCTGCTGTTCCTACTCTTTTTCTACCTCTCTCTCCCTCTCTCTCTCTCTCCCTTCTCCTTCTGTGCCTCCCCACCACCACCTCCACCACCACCCACCTTCACCAATGAAGCACTCACACACACACAGTGATGTGAACACGTCCACCAGCCAGAATACAGAAGGTTGTGTTTATTTCCGGCATGCTAGCCCTGAATGCATAGATAGCTGTCTTTCTCCTCCTCTCTCTCTCTCTCTCTCCGTCTCTCCCTCCTTCCCTCCTCTTCTCGTTCACTTCCTTCTCCCCAGAGGCTTCATAGCTGCTGGAGCAGTTTAAGGTGTTCTGGAAAATCCATTGTGTGTGTGTGTGTGTGTGCAAGTGTGTGTGAGAGAGAGAGTGAGAGAGAGAGAGGCTGTGTGTTTTCTTACAAGCAGATGTTAGCCTCGACCGTTGCACACATCCTATTCTAGTCTCCTGTTATCTCCCCGCTCGTAATGTTTCCAACACACCGACTGGCAGATTTATGGACACACACACACACACACACACAGTGTCTCGTGCACTTGTATACTCATCACCCTTCGCTCAATCTCTCGTCTCTCTCACTTGTCAAGTGTCAAGGCAGGTTTAACGAAAAGTAATTCAGCGATACGCGCCGCGCGGAACACATCGAACATATGTCGCGCACACGTGAAGTGTTTATCCAGAGTGAACTGGGCGCTCAGTGCACTCACTCCACACAGCCACCCACCCACCCAGCATGTAAATATATTTCAGAGCCCGGGAATCAGAGTGTGTTCCTCAGGTAGAGCCTGAAGTCCCTGCGGCACACGACTCCAGCACCAGCTAACGTCAGAGACGATCTATTTGATATATAAATCTATTTTGATTTTGCTGCATATGTTGTCAGTATTGTTATTGTTTTGTATTTGTTTTTCCCCCTTTTCTCTCCCCCGCCCCGCCATCCCTTCATCCACCCACCACCCCACCCTACCCTCACCCACCCCACCCCCCCCATCCCGCCCTGACTGCAGAAATCTAGCCAGTAACACCTTAAATTGTTTCGCCGAGCACAACGAGCCAGGAAGGTAGAAGTAACACGAAATAATAGTCGCCACATGCAGCTGATGTATAATTCATGCATCAATCCAGCAGATGTGTTGTATAAAGTAATTAACTAATCAGAACAATCAGGAGAGAGAGAAAGAGAGAGAGAGGGAGAGAGGGAGAATATGAAAGAGGGAGAGGGAGTGAAGCAGGCAGAGAGATGGAGAGAGAGAGAGAGAGACAGAGCAATCTCCAGATGCATCTGCTTGATGCGCCAAATGAAATCTGTCTGTCTTGGAGGGGCGCTTGCAGCAGGAAAAAAAGAGCAGGAGCTCGGTGTGCGTGTGTTCAGCTCTCTTTCTCTCTGGTTGTCTCTACCACCGCTCTGTCTGTCTGATTTGTTCCAGAGATTTTAGATATTTCATCAATCTTTATTTTATTTTATTTTTTAAAACAGACTAATATGGCAAACCTCTGTCTCGCTCCCAAATTGCCAGCTCGTAACAGAACACTAATCATCGATTGGCCGATTTTGACAATCCATTGAACCTTTAATGTTTTCGTATGTGAGGCTTTTACAGCTTTTCTCTGATTTATGTCACGAAACATTGAATATTTTGGACAAAAGGAAGATGTAATTTTGGTCATTTGATCTTTTTTTTTTTTACTGTTTATCAACAGATTGATCGATAATGAAAATAATCTGATGCTTGATGTTTTTATACATTGTTTAATGATGTAATACGTTCTCCATTTGCCATGTTCCATCCGTTTGAGGAGTCTAAGGGAAGTGTTGCAAGGCTGGATGCTGCAGGATCACTTCCACTTTAAGTTGCCTCGATAGTTGTTTGGGCCGAATGTTGTTTCCAGATTTAAAGATCGGTGTTATTTCCCCCCGTAGCTCCATATATCAGGGAGACGTCCAACCCTTCACAATCAGATTAAAACAGTTTTGATATTGTGTTGCTGAATTTATGGCTTGTGTATTTTATCATTTCATTCAAGATACCATCAGGGCTGCTGGCTTTTCCTTTTTTTTCTATCTCAGCCTCTTCTCCATCTGAATTGTTTCTCATGCTCTCCCCTTCACCCCCTCTCTCCCCCCTCCCGTCTACATCCCTCTCTCCCCCCCCTCCTCCCTATCTTATGTTCCCTCTCCTCTCCACCCCACGCCCCCATATGTCTCCTCTCTCTCTCCACAGTTGTCCTAAGCTGGAGGACCTGCCGCCCGAGCAATGGAGCCACTCTACAGTAAGAAACGCCCTCAAGGAGTTACTCAAAGACATGAATCAGAGCTCTCTGGCTAAAGAATGTCCCTTGTCACAGGTGCTGAAGCCCAGTCTGCTTACTCAAAAAAAAAACAACCCAAAAAACACCCCCCCCCCCCCTAAAAAAAAAAGCGATTAACGCCCCCCCCCAAACCCCACCCCACCCCTCCTGCTACCATACACAACAAAACAAACACCCCCTATCTCCATCACCTCCGTCTTTTTTTAAAATCCTTTTTACTTATCAAATGCCCTGAGTTTGATCAAGTGGGAAAGAGAATCGGCATAGAAAATACAAATCAATGGCTATTGTCATTTGTTTGCATGATTCTCTTTTTTTTTTTTTTTTTTTGTTTCTTTTGCCGCCCCCGACACACACACACACACACACACACACACACACACATATACTTGAGACTTGTATGCAACGGCAGCCAAAAAGCAGAGGTGTTGTCGAACGTATGGTTATTGTTAGATAAACATTGGCCCAAACCCAGAACCGCCTCGATTGTTTTTGTCCTTTTTTTTATTTTTTATAGTTAATTCTCAACATTTTGCAGCATCACGCTGGAGATATGTACGTTCACGCGTTAGGTGTTATATTCTCTGTGGTTTTTTTCTTTCTGTTGTCAGCTCGGAGGTTGGATAGAAAGCACCGGTGCAGATATTGTATTAACAGGCAGTGTAGTCAGTATATCAAGGAGGCAGCTCTGGAGTGAATGGAATGAAACGGCAGTATATCTCTCACAGGGGCCAATAATGTGTGTGAGGTGTGTGTGTGTGCTCGCTTGAATATGTTTGTGAAATGTATATCAACGCACAGGACGTGTGCGTGAAAGTGTTATTCGTGTTTCATGTGTGTGTGTACTTAGATCCGAGCCCGTAGGTGCCTTCAGTACGACGCCAGCTCTCCTCCTAGGCCACCGTATGGTCACCTGGAGACCCTCATTTGAGCTGCGTGTTCTACGCGTGTGTGTGAGCGGCTGCTCTCAGTGTGTGTGTTTGTGTGTTTAGCCGGGCATGAGCAGTGCGCTGATGATGTAAAGAGTCCCTGGGTGGCGTTCAGGCGGAGCCCAGCCCGGTCTGGTAATCACCCTGTTTACGGTCCATATGTGAAGACGGCTCAGAAGAGAGCACACGCGAGCTCTGAGGATCTAACACACACACACACACACTTCCTCAGACACACGTTTGCTGTTTTCACCTACACACTAGTCTCAAATTAAACTGAAGATTGTTTTAGCTTTCCAGTGAGGATGAAAGAAGGTCCCGAAAATGTCTCCAACCGAATCAGTTGCTTTGTTTCTCGCGTGTATTTCCAGAGCAGATTTTTGCCCTGAATTCAGATCTGTGTGGCGTTAAATGCCCGTACATTCGATACGATGCAGAGAAGATTCTTGGTCGCCTCGGTCACCGTGTCGTCTGCTTTCACCCCCCTTTTGTGCTCTTGTAGATTCCTGCTCGTTAAAATCAGAATCATGAATCAAATCATACTCGGTATGTACAGATATCACACATAAACGGCATGAGTCAAATCTGAGCCTTTAATTTTAAAACTAGACATTATTTTATTACCCTGACTGCTCTTTCATGTATTTAAGGAAATCCTGGCAGCTTTTCTGTGTAGTTACTCGGTACCCTGATGATCTACATATAACATGGCTGCCATGATGGTGTTTGACATCTGTTACTCTGTGGGGTTTAATGTGGCCTGCTACACCCATAGAGGGGTTGCTTTGCTGCTCCGAAAAACCAACCGGTTTAGTCGAACGGTCGTCGTGCTCGAGGGGGCTGCCCCCACATCGCCTCGATGCATGGACTCTCTGCACCGCGATTAGTCATATCATCCGGCTCGCATGAGAAAGGTGAGAAGCCGGGGAATCTTTCAAGCCCACCCTCGGAGTTTTCCGAGTTGACCATGAGTGGGAGGAGAAAGGGGCGTCACAGTCGGAGGGGGGGGGGGAAGAAGATTGGCAGTTTTATTTTTTTAGGATTAGCGTTTCCTTGATATTCTGCTGCGTAATCCCGGGCCCGAAAGAGGAGAGGTTAAAAGATGAGAGGAATCACAGCAAGTGAGTGAAAGAGCATTAGCTCACCTCTGAACAGAGCTCTGAAGAGAGAAGGAGAACGAGGAGTAGGAGGAGGAGGAGGGGTGGGAGAGCAAGGAGGCAAGGAGGGGAGGGCGGCGGGGGGTTATTTTGTGAAATGCTGCTTTTGTCCGGGGCCTTGTCAAACATTTAGTTTCATTCTTTTGTAGCGGGGAGTCATGCTTTGTGTGTTTGGCCTACAAATGGCACAAGGAAACCGAGAAGAAAATGTATTCATTCATGCCCATTGTCGCCCCGCCGGAGGAACTGATCCTGACCCGCAACACATGAAGCAACTTTAAAGATTCATAGTTCAACAGCTCGGCGAAGTGTCGCTGGAATAAAACTTCTCTTGATTCGGCTTCAATCAGCTAATCAGGCTTATTATTATTATTATTATTATTATTCTGAGGTTGCTACCAAGCTTAGCAACCCCCTTGCCCATGTTCACAGAAACTATGGCAACAAACGAGATCCCCCCCATCACCCCGCCGCACCGACAGCACTCTTTCCCACTGCCGCCACCTCTCCTTGCCCACCCCCTGCTCGCTCTCACTGGGCGGCTCCTGATGCACCAGCTGCTGCGTTGCGTAGCAGCAAATAGTCATCAAAATGCCATCTTTGCAGGTCTTCGCCACCTCTGCTGCCATAGGCGCAACCTGGTTGCCAGTGTATGTGCGTGTGTGTATATGTGTGTGTGTGTGTGTGTGTGTGTGTTAGATTGAAGAGAGGGAGGGGTGGGTCACCCCAGTTGAGGTGGGTATGTGCCATAATTGAGCTGTGTTAGATGTTGGCGGGAGACAAGGCACAGTGTTGCAAATGGGATACGCTTTTTCCCCAGCTGATTCAAGACATCAGGCTAAGTTGGAATGTGTGTGTGTGTGTGTGTGTGTGTGTTTAATCACGTACGTGCATGCGTGTTCTGCGTGCGTCTGCATGTGTGCGCTCGTGTAGCCGCGCCATGTGTGTTTGTCTGCAGGGGTTGTACTTTGTGTGTGTTTGCACTTGCCAGTGTGTGCACCACACTCTAACGCTGGCAGCTGGGTGCCTACAGTACCTGCTTGCTGCAACACACACACACACACACATACAAACACACACACACACACACACACTCTCTCTCTCTCTTCCTGTCTCCCATGATGGGGAGTGGAGTAGATGTTGGGGACCGATAGTAGCCCAGTGCCACTTCCTGGTCTTGCTGATAAGCTCTCTGTGCTGCAGATGGCTATCACTTAAAGGGTCCACACACATGCTCATGCACACACACACACAAATACACACTGGTGCACACACACACACGGAGCCATGCTACCTGTTGACAAGCCCTAGCACAGCCCTCCCGCTGGCACCGCAGTGGCAGCAGAGGCTCTGGTTATCTGCTTGATTTCACTTAGTGCGTATGCATGTGTGTGTGACAGAGCAGTGGGGAGAGCGAGAGACAGAATAGGTGTGTGTGTGTGTGTGTGTGTGTGTGTGTGTGTATTGTTTCGTTCACACATACACGCAGGGCCCCCTGTGAGAGGTAGAGTGATGTATTGAGGGAGAGGGCTGATTAATGAGGAGCGTTTATTAGAACATCTGTGTCAAAGATGGCGGAGAAAGAGGGAGCGAGAGAGATAGAGGGAAAGATGGGAAGAGAGAGAGAGAGAGAAAGGCACACCGTCTTCTGCAGGCCTCTTGTTTGTTGCCTGGAGCCGCCTTAGCCCAGATATACTGTAAATAAAACATGTCAGGCTGGAGGAGAGGAGTTCATTATCCCAGCGACTTAAAGGAGAATACTTCTTACTTTGAATGTATTGTTCTCAGAGAGAGCTTTGGCTACTGGAAGCAGGTTTAACTGAAAATGTCTAATAACACTGTCAGGACAGCGTTCGTTGTGATTTACACTGGCTTCTGCACATCATAGGAGATAAACAGGAATTACCATTTGAAGACCAGGAAGGTTAAACTTGCAGTTATTCCCTAAATACTAATAACGCATGAACCCAAGAGAAGGAGCTGCTTCATGCATAAATGTATGACCCATCAATTCTGACGTCCTAACCCTAACCTGAACTCTGTTAGGGTTTTCATTGAATGATGGCTTTTCAGCACGTCCATAAAAGACTGCTTTGTTGCACCATGCAAGTCCAAATGTAGACCTCCTCGCCCTCCCGTTTTTCATCGTGACGTGCGTGATGCGCCACGGCGCGGTTGGCACAAATTCACACCCGTCTGCAGCCTGCAACGTGACTCCCGCCCTCGCTCGCTCGCTCGCGCTTGACTTTGAATAAGAAAAGGCAGCTGGATGGGGTGTGACAAGGTGTGACAGCAGCTACCTGGTTTCAAGCAGGTATGGCGAGAGTCCACGATGATTAGTGGTTGTAGTAGTCTTCTGTGGCTCAAATGTCACGAACGGCGACGCGTATTAGTGAACTCGTCTTCAGCATTTAATTGCTTTTGTTTCCTCTTAGTTGAGTTTTAATACCGCTGCACCAAGACTTGGCATCTAGCTCGGTCAATGTCTTTGAGAACTCTAGCTTTTATAAACTCTTGTGTGGTGTTATTGCCCCCGAACGTCCAATAGAAATGTTTCCACATGAAGCTAAAATAACGCTTAAAGCTGATTAGCGTTTGGCTCAGAGTTCATTCTCAAGCAGATCCCTCCCTGCTGCAGCTACACGAAGGAAACTCGTGTTCCTGGATTTGTCTTTTTGTGGTGCGTTAGGACTTCGAAGTCGGTCCGTCGCGTAAGGCGCGAGCAGCTTTAACAGAGAGGTCAGATTTAGATCGACCTTCCCTTCCCTCGCTGTCCTTTTGTGCAGAAAGAGCACGAGCGGCAGAATCCTCCTGTACGCGTTCATCGTAGTCGCACCGCCATGCTGTTCCGCCAGAAGGTTCCCCCGCCATCCTCTGAGCGCATATATTATAAAGAAATGATAAAGATGGCATACCTGTAATTTGAAAACAGATGGTTTGGTTCTTTTGAATATTTATAACAATCAAAAACAATTTCTCCTGCACCAACCTCGCTATTCGCCCGGAGGCCGGCAAAGTGTTAAAACATTCATTTTAATGAAACTAGAAGGGGGGGAAAAAAAAATATAGCGCCTCTTTGTTTTTCTGAGGCGGTTGAAGTAAACGTAGAGAGGGCAAAGAGTCGACTGTAAAGGGAGGAGACGGGAGCACGCGTGCATCGCCGCGGCCCTCGATCTGCTTGAAGTCGTCGCCTTTAACAGATTGTATAAATAAAGAGGCGAAATATGAAAGAGGTTTATCTGTTTACATCGCCCGACTCCCCAGATGCTGATACTCAATAAGGCGCTCTCTCTTTCTTTTTGAAGGTATATATCTTACCTGCCGCCTGCTCTCCATGTCAACACACTCAGAACTCGGCTGACCTCTTAATTCACCCACTCTGAAACGATAAAAAAAGATGTTCAGACAAAACTCAACGGCATTTGATAAAAAAAGACCAGATAAAAGCTTGTTTGTTATTTAATTTCTTTCACCTTTTAGACGAGGAGATCCAAAAATTTGTGCATGTCTGATACTTTTCAGTTTGTTTTTTTTTTAGTGCTGGGTTTTTTTACCGTGTCCCTATCTTTTATTTGTTTTGACAAGCTACAGCGTTACTGCATGTTTCACAAGCTTTAATATTATGTCTGTATTTTTGCACGACGAGAATCTAAAGTCTCTCTCTCGTTCTCTCTCCCTCTCAATCAATCTCTCTCTTTCAGAGTATGATTTCCTCCATTGTGAACAGCACTTACTATGCAAATGTGTCGGCGGCGAAGTGTCAGGAATTTGGGCGCTGGTATAAACATTTCAAGAAGACAAAAGATATGATGGGTAAGCAAAACGGAGGGGCGCAAAGTATGGCGCTCACACTTTTGTCTCTTTACACACACACACACGTTCACACACATACACACCAGTCGCCATTACAATATGTTCTCTAACCAACCGTCTCTTTGTCTTCCTGCCTTTGCGTGAAGCAGAAATACATTTTTATCTTGTTATCTAATAATTCGAGATTGCTCCACACTGCTTTGCATGTGAACACAGCATTATCTTTGATTTATCCATTATTGCTTTAACTAACACTAATACAGAAGCCAAATTGAGGCCTGTGACTTGTTTTTATTTTTTGTTTGGGAGCGCTTTAGTTTTCTCCACGAACAAAAGGCAGCAATGACTTCAACCAGCCACCGCCTAGTCTGAAATTCAATTAGATTTTCTTATCAACCCTCTAACAACGCATGCTTTATATTATCTAAAAAAAAAATCCCCTTTGACCCACCAGGAAATGAGGTTACATGATACTTGTAGCACCCTAGCTGCAGATAGAATCCTTGTATATTTGTATGTCTTTGATTAAGCAGGATGTCGCAAAAGGACCATAAGGCGGTATAATGTTGAGATATTAGCTTTAACAATCTGTTGAACAATCTTTTTTTTTCTGCTACTGCTCGCGGTGATGACAGACCAGATATTATATCAAAATGTTTTCACAGCCTCCATGCAAATAGCATGTTGTGATCATATCTTATCTGATGTTTTTTTCTCTCGCTCTCTTCTGTTAAAGTGGCAACATATGCTGGGAACATTATTTACTTCAGACCTGCTGTACTTGTGTATTCTCTTGCATACTCCTACACATTTTCTGTCATAATTGTTTTTCTATCTGGTTTTATTTTCCTCAAAAAAAAAAAAGAAAAGAACTGCCGCAGCTGCCAGTATGGCCTCAGTGATGCTGGTGTTTTTAAATGTCATATTTCTGCATAGCTGGAGTGGGAGAGAAGTGCCGTGGAAAGCCGTAACCCCTGTGTTTCTTTCCCCACAACTCTCTCCAACACAACAATCGTATGCTGTGTGTATGTGTGTGTGTGTGTGTGTGTGTGTGTGTGTGTGTGTGTGTGTGTGCATGTGCGTGCCCTGCCCTGCCCATTCGACTGTGTAGGCATGCGCCAACCCTCCCAGCTGGAGGGCTACCTGGGGACGTGTGTCCTCCGTGAGAGCCCGCGTGCCAATGCACTAGGTATGTCGCAACATGGGCACACACACACACACACACACACACACACACACACACAAACACACACCCTTGGTTATTTCACTGTATTCAAATGAATGAATTCCTTGAAGACGTATCAGAACCGTAGCCACGACTGCTACATGCTCGACACAATCGTTTCTGGCGCTTTGACCCAACCTTAGAGCTAAAGGTAGAAGGTTTTTGGAAAAAAACAAGCTTTGACCGTAAAATTTGGCGCCTTATTTGTTTGGACCGCTATTTTTTACCACCTGCGTGAACAGATCTTGATAGATGTGGCTCAAAAACACACAAACACTGACTTCTTTAGGAGTTACATTCCTTCCTTACTGCTTAACGTTAACCTTAAAAAAGAAAAACGAGCTTTGACCGTAAAATTTTGTGCCTTACTTTGCATGAACACTATTTTTACCACCTGTGTGAACAGTTTTTAATGAAAGTGGCTCAAAAACACACAAACACTGATGTTTTTTTAACCTGTGAGGAGCTACATTCCTTCCTTACCGCTTCATGTGAAACGACTGTCTTGCCTAGACCGAATTCTCAATTAAAATCTTAATCTTAATCTGTAAATCAAATAGCAGTAAAGTCTAATTAAATCGGGGGGAACAAAATGACTTATTCACTTAATGAGCTCATACTTTTGGAATTTGGAGCCAGCCCTTCCTTCGTTCTTCTCATCTCAAACCTTTAAAAAGCGGCCTCAAAATACGTTTTTGAGCTCGAAGCTACCAAAGTGCGTGTGAGCATCAAGTCCTGATAAGAAAAAAAGTACCAATGTACACAGAAGCAGCGATAACATCTCAAGATGTGCTTACACACACTTCCATACAAACTCGAGCACTCACGTGTCACGTTAGCCAAACCTCAGAGCACAAACCTTGGCACACGAGCTCTAAGGTGCCCACCGCACGCCAGTGGCAACTTTCCCCAACCTCAATATTCATGATGGGCCGCCGTCTGCCGTACATGAATGCAAATGGTGAAATGCCAAGTTTGAAGGCTGGGGAGAGGGAAAAAAAAAAGAGTGGCTCGGTCATCCCTTTGTGCTTTTGGCAGTGGTGTCAAATGTGACTCTGCATTTACTTCGCCACTCTGCGCTTTGCAAGCCTGAAGTCAAGGGGAGTAAGTACCTGGTCACAGGTACTGGCAAGCTACTCCGCCGCACTGGCAGCTGAAGTGGTGATACCGGCCTCCAGCGAGCGGCGCGTCTCTCTTCTTTTGACGTGGCAACGCTAGTGTAGGGAAGCCAACACACAAGAGACAGTTGGGTCACTTTGTATGTCTCTCTCTCTCTCTCTCTCTCTCTCTCTCTCTCTCTCTCTCCCTCTCTCACAGTCACACACACACACACACACACACACGGACTCCCTCCCTCCCTCCCTCAGCCCACATCCCATTCCCATTGTGTGTTTAATCCGGGGCCCTTTTGTGGCAGGATTCCACACGAGGACTCCCGCTTCTGTGGCAGCCTTTTTCTCCCAGGGCCTGCCATGCTCTTCTGTCACCCCTTCTCTTTTCAATTTGCATGGAAATGCCTCCGTGTGCCTGTGTGTGTGTTTGTGTGTTGTGAGCATGCCCCCCAGCAGTCTGTGCAAAGCGAGCATATGCACACACACACACACACACACACATATTCACATATGAGTGAATAGACACGCCATACCATCAGAGCCAGGGAATGCCAGGGATTACGGGAAGAGATGTGATTATTACCAAGATTTTTTTTGTTTTGTTTTTCGCTTTTTTTCCCCCCCGCATCATTTGTTTTCGACAAACGCTCAATAGACCCGTCTTGGCCGGGCGTTTTGTGCTTGCTGACAGTTAAGAAACAGGCGGCTCAAACACACGATTATTGTGGGTATTTTTGGAAAACATCCATGCACTTAATCTTTCATCTGCTAAAAAATTCAGCTTGTTGAAGAAGAAGAAGAAGAAGAAGACCCTCCCTCCCTCCCTCCGCTCCCTCCCCTCTACACCATAACAGCAATTTACTCTTTTCACAATCTAATACGGCGCTCTCTGTGGGATGTGGAGGCCGCAGCACACTTCTAAGGTGTTAATGTTGCCTTCCGTATGAATTCTTAAACGCTGCCCCCTCACTCACTCACTCACTCGCTCGCTCGACACGCAGGAAAGGAAAAAAAAAAAGCCTCGGCATATGTGGATTCCTTAAAGAGAGGCGGAAACCTGAAAACATTTCAGCCGCTCCAAACGCTCATTCACTTCGCTGTGGGTAGCACTTTGAATGTTAAATCATTGTTTTCATCCTCTAAGCACATCGTTTAAACCTGTCTTAAAATATTCCCTAGCAGCCATTATGGACTTAAAGATTCCCAAAGCAAAAGGAAAAAATCGCCGTTAAACGACGGCACAAGTGAAGTCTGTCTCTCCACACTCAGACAAGGCCACGGTTACGCGCTGTGTTCTCCGGTGTGCTTCTTCTGTCTTAGTTCGGCGCTCCCTACATTTTATATTTAGACCATCCTCCCCTAAAAATGTCATATTGGCTAGCTCGTGTTCCTTATTTTAGAATTAAGGATGTAAAGAGAGAATCAAATTTATCAGCATTGCTTCTTCTCCCTTCGCGGGCACTCACACAAACACATATTAATCCCGTACCTACACACACACATACACACACGCTCCACTGTCTCTCTCTCTTTTTCACATGATGAGGCCGCAGACGTTCTGAGCTTAATTTCGAAGGCATGGGTTGTGGAAGATACAGGTCAAATACAATGAAGCTCTTTTATCTCTCGTTTCTATCTTTTTCTCCCTCTCGCTTTTTTTTTTTTTTAACCAGTCGTTCTCTGATCAGCTGTTTCATATCCAATCAGCGTGGAAGAGGCCTGCGAAGGGTTCTGGTTAGAGGAGACACAGAACTCCTGTATCTTTGGTAGTTGGGGTTTATTTGCTGGCTGCAAAACTATCTTTCCATCTCTTAGTTCTTGAACGTAAACGGGAATGTTAGCCGACAGATGAAGATTCTCTAGAGGCTAAAGTTTGATCTGATGCAGGGCAGATCTGTTTAATTCCTCCTGATTCCAGATTGTGGCTCTGCTGATGTTAAACGAACTTTTGCTTTCCCTCCCGTGCGTTCTCCTCCTGTGTTTTCTTCGTGTTGTTTAAGGCTTTAAAGTAATCATCCCCTCTGCCTTCCACCTCCTCTCTCTGCTCGTCTTTCTCCCTCCTCCAGCAGAGATGGATGGCCTGTCTGACCTCTCTCCACCCGGCTCTAACCACAACCACAACCACAACCACCTGGGTTTCTCCCAGCAGCAGCAGCCCATCCCCGGCAGCACAGCGGAGCAGACTCCTTCCTCGCCGGTGCCCCCGCTGTCTCACGCTCCGCCGCCGCACGGCGGACAGACGGGAGGCCGACAGCCCCAGCTTCCCGGTCTGCACCACCCGGGCCTGGTGTCCACGCCCATCAGCCCCCAGCTGGTCAACCAGCAGCTCGTGATGGCACAGATCCTCAACCAGCAGTACGCAGTGAACCGGCTGCTGGCACAGCAGTCCCTGTCGCAGCAGTACCTCAACCACCCACCTGTCAGCCGCAACTCCCACAACAAGCCCATGGAGCCACAGGTGGCATCAAACACGGAGGTGTCCTCCGAGATTTACCAGTGGGTGAGGGACGAGCTGAAGCGGGCCGGCATCTCACAGGCCGTCTTCGCCCGCGTGGCCTTCAACAGAACCCAGGTGAGGAGGGAAGACAGATGGGCTGGAATAACAGGGACGTCTCCAACTTTAAAACAACAACACAAACGTTCAGTCATTGTCAGCGCGGAAATTATTGGCAGCGCTTAAAGTTAGTGCCTAACAGCGAAGCCTCATTCCTCATCCTGCTACTTTTCATAACGAGGTGCTGATTTGGCTGCAGGCTGAATATTCTCAGATCCAACCGAATTAAAGAATCGTCTGACTGATTAAAGTTCATGACAAACCTGGAATTGAGATCAGAAGGGCCACGATCGGTATTGATAAATGTACACTGAAATTTTACAATCATGGAAATCATCCAGTTTTTGCTGCAGCTTTTAAAGTTCATTAAAAATTTCTGTTTAATTTATGTCTTTAATTTTATGCCCCGGTCTGACTCATATTCACAAGGTAATAAAATGTTTTAGAGTACAAACACTGCCCATAAAAAGGACACTTGAAATTCCTGGAAAACAGCTAATCTCTGGTGGTAAAGACTAAAGTTTAAAAAAAACAATCCAACTTTTGAAATCAAAGCTAAAAAAAAACCCGATTCACGACTCGGCGCCAGCGTCCCGTTTGAAACGGAGATCCACCACATTCAGAACGAGCTCCAAGGCGCGCTAAAGAAGAAGAGGTGTCTGAATTATTCCTACAGTTTACATCTCATTCATAATTCTCACTCTTCAGTAATCTAGCACCTCTACTGTACTTCAAGACAGCTGGCAGGCTGCCATGTGAAAGACCCGGGCTCGGTCATGGCGTGCGTTCTCTCCCTGCCAAAATATGTGGTTTCACTTCGTAGTGGAGACGCCTCACACACACACACACACACACACACACACACACACAGAAGATAATGTCTTAAGACATACAGCCAGTATTGGAGAAGGGGTGAGGGGGGGGTGGAAGGAGGTGACAGCAAACCTCATTATGACTCCATTCACTTTTGAAGTCGCTGTGTATGAAAAAAAACCCAGAAACTGATAAGGACCTATTAGGATTAGGACGTACAACAACCCCCCCCCCCCCCGCTTCACCCCACCCAAAAAATAAACGTGTGTGTGTGTTGTATGAGTCAGACAGTGGTGTTTTTGTGCCGATTGGCAAGCTTCCTTGTCTTATCTGTGGCTGATATGAGGAATTAGCCCAATGTGCCGTTGGAGAGTTTGCCTTTGGAGGATTATTTATTAGGCGTGTGTGTGTGTGTGTGTGTGTGTTTTTTTTCTCCCACAAGTCTGTGTTAATAAAAGCAGGAGGGAGGTGGAGGTGGAGGGGGGGGTTGTCGAGCAGTGACATGAAGAGGTTTGCTGTCGATGCAGGAGGTGGATCAGTGTGTGTGTGTGTGTGGAGGAAGCTGATTGACCGAGGAGATAGACAGTTGATGGCGAAGAATGATAAACATGCACGCTCTGAAGAATGCAGACACCAACGTAAACGAGACATGCCCCTGATCTCTCCCCTGAACATGTGTACATTAAGCGCACGGTGCCACTTTTGGTTGTAAAAGCGTCACCCTGCGCCAGGTTTCATTCGAGTATCTGTTCGCGCTTGTCTAAATACCGCAGACATACCTTTTTTTAAACATGGTTGTATACGTTTTAATAGTCAGATAAATGACACCGAGCGCATATTTGCCGCTCTGCTCGCTCTCCCTCCCCCTCCGAGAGGACTTGTGCGCGCGCCAGAGAAATAAATAAAAATAAAAGCGTGAGCATGTTTTTTCCCATCACCTTGTTTTATTACCAAATCACACCTATTGATGGTGAGAGAAGCGGGAGCGATGGCTTGCACAGTGTGTGGCCAAGAGCTGATGAAAAGGCCCAATCACACGTCTCTGATAATGGAGTCATCGCCGTCTCATAATGATGGAATTGAGCGCTATTGAAAAGTAAACAGAGGATACGCTGATTGCCCGCCGTACAAGACTTTCATATTTCAGCGCGAGTGGCTGGCGCCTCTTATCCGAAGCGACACGCGCGGCTCAAAGAATGTGTCCAAGATCTTGCAAAAAAAAAACGACAGAAGCGTTACGGGTTCAAAGGCCACGCGGAAGCTCGAGTGAAGTAGCTTCATCTACGAGCATGACAGAATTCTGTTTCCTCTTTACTCGAAGACAAAAGTGCTGCAGAGAGAGTCGTATATATACGTTACGGAGGAGGAGGACGGGAGAATGTGAAGTTTAGTTTGATAATGATGGAAGGTAGAGAGTGACTGCTGACTGGAGAGAGAGCTGAGGCACTGCTGCTATGATCGGGGTGCACGGGGAAAGCCTGCGACCACACCTGCCTGTCTGTATGGTTAAACACTGCAGAGTCCCTGAGAGGTAGAATTAGTTTACAGTTTAAGTGAGTCACATCTCCATTGTCATTAGAGCTTCCATTTACACTCATGGCTCTCCTTTAATGTCTAATTTAAGAATCCTCTGATGTGATTATTCCCATCTTGTTTGCCATCCTGACCTCCAAACCCAACTGTTCTGCTCTCTTTCCCTTTTTTCTGTCCGTTCTCTCCATCTGCGCCTTCCGTCTTTCCTTCTGCCGCGTCTCGCAGGGCTTGCTGTCCGAGATCCTGCGCAAGGAGGAGGACCCCAAAACGGCGTCCCAGTCGCTGCTGGTCAACCTGCGCGCCATGCAGAACTTCCTGCAGCTGCCGGAGGCCGAGCGCGACCGCATCTACCAGGAGGAGAGGGAGCGCAGCCTGACGGCGGCCTCGGCGATGGGCGCCGCTCCGCTCATCAGCACTCCGCCCAGCAGACCCGTACAGGTAACAGGTTTGATTCTGTCGTGCATGTCGAGCTGGAGGCAGCTGTGTCGGAGTAAATCTGAATACCCAAAGAGGTTTGTTCGCAGTAGCATTAGGATTTAAATCTAAGGGCTAAAGGCAGATTTATACTTCTCCATCAAGGTGGTGCTGCCTCCAACACGGCAGCTGATTTATGCTTTGACCGATCAATTGTTATAGCACCACCTCGGCACTGGTTGAACGTGTTATGCATTGTAACCCAGCGTTAAGCATCTATTATGCAGCGAAGAAGTGGAAATGCTTTTCTAGATCACTCAATACAAATTTGTGTGAAAAGGAAAAAGATTAGCATTTGTTCAGTTTTCTTCATTATCAACTCTGCTGCTGCTGCGTCGCTGACGGAAGCGTGGTGCAAACACAAAGCGGCCCCAGACGGCCGATCGCAGCTCTCACTTCCTCCGTGCGGCGCAGATGTGTAGTTACATTTCCGAGGGATGCACATCAGATGTGGTGGGACCTTTTCATGTACCCAACAAACCCAAAGTCTAGGAAACAGGAATCCTCTGAGGTTAACTCGCCAACTGACTGACTAAACCACTTCTACTGCGCGACTTTGTCACCCACCTGAGCCGCCGCAAGCTTTGCCAGAGATTTTACAGTCGGCTCCGCCCGTGGTGGGTTAATGAGATAATTCCTCCCTTCAGAGCAGCTCCAAATGAAAGACTTTCTGCACCCAGACGGCAAAATGTGCAAGGGTGCACTCATGCATCGTATGAAAACACGCATGTGAAAGGTTACTGCTGGTACTGTATGACTGTGCTGAAGGTGTCAGGGTTGAGAACAGGTTGTGAACAGGTCGGTATGTTATTGACTGTTTGTCTTTGTGGACTGAGTCCAGACATGTGTAACAAACCTGGTGACATCCGCCAGTTCAAGATTCCTTCCTCAGTTTGTAGGAGTGTAACAAGTGTCGACGTTTTGCGTGACGGACTTTGTTTACATGTGACGACAGCAAGCATGCATTACAAGCGCCACCCCGACGCGCTATTTTCCCAACACATCTCACATTCCCCTCCGATGTATCAGGCTACAACCTGTCTGGAAACACGTGGAATAAATAAAAGCCCCATTTGTTCTGTCGACATGCACGGCGGTGAACATACTTTACATTCGCCCTGCATGCAAATGAGGCGTTGTTTTTTTTTTCCCCCCCTCCACATCATCCCCGCCCTCGCCACCAGCAGGTGAGAATGGTGCACAAATGATGGATAATTTTTTGTGCTAATTTTGACCTTTTACCATGCATTAGGCAGCATTAACAGCCCTCCCATTTTCAAAATAAAGCTCACTCAGTGATGACAAGCTCCGCGAAAGATCAAACATCGTTTAGTCAGTCCACCCCGTTTCTCTAAAATCGCTGCACGCCACGCCGCGCAACTTTCTACCCCCTCGCCGCAAATCGGTGGCCCTCATTTGGAAAGGTATGTCGCAACTTTCTACCACTTAAGTCCATTTGAAGTGCGGTCAGCTGCATCCAGGAGGTGAGGAGGGGGCGGACAAAGGCCTCTTCTGTCCTGTCCTCGGTGAAGATTCTGCTTTTTATTTAGGTGAGGGGGAAAGAGAAAGACACGAGCGCCGGCCCACCCGTCTCCAAAATGGAGCCCTCCGCCCCCACCTTCCCCTGAAAACTGCTCAGCGTGATGGCAGTGGCCGTCTCTTAGAAAGCCGAAAAGAATGAGTGGCTTTCTGAATCAGCCGTGCTGAACTTTTAGCAGAGCCGCTTCGCAGTTCGCAGCTCATCTTTACAATTGGAGGCTGCGTCAGTGTGGGACGGAGATCCAGAGTTAAGAGAGTGGACTTTCTGCACATTTTGTTCGGCTTAATCGGCCGCTGTGAATGTTTTTATTAGGCTAACATCCCAGAAGCAGGGAGGGAGGGATTTGGAGTTTTTTTCTTAGATTTTTCAATAATCACATCAAGCGAATTAGAATGAATGTACTGAGGGCCTTTTAGCACATCTGAGACCGAGCGAACGGAGCTGTGGAGATAACGTAGCAGAGCAGAATAAGATTTGCAAGCAGAGCAATAAACACAATGACTACGACACGGCGTACAATCTGTAAATATTTCAGACATGACCTAAAACCCAAAGCCTCTGGTTTGTGGTTTTTATTTTCACATCACTCAGAAGACTGTTGGCACATCAAGAGAATATCTTAAGGCGTAATATGCTTCACCTGTATGACTTCAACGCGTTGACATTTATCATGTCGACCTGTTCCTACACCGGGCGACAAACACACACACGCGTGCGCGTGTGCACGTTCACATTCGCTCACTCATACACCTGGCCATCTGCCAGCCTCTCTCCTATGGAGCAATGCGGTGTGAATTCAGGCACATAAATCAGCCAGGGTGGCAATTGAGCCAGAGACAGAGGAGGGTTTTTATTGGCCTCATAAAAACAGATGCAGAGGTATGTTTCTCACTCTCGTGTGTGTGTGTGTGTGTGCGTGTGTGTGTGTGCTGATGGGTTGGCTCAACTCAAACTCAACTCACACCTCCTCACCACCAAAAAAGCCAGTTAGTGCACGTCCCAGCCTTAACAATTAGCCTGACATGGTAACCTACGGCTCAGACTGACGAGCCCACGTCGAGCTGCTGCGAGGATGAAAGGCCCAGAAATGCTCCGACATTCCAGCCTCACCGCAAATTTCAGTATTATGTGATTGTTTTTAACACATAAAGGAGCTCGTATGAGGCGTCTAGACCAATATTGAATATATATGTTGTTTTTTTTTTGTGTCATGAGTTAGTGGCTGTTGGTGTTATTATGGTTTATTTGAATACCATGTGCTTGTGCTCATACGCAGCCCCGTGGATGTCTCCTTTCAAAGGCGCTCGTATGGAATGATTCATATGCTAATGGTTCTTGGGTAATGCTTTTATTAGGATACTTGTTACCTTGTCAAAGGATTTTTGTCAAGATGCAACAAGCCGCTGAATGAAGATGATTTGATTTCACTTGACTTGCATTTATTTTTTAATCACCGGCTTGACATAAGAATAATAACATTTCGTACAACACATCTAAGTGTTTTAAAGCAGTGTAACGCTGGAGCCGTGTGTGGGTGTAATCTACACCCCTCTGTGTGTGTGTGTGTGTTTGTCTTTAGCCAGATTACCTTTTTTTTAATTTTGTGAGCCTGAACAAGTACTGTTGTGTTGTGTTCCCGACACTGCAGCCTCGGAGGGAAGACTGTAACAGCGTCAGGCCCGAGGACTGGAATCCCCGAATCCCCGTGGGCATTTCCCCTGTGAGCAAATAACTCCACCCACCTCACCTCTACACCTCCACCACCACCACCTCTGCCAATCTGAATGCACACATTCACACAGACAATACACACACACTGGAGCTTATCATCTCCCAACATGCAGTTCGCTGCTATTTCAGTATCTAGACGTGAATTTATTTTCACAAGTAGCAAGGCTAATATTTTAATTTATATAGATAGATTTATAACAACAACAACACTTTTTTTTACAGTATTAAGAAGCTATAGATTTTAATTACATCCGATGTTTATAACTAGATCTGGGTCAGATAGAGCGTGTTTGTGTGTGTTTTCGATTATTTGGTGTCAGAAAGTCTGAAAAATACAGATAAATATTGTTTCTCTCTTACAAAACATGTACAGATACACAGTATTTAGTATAACACACGCAGACGCAGAGTTTTACATGTGCATGATTTTGCATAAGATTTTCATAATTTCCTATTTGTTATTATTTCATTTTAAACCAGGTGAAACCGTCGCCTCTGCCCAGCGAGTGGAACGGCAAAACAGAGAGCTGCATCCTCAACATCAACTCCACCATCTACGACGAGATCCAGCAGGAGATGAAGAGGGCCAAAGTTTCCCAGGCGCTGTTTGCGAAGGTGGCTGCCTCCAAGAGCCAGGTACTGAAACACACACTGAACACTCGGTAATTAAAAAAGGGAAAAAAAGATGGAGGGAGGTTTGCTTTGTTGTCGGTGGTGGTTAGCAGCGACTCGGTTATTGTCTTCCTCCAGAAAACGTTTGACCCTTTCGGCTCAGGCTTCAGTCACAAAATTCTCTGTTTTGTTTTTCACCACTGAAGCTAAAAAAAACAACATTTATTTATTTATACGGTTTTAATTCACTAAATCTAGTCTACTGCTGTTGAAAAGCAGAATAACGCATCGTTTTATTTAGATCTTACCTCGTAACGCGGCGTTACAAATCCAAAGGATAAAGATGCTTCAGCTTTGAGAGAGTCTTTGACCTGAGGAGCATGTGGTGCACTGGAACTCTTAATATATAATATATACATACACACACATCAATCCATACAGAGAGCATTAAAAAGATATCAAATATTTAAAAGTGGATGCCACGATGCGGTTAAAGGCACAGAGCTCCACGCAGCCTTCGGTGCATCGCTGCCATGATTTATGGACATAATGACACATGTCCTCTTTATTGTGGGTTTGGAGTTTAGCAGTCGACACTGTTTCAACACCAAACAAACCTGTTTATATTAGCTCGGCTCGCTAAGACGATGGGGCCCCTGTTATCTTCTCCCAGAGAGCACGGCGCTCACACAATACAAGCCTGTGTGTGTGTGCGTTGGAAACACAGCCGCCAGTTTAACTCTTTATTAAAAGTAATTTAAAAAATGTAGCACTAAGGAGTTATTATTAAAGGTTTTCGTGTGTCTGTCGGAGGCAGAGTTGGGAAGATTTCCACAATTGTGCTTGATGACGAAGATGGAGGGCGAGAAATAGATCACCAAGGGCGGAATAATCTAGAAATATCTGCAAAGGCTTTATTTTTTTCTTGCTGATTAGGATGATTATACCCCCAGATAGCTTTGTTTTACCAAATTGCAGTTTGATGCACAAACCACTGTTTTTGTTAAGGAGTTCAAAGACTGCTTGGTAGGATGGAGAAAGAGAAAGGGGGGGGGGGGAGCGAGGCGGCCGCAGCATTAACTCGCACATGCCTCTCTCTTCTCAAACGAAGGTTTGTCTGGGAACAGGTTTCCACCCTGCCTTCTCCACCTCGCTCCCATCTCTCTGTCTTTGCCCCTCTACCTCTCTCTCGTCCCCCCCCACCCCGATTTCTGCCTCTCTTTCACGTTCCATTCATGGCAGGCGAGTGTGAATGTGAATTGAGCAGCAGATAAGAAGTGTGCTAATTATGCCTGTGAAAGGGGGCCTGGGAGAGCACTTATCTCTGGCTCCATCTCGTAATGGGCGCTCCCCGGGCAGCTGGTCTCCCCCCTTACTACCCAGCCGGCATTGCCACAGCTACCGGCGACGCCAGGCCAGGCCTGCTCCTCCCCATCAGGACCCTTGAACCCTGAAAATCAGACACCCGGCTTTCAGTCGCCGTTTCCACGCAGATCTTCTTTAAAAAAAAAAATCCAGCTCGTATTTTTTTCTTTATCACGAGAGGAGATTTCAAGTCTGTAGTTTCATGCTACGGCTGAACAATTCTGCAGCTTTAACTTCCCAGAATTCACACACAAGTCCAACAATGTGGGTGGAAATGTTGTGTCCATACATACAATAGAAGGACGGGATTCCCGTGGTATATTTTGTGGCAGCGGTAGAGCCGCAACAATTACCTATTATTGTCTGCAGTGTTAATAAATCAGTCACTTTAACATCAAAATATATGTTAAATGTGAGCGTCGGCAGCTAACGGCTACTTGAATATAAAAAAATCACAATTTTCTGACATTTTATGGACAAGCGGATCGATTTCCTCCGTTCACACGATTAACTACTCTCCCTAAAATGTCACACGGCTTCTGGTTTCAAGGAGGTCACACAAAAAAACATCCCCAGAATA
The DNA here is from genome assembly GCA_014281875.1 of Nibea albiflora. Taxonomy (NCBI): domain Eukaryota; kingdom Metazoa; phylum Chordata; class Actinopteri; family Sciaenidae; genus Nibea; species Nibea albiflora. Next base: position 22,720,463 of record CM024804.1, on the reverse strand, counting down.
TTAAATCACTGCTCAGGTCACTGTTCATGTGATCAGAGAGAGTTTTTTGCTAGCATACTGGCTGTTGACTATGTCAGTGTGTCGTCGGTGTCTCAGTCGGGAAGAATAGTAAAATGTATATTTAGACAACACGCTGTGAACGACAGCTCAGGCCCAGAGAGGCTTTTTGCAGCCTTGCAGGGAGAAAAATAACCACAGCCCGAGCCTGTTGGGTTATAGAGCGCCATGCCAAGCAAAGACTGCTGGTACTGGAGGTTGGGAGTGCAGTGTGGATGTGGTTGGTGATGAGGATTGGAGGATGGGCTGGGACTGGCAGGATGCCCATATGGGGTCCAGGGAAATAATCATGGGGGGAAGGGGGTGGGAGGAAAAAGGGGGCCTCATCGCCAAAGTTGGCACCGTCGCCCCCTCGGCTCGGTGTGCAGTGCAACCTCTGCCTCTTCAGCTTCGGCTTAGGATTTCCCAGCGTGTGCTTACGCAAGCACAGGATCAGGTGATCGGGATCCGTCGGTATCAGTCGGGTAGATTTGGTGTTTGTGTGACGTGAGAATGGAAGGAGGAGAGTGATGGAGATCTGAAGGCAGCAGTGCTATGAGCTTAGGTGTGTGTTTCTGTCTGTGCATCAAATGTGGGTTTATTATGTGCAGGCGCATTTGAATGTGTATGTTCGTGTGTGTGTGTGTGTGTGTGTGTGTGTGTTTGAGGGGGGGTTTCTGGAACGCAGCCATCCTGTCCTCTCTTAGGGCTCGTAACCACAGCAGGCCTCAGCCACCCCTTTAACTGCCCCTCCTCTCTCACATATTCAATGTTGCATTTCAATCACTCTTTTACTGCCACATATTCAGCGTAGTAACTATAGAGCAGTGAATCTAACCCGAGCCATATTACTTTATCAGATTAATGGTCGCCATTCACTTAAAGTCTGGGCATACTTTTTTTTTTGTGTGTGTGTGTGTGTGTGTAATCCATGCAGCCAATTCTGATTTATTAGGACAGATATTACATTTACTCTTTGATAAAATCACAATCATTATTCATGATCCATTCCTCCAATGATTCAAACTGATCGAACACTCCAAGAGCGCTCTGTCTCCATTTAGCTTCAGGAGATGTCAGACTTGGAGAAAACATCTGCGTGCTGCTGGTTCGAATCCAGCAGACGACACTCTGCCAGAAGTAGCTGTATTCGCCAAACGGCCCATTTCATTTTCCCGCCTGCAGAGGTTGCAGGCTATGATCTGGATAACCCGGAGTTGATGTCAACATTATGAACCGATCTAGCAAGCGGCTCCGGCGCTTTGTTTTCGTTCACGTTAAGCGGGGGGAGGCTGGCTGTGTCGGCTAGCCCCGCCAGAGGAGGCGGCTAATGTTCAGTTGAGCGATGGGAGGTTAGCCGAGGGTGGGGTGGGAGTGGAGCGGGGTTGGGGGCATTCCTTTGACACGACTTTTATGTCTAAACATCCCCGACGCTTCCTGAGAGGAATCGCGCAACGGATGGAATCAGAGTCCCTGCTGTCATAAAACAAGCACCCTGGGAGCGCCTCGCACCGCGGGGCTCAAAGCCCTCCGACTCCCTCAATGACCAGAAGACTACAGAACGCAGTCACCACCACCGACAACCAACACCGCCCTCTCTCCCCATCGCTCTGCCTCTCTCTGTCTCTCTCTCCCGTTCGCTCATTCTCCCCTGGAAGAGGCTACGCTAATTAGCCAGGCTCTAATGAGACAGAATGGCACTGATCTGGTCCGCCGCTGCGCCACCGGGGGGGCCCGGGCAGGGGGGGGGGGGGGGGGGGTGGTGGTGTTGGTGGTGGTGGTGCAGTAGGGGGAGAGAGGGGGAGAGCAAGAGAGGGGTGGGGGGTGGGGGAGGGAGGTTGGTGTATGCCATCTGTCACCCTGCACCCGCCTGGCACGGCAGTCCCTGGAGTGGAGGGGTGTGGGGGGTGGTGATGGTTTTGCAAAGGGAGAGGAGCGAGAGAGGAGGAAGGGTGGGGGGGGTTGTTGGTCTGGAGAGGTGGGGGAGTGGGTGGAGGTGGGTGGAGGCAGGTGGGGACACTGATATGAGTAGGAAGGGAGGGTGACATGATAACTGGAACTACTTCCTCCATGTCTGAAAATGACTAATTTCCTGTGAGGGGCGGAATCTGCTTAGTGGTCGTACACGTTTTACGGGGGCTCGGGCGCCTTTTTTTTTCTCGGCTTTAATCTCAGATGGTTGGCACATGACCCACCCGACCAGAACGGACCAATGACACACACACACACACGACACACACACACACACACCGCTTCTATCACTGTGCTCCATCCAATGGCTGCTTAACAAGAGGGGCAGATGGCTGACCTTTCGGATGTCTGTTTCTAGATTGTGGCCGTTCAGAGGTTCGCCTGTTACTGAGAAGCCACTTGGGGTCAGCGCGTCAGAAGTCATGTTTTGCATGATGAGTTCAGTACAAATGGCATTAAAATGGCATCCTAGGATCGCGAAATCGACACAGCGGAGACGTTATCAGATACTTTTTAATATCAGGAACCGCTCGCGGCTGTGCATGTGTTGGAGCGGCGCGGTGAGATTTTTTTTTTTACAAGTTGTACTTTGTGCGTTGTGGCAGGGCGGGCACCAAGATGTCTTCATTTTTGTGTGTGTGTGTGTTTGCGGATTCACAGTCCTCCACACCTCTCTCTCCCTCAAATTAGGCAGATCAGAGCGAGCATATCGCAACCCCAAGGGATCTAAAAGGGCCGTGACTGTTTATTAATTGATTTATTTATTTATCTCCCGTGCCTGCTTGGTTATTAGGTTGCCATGGGAAACAGGCTAGGCCAGATCCTCTCTATTATTAAAGACACAATTTCTTGAACTGGAGACCCAGCTGTCTGAATAATTAATTTAGCGAATGAATTATCTTGCAAACGGTAAGTCTTCCCCTCCCTCTGAAATGAGCCTTTCTCTTATTGTTTAATGGACAGTGGAATTCCCACCAGCCTGTTTTTCTCTCTGCACTGCCTGTTTCGTCGAACCCTCCTCCTCCTCCTCCCTCTTAGCAGGAGCCCGGGGTCTCACTGAGCATGCCTGGAGCACTTTGTGTCTCTCCTGCCATCTCTCTCACTTACGCCTTACATGCCACCTCTCACCCCATCTGTCTCCAATTGCACAACCCACTCCCTCCTCCTCGCCCACCTCCTACCCTGCAGTCCAAACGAGGAATCTACCCCGACTGTCAGGACTCCAAATTGTCTCTCCGTCATCACCTCCGATGTTTTATTACATGTTTGCTGCTGTGGAGCGGCTCTTAGCCGGCTCGCTAGCTCTCACTTCAAGCCCTAACCGGTGCTTATCCTCCCAGCCACACGCCTAACTTACCAGTCCTCACCCTCTGCTAGCACTGTTAGCAAACACCACCCTCGCCCCGGTGACAGGCGCTGTGTTTTGTAAGCTCTTTCTTTGCCACAAATGTTTACTAGCTAACCCTCTCCCACTGTCTCCACTTCTCCTGACAGACCACACAGGGCTTGTTCTGAGGCCCATTCTCGCTAATCTGATCAGGCAGGCAAATACGCCGGGAAAAGCGCTTTAATGATCCCCCTAATTACCTCAAGTCAATACCAACTGTATTATTAGACTCGGGGAAAATATTCCATTAGGGTGCCCCCCGTGGGAGTCCCCCCTGTGCGCGCTGATGTCACGCGCTGCGCGCCCCCTACGCTTGTAATTAATTTTATTTACACACTCAGGAATGCACAAGGTCGCACCTGCAGCCCGGAGCCGCCCGACTCGGCCCGCCTAATCAGATCTGTCATAATTATCATTCTGCATGCTTCTGACACACGCCGGGAAATATTTCAATTTAACTACAGCCACTAGCTCCGGCAGATGCAGTCTGAGAGAGAGAGAGACAGAGAGAGAGAGAGAGTGTGTGTGAATACAAAAGTGTGTGTGACTGAGTGAGAGGGAATTGCATGGGGAGATATTAGGACCTATCCAAGTACTCATGCTGGTGCTTGTGTGCACTTGGTTTCGCTAGCATTATTTGCTCTCCCTCTCTCTCTCTGTGTCTCTCTCCGTGTCTTTCACAATCTCCTCTCTGTGTCCTTATCTCTTTGCCTCTAAGGGAGACTGACTTTCATCCTCATCACTCTGTCTACACTCTGTTTTTACAATACGCCGCACAAATTCAGCCTGAAAGAGGACATATAAGTTGCCTTTTCAGCCACGTACAGAGAAACATTTGTGATTTTTTTTTTGTGTGTTTACTTTGTTGCCACTTGTGTAAATATTCTATTTTTAAGTTCAAGATGAATTTCCAAGCTGAACAAGACGCGCAGCCACGGCGCCGAGTAAACAAGCGTGCACAAAGACTTCCATTTCACTTTTTAGGGATGCATTTTTGTTCAGTTTCATTAGTATCTGCAGCAAACTTGTAGGCCAATTAAGAATACTTATTTAGCTGACATAGACAATTTGCAGGTTCTCTGCTATTTCAATCCCTAATTCAATAAGATCAGTCATGATTTATCAGCTTAATTATGCTTTGATATTAGCAATTAAACCCAAGCTTTGAATTAAATCTCAATCAAGCTCTTATAATTGATGGAATTAGACTGCATGTAGGTGCTTTCTGTGTTTGCAGCCGCCGTTGTTTATCTCCAGTTCATCTTCGGCGTGTTTGTTGTCTTCTGCGCATTCATCCTCCATCTGCCTCTGCAGTATTGAACAGAAAAGATTATAAACAAGAGGTAAATTTGTGGTGGGAGAACAGTGTTTGAACATTCAGTGTGTGCTGTGCAGACAGCGCCGGTACCCAAATATCAGCCCACCACCAGGCTAAACTAGATTATGGTGCAATTTCAACAATACTAATATTTGATACAAAGAGGCACATGTACTGTAGCATCATCAGTGACTCGATTTTCAGCCATTTTGTACACACAAACAATGTGAAGTGCTTTAGTGGACAAAGGGAAGGCAATTCCACTAAAATGGTGCCATCGACTGACATTTAAAGTCAATTTTTATGTTTTTTTATGAGATAAAACACAAACATATTAAAGCAAACACCGTCAGGATTAGCTCTCTTGTTCTTGAGCAAGGCACTTCTCCTGCTGGGAATCCGACACATGCAGCAGCACCGGGGGAACTCCCGGGTTATGGCATTGTTGCCATGTTGTGTGTGTGTGTGTGTGCAGCTGTGTGTGAAGAACAACTTTACTCAGAACGAACAAAACGCGCAGTTAAAAAAAAACAAAACACTGTAACCACACAGATGTTTAATGTGCTCCATTTTAGATGGACTGGTCATTTGCCTTTGGCTATTCTTTATGCTCCATCTGCCTCTATTTGGTTTGCTCGAAAATTCCCTGCACACTTTATTGGTCCGGCAGCCATGACGTAAACTGCCACACTGAAACGGCCGGCATTGTTTCTGGGAGCAAGTGCTGACACAGAAAAGGGGCCATTTCCTGCATAGTCATGCCTTCCCTCCACAATGTGTGTCGTGTTAGCTGTCAGTCTGTTATTGTTGTCAGCTCGCTTATTGTATCTGGAGAGGTCGCGACCCCTCTTCAGAAAACGTTCACTGTTTGGCGAAGACTTCTCCGTGTCGCGAGCACGAATAGAGATTAATTGTTTGGCATGTATGATTCAGACTGGCAAATTTCTCTCCTAAAGCTCAGCCACTGACAACCTCACAAAAGAGGATAGTGACACAATCTGGCAACCGCAATCTGGAAAGCATCCTGTCTGACAAGACATCAGAGTCGTATTAACGTGATTTAGTAACAAAATGAAGATTTATTTCTTTTAAAGGCAAGTTTAGAGTGATTTCAGTTTTCCTTGAGAGAGACTTCCATCACCGATCCAGGCATCTTCAGATGTCCGTTTGATCCATCTGTTTTGCAGTGCGCCTCCTTATGAACGCTCAGGAGCAGCGCGTGAATTGGAATCAGATGGCGAGGTTATGAAAAATGATGCAGGGGGTCAATAAATATGTGGCTTTACAATAAAGTCCCCTCTTTGATCACCATATGGCGATTGTGGTATGGTGGTTAAGCTGTTTCAGATGCTTCGTAGCGCTGACGTGCTCCTCAAAAAAAAAATCGTAACTGTACATCAGGACACGGAGCCTGCGTAGAAATCACATTATAAACACGAAGCGGGGCTTTTCTTTGCCGTATAAACGGGTATTTTGTGATGTAGCAAAGCCGTTTCCAGCGTAAACCTTCCCCCTTAAGTGAATGAAAGAATGCAAACATGATTGCTTTGGGTATATACGGTAATGAATGCACAGTTCAGTAATCTTCCCCGTGTGTTCTGCAGCGCAGCAAATTTGTAGGTTAAGATCTCGCTAGCAGTCATTTTGTTTTTCGTGCAAACCTTGCCCTCGCAGCGATCATCCCCCTATCGCGGAGTCAATGGAAGAATATAAACATGATTACTTTGGGTATATAATGAATACACAACGTAACCGTCGTTATTCATCCAGTGTTGCGGCGGTGCAGCGATAATCAACAGGTTAAATCCTGCCTACGCTTCAAGCGTCGATGTTAGGACCACCTCCACTTTGGATTAGCTCCCCGTTTAAAGGACTAAATGGACCTTTGGGGGGTTTTTGTCACCTGACCCATTATCTGATGATACAAACGGGACCAAAACCATCTTATCAGTTCACTCCAGTGCTCATGTCATCCCCGCAACATACAGCGCATAAAATAATTTGCTGCACAGCGTGTCGAGCAAACAACTTTCAGTGGCCGCGCGGACACTAAAAAAGAAATTGAATAAAGGCGCTAATAGAGGAGTAAATGGGACTTTGTGGTGTTATGGTTGGTCTGCTCGCGGAGTACAATGAGTTTTTCACTATATTTTATTGGCACATCTTCGCTGTCCTTCCAATTGCAGTTCAAATAAGGCCACTGACCCCATTTCCATCGCGCTATCTTCCTCACAGTATTCCAAAGATTATTTGTACAGTCACTCAGCGCTGTTCTATTTGCATATAAAGACTTATTCTCTCCCCCCACCCAAAAAAAAAATCTGGCCCTGGATTGTGCAGTCAATTATTGCTTATTGTTGCGGGAGATTCACATATGCCCGAGCATCGGGAACGTTTCAACACTCCGCTGTCGTCAGCAGATGGGGCGTCCACCAATGGCGTAACGTAACGCGGCACACACGTTACCTTAGCGCGTAGCGCGAACGTGCACGTGTGCGGCACGCCGGCTCGGCCTGCTTCAGGGAGGAGAAACATGTTATCGGCTGCATTTATCTGCATAGTGTTGTCTGCCAGTGCTGGGCCTCTGCCAGGTTCAAGGAGGAGGGAAGACAATAATGCATTGTCTTCCCCCCCCTACTTTTAGCTCGCTCTCTCTCTTGTTCAGACACAGAAGAGGTTTGTCTGGCTGCCTCCGAAACAGTCCTGTCCCCCCCTCAACCAGCCAGCCACAACAATGGCAGCAATCATTTCTTCATCTGTGATTTCTTCCATTTTTTGATGTGTCATCCGGGCCCCCTTTTTTCCCCCTCCAAACGTAAACGTACTCGATACACTCGCATGGTCTGTTTCTGGGGTTGAAACTGAGGACATAATTTTTGGTCACGCAGTAATCCGAGGAAGGTGGAGAGGAGCGGAGGAGGGGGGGGGCTCAAATGGCAAATTGATGGACATCTGTTGGCTTATTTTATTTATTTATTTTTGCTGTGGCCGAGGTCAGCCTGATGGGGCTGATAACAAGCAAACGAGATTAGAGGGAAGGTGTTGGCCAGGCCGTGTGACAGACCCCGTCCGCCCGTCTGTCTGTCTCTCTCTCTCTATCTGTCTATCTGTCTGGACTGTCCCCGTCTCACAGGCCGTTGTTCATTTATGTTCCTCCATGTTGGGGGGTGTTTGCATTGGTAGTTTGGTGGCGAATGGGTGAATGGGTGGGTAGGTCGGGGCGGTGAATACCATGCTGTTCTCTGACAGAGCGGGCCTATGCTCTTATTGGCAGCTTGTGACTGCAGCGCTCACATACACGGTGTACCACATTGCATAGCTGGGTGAATCTCACGCATGAATTCAACTATTGTGTCGCAAGGAAAATATTTGAGATCAGAACGCCCGGTTTGCTATTTATACCAGCGCTATACAATAGCCCGCTGAAGAGTTTATTACCCTTTTAATTTGGCACCTTATGACCTCGGAGCCCCGTGAGCCTCTGGTCAGATCTATGTCTGCTGTAAAACAAGAAAAGGCTGGTGGTTCTTGATTGCCAGTCCCGTTGTCTGAAACTAATTAATAATTAAGCAACGATGACCTAGAGGCAGCGGATTATTGTGCAATATTGTCGCAGGTGTGTGCCAACATAGCAAGATAATCCTATGCCTGTCAGCGCTTATTGCTTCCATGAACCTGTTTGCAGCATCTGTGAGTTCGACTGAGAGACGCATCAAGCATCAAAATAAACTGGCTTCCTACTTCACTACTTTGTGGTTTCGAAGGTGATTTAGCATCGGCGTACTTCAGCAGGTCGGCTGAAAAGCTTTCTGGTCTGTCCTGAGCGTCACGCTTCGCTCTGCCAGAAACAATGTCGTGTAGCAGCTGATAGCGGACCTGTTCGGAGGATCGTCTTCTGTCGGCGGATGCCACAGATGTCTGTTGGTTATTTTTACAATCAATCCATTAATTGTGTATAAAATGGTGAAGAATTCCCGTCACGAACCGATGAATCATTTTGTCCACAAAATGTCAAACGAGGGAGCAAAACGCCGGCCGTGAACTCTCCTGAATCTCAAGTTGACATTTTCAGATTCCTCGTTTGTCCGACCGGCGGTCCAAAAATTCAGAAATACTCTATTTACTGTGATCTCAAACAGAACAAAGCAGGAAATCCTCACATATGAGAAGCATGCGCCAGCAAATGTTTGGAAGTTTTTCTTGTCAACGGATCAAGATTGTTGAAGACGAAGCAGAGTTTGGAAGGCTTCTTTCACCTCAGATATCAATCAAGACTAAAACAAAAAATCAAAGCAGTCAAATCATGCTGATCGACGGTTGCTGTCTGCGCGGCTACCGGCTCGTCTGAGGTTGTTTTCTGTAAACGTCTGCCTGCGGTTTCGTGTTGACGGGAGGTGCGAGACTTAACCATTCTTACCTTTATTTAAATATTTTAAAAAAAAACTGTGAAAACTGTTCTTGCTTACGAGCGTAGGTTTGCTGGAGGTGATATAATTCCATAACATGAGTTGCAAACTTGCAAGTATCACCTGTCTGGTATCCTGTCTCTCTCTCTGCGGTGATTTGAGGCCACGATGGTTGAACCGTGACTTGAGAAAAATGTCTCGACTCGAACGGGGGTTGTTGTGGAACACGGCGAGCGGCGTGTGTGTGCTGTATTCTGTGTTTGGCCGACAACTGGGCCTGTTCTGAACTACCTGTTCTATTTATTTATAGAGAGCCCTTAATGATCTTCAACAAAAACACAGAGTACACTGGATTGAAGAGCCCTAGATTTTTGTTTTCTGGACCGTGTTGGAACACTTTAGCAGCAGGGGCAGCAAGTTCCATGATCCAATCAAGAGCGGTTGGTGCTTGTCAGCTGCGGTGGAGAGGCTCGACAAATTACATTAAACAATAAAAGGGGAAAACAGATTTGCAACAGTATGATAATGTGGAACGGGAATGTTGAACATGAAATGTTGTTGGTTTAGTAATTCTTAGGAGAGACGAGAGCTCCGCGCTGCTTCACATTTTAGAATAAATACGTTTCGTGTATTTACGTCTCTTTTCTTTCTAGCTGACGGCGAGGCAGTCCGATCTCTAACTTCTCTCTCTGTTCTCCGTCCCTCCCTGTCGCTGTCTCTCTCCTCCCTTCATCCCCGCTGCCTCTGCCTGGCCTGTGGAAGCAATGCAATTAGACAAACACAAACAAAGCTCTTGAAAGTGCCATGGAAAATGCTGACTGTCCACTGTCCACAGCGCTGGCCGGGAGCGGCGTTAACTGCCGTTTTGACGTACATCACATAAAAAACGTTCAGCATATTTTTTGTTTTATTTTTGCGCCTTCAACTCAAAGCTAAATGTCAACTGTAGCGATGCAGGCGGCAAAGTACAAAAAAAGAAAAGAGAGAGAGAGAGAGTTCACACTTGTGAACTAATAAACTCTCTGTACTTTATTTCATCAAATGGACTTCCTGGCATTGAAATGGAGTTCACGTCGCGCCTTTGTTTGATTGGCTCTGCTACTTTGGGTTTAATCCTGCTGGTTTGGGGAGTGTTTGAGTTGGATTACTCCATCGTTGGGCCGGGGTACTGTTTCTCTGGCTTTGACAAGATGGTGTGTGGTGGTTTTTGTGTGCGTCTGTTTGTGTTTTTTGCGGTGTGTGTGTGTGTGTGTGTGTGTGTGTGTGTGTGTGTGTTCTCCCTCACTACCGAATCAGCTGAAACCACAGACAGCCCAACTGGAGCGCCGTCCAAATCCCTCTGCATGCAAATTAAAAACGCAACAATAAACGTGGCAAAGGAACAAGGTGGGCACGCAGGCTTTATGGCCCCCTCTACCCGCTCTCCCTCTCCCTCTCTCTCTCCCTCTTTATGTCTCTCTCTCTTTCTCCCCCCTCCTCCTCCCCTCTCGGCTTCCTCCAAAACCCCTCCTGGGTTTGATGTGGCTTATGGGAGGAGTTGGAACAGGGGACAACCAAACTGCTGAGTTATCTCTTGCATGCAGTGTGGCGGCGTGGCTCTGCCCTCTGTGTGCATGCGTGAGTGTGAGTGTGTGTGTGTGTGTGTGTGTGGGTGCGGACCAGCAGCGCGGTGTAATCCTGTGGAAATGAAAGGTGCTGCCGCGCACTGGCCGGGAGATTACAGCGCCGCTCTGTCACGCTGCCAGGACAGACCGGGCTGAGCGAGTAGCCCTCCGTAACACACACACACACTCACACACTCACACACCTCGCTGCCTCTCTTTGACGCTGCGTTTCCTCCTCACTGGTTTCACTCCCCGACCATCCCTCCTTCTTCATCCGCTCTTGTCCCTTTACAGCTCTCTTGTAGAGTCACTACAGCTTCACCCCACCCACCCGTCACACACACTCCCACTCCTCTTCGCTCTCCCACAGAGCACTACAGTGTGTTATTTCCCTTCACACGCACACACACACACACACACACACACGCTGGCCTGCTGAGGTTTTAGGTCGTCACGTCTGAGTCTGGGAGACCACGTCACTCACAAACCCTGCTGAGCTCTTCTGTCTGCGCAGTCAGCCCGGCGAGCAAACACAAACACGCGTCTGAAGACTTTCTCCAACTCTGTCCTGTATCCTCTCATCTATAACCCGATCCAAATCCTGACCTCGATCAGTCAAGTCCTGGTGCAGAAGTGAAAGAGGACAAGGCCGTGCGGCTTGAATGTAGGTCCTGCAACTAAAACGTTAGATTATAAAAGATTATACTCTTCAAACTGCCAAAACTTGTGAGTTAACCGTCATAAAGACAAACAAGAGAAGTCAGTTGACTAATTATCTCTGCTCCATTCAAATAAAAGCGATATTATTATCGATATATGAAGTGAAATTATTATGTATTCCAGCTTTCTGGACGATCTTCAGCAACTTATTTTGATCATTTTTAATCATAATTTGCTTTGCGTCGTTAATTTAAAGATTTCGTGACAGCGTATGGTCGTATCACCGCAGCACTTCATCTTAACTTAGCCGAACCTCGCACGCTCATGCAACCCTGCACAGCTCTGCAGCTCTCTCACCACAAAGGCGACACATAAAGCGACAAGTTGCTTTTGTCCCGTGACGTGTCGGCTCTCACATTGAATCTTCCAGTCAGTCAAGGTCAGACTCCCATTGTATTGATGAAATAAAGCGTCTGTGATTGGACTCTCTTCCTCCAGCTCTGTCTTTCATGGCCCTCTGCTGGAGTGTTTCAAACACTGGGAGTCACTTGCTTCCCCTCCCTGAGGGTGCTGCTCAATATGCAAGTGTGTGTTTCTCGTCGCGTTAAATCGCTCCTTCCTGCTGTGTTGCTTGACCTTGGCTAATTCACATCTTCATCTTCAGCTGTGGCAGGAAAAAAAAACATACTAACTGCAGGTGCAGTGACTGTAGAACGATGGAACGTTATCCGCGTGTGTGTTCTTACTTTTATTTTGATTTATTTTAAGACTGGAAAGCGTTTTTCTGTCATTCTCGAAGCTTGAATCGCTTGAAACGCTGTTACTTTGGATCTTTTTCATCTCGGTACTTTGATGCTTTCCTAAGAACATTCGAGTGTTACTCGTATCTATTTTAACATCAAAGAAGCGTGATAAATAACACGGCTCTCCTCTCAGGTAAAGCAATGTAAAACTGCGTTATTGCATGAACCAGTTTCTACACTCCCGGGCTGAAATCCGTTTAACACACTGGAAACCTCTCGGCAGTTGTTTTTTGACCTGTGTTCACGTTTGAGCCCATGATTTACTCACCTGCTCTCCCCTTCCCTCCCTCCCTCTCTCTCTCTCTGTGCGTCTCCCCCTGTAATCCTTCCTTCAGGGCTGGCTCTGCGAGCTGCTGCGTTGGAAGGAGGATCCCTCCCCGGAGAACCGGACACTCTGGGAAAACCTCTCCATGATCCGCCGCTTCCTGAGCCTCTCCCAGGCCGAGCGCGACGCCATCTACGAGCAGGAGAGCAGCGCCGGGCAGCAGCACCACAACGAGCGGCCGTCACACCTGATGCACATCTCGCCCGACCAGCTACAGGTGAGCGCGGCGGCACGCAGCGGCGCCGAGGCACAGCTGAACTCAGACATGACATGTTTTTATGATGCAAACTCACAAAACAGTTTGTCAAGTTCATAATAAAACATGAAACCATGCATCATCACAAACGTGCATGTGTTACACAGATTCTGTTGTTTTCCTGTAGGAAGCACAGACACACACACACACACACACACACACACACACACACATGCTCATACAAGATTTGATTACATGCTTGACCCACACAGATCCGGACTCAGAGCTGAAACCATTAGCTGATTAATTGATTAGTTGACCAACGGAAAGTAAATCAGCGACTATTTTGAATAAAATGTGAAGATTTACTGTTTTCTTTGTCGTGTGTGACTTTAAACTGAATATATTTCTGACTTCATCAGACAAAACAAACAATTTAAGTGCATTAACTCTGGATTTCGGATGCTGTGATCGGCCTTTTTCACTATTTTCTCTCATTTTTATGGACCGATCGATCGGTCAGTCGAGGAAACGATCAGCAGCTGAACGGTCGGATAGTTGTAACCTCGAGTTCACGTGAACAGGCAGCATGTGAGACAGAAACAAACGCTCCTCTGATAAAACTCCGCTCGCTGTGTCTCTGCACATTTCTGAAGCCTCGTATCAAAAACAGCAAATTTCCCTCTCACTCCTCGTTTGTTTAATCTCAACTAATTTTCCAGGAATTTGTAATAAACAACACTTTGGAGTTTTTTTTTGTTTTTTTATGAACTCTTTTGTAATTAGAAACACGGCAGCAGTAAACTTTTCAGCAAAAAGGCCGTTCTGTGAGATATCATTAGCCTAAACTTATTTAAAAGAGCCGCTTTATGAAAGACATCTGGCAGATGAATGGAAAATAACACACAGGCTCCGGTTAACGGTCGAAACATCTTAATGAAGTACAATAATACTTCTATTAAAAGTCTGAGCCACAGCTGAGCGGTTGATTAGTTATTTGGTTACTCGGAGACGTGGCCGGCGTTTCACAAAGGCTGCCATTTACTGGATATAAATAAGGTAATAGGATTTCTTTTACAAATCAATCCCAGCAGCAGATATAGAATGAGGGAGTTTTTTTAACTTTACATGCAAACAGAAACGCCCGTGGATTGATAGGAAAGGACTGTTTCGTCCATGAGAGACTAGTTTTTAAATATTTTGCGCCGGTCCTTCACTAACACGACACACCAGCCAAATCAGCTCACATTTGCTCGACAAGAACTATCATAGCCGGGCGTACTGCTACAGTAAAAATCACATCTTTGGGTGCGTTTATGCAGCTGGCAAACAAGAGTATACCTCCGCAAAGTGCTGTTTTGCAGAACTTCATTATGAAACACCTATTCTCCAGCGCCTGACTCAGAAGTGAGAATAAAAGAGCACCCATTCGGGCGGGGTCAATGGGGACCACGAGTTGCCCACTCACTCCCTCTCCAGCCACACAATGAGACATTTTACGAGCAATGTGTCATGTGTTTACACTAACGGGACTCTGACGGCCGAGTGAAAGCCATCGATAGCATTCTCACACCGCGGCGAATCAGGCGGACCATCGCGGCGTGAATTGTGCACAGGGAGCTTGTTTATCACCGCCTGGCAATAGAGCCTGATAAGCAGCAGAGGCTATAATAGAGAGGCCAGTTTCCCACTGTGTGTGTGTGTGTGTGTGTGTTGCCTCTACCCCCACAATGAGAGACACAATCTCCCAGCTCCCAAAAAAAAAAAAAAAAAAAGTCATATCTGCAGAACTGATTACATTCAATGAGATATTACATGGAAAATTCCTTCAACCAAGTGCCTGTTCTATACACAGCGGGCCCATTTTTCCTCACAACTCAATTGATTTTAATGAAAGGCCTTATTAAGGCGCCGATAAGTGTTCACTGATAACATCCCCGTCTCCTTTCTCTTCCCTTTTTTCCCCCCCTTCCCACTGCAGGCTCAGCCGCCCCAGTCACAGCAGCAGCACCACCAGCCCTCCCTGTCCCTCCAGCACCCCTCCCAGCCCCTTTTGTCCCAGCAGCCCTCGCAGCAGCAACAGCAGCCGACCACCGGCCCCCGGTTGCCGCCGCGCCAGCCCTCCACGGCCTCTCCGGCCGAGATGGAAGACGAGGTGAGCCGCGGAGGGAGCGTCAAGTCCCGCACCTGCGGCGGGAAGATCTCCCTCGAGGCTCTGGGGATCCTGCAGAGCTTCATCCAGGACGTAGGCCTGTACCCCGACGAGGAGGCCATCCACACCCTGTCGGCCCAGCTGGACCTGCCCAAGCTTACCATCATCAAGTTCTTCCAGAACCAGCGCTTCTACGTCAATCACCCAGCCAAGGCGCTGAAGGAACCCAACAACAACAACGGCACCGCAGCCACCACCAACACCAGCAGCAGCAGCAGCTCGGCCTTCGAGGAAGAGCTGACGGACTTCAGGGAGAGCGGAGAGCTGCTGAAGGAGCTGGACGAGACGACGCAGACCAACAGCACCATCTTCTCCATCAAGATCGAGGAGCAGCTGGCTCGAGGCGCCGAGGCCCAGTCAGAGTTAGAACACGAGGCCAAGGAGTAGAACTCTCTCCCCCACCTCCACCTCCACCTGCGCCTCCACCTCCGTCTGAACATGTACTGAGAGTTTTCCTGTGCACACACACACACATGCACACACACGCACAGACTGATGACTGTGTTAGTGTAACACTCCGGCCGACATAGAACCACCACACCGCAAATAAAGAAAAGTAGTGTTTTTAATGAGTGCAGCGCCTGGACTATATGAGGAGTGTTTCTATATATATGAGCTGCAGACTGACAGGCTACGTGACGTGAGCGCTCACACACTGGAGAGCCCGTTTCAGACTCAAGTACTACTTTTTGGATTTTGTAAAACTTGTATTATTCACTGTAAAGACTGATGCATCATTTAAATAATCTGCACAAAAAATTATTAAGTATGTTGCCGTGGATATTTGCTGACTGCACTCTATGTCTGTTGTTTTACACTGACTTACTTTATCTTTTTTGAGCTACTGATCTATTTAAAAAGACAAAAAAGTCCCCCCCCCCTGAGGTTTGCTAGGACTTTGATAGGTGTTTACGTATGTGATGTTTAACTGGAATATTTTTTTTTTTTTTTAGATAGCAAATGAAATCAAGGACCAAGTGGTTGACAAGGCCTTATAAATCATGAGGTATCGAGTCTGGAGCCTGCTGGCAGATTAGTTATTCTTTTAAAAAATAAAAATAAAAAGCGCATAATGTGATTATGGATCACTCCCAAACTCTGGAAACGTCGCGATCACCCCAGCCCAGGTGAATCTCCAACAATAGCTCAGTCTTTACATATTATTTGTTAGGGAGGAAATATAAATATATATATATAGACATTATATTGTAACTGTAAAAAAAAACCAACAAAAAAAATACAGTCTTAAAGAAACTATGCCAACAAATGCCTTGTACTATACGGCACTGCCGATGTTAGATTATTTTGCAAAACCTTTGTCACTGTAACTTTCTGAATCGCCACACAGTTAGAAATGTTTATGTTGTCTGACATTATTTATTTGCAGTTCATGCAGTGTTTTTCTGATGTAATTACTTTTTTTTAAAAAAGTTTATGTTGCGTAGAGCTTTTTTTTTTTTTTTTTTTTAATTTTAAATTTTTCTTTCTTGAAAGAAATTCCACCTTCGACCTTTTTTCTATTTATAAATGTGATTTCGATGGGCAGTAAAAACAAAAAGTGTCTTAAACGTTTTAAATGGAGAAATGTGCTTTAAAGGTTGCCTATTAAAAAAAAAAAAAAGTGCTGTACGTCAACCAACTCATGCTACAAGCTTCACGATTAATGTTGTATGCAATTTTTACTATCATGCAAATAAGCTTAGGTAAAATGACTAACCTATAGAACACCTTAGAAAGAAAAACATATGCAATCTGTGTGAAAATCGATGTCTGCGATGTGTCTTCCTTTGGTTAACAATCCAATTCAAAAAGCTATTCCTGTATAAATATTCTGTATAAAAGTGTTTCTTTTTTATGAGTTGATTTCGATGAGAACACCAGTTATTTTGTTACGACTGACTGTTTTATAAGTGTTTCTCGGTTCCTTTCTGCAGAAATGTTCTAACTAGAAGTGGTTATTGATTGTTAATTACACAATTAAACTGTTTGTATTGTACCACAGATTTTCTTGGCATTAACTTGACCAGACTCTTTTGACACCGGAGCGGGACTTTGGTCCCTGCGAACGAGAGAGAGAGAGAGAGAGACGAAACGATGTGAATTGTTTTTAAGAGATATCAGCTGATCGGTTACTGACTCGTTTCAGCCGCAGTCACTGAACACGTTATTTGTAATAACTGTAAATATCACATCTTATGAATGATTGATTGTTTATTATTGTAAATATATTTGAAGTTTGTGTAAGAGCTCACCGTACAAGAAAAAAAAAAAAAAAAATCAACGTTCTGTCGTGCCTCTTCCTCCCGAACCGACTGTACCTGAGCTCTCCTCCTGCTGAGTGTATCTGAAGCACCTGTGAAATCTGAAATAAATAAATGTTAGGTGTGAACACCTGTAATAGCAAAAGCCTTCTGCAGGGAGTTAAGCTATAAAGCAGCATAGGTGTCCTGACCTCGCTGTGAACCCCAGGTGAGGCCAGGTGTCTGCACCTTTAGGAAATTACCCTCACCTGTTAACACCCCGGCGATGTGTGCCAGCCGGCCTCGGCCCGGCGTTCCCCTTGATGATGTTCTGCTCTTTTTTTTTCTTTCTTTCTTTCTTTCATGAATAAAAAAGCCAGAGTGTAACGTTGTGTGTGTTCAGAAAAGAAAAGAAAATCACATGAAACGGATCGTACAGAAGTGTCAGACGCTCTCGGGGGGGGTCAGGAGGTGCGCCGACACCGATTACAAGCCGACAAACAGAGGTGAAGGCACCAACAAACAACAGGAACTCCAGCTAATACTCCTCCTTCATTATCGCTGTTTTCTTAAGGATCAGCCATATTTGCCTCAGCCTTAGAAAAGGGTTTTCCACACAGATGGCTAATACTCCTCTGCGAGAGTGGTTGTCGATCTTGAAGGAATGATTTCTGGCTGAAAGAGGAAGTGAAATATCCCCCCCCCCACCCAAAAAAAAAAAGGTTAGAGAATACAAAGTAAGTTGTTTTTTCAGCAGACTCGACTTCATTTTCGTGGATCACAAGCTACAAAAAGATCACAAACTCTGTCTGCTGAACAGAACAGCGCTGGAGTTTCGCCACGGGTGGGTATCATGGGTGATTTCTCAGAGAGAAGACTGGCAAACACAGAGGACTTTTTATACTCGGTCTCCATTAGGCTGTTTGCAGGCTCTCCGCGGCACCAAACACACTTCAAAGACTTTCCCCCAGATGTCAAAATAGAAATCATAATTACAACAAGAATGGTGACTGATGAATCGCTGACTGTTGCCCCGGCCTTCTCATGCTGTTGCTTATTTTTAAAAATTAGCAGGCTACATTAGTTTTTACAGAGAGCACTCACATCACGCTGCGGCAGCAGATACAGCGTCTTCTTGTGATATTTGTGGAAATTCTCAATGTCAAAGCAAATAAACAGTCTCCACATAAAGGCTGCAGATGATGCACGTGGTTTGGTGGAGGGTTGGGTGGAGTCGCCGAGGTCCAACCGCCAAATAAAGCTTCATTTAAACTCGGTGACATTCACACATATGTATTTTTGGATCATATTTAGAGGAACTAAGCGAAAATAGTCACAGGATGTCCAAATACAAGGTCGTTTATAGGTTGTGTATGAATAAAAATATTTAGTTATGAGTGAAGTTCATCATTAAAACATAAAAACACAAGTATTATTAACAAAATGTGCAAGTATCAAAGGTTAAAGTGCTCATAATGCAGAAAAAAGCAGCATTAAACTGATTATTATTGTTTGTAAGCAGCATTTTCATATTGTAGCCAGTCTGTGGAGCTAATTTAACTATTTTCTAAAAGTTTGGTTAGTTTATTCTGAACTAAATTATATTTTAAACTCAGCATATGTTTTTGTGTAAAATCTTCATCTGTAAATGAAGTAAAGCTACAAAATAAAGTTCAATATTTCCCTTTGAATAGAAGTAGAACTAAAGTAGCATGACATTGATGTACTGCAAAAGTACAGTACTACAGTAAATGTACTTTTACTTCATTTAGAAGAAAACAGGCCTGATGCTTGACTGAAGTCAAACTTGTAGCACTAAAAAAGTGTAAGTTATTCCGA
The DNA here is from genome assembly GCA_014281875.1 of Nibea albiflora. Taxonomy (NCBI): domain Eukaryota; kingdom Metazoa; phylum Chordata; class Actinopteri; family Sciaenidae; genus Nibea; species Nibea albiflora. Next base: position 22,701,466 of record CM024804.1, on the reverse strand, counting down.
TAATGTGCAGATTTTTTTATTTGGTTGCTAGGATGCACATCTGCAGGATGGACATTTAAAGGACGTGTACATGCTCCGCTGAGCACAAACCCCCCCCAGAGTACACATGAAGACGTCAATCAACAGCGCACATTAACACTTCACAGACAACTCGAAGGAATACGGGAACAGGAGCTCGAGATTCATGAATGCAGATTTCAAGTGCGCGTCATATTTTGTTTTTTTTTGTTTTTTTCCAGCTCGTCACTTAACAACGGCGGGAAAGAAGAAAAAAAAAAAAGGTGGTCTGAAAACTCGTAGCTCTGCCAGACTGTCAAGTGTCTCACTCGGAGAGGAGCGGCTCACAACTTGGCTCGGTCCCTCGCAGTTTTCTGTTATATAATCCGTCACATGTAAAACGTAAGCCGGCCTGTATTAGTCATCAGCCTAATACACGACATTCAACAATTGGTTTTAACACGCAGACACTGAGAGTTTTAGGAGAAGAGGATCAAACTGTTTCTAAGAGCTGAGCTGCAGAAGAACTGCAGTGTGACGAAGAGCGTACGTTTTTATTATTAAGAATGTCACTTTAACGTTGGCGTTCAGCTCAGTTGGTAGAGTTTGCCCTCCATGTGCCCAAGAGTTTCTGTGTTCTACATGTAAAACCTGACAGCGACCAGCTGCACACTCACAGAAGTTCAGTCCTGTTTGTGTCTGTGAGATGTGAGTGGCTCTCCTCTCACAGCGTTGCAGGACTGACGAGAAAGCTGCACAGAACGGCAGCGACCGAAAGAAAAACGCAGAGTTAGATCTGAAAGTTTGACCGTTTAACCGTTCATACACATGCACACACCGACAGCCTTCGGGAGCAATTTGGACTCCAGTATTTTGCCCAAGGACATTTCGACTTGCAGACTGGAGGAGCCGGGGATCGAACTAATCTGATTAGTGGACGACCCGCTCTACCTCTGAGCCGCAGCCGTTACAAGACAAGAACTACAGGAAGTTGTAGTTGCCAACGGGCAAGCTAGTAGTAAGAAGTGGTGGACTTCTTGGTCCTCGATTAAACTTCTGGGCCACTTTCTTCATCTCCAACGCATTTGAGAATCAAACTTTATCTCTATCAACACGACACAGTAAGGAGTAGACCCTCTAAACGTTACCCACAATCCTATGCAGGTGCAGGAATGGTTGTTATCTCTCCGTCAACACAAACATTGACTCACCGACGAGAACACACGCTGCATTTAAAAGGCCCGGACGAGATTTATTGGGCAGCACCTTCGTTTATGTTTCTGCTACGTTTAGCTCTAGATTAATAGGGACGTTACACTCAGGTTGCTGCAACACAACATCGGCAGGTCTGGCTCGTGCTCCTCAGCGCCTACCCGCGAGCCCTTGGGACTGCGCAGTAAATCAAACAGGAAATGCAGCAGAAAGCCTAATAAAGTTATTCTAATGATAGCAATCTCCGCGGAATCACCCCGACGTGAATCGGAAACTTCTCTCTCTCTCTCCTCGCTTCTGTCGAGCTGCCTGGTAAAAGCCGAACAGGTTTTTTTTTTTTTTTTCTCAACAGAAACACGTTTTTTTTTCTCAACCTCCGAACGTGGAGAAGCGGAAACAGAAGGTTAGAGGTGTGGAAATTAATAACATTAATCACTGAGTTGCTTTCCATCCTTCTCTCTCGCGCTCTTTGCCTCCTGGTTTTGAGGAGACGAGATTAAACATGAACCAACTCAGGAGGGATTAAAAGCGTCCTTCTGATCACATTAATTCAGCAACATCACTCTCACATGAATATGTATGCTGATTTCTGGAAAAATGTGGCACATGCCCTTGTCTTATCCTGATTATTAACATGTTCTAATTTTCAAGTACAATGCCAAACATTTTCAGGTCAGTGTTGGAACGTCAGCGCAGCTACGGAGCTGGAAAGTCTCTGGCTGGTTTTAAGGGGTCTTTTAAGTTTTTACATTCCAGGTATTGTATTTACATTCGGGGCTGACACCCCCGGCTGCCATTTTATGTCTCAGACATAACAGCCTTTGTCTGAATGCTGGAAGCAGACACAACAACACGGCCAATGGCTCCGCGGCGCTCAGACCTTCCACCTCTGTTTACAATTCGAGCATCTCAAGCATAATGTTGTGAAACGGACAGATGGACCTACTGAGCTTCCAAAGAATCCCGTTATCTTCAAAGTGTGTGCCAAAGCCTACAGTCCATTCACTTGGCTGCGTGTCCAAAAGAAAACACAAATAGATTTCCCTATCGATGTTAAAAAGTGAGAGAGAGAGCGCTGAGAAAAAACTAGACTCTATGAACGCGATGTTAGCAAAAGAAGAATCAGTCCAGGGTGAGCTAAAATATTAATAAATGTTGGTTTGCAGCCCTTTTGGTCTCGCGGTAAGAGATTATACATAACTGACTGTGCAGCCTGCAGAGAGAGGGAGAGAGAAAAGAAATTACAGTGAAAAAATCAACTCATCTCTATTTATTGAGTCTGCCGGCCTGTTGTTCATGTTGTAGGAATTTAGCTGAAGTGGCCTCTTGTTATTTGAAGTACTAATTGAACCCATTTTCCTTTTCCAAACCTGTCTTACCACTTTCATTTTAAAGCAATAACTCATCGATGAACAACACCACTCAGCAGACGCCACTTGTCACGATGGTTCCACTTATGCATTGACCAAAACAGACTCAACAGTGAAAGTTGCATCACAGATTTTCAGGCTGTTGGCGCGTCAAAGTGCCTCGCCACTTATGAGTCTGAATTGTGGGTATAAAATATTCAGTTTTGAGCTGAAAGCAGCGTCGCTGCAGATAAACTGGAGGATTTAAGGTATGCACGTTCTCACAAAATTCAGACTTTTTCACAAACCTGTCTTCGGAGGATTACAAACCGAGGCCTCGCTCGATAAAATTCCCAAACAAGAAGGAGAAGAATCCTATTCAGTCTCCGTCTTTGATATTCCTAAATGTCCTTAAACCGCGTAGAACCTTCGCAATATTTGAACCTTATTGAACTTAATTCAGTGGATTTAAAGTAAAGCGCGCTCGCATCTGTGTCACTGTTTGTAGATGTGAGTTGTGATCTTCCAATCATGGGGATGCTGATCCAGGAGAAGTTGACACGTCCTGGTCGGCAATCTGCATGGGGAGCCGAGGTGCAGATATTTCATTCAGGCACTTCTTTTCCTCTGATCATAATTGCACAGCGACAGATGGGCAATGGTGGAGCACGCAAGTATACAGCGTGCATAGAAATGTGCTCATAGCTCTGAACAGAAACAGCTTTAAAGCAGTCAGGTGTGGGTTGTTTTTTTTTTTTTTCTTGACACCTTGCTTGCCTACGTAACACCTACTTCTTCACAGCCTGGACAGAGTTGCATAAAAATAAAAAAAATGCTTGTAACTTCCAGGAAAGATGCAAGTTTGAGGATGTGAATCGTTGTAAATCTTTCCTGTTACAGGTGAATGATGGAAATTGTGGCCGTTTTTTGAATCAGAGAGCTTCTCTGCCGAGATAATGGAGCAGTTGCGAGGCCTCTTGCCACCTTTCCCTCCTCGACAAGTAAGCATCAAGAGAGAGAGAGAGAGAGAGAAAGCAGAACGGAGAAGAAGCGGTTAAATTGCCTTAACAGCTGTGCAGGGTATGAATAACTCGTTAGCTGTGTGCATTTTAAGTCATCAAATCCCGAACCCCCCCCCCCCACCGCCCGCACGCCGCCCCACATTCCCCACCTACCCCTCATTTGCAAAGGGGACAGGAGGGAGGTGCTAATTAAAGTGATAAAGAGAACAAATCTTATCAAATCTGGAGCTGGATTTTTTTTTTTCTTTTAGAGGGTGGGGTGGAGGTGTTGGTGTATGTGGAGGAAAAAAAAAAATCCAGGGTTACATCTGTATTCTCAAACACTCTGGGAAGGTGCTATTTCATGTTTAATTAATTAAGCAGTCTCTTTAACTGTATCTTGACAAATGTGATGCCAATTAGATAGTGAGGAGAAATTGTTTATTGTTAATTAATGGTTGATTTCAGGGGAGAAGAAGTTAAATCCTCTGGTACCATACCTTTTTTTCCCCTAACTGTTACAATGCATAAATGAGCATCTACCTCTGACTCCGCAGCACAGCTCAGCTCAGCGCACTGTCGGTTGTGCGGATGGAAACAGAACTTTAACTCATGTTGTTCAACCAGATTTTCATTTTAAATTCTTGTTTTCAGAGATCAATCTCGGGGGGGCGTGTTTGGAAGGATGTATGTAGATTATCGTCATGTTATCCATGTCTGCACTCTATTATATAGAAAATGATGTGATATCTTCAGACCTCACTGGAATATTAACAGGAAAAGTTCGGTTGGATGAACTCCAGTTTGGTTTGGAGTAATATTTTGTCTGCAGAAATGCCCCCTGTGGCCAGCGGAGATACTGCAACACTTCAGATAATGACAAATCAGTCGAGAAACCACGTCGTGATTTTGTTTCAATGCCACCGGTATCTGGTCTCTGTAAGCGCTCATCACAGGGCACATAGAGACAAACAACCATTCACACCTACGGCCAGTTTGGAGTCACCGATTAACCTTTTCCGTGCACGTCTTTGGACTGCGAGAGGAGGCTGAGGAGAACACAAAGAGGCCCCAGCTGAGGTTTGAACCAGGAACCTTCCTCTGCACTGATTCACCAAATGAATCTTTTGTGTCTTCAGTCTTTCCTACAGGAGCTGGAGGTCTTGAACTGTCGAGCGGCGCGTGTCCGAGGTGCTAAAAAGGCGTTGAGGCTTGTGAAGACGCATGTTCGTGACCTCGAAGGACGCCGCGACTTTTCTCTCTCGTCATTTTTAGAAAACGATTAAAACAAACTGACGTTTGGATGGAAGATAAAAACGCTGAGAGTGTTCAGTCGAGGTTTTTTGTACTTGATGTTTTGCATAATGTTTATTTACAGAATAAGTTGTTGCAGTTGTGACAGCTCTTCTGTGCTGAGTGCAACAGCGATGACTATCCATGCATACCTTCGCGCCTCCATTTAGGTTTACACAACATCATATTTTATGTCTGCAATTTAGTTTACATGTAATTTGATGGCTTACTCCACAGAATGAACAGGCAGACTGTTTTTAGCGCCACATTCACTCATTTTGTGTCTTTTGTGGCTTCATATCTCGACAAATAATAGTTTGCAGATTCAGTTTGAAACCTACGAATCTCTAACTCTTCGCTGCCAGCAGTCAGGCATGAGATGGTGCAAATATTTTTATTTTAGTCTAATATCTTCCTGATGCATTCAACCTGTGTTGTCCTCACACATGAGGAGATCCCTGGTAACTCCTTGATCTTGTGCAGGGGATCATCATTGAGAACTTCTGGTGTAATTGAATCACCTAATGAGTGAGGACCTGCAGCTGAGAGATGGTGGGTGGGGCCAGTCATAAATGCTGCAAAGCAGCAGCCTGAAGATGGCTGGAGGTGCCCAAATGTTTGTTCAGCCCCGGTTTTTGCAAATGAGTCAAAGAGGGAAGACTTGAGATCAGTTTTCTTCGACTCTCCTGCAATAAAAATAGCAGAAAACTTTAACCGACGTCACTTTAACGGACAGATAAACTCAGAAATTTGAGTCTTCAAAGTTTGGGTTGTTTCTTTAGGTTGTTTGATTTCTCAAAGGATTTACTTCAATTTAAAGAAAGTTGTTTAATCAATCCAAGACTGGTTTTAGTTTTTGCATCTTCATCTTTCAGTTTCTTTATCTTAAGTCCGTAGCAGTTGTGTGTCATGAGTCATTCACGACTGTGACCTAATACTAAAGCAGGCCTGACCTCTGCGTGCACGCCGCTTTTCACAGCATTCAGATCCCACGACTGAAATCCTAAAAATGCCTTTTGTTCCTCAACACTTCCTCCCATTGAAGCCACTTGTGAATTATCATTTTCTCAGGGAATACAGCCCGCCGTCATCTTTCAATTACTGTATGCCAAAGTGAATTAGTTAAAATAGCAACGTGACACGCTGCGCGAGTGTCGCCCGTCTATTCGGCGCCCTGCGACAGAGCAACTTTTCTGTGTCGGGCTGGTAGGAACATTTCCTAATGTGTCATGTCGCTGGTTGATTTAAGTGGAGGAGGAGAGTTCTGCTTGAACACTGCCTGCGACTACACTCGTAATGAAAGTACAAGCTGAACGGGGCTCTCATGGTCAACAGGAATATCATTCAAACATGAAGTCCTATATGTGTTTAATTTATGGGCGTTGGGCGCTTAATTGTG